>OU342637.1:15440597-16858285 GCA_910589415.1 Malachius bipustulatus
TATATAATACAAACAAAGAATCTTATATTGTTGTCAGTCAGTGAAAAAAATAGTCAAACTAAAAGGCAAAAAACATGCATCGAGATGTCATGTAGTCATGGAAGTCCATTATAATATACCTACATATATGTTTGTTGACGCGTACTGCTTTGTAGATACGTAGGTATGCTAAAAGCTCTGAGGGAAATATACATGTATTTTGTGACGAAGCTTTTTGGCAGCTGAAACAAATATGAGCTTCACATAATATTCTGTGCCTCTGTAATAACCCTCGCTCTTTTCTATGAATATCTAGCTCTGCAACAAAATCGTTATTTTATGCAGGTATATCACTTCTAAAACTCATATTACAGCAGTATTATCTTCAAATTAACAAAGCCCAATTACCAACTCGTAAGTTCCCTAACATGGATACAGAGTTGCTATTTTTTTCAAAGCTACAATATCTCTTTGTAGAAGTAAGGATGTTAGTTCTGGGTCAAAAGATCATGCTTAAGGAGACCAAAGTACCTACTTTTATGTCCCCTTTCGATATTTTGAACAGGGACATGGGACACGTGACACATCATTTTGAAGGTATTTCAATTCTCAAAGTAGACCTGCAAAAATTTTGGTTTTTAATTCAAGTTTGCCTCAAAATTTTTTAAACTATTATTTAGACCATCCAAATTTCCATAAGTTATCACAAGATGAAAATGATCGTAAAAAATTATCATAATCGTAGGCATGTATTTCATTATTTGAAACCTAATTGTTGGAATAATGATTTATGAGTATGTATGTTAACTTTAAGTTGTATAGTCGATGTCAATGTTAAATTCTGTTTCTTGACAATACTAAAATTATTAATGAACAGTCATCCGAATATGCTTCAACACTAATAAAATCAAAGCAGTAGTGCAATTTTTGTTGGTGAAATAATGGATTATACTTTGCAAGAAAGGGTTGAAATTATTCACTTGTGTAGATCTCAAAATCGGTACGGCATAGGTATAGCGATGGCAAGGATTTTCAATCAGAATAATGGTAAAAATTTGAATTACCTACCAGCATGTACTTATACAGTTTCCTAGGAAACTAGAAATATTTATCTAAACCAGACTCACTCGGATCCTCGTTAATATTCGCTACAGTGTTTTCCCTATGTTACCTTTCCTATATGCAACACAGTGTATATGTTTACCAATAGGAAATGTTTGCAGCATGTGTAGGTATATGTGTAATAAGTTTCCATCCAATATGTAAATCTCTTACCCTCAGAAGTTTGTTCAGTAAACAAGGATTACGTACACCTGATATATTACTAAGTGAAGGAAATACTCTAATATCAACCCCCTTATTAATTATTTTAAGCATTACCTACCCAAATCTATCTTTAATCATCAGTTCAGTATTTGTCATAAAAATCTTTAGATACAAACTTGTCAAGTAATAAATAATTAGAGCTAAGTATATACAGGGTGGCCCAGCGAAAACGTACCAGGACTAATAACTTGAAAACTGAAGATGTACGCGAAAAACGCTGAAACAGGTCAATTTTGTTATCGAGGGGGACATATTTTCGTGACAAATTTAACTACCCAAGTTCACCTCTTTGGCAGGGGTAGCTACCCCTTTGCTTATCATCAAAGGGAACATATATCGAGTGATACATCATTTGAAAGCTCCTTGAATTCTCTTTACAGCGGTATCCAACATTTTGGTTTTCGCTTACATACAGGGTGGCCCAACGAAAACGTAGCTGAAATGAAATAGATTCCAATGGATACACCTCTTTCCTGTGGTACTCCACCTCTTTCCATTCCTAATCCATCTCATCCAAAATTTTAACGACAATTCATTACGTTTCTTCCACAATACAATAATATTAGGACGAGTTATATCAATCTCAAAACCACAATTAAATCCCGTTTCATAAGATCCAATTAAAATATTAGAAGGACAAAGGACCTCTAAATTTTCAATATCACTTTCTGCCATGAAGATGTCATGAATTGATGACATCTTCAATAATTATTTCGATTAGCACAATTATTATTCATCATTATCATGGTGTTATACCTGCTTGTTGTTTATGTAACAAGTTGAAAATAGGCCATTTTTTATTATGGGTTAGTTGAAGACAAAGTTGATTATTATGATTATTAATACAAAAAAGCCCCTAAATAGAGATTTGATTCTGCTTGATGTAGATTTGATGTAACGGGTGTGACAGACTGTCAATGTATAAGCCAGCTGTTGAGGACATCAAGGAAACAGATGCAAATAACATTTTTTTTATCCCTTATAATATAATATCGTCGTTTCAGTTATGATTCGACAGAATATATTGGCAGCTTATTGATATCTATGCCAAATCGGGATACTTGGGCTTTAACATGGGATAGTTTCCTTTAACTAAAAAAGACATAGGTACCTACTCCAAAAAGCAACAGCATCAATCACCATTTACTATTAGAACGAGGAGTTTTAATTTAAACGTTGCTATATTTTTATGGCTCTCGTTCTTATTACATGACATGCTCGATTAACTTGTAGGAACAGTAAATTATTGAAATATTACCGATACCGTAAGTACCGATACTATCAGGGAATCTGTGTTTAGAGAAATTCATATATCTATTCTTAAAATCAGCAGAATACTCACCATTTTGCACTCGTGGCAACAAATTGTTTCATATGATTCAAAGAGGTATGGTAATTCCGTTATCGCGGTTTATACACCGATTCTCTCAATGATTTTTGAATAAGCGGTACCGTTATAGCTTATGCAGTGTTAGCCGTTAATTTCGAAACCAAAATTGGGAAATGAAGATCGGAATATTAAACATAATTGTTCCCATTTATTTTACATTTCAGGGTTTTAATTTCAATTCTCTTTTAACGTGGCGTATTATATTACAATTATTATTGCACGGACATTCTCGCTGCAGAAAAATAAAACCTACACAAAATATAAATGTTTTTTATGCCATTTTATTTTCCTATTTTATATTTTTTGCTATTCGGAGATAAAAGTATGATGCTTTGCAAATAAAGAAATCTGCGAGAACGTCATAACTGGTATTACTTTGGGGAAAATGTATAAGAAAGAAGTTCCAAATTAGACTTTTTGTAATTTTTTTGTTTTAGTAGATACTTGATGCGAACTAGGAGAATCAAAAGTTTTTATGATTCTAGAAAATTCAGGATATTGATATTTTTGCAATTTTAGCAGTTATTGTTTACTCTAGAAAAACAGTGATTAAGATTATTAAGACCTAGGTGGGTACTTTCCTTTTTTCCTGCACTATTTCCAACTATTAAAGTTCATCAGTCAATTTATCCAGAAAAATATTCCCAAACTACAATAAAGCTATGATATACAGGGTGTCCCACGATCTGACTGCCATAGCTTAAGGGTAGGTGTAGTTTTTTAAGGCGATTCAGGATCTGGTTTTGAAATTTTCCTGAGGCCCTTCGTTTCGAGTATACAGGGTGATTTGTGCAATTTGCCGAAATCTTTGATGAGCGATATCTTTTGAACAAATTGATCGAATTTAACGAAATCTGGTAGATATGCTCTACTAATGACACTTAATACCTCGCATTTTTCGCCGATTTGAAAACTGCAGGGCCGTACTTATTTTTTTGGATATCTTTCGGGTTTGTCGAAAAGTTCACCCTGTATGCATTTTATTCAAAGTTTGGTGCCATTTTCTAAAACTACGTGAAAAATTCTACAATTGTGGTAAAAAAATACTTGGCATCATTAAACTGAATCGAGAAGAAAATTCAGTTTTTTAGTTTTTTATTCGGAATTTCAATTCATGTGTTGTTAATAATTTAAGAAAAATCAAATATGGTTTTTTTAAACTTGCGTATTTTGTAGTTACCTATTTTAAATAAATTTACTTTATCTACAGATTTAGCCAAGATTGGGGATCCTTCTACAGATTGTTTCGAGCTAAAAATAAGTTTTAACAGCAAAATAAATAACAGAATTTAACACATTACCACATGGACAAATAAGTATCCACATAAACGAAACAGGAAGAAAAATATCAACACAAATGTTGGGAAGAAAAACTATAATTCAGTGCTGGTAATGGTCAAGGAGACCACCATCAAACTCAACACATTTCCTTGACCTTGAAATTAATCTAAAAACCATTAAAAAATTTTTTTTAGCTCGAAACAATCTGTAGAAGGGTCCCCAATCTTGGCTAAATCTGTAGATAAAGTAAATTTATTTGAAATATGTAACTACAAAATACGCCAGTTTTAAAAAACCACATTTAATTTTTCTTCAATTATGAACAACACATGAATTGAAATTCCGAATAAAAAACTAAAAAACTGAATTTTCTTCTCGATTCAGTTTAATGATGCCAAGTATTTTTCTACCACAATTGTAGCATTTTTCACGTAGTTTTAGAAAATGGCACCAAACTTTGAATAAAATGCATACAGGGTGAACTTTTCAACAAAGCAGAAAGATATCAAAAAAAATTAGTACGGCCCTGCAGATTTCGAATCGTCGAAAAATGCGAGGTATTAAGTGTCATTAGTAGAGCATATCTACCAAATTTCGTTAAATTCGATCAATTTGTTCAAAAGATATCGCTCATCAAAGATTTCGGCAAATTGCACAAATCACCCTGTATAATCGAAATGAAGGGCCTCAGGAAAATTTCAAAACCAGATCCCGAATCGCCTTGAAAAACTACACCTACCCTTAAGCTATGGCAGTCAGGTCATGGGACACCCTGTATATTTATAAAGACAGGGTGTTAATGAATAGGTGTTATAAACTAAAAAGGCATGTAGGAAATGCAACAATGGACGAAAAGTTTTCTGAAGACATGGGTCGTTTCCAGAATAACACGAAATTTTTGACAGTAGTTGTACTAATAGAAGTACACGATTTGGTACTCCCGATGCAAAATTCTTCAATCCAGCGGCGGAGATCTGGGTGGGTTCTTACATTTTTTATTAAATCATTTTTTTCGGGGAACTATAACACCCAGTATGTATCTCGAAAACTAAAGCTCCAACGTCCTATTCTACCGTAAAATTTTTCGCCTATTTTTGCATTTCCTACATGCCCTTTTAGTTTGTAACACCTATTATTCAATAACACTTTGTATAAGTATTTAGCTTAAGTTGATGGGTCTTCTTGGACTTTAGGTTCGTGAAGAGTAAATGAACCAAAAGTCCAAGAAGAACAATCAAATTCGTCAGCGAATCGTAAAAAAATCGTAATTATTTAATTTAATTAACTGTCAAAGTTTTCAATAATTACTGCCACTCTGGTGTATAACAATAATAATTATCTTAATTATCATTCCTAATTTATATTTTTATTGCAGTATGTCATCTACTACGTAGTGGTGTAGCCGCTATTTTTGGCCCACAATCATCCCACACAGCCAGTCATGTGCAGTCAATCTGCGATACCATGGAAATTCCCCATCTAGAAACACGCTGGGATTACAGACTGCGCAGGGAAAGTTGTCTGGTCAATCTCTACCCGCATCCTACCACTCTTTCTAAGGTTAGTAAAACTAAATAATTTAAATCTGTCATAAGATTACTTTCTTCAGTATTTGCTGCTACAAAAACCGGTTTTGGTTATGTGTGACATTTTAAAAATCTTATAAAAACTAGATATTTTGATAATATAACATCGTTTAAGTAAATCTCACGAATAAAGGTCAATGGGTATAACATCAGAAAGTCTACATTCGAAAGGCTTTAGGGAAAATTATTCAACGAGTCTTCCATAATAATGACCTGTGACAGACACCTTACCTGTAATCACTGGAAGTGTGCGGTGTCTGATTATGTCTACAAGAATGATCCCACCCGCTCTAAAGAATTCATGGAGGAGCTGTATGCAAGAAAAAAATAAAAATATATTTTGATTATTATTAGGTGACCATTTGTTCAGTATGGTAATGAGTCCAAAAGTTGCCAAAAAGTTTTGTAGAATCTCCTAAGGCTGTATAATAATATCATCACATTGAATGGTGAATGTTGAATGGTGAACATAATGTTTTCATAATGAAAACACCGCAAAAATAATGCTTGGACTCGATAATATACCTTCTTATAATATGTATAGCTTCTGCAGAAGACGAAGCTGTCAGTTCAAGTGTCTTTCCCAAATTGAAATCTTCTCTCATGATGCTTTCTTGTTTATTTTGATAATTTCCAAGACGTCTCCAAATTTCAAGATAATTTCAAATTAACTTCTCTTTGGAGATCTTCTTGAAGGATCCTGCAGTATCTGTGCCATTGGAAAGGAGTCGTAGAAAATTACCGTCATCTATATTTTTTTGCTCCGATCCGTGGCTAAACGGCAATCTCGAGTTCGTGCGGGAGTCGATTCCCAAGTGAGAGTTCACATGAAAACCGGTCAAATTTCTCTAGACCAAAATTGATGGTAGTAACTGAAAGTAGTAAAAAAGCCACTTCGGAGAAACGATAAGCTGAAACTGATGTCTCGAAGACAATTTTTTTTTTAAGTACTGTTAGTTCAACTAATTTTTATCCACATAATAATAATTATTAATACAATGAAATCACACAATGGAAGAAATTGGAATTTATTTAAGATAGGCGTGCGCATATGGTCTTGTTCCATAATGGTCGAAATCTGAATAGAAGCTTGGCAAAATTGCAGGTGAGGTTCTCGCTGGAAGTAGTCGTTAGTTCGAGTTCATGAGTATTCAAGAAAATGATCAACATAGTGAGGAATGTTCTAATAATAAGTTTGCAGAACTCGAGAATTGCCGTCCTGGTAACTTCGCTATGGTATTTCTCTGTATCATTCCAATTCAGATATTTGAAAAAAAAAATTGAAGAAAATAGATGTTTGAAGTGACAACTTTGATTTTTTGAGCAATGCTGTATAATAATTGACCGTATATTGCTTACAAACTTATTGAGCTATCTACCTAATGAAATTAAGAAAGATTTAGCAACACTGCTTTGTGGTCATAAAGCGATAGTGTATAGGGTGATTTATACCAGGAGGCGAAACATTATTATTGATATTCGGGGTTGGATTTAAGCAAAAAATGCGAATTATATATTTTTTCCGATCAGCTTTTGTTTTGGCGATATTAACTTTTGAGAGGAAAAAATTCATTTTTCCCAAAAAATCAATAGTAGGCCATATTATGAAAACTTTTGTTCGCTTTGTTTAATTTGTTTGTTTACTGTCAACAACAAATAAATAATTCATTTCACAGAATGATGTCACAGATATGATTTTTATGGAAAACCAGCAAAAATAGCAATGGTAAATGAGGAACATGAAGAATTCGTCTATCCCCAATGCATATAGTAGAATCAGGTGACGATCCTGAAAGATATGAATTGAATCGATCGATATCGATACTAAAATTGTAGCATATATTGTATCAAATTGACGAAAAAACAGTAGACATTTCTCGTTTTATAATCCGCTGTATTACAGAGCTGCCATGCGAATGTGCCAAAGAAAGCTTTAATGTTTATTCTTTTATGAAAGAACAAACATCCTGCATCAAAATAACCCGACAGCTGACAGCACTCTTTCCGTTAAACCTTTATTGACGGGTAAATAAATCCCTGTCTTAAATGTAGGGTTGTACACGGTGGGGTCGGTGGGTAAAGTATTGTCCAGTGAAAATGAAAATCGTTCTCGTGCACTAACCAGAAATCGTGAATTCAGGAAAATCGAAAATCTGACAGGTCAGATAATTTTTATGTCGTCGGAGCAAACTATAGCTAGGTGCTATTACTGTTATAGTGTTCCTGGTCCATCGATGTATTATTAATACTAAATTGATTTTGCTAGGACACTCAATATTCATATGTAAATCTCCAAATCTCAGCTTTGGATGCACTGACGAACGTGTAACTTGGACTAAAATATAAATTGAATACGACTCAGTTCATTTGCGCAATTTAACATTCACAAGACTACTTGCGCAATTTGCAGGAGCGTGAAGACGAACCTTTATAGTGTCGTAGATAAAGGAACTTGGTTTAAGTTACATGAAAAGGGAAAGCGGAAACGCTGAAGATCCTAGCATTCCTCATTGCAGCGTGCCTTGCACGCTACGTTTTCTTTTTCAAAATTTTAAGTCTTGATTTGGAATATTTTTATAAAGTTCAGAAAAGTTATGATTGACTGTACATTTTCGCTGATGTAGGAGGCTGTATTAGGCAAAGATCACGAACGAACACCTGACAGCTATTAAGAAATTCTTGTCTTTGTTATTTAAGTAAGACGTAGAAAACATGTCTGGTCGATTTTCTGTCCCGGTTCTGGGTTTTCAGAGTTTGAAAAGTATATCATCTTATGCGAATTAATTTTCCGCGTCTAATGAGACCACTCTCATCTTGCTACTCAAGATTTCCGATTAGTTATCCAGTTAAAACCTAAAAGATTATTTCTTTGGGTGTGGGTTAAAAAAACATGAAAGGATAGTTGAGGAAACATATAAAAAAAAAACTTGCGTTTTGTTCTGGGACACGACAAGCCTCGAGTATAAGCGGATTCACGATTGTGAAATTTAAGTTTGGATATAGGGAGAACGGGAGAGGTTGGTCGTACTGCCGAGGGTGTACTAGAGTATATGAGAATCGATCCGTCAATGTCGCGTGCGAGTTTTAAGTGTTGCATACTGTCGATGATGATATTTGGAGTGAAAGTGGGTCACCAAGTTCGGTTGGACAGTGGTTAAGGCGCATGCGATAGCGTCATCCCAAAAAAATTATAAAGGGAGGTAAAGGACGCTTCAGGTTCATTTTTCGGTCTTACTGCGGCAGATCATGTAGCCTGTCTACAAGTTCGTAAATTAGTATTAGTCCCTTGTGTAATGGTGAAGTTGTTTCCGTGAAAGATGCAGTCTTACGTGAGTAATCTTTTGAATTTAATTTTGGTCATCATAACTAATGTTCGCTTTCTTGTCTTTACAGACAAGGGACGTGGGTTTAGACGTAGTTTTGGACGTAGTTTTGGACGTAGTTTTGAATGTAGTTTTGAACTTTAGTTTTGATTTACTTTTGAGTTTCAAGTTCTAGAATGTTAGGTCCCGACTTCCAGTTTTGATTTTTAACTACTAATTTCCGATTTCCAGTTTTTAATTTCGATCTTTGAATTTCTAAGTTTTAACTTTTGATTCCTGAATTTTAATTTCGAACTTCTAGTTTCTGAGTTTTGAGTTCCAACTTTCAATTTTCTAATTTACACGAAAGTTTACATAAAGATTCGATCATGTGGAGGCTTATGTAGGTACCTACCTAGGTAGGTATACTAACCTGTGTGAAGGGTGATGTTTGAAGAAGCTTGGAGAAATAAAGAAGAGTGGTGGAGTTTAGTTTGTAGACATGGAAGGTTTCATCAGGCAGAGGTCCTAGTACGTTGATATTTGGTCATCACAAGGTAGCAGGGAGAGCAGTCCAGCTCATCCGGCACCTAGAGCATCCACCAAGGGGTGCTAACACCAGTGCAAAGGCAGTTCCAGCAACCATGCCGGTCTAGTCTTTGATCATCGCGCTTAGGTTAGAGGAACCTTAGTTCGTCAGTTTTGAGATGGAGTTTTGAAGAATAAGGTATGTCTTTATGAGTGAATAAACTTTTGCTATTTTCCGATAATCAAGAAAATTAAATAAATTCAAGTACAGTGTTTAATTGATTTCATCACCTATGACTTTCTAAGTGAATCTGATTTTTGATAATATGTTATGAACTTTTATTGTGGTCAATGAGTGACTAATGTAATGGTTATGTGTAAAAATAATTTATTAAATTTATCGTGTGTGTTTAGGATTTTGAGTTAGAGATGATCATTTTGCAAATTAAATTTTGAATTTCAGATTTTGTAGGTAGATACCGATTTTTATATTGAAACTTTTGCTTAAGATAAATTTAAATTTTTGATAAATAATCTCTGATCTAACTCCGAGTTCTATTCAGAATCATACCTATGTGTTATAGTTTAGAAATTGTTTAATAGAATTTGAGCTTTGGAAATTTTTTATCTGAACTATTGAAATGATATAGGTACCTATCTTGAATTTTAGTCAAGTAAGTTTGATATTATTGGAAATAAGGTAATATTTATGTTTGAATATTTGAGTCAGGATTACTGATTTTAATTATTAAATTGATTGTTGAGATGTAAGATCTATTGGTGATTGCCAGTCTATTGTACTGATGATGAAATTGATTTTAATAAATCTTTGTATTAAAATTCAACAATTTTAGAGTTTTGAGTATCAACCCTCCTCATGTTCTTTTAAATAATTTATTCAATCAGTAGAGTAACATCAAGAATAAGGCGATATATCCTGGTATATTTTGGTGAGGTTTATTAATTTTTGGTTATTGTTTTTAAAATTGTTAGGAGTTACTACGGGTCCAGTCTGGTTCGGTGAATGCTGGATTTTCCAGAGGAAGGCCACATTTATCTGTCCCGGGCTGGATAATCACAACGAACCTTTTGGTGAAGTTTGGTTTTGGTTTGATACTTTGAAATTTTAGACGATCACTTTTCAAAATTTAAAATTTATTTTCTTTCGACATTTAGAATATTTGGGTGGGGCATTCGAAATTTGATATGTCCTACTCGACAGGCCAATGTGGCTAATGTTACAAATTTGCCTAGTCACATTGAGATCTGTCAATAGCCACCTCCTTCCTTTCGGGGTTAAGGTAAGTGAATTATTTTTTTTATTGTTCAACTTTTTGAGTGGGAGTAAGCGAGGGGGAGGAAGGCTCCAAGTGGTGCCGTGACCAGGATAAATCAATCTCCTTATTCTTTTTTCGAAAACTTTCTCAAACTTTGAGAAGAATTAATGAACATGAGGTGTTGGTGTTTTAATAATTTTTGAGAGAAAAACTTTTTCAAAATTTAGACAAGTAAAGACAAATACCTTTCTTAGTTGCGTAGAGTTTACAGATGGACTAAAACCAAAAGGTAAGGTTTGAAATTTTCAACGAAGGACTTCGAGGGAATTCAGACCTGTGGTATTTGAGTCCGTGTTGTTTTCTTTTTGACGTTTCAGCTTTTTAGGTTCCAGCCAAGACGGTGTGGTAAACCTGAAGATGTGGTTTTCGAGTTCGATAATTTTTTAATTTTTCAGCTTAGGTGGAGTTACAGATAGAATCAGCAACAATCTGATTTTTGAGATTTTGGTTTTGGATAATTCTGTTAGGTCAGGTCAAGTCAACTAAGAAAAGGAACGACAATTTCGTTTTCTTTGTTTCAGGTGAAGTTGGTTGAAAAGTCTTGTTTGAGAATTTTGAGGTGAAAATCTTTTGAGATAAATAGTGAAAATGGATTTTATTGAGGAAAATACTACAGTCGGTTTTGAGGTCGCTGATCTCAAGGTAGATGAGATTAAGTATGAAATTTTATTAAGAGGAGAAGTTCCACATTGGAACGGAAATTATAGGCGGACCCAATTAAGTCAACTTTTGAGAATAAATGGAGGAGTCACTGTGACTATCTCTCCTTTTGATTTTAATGAGGATTTGAGTCAAGTTTTGGATTCTATTTTGGATATGACTGAAATATTGCACGATGAGGTAATTATTTCCCCTCAGTCTAATGTGGCTAGGAGATTTTCGTCGAGGTTAGCTCATTTGTTGGGAAGGATAGATAGGATGAAGGTCACTTCCGATATCCAGACTGCTAGTCGAGATCAGGTTAGAGCAGATGCTCTACGATTGCGAGACGATTTTAAGAGAAAGATTGTCGGTGAGGTAGTCAGTTCGAGAACAGAAATCCCACAAAGATCGCAGGCCTCTCTTTTAGATCAAGCATTTGATAGGTTATCATGTCATAATGCTTCAACTACTCATGAAGGTAATCTTCATACGGTTTCGAGAGTCCCTTCGAATCTTCCAGAAGATCTATCGTTAAGAAGGTTAGGCTTAAGAAGCCATAACACCAATCCGTTTTTAGATTGTGATCAGGTACCCTTTGACTATGATAATCAGGCACATTCGAGCAGTTTTGTACCCCCAGTGAGAAATCCATCACCCACTTTCTCACAGTTTAGTCTCAATTCTCAAGTTCCATCCATCCAGTTAGTAGCGCCTATAGATAAGGTCATCCCGGTGTATAAATGGGGATTATGTTTTACTGGTAAGGAAAAGGGAATTGAAGTTATAAAATTTTTGGAAAGAGTTCGCGAACTTAGTCAAGCTAGGGGAGTCCCCCTTGATACAGTTTTTAATAGTGCAGTCGATTTATTTAAGGAACCAGCTCTCTCATGGTTCCGAAGTATTAAGTATCAGTTGAGGTCTTGGCGAGACTTGGAGGCAAGAATTGGTAATACTTTCATCCCTCCAAATTACGATGAAGAACTCCTAGAGGAGATTCGCTCCTTTAGGCAAAGGAATAATGAAAATGTCGTTACGTTTATTGCAAATTTAAGGATGAAGTTTTCACACCTTTTAAATCCAATTTCTATTCCGGAACAGTTGAAGATAGTTAGGAGAAACCTCCTACCCGATTTGAATTCGAAGTTATGTTTGATCGATCTGGTTTCTTATGAGCAGTTGGAATGTCTATGCAGGCAGATCGCGAAGAATTCGGTGATAATGAGTGGAGTAGAGGGTAAGGTCCGTGTAGGTAGACCCCAAGCAGCACCTGTGGGAACGACAGCTAGGGAAGCGAAGGAAATCCCAAAGGTTAAAGTAGAGACCCCTCGTCCACCTTTTCCTCCCCGAAGATTTGCGAATGCTCCAAATCAGTCGATGAATAAGTCAGACCGACCCCCAGTCAGCTCTTTTTTCTGTTGGAATTGTGACCAGGCGGGTCATTCATTTAATTTTTGTCCACATCCACTTGAGAAATTTTGTTTTTCGTGCGGTTTGAAAGGAGCAATAGCGCCTTCTTGTCCCCGATGTCATCATTCAGGGAAAGATAACCAGGAAGCAGTTGAGTCCAAAGACGTTAAGAAGGTGGTGGATTGTCCAGAAACTCGGGAGTCGAATTTAGGTAAAGAAAGTTCTAAGGCAGATTCAAAAAACGAGTCGGCGAGAGAAGATTTTGGCGCGACTTCCCTCGAGTTTCGAAGACGCCAACCAGGTCCAGAATCAGGTGCGATTCCGAAGAGACGTTAGAATCGAGACAGGTGAACTCGAACCTTTCTAAGCAGATCAGTCCAGTTTTTGAGAGTAAAGATGCAGATAATAGACCGTATATCTCTATTGAGTTGGAGGGTTTTGAGATTCTAGCTCTGGTTGACACTGGGGCAAATATTTCCATCTTAGGTGCAGGAACTGAGTCGATTTGGGAACTGTTGGAACCCAATCGAATAGTTAAAGATAAATTACCGCGAGTGACTGTAGCAAATGGACAGCCACAAACAGTTCTAGGTACTGCAGTTTTGCCTATTTGTTTTGAGGATAGGTTGATTGAGTTAGAATTTACAATTATCCCTACTATATCCCACGCTGTTATTTTAGGTTCTGATTTTTGCAAGCAGGTTGAGTTGGCTATCGATTTTAAAAATCAAGTTTTCGACATTAATGAGATTACAGGAGAGACTCCAAATTTAGGTACTTATCTTGAGGAGTTGTCAGAGGAACAACAGTTGGTTTTGGATAAAGTAGTAAAGCAGTACGAATTACTTGCTTCGAAAGCTCCCGGTCGTACGAGTGAAATTACACATTTCATAGATACAGGTTCAGCTAGACCCGTGAAGCAGAGGCAGTACCCTCTGTCTCCTGCTATCACCAAATTTTTACATCAGGAAGTAGATTCAATGTTAAGAGATGGAGTTATAGAGGAAAGTAATTCAGCTTGGTCAAGTCCTGTTTTGATGGTTCCAAAAAGTGACGGTACCTACCGTATGTGTTTTGATGGTCGTAAGATCAATGAGTTGACTGTTAAGGATTCCTACCCACTACCGTTGGTAGATAGTATTTTGAGTAAAGTAGCTGGATCTACTTATCTATCTTCGATTGATTTAACAAAGGCGTTTTGGAATATTCCCTTGGAGGAAACCTCCAAGCCCAAAACGGCGTTTCAAGTTCATGGTCGAGGTCTTTTTCAGTTTAAGGTTATGCCTTTTGGGTTGTGTAATGCCGCACAGACACAACAACGGTTAATGGACCACCTATTTAGGGGTACTAAGTTTGAAGATCGAGTTTTTACTTATTTGGATGACATTATTTGTGTGTCCAATTCGTTCGAGGAACACATTGCTCTTCTTACTGAAGTGTTGGAGATTCTCACTAAAGCCGGGTTGAAAATCAACCTGGATAAGTGTAAGTTCTGTAGAGATTCGTTATCGTTTTTGGGTTATGTGGTAGATAGGAAAGGTCTAAGGACCGATCCAGGAAAAGTTCAGGCTATTGTTGATATGCCATCACCTAAAACTACCACCGAAGTTAGACGAGTAATTGGAATCCTCCAATGGTATCGAAAGTTCATCCCTAATTTTTCCACCGTGTCTGAGCCAATTACATCGCTTATTAAGGGTCGTAAGAAACACACTCCAGTTATTTGGACGGAAGAAGCCGAAGAGGCTTTCCAAAACCTTAAGGAATTGTTGGTTTCAGCTCCCATTTTAGTCAAACCGGATCCCAACCTACCTTTCTTCATTCAGACGGATGCAAGTGACGTAGGGGTGGGGGCCATTTTATATCAAGTTAAGGATGATTTTGAGCACCCTATAGCTTATGCTTCTAGAAAGCTTCTCAAGACTGAGAAGAAAAATTACACGGTTACAGAGAAGGAGTGTCTTGGAGTTATTTTTGGTATTGAAAAATTTAGGTGTTATGTCGAGGGCACAGAGTTTACAGTTGTTACTGACCATGCCAGCCTACAATGGCTGTATAAAATTAAAGATCCAGTCGGCAGAATTGCTAGGTGGACAGTCAGGTTGAGTGGATTTAAGTTCAAGGTTGTCCATCGTCCCGGTAAGAATTTGGTAATGGCTGATTTTCTGTCCAGACATATTTCTTTGATTAATGTTAAATCTTTTACGCCAGACACCTGGTATGTTGAGATGATTAATAAAGTCCGCTGTAACCCAGCGAAGTTTCCAGATTTTGACGTTAAGGATAATATTTTGTATAAACATATTAGGCCAAAACACGACATCCAGTCCAATTTTTCAGACTGGAAAATAGTAGTTCCAACTGAGAATAGGAAAGAGGTTTTTGTTGAGTGTCATGATCATCCGACTTCAGCTCATTTAGGTATTTCAAAGACGTTGGCAAGAATTTTGGAAAATTATTATTGGCCAGGAGTAAAGGAGTCAGTGAGACGTTATGTTAGATCATGCGAGACTTGTGGTGCCCACAAATCCACAAATCAATCTCCAGCTGGTTTAGGAGGAAATCAACGTAAAGTCGATTTTCCGTTTCAATCTATTTCGTTAGATTTTATGGGACCTTTCCCAAGATCTAAATCAGGAAATACCCAATTGTTGGTTATTACTGATTCTTTCACTCGATTTGTTATAGTAAAACCCCTTCCTAAGGCCACTTCGGCCAAGGTCGTGAAAATTTTGGAGAGAGAAATCTTTTTGGTTTACGGAACTCCAGAGGTCGTGTGTTGTGATAATGGTAGTCAGTTCAGGTCTAGAGAATTCAAAGAATTAATGAAGAAGTACCAGATTCCTAAGATCTGGTATAATCCAAGTTACCACCCCCAGGTTAATCCAACCGAAAGGGTGAATAAAGTTTTGGGTAGTGCTATAGCGTCATATATTAAAGATGATGATCACCGAACATGGGACGAACATATTTTCGAAATTGCTCAGGCAATTAATACCTCGGTACATGAGTCAACAGGGTACTCACCCTCTTTTTTGGTTTTTGGACGGTATACACCAGTGAATGGTAGTTTTTATAAGGATGTTGATTATAGTTCTTTTGACCCAGTCGATTTTTCCAATCGACTTAAATGGCAGTCCGAAGTGAGCAAAGTTCCTAAACTTTATCCCCAAATCCAGGAGAAAATTAGAAAGTCTTTTGAGAAAAATGTTAAGAGGTATAACCTTCGTAGGCGAGAGGTTAATTATCAAGAAGGTGATAAAGTGTGGAAGAAAAACTTCGTTCTTTCCAAAGCGGTTGATAAGTTTTCTAAGAAATTAGCTCCGAAATATGTCCCGGCTATGATAAAGAAAATTAAAGGTACTGGTAAGGTTGTTGTTCTTTCAGATCTGTCAGGAAAAATCCTGGGAGATTTTCACGTAAGTGATATTAAACCGTTCGTTGAGAGTCAAGACAGCCAGTGTTAGTGTAGAGCGCGCTTTAGGGGTGACCTAGTTGTATTGTATTCAAGTTGGCGCCCCTAGTGTAAAGCTCCGTTCACACGCAAAGGCAGTATATATCCTATTTGTTTGTAGTTTGAGAATTTAGAAAGAATTCGTTTAGTGTGTCAATAGTAAGCTTTTCAGTAAGTTTAGTTACGGTTTTGGAAAAAAAATAAAGGTTGTTTAGAGTCAGGAGTTTTCGTAGAGGTTGAGTCGAGTTTAGAGAAAATCCTTTTATAGGTACTTAGGTTAAAATAATTTGAGACTGGTGATGTTAGCGTACAAATTAAATAAATTTAGCTAACCTACCAGTAATTGTTGTTGAGGTAGAGGTTGAGTTACACTTTAGTCATGGCCAGACTAATTTGTAAAATATTTTTAAACGGTCGCGTTAGAGCCCCATGCAAATAAGTGAGCTACGTGACTAGGCGTTGGGTTGAGTTGATTTAGGTGAGTTCTTAATTGAAAATTTCGAGTTCTGTTAGAGTTGATAATTGGCATAATCTAAATATAAATCTGAGCTGTTATCATCCTAACAGTAACTTTCAGGAACGATCCGTTGAGTAGAGTTGAGAATTGAGGTAGTTATAATATTTTTAGGTTGAGATTTTGAAGAAAAAGCTCCTGATGATAAAAATCTTTTCCATTCCTTTGATTAAGGTTAAGTCGAGGCAATATTTTCAGCTAGAGTTTGAGATTCAATAAGTACAGTTAGTTGAGATTTAAGAATTCTTTCAGTTGACACATTATCTCGAATATCTTTGATGGTGTTTAATTTTGGCGGAACAACATTAACCGGGTGGTTAATGAGTTATGATTGGAAATTAACTATACAGATTTTGACAAGAAATTTTGAGTTTTAAAAGTCTCTTCATTTGTAAGAACTTTTCAAGTTTGCTCTTTTGAGAACATTTGAGTAGTGTGACAGTTAAAAGTAAAAATCTTTCTCTTTGAAAATTTTTATTTCCTTAATAATTGAGATAGAGTTCGTTGGTAGGTAAAACCACATATAGGTCCAACGTTTGAGATTTGATTTTCTTTTTGAAAATTTTATTCTTTGAGATAGAGTTCATTGGTAAGTAAAACCACTTCATAGGTCCAATGATTGAGATTTGGTTTCTCGTTTGAAAATTTTCTTTAGACAATGACAACATCTTTGGGGTTATTTTTGGTACTTTCCACCCTGGTGTTACCTAAAGAGAAAGTATCCAGCCATTTTGAAAATAGTTCCAGTGGCTGATTTCTTGTATATATTTCTATACGCTTCTTTCCTTTCCTTTTTCGCCGTTTACGGCACACATATAAGTTCGTCTTTAATCTTTTTCTATCTCTTTCAATCTAAATTCATAATAATCCATATCTTCATAGCGGGTGAACGAACCACTTTGCACCTTATACCATTTCGACATTTAATCTCTTTAGCCCTTTTTAAAGTAGTATATGCATAATACGTTTAAGAAGCAACATTGCACATATAAGGCATGTTCCTATATGCCATCCCTTTTTGGGCCATAATTTATAACATCCATTCTAATTATGAATGGCGGTTATCCTGCCACCAGATCCATGCCGGTAAAACTTTTCGATTTGTTGGTCGAACCTCAACATCTATAAACGGTGTAACCTGCCATTAGACCCATCTCGGTAAATCAGGATTCTCTTGGACTTCTCCATCCATTTAAGGTTGGATCCAATTTCTTTTGGTCCTTCAAATATTAATTCAGTTTGGAGAATTGTTTCCAAGTTCTTTTAAGTAAAGTAGGGACTTTACTCCCTATATTTTGACGTCGAGTTCCACCTTAGTCAACATATCAGTATAATTCTGAAGGTCTAACACATTTGTGTAAGTTTTAGAGTAATGAATTGAAGTTGAGATAGTTTTGAGTCTTTGAGTTTAGGTGTCTGGGTAAGTCTCGACGGGTTCTTGAGTAAGAATGGCCGCACAGTTCCAGTACCACTTTGAGTCGTTCAGTAGAGAAATTTAGTGACGTAGGTCTCAGTAGAGGGAAATCTTGGAAAATTAAATCTGTCTTACTACTGATACTTAGCGTTCGCGTTAATTAATTTTGAGAAATAAAATCCGAGTTGGAGTTTCAGAATTTCATCTATTCTTGTGTTTTTGATAACCACTTGACTGAATCTTGTTGAATAATTTGGACGTTTTTGGAAAACAATTTTGACATTTTTGAGTATAGATAATTTAGATATCCCGATTTTGACATTTTTGAGTATAGATAATTTAGATATCCCGATTTTGACATTTTTTGAGTATGAATATCTTCGATATTTCGGTTTTGATATTTTGAGGTATGAATAATTTTGATTTGGAGGTATCCAGATCAAAATACTTTGAGTATGAACAATTTTGACATTTAACCCGATTTAGACGTCTTGGAGTTTGAGGTATAAGTAGAACTCTTAGATTTAAAATTTCTTTAGGCTTTTCTAGGTAGAAATTTAGTTTTGGCTCTTTTAGATTTCTCTATGATTTCCTCCGTTAGGAATCATATTTCGCTCCAAAGTCGTTAGGACGTTATTCTTAACTAACTAACGATCGAGGAAACCTTTTTAGCTTTTGACGTTAAATCTCTAGTTGCTGGGAAACGCACTAGAGGGGTGTATTTTGGCATTTCCGGCCTCATAAGCGGAGAATTGCCCTGTCGTCTAGTCAGCTGCTTAGCCCCCAGCTGATGAAGTAGGTGGTATTGTCTGGCGACATACCGACCATAGGGGCCGAATCTTTATGTCTTCGTCATCCTGGCAGTATTGCCAACTCACGAGTTTCGGTCACTGAATTTCCTTGAGGTGTTCAGGCAGACCCAACTCCTTGATTTTTTTTGTGTGTAGGACGAAGTCGGTAATCGATTGACGACAGCCGGAGTTTCTCCAATGGAGAACTCTGTTTCACATAGTTTTAGTTTTATTTTAGGATGAGTATGGTGGTGGAGGTTATTGGTTCTGGTATAGTCTGTTCAACCAGAGGTTAGGGAAAATATTTAGCTTTCTTTTGAAAAATCTTTAGTTACAAGGTAGTGTACTAGAGGGGTGCATTATGTCATTTCCAGCCTTATAAATGGAAAGGGCCTGCCGTTTAGTCAGTTGTGGAGCCCCGACTGATGAAGTAGGAGGTATAGTCACGTGACATGCCAACCACAGGGGCCAATTATTTGAGCTTCGCTACATAGGCAAATATTGCCACCATAAGAGTTTTGTCTTTTTGAGTTCCTTCGTGTTCTCATGAGACTCAACTTACTTTATTGAATTATGTGTAGAGCGGAGTTAGTTTCCGAATAACGGCAGTCAGGTTTTCCTTTTGGGAGCCTGTTTAACCTAGTTTTAGTAACCAGAGTCCTACTGGCGGTTTCCGAGGTCAGGGCTCGCCCATATTGCTTTGTGTTTGAAACATGGAGTGTTTAAAACTTGTTCTTTCTGTCTTTTCTTTCGGTTTGTTGGGATTTGTTGATTGTTGATTCGAGAGGAGTTCTCTCGGAAAAGTTTCTTGTGGAGACTTTTCCTTCCTTTTTACAAGGGGGGGTGTGCAGCGTGCCTTGCACGCTACGTTTTCTTTTTCAAAATTTTAAGTCTTGATTTGGAATATTTTTATAAAGTTCAGAAAAGTTATGATTGACTGTACATTTTCGCTGATGTAGGAGGCTGTATTAGGCAAAGATCACGAACGAACACCTGACAGCTATTAAGAAATTCTTGTCTTTGTTATTTAAGTAAGACGTAGAAAACATGTCTGGTCGATTTTCTGTCCCGGTTCTGGGTTTTCAGAGTTTGAAAAGTATATCATCTTATGCGAATTAATTTTCCGCGTCTAATGAGACCACTCTCATCTTGCTACTCAAGATTTCCGATTAGTTATCCAGTTAAAACCTAAAAGATTATTTCTTTGGGTGTGGGTTAAAAAAACATGAAAGGATAGTTGAGGAAACATATAAAAAAAAAACTTGCGTTTTGTTCTGGGACACGACAAGCCTCGAGTATAAGCGGATTCACGATTGTGAAATTTAAGTTTGGATATAGGGAGAACGGGAGAGGTTGGTCGTACTGCCGAGGGTGTACTAGAGTATATGAGAATCGATCCGTCAATGTCGCGTGCGAGTTTTAAGTGTTGCATACTGTCGATGATGATATTTGGAGTGAAAGTGGGTCACCAAGTTCGGTTGGACAGTGGTTAAGGCGCATGCGATAGCGTCATCCCAAAAAAATTATAAAGGGAGGTAAAGGACGCTTCAGGTTCATTTTTCGGTCTTACTGCGGCAGATCATGTAGCCTGTCTACAAGTTCGTAAATTAGTATTAGTCCCTTGTGTAATGGTGAAGTTGTTTCCGTGAAAGATGCAGTCTTACGTGAGTAATCTTTTGAATTTAATTTTGGTCATCATAACTAATGTTCGCTTTCTTGTCTTTACAGACAAGGGACGTGGGTTTAGACGTAGTTTTGGACGTAGTTTTGGACGTAGTTTTGAATGTAGTTTTGAACTTTAGTTTTGATTTACTTTTGAGTTTCAAGTTCTAGAATGTTAGGTCCCGACTTCCAGTTTTGATTTTTAACTACTAATTTCCGATTTCCAGTTTTTAATTTCGATCTTTGAATTTCTAAGTTTTAACTTTTGATTCCTGAATTTTAATTTCGAACTTCTAGTTTCTGAGTTTTGAGTTCCAACTTTCAATTTTCTAATTTACACGAAAGTTTACATAAAGATTCGATCATGTGGAGGCTTATGTAGGTACCTACCTAGGTAGGTATACTAACCTGTGTGAAGGGTGATGTTTGAAGAAGCTTGGAGAAATAAAGAAGAGTGGTGGAGTTTAGTTTGTAGACATGGAAGGTTTCATCAGGCAGAGGTCCTAGTACGTTGATATTTGGTCATCACAAGGTAGCAGGGAGAGCAGTCCAGCTCATCCGGCACCTAGAGCATCCACCAAGGGGTGCTAACACCAGTGCAAAGGCAGTTCCAGCAACCATGCCGGTCTAGTCTTTGATCATCGCGCTTAGGTTAGAGGAACCTTAGTTCGTCAGTTTTGAGATGGAGTTTTGAAGAATAAGGTATGTCTTTATGAGTGAATAAACTTTTGCTATTTTCCGATAATCAAGAAAATTAAATAAATTCAAGTACAGTGTTTAATTGATTTCATCACCTATGACTTTCTAAGTGAATCTGATTTTTGATAATATGTTATGAACTTTTATTGTGGTCAATGAGTGACTAATGTAATGGTTATGTGTAAAAATAATTTATTAAATTTATCGTGTGTGTTTAGGATTTTGAGTTAGAGATGATCATTTTGCAAATTAAATTTTGAATTTCAGATTTTGTAGGTAGATACCGATTTTTATATTGAAACTTTTGCTTAAGATAAATTTAAATTTTTGATAAATAATCTCTGATCTAACTCCGAGTTCTATTCAGAATCATACCTATGTGTTATAGTTTAGAAATTGTTTAATAGAATTTGAGCTTTGGAAATTTTTTATCTGAACTATTGAAATGATATAGGTACCTATCTTGAATTTTAGTCAAGTAAGTTTGATATTATTGGAAATAAGGTAATATTTATGTTTGAATATTTGAGTCAGGATTACTGATTTTAATTATTAAATTGATTGTTGAGATGTAAGATCTATTGGTGATTGCCAGTCTATTGTACTGATGATGAAATTGATTTTAATAAATCTTTGTATTAAAATTCAACAATTTTAGAGTTTTGAGTATCAACCCTCCTCATGTTCTTTTAAATAATTTATTCAATCAGTAGAGTAACATCAAGAATAAGGCGATATATCCTGGTATATTTTGGTGAGGTTTATTAATTTTTGGTTATTGTTTTTAAAATTGTTAGGAGTTACTACGGGTCCAGTCTGGTTCGGTGAATGCTGGATTTTCCAGAGGAAGGCCACATTTATCTGTCCCGGGCTGGATAATCACAACGAACCTTTTGGTGAAGTTTGGTTTTGGTTTGATACTTTGAAATTTTAGACGATCACTTTTCAAAATTTAAAATTTATTTTCTTTCGACATTTAGAATATTTGGGTGGGGCATTCGAAATTTGATATGTCCTACTCGACAGGCCAATGTGGCTAATGTTACAAATTTGCCTAGTCACATTGAGATCTGTCAATAGCCACCTCCTTCCTTTCGGGGTTAAGGTAAGTGAATTATTTTTTTTATTGTTCAACTTTTTGAGTGGGAGTAAGCGAGGGGGAGGAAGGCTCCATCATTCATTAAAATCACAAAAAAGTAATTATTTACACGGTGCATAGGATATCTTAAACCGTAGAAAATACATACGCCCGTATTCACAAACGATAATTTCCTAAATAATTACGTAATCAATTATCCCCATCTCATTCTATTGCAAAAAAAACTGCATATCTCCATCTCACTCATTTAAATAATTACGTAATTATTTAGGAAATTATCGTTTGTGAATACGGGCAATAGTCTGTTACAATAAAGAAAAATTTCACCATTTAAACTTAGGTATTAAGAATCTGAACCAAAAGTTACTTCTTTGTTATATTTTACTAATACTGTTACAGCGGTTCCCTTTGTCTCATCCTGAGTTTTTTCCGAATTTCCATGATAACAATTACATAAGATACAAGAAACAATACTTTTCCGAGGGTTTTATAAAATGTAAGAAAAGCCCAATCTGACTTTGTGACTACAACGTCATATTATAATCGAGGGCTCCAGGTTCTGTTTAACTGCGCCTAATGTCTTTGTTTTCCAATATCTTTTCATGCCATCGCACTTCAAGATAACCGTTCATGTATGCTTGGAACAGAGGAGGGAATTTCATTGATAGAACAATATGAATTGTACGGAATAGCTGGAATGTCCCAGAGAAGACTCCTGTATGGAATCTTTGTGTCGTTTGGGACAAAAGTTTCCACGATTGTGGTTCTAGCCAATTGTCGGTTTTCGCATGATAGCCGCATTTCTGCTGACAAAAATAACGCTCGCTTCAACTTGATGTACACTTTAGCGAGTCCAATAAAGCTTTAGCTTTTGTGCAGGTTTGTTTTCTGATAAACAAACTCTCTAAATGTACTATAAATAAAAATTATCGTGTTGTCTAAATTATTGATCAGGCTTACTTGTAATATAAAATGATAATCAAAAATGAAAATATCCGCATAGGATTGTTTGATTGAAGATTGATTCAAGCCTAATAACGACACTTTTGTAATGGTATCTACATTTTAGTATTTTCTTACATATTTGCAGAAGGTATCCAATTAATTTAGTCTACGCAACAGTTTTGGGTGATCCGATTATCTGTTGGTCTATTGTATCTTATAACAGGGATCGTTTTTTTTTTATGAGAGACTCTACCGTGCTAACATATATTTTTTATTTAACTATTTTGCAGCATCTCAAGTGATATTACAGCTGTTTATCAAGGGGTCTGCTGTTTATTTTTAATTTTCATAATTATGTCAGTCTACCGCTTGAAATGTTCCAGTGAATACGATTCCGCTTGAACACTTGCAGCTGCGAATATTAATAAAGCGAATGATGTAGGAAATCTGCACATATTAAATAGGTACCTGGAATTCACTTAATGCAGCAGAAATAAGGAAGCTGTCTCAGAGCAAGTATTAGCAATGCTCTTATTGCTACCGACGAAGTGTTTCCTTTCAGAGGTGACGTCGGTTTAGGATGCAATGAAAGCACCTGAATTGTATAAACAGTAATTTGATTTTATGTCAAGACTTAAACATTGCTTGACGTATTATAATCTTCGTAGTAATATCCTTTACAGCTTCACAAGCAATTATAGGTTGCGGGGTTTTAGTCTAGTAGAATTACTCGAGCGCGCGTGTATTGAAGTGTTCTGTCAGCGTATTCCTCTTTAACTCAACTTTGTTTTTACTATAATTCTCCATCCAATTCAGTATTAAATATACGAAATTTAATATGATTTTACGTCGGGACTTAACATTTCGCTTAATGTTAGGTAATCTTCCAGTAATACCTATAATTTTTTAATTATTGCATTCAGTTGAGGATTGTTTCCAGGTCTTCTAACAGCGTCGTCCTTCAAATCAATTTTAATGTTACTATACCTATTCCCCAATACAGTAAGTACCTCAGAATACCTCGGGAGCATACAAGGTCAAAAGAAAACCTAGTCTGTCATAATAAAAAATCGTAAGGTATACATAAACGGAGATGTAGAGCCCAAAAAGGTACCCAGGGATCTACTTTTTTGATTCAAACTTTTCGAACGACTTGCACAATAATTCGATTAAACTTTAATATTTTATGGAGGCCATAAAGAGTTCATTTTAAATAGTTAGGGTAGTCAGGGTAGTCAGGAACGGACTTACCACCGCATTCGTTGGGTCAAAGTTTTGACGGGTGTCACTTTACAGAGCTGTAATTTTTTCAAACCATAAACAAATTGATTTGTACTTCAGTTCTCTTCTAAATAAGAAGTTACTGGAACAATGTAATAAAAAGAAGTACTTATTACTTAGGTATATTTTGCTGTATTACAATCTCACTTATCTTATATAGTCCAGTCAAGGAATGAGGTGTAGAGTGCGTGAGCAGGTAACTAAGCGATTCCTTCAGAAACTTGTTCAGGGGGCTTAGGTTGTTAACATACCAAAAGTCCTGACTCCTAGGTGATGAGCGGGGGGGAGGAGGAGGGGGGTAAAGGTACGAATTTTGGGTTTTTCGCTTATATCTCGAAAACGGTGCATCGGGGAGAAATATTTTCAGATAATAAAATGGAGTTCTTAAAATTATCTAAAACTTTTATATCATATGTTTTTTTCTAATTCCTAACCGTTTTCGAGCTATACCCTCGGAAAAAGTTGAAATTTACAAAAAAAATCAATTTACGTCAAAATATTCATAAACATTGCATCATATTGTCTAAACCTATTCATAAACGAAAAGTATGAATAGGAAAGAAGTTGTAGATTTTTAAATTCCCTTTTAGAATATATATACATATGCTGATTAATGTCCAACACGCCTAAAGTTACAGCTATTTTAAAACTTGTATAGCATTTTGCAATTTTCAGAAAATTAGTTTGTATATCATATTCTTAACCCACAACCTTTGTTCGTTCATCTAATAACATATATGGCCACATATAAGCAAGTTATTAAATAAAGTAGAAAAAATAATGATGATGACAAATTTCACACTTTATTCTACAGATAGTTTCGTTACACCAATACAATAATAATTGTAAACCCCATTGTTCTCAATATATTCCTAATGTTTTACTCTCAACTTTAAAAGTAATCAAATTTTCATCCTCTTTGAACTTGAGGGCCCAGGCAATGATTGTTCTTCCATGGCATCTTCTTGCTCAGTAGCGGGTGGCTCTTGCTGAATGGCCTCTACATCGTCTTCATCGTCCTCATCGTCAACAGGCACACTGTTTAGGCACTTCCTTTGACAGTGGAGGCACGCTGCAGAACAGGTGAGCATCGCTTTTCGGCAGCCACATTTTCCAATTACACAATCCTTGGTGCAGCGGCAAAATATAGTTTTCAGAAGAACCTCTGGTGCTGATAGATTTTCCATTGTAATTGCCACCAGGGTGTCTCCTACACGTTTCCACCCCCAATCTTGAGGGGGCAGCTCATTACCGAGCCACTGCTGCACTTGGTGGTAGGTTCGCCGAGAGTGCTGTTTAGCTGCATTCTCTGTTGGAGGTAGGGAGCTGATTTCAGGCTTCATATTTGCCACTGACCTCGTAAACGATTGGAAGCGGTACTGGTTAAGGGAGGTTTGTTTTTTTGGCGCCTTATACCACTTCAGAAAGCACATCTCCCCAGCCTTTTCAACCTGGTCGTAAGTAGAGGAGGCGTTAGAAAATGTCATTGCTGCTTGCTGGATGATTTCTGACTCCAAGTACAATTTAAAGAAGCCCACCTTGCTTCTCCTGAAAGTAGCAGAAGTTGTGTCGCATCCGGTAAACGAATGAAGGAACAGGATGTGTTCAAATCTACGGTGCTGCATCTCTTGGGTGGACAGTAGTATTGTTTTGGTTTTCCCTCGTCCGGGTTTCAGCATAAAGATATCTCGGGTCGCAGGAGTGGAAGCAATCAACAGGACAGCAAGGTCTACATCCTCACCAACGACAGCCACAGAGTTGTGAGTGGATTGTTCAACAGCAGTCTTCACGATTAGGATCGTCAGCGTCATCGGTAGCCTGAAGAGTATGTATCCCTTTCTCCTGCAGCTTTATCTCCAGTAAGGAGATGAAGTTAGTTTTGTTGGTAGGATTTGAATAGTAGTAAAAAAGTAGTAAAAAAAGTAGGATTATGATAAAAAGTCTTCCTGTTTACCAGGTATTTGTGTGTCCCATGTCAAATTGATGTCGGCTGACCTTTTTAGTCTGTAACGACGCATTTGTTCTTGTGATTTAGTGCTATTGGCAGTGTTTGCGTACCCATCAAACACCACAGTGCGAGTAGTCCCAGGATAATGGTGGTCGACGTAGGTGATATAACTATTACAAATAGTCACAACCGATGCATCTTTTGGCCAAATAACTCTGTGGAGTAGAAATCCTCCATCGACTACAATGTTCATTTGGGGCAGAAGAATATCTTTCTTGGTTGGCTCAAACAAGTTGTACAGCACTGATTTGTTTGTCTTTCTCATGCCACTTTCGTTGAACATTGCTAAGGGAAATGGGGCCAACTCATACTCAAAATATGTCATCAAATCCTCATGTCAGCAAATTGACTAACAAATTGCTGATATTGTTATCTATAATTTAAACAAAATACACGAACAAAGGTTGTGGGTTAAGAATATGATATACAAACTAATTTTCTGAAAATTGCAAAATGCTATACAAGTTTTAAAATAGCTGTAACTTTAGGCGGGTTGGACATTAATCAGCATATGTATATATATTCTAAAAGGGAATTTAAAAATCTACAACTTCTTTTCTATTCATACTTTTCGTTTATGAATAGGTTTAGACAATATGATGCAATGTTTATGAATATTTTGACGTAAATTGATTTTTTTTGTAAATTTCAACTTTTTCCGAGGGTATAGCTCGAAAACGGTTAGAAATTAGAAAAAAACATATGATATAAAAGTTTTAGATAATTTTAAGAATTCCATTTTATTATCTGAAAATATTTCTCCCCGATGCACCGTTTTCGAGATATAAGCGAAAAACCCAAAATTCGTACCTTTACCCCCCCCCCCCCCCCCCCCCGCTCATCACCTAGGAGTCAGGACTTTTGGTATGTTAACAACCTAAGCCCCCTGAACAAGTTTCTGAAGGAATCGCTTAGTTACCTGCTTACGCACTCTACACCTCATTTTGGGTCATTTATTGACTGGACTAATATGAGAATTCAGTGTGAAAATTTTAGAAAATACCAGTTTTGGTTGTGATAGATTTTTGAGACGATTGTCGTGATTATCTTTTTGGTATTCCTATAAATTTTCCTGTATTTACATTTTTTAGCCTGCTTGTATACGTCAGAAAACATCCATGCCATTCACATCTGTGAATTATACCATTCTATGTTTTATTTTGTTAAGCTATTTGAAGATGTAATAAAAATTTGAAGATGGAAATATAGAGGGTTACCTTTATAAAGAAGATAACTTATGTTCGCCACATTAAAACAAAACACCCTGCATAACTGGGAATAATTATAATGGATTTTGTAGTTTTCTGAAACTTTTATTTGAATCTTTTTCCTAAATCGATTAGATATGGATATACGAGCTACCGCAAGAAGTCTTATTAGATGACTCATCAGATGTAATGTGCCCCATTTCACCTATACCTAGTTACTCTTATTTATTCACGACAATCTTGTGAGCGTTACCATATTTGCACATAGGTATGTATAATATTACGGTCAAATTAAAATTAATGAAACAAGCACACATAGGTAGTATATTTTCACTAATGTAAACCTGCAAAAGCAAATTAAAGTCACTGTCGTTTCACGCTATTATACACGAGTGCACGTAACGCTTGTAGATTTTATATTAACTCCTATCCCTTATCCGGAGTGGCAGTAACGAGACCAAACACAGTTCCGTAAATGTGTGTGTATGTAAGATGATACTACGTGAGCGTCATGAAGAATTTTCCCCGTTTGTTGAAGTATCTGAGGCAGAGGTAGCTATCTAAGAGTGCTCGTTAGTGTTCTTGTAATTAAGCCAGTACGTACCCTCTTTTTATATCAAACTGAAATGAATACGCAGATATTCTTCATTTCGCTGTGGGTAACATCCTGAAGTAAATTTCATCATTACTAAATAGAACACAAGGTAAAAAATCAAAAATAAGATTTCTAAAAGTTCACAACAAAGGTACCTAACTGAACTGTGAAGAATTTAGGATGTAGTTATTATAAATTATATATGAAAGAGTACCACAGCCAACCTTGGAATTCTTTTTTTATAATTATTTTATCTACCGTGCTTACAGTTATAATATGCATAATGTCCTTAAAAATTTACTGCAATTGATGCAATTGATACCTTCTTCACTAAAATTTCCTTATAGTACTCTTAAATAATATCTAATTTCGTTGTCGATTTTCTTCTATAAACTTCGATTGATTCTAGGTTGTTGTAGAAAAGTTAAACTTTACTGTCAATTTTATAGACCACTTTTTAGGAACTTTGTATACCTATCTTTTCTTTGAGCTCGACTAAGCGTCATTTTACAGCATCTTTCTCCAGTATATTACACCTCCTATTGTGATACATTTAGGATACTCCATCATGGAGATGTTGCTAGGTGCAGGAGTTTTTCTTCACTTGTAAATAAAGATAAAATATTAAGAAATTTCAAATAATTTTGATAATGAAATAATAATGAAGGCTTGTGATCCCTTTAATGCAGGGTTTTGAAGAATGTGTTTTGTTAATGACACTTATAAACATTCTGTTTCTCGGTTGAGAAGCATTTGCGGCAAAAATATTATCTAAATTTTATTTTTTATATTAGAAAAACACAGGAAAAAAACAAAACCTAAAGAGCCAGAAACGGGGAAAAAGATGAAATGTCAGTTTAAAGAGATCTCTCCAGAAATACTACTACTAAAGACATGTTTAAAGTAAATGAGAATAAGACGAATGGAGGAAATAGACAGATGATGTCGTCAGACTTAGAAAATGATGATACGAAAGCAAATTATGAGCAACTTCGGAAGTTCAAACTACCCAAAGATATATAAAGAAGATAAAAGAAGATTACAACAAAAACAAGTAGGCAAATGATGGAAATATTCTCTGTATCAATCCGATGTGTTAAGATAGCATCAGAGAGTCGATGGCAGAGGTTATTATCCAGTGAAGAAATGGATAACTGATTTTGAGGAGATAGCGAAAGTTACTCAATGGAACGATTACCAGAAACTCATTTATGCTAAGAAGAGATCAACAGAATTGGCAAAGTTATTTGTGCAACCTTAAAATGGCATTCTAACTGGGTCTAAGCGAAAAATCTTTATTAATAGAAGAGTTCGAAATAAAGATGAGCAGTTAACCAGTTCATAGGTTACTGATGGACATGAAAAAAAGACGGAGGAACCTGTTCAAGAATTCGCGTTAACAATGAAGGAAATCGGAAGCAGAACAGCGGAAACTATCATTCAGTACACCATAGAAAGAATTTACGATGAGCCAACTAACAAAGCTATACTATATGGCGCCAAGACATTCAGAGGATTTAAAGAAAATGTGAAGATTTATGAGAACATCAAGAACAGTAAGCAAAAACCTAAGTTTGGTGAAAGAAGAAACGAAAGTAGAAGAGAACCTTCCACTCCGATATAAAGAGAAAAGCGTCAATCAAGCGAGGACAGAAGAAGTGAATATCCAACGTTTGTAATACGCATTTACGATTTCACCTGTGATACGCTGTTTCAACTGTGATAAAAAAGGTCATAGATCAAACGACTGTGTCAATGGACAGTGGCAATTTAAACGTGTACAATTTGGTTTGTGCAATTCACCTGCCGTTTTTGCAAATATATCTACAGCATTTTCCGACAGCTGATCAATGACAACATAGCTTTCCTTTATATGGATGATGAGGTCATCCCTGTCAAAAAAGTGAACGAAGCAGTTGAGAAGTTACGACTCGTGTTCAAGGCCTGTTCGGACTACTGTTTGCAAATAAATTTTCGAAAGTGGCAGTTTCTGATGAAGAAGATTTCTCAGGTATGATGTTAGAAGCGGATCGGTAGACTTTCGATCGAAAGTCTACTGTTCAAGCTTTTTTGAAACTTTCGAAATACGCAATAGCGGGCATTCTAATCCAGAAAGCACCAGAGGATGGTTGTTTTCACCCGGTTCACTGTGTGTCGCGTAAAACTACGTCAGTACAGCAAAACTATTCAAGTTACGAATTGGGGGCGCTAGGCGCTAGCAATTATTGTGTTCACTTTGAAGAGGTTACGTGTCTACCTTATTGGACTCGATTTTAAGATTGTCACAGACAGCAGTGTTTTTGAGAAGACCTTCTATATATAAAAAATAAGTAACCTCGTCTAGCTCGGTGGCTATTATTTTTGGAAGGTCATCATTATGCAATGGATCATCGTCACCGTATAGTGCAACAAAAATGAAACATCTCAACATGTTATCTCGTGCCGTTTTAATTTTCCTTACACCTAGCGTAAAGCAAGACGAAATAAAACAAACTTTTTCAATGATATAAGACCTAACCCTTCGTAATTTCTCAATGAAATTATTTGATTTGTTCTAGCGTTTTGTTATCTACATGCAAACAACAATCATATTATGTAATTACACCAGCGTGCAATTATTATCGATAATGAAAAAATATTCACGGGCAGGAGAATTTGTTGTCTAGTAACAACCCGAGTCAGTAGCAAGGGAGTTGTTACGTTTAGACAACAGATTCGAATCAGTGAGTAATAATCAATTTAATGTCAAGTTTTAGTTGAACTACTCTAAATGATTACTCTATTATAAAACAAAAGATAAGTACAAGTTTACTTTTTGCCCTGAGCTTATGATTTATTCTCTGTTTGATTTATGGTTGTTAAGGTTGTTAATAAGGTTGTTTTATGATTCAACTCTGTTGACAAAGAAATGGTTGGTTACCTGTCATAAATTAATATGAAAACAGTTCAATCACAATGCTGAGACAGTTTTCGAGCAGTCCATGGACTACTAGATTTCTATTGCATCGTTCACGGTTGGTTACTTCCTTGAGAATCTTCTCAAAGCCGTAACTCATCAGTATATTATGAACTGAGATCTATTTGTCTCAAGACGTTAACAATTCAGTGACTTAATAGACTCAAGTAGTTTTGTTTTGCATGAACTGACTAGAGGAGGAAGCACTTAAACGCAACAATCTTACTTACTACCATAACGGTAATAAATGGATTCCATAACTCACAGCACTTGTTAACTGAAATAACTGAAATACATTTCAATGATCGTTTCACTTACAGAGAGAACTATCAAAGTATAGAAATCAGTTGTTATAAGCTTATGAAAGCTTTGGAAGTGAAGAGGTATTATTCATAATGGACAATGAAAATTTAGTGAAATTAATGATTAGCAATTGAACAGTTGAATCAATTAGTTCAAAGAAACAGGCGGTGATCATTCCTGTTTCGAGAAGTTAGTTCCATGCAGTCCCATGTGAATCAGCCTCGATCAGTTCATAGGAATGGTGCTAGCGATTATTGAACCCGTGACGATTGACGATGCTGATTATGGTGTTGGCATGTTGTTGTTCCCGGTTCTTCAGAGCGGATGTAGGAGAATCTCGATCGAGGCATCCAAGAAGGTCCAAAAAGAGCTCCAATAAGATGGCGAACTCCTTGAAACTAATCGGTCTATTCAGCACCTCGCGTTATAGATGGTGACTCTTGAAAGTGGTCAAGGTTTTTTAATACTCAACTACGACTTCCAGTGTTTCTTGCGAATTTCATCTAGAAGACCTCAACCATAGTCAACCCACACTCCTAATAATCACGGAGTAGGTACTCATTGAAAAGATAAAATTATACTTTCTCGCTGAATAGGTGGCGAAATGTTTAGTTGCTTTATATACATTCTGATTACTTAATTAAATAAAACAATGAACGGGATTAACAGTTCTTGAGTTCTAATAAGGATCTAATTTCCATTCCATACCACCTGAGCTTTTAAAGCTTCCTGTATGCATTCGTAATCAAACGCGAACCGAACGGGCCGATAGATAGCTACTTTTGAATAAGTGTTCTAAAAAATGTTCTACAAAATGATTATACAGTGCATGGGATCGAAACAATAGTTATGAAAATAATTAATTAAATGAACAGGTAACGAACTGGAAATGTTACTGGAAGTGTTAAAGGAACCGTTACGAATATTTGCATAAATTTAATTTGACAGTAATAGGAAGACTTGAGAAAATTTTGTTTGTTTCAAATAGATATACATACAACTGTAACGCAGAAAAGAGGGAAAAAATTACTCACATGTATATTCACAAATTTTATTTCGTCAGGGCCGTCGTTTTTCTAGTAACTCACCGTTTCTCTTGCCTTTTGACGTCTCGACTCACTCCCTAAAGAGATTCAAACTTGCATAAGTGTCTTATTCCTCCTAAAGCTTGCTTAAGCTTATCATTAACTAACGCTTAGCCTTCTTGGTAGCCTCTCTATGAAGCTTTGACATTACCTTGCTGAAGATACGTAAATCACTGTTCAAGGTCATTGCTGAAGTTACTCGACTCAAGACTCTACTTAAGACATCTTGCTCTTAAGCCGTTGATCGTAGCCTTGCCAAGGTTTCCGCGCCAAGGCACGCTGTGGTAACCAGGACCCACCTTGGTCCTCCCGATCTCAAGGTCATTCACGGGAGGTCGGCAGGATCCTCTCGATCCTTCACTCCCGGGGAACCACCAGGCGGTCAGCAGGATCCATCTTGATCCTTCACGTCCGGTTAGAGACCACTAGGCGTTCTGCAGGATCATCCTCTCGATCCTTCACGCCCAGACCACCAGGCGTTCTGCAGGATCATCCTCTCGATCCTTCACGCCCGGTTAGAAACCACTCACGGGTGATCGGCAGGATCATCCTCTCGATCCTTCACACCCGGAACAAAGTCAGGCCACACTGGCCTCCACTCTGACCTACACATGCAAGTCACGCAGGCCACACGGGCCGCTCTCAGGTCTCTCTCGGGTCTACACATGCAGACCACACAGGCATCACTTGCCTTCGGCTACCAAGCCGCTCTCAGCCTCACAGGCTACAGACCTTCTCTCAGGGACTCAAACGAACACATGCACAGGCCACACAGGCCCACTAGAACTCTACGATCAACGCTCATTTCTACTTTACACTTCAGCAATTTAGACATCTTCAGCATTAATTAACCTTTGTCTCTCAATAAGTGCTTATCATGATTCTGTCTTTCACTGATTTACCTCTCTGCCTATTCATGCTTTATTCATTCATGCTTTACATGCAGTTTCTCCTTTTGACTCTAAATAGATCTGAGCTCATTAACTTCAATTCTTAAAACAGGCTAATAATAATTATTTTATCAATTATATCAATTAATAATCATGATTATTTAACTCTTTATTACTTATCTTTACTTTACTGATCTAGGAATAGGACACTTAGTGAGTAAATCAACTCACCTGTTATCTATTACAAAAGAACGCCAGAATGCACCAAACACAAGTAAATCACCAACTCACTCGACTACTTTCAAAGCACAACTGATTGGGAGTAGGTACTTCCCGCCCCGCGCCTTACGGTCAAGTAGGGTCATATGGATATCATTTTCTTCACGCAACGGACGTTAACTCTTCAGCATCCGGATGTTTAGATTAACAAAGCGACCGGTTGTTACATATCTACTGGATTTTATATATCGATACCAAATATGTAATGAAAGAGAATGAAAGAGAATGAATCAGCAGACTTACGTTCTTTTACACAACGACATTATCATTCCCTGATATTTTGGGTGCGAAAAATGGCCCAGAAAAACAATTCCTGCAAATATTAATTTTTTGATCAAATTATAGCTGAGTATTGAAAATTGTAGGATAATATCTGGATGGAATTGTAAATATCTGAAATAATGGTGTCCTTTAAAAGGAAACCTTAAATGTGTTATATTATATTTTGACACAAAACGTTTGTATGGAGTATTATTTGCAGTGTATTCGCAAAACATCAGCGAACCTGACCGGCTTTTGTATAGTGTGCTAACACAGGGAAAATTTGGATATCCCTCCAAAATAAATATTTCCATAAAAAGTGCGTCACTTTTTACAGGACCCTCGGGAGTATTAATTGCTGAAACATCGCACACAGATTCACAAAACATCCCTCTAGCGGTAACTATTTCTAGGTGATGGTGATTCTGTATTGTTCGGACTAATTCACAGGACTAACTGGCGGTGATTTAACCGAGGCTGCAACTCACTAGGTGAATGGCGGCGGTGTGATAAATTGTCCGATTGATTATTGGTTTTTATTGCTCTGTCTGCAGCTGACATCCAGGGAAAACTGGTCCAGTTATTATTTATTAACGGATGCCAGAATTGTGCTGCGTGATATTGCCGGAGAATACAGGCTTTTGTTTGCGAAGAAAATAACATGGGGAGTACCACCACCGAGTAAAAGTTTTCAGGGGTTGTATTATAGTCTCAATTTCCAAATTGCTTTCGGTGTTTTCTGTAGATTTTGCCTTGCATATGAACCTTCTGATTAAAAAATAACACGTGAAAAAATGTTTCGTCTGTTTTTATTACTGATTGCTTTAAGCGATGTATTCAATCATAACATTTAATTTCGAAAACAGACCCGGAAAGACGCTACAAGAATAATTAATTACATTTATAAAAGGTGGATAATATGTGCAGGTTACTATAAAAAAATTAAGATAATTGGTTGAATGACATCGTCAATCGTGTATCATAGTAAGAGATTAATCATTGAAAGTGTAAAGACCACATTTATGATTTTAAAAATGAATATTTTCAGAAGACCGTAAATAATAGTCTCTGTTGAAGCTAAATTTTTTTATGTACTTACTCTCATCGACTAAATACGAATGAAATCACTGATTTAGCTTGGCTTTATTTATCAATCACTTTAAGTACATAGTGCAATTCATCAATAGCTAAAGAGTTTATCCAGTTAACATAGAAACAATACGGTTCATAGTCTGTGTGCTCTGATGTACATATTCGCGAGGAGATACGACCAGACAGCTCAATCTTCTGCAGCTTAAATCTTGCAGAGATGCAGCTTGCAAGAAGAAAATAAATGAGTGTAGTTTGTGCACAGCAATTTCATAATAACAGAAGTTTAAGGATGAAGCACGTTCGCTTCGATGGTCGGTCGGCAGGTTGGAGGATCCTCGCTTTGAAATATTGTCTGATGCAACAACAGTTTGATGAGACTTATAAGGATGTTGAAGTCTTAAATAATAATTTTCTTGAAATAGTGCAATTCAAGCAAAAAGCAGACTTAATAAGTACTTTGATGCAATAAAAGCGCATCAACAGGTACAAAGTAAGGAATTTACTTTTAATCAGGGAATTAACTAGTAGGTAGGTAATAAAAAAAAATATTAATTATAATAGAAAGCCACCGAGGATTATTTCTGAAGCCAATATTGTTATTAGTCAATAACCGAGCTATCTGACATAATTTTATCTAAGACAATTTTGATTACTTGACAAATTCCTGCCTACCTAAGAACTCGTTCAATTCATCACTTTCTTATTAAGATTCATATTATTTGTCAAGCATATTTAACTTTTTTTTTGTATTTCAACCTCGGAATGCTCTCGGAATAAAGAGATCGTGTTTGTTGAGTTTAAGCAAAATAAAGACACAACCTTTCTCTGAATATAAGAGATTCATGACTGAGGTCTGAAACTTTCATAAGCTTCTTTTAAAACTCAAGTGATCTTCATCATTTAAATGTAGACGGCGGAGAGGAGGATAAAGAACTTCTACTGGAGGCCTTTCGATTTTTCATTATTGGCTGTGTTTATGTTTCGCAAGTGAAGGAGAATTACTTCAGACGAGAAAAAGAAACAAGCATTTTAACCCTTTGTTCGTTTTTTATAAACGAGAATTAACGGACGACCAGTGAAGCTAGTTCTTCTCTCAAACAAGAGTCGTCTCTTAGAATTGGCTCGGAAATGCTTTAGGTAGCGGTGTTCTAATTAATCAAATGAAATTGTTGTCTATTTGTTCTCTTCAATGACTTTGAGATATTTCTCTACCTAAGCTTATAGCTACCTCCAACAAGGTAGAAAATATGTCTTCAAATTAGTCTACCTCTACATGTTATAAGTTATCCATGTCGTCTAACTTGGGTAAATTTCAAGTGTGATAAATAAAATTGGTTACAAATAGCGTTTCCTAGGACTAAATCAGCACAAAATTAATAGTTAGGTAACTGAGAGTAAATACCTAGTATACTTGTGGTAACTTTTTCACACCAATATAAAGGAAAATTACCGTATATCTGGCACATCATTAAAATCACAGTTTGTATCTTATAAAGAAAATAAATTATTTCACACAAAATATGAAGTGTATGATAGTAAAGCACACAATTGGTATTTTACAAAAAGACCACCAACTTGACATGAGTTAGTTAATACGATAATTTCAGCCCCTATTATACAGTGTGTCCATGTCCAAGTTAACGTGGGGTATACGCAGGGTGCACCATTTATATCATTCTCTATATTGCTATCTCGTAAACGCTGAGAGATACATGGTCAGTTGAATTAGAGAAAAGAAACCCTATTTTGTGGCCATCTCGAATTCATCAAGTCATACAAAATAAATATGACCGTTCCTGAAATATCCTGAAAAAAACTGAAAAATCGAGATTTCTTATTTTGGCCATATCTTTCACATTATTGGAAACTAGTAAACACTTTTTTGTAAGCTTACAAAAGTCGGCAAAAGCTGCCAATGACCGTTCAAAAATTTTCAAAGAATCTCAGAGTTTTCATTATCAACTTTCATTTTTCTTAAGGCCGCCATATTGATTTTCATGTTGTTCCGTGTAAATAAAATCTTGTAAACCAAAAATTAATAAACTCAAAAAAAATTACAAAATTTTTATTCTTCTTTTTTCAAATAAAACAATTTTTTTCATCAAAATACGTCAGTATGAAGTCATTCTGTTTGTCTTATGGTTTTTTAGTTTCTCTATGATATTCGTGCTAAAACTTTGTCTTTTTTTCAAGAAAAACGAAAAAAAAAATTAAATTTATTTTTTTAAGTTTAATAATTTTTGATTTGCATTATTTTTTTTCATATCGAACGACATAAAAAATAATATGGCAGCCATAAGAAAAACAAAAGTTGACTAAGAAAACTCTGGGATCAAGTCGGCTTAGAAAACAGCTCTTAACAGCTTACAAAAAATATTTATTAATTTCCAATAATAAGAAAGTTATGGCAAAAATAAGTTTGGCAAAATAATTTTTCAGGATATTTCAGGAACGGTCAAAGATAGATACATTCCATTTCTTGACGGATTCAAGATGGCCACATTATGGCGCATCTTTTCTCTAATCTAACCGAGTCTGAATGTCTTATTAGCCTTTACGACATAGCAATAAAGGGAAGAATATATTGTATACCTACGTGGGAATTTTAGAAATTACGGGAGATACAGGGTCAGTTAACTCCAGAAAAATTGCAAAAACTTTTAACAAAATTTTGGGTTTATTTAATTTGGGATGGCTTGCTGAAATATTCTGGAAAACCTGAAAACCGAAAATAAGTTAAAAAAAAAAATTAAAAATTAAAAAAAAAATATTTTTTCTAGGCTTACCTACATAAGTTGTTAGGAACTATCCATTTGACATTAAAAGAGTTCAAAAACGACAAGAACATGCAGGTTTTTTTTTAGTGAGGTTTTTATTATGACTGCGCCATATTGTTTTTTCGTGTCAGGTACCCATAAGAAAAACTAGGAAACCAAAATTATATCTATCACATTAAAAAATTAAAAATATAGGTATATTTTTATTTTAAAGAAAGACTTGTTTTGCTTGATTTTTTATATGCGAATGACATGAGAGAACAATATGCCAGTCATATGCATGGAACACAATAACTGGCTATGAAAATCCAATGATCTACAATTTACATTCTGCACGCAGTTCAAGCAAGAGGTACATAGGTACAAGAGAACTATCGTTCAATAAAACTTCACAAAAACAAGTTGACATATCTGCAGACAATAGTCCTACGATTTGTTCTAGATTTATTATTTTCCCTCTCTGGACCTATTTAATCCTTAAGAGTTTAACGGTATGTTTTTCTAAAGCTTCTGTAGATATTCCAATTTGACCAATTTCTAGTTACAGTGATAGAGCTTTAAGTTTAGTGAATCCACAGTTTAAGGCATACTAGACACGGCTGTCCCAGAATAAAAAAGACAAACTTCGATGGTAGAATATTTATTTAATTTTAAGACAAGAGGTCTCAATGAACCCGTTCTCTAATATTGGTATTACGGATATTTCAATGGGTGGTCAATATTAAAAAAAAAAAATATAAGTATATTTTTTTAGAACTCCAAAACGGATTAATTTTTTTTTCATGATTTTTTTGTCGTTTTTTTATTAATTGTGGTAAGCGAACGAAACAGCCGTCCATCTCCATGCCTTCAGATCTGGTAGGCTTTGTTTGTAATTAGTCTAGCATAACAGCAATAATATAATGGTATATGTAATTTGAATTAAGGACGTACTGTAGATAAAGCTCTAACTTATCTACCTTCCAATTTTTGCGCCAAAGAAAAATTTTTGTTTTGACATATTTTTCCAAAAGCTGATGTTTCTGGTACAAAAAATGTACATATAAGGTTTGTTATGTAAAATCTCAGCAGGTTTTGAGATTATGTACAATAGGTTAAAGTTCGGAAACATTTATATAAAAAAAACACTCGCTGGCGAATCCATCTCGTGGAAATCTTCCCTAAATTGAAGAAATGTTGTCCTTATTTTTCATTGTCGTGGAGGAGGAGGATGGTCTGAAGAATAAGAAGCCCAACATCAAACTTGTTAGAAAATCATCAAACAAAAGTTAGAAAAATTCTCAAAATACGCCTATAACTTTTTGCCCCTCTCGAATATCTTAATTGTACTTATCTCAAAAACTGTTGAGAATTTACCTACCAAACAAACTATGCCTCTTTTGTACCAGAAGTGTTGAGCTTTTTGAAAAATATATAAAAACCAAAATTTATCTAGTATGACGTAAAAAATCGGGAGTAAAAAGGTTGAAACCCCGTACGTTTCTGGTTCAAATTACATACATATTTATGTCATTATTATTGCTGTAATATTAGACTATCTATTAGAAAAATTACACCAAAAATTTCATAGAAACACCGTAAGCCGTTTTGAAATTATATAAAAATATAATTTTTTTGGAACATTGAACACCCTAGCTGTTTCGTTAATACCTACCTTAATACCTACATTCTAGAAAACAGGTTCATTAATAATTTTTGTCTTAAAATTAGGCAAATAGTCTAAAGTCGAAATCCCCTTTATTCTGGGGCAGCCTGTAAGTATGTACAAGTTCTATTTAAACCAAATTATTGAAAATTGAACACCGTCATCGAGATTTTGAAGTTCGAGATTATTCCGGTTGAAAATAGATTTACTAATTTTTCTACTGATTATTTCAGATTTTCGAACCCAGGAGGCAGATGATTTTTTTGTAACTGTTTAGCTTATTAATGAATTAGCTTATATGGCTTTATTTAGTTTTTTTTTTTAATTTTAGTTTTTATTTTATTTAGTTTAGTTTATTATTAATTTGTTTATTTCTTATTTCCAGCTAGGTAAAATTAATTCTCCAAACAAGATTTACAGTTTCTAGTGATTCTGGTAAATGTCATAAGAATTATTGTTCTTTTCAAATTAAGGAAACACATTTCACATTCCAAAATATGCGCATTATCAGGATGTCTCACGGGAGAATAATAATTATTCAAAATCCCCTAGTAGAGCAGTGCTCTTGTATACCTATCGAGCATTTAAGTTAACATATTGTTGAGTTCCCACGCAAAAATTAAAATCTCCTATGGAGAATGAGACCAGTTGACAGCAACTATCAAACAATCAAGCACAGATCATTCAACACCGGAAAATTCTGCACACAAAAAAGAATCGAGAACCTATTCAGTCCAGCGTTTACACCCTCTATACTGATCTGATGTAAATTCCCATATCAACATGCAGACGAGTCTCTCTGCAGAAAGAGGCCAGCAAAACATAACCACTGACAATAACAGATGCCAGTACGGCAGATGTACCTACACCAATGCTCACTGAAACAGAGTTTTGCGCGGGTAAGTGCTTCATGCATGTCATAATTTGTTACTGCATTATTCATGCCGGCTATTATGGAAGGCAAGTTCTCCGACCCAACAGTTTCAACAGTTTCTGCATTCTTCTTCAAGTTTTCAGAATACAATTTGCTTTTATTTATTTTTGGTCCTTGCAGTAGAGAGTAAACGATCTTTATTATGAGTACAATCCTCTCCTTATTAGAATAATAATTATCATTAGCTGCTGTTGATTTTATCTTGTAGTTACGGCACTTCCAAGGTAAGTTGAGCTCGGTTCAATATTTGCACCAAACTGACCTAATATATGCACATCCGTAATGTAGGTAATTTAAGCGTACATCCTTCGCAGAACACGTACCTAACCATTTTCGGGTAAGTTTTCTTAACAGTCTCCATTATCTTGACAATAAGTTCTTCCAGAAATAATTGGGAGTAAGTAATTAAAAAAAAAGGTTATTCCGATAAATAATTTGTAATATTTTTATAAATTAGAAACTTCTGAAAGTTCCAGAGGAAAGTGAAATTGGGAAAAAAAATTTACTTCGCTAATGTGGTCTACTCTCATTACTTGAAAGTATCAGAAAATTTAATTAATTTTTTTGCAAAAAGGGTTTTAAAGAAAAATTTATAAAGGTACGGTATATTGTCGGGATGCCAGATATTCTTTAATTTTGCATGAAAACTTGATGTTATAAAAAATTGCACAGAATTTCCAAAGATCCAAAGAATATCGAATTATAGTATTCAATTTATTTTCCCTTAATTCATCTGATTTCTATAATAATTCGTTTATTTACATAGAATGAAATGCAAAGGAAATAAAATATCGGTTCTTGATTATGAAATCGACCATCTATATCAAACAGTATTGTTAATTCTTAAATTTAATATTCAAATTGACAAGAATATTACTATGGTCTTTAATACTAAAATCGATTTACCTCTGCCTGAACAAAGTTTACAAAATCATTGAATAATTGTGTTTATTTCTTCTTTTCGCAAAATCACTTGGTAAACAAAACAAGATAAAATTAGATTTACAGTTAAGCTGCCATTTTGTATACTTTTCCAAAACTGATTTCGTGAAATGGATGAATTTGTAAGGTAATTAATTGGTTCTCTCTCACTCAGGAAGCCAGATGAAAAATCTGAAGTTGTTCTTGGAGGAAATCACGGTAAACACAAGTTGTTAAAAATACCTTCAAGAATCTTTAAAAATAAACGCACGACGTCTGATGTTGGAAATCACAGGTAGTTTGATATTATTATTCAGTGATCGTGAACGGAAAAAGCACTAATGTATTTAATTGCTCGAATTAATTCAAATGATATAGATATTTAGGTACTCTTGTCGAAATATGATTACGGCATAGTTAATAAAGATTTTAGAAACTAATTTTTGCGGGAATCACTGAGTAATTTTTAAACGTGAACTCTGATTCGCGAAAAAATCACTGGTACTCGCAAACTGCTTTAAAAATTTAGAGTCACAGCCATAGATACTAATAAGTACTAACAGGTGAGAGTACAGTAAGTAAACTTGCCAACTGGCCCAACCCGGCTTTCCCGAGAGCTTATTTGTTCAGCTAATCAAACGGCCAGGACATCAATATTACCTAATAGGGAGTTGTTTTATTTTTCCCACGTGGTCTCTCCGAGTTACGCTGCAAAAATTGTACCTTCATGTTGAATGACAAGAACTTTGAAGTTATACAGAATATTTATAATATCATGTAGGGCGTTGAGATTTTTACTCTGAGACAATAATTCCTGTAGGGCGCGTTGAGATTTTTACCCGGAGACAATAATCCCTCTTTTATCTTTTTAGTAGTTTAAGGTATTCATAAAGAAACTTTTAGGCATTTATGCGTTACAACCTATACGAACATAAAACCAAAATTTAAAATTCTTTGTAAATTACGAAAATTAATTACTTTAACGGAGCTTACTTGAAACACAGGAATAGGTTTAGCAGTGTTAATACAGCATAAATTTTATAGGAAGGCGAGAGTTTGACGAGAATTGGTCAGTGCGCAGATACGCCTCCGAATCCATAAAAATTTGTTGTCCAATAACTCCAATATCAACAATGTTAGTCGATGTCCACGTTAAAAAAACAACGGTATCTCGGCCGTTCATAGAACGAGTAAATTCTTAGTGGCGGTGAGTAAAGCTCGCAAGATGCGTAGTTCACGCCCAGCCTTCGCCTGCCTATAAAAATCAGACAGTACATAGTTTGATAAAAGACGAACGACATATTGCAAACCAATATGCCATTCATTGATGTCATGCTGTGAGTCAGGGGTGGTAATTGTAGACACGTGTTTTGTCCTAATTGGGACTCTTCAGTACAATGTATCTTACTAACACACAGCACAACCTCGGTCACTTGATCTTTAATGAGAAAGATTCGTGAAAATTAATGAAAAAATTTATTTCTTTCTTAATACCTAGTAACTGGAAATAATTATTAAAACGGTGATTAAAATTTGTACTTTAAAATTTTATATTGCAATTCGATACTCTGGTCAGGAGTAACTATCTACATTGATTGATGTATTGATGTATTGATGTATTGATGTATTGATCTCTTGATGTAAAAAAAAATATAGGCTCTGTTCCTTGGCTCAACAATATAACATTGTCTATTTTTTTTTTTTTTAATAGGACACTCTATATTATATTATATTTTCTTATTTACATAATACCAAAATACGGTATTGTATCAGTTATTAATATACAGGGTGTAACTAAATAAGTGTAAAACATTTAAGGGGGTGATTCCTCATCGAAAAAAAACCTTCTTGCGCATCAATCGCATAAATAGTGTATTTTTAAGCGATCCAATTTATAAATATTTTCACCGCTTTTTAAATGGGATTTCTGAAATTTTCCATAGTCAGGTCATATTAGCGTAGTGGTTTACTGAGAAAATTTCATTTCATTTAGTTTGAAAACGTCCCTTAGAATGGATTTTTAAATTTAACAAAATAAAAAAAAATTGGCAAATTTATTTTTTTTTCCTTTTCCTGTGTCCGCCACTGGCTAACTTTACTTAAAAAATACTATTCTTTACACTGCCTTTAATAAATTCGCAAAAAGTGAAAGGGGAATTTTGAAAACCGAAAATTTGAAATTTTAGAGGAATAAACATCATGTTAAAACTGTCTACTGGAAAAACTTCAGCTCAACTCCTTCAAAAAAGGCTAATAAACGGTTATAGAAATTTAGCCATTTTTACCCTTTTCCTACCCACGCCACTGGCTTATTAATGAAAAATATGCAAATTTTACTGCATTAACTCAAATTTAAAATAATTTTCTTCCAATCGTGTTAATTTGTCAAGTTTGTATTTTTTAATAAAAAAATACACTAAAAGATAGGATCTTTCATATAAAGAAACTTCATTGGAGCATCCCTTGTTAAGATACAGCCCCTTAAAGAGGGTACATAAAATTTGTTTAACAATTTTTTTCACAAGCATTGAAAAAGTTACAATATTGAAACTAACCTGACATTTTCTACTACCAAAAAGATACTTAGTCAGTAATTTATTTGGTTTACCCCATGGTTGTAAGGGGTGGAAAACGCAACCCCTAAAATTTATTTCCAATGCAACTTTTTGTCTTATTATTTGTTTACCATTTAAAAATTTATTTCCGATAGCCTGTTTCATTCTAAACAAAAAATGTCTCTTGAATTTTTCGCACAAAATAAACCAGTTCGCAGCAAAAAATTATTTTATGACCAAGATACATATATCGCCATAAAACGAAAATACGAAACTAGACGCATGCGTAATGTCTGAAGGTAGACATGTTGAACATTTACTATGATTTCTACGTGTTGTATGTTTTGTTATTAATAAATTAGTTTTGTTTATTCCCCTTTAATAATTTAATGCAGGTAGTAACTACAAAATAACAATAAACCCAGTTCGCATTTATGACGATGTATCTCTGTAGTTGTTCGTAAAATAATTTTTTGCTGCGAACTGGTTTATTTTGTGCAAAAAATTCCAGAGACATTTTTTGTTTAGAATAAAACAGGCTATCGGAAATACATTTTTAAATGGTAAACAAATGATAAGACAAAAAGTTGTATTGGAAATAAATTTTAGGGGTTGCGTTTTCCACCCCTTACAACCATGGGGTAAATTAAATAAATTACTGGCTAAGTGTCTTTTTGGTAGTAGAAAATGTCAGGTTAGTTTCAATATTGTAACTTTTTCAGTGCTTGTGAAAAAAATTGTTAAACAAATTTTATGTACCCCCTTTAAGGGGCTGTATCTTAACAAGGGATGCTCCAATGAAGTTTCTTTATATGAAAGATCCTATCTTTTTTTAGATGAGGAATCACCCCCTTAAATGTTTTACACTTATTTAGTTACACCCTGAACCCCTTCTCTCGCTTCGTTTCAGTGAGTTGCAGAATAAAGGCCGGTTCTCACTTATACGACACCCGACGCCATGGGTGTCGTACAAGTGGGCGACAAGTTACAACCAGACTCAGGGTGAAATCCCCTCGCAATTTTGTCGTGTTAAGATTTTTTTGTCGGCCTTAAGAGTAAGCACACAATAGCGACTGTAATACCGCGACAGTTTGTCCCAAAAATTGAACATTGGTGTTTTAATGAATTAATGTAAACGCATTATGCCACAAAATATTCGCACTATTGAAAAAGAGAACTTTTCCCAGATTGGAATGGTGATATAAAACGTGCATAAACTGCGATCAAACAGTTACGCAACTAAAAATGACGCTTTAGCTTTAGCTGAACAAGCTTTAGCTGACCGCATGAAGGTATACACTCGCTTTAAGAATATATTACTATTATTTACGTGCTATCAATAACTGATGCGTAACAATTGTTATTAAAAATGCTTACAGAATTATAGCACTGATTTTTAAGCTGCTGTGCAAACAATTATACCTATTATGAAGTTATACATACAGGGTCCTGCAACAGTGCGTCCGTCTTTCCTAGCACCTTTCCCGTGGTGGATAAAAAAAAATGTTTCTCACAAAAAATTATTGGTTTGGAAATCTTCATGCCATAAAATTGTTTTACACTATACAGGGTGTCCCATTTTTGAGGTATTCCAACAACAAACATTTTTTTAAATGGAAAGCCCTGTATTTATTCTATTTTTTCGATGTCATTTTTTACCATCTACATTGTTGTCTATTTACTATTTGATTATATTACAGTGTTGCCGACGTACCAATTTTTTCCCAAAATTCTTGTATAAAACAAGCTGAAGTTTAAAAAATGGTAGCGACCCCGTTTTTCAGAAGGTAAAAATTATTCTTAGCAATAACTTTAGTGCGGTTACTAAGCAACATTGTGATAATGAGAAATGTGAACTTAGTAAAATAGGGTGTTCAGAAAAAAATGCCAAACTTTGCAAACTTCAAAGTAGTTTAACTATTTTTTTTCAAACGGAATGCCCCTATTTTAGTGTATTTTTTAACAAAAAAATACACTATTGAGGACGACATCACTTTTCGAAAATCACCCAAACTCATCAAATGTCCACCGATCATGACCCCCAGATCACGAAAAAGTGGTTTTCCAAAATTCACCTGCCCACGATATATATATATATATATATATATATATATATTTATATATTTATATATTTATATATTTCATCAAAAACGCGAAATTACGATTTTAAAAACGCTCCTGTAGCTTTTTCTTTGACGATTAGTGAACGAAATTTTGGATCCTTATAAAACATTGGAATGATGTTAGATTTTCGTTGAAAAAATTCTCAAAACTCGAGACACTTCTACAGGGTGTCCCTTCAAAATTCCAGGAATCCGGTTGTTGTGGTGTCATTTCAGGTCGCAGTTTTCAATCTAGGAAGCTGAAATTTTTGTGGGAGTAACATATCCACAAGGAGTGGTCTGGTATTGCACTTGAGCAAAATCGGCCAAGCCGTTTCAAAATGGCAGCCATTTGAATTTTTGGGAAATTTGCTATTTTTTGAGTCCCTGTATGAGCAAGATGGCAATAAAACTTTAAAATAAAATTAACAACATTGGAAGAAAACTATTTGAAATATGAATTAAAGCAATAAAATTGGCATTATTTATATTAATAAGCCAGTGGCGTGGGTAGGAAAAGGGTAAAAATGTCTAAATTTCTATAACCGTTTATGAGTTCATTTTTAAAGAAATTGAACTGAAATTTTCACAGTAGGCAAGTACACTAATATACTTTAACCCTTAAAAGTTTCAAGAAGTAAATAAGAAAAATGGCGGAGATATTAATATTTTTTTCATTATGATGTTTATTTCTCTAAAATTTTAAAACCGGTGCTGTAGCTTCATATTTAAAGATTAGTGAACGAAATTTTTTATTCTTGTGAAACTTCAAAATGACATTTGATTTTCGTAAAAAAAATTTCCTAAAGCTGCGTTATTTCTACAGGGTGTCCCTCCAAATTAAAAATAAAAACCGTCTATGAGGCACGGTTTCTGGTCGCAGTTTTCAATCTAGGGGGCTGAAATTTTTTTATGAGTAAGATAGCCGCAAGAAGTCGTCTGGTACTGTATTTGAGTAAAATCGAACCGTTTCAAAATGGCGGCCTTTTCAATTTTAGAAAAAATTGCCAGATTTGGAACCCCTATACCTACCTACCTATAAGCAAGTTAGAAAAACAAATTTAAACCAAATTAACACGATTGGAAGAAAATTATTTTAAATTTGAGTTAAATGCAGTAAAATTTGCATATTTTTCATTAATAAGCCAGTGGCGTGGGTAGGAAAAGGGTAAAAATGGCTAAATTTCTATAACCGTTTATGAGTCTTTTTTGAAGGAATTGAGCTGCAGTTTTTCCAGTAGACAACTATACGAATAACCCCTAACTCTGAAAAATTTAAAGAAGCAAATAAGAAAAATGGCGGAGATATTCGAATATTTTTACATTTACACGTTCCTCTAAAATTTCAAATTTTCGGTTTTCAAAATTCCCCTTTTACTTTTTGCGAATTTATTAAAGGTAGTGTAAAGAATAGTATTTTTTAAGTAAAGTTAGCCAGTGGCGGACACAGAAAAAGGAAAAAAAATTAAATTTGCCATTTTTTTTTATTTTGTTAAATTTAAAAATCCATTCTAAGGGACGTTTTCAAACTAAATGAAATGAAATTTTCTCAGTAAACCACTACGCTAATATGACCTGACTATGGAAAATTTCAGAAATCCAATTTAAAAAGCGGTGAAAATATTCATAATTGAATCGCATAAAAATACACTATTTCTGCGATTGATGCGCAAGAAGGTTTTTATATCACCATTCGATAGGCCTTTTTCTTCTCTTCAATTTTATGGTGCATGTTGTATGTCTAAACCCCATAGTTATTGACATGATCAATATTTTCCACAAAATTTACCATTTAATTACATTTGTATGCACCGAAGTAGGCCGCAATGAAGCAAAACAACTGTCAAAATGTAAGTATCCAAGTGTCAAAGTGACATCTAATGAAGTTAGGAATAAAAACCGATAATCCATAATATGTAAAAAAGATTAATTATTTTATTCAAAAACATGCAAATGTAACAAAATTGAACATACAAATGAAAAACTATTATAATAAATGTTCAAAATGTCTCCCATTTTCATTCAGGCACAAATCAATTCTCTGCTGAAAAGACCTTTGCACTCTCCCTAGCATTTCAGGTGAAATGCTTGCAAAAGCTTCCACAATTCTTTGTTGCATATTGATTAGTGTCGTCGGCGGTTCGTTAAAAACAATTCCCTTCACGTATCCCCACAAGAAAAAATCCATTTTTGTCAGATCCGGAGATCTAGCAGGCCATCTGATGGGTCCATTCCTACCAATCCACTGGTTGGGGAAAATACCATCAAGATATACCCTGACGTTTCGCGAAAAATGCGCTGATGCCCCGTCTTGTTGATACCACATTCTGTTTCTTATATTTTGAGGCACGTCAACTAATACCTAGTCCGGGTAAAACATTTTGCAAAAAATTCAAGTACATGGCCCCATTGAGAGGACCATCGAAGAAATGTGGACCTAACACATACCCTCCAACAATTCCACCCCAGACATTCAAAGACCATCTATGCTGATTGTCAATTTGTCTCATAACATGAGGATTTTCAGTTGAATAGACATGAAAATTGTGCTTGTTTACTGATCCGCTGTTTTTAAATGTCGCCTCATCTGTAAATAAAACGTAATTGAAAAATGCAGGATCTTGGTGTATTTTCAATCTTGCCCAGGCACAAAATCCGGAACGAAATTGAAAATCAGCATTGGTAAGTTGTTGATGCAACTGAATATGGTACGCATGATATCGATTTTTCTTCAAAATGCGTTGTATCTCAGTTATGCCGGTTGCTTCACCAATGTCTTTTTGGCTCATGTTGGGATGCTCAGTTGCTGTTAACAACACTGACAATTCGTTTTCCTCGTTCGTGATAGGTTTTGTTCTTTCTTGTTTTTTGTATTTCACACTTCTCATCTCATTAAATCTATCGAGTAGCTTCCTGAAACTTTTTTTTTACTCGGGTGTCTTCTTTCTGGATAACGTATCGCGTAAATCCTTTCCGCCAATAAACAATTTTGATCAGCCTCGCCTAATACAGAAACCATATCTACTAGTTCGTTTTTTTCGAAATTCATGATGAAAATTTGCAGTCTACTTATACCACGAAACGGAGAGACTTTTGCAACAAATTTCAATCTCGGACATTCACGGAACAGCCACTGATAACAGCAGAACGGTTTTTAGCTTTCTAGTTTTCTTACAGTTTTTTACAGAGGAAGTTATTTTTAGGTGTTTAACGTTTCAAGTTTTAGTTTGAGAAAATTCAATTAATTTAGAGAATTCAATTCACACTGACACTTGGATACTTACATTTTGACAGTTGTTTTGCTTCATTGCGGCCTACTTATTCGGTGCATAGAAATGTAATTAAATTGTAACTTTTGTGGAAAATATTGATCATGTCAATAACTATGGGGCTTAGACATACAACATGCACCATAAAATTGAAGAGAAGAAAAAGGCCTATCGAATGGTGATATAAAAATAGGGGCATTCCATTTGAAAAAAAATAGTTAAACTACTTTGAAGTTTGCAAAGTTTGGCATTTTTTTCTGAACACCCTATTTTACTAAGTTCATATTTCTCATTATCACAATGTTGCTTAGTAACCGCACTAAAGTTATTGCTAAGAATAATTTTTACCGTCTGAAAAACGGGGTCGCTACCATTTTTTAAACTTCAGCTTGTTTTATAAAAGAATTTTGGGAAAAAATTTGTAAGTCGGCAACACTGTAATATAATCAAATAGTAAATAGACAACAATGTAGATGGTAAAAAATGACATCGAAAAAATGGAATAAATACAGGGCTTTCCATTTAAAAAAATGTTTGTTGTTGGAATACCTCAAAAATGGGACACCCTGTATAGTGTAAAACAATTTTATGACATGAAGATTTCCAAACCAATAATTTTTTGTGGGAAACATTTTTTTTATCCACCACGGGAAAGGCGCTAGGAAAGACGGACGCACTGTTGCAGGACCCTGTATAAATTCCTGATCTAATAACAACGAACCTACAATGTCCGAAGAAACTACATGTCCGATGAAGATTACAAATAGGTGTAATTATTGCGCAAAACAATAGAGTATCGTTGTAGCAATAAAACATACAAATGCAATACAATATTATGTGAAGCACAACATCCAAGATGAAAACAGAATCATCACAATGAAGCCAATTAAGGGAGATATAACGAACTTATTGATCTTATTACAAAGACTACGCTACATGAAATGCCCGCAGTATTCGCTAAGCTGATGCTTCATAGTGTAGTTACTTTCCAACATGATTTTAAGAGGAAAATTGCCAAGGAAAGTACGAGTACGACACAATAAAAGCAAGTGTTTAGTACAGAAAACACTAGACGTAATGTGTTCACAGTCACTTCGTTTTCAAAGAAAAGCCTGAAGTCAAAAAGCAAATATCATATCCTGGTGATAAAATGAGTAAATTGAAGTTGATCTAAATATAAACCTTTATGAAATGTTTTATAGTTTTTATTAATCGAAGTAAAAATAGTTACAAGCAGATCAGTTGTGTAATTTTTTCATTGAGAATAAGTTTACTAGTAATGTAATTCAATTATTTTTAACTTGGTATTACCAATGAATATTCGAAAGACATTTATTTATTCCCGTAGTTTTAATGACACTGAGAAAATCTAGGCAGTAATTTTATTCAAAAAGGTCAACGTTTTGGAGCCAGGTATGATGATGGTGGAACTCTCTCTTCCTCCAATTCCATCTCATCGTTTCTTAGTGTGAATCTGAGACCGAATATGTCTTGGCATGATCATGTTGCAGGTTTAGCGAAGAATGCTTCTCAAAAAATTGTAACACTATTCCTCACAAAGAATTTTTTACGTCAATAGCTTTTCCTGTTATGCAGTGCTCAAATCCATCCTTGGAGTATAAATACTGCACACATGTTTGGAGCTCAGTTTCTAAACATACCCTGAGATTGCTTGACTCCATCCAGAAAATAGGTAACCATCAACTGAAACGAGAAACCGGCTTTTACTAGCTGACCTGCACCTTTTTACATATACTTTTATGGAAAAAGTTCCAAAGAAGTTCATCGTTTGATCTCACCTAGAATACGGCAGGGTGAAAATACACGTCGAGCCGTAATAGTTCTTTCCTATTATGTTCAGCTCGTTACTCTTTGACCACCTTATTTCGTACTTCTTTTATGTACAGAGCCGCATCCCTTTTGGAATAGAATTCTAATGGCAGTGTTTCCCGAGGAATACAACCTGCAACGATTCAAATTCAACGTGCATCGCTACTCCGTCTATGTTATAGGGATTCATTTCCAGTGCATGTGCATTTTCGATAAAAAACACTTTTGATCTACTTCACGTCCACTATTTCACTTCACTAAATGCCACTACGAACATCTGAAAAGGTTTACAACGTCCATATACCTACCTACTTAACCTCTGTGTCATCAATAAAAACTATAATTTAATTTAAAAAACCTATTTATTTTCTCATCATCCAAGTCAGTTACATTACCATTTTCAATTTTCTAGTCATAATGTTGCAACACCTACAACGACGCAGTCATGTCTGTCTTCCCGGAAGATATGACTGAGTCTTCCGCCTTTCTTTGTCTTATTTATTTTACTATTTCTCAGGGGTGCACTCGCAGAGCTAGGAGGCTATAAATTATTTATAATAATAGGTGTAGTAAGCAGGAACGTAACCGAATATTTCTAAGCCAGACATTTGTTTTATTCATGAAAATAAGACACAGCGATGGCGTAACATTAAGATTACTACCTATTGAGATTTGCAAAGAGATATAACAAGTCTAGACGACATAAGATGATACATCAGATAATTTATCAGGATTCTTGTGGAAATGGTGAGTTTAGTCTGTAGAGAGATGCATAAAAGCCGTGTACTTTATTCAAAATGCTAGTAGCGTTGCACTTTACACGAACTTTGAATCGGGCAAGTCGGAGTTGGAAATACACCAACAATATCTCGTATATGTAGATGCCCCAGGATTTATATCCCGCTGCGTCAGATCTTTCTCTATACGCGATTTCTTACTGCTAACTCTATTGCATCTTATTTTCTCCATACCGAATATCAGGGTATATAGATTGTGGTTTTGGAGGCGCTTGAAAACAAGGTGATTCGTTTCACGTATGCTTAAAGCGTGGAACATTGGAATACTTACTTGTATAACGTCGATCCTGCTGGTGAATGTTGATTGAATGGAATGTTGCCGATGTTTTTTGCTGGATTTTCTTCTATTTCTTATTTCTACTTTTCAATAGCGAGTTGAACGTATGTGAGATTCAGTGATGCGTGTCGAGTTCGACCAGTTTTCTACTTCACGAGTCATTGGGCACGTCTCGTCAATGGAAAGCGTCCTATATTTCAAACATTAATTTTAAACTGATTTTAGGAAATTGCATAGTACCGAAGATAGTTTTTCGTACATTTCATGGGTTTAACATAGATAAATCACTACAAATATTTATTTTACGAATTAAGAAATTTGACCATTCTGTAGTTTAGTTTTGCGTTATTTTTATTTACTTGAATTTTGCCTACTTATATCGGTCAAATTTAGAAAAATTACGTACATATCTCCTATTGCTTTATCATTCAAAAAAAAATCTCTTTATGTCAGAATTTTTCTGTTATATTTCTGGTTGCATATTGCAGAGCTGAACGCAATTTTCTTTTATAGGTAAATTGAAATTCTATTATTATCGGAGAAAGTTTGTTTACAGATTTTGACTTATTCCTTACAAAATCGTCTCTACCGTACGAGAATCTAATTTCAAGAGATGGAATCCAATATCATAGATTTCAGAGTTTAATTCTACGTGTATAGAAAACCCAGCAGTTGACTTCCAGTTTTCAACAAATCCAAGATGTGGTCGTGTTTCGTGTTCGATAGTTTTGTTAAGTTTGCTTAAAAATCTCCAATTTTCATTCAATGATAGTGAAAATTAGAAAGAACTAACGACTTAACTTAAGGATGATCGTCCTTTATTAAACGAGACGAGTTTTTTACCAATAATATGACCACATTAGTATAACACATTCCCGGTATGTCCGGCACTTCACAGTTGAATAGGTACTTGAATTTATCAACAAAACCTCGTTTCATTTCTGGGTATGCTGCGTTAGAACACTACTTGTGTCCTTAATCGTTAATAACTAAAACGGAAAGATCTGGCACGGGAGGATTCGAATTATTTGGAAATCTCATATAATAAAGAACGAACATCCCTAAGGTAAGACGTTTCTTCTTTCTATTAAACATCGATTTCGTCTTTTCCAAGTATGAAGACATTAGTATTTGCTTAAAGAGTAGGTGAGATTAACAATTTGAATTTATTATGAACATTAAGAGAGAATACATTAAGAGAGTATGCCAATTTTTTGTTATCTCGCGTCATTGTCACCGCTTCATTCCATAATATGATCTTTTTATCCTTTAGAATGTCAGCTATTTCTTTTTCCCACATTTTTCCCCTTTTGTTTCTTCTTTTAGACATTTTTTACCTGCTAGTTCCAGTTCATCCGCAACAAATGTCCAAACCACCTCAGTCGTTGTCTGAGATTTTTTTTAATTATTTGCGCCACTTCTAACTCCTCTCTTACTGTTTCATTTCTTATTCCATTTATTCCGGTAAACCCCTAGAATCACGGAGTATAGTAAACTGTTTCTGGTTCTGTACAGGTGAGCATAAAACAGTAGGCACGAATCAAGTAGGTTCAGAGTGACATCGAGGTGAACTCCAGCACGGCTTGCCGCAAAACTCGCTGCATGATAGGAGCTATGGACCGTGAAGATTTAAATAGCACTTCCCCCCCGATTAAGCACCAACTTAAACCAGCGACTGTTTGGACACGCCTTTCTTCAGGATTTTTCTTTTGTGGGAGGAGAAAATATGGTAACTTTACTTATTGTAGGGACAAAACAAGTGGGTATCATGGTTGACAAGGCCAAGTAGGGACAACAATTATTTTCTTCCCCTAGACACCACTGCCTCCTCCTCCTCCTCCTCTCGGAGCTATGGGACCCTGGGAGCGGAGCACTGAAAGTTTGCGGAGTGTTTGTTAAAATTTTCTAGGCAGGGAAACTTTTGGCTAATTCTTTTCCCACTTTCGTGGCGGCTTGAATGTTTTTTCGGACAAGTCTTTCTCCTGATGTTGAGACGGGGACGTCACAAAAAACAATTTGCTGGAAGTGCATTTTTAAGACCAAATTATCTCTAGCTTCGGAATCTTCACCATGTGTAATACGGAATTCCAACGATTTACAAATAGTCGGATGTACCTACAGTAGCCGGGAGAAAAGGTGACCAGTAAAAGAGAAGTGTTAACAATACCTGGCTGAAACTTATGCCAGGAAGGAAGCGAAAAAATGGTTAAAACTTTGCTAACGAGGATTAAAATTCCATTGTCAAGACATCTGTCTAAAACTAATGCCAGCAATAAACGGTTTAAGTGCGAAAAATGCTTCAAACCTGTGCCAGTATGCACTGAGACAGCTGGCTAAATCATAGGCCAGACAGGGATGGTTGAAGAACGAAGAGGGGCGAAGAATGGTTAAAACTTATACCACAGAATAGTATGCAAGAGAACGGATTTAAAACTTATGCCAGAAGGGAAGTGTTGAAATACCATTATGAAGGCATCTGGCTAAAACTAATTCCAGGAATGAACGGCTTAAGTGCGACGAATAGTTCCAACTTGTACCACTTTTCACCGAGACACCTGACTAAGTGTTACGCCAAAAAGATATGATTAAAGAGCGAAGAACTATTAAAATTTTTACAATTATGCCCTGAAATACAATGCAAAGAGAGGCCACAACTTATGAGGTCAAGGAAGGGTTAAACCAATAATAAGGGACCTGGCTAAAACGTCTGCCTAGAAAGAATGGATTAAGTGCAAAGAATGGTGGTTAAAACTTGTATCACTATGCAACGAGATACCTGGCTAAAACTTATGCCTGGAAGAATGATGAAAGCGCGAAGAATGGTTAATAGAACTTACACCACCCAATTTAGTGGGTTTAAAATTTTGATTTTAACCAATAGGACTGACACCACGGTGGCGTTAAAGGTTGTCGTTTGTCGTTGGAATATTTTCAGGATGGGAAAATATTGTTGTTTTACAAGCTGTCAAAATCATCAAAATCATTATACAATAATTAATTATAAACGAGAGCCTGGCGTGGCCTCGCGGTTAAGTAGCGAGAACTGCTTGATCGTTGGATCCGTCGGACTGAGTTCGATTCTCAGTGAAGGCTCTGGGTGTCTGTGTTGTTTCTACTATTTATTTGGTATACTTGAGGCTGGGTGTATGAGCAAGAGGCTCCAAACCCATATTACCGGTGTGGAGCGACTTTGTCTTACCTACATAGGGAAGACCGATGCTCCCCCTTTGAAAAAAAAAAAAAAAAAAAAAAATATAAACGAGTCATATTGATTCAAGCTAACTCATACTGTATCCTATTCTAAACATTAATGTTAATTTTTTTACCTTTTTTTTTTAATTAAACATGAGGATCTCGGAAACCATGATAGATACGAGGTCGGTTTAACTAAGGAAAAGTTGGCCAATTTCATTGTTATTAAGAATCCGAAAATAAAATTTTGAAAAATTCAACCATTACTGAAATATGCTGAAAAAACTGAAAAATTGAGATTTCTTGTCATAGCCATATTTTTATTATTTATGATTAACAATTATTTTTTGTAAGTTAAGATAAGTCGTCAAGAGCCAATAATTCGACAATTATTAAAAAAATTTCAAAGCCAACTAGATCTCAGAGTTTTCATAGCCAACTTCTGTTTTTATTATGGCCACCATATTATTGTTTTTTCATGTCATTAATTATTGAAAAAATCAAGGACTTAAACTAGAAATCTATTCCATACAAAAATTTGTTTTTGAATTTTTTTGAAATTTGTCCTTGGACTCGCTATATTTTCAGCCTTGGAAATGCAGTTCATTAATATTCCAAGAACTTATCTGTCCTAATCGTACCACTTACCTATCATATTATGCCTGATAATAATTTCATTATGGAATTTATAATAGAGAAAGCACTACTTCCAGTAATGTTCTGTGCCTTCTAGATACTTCATCCTTCATCTCTCTTACTTATTCATCTTTCAACAAAGCTGCGGCATTGTCTTTACCTCCTCCCCGATCACTTTACATTGCTTTGTAGAGCCTAAGCTTAACGTTATCTGGTTACATAAGGTTTGTGTCACTCAGTAAAAGGATAGCAACGTCATTTATGTCAGTATACAAGATGTGACAGGAGGAGCTGCTGGAGCTGCTTGTAAGCAAAATAGTTCGTTAAGGATATTTGAAACGATTATAGGGACTTTCGTTGAGGCGTTTCATCACGCAGACAACGTCTAACGTTTATTTTCACGAAATGAAACTATAGACTAGTATATTCAAGAATCCTAAAGTCCTTTTGTTTAAGTCAATTTATCCATCTTATCAAGATACTTTCGGCAGGAAACCGCAAATATGCAAAGCAAAGTACGTAGAGCCATTTTTATTTTTATTTTGATTAAGAATATATGAATGACTTAAACGTTCAAGCAAGACGCTTGTCCTTTTCCGCACGAAATAAAAATAATATACCTTGAATAGCAGGATAAATATATATTAGAAAATTTAGAGACAAGCTTTTCTAAAATTAAAATAAATGACAAGTTGCCAGAGCCAAGAAGAAGTAGCACAAAATTTTAATAACTTTCCGTTGTTTCTTGAACAGATAATTCGCATCATGTCTGTTTAAATTTGCATGGGTCTTCTCCCTGGAGTTTTTGATGTAGCTCAAGAGGCTGTCATCGCTGGGATATTGAAAATTACGAATATCAGAAGCACGTAAGGATTCGTGGAAAAGCATGCCTCAGCGCTATACATCAAGGCGGTCTGCTAGGGCTTGAATTACCAAATGGAAATGGCATGTTTCACTTGCACCGAGAAATGTGATAGAGCCAGGGCCGGGTCATAAATCTCTGACATAAATCCCGCACCTCTTCGGTGGGTTACTATACTTCTACTTTATCGTACTCCCGGGGGTTAATTTTAAAGGTTCGTTCCTCAGTGCCCCTGTCATATAAATTAAACAACCTTCAACTAAATGCCTTTCAGTTTATGAGTCAGGATTGGTGATTTAATTTTCAAATACAACATGATATATCACGTGTTAGAGTGCTAGAACTTCCATTCTTCCGATTTTATTACAAATCTATCGAAATAAATCTTGTGCTGTAAGTCGAATATTGACTGTACCTACAGCCTCTGATCTCACTCAATACACTTAGTACTCTCCGGAAAACTATTGTTATTTATCCCACTTCTGATACTTGTTATTTATTTTTCTCTTGATGGATTCGTTATAAAATAATTAAACTCAGATTATAAAATAAATAATGAGGCTTTAACATCATACGCACGATCACTAAAATACTACAATACTACATATTCAGGACATTGGAAGACCATTTAAAAAATTGAACTTTGATAAATATTATCTCCCAGAATATTTTAGAGAGAAACAATGAAATTATGTGTCATTTGTTATTGTTGACATCTTACAAAATCAGAATCTTTGAAGGGAGATTTTGACCGATCTATTCAAGACATTTAGGTTTTGGTTGAATAATAATAATAATTGATTATTCAATTATTTTTCGATATCGCCATGAATATATCCCGTTACTCGACTCCCATCGAAGTAGTCTTAAAAGAATTTCGTTTCTGTTAGTATTCTCGGTATTTGGTATTAAAAAACTCGGTTTCCGGCTCTCCATCATTTGCGTTTCAGAATTATTTTTACTGAAAGTCTGCAGTCTTATTCATTTTTTTAATTACATTTCTTTAAAATTCTTAACTGCCAAGCTTCCTTTTAAATTGTATATTTTAAATTCGCAAAATTTCAAATTTAAATAAAATATAAAACATGAAAGCCAAATGCACAAGTACTTACAAGTCAGCCATAATAACTTAAAAAATGAAATAAAAAATGAAGTGGTGTTTGCTTCTCAATAAGGAAATTTCATGAAATAGGTACTCATTTCTCACTTTTATGAAGTGCAAGTTCTCCCGTCGCTGCTCTTGAGGCAACACTCCTGCACTCTTGTATTGAGGGGAAGGGGGAGGAGACTAGATAATTGGGACAAGTGCAAAATGCTCTAAGAACAAAAACGACCACCGACTCGAAGGACCAATCCGCCGGTCACAATTGAGATTATCTATATTTAATTAGTTTTAATGTTCGCCACGGTCCGCTTTAACCTTTTCCCCGACGTACTCGAAAGGTTTTCAATAATGCAATGCCGCTAATCAACTCTCGTTCCTTCCCGCAAGGTACCTACCACGGAAATGCTTTGTTGCCGCGTTCATCGAGAACAATAAAATTAAAACTGCCCACACAAGTGCCTAGCGAGAAAGAATAGTCGGGGAGAAAATATAAGTTCGCCTGGACGCTAAAAATATGATCTACGAGTATAACGCACTAGAGTCGTCTAACTAAACTATTACAAGCATGAATGTATTGCATTTAGGTATTTGATTTGAAATATTTTAATAATAATAATTTAACATTTAGAATTTAATATTCAAAACTTTTCCCAATTGTGAATCTACACCTATTCGGATTACTAAAGTCTACTGTAAAAATTCCATAGTTCCATTTACCTATAGTGTTAATTACGGCGTGGCCGTAACGTCTGACCATCAGTTTGTATCGCTAAAACGTTGGAGTCCCAGGTCCCAGATCTTATCTCCTTGTTCATTCACACCCACGCCTGCGGCACGGTTCTATGCAGGTCGCTATATAAACATAAAATATTGTCCAGGGGTTGGAATGGAATCTGGCCTAGGTCGATTCCTCCACTACTCTTGGAGTTAAACTTTACATCAGGCGATCTTAGATGATGAGATCGGGTTTCATGATGGATACTTAAATAAAATATAATCTTTATCGCAACAATTTATTGATTAAATAAAAGACGAGCGAGACTGTTATCCCATGAATTTCATCCCCAAGCGTCTACCCGTTGCAGATGCTATGTGAATTCTTAGTTGAAATCTTATGATGGGCTTAAACCGATTCGACTCAGTAAATGGTATTCTACATGAAACCTTATACAAGAATAACTTGAGATCCCGGAAAGAAGCCTGATGGTATTTCAAATAAAATGGTGACTTTTCCGCTTGTTCAGGCCTCCCCGCTTCTCGTTTTACGTACTTTGGGTACAAAAATCGAGATATTCGCAATATTATGATCATCCAGCCTAAAACAAGCATTTAAACATAATAAAAATTGTAATTAACATATGATGGAAAAACACCATGAACTTAGCTCTGGGTATAGAGTGTGCAACTTACAAGAAATCAACTAAGTCTATTGAGGGTACACCTATCACAAAGTGGTGGGCCCTCTATCGAGTGGAAAAATGTTTTCTACAAAAATGGTTTAGTTTGGTGATGGTATCGTTTAACATAAAACCATAAAACCCACAAAAATTTCCCTACTTCCCATTCCTCCCATAAAAATCTCCCATTCCTTGCGAAGGAGTGGGGCATGTGGGAGAAACTCTGAAATTTGAACAAAAACCCCTATTTTTTATTACGAATTCAGTGGTAAAAATTTGCGCAAAAAAATGTTACAGGTATGTTTTAGACATTTTTTGTCGCCGAATACGAATTCGAAATTTAAAGTAGGGGTTGTTATTTAAAATTTCGAAGCTACCCCCTATTATTCCCTAGCAAGGGAGGCAAGATGTAGGGTGGTTTTTGTGTTTAAACGATGTCCCCCACCGAACAAAACTACTTTTGTAAAAAGCCATTTTTCCGCATAGGGCTTACTTTTCGAGATATTGGGAGAAATGAATAAAATTTAATTTCTTCGATAATTTAACTCATGTATTAAAAATGACATAAGGAATAGTGTTTTTGTCACTTTGACATCGGATAAAGTTAGCCCTAACTTTGCATCTGGATAAAATGTAAGCTAGCTTTTTAGACGCAAAATCAAGTAAGTACTTAGTTACCAAGGTGATATTAACTGACAAATTAATAAACGTCATTTATTAATAATTATTATCATATAAACGATTTGTTGCAAACAAAGAAATGAGTGATTCAAAGAAATTGTGTATTTAATAACTGTACTTTTTCCAATAAATAAATAAATTTTGTTATTCGTTAAATTATCTCCCTAAATTACACACGAGCTTATATTTTTTATCCGGATAAAGATGCACTTTTAAACTCAAATTTGTTTTTTCTTTGGCAATTCAACTCGTCAAATTGTAAGATAAAACGACTCGTCCTTTGGACTCGTCGTTTTATCAGACAATTTGACTCGTTAAATTGCCAATAAAAAACAAATTTTCGTTAAAACTGCATCTTTATCCGGATAAAAAATAAGCTCTCGTGTAATTACCCCCGATAATTTAACTCATGTATTAAAAATGACATAAGGAATAGTGTTTTTGTCACTTTGACATCGGATAAAGTTAGCCCTAACTTTGCATCTGGATAAAATGTAAGCTAGCTTTTTAGACGCAAAATCAAGTAAGTAGTTACCAATCATTTACTCCAATTGTGTAATAACTGTACTTTTTCCAATAAATAAATAAATTTTGTTATTCGTTAAATTATCTCCCTAAATTACACACGAGCTTATATTTTTTATCCGGATAAAGATGCACTTTTAAACTCAAATTTGTTTTTTCTTTGGTAATTCAACTCGTCAAATTGTCAGATAAAACGACTCGTCCTTCGGACTCGTCGTTTTATCAGACAATTTGACTCGTTAAATTGCCAATAAAAAACAAATTTTCGTTAAAACTGCATCTTTATCCGGATAAAAAATAAGTAAAATATTAAAATAACTCGTCCTTCGGACTCGTCGTTTTATCAGACAATTTGACTCGTTAAATTGCCAATAAAAAACAAATTTTCGTTAAAACTGCATCTTTATCCGGATAAAAAATAAGCTCTCGTGTAATTACCCCCGATTACAGCACCATCTATGATTAATCGTTATTCAATTTTTTCAGATATATCTTACATATTTTTGTCGATGTATACTAATATTGAATAAATAATATGGTTTGCTATTCATACTTTCAAAGTTACCCCCACTTCCTCGCAAGAGGTAAGAGATGTTGGATTTGAACGATGTCCCCCATCGAACAAGACCACTGTTGTAAAAAACATCCTTCCACAGAGTGTGCAGTTTTCGAGATATTTGTATATTTCAGGTTATAAGAATCAACCTGTATATGTATGCGTGTGTATTATGCATGCAAAAATTAATATACGTGAGGTGTCTGCTTTATTTACTCAGCTAGAATGATATATTGTAGTTGACAATAATTTTGCCAATTTCCCTTTAATATAATATTCACTTTGTGCAAAACTTAAAATGTATGCGTGGCTTTGGATATAAAATCAACGATCTGTTTCCTATAATTTATGTTCCACGTACAATAACACACATATAAATTTACGCCCTCCCATAATATGATTACTATGTCTATTACAACGAAAATTAATCTCTAGGTATCGAGTAAAGCATTAATATTATAACAAATATAACAGAATGCCTAAAAGGCATTATTGGACTAACGAAATAATTTTCAGTAGAAATTTATTGGTCATATTTCAGTTCATGGCAGAAGTGCAGTTTCAGGTCCCAAATATAACCCATGAGTCAATATTTCATAGCAATAAAATCTTTCCTGATTATCCCAATTTACTCCTTGTACAGGTCGGTCTATCAATTTTGTCCTCCCGTGAAATAGAGGATAATTTTAAAGATAAAAAATTTAAACTGAGGACCCGTGTAAATAATATAGGAACAGAGAATGGCATAATCAGTTCAATTATTCTTTTTTCGCTCGGCATAAAAGACTGTAATTTGCTGGTAAAGTGGCAAAAGAATTAGTTTTTTTTTAAACATCGGTGGAATTCGATTAATAAAATCAATCTCTGAAAAGAGTTATCAAAAAACTAACTACAAGGCTTATATTAAATATCATACATTAAATATATAAATCATAGTTTGAATGATTGATATATGATATACCACAAGTCTTAACTCAACAGTCAGAAGATTGCTAATTATTCGAGTTCCATAGCACACTTACATTGGGGACTGTTTACTTGTGCTACTTAATAAGGATTTTGATTTTATTAATCAATTTTAAAGTCAAAAGTTTAATTTTTTTATCTTTAAAATTAACCTCTATTTCGGGGTTGGACTTAAGTGATGGACCCTGAGGTGATTCGAGTCTTGCAGGTGTTCTCCAATCATCCTAACTTTTATTTTGCATGAAGGGAGCGTGAAGTATGGGTGGTCCAGCCTGCTTTGGACAAGCTGAATATTTCCAGCGAGGTGGTTTCTTTTATTCTGTTTAAAAATTGTTCTTTTCCTTCACGTTTCACGGAAGGGAAGGCAGTCAGTCGAGGTATTCGGGACTGAACGGATACGGGGAAAACCGGCCAAGAGAGCCTGGTTCGTATAATATCTCCGGCCAGATTTTACTATTGGATTGTTATTACGGTGAGCCGTTATAGTTGAACTATTTCAACTATTAGTAATAAATTACCAGTAACTAGCTCTCGATTGAAGTTTATAAGTGTTGTCAATAGCTTATAGTATTATAAATTTGTTGTTGTGCTTAATCAAAGAAGTGAATAAGTTATGTGAAATCTCTTTGTGCTACATAATCGAATTTCACCTTAACCACACGGATAAACCTTCGGATACTACCCCTTGAATTGACGGTGATAGTGTTGGAGTACCTACTACTGTTTTTCAACTGATCCAGCCGCCAGCAGCATCCATACGTTACCTACTACTTACCAACGTGCATCTATTTGCCGTTACCCGAATTGCAACGTAATCCTTCCAGCTTTAATTGGAGGTCAAGAATAGTAACTCTGTGAGTCTTGAATTATTAATAGTTCTACTGAGTGAGTTTTAAAGCATTTACCATTGATTTTCCTGCAAGAAGATTTCTATTTTATAAATATGTACTTTTAGAATAAGATGATTATTGTTTCTTTCAGAGTCTTAGGGAGGTCGACCGCCTAATTGCACTCATTTTGTAATGTGTGAATTTCTATTAAACCTATAATATTTAATATTGGTTTATTTGTAAAAGAGCTACCTATTCGTAAATTAATTCCATTTCAGATACATACCTCACATTATTTTAGTAGATGAGAGCACCGAACGATGTTTTAAAAGGACCTACGCCGCTTATATAAATTTTTATGTGTTTCAACTGGTTCAAGGCTCGGTAGGTAATACACCCGGGGACTTTGCTCCACTCGTTTCACCATATAATGGCGCCCACAGCGCGGCTTTAAAACATCAAAAAAAAATAAAAAATTCTTTTTTGTGAGGTTCTGTTCAAGGGGGGTAGACAATTATTTCCTTAATTGATTGATAATAAATATAAATAAAATAATTCTATAGGATTAGTCTAACCTAAATGTCAGGAGAAGGTAACACGAAGTTTCCGGCGAGATCACATTCGATGATCTTGCGTGGTAGGGGAACTGTAGGCGAGAATGGGCAGTCTATATCTAAATCAGCAACCGAGATGGATAATCTCAGGGATGTGGATAGGAGTAGTTTTTCATTGAGACATAATTTTTCCCAGTCGAATAAAATAGGGACTAGCTCTGACGATACAGACTCAGACGGGGTTGACGAATCAACGATGACATCTAGGAAATGTCGTACGAAAAGTTCATCTACTGATAAATCTATTGAGGGTATGATGAAAATGTTTGTTGAAGAGCAAAAACGCCAAACTGAAATACAGGTGTGGCAATTGCGTTTATTTGAAAAATTGGAGCAGCATAGTACCCATGAGTACAAAGATTTAAAACAATCAGTTAGCAAGACTATGAATGATTTAGCATTAGAATTTTCTAAATCTCTGGCTGAAACTAATGAAAAAATTGATGCAACTTTTTCCGAACTTTCTAAATCAGTAAAAGAGAAAATCCCCGAAAAAGCGGAGGTGAAAACAGATTGCCTGGGGGCACGTTTAATTCGAGAGTTAGGTTCCAATAATTACACAGAATGTCAGAATTTAAACAGGGAAAAGGAAGTAGAGTTCTTTTTAGGGGCACTAAGAGAATTGAAATTTGATCCGAGAAATACCCAATATAATGACCCTAATCATTTCTTATCACAACTAAAGTGGTTGTTAACCGAGGCTAAGATTTCGAGGTCTCAGCAATATTTGGTGGCTCGTACGTGTCTTAAGGGTGATAGTGCGAAATGGTGTCAGGAGAACCACGAGAAAATATCTAATTTTCGTGATTTCGAGGATCTGTTTTTGAAAGAGTATTTTATTTCTCCAGACAAAGGGGCAATAATGAAAAAATTATATAATAATACCTATGAGACCAAGACCGGCACTCGCGTTAAGTATTTCAAAAATTTATTGCGAGAACTGTCCTTGGTTAATCATGGACTATCTGAGGTAGAGATAGTGCAGGAATTAGTTAGACATTTTTCAAGAGACGAGTCATACGGTCTTCGTCGTTCAAAAAACCTGGAAATGTTTCGTGAGGAGTTAGAGGTTTTGGACCAAATGTCGGGTCAACGTAACATAAACAGCTCAGCAAAAAATTATGCCGCCCAATATCACGGTACTAACAGAGATACCAACGGGGAAAAATCGATAAATAATAATTACATCCGGCAAAACGCCAGTAACAATTATAGTAGTCACCAAACAAGGGGGATAGGAGCAACTATGCCAAACACTTTAGTTTCGGGTAACTCAAATCCGAATCAAGGTAGAAATTTTTCTCGGAATGGCGGATATCCCGAAAGTCGGTATGATAGAGAATATAGAATGGAGAGGAAAAATGATAATTTTTATCGTAACAATTATAAATTTAATGAAAATAAAGGGGCGGAATCGTCTAGAAAGCCTGCAATTTCATCTCTAGACCACTCTAACCGCAAATTGTGTACAATTGAGGTTGAGGAGGCTAGTAGAACACTCGGATCGAGTCCAGAGGTCAATTGTAATCCAAACGGTTCAAAAAGTACAGTTCATTGCCCGATGAAAGGGGAGGACCAGTTAAGGTGGGAGGATGAATCACCGAGAGCGCCTTTGTGCTATAAAAATTATGAAGAAGACGGTGCGTCAAATTTCAAAGTACATACGCTTCTTACTTCGGATGATCTTCTGGAAGAAGAGACTGATAAAAAGGAAAAGTTTATTGAATGCCCAACTGTGGACTTAGATCTCTTTGGGAAAACTATTTCTGCGTTAATAGATACTGGATGCCACACTTCGTGTGTCAGTCTAGAATTTTTCACGGAATTGCGGAGTCTAGGTAAAGATATCCCAACGTTTCCCGTCAGCGGTGTGGTAGTTGAAGCTGCAATTAAGGGTCCCAGTCAAAAACAAAAAGTTAATCAACAAGCGTTTTTGAAATACTGTATTGGTAAAGAATCTTTTGAATCGTATTTCCTTATAATAAAAAATTTATCAAAAGACCTAATATTAGGGTATGACTGGATGACAGAAAATCGCGTGATAATTGACGTGCCTAGAAATAAAATATCGATATTTAAGGATAATGATGGGCCAGTCATAGAAGTTGGAAGTATAAAAACTGAGAAAAGTAGAGGCACCGTAATCGAGACGGTGGATCTAATAACAAGCGAGGGTTTAATAAAATCGGAAAATGTGCAGGACACGAAAAGCGAACAATTGATCAGTGCTGTTAAAAAGGCGGATGCATTAACTGAAGATCAAAAGGAACAGTTATTTGATGTTCTAACTAATTATGAATCGTTGTTTTCGGACAATTCCGGAAAGATTCACTGCTACGAGCATAGTATTAAAATAAAGAATCCAGCACCCTATGAATTAAAACAGTATTCGGTCCCCGTTGCTTACCGCACTGAAGTTCGTGAACAAATAAATGAAATCTTAAAACTGTTTAATCAGGAAGTTTCTTTGTCAGACATCCCTTGGAACGGGAGTATTTTTAAAGGTCGCCAACCATAGTCGACTCGTGACGAATAATATTATTTTCACTGTTTTACACGGAATTTAAATTTTGTTTGGTCAGCCCAAGTATGACTTTGGTATTAATTATTATAATGGGATCATGTAAGGATCCATATCCCTTGCGAATTCCTTCGGGCAAGCTATCTGGATCCTTAAGGGGGGTAATGAGGTGATTCGAGTCTTGCAGGTGTTCTCCAATCATCCTAACTTTTATTTTGCATGAAGGGAGCGTGAAGTATGGGTGGTCCAGCCTGCTTTGGACAAGCTGAATATTTCCAGCGAGGTGGTTTCTTTTATTCTGTTTAAAAATTGTTCTTTTCCTTCACGTTTCACGGAAGGGAAGGCAGTCAGTCGAGGTATTCGGGACTGAACGGATACGGGGAAAACCGGCCAAGAGAGCCTGGTTCGTATAATATCTCCGGCCAGATTTTACTATTGGATTGTTATTACGGTGAGCCGTTATAGTTGAACTATTTCAACTATTAGTAATAAATTACCAGTAACTAGCTCTCGATTGAAGTTTATAAGTGTTGTCAATAGCTTATAGTATTATAAATTTGTTGTTGTGCTTAATCAAAGAAGTGAATAAGTTATGTGAAATCTCTTTGTGCTACATAATCGAATTTCACCTTAACCACACGGATAAACCTTCGGATACTACCCCTTGAATTGACGGTGATAGTGTTGGAGTACCTACTACTGTTTTTCAACTGATCCAGCCGCCAGCAGCATCCATACGTTACCTACTACTTACCAACGTGCATCTATTTGCCGTTACCCGAATTGCAACGTAATCCTTCCAGCTTTAATTGGAGGTCAAGAATAGTAACTCTGTGAGTCTTGAATTATTAATAGTTCTACTGAGTGAGTTTTAAAGCATTTACCATTGATTTTCCTGCAAGAAGATTTCTATTTTATAAATATGTACTTTTAGAATAAGATGATTATTGTTTCTTTCAGAGTCTTAGGGAGGTCGACCGCCTAATTGCACTCATTTTGTAATGTGTGAATTTCTATTAAACCTATAATATTTAATATTGGTTTATTTGTAAAAGAGCTAGCTATTCGTAAATTAATTCCATTTCAGATACATACCTCACATTATTTTAGTAGATGAGAGCACCGAACGATGTTTTAAAAGGACCTACGCCGCTTATATAAATTTTTATGTGTTTCAACTGGTTCAAGGCTCGGTAGGTAATACACCCGGGGACTTTGCTCCACTCGTTTCACCACAACCCTTCTGTGCTTATTATCATTAATCGTAAGCATCTAATGAATCGAAATGTGCCATATTATAAGCTGTTTTGTGGTAGCAAATCCGCTTCAGGTAAAGAATTTTTCAACACTGATATTTCCAGTATAGCACTGGCAATATTATTGTCAAGTTGTCGCAAATATTTTTTGAACGATATTTTTATTTTCAGGCATATGTGGACTTAGTTAGAGCTTGGGGATGGAAGTCTTTCACGATAATCTATGAAAACAACGAAGGATTGGTTCGCCTGCAAGAACTTTTAAAGGCTCATGGACCTTACGAATTTCCTATTACAGTCAGACAGCTTGGAGAAAGCTCAGATTACAGGTAAGTTATTTATTTACACTCATATTTCCCATTATTTACATAGTAAGGTTCAGTAAATATACGATATGATGGGATGAAATACGTTGAAATTCATACACACCTTCAGGACGCCTGCGCCCTTGTCAGGTATGACGGATGGACAGATGTATTTTTTAACTTTTTAAACGGTCATCTGAAATGTCACAACCGAAGGTGTACCTGATGAGTATACCTACCCACGTTCGGTGATTCTGCTTCATCGTATTTCCAGTCGTATTTTGAATGCGGAATGCGGAAAAAATTGTTATGAAAAATAATCTGAACAATTATTCGTCAAGCGGAAAACGAAATTTGACCCTACAAGGCTTTACCCAGAATGACAGTTCATAATTTACAGGCATAATTTTTTTTTTCTATATACAAGTGTCCTAAAATGTCTAGTTTTCAAGATACAGGATATTATAAGTAAAAAAAAAAAATTGTTTTTTTATTGATATCTCAAAGAAACTTTTGCCGATTTTGGTGAAATTTGACAGTGTTATTAGTGTTATTCGTTGCTATAAGACGCAAAGTTGGCACTAACTAAATGATAATTATGAGTTACAGTGGCGTCCCGGGGGAGGGGGGGGGGTGGACAGACAAAAAAGTGTACACCACTGACTTATTTACAAACATATACCGTGTGTCCCCGGATAGGTGAAACGACTCTTATAAAATACAAAAATTGTTTGATTATAATTTTAATTTTTTGGGTTTCAGCCCTGTTTGGCTAAAGAATAATTTCTAACAAAATTTTAGTTTTGAAAAATCAAGCATGCCTTGGATATTTCCAAGAAAACGGTTTTTCTGTTGAGTAACGTGCCTTTTACGTGGCAAATACGACAAAATGTTATTTGAAAAAGTTGTTCAGAATAAAAATTTAGGTCCGTATACCAAATTTCAAAATCATAGGCCAACTTTGATCTTTTACATTTACTTTTATGTTTATTTCACAAATCAAAGAATTTCATTTGTAAGAAAGACTGATATTGACAAATTGCTATTGCTATGGGTACAATTTGGTTTTTCCATAGCAGTCATTGTTACAAAATGAAATTCTTTGATTTGTGAAATAAAACATAAAAATAAATGAAAAAAATTAAAATAGATCTTTGATTTTGAAATTTGGTATAGGGACCTAAATGTTGATTCTGAGCAACTTTTTCAAATAACATTTTGTCGTATTTGCCACATAAAAGGCACTTTACTCAACAGAAAAACCGGTTTCTTGGAAATTTCCAAGGCATGCTTGATTTTTCAAAACTAAAATTTTGTTACAAATTACTCTTTAGCCAAGCAGGGCTGAACTCCAAAAAATTAAAATTGAAATCAAAAAATTTTTGTCTTTTATAAGAGTCGTTTCACCTATCCGGGGACACACGGTATTTGAGTTCTGGTTAAGCAGCTAATAAATACAACTTTTTCTTTCCTGATACTTTTATGTATCCTAGGTACCTACTTCGTTTTCGAGAAAAAAATTAAATCCGCTTCAATGCATGTCGAGTTTATTTCTTGAAAACAAAGTAAGATACGAAAAATTTCAATAGGCAAAAAAAGTTGTATCTTTAACTGCTTAACAAAAAAAGTAAAATTTGTTAACAAGTCAGTGGCGTACATTTTTTTGTCAATATTATTATTCGTGAGACTCCCACCTAGAAACTCATAAATATCATCTAGTTAGTGTTATCTGAGCGTCTTATCACATAGAACTACACTGCCAAATTCCACCAAAATCGGCAAAAAAATTTTTGAAATATTAATAAAAAAACCGATTTTTTTTTTTTTTTAAACGTATATTTTGAAAACCAGACATTTTAGGACACATTTTTATATAAAAAAAATTGTTTTTATGTCCCCTACCATGTCTGGAAATTATGAACAGTAATTCTGGGGCAGCCTGTATATATGAACGTAAGCATTCCTTCTTTTCACGTGTGGTAACGAGAACTCGCTATCAAGCTGTCACTCCTACACATGACGTAGTTTCTCCGATAACGGGGTATATTTTGACACCGATTTAAAAAATTTAACAAAAAATTTCGGCCCGTTTGGTTTAATTTTTTTCACTCTCAATTTAAATTTGACGTGGTATTCATTAGACGCGAATATTCTATCCTTGATGTTGTAGGTATCATGTGAAATCAATTATAAACGGCAATAGATAGGTATCCTAAATTACATGATTTGTGTATCTGCTTTACACGTCTCGCTAAGTAGTAAATGTGATTTATCTGGCGGTGTTAGTTTGCTTTGGTTTAATCAGTTTATTTGACGATTTCCTCGCTATTTACGGACGTATCTACGCTTCGGCAGTTGATAATAATAAAAAGTAAAAATCTTTGATTTCTAAACAGTTTTCGTCAGATGCAGCTAGGTAATTGAATAACGTCGTACAGATAGTGATTTTTTTTTATATCAGATTATGCTTTAGCGCTGCTAGGAAAGCGTTTCGAATGACTCCACTTAAATAATTTAAGTGGCTAAATGGTTAAGTTAAGAAGTAACTACAAACTTCAGTTGTCATCCAAGCGTATGGTACCCAGCACAGAATATTTTTAACCACCGACAAAATGCAGTGTTTCCTCTGTAAGCGTGCTGGTCACGTTGCCACCTCTTGTCCAAATGCCCCTGCAAACTCAACTCAATCCGTTAGCCAAGCACCCCTACCTCATCCGCAGAAGCAAATTCAACTACTGCAACGCCTTCCGAAATATAAGACCCACCAGCTCAAACATCCGGTCAAAAAAGACTACACTCAGAAAATCTCATCAACTCGTTACATGACTCTGCAAACTTCTAGACAAATAGCAAACAAGCTTGGTACCTTGAAGAACCTTCAGGAGCTAAGTCCTGAACAAACTGGCTTCAGACCAAACGCTATACCCTTGATAACTTGGGATTCCTTCACACCAGAGATCGCTGAAGCCACTGCCAATAAAAGCGAAGTCATGGCAGTCACTTTTGTCATAGAAAGCCATTTCGACTTCACATGGAGGCATGTAATTTTTAATAAACTCATCTCTCTGAATCTGCGCTGTATCTTTTCGCCTTCTTGAAGAGCTTCTTGGGATAAATGGGACAATCTCGGAGTCTCGCAACACAGAGAACGGCATACCGCGAAGATCAGTTCTAAGCTCCGTCCGATTCCTTCTCACCATCAACGACATCTGCTCCTCAACTAATTGCATATTGTGGCAGACATTGATGATGCGTCTCTGATTTCTCTTCAAATAGAAGTTAACATTCATTTCTAAGCAAATTTGATTATTTCTTTTTTTCAGTCCAATGCACGGTTTTCGTCTAAAAAATTAAAATTTATTTCTCTGATTGGTCACAAAATTATCGTTAACATGACAATAAAATAAAAAAACTATACAAATATGCAGGTAAAATTCTGCACGATCGCCACTAGTGGAAATAAAACGAAATGTGGTACATGAAAAAATGCCTCTTGATGCGTACTAATACCTGTCAATGATATCATTGAAATATCTAGAGCGGTATTATTGTACAGTCTAAATTTAAAGAAATTTACCATCCTACCTATATCTCAAAAGTTAAGACTTTTAGGACATACGTTCTTATTAAGTCTTCTTACTAAAATGGACCGAAAAAATTATCCCTTTGAATATTATTGACATTCAACTAGGATACAGCGTGTATAAATCAATCACTGTACAATAGGTAGTAACGGGACTACGTATCACCATTTGCGATGTGAATCTAATAATTTAGATAATGGACCTGGAATCGCATCATACCGTGATCAGTATCTCATATTTTCTCATATTTTCAACGTATCGAAATCAAGTTCCGACTTGATCAACATAATTCCAAAGCCAGCTAAGAACATATTACTAAATAAAGACCCGTTATATTGTAACACCCGTATATATAAAATTATCCTGGACTAAATTTTATAAAAAAAAACCGCTCACACATCGTTAACCGTTCGTCTGTATTATAGATGTTGTTTTATTCAAAATATATCGGCTATTTTCAAACAATTTGGTAAAAATAACTGTACAATTATTCAGTTTTTCATCAAAACACCTTTTTCGTCCACCAACGTTTCTGCCTGTATGTTGAAGAAATAACACGGGTAAATACCTTTAGTACTATCATTTTTTCAACTCTCACATTGTTTTTGCAGTTTTGATTATATTTGTTCTCAAAATATTTAGCTACAAATGAACCTTCAAAAGAGCTTATGTAGCCGAAACTGTGAATATTTTAAAACAAAATTTTATGATACTGTAATAATAAAAAGTAATTGCTTTTATGAAGCATGGAGTATTTTACTGAAAGGCACCGTAAAAATCCCCTTTTATAGCTGTGCATGTAGATACATACTTTGATTCGCCAAAATGCTCGAAAACTTTTCACGCATATGAAACTTAATTTCCTGGATTATATAGCCATCAAGTATTGCAGATATTAATACCAGGATACTGCTCTGAGATTTAATTTGAAACTTTACTACCATGAAAAACGATATGACTTACTATTTTATAATAAGTATTATCGTTTTTTGAAATGTGCCTTTTATAATTTTGATTTAATGTTAATTATTTTAATAAATTTTAATTTGATTAATTCAATTTAATTTTTCTCTGATTTGGTAATAAGTCTATTTGAGAATTCATCTAGAAACGTCACAAAGATAAGCTTCAATCGATTTTCCAGGATATACAGGGTGTCCCATAATATGTGGGCAATCTCCCGGATTTGGGTAAATTTCGTAAAAATAAATGAAAAAATAGCTATAAAATTAATTCCTCAGAGACACCCCTACAAAGATATCAGCTGTTGAAGTTGAGGGTTGAAAATCAATTTTTTGCAATAACTTTTTTATTCCTTGACCGATTTTGATAATTTTTGGTGTTATTTTGTATTATTTTGAACTGTTTAGAAAAGTGTTTCTTAATCTTTGGTAGCACATACATAGACCTCGGGATGGCATAACCCCCTCATTCACTTGAAATAAAACAATAAAAATAATAATGTTACAGTTTTTTAAGGTTAATTTTTTTTTTATTTGACATTTTTTACATAAAAAATGAACCTTTATTTATTTCGATAGAGCGAACCGTTATCGAGATAAACGTCCTTCTAATAGGTGATGCGTTGCAGGAACTTTCTAAATTTCAAGTAAATTTTAACAAGATGGCTGACCTTTGACAGTAAATTGAGCAGGAAACAAAAGAATAACTTAATTAAATACACGTCAAAGATTTCATTTCATGCAGATTCAATTCTGACTGATTTTAAAATGAGTTACACAAACGCTGAATACGCAGAAAATCAGTTAGAATTGAATCTGCATGAAATGAAACCTTTGACACTGACGTGTATTTAATTAAGTTATTGTTTTGTTTCCTGCTCAATTTACTGTCAAAGGTCAGCCATCTTGTTAAAATTTACTTGAAATTTAGAAAGTTCCTACGACGCATCACCTATTAGAGGGACGTTTATCTCGATAACGGTTCGCTCTATCGAAATAAATAAGGATACATTTTTTATGTAAAAAATGTCAAATAAAAAAAATTAACCTTAAAAAACTGTAAAATTATTATTTTTATTGTTTTCTTTCAAGTGAATGAGGGAGTTATGCCATCCCGAGGTCTATGTATGTGCTACCAAAGATTATGAAACACTATTCTAAACAGTCCAAAATAATACAAAATAAAACGAAAAATTATCAAAATCGGTCAAGAAATAAAAAAGTTATTGCAAAAAATTGATTTTCAACCCTCAACTTCAACAGCTGATATCTTTGTAGGGGTGTCTCTGAGGAATTAATTTTATTGCTATTTTTTCATTTATTTTTACGAAATTTACCCAAATCCGAGAGATTGCCCACATATTATGGGACACCCTGTATAGTGCCGCTAGTCTCATAATAATTATTGAGTTTGTGTTATACAGTGAGCGTCAAAATTAGGGAATAAATTCATTAAAACGGAAAGTGCTCTGTTTTTGAAGAAATTAAAAAACAGGTCAATTTTGTTTTTAGGCTGTTTAACTTTTGACATAATGCGCGAAAGAATGGTAACGTTATCGGCTTTTTTTTAATGGCAACCCTTATTTTTTATTCCATTTTTTGATACTCCATTCAATTTCAAATATGCTAATGTAATCATTTTTTAACCTTGAATGAGGAAATTTCTGAGATAAAAACTTAATTGATAGACAGATTTCATTAAAAGACTTACAGCCAATATTATAAACGCTCATTAGGCTAACGGGCAGATTTCTGTGCTCGTTTTTGAAGCTAATATCGACGTCAAATTACTTTTATTAACATTTTTATAATTACTTTCATGTCAAGAATTGATAAATTTTAAAAATTTCCACTTCGACTCGATACCTTTTTCAGAAATGGCCACAGAAATCTGCCCGTTAACTTAATAAGCCTTTATAATACCCGCTGTTAATTTAATAGACAGATCTTATAAAATTACCATGAAAACAATCATTTTATTTGATATCGTTTTTATTTGTATCGTTAATGTTCCGATTTTCACATCAGTAAAAAGTGCACACTTTTGACTTCACAAGCTGTTTCTCAGAAATTTCCTTATTTAAGGTTACAAATTGATTACATTACCGCATTGGCAATTGAATGGAGCATTAAAAAATGGAATAAAAATAAGGGTTGCTATTAAAAAAAATGCCGATAACGTCACCACTTGTATCATATCGTATCGTCTTGTATAGCCGAATATTATGTCAAAGGTTGAATAACTCAAAAAGAAAATCGACCTGTTTTTTATTTTTTTTTCAAAACAACAGCGCTTTATCGAATTCATTCCTTACTTTTGCCGCTCACTGTATGTGTGAAGTTAATAGACAATAATCCAAACCAACGGAACTGTTATTAAGGGGAATACAGTAAAATAACATGATAATGTTCAAACGAACAGGTACAAATTAACCAGCTCAAAGGCAAAACATGACATATCCTAGCCCTTTACGGTGTGGCTGTATATACCACCTATGCACACATTCAGTAGAATAATTTGTTGCTTTGTTGATAGATGAAACAGATCGGCGAAATTATATCAAGCAGGATTAATCATCGTAAATTCGCAGATTCGGAAACATTTTGAAGCAGGCATCAAAATTTATTACAATAAAGATCTAACACTGATGTTGCTATTTGCGCAACTGCCCATTGCGCAACTGCAATTTTTCGCAACAAAAATGAGCAACTGCCCATTTTTCCAGTTTCACATGGTTCCACCTTATCAAGCTATAAATTGCATCAGCGGTTGGCGCATAATACTAAATATTTAAAATGATAGCAAAAAATATGACTTCAATTGAACAAAAAATCTTGCCATTTGAAAATTTACCTATACGTTTTCAAAATAGGAACGTACATGGAAAAACTAAAATAGGTAGGTTCCACTGACAAGCAATCGGTTATTCTACCTTTTTTATTAAATAGGGACATACACTGCAAGGGAATCCTAGTGACGCTCTGTGAGCGGTGCATGAGATGTCGATTCACGTTTAATCGTTGCAAGTTGTATTTCTCAGGAAACACTCACTTTGGAATTGCATTCCAAAGTGATGCGATTCTATACATGAAAAAACTCTGAAATAGTGTGGTGCGAGATATCATGAGCTGAATGTGATAGGGATGAGCTTTGCGGCTCGACGTGTATTTCTGCCCAGCCTTGTTCTAGGTAGGATCAAACGGCCATGTATTTTGAACACTTTCCATAAAAATATTTTTGAACAGACTTAGGTCAGGTACTTTTCTTCGATGTTGATAGTATGTAACTTTTTTGTCAAATCTGCCCTCCAATCAAGCGGATGGCTCTTTTCTGAATGAAGTCGAAGTCAAGTAATATCAGGGTATGTTTAGGCCAGTATGTGAGCCTAGGATGGTCGAATTTGAACCTTGTATAAGAGAAGAAGCTGTTGAGGTGAGACCTTTGTGAGACCTGCAACATGGTCATGGCAAAACGTGTTCGCTCCGAGACTCACGTCAAGCAAACATAGAGGTGGCGATAGGACATCAACGGCACTGTCATAACTGCAAAATTTTACGGTAATGAACTTTGCGTCTGCCTAATGTCACTTTCCGCACACTTTTATTAACGTGAGAATTTTATCTTAGAGTTTGCGTACAAATAACGATCCTCAAAGTAATAATTTGTATAGTGTTCGTAGTAAAAGAAAAATATAAAATGAAAATAGATACAAAAGATAATTATTCACGTTATTGATTTTTCTATTTGTTAACCAGGAAAAAAAAACAATTTCCATTCTAGTGCGACAGAACAAATAAATGTAAAAGCCAGAGTGGGATATTTTTTTAGACTAAACTGTAAAGGTTTTTCAGTTACAAAACGGCAATGAATGATTAATAGGGACCCACATCACGGCCACCGCTGGAAAGGGATCCTTTGTATGACACTATTCGGGGTGTAATTGCCTCGCCGATAGCACACTAAACGCTTGACACCCGCTAATTGCACCATAATCACGTCCCACGGCTCGATAATGGATATATGGATAGCTTTTAACTTTTCTGTATTTCTTCTTATTGATCGTTGCGACGACCTGTTTCTGTGTTCAACAACACATTTTACTTTATATACAGGTGTTTCTTAATAACATGCTAATACTTCAGAATGTGATTCCCCAGGTCATTTTATGAAGAAAAGTTGAAATGAACATACGTCCGCAACGGCTTAAATTTTTTGCTACAGGGTGTTGAATTTTTGGTTCTTGAAGAGTTATTTTTTATTATCTACGAAAGTATTTTAGATTTTTTTTACAATTTTAGCATGTCTCAAGTACTATACAAGGTGATTCAGTAATGAGTACCATAAATGATACGGGGTGTACCTACTGTCAAAATAATACGAAAACCAAGAATAACTTTTTTTTCCAAAAGTGCTTCCCTAACAAGATACAGGGTGTGAAAGGGTCGATTTGGAAAACACTTATTTGATCGTATCTTCTAACTGGGTTGAACTATTTAATTCATTTTTGGTAGACATCTACTACATAATAAGGACCGTAAACGGACAAAATTTTGTCGCATTTGAACAGTGGCGTAGAATTGGGGGTCATGTGACACTTTTTCCCCCAAAAAAAAAGTTGCTGTTGGGTTTTTTCCCATTTTTATTTGGTTTTTAGTATTATTGGTTCAAATACCACAAAAAAGGTACACTTGTTTCATTTGCCCAGAAGCGTAGAATTGGGGGTCATGTGACACTTTTTCCCCCAAAAAAAAAGTTGCTGTTGGGTTTTTTCCCATTTTTATTTGGTTTTTAGTATTATTGGTTCAAATACCACAAAAAAGGTACACTTGTTTCATTTGCCCAGAAGCGTCCGTTTCCGAGATATTCTGACTTGCGTGTAACTATGTGAAATACCAAGTTGCAAAATTATCACAGAAAAAGTTTTATTAACAACCAAATAAAATACTTAAAGTCGAATACATCTACCTACGTAAGTTTATAATTAACTGAAAAATAATAAAAATAAAATTAAAGTAAGTTTTCAAAGTGTCCTCCATTGGCACGAATGCATTGATGTAAACGATTTTCCAAATTAAAAATTATTCTACCAATACTTGGATTGTTTGTTAACTCTGCAAAGGCATTCACAACTCTGAGCCTGAGATCCTCTAAAGAATTTACCGGTGTTGCGTAGACTTTGGTTTTTAATTGCCCCCACACACTAAAATCCAACGGGTTCAAGTCCGGTGATCGAGCAGGCCAGTGAATGGGAGCATCAACTCCACGACCAATCCATCTATTTGGGAAGTTTTCATTAAGCCATTGCCTTGGCTGCCTGCCATAATGAGGCGGAGCACCATCGTGCATAAACCAGAGACTGCGCCTGGTTAACAGAGGAATGTCATCAAAAAAAGAAAAAAAAACTTCTTCCAAAAATTCCTGGTAATTGTTCGCGTTTAAATTTCCGGGGAAAAAATGAAATCCAATAATTGTATTTCCACGTGTAGCAGCCCAAACATTGAATTTAAATGTGTGTTGGTAATGGGTAACTTTGGTGGCTCTTGGGTTTTCTTCTGCCCAAACATGTGAATTTCTCATATTAAAAATGCCATTTCTTGTGAAAGTGGATTCATCCGTAAAAATTATGTTGGAAATAAAATTGCGGTCTTGGTTATGCATATTCAATAACCATCCACAAAACTCCACACGTGCAGCATAATCTTCAGGCAAAAGGTCTTGAACTTGCCTCAGATGGTAGGGATATAGCTGGTGTTCCCTTGCAATGCGCCAGGCACTGGCTTGCGAAATGTTTGTTTGGAGTGCCAAACGTCTTGTACTTACTGTTGGATCGTTTTCTAACAATTCCAAAACTTGTTCCTCGTTTCCAGCTGTGCGTGTGGTTCGTTGCTTACCGTTGTTTAAAAGTTTTGGTTTTACATTACCAGTTTCGCGACAACGCCGTTCCACTGACAAAAAAGTCCGCCGATTTGGCACTATTCTGTTGGGATACTTTTCGGAATATCGTCTAACTGCCGCATTCGAATTTCCAAAACATTCTCCTAACGTTAAGAGCATATCTGTGTACTCGCCATTAGAAAACCTTTCCATATTTTTAGCTTTTTTGATAATTTACTTTTTGACAAGTTAGTTTTTTAATTGTGAATTATTGATAAATAAGGCGCCTCGATAATTTTATTTGCAGTTTAATATTTCACATAGTTACACGCAAGTCAGAATATCTCGGAAACGGACGCTTCTGGGCAAATGAAACAAGTGTACCTTTTTTGTGGTATTTGAACCAATAATACTAAAAACCAAATAAAAATGGGAAAAAACCCAACAGCAACTTTTTTTTTGGGGGAAAAAGTGTCACATGACCCCCAATTCTACGCCACTGGATTGTTCAAATGCGACAAAATTTTGTCCGTTTACGGTCCTTATTATGTAGTAGATGTCTACCAAAAATGAATTAAATAGTTCAACCCAGTTAGAAGATACGATCAAATAAGTGTTTTCCAAATCGACCCTTTCACACCCTGTATCTTGTTAGGGAAGCACTTTTGGAAAAAAAGTTATTCTTGGTTTTCGTATTATTTTGACAGTAGGTACACCCCGTATCATTTATGGTACTCATTACTGAATCACCTTGTATTATATGACTATTATGTTAGTACTGGGATGGGTGAGCGCTAGGCATCGGCTCTCTGAGTCTTGGATAATTATTACATATTATAATTATTTAAGGTGTCTAACTTGGCCTGGAGATTTGGAGTATTTTCGAATCGTCTCTGCTGAGGAAGGTCTACAGTTTTTCTGCGTGACTTCAGATTAGTATCGGCATAAATAATAGTGCTCAATAAAAAGACGGCTGCAGACGCATTTCCTTTACACGATTTCCCTTCCCTTCCAGTACCTAACGCACAGTTCCCTGGGAACTCTGTAGGAGTGGGGAAACCCACTTGCATCGTACTTGCATACTGTAGAAAAAAAATCAACACTCTTGCTGCAAAAAATAAAGCCGTTGACGACATTATGTTCATATTAACTTTTCTTCAAAAATGCTTTAGCTAGTTATTAAGAAACACCATGTATACCTAGGTAGGCAATAATAGGCATATTCTTTTTATAAAATATAAAACCCATACTGAGCCCTAAATTTAGGACACTTATAATTTGTTATGTTACACATCTAACTTGTGAAACTTTTTCCAACTTAGTCATGTTGTCCTGAACACAGATTCAATGTGTTGCCATCCAGCCATTATAAGCAAGAGTAAAAAAAAAAAAATGCCTGCCGGCGCGATCAATTAGGGTTAGCTGCGTAGTGCTACGGGAAGGTATATTGTCGATTCGTGCTTATGAGAGATTGCTTTAACCTGTACATAGCAAAATAAGATACCTAAATGAATTTATTTAGTTATGATCGCCCGTGTTACAAAGTTCAGGTATTCAAATTGTCGCTTTTAAAAATGTGGCCAAAGTATACAGCTTTTCTTTTCTTTGTTGTGTCCACGAAGTTTCAAGCAGTCATCTATAGGACCACATTTCGAAAGCTTCTGTTCTATCAACAGTGCCTGCCTACTTTTAGCTTTCAAGCCTCAACCACATACAATAGGATCGACTACACATAAGATCTAACATAGCGCATGCGTGGTGGTAGGTTTAGATCTCTGTATTTAAGTATCTTTGCCTTTTTTTTAATTGAAAATGCACATGCACTGCAGGGAAATCCCTATGACGCTCTGGGAGCGGTGCATGAGCGGAGATATCGATTCACGTTGGCCTTGAATCTCTGTAGGTTGTATACTTCGGGAAACACGCCCTTTGGAATGCTATTCCAAAGTGATGCGGTTCTATACATAAAAGAAGTCTGAAATAGGGTGGTACGAGGTGTAACGAGCTGAACCTGATACGGATGAGCGTCTGCGGCTCGGCGTGTATTTCTGCTCGGTCTTATCTTGGTAGGATCAAGCGGGCCACGTCTTTTGAACACTTTCCATTAAAATATCTGTAAAACAGACTCAGGTCAGCTACTCTTCTTCGATGTTCGAGAGTGTCTAAATTTTTTGTCAAATCTGGGTCCCCAATCAAGCGGATGGCTCGTTTCTGAATAGAGTCGAGCAGTCTCAGCGTATGTTTAGGAGCTGAGCTCCAAATATGTGAGCAGTACTCCAAGGATGGTCGGATTTGAGCCTTGTATAAGAGGAGAAGCTGTTGTTGTGGTGTATAAAATTTCTTCGTGCGGAAGAGTGTTCCAAGTTTTTGGGAAGCACTCTTCGCCAGACCTGCAACATGATCATGCCAAGACATGTTCGCTCCGAGGCTCACTCCAAGTAAGCGAAGAGATGACGCTGGGGTAAGAGAGTGTCCCGCCATCGTCATATCTGGCTCCAAAACGTTGGTCTTTTTGGAGAAGATGGCTGCTTGGGGTTTTCCAGCATTAAATTGGACTTGGTTTCTATCGCCCCAAGTTAGAATGTCTCGCAAGTCATTGTTAAGTATGGCAACTTCTTGCTCCCTGCGATTGTGTGGATGGGTGATCATCTCTAAAGTGCAGCATGGCTTTGTTTGGTCAGTACTTGGATGGGGACCAAACTTGATAGTGGTAAAAATATTTCCGTGACTGATCGTGCTCCGGGAGGTACGTTAAAAAGGGGGTCCCTGCTGCTTCATAGCAGTCGTTAAGTTACGTCAGAGGCCCTTGAGGCTACTTGAAAACTTCTGACACTCGGGCTTTACCACAGCCATAAGATATTTATTTATTTATTTAATGGCGGATGTTAGCGCATCTAACGTATAAGAAGATATGAGGGTACTGTCGTCGGCAAAACTGTATATTGGATTTTTTGTTGTTTCAAGCAAGTCGTTTATAAATATTAGAAAGAGAGTCAGAGATAAAATGGATCCCTGAGGTACACCGGCATTGATGGAAAAGGTCTCAGAAAGAACTCCATCGACTGCCACCTGCAATAAACGATCTCCGAGATAACTCGCGTATCTTATGAATAGAAATGGCGTTTAATGCCATTTCTATTATTCTGCTTCGGATTTCTTTATAGGAGTAATAGTCTGAATGCAGACAACATCCCAAATATTTATTTTGCGTTACCCACTCAAGTTGTCTCAAGTTAATAAGTTGATTTTGAATTATTGTGATTGAGCTTTTGCTATAATGGAAGTATCTTTATATTTCCTCAACATCGTTAGCAATCAACACACTGTCGTCTGGATATCTGAGATTGGATCTGGGGACACCATTCACCTGTACTCACATTTCTTGCTCTTTAAATATTTCATCAAATATGGCTTCTGATGATAAATTGAACAAAAGTGGAGACAAAACACATCCCTGTCGGACACCTCATCAATGTCCTCTGAAGTGATGCGTTTTGATGTGTGCTGTCTGGTGCCATTATAAGTTCTCTATGCATCTGATACCTATACTTAACGTGCACCTCAGTCCTTTTCAGTATATCCATATATTTTTATGTCTAACACGGTCAAAAGCGTTTTCGTGGTCTACGAAATACAAAAAGATAACCCTGTTGACGTCACGGCAATTCTGTATTAGAATCTATATTCCAAAAGACGCTTCTCGCGTACCCATTCCGGATCTGAAACCAAACTGATTCAAGCTCAGTAGCCCAGTAGCTTTCTTATTTTTGGTTTCTAATACTGTTTTTTGAATCTCATTTATTTGAATTGGAGGTCCAGACAAGTTTGAGTAGCTGTTTTCAGGCTCCGGCCTCGTGTGAAATAGTCTATGCCATTGATTATCTATGGCAATTTACTGTAAATCAGTAACCAATAAATTGATAAATTATTGCTTAATTCATTTACGAGAGCTTCGGCTAGCTCTCGATAAAATTGAATTGTACATCAAAGACTTATGATTTTAATGATTAAATTATTATTACAGTGCTAATCTCATTAAATTTACTAGCACTGCAAGTAAATTACTGGTAAGCAGAACCAGTCATAAGCTCTAGGATCACCGCAGTTCGTCGTTATACAGTAAACTGTATACAGTAAACAGCAATCATTTCATATTATTTATTGTAATTATCTGTGTTTATTTAAGAAGCTTATTTTTTGATTTATGCTATTCTGTATATAGTCAAATTCTCTGATGTGATGGTAATAAAATAGCACTAACATTGCTATTAATTGGTAGTAAAAGAAGAATTTACTCTAGCCTTTACCATGAAAATTTTTGTATTTTAATTAATTATATGTATACAGGGTGATCCCGAAATGGCGGACACGGACAGCACCACAGCATCTATTGTGGATTAAAGATTCTAAGTTTTATTTACTGTTTTCTCAAGTATGGCTCCCTTAAGAAGATATGACCACTTTTGTAAAAAATAAAGTCACAACACTGCACTGACCCTTTTTCAGGCAGAAAAATAATTTGTAGGTCTACGATACCCAGATAGAATGTTACCATGGAAACATATGAAATGGAAACACAACAAAGCTTAAAACAATAATCGTTGCGCGGATACGACATAGTCGATAATATTATTCAAAGTCTCTAATTCGAACAACGATGCCACATTGAAAAATTTTCTTGAACTCGGGGAATAGGTAAACTTTGGATGCTTGTAAATCCGTTCCCGATAATAAAAATAATAAAAAGCAAACACTATCGTTATAGTTATGTGAAACCATGTGCTTTGCCAGTGGAGGTTGTTTAAAAATTTGACTGCCGTTTTGATTTAAAGTTTAGAAAAAGGACACCCTATATCTCGGTAACGAAGCCGAGGAACCCATTTTTGTTTTAAATTTACAGTCTTTCTGAACATCCTCTACAAAACCCTGTATTCCGTGTCCGCCATTTCGGGATCATCCTGTATAGTTGGACCAGAGATATAACGAAACGACTTCTGTCATTTTATAGATTTTTCTGTTATCGAAATATTGTTGAAGTCATAAAATATGACATTTTAACAATTAGATCATTTCGTTATATCTCTTGATCGACTATACAACCGCCATTGCTCATAGTCTCGCTGTGGTTGTTTGTATCGTCTGTTCTACTATTTATTGGTTTACTTGAAGCTGGGTAGAATTAGTAAGTTCTCACAGTCAATAATTACTGGAATGGAGGACTTTGTCTTAGCTACATAGTTAGACAGATTATCCCTCCTTAAAAATAAAATAAAATAAAATAGAATAAAATAAATACTTTCCCAAGACTTCAATCTTGGCTGCACGTAATTGTCTCCAGGGATTCTATGGGCCTAACTAGTCATCAATCAAGTTGGTTCAATCTTACACGCATGAACATCTCAGGTCCTTCCTTTCCCTGATCGGCACTGTTATTTCTCATCACAATCTCAGAGTAAAGTTTCCAACACGATGGGTAAAGCCTCAAGAGGTAAACAATTATACTCACCACCTCATAGTTGCCATCAATTTCAATGACTTTCTTACATAACTATTGAATAGTTAGGGATTCTAGGCCATAAAGTAACTTTTGCGCTGCTAGATTAACCGATTGTTGTGTATTGTCATCATTATTATAATGACACGTGGGATTATAACGCCTTCTTATAACGCCCTGGTTACTATGAATTGGTTTTATATTGTATCTTATAAATTAAGGTGTTATTGGCGTATAATGAGTAATTTTTAAATTAAGTAAAATAAATCAAACAAGACTGCATGAAGATGAAACTTTACATGGCCAGAATATCCAACTCACAGTATAAGTATCACACTTTTTGTGATTTAAAAAAAATAGAAATAATTGCTGATCATGAATACCTGTCCTGTATTGTTTTTGAAAATTAAATTATCATCGAATGAGCGTAACTAGATAAGGGACTATGCCTAAAATATTGTTTTAAATAGGTAATCCTATTTATAATGGTTGTACTAACTGTTATCGTTCATCTGCTAAAGAGCCCTCCTAAAATTATATTAAATGTAAATATACCAAAAGATTAAACGATCCATTGCAAATGAACCAAAACTGAACAACAACACATACAGAACATCGGAAAACAAACATCCTTCAATATCCGCAGTTGGGAGTTTGTTGACCAATAGGGTAGATCCATATCTATCCGACCTGAATCAGTAATTAATAACTTAGATAGAACTGCGGCTGATACAGAGTTAGATAATGAAGCAACCCCTGCAATCAGGCCGATATTGGCATGTAAATATAATTATCGGTCGGCTACCTAGGGTTGATGGTCCACAATAATCATTATTATTATTGCAACCAGATTGACATCACACTACAAACCAGATACTAAAACTACACTTTATGATTTTTAATCAAATATACCTGATAGTGTGAACCGTTATACAGGGTGGTCCAGTTTTTATCAAGTAACTTTCAAATGAGGTATCGTTCGATGTATATTATTCCCTATGATGATAATTGATAAGCAAAGGGATAGCTATCCTGCCAAGGGGATGAACTTGGATGGTTAAATTTGTTACTCAAAGATGTTCCCTTTGATAACAAAATTGACCTGTTTCGGCGTTTTTCTGTATTTAAGCGAAACCCAAAAAATGAAATGTAGTTGTAAAGGAATTCAAGTAGCTTTCGAATAATGTGACACTCGATATCTGTTGCCTATGATGATAAGAAAATGGGTAGCTACACCCTACCAAGGGGATGATCTTGGATGGTTAAATTTGTTACATATCTTAAGTTTCCAAGTTATTAGGCCTGATACGTTTCCGTTGGACCATCCATACCTAGCTCCTCAAACTGAAAATGCAAATAAGGGATGGTTTGCATTGATTTGCATTGAATCTAAATCAAATGAATGTCTCGACAATTTATCAGGATTGATACTCTAAAAATTTAAAATTTCGTTCAGACTTCTTGCAAATAATAAGATTTGTCATTTTGTCTGTTAGTAAGCTTTATCAAGCACATGTGGCAATAACTCCAAGACCGAGTTGCAATCTTATCCAGTCATTCAGGCAAAGTGAGTTTTAGGTGAATATGTTCAGGATGGCCGCATACTAAGTAAGTATAGATCACGAATACTCAAATCACGATCTGAATCAATGAACTGCATCTTCTACTCGACAAATTGTTTCCCCGTCAGAAGCATAAGATCTCAAGATTTATGTAGTTGAAGTGGTAGTTCAGAATGATTGCATTTAGGATATAGGAGGAGTCATAAAATTTTCAAGCGTCTCTAAAAATTACATGCATTTACCCTACTTCATTGATCAAGATAATCCGAAAATAAATTTTAATAAGTTCTTGAAAGGTATCACTAAAAATATATAGGTAGGCATCTATCTACTTTCTGGAAAATATCAAATGAATATGCATCGACTAATATTATAGAAAAAAAATTTGTTGCTTGGATCTATTTTGTTGCTTACCTTATGTCTTAAAATTGGATAAAAAATAATAATAAATGATTGTCAATAAGAATACAGAAAAATTTTTAATCGAAAATTACATGCTAAAAATTATAATCCGAACTAAGGAAAGTTTCTATTATGCTTATACAGATTCCAGCAGAATGAATTTTTAATAATAATGATAAGCAGCACATATTTTCTCTTAAATTAGAGCAAAGGTTGATGTATCCTCCGGGTACGACAAAGGGCGGAAATAAGGATTACGCGGCGGAAGTCTTCCATCCGACAATCGCACGGATGTGCTTGGTAGAAGCCGGATATGATCCTGGATAGGTCAGCCCGGGCATAAGCACCCTTTCTTACCGCGTACAACCACCGGTTCATCTGGTATTACCGTCCAATTTTATACTCTAATCATGGCTTCACATAGGGTTTTGAGAGCTCAAAAATCATTTATCTTTTATAATAGATTGGGTTACAGAAAAATAGTTATATTCATTATTTTTTCGAAAAATTTTTTGAGTAATTCAAGTGAGTATAATAATTTCTGATTATAGATGATAGGGAGCTCAAAAATAACTGTGGGTATAGTAGGATTAACTTTAAAAAGTCAGATGTGACGTCTCACTTACCGTCCGAATTAATATTTTTAATTTCACCAGAAAATGTCAAACAGTTAATTGTCAAGTTGTGAACGAGCGTAATAATTATTGAAGGAATCATTCAAAAAATGAATTGAACTGCTTACGTCAGTTTGAGAGCCACTGACAACTACAGAAAATTTATTCACGTAATGACATTCTATCCTCTGTGTTGTGCATTTAATTCTCATTCAAAACCAATGTTGACGTATACTTATTTATGCGGGATGGAGTGTTTAGACAAACTGGACGGTTACTATAAAAACAAGTACATGAAACAAAATAAATCGAACTATCAAAATGATGTGTATTCTTAATCGATACGTATGACTTTTTAGACTTTATTGGACTATATATCTGCATTAAGTAAGAAAGTTTTTTCTGAACGAGACGAAGTTCATTAAAATTTGTTAAAGCAAAGCATAGTTTTTCCGAAAAATTTTTTTCTTCAAGCAAATTTTTCATCCCTCAACTTTTTAATTGAAATACTAGAGGTCCCTGAAATAGGTTTTAATTTGAGAGCACATAGGGTCAGTCAAGTATTGAAAAATTACAAAAGAGTACCTTCAAGGAAGGTACATCTCCTATAAGCGTGGAGTCTAAATATTGTTATTAAATATTTTCTGAACCTTCGAAAATAGTTTTCACGATCTTTGTCCTTTTAATTTAAAAAGGGTTCAATGAAAATCCCGTCTAATAATACAGTTCAGTACTGTATCAAACTGAGAGGGACTAGGCAGTGATACTCGTATGACACTAAAATTTCTATGTAATTTTTTTTCATTTTTGGTATCATAAAATGTAATTTTAGTAATTATTTTCCTTTGAAAATATTTGATAAAAATTAGTATAAAAGTAAGTATAAATGTATAAAAGCCACAGTTTACTCCCTCTTTCACAGATTTATATATAGTCCTGAAATGAATTAGGTAGATATCAGCAGATTTTTAAAAATCTCTTTTGACATAAAAACACCACATAAATATTTTTTATTAAAACCATATTCTAGGCTCTACTCTTATGAGGCTGTACCTATCACACTTAGGGGAATTCTGGAAAAAGAAAATTGTGTTTTCTTCGTTATTTCTTATCATGCTGAATTTTAACCATTGAAGAACAATTATGTATTTTCTCGTTTGATATCTCAAAGAAAATGAATTTTTCTATTTTACAATAAAAACACGTCTTCTAGTGATTAAATTACAAAAAAAAATCATATATTTCAGTAGAATGTCTTATAGTCTCTAGAAGCAACAGACCTAAGATCATGGTGGCTAGCTTTAACAACGAGGCTCGTTGTTTTTATTCTTTCATAAAAAAAACGAAAAAAACAAAACAAAAAAGCTGTTGGTAACGCACTACTTCATCCCTGAAATCTAAAATAAAAATTCTTATTTAGGAGCCCCACTTCCTTCAGTTAAATCACTCCTTCGCAGGAGGAATGACTTAATTATTCCCCCCGAGTTGATGAGCGCCAAGGCGACAAAGGCGACGCTGAGTTAGGCAAGGTCTGTTCACGCTGGTGTGTCGACAGAAAGCGCCACTGCAGCTTGGAATACAAAGCTTGCTATGATACATCGAGACAGGAGGACAGGACGGTTAATCATCTTGGAGGTGAATGTTGCGGCCCTCTGATGTTTATTGCAGGAAGTGCGTAAGGGAAACGCTCGTGGGAATTTCCTCTTCCTTAGCGGGGGTAGGCCAGTCCTGGTCGATTCTCTAGCCGTTTTGAAGTCACATTTTTGGGCTTAGACGTTTGGGTAACATAGACAGGCCTACGGAACGTTCTTCCTTTTACTAATATCTTTGGGATTACTTTTAGATAATCAAAGATATAAAAGACATATCAAAATTTTAGAGCAAGGTCAAAAAAGGACTTGTATGATGAACTCACGTGCAAAATACAAATGAATTTCATTCAACGAATTAGGGGATATTATAAAAAATGTTTTCTATTACTTAGGTATTTGAAAAAAAAAACGCTGTTCTAGAAATTGTTTTTCAAAATATCTTTTAATTCGCTAAATGAAAATTATTCGTATTTTGCACGTGAGTTCATCATACAAGTCCTTTTTTGCCCTTGATCTAAAATTTTGCAATAAAATGAATCGGGGAGAAAATGAATTTGATGCTATTTATAAAATATTAATTTCCTAAGTAATAAAAATAACAACAAAAACTCATTAAGGTTGTTTAACTAACTGCTTTTTTTATGTGACACACTATATCTTGAAAACTCCTTAGGACAAGTGTTTTTCATGAACTTTTCTACTTGAATTTGGTTCAGGTACGCGTCCTTGAAATTATGCCCTCTCATTAAGTAACACCCTCTATAGAGGGAAATTGTTGGGCCCTATTTCAATGACCTTCTTAATTGTTAGAATTGTTACAAAAAATCCCTCGAACATTCCGATTGAAACAATTTTCCATACCAACCACTAATTGCAATTCGGCTATGTATAAAGACTCACACTGTATAATATTTACATGTAAAATATACACGGAAAAAAACGAGTATGGGTTTGAAAAGTATCAGATACAAGAGGATCACGTAACATTTAGGGGAAACGTAACATGTGAATTTTATGTAGTTTTTGTTTCTACCACGTTTATTTTCTACCACCCTTTTTGTTTGAAAAGTAAACATTGTTCGAAACTTTTAAACTAAAACCCAATAATAACCACCATATACTGGGCGTAATGATATAGTGTGGAAAGAAGGCCAATAAGTGAACACTGAACAGTGGTGGAGAGTAGTTTGAATTGTGATACTGCTAGGCAGGCGGACAACCCTCAAAAAGTAGCTTAGAAATGGCAAAGTGTGACCACGACGTACTATAGTGTCCGGAATCGGTTTTTTCTTATGTTTGTGAGGTCGCTGAACACGATCCTGAAGTTATTTTTCCGATTAAAATGGGGGAACATTATCTAAAATGGCGATTACGCAGAAAAAAAATTAATTTTCGTGTGTATTTCGAATATTTACAATTTTTTTTTTCAAATTTCAACTATAAAATTTTGATGTTGTGTACAGAGCTATGCCTTTTTTTGACAGAAGAAACAGAGTGAATGAATAAGATAGAAGTGAGATTAAGACCGGGTTATTTAATTTTGAGGTTATTGTTGTGTTAGCGAAAGAGACTGAAAATAATTGTTATGAGCTATTATTGTAGCACTTAATTGAGGAAATAAAATAAATTTCGTTACAATTTTAAAAGAATTTCATGAAATAAGCATTTCTAAAGATAGGAGTATAAAGTTCAGACACTAGATTTAGGTTGTGAAATCTATAATTCTTTGGGGCTCTCAATTTTTCTTCTGAAAGATTAATCTAGACAGCTTGAGAAAGATTGCGACCACCGAGTTGTTTTATGGACTCCATAAAAGAGAATACAGATGTAAAATAACAAAACAAAAAATATATAGGTGTCTTATCTATCATATTCGTAGAGAAAAAATGTATGGGTTAGTTTGGAAACTATTTGCCCATAAATTTTTTATCTAGAGTAGTAGGAAGGCAAAACTTTGAAACAAAATATTTCGACCTGCAGCGCAGAAATTACAACAAGATGTTCAAACTTTTTGCTTATCATTATTAACTCACAGAGGCGAATGAAGTTAAATCGTGCATCTTGTGATATTAAGAAAAATGTTAAAAGGGACATTAATCAGGAGGAGCATGAAAAATTAAGTCTATGCGGTAAAATTTATGGTACTCTGGGGTAATGTGATCAACATTTTTTATTGTTTTTTTTTTTTAATTTTATGCTTCTACTAGGAGTTTTTGGTAAAGTAGCTATACGTTCATTATTTTGTTAACGAAAAGTTTAGCTCGACTTGTCGTATTCATATTAGCATTACACCTTGCTTAATGGCGACTCTTCTTTGGCAACATCTTACTGGTCGCTTCAGTCTCAATTACTTACTATCGCTCTTTGCATCGACGTGATGTGGAAAATCTCCAAGGAAAATGAATCGTTGCGATGAGGCAAAGAAAATTAAATCCAGTTTTTTAAAGGCGCGTTTTTGAAGTTGTTGTGTATTTAAATTTTGTAGGTACATATCCAGGTTGTCAAAATTCGAATTTTTTTGATATATAAATATCAAAATTAGTCTCATGATAATTACATTAATACATTTAGTTAAATTTAATAATAATAAATTAATAAATACATTAAGTAGTTAATGTTAGAAATGTAACAATCCAACAACATAGCAGCGGTTGCTTGCTTATTGCAACTGCACGTGGACAAAGCAGCGGTTCCTGATGGATGACTCTGCCTGGATTATGTCGGAAACATCATGGAATTATTGATATTAAAAGATAATACTTTATTTTAATAATATTCGGACTGAAAAACAACAGCCACCGGTAATCATAAGGTTAAAATATTTTTTCCAGATAATTATATGCAGGGTGTCTCGAAATTTTTCTTAAGTTACAGCTTAAGTTACAATAGTTATACAGCTCAACAGCTTCCAGTCATCATAAAGTTATTATAACTTTACCAAAAATATACAGCGTGATTAATATTTCTTTATCAAGGAATATCCGATTGATTTCAAAACAGAAACAAATGAAATTTGGAAAATTTCAACCTTAATACTGTAACGAAATCCAAGGCTTTCGTTGGTAATTATTATTTATTCCATTATTAGAGGGGTTTATCAGGAGTGATACAGTTTTTACGACAGTGATTAGCAGGTTATCTCCGCCAGCACCGGCTATATAAAGAGAGCCAAATGAAGAGCTGACCAGAGGATCCGAGGTACTGACTCGAGAACAACTCTCTCTCCCTGTGAATTGAGCTCGGAGATCACCAGGGGCATGTATTGAGTGCACCCTGTCCCATTTACATAGCCGGCTACAGTAGGTCGATGAAATGAGTCGAACCTAACTGTAACCGAGCATCGACAGACCGACCAGAGTAGAGTGAGCTCTGGCCGGCGATCGATTCAGTATAGGGAATCAGTCGGCGCTGCCTTGAAGTACCGGCTGATCCCTTCAGTCCCTATCCGGCCTGTATTGAGGGCCGGATACGACAGCCGTCCCGAGGTCATATTGAGGCATCGGGAACGGACTTTGTTTCAGGTAGTCCCGCCGTCGGAGAATACCCTCCCGGATATCTTCCCGGCGCGTACTCCGGAGACCGCGATGATCGACACGCACGGTGCGACAGCGAGCAGGTCACTGGTGCTGTAAAGTCGGCCGTGGATTGATAGACGGCGGCGGCGCAGCACAACCAATAGGCTTAACACACGCCTCGACGCGGCTATCTACGGCCAATCGGATCGACAGCGGAGGACGAGAGCCGGCCCATAGGATACAGTGGTTATCAGTATTAGCAAGACAAATATAGATATGTGTAAATAGAATACTTGTAAATAAAGATTTGTAATTTTTAATTGACTTGTCGCGGGTACAAAGGGGCAGGCATCCATCCCTGGGAAATCACCTCTACCTAACAGAAAATCCCGTTACAATACTTTTTATCGTTTTTTTTTTTTTTTTTTGACAAGGCACATACACTGCAGGGTAGTCCCTATGATGCTCTGGAAGTAGTGCATGAGTGGAGATATCGATTCACGTTGACTTTGAATCGTTGCAGGTTTTATCAGGAAACACTATCTGATGGGAGCTACTGCGGCTCGACGTGTCTTGCTGCCCGGCATCGTTCTATGTGGGATCTAAGGGGCCACATCTTGTGAACGCTTCCCATTAAAATATCTGCAAAACTCAGGTCAGCTACATTTCTTCGATGTTCAAGACCATATAAACTTTCCGTTCAAGTCGGGTCCCCTTTTCTGGATGGAGTCAAGTAATCTCAGCGAATGTTTAGGAGCTGAGCTCCTAACATGTGAACAGTACTCCGAAGATGGCCGGATTTGAGCCTTGTAAGATGAGAAGCTGTTGAGGTGTGTAAAATTTCTTTGTGCTTATAACAGTTTTCCAAGTTTTTGAGAAGCATTCTTCTCGAAACCTGCAACAGGATTATGCCAAGACATGCTCGCTCCCAGAATCCCACCAAGCAAACGAAGAAATGGCGATAGCCACGATACCTGGCTCCAAAACGTTGCCTTTTTTGGAGAAGATGACATGCTATGTTTTCTCAGCATTTGACTGTAACTTGATTTCTATCGCCCCAAGCTAGAATCTCTTGTAGATGTATTTATCCCTGCAAAAATGTGCGTTGACAATCGAGCATGTAAGGTAAAAGAAGATATAAATGTACTGCTGTCATTGGCAAAGCTGTATATTGGGTTTTTTGTTGTTTCGAGCAGATCTTTAATATAGATAATAAAAGACAGAGTTTTGGAGATAAAATGGATCCCTATACGCGGGCATTGATTGTAAAGGTCCTTGAAAGAAATCAAACCGCCGTAAGCCTGCAGTATTGCCAACAATCCCCCATGCCAGACACGATCGAAAGCCATAAAGATGTCAAGCACAACCACTCGAGACTCTCCGTGGTGTTCAACTGCGTTATTTCACAGTTCTGTTACTTAGGTAAGGAGGTCTCCAGTTGATCTCTGTTTTCGGAAACCGTACTGGCGGTCGCTAATTAGATTATCTCCTCCAAAGTAGTTTAAAAGGTGTTGTATAGGTACAGTACGAGAGCCCACGACCAATACTGGAGGAAGAAGTAAATGAACTTAGAATCCTTAATCCACGATGGATGCTGTGGTGATCTCCCAGTATACACATATCCAGCAAGTCAAAAGCAATATCTTAGAAAACGAGTAAAATTTAACATTTCTTTAAATAGCAGAAACATTAATAATTATTCTTAACGCTTATATCCAGTAACACAGCGGTATTACTCTTCAAGATAGTTAGGGAGAATCGGTTGGTATAGTGCAGAGGTGTGGTCGACTTGCTGCAAAATAACCATCGCATGGGTTCGAATTCCAGTCTGGTCATGGATATCTGTGTTCGTCTATTTAAATAATTTACATAAAATAAAAATGAGCTTGTGACTCGGAGGATAAAAAGAAAGTTATAGGGGTATAATAGTTGAAATCACCCAAATTTGATTTGTTTCCGTTTTGGGATAACGCAAATATCCCTCAATAAATAAATAATGGGATACCCTATGCAGTAAATTGAAACAAACATAGAGGGAAAGGTCTTATTTACACAACAATAATAAATATAGCCACAGAAATTAAATGTTCATTACAAAAATATTTTTAGACATAACTGATGATACGAAAAATTACATAACCAACTACTATCTTTGTTGATTTCCGGATATACCGTTTTTTAAATTCGTACAGTATAAAGTTTCTTGTGAAAATTTCAGATTCAGTGAAAGGGGATGTTAAAAAAACAAGGGAACAAATTCCATCTGAATAGGTAATGCTAATCCGATTTCAAACCTTTTTCCTTTTACTACGTAATCAACTTTTTTCATGGCACTTCCTTCTTTAAAAGCTTCAAACAATTTTTTTTTAGGTATGTATAAAAAGTAATATTACTGGCATCAACAAATAAAAATGAAATTGTGCGCAAACCAATCTTTAATCTTATGTCTAGGTAGGTAAAATGACAACATCAGTTTTATATGTATAATTTCTATTGAAAGAATTAGGAATTTCCTCTACTCTTCTATTAACAGACATAAGAGGTAATAAAAAACTAGCAACATATTCTTTTCTGTTCGATTCCTCAATTGACTATATTTTCAGACATTACACGGAATTGAGCCAAATTAAATATCATGAAGTTTGTTTTTCATAACCTTTTATTACTGAAATCAGCAAGCAAAGAAAACAAGGTAATGTTTATCGGTCTGTTTGTTTCTCAGAATTTCAGAATAAAAGTATACAACTTTGTTCTTTATAAGGTAGACAGAATATCAGCCAAATGATATACCAACTGTACTGAAAAAATATTATTTTATCAATGTTATTGTTTTTAGATATTAAATTATGTTAGAAGTCCTAACAAGAGACTTGAAAATGTACATTTGATTTTTTTTCAAATCGTTCTATTTAAATTTTTCTACTTTTATCATGATGTTCGAAATATTAAACCTACCGGGTACTTATATCATTTTGGATTTTCATCCATCCGGCAAACGACAGAACCGGTGAAAATAATCAGGGACGTAAACTTGGAAGAAGAAAAAACGATTTGAGGAGTAAACTTTTGAAGTACAATAGAATTTTCCGACGAAACCAGTTTCGAAGTTATGGGAGTTCTTTTTTATTTTAACCACCCCAATTTCTACAATACTGTAGACAAGCAATTTTTTTTTAACTTATTTTAATTTATATTATTATCTGAGAAAAGTACCTATTCTTAATAAAGGGTTCCCGGAGGCTTAATTTTTAAGAAATCATGAGAAACTTCTCTTTTCTAAAAGATTTTCTAGAAAGTAACTTACAAAGATCAATTTCCTCTTTTCCTCAAAGCACCATGGATTCTCCCCAAATTAGTATGTGCATCCCAATATTTTCTGCATGTATGACACAATATTGAGTTAATTAAATAGAAAATGACGGCGAAGTCGATGCCATTGTCATTACACATATTTTTCGAAACCTTTTAATCGGGTTGATCAATGTCCTTATGGGCAGTCAAACTAATTGTCACTTTGGGAATCGGTAGTTTTTGACGAGTAGATCAGAAGTCTATGTTAAATCGATCATTTGTTAAGATTGAGATTCTTTCCGTTGCTATAGTTACATTAATAAGTGATTTGAAGCTATTTTCAAGGAAATCGGCAAAAAGTTTTCAATTCAGGACGTCATTTTAGTAATTACAATTAGACTGACCTGAATAATAAAAAAATTATCAGAAATAAAAAAAGTTATTGAACCTGATATTGAATTTTTTTTGGTCCCTTTTACGAAAATAGCGTCACAAATAGAAAACGCCTTACCTACCCGTTTTCTCGAAAAATTGAAAAAAAGTTTGACCAAAAGCCAATTTCCATAAATATTTTTTGGGGTCCTTTGACTCGAAAGCAGTCACCAGAACAGTTTCTTGGCGTGGAGTGGAGTTTGATTCCCTACTAACTTTATTTTTTTCATATTATGAAAACCATCGTTGGCTCTTCCTATATCCGTACATTTACAATACCTTGTAACCAGTATGGTTTTGGCAGTTCTATTTAAATTGAAAAGCAAAATAAATTTAATTCAAAGGTAAAAACTTTATCACGGAACTAATACCTACAAGAAAACTGTTATTTGCTGATAAAGAAAACTGGTCTTTGACAATCATCTGTACTCAATAAAATTGCCTAAATTATATAAAAAATATGCAAATATTCAGCAATGCACGTTTAATACAGCTATGAAAGCAAACGAAATCTGGCCAGCGAATAGCTAGCGCGGCAAATTTTTTGACGCATGCTGGAACTATCACTATAGCGTTAAAATTGGAAAATTTACACAGACTCGAATAAATCACCCGTTTTTGCCGTTTTCTATGCCAGAATGTACTTTTTATTCACCTACGTGTAGTAATACTTCGAAATAAAAATCACAGAAGTGAAAAAAGGCACTTTATGCATATGTTGCATATAAAATTTTATCTACGAGTGACTTAGGTTAGAAGGAAAAGTTATTATTAAAAATAAACACTTTTAAGTTATTCATATAAGTTGTTAATGCTTTTTTAAACACGTGAGTTCATAAAGGTGAAATATTGCTTAACATATGCACTGCTTTAGATGTTTCAGGTAACAGATGGTGTGCACATTTGATTGAAAAATAATTTCTTATAGTGCGGAAAATATTTCATTCATTAGAATCATCTACAATGGGTATCCATTTTAGGTACCTAATTAAACGATAAATGAAATAAAAAATAACAATTGCACGTAGATCTGTCAAACTATGACGTTTATCTAGTATAGGTGCATGGTGTCAAGAAGCTTTAGGAGCAGTCGGCGTCGGGATATGTATAGTTGTGGAGAACTCAGATGCAATTGCCCCGATCGGAACGGCCGCTCACTAGAATTTGCATTGTACTTCGTCGGCGAGCGTGTAGTAACGTGTCAGATTTAGCGTTAAATAATGAACCGCTACGGCACTTTATTTCACTACTTTTTACTTTATTTCACACTTCAAGATAATCATACATTTTATGAACTAAGAAACGTCTAAAAAAGTGCATTTTATCCGACCTATTATCACCACCAGAGAAGTGTGCCGATCAGAAAGAAAATCAAAGCTATAAGCAAATGATTTGTCAGAAACATAGTGACTTGCAAGGCAAATGCCATTCTGACGACTGAAAAGTATACAACTTTCAATATGTCATTAGAGATTCTCGCAGGGAAATCTGCAATTTTTCACTGCATTTCTTTGTGTCTCTGTCTTTATCATACCATTAGGGTTGTGTCGTTCAGAGAACGTTATTGTTTTTTATGAATCAATTGTACTTAAATGAGATCTGTGAATTAACGTCTTAAATAGCGAGTAAAGTTGTACCATATTAAGAGACAATATTTATTCCATTTATATACCCCAGAATATATTATTGTATATCAACTTTGATAATAATTATGTTAGTATTTGCCGAGGTATTTGCGTTAATGCGATTTGTATAGCATCCAATGATTTAAGAGACGATTAGAAAGATAGATAATATAATACACGTGTAGATGAATGCCTATGACCATCAGGAAGAAATTAAGATTTCAGTATTGACTCTTTACACGAAGATATGACGAGAATTACAGGTTCATTTAGAAATTGTATTGTAAATCTGATTCCTACAAGACTACGAACATATATTACCCACATATGATGATAATATTTAATTAATTCGAAGACATCGCTAGAAATTTCAAATCGAAGTTAATAACTACTCCTACACAAACTATTCCTATTTGACAGCATAGTAGTAGGTACAAGAGAGCGACAGGATTGAAGTTATACAGGACTGTCTACACCCCCCAGCAGGAGAACTACCATACCGCATCGAAGAACTTGCTCCGTTAATAATTAATGTCACAACAGCCATAACTCCACGAAGTTGCGAGGTAGCTCCATCTTCGTCTCGAACTCTATTCTCATATCTCTTTACTCAGCAGGCTGGCAAACTTGCGAACGAGTTACTCATGCCTGCAGGCGATTGCAGAAACTATTTGCTCGGTGTTTATGACCCACTAGAATTAAACCTTGTTTAAAGCTGTGCATGTAGGTATGAGAGATTACAATAATTTAACCCAGAGTAATTGGAGCTTGCAAATAGGTATTAAAGGTATTAAGTTGTTATGCGTGATAAAATTGAAGTGTTGAATCCTTAAAAATGTTGTAACAGTATTTTGTTTCCAATAGTTTTTATTTGAAAATGAATGGATTATATGGAAATTAATTCTGTCGGGTTTTGATTTCTGTAACTATGTGAACAAAATCATCTAGCTCCGGGATCAGACCGATACTGAATCAAGAATAATTTTATTTAAATTATGTTAAAGATTATTCATTTAATTTTCATAGATTTTCTGTAATTTATACTCGAGTAGTTGGTGAAGCCAATTATCAGTATGAAGCTCTATACTGAAACTCTCACGAAACAACGTCTGTTTCTCTAATATGCCATGGATATAGAGATTTGATCATGACGCGAGGTGTTAACACTGCCAGTTAACTTAGCCACAAACTTCACAGTCTCAATTTGATGGGTGCTGATAACTCTTGTTTTCAAGCATGTTAATTTTGTGATGGTTCTAATAAATACAAATCTCTGGAGCACTAAAAATCCTAGTGTGTCACAACCAAGAGAAAAATATACCCACGTGTCCTTTTTGGAAATTTGGGCATGCACCATTCGTCAGATATCCACCAAATATAATATCTAATTCCGTACAGTTATTAACTGCAAAATGGAGAACAATTTGGGCATCACTGATAATTATATTAAACATACTTTTTTTTTAATTATTCTGGAAGTTGTATAAGGACCCCATCTTGAAAAGGATACCATTTTGGATATAGATAATTGCGGTTGAATCGGCATATTTTGATCCCAGGAATCTATGGTTGCTCCTTATTCATAGAATATTGGAACACTCTATATTTACGTTCACTTTTGAAACCACAAATTGGATAACCCGTTTATTTGAGAAAATCGTGTCTTTGTTAATTAAATTATTGAGCAAACTTGTTACTATCTTGAACGAACCTAAATACAAAAAAAATTAATTATTAATTCAAAACCATATATTGGAACAGCAATCTCATTAACTATCCTTCACTTCCAAAATGATATCCTAAAACGAATAGCTCCTAGATTTTGATATAGGTATACCTTGTTTGATAAAATCGAGGACGTGCCCTGAAAACATATTTCATACAAAAGCCGTAATTTTCAAGAGCGCTCTTATACGAAGTCTGTTATCCACAATTAATACCTCTGGAGTGTTTGACTGCGTTGTAGGTTTTTATCCTGAAAAGGAATTCGGCAAACAAAATCTGCCCAAAGCTGCTTCTAATACCTTTCGAGTAATCCCCGTATCCTTCACCAGAGGCAGAACTAACACAAAAATTAAGTCACGGGCTTCAACTAATATTTCCTAAATCACAATGGATATGAAGGCAACCCTGCTTCATCGCCAGGAAATGCTGAAACTTTATTGCAAAATAATAATATACCTTTTCTACAACCAAAAATTTAAATATAAGTTTGTTGCTTCTGGGATAAAGCACATTTTGTAAGACCGATAATTCATTAGTAGGTGTAGTAAAATTATGCTTATACTGCAAGAATTATTATCGTTGATAAGTAAAAAAAAAGTTAAGTCAGATCCTAAGCTGTACATGATTTATTTATTTATACACTTAATTTATTCACACACTTCTAACTATTAATATTAACCACTACGACGGCTCTTGTACCAGCGCCATTTAACCGATATCAGTTTCTTGGACTTTTTGAAAAAAGATCGCACACTACGATACCTTCTTTATTGATTATTGGCTCGAAGACTAGTATGCGATCATGAAATCTTCAATCCATGAGAATAGTCGAAATTCCAAAATATTTGTCAAATGAGACACTTTAGTATTATGTGAGTTGATGAAGCTCATACCATGAATCTTGAATTCAAATCAGTTTAGTGCAAGTATGTCGGTTGAAATTGAACTATTTTTCATACCATCAGGAACACACAAACCCACATTTTAGAGCGGGATAAAGTCAGCCTTCAACTTTATAGTAACTTCAACATATAAATGGCTGCGCCATATCCTTATTACCATCCATTGAACATAATGGGCGATGTATTTGAGAAAGTACCCAATTCTCGTAATGACAACGTTGGTTTTATAGCTAAGAAACATGCCATGACTTCTTGCAAGTGGCCACGGGCGACTTGAGTGGCCTATAAGATGATCGAAAATATCTTGAAGGACACATTTCTTCTTTTATATTTCAAGTTGTATAATTCATTCATATTGCTGTAGATTTATGAGGTTAAAAGGTTAATGGCATCAGAAGATGTTTGCAGACCTTTTTCCCTTCCACTGTCCTTACACAGTTCTTCCTCTCTCATTTTTTTCATTATTATTCTTTCCACTCCTTTCATCCAGCTTCAGCTTGGTGCGCTGTTTTTCTCCTGCCTCTGGATATCCATCCAATACAGATGTCGCTTCAATTTCTATGAATCAATTGCTACGAAATCTCGTACACTTTTAAATAAGACAACCTTGGACGAATTTAGAATAAAGCGATTAAGGTGAAGGATAAGGCTATACCAATTGAAGAAATAATTTTTTATATTTATATTGCTTACAGGATTGTCAGCGTGACACCACTGGTTTGGGTCGAACAAAACTCTTAAGCGTTATTGTATTGCGGATCTTATTTCACGGTTCCTGAAATAAATTCAGCGGAACAGTTTCGAGGGTAAATATTTGAATACAGATGCAGCTATAAATACTAAATAAGCTAGATTCTCCCTTTTCTCTACTCCATCTCGTTGACAGCAATAATATCTATAATGCTTTGGGAAGGCCAAGATAATGTGAAAAGGGTTTATAAATTTCAGAACATGAGAGAGGTTTTTTGTTCTTGGTTCTTGTATAGAATCAGACGTGAGAAATTAGGTTCCGGGGCGTCCGGGTTTACATGATTTACAAAGAGCAGTTAATTGTTTTGCTCTTTTGGGCATTAATATAATCTAGATTCACTTTTCTGTTGGTTATGAAATCAAAGTAAAGTTAGTTGAACTGATATCGCATTTGCTGTAACTCTATGAAGATAACTTGAATGTATTATGAGATAAAGCTGGGCTTAATTACTTAAATTTTTATTTTTAAACCGTTTCATTGTTTGAATGTGTAATTGTCTTTGTTTATGTATATGTTTATAAACGCATTTAGATTTGGTACAACAAGTAACTACTGCTCACTGACCTTTTTCTTGCTTAATATTAACTCAACTAACTACTCGTAATTCACTGACTGACCGGCGAATGAACGCGTTGTTATGTAGACAGATGATATTCTAAAACGTCAAGTGCCGGGAGTGGTCATGTCACAAACAGCTGTCTCGATCGGGAGCATCAGTTTACTCTAGAATAGATTTCCAGAAGAAACGTCGACGAATACTGTAATAACAACGAACTATCAAGAACAGCAGACAAATGTTCTATTCGAATGCATTAAAGAATCTGATAGGTCCAGAAGTTTTTGGGAAAAAAATAAAAACAGTTCCCTAACCACGGTTTAATATTGTGTAGGTAATTATTATAATCAATAAATTAAATTTTATCTAGTAACAATATTATTAAACACTATAAGTTTAAGTTATTAACGTTATTATTTAAAAATAAAGAAAAAAATAAATTGAAGTACTCAGGCTAGTTAGAAAAGAGAGCTCTCAACCAACAGTCAAACTTTAAAAAATATACATTTACAATATACGAACATTTACAAATAAAATAATAATAAAAACAGCAAATTTGAACGGACTGCTAGGTAAGCAAAATGATAATTGAAAATCGAAAATCTTGTAATATGAATGGAGGAAAGAATCACTTAATTTCACTAATTACTTAGGTTCGTGCTGCTGATAGATAATTGATATGAGTGTTATTGCTGGTACTAGGAGATTTCCTTGGAGTAAGGCTTCAACAAGGATGATTGTTCACGGTGGCTGGTTGAGCTCAGGAACAGACTGTAGGTAGTAGAGTCGGAAGTGACGGATGGACACCAAAAACTGCGAATCAGCTTCCGAGGAAAAAACGAATCATCTCCCACGAAAAAGACTATAAAATCACGGATCTATTACTGAACGTTCATGGATAATTAACAGCAGCAAATCGGTTTCTGCACGGGTATTTTAAAGTACAAATTGACATAATAATTAAAATTATTATATGTAACGTGACACATGTAATAAGACACGTGCAGATCCTGAATTATTTAATTTACATTCTCAATTTTATAAATGTATTAATAATCATATTTAACAACGAATTAAAAGGGGAAATGGAAAACGTAATATAAGGAACATTTTTAAAATAGTTTCAGCAACCGATTGCGATGCTGTTCGGTGACAGGTAAAGGGGCAAAGTAACTATTTACCACTCGTTGTCGAAAAATCCGCAACGTGAATGGAGTTGATGGTTTCTAAGATGAGAATTGACAGTGTAGTAGACAGAGTAGTAGAATTTACATTGATCCTAAACCAACTCACTTTTATGAGAGTAGACGAACGGAAAGCGCATGGAAAGTTGCCTGTAACTCTTGTTAAAATGGAATAAAATATTAGTCCGGAGATTGTAATAAATGTACCTAAATAAAACCAAAATGCAAATAAAATAAATAAGTCCTTGTAACTGTGAACTGTTACAACTGCTGCATGTTGGCTTGCACTGCCTTGTAGCATTGTCAAAAGCTAAATTGTACAGGTATATATGTGAAATTTACTTATACCTACTTGAAATAAGCAGTCTTTTGAAAGAACATGGAAATTGTTATGGGAATCCTGGATTGAATTTAAAATTAAGGAAGTTAATTTAAAAGCATGTTTGGTCCAAACTTCGCGAAAATTTTATTTCCTCGCTTCCAGGAAACAGGACATAAAAAATTCATCCCAATTTCACTCAGCTAAAAACTCCTTAATCATTTCGCTATTTTGAATTTATGAAATAATCTTGGGAAAATGCGTGAAACTTTACGGTGCGTGAATACGCCACCAAACTTCGGTAGTTCTCAAAAAGATATAGGTAGTTAAATTAAATATATTTAATAATTTTGAAATCAAGATGACTATTATATCTAATGTAAATTTATCTTACAAAATTAAGAAACTCAAACAGACGTATGGACGTAGTTTCCGTAGCCAAAACATTCGACATACACACACACACAAACAACAATTTAGGAATCTTCACTTTTTTATTTGTTGGGAAATTGGAGCCTTGTTCCAGGTGTTAAACCACTTTATGGTTTCAGCAGTTTATGTTCGATATATTTGTTCATGAACCGCACAATAATAGGGCAAATTATTAAAAGAACGGTATTCTGCTTCTTCAGAAAGCCTATACATAATTAAATCCAATTATTTCTGGAAAGTTGTAAATTCTTTAGATAGTTTCTTAGAACCAATTATTTTATTTAGAGCTGAAAATTTACAAACACAAAAAATCAAGTATTCAGCTAAACGAATTTCGTGGATGTAAATTTTGTCAACTGATCAGTTAATTTGGAACTAAACACGTTTCTTGCGTCCCGAAAATAAAGACAAACGAGCGGCATAGCAGTCTTCTATGATTAATATAAATTATTCACGGTACGAAGACAATCGCGTCGTCTTCCAACGCTGTGGTAGCTTCTTCCTCATCACACGAAAGAGTTATTAATCATAATTATTATCCCTCAGAGAAATGAGAGACGATGCGGCGTGTTTGCGGTGGAAACTCCTCGATTGGAGCAGTTTTTAAAATCTCGCCACCCTGATATTTAACGCTCCTTGGAATATGACCATTCTGTGTTTAAATTATAATTAATGAAGCTCTCGTTATTTATGCACGGCCTTAAATGATCCTACCGATCGCAATTTGTGATAAATACTTATATGTGATCCCTAAGTCGTGAATACACAAAATTTCAGCTTTTTTCAGAACCAAAAGCACTTTAGATATTTGATAAATAAACTTTACCTATATGTATAACAGACGTCTATAAGTCATATGCGTCTTTGTAAATCTATCTTGTACACAGATTGGAAACTCTTCAGTGGGTCATAGCATAGCAATTTAACATGAAAATTCAGTTTTATGCAAATAATATCTCCAGGTTTAGATTAAGGGAAAAATTTTACAAAGGATAGTTTTAAGCAATAATAATTTGTGTTTAAAAAGCCTATATTGACTTAAAATACTTCACTAAATCACTATAATATCGTATAAATATCTAAAACAATAATTTTGATATTAAAGCTGGCGGTGACTTCCCGGTTCAGCGTGCAGAATGCTGGACCGTTCAACTGCCTTGGACTGAGTTCGATTCTCAGTCTCGCTCTGGTTATCTGTGTCCTCCATTCTACTATTTAATTGATAAACTTGTGTCTGGGTAGAATGAGAGCTAGTTCCCGAATCCCATAATTACTGGAGTGAGGCGACTTTGTATTATCTACATAGTTAAGACCGATGGTACCTCCTTTATCTATAAAAAAAATAAAATTATTTTTGCTGTTTTTGTTAACATTGTGGATTGTTTTATTTGTTGGATTATGTATTAATGACATTTAGCTTAAATCAGACAACCATCACCATAATCAGACTAACCATGCATTTTCAAAGCAAATGAATACCATCCTGGTGTTACTATAGGTACGTCCTCCACCCCTATATAAGCGGCGTTTCTCAATTGGGCGAAACTACCTGAGTGACCCTTCGGCACCACGGGGGGGCCTATAATCCTACAGCTCAAATGGGCGAAGGCATTTTTAAATACCGTTGAGTTATTTGCATGCTTTAATGTGGCTACGTTGCCAGATTTTACAGAAATTCCGATTTTCTACATTAAATAAAACTGAAAAAAATAAATAAATAATATTAATATTTGATGTATTATTTTTTTAAGTTCTATCAAATACATCAAGCCCTTAGTGCATTTACAATTATTTTATACTATACTTATACCTATACAGCAGAAACATGAAACATTAATAGAAAAGTAAACGTCGTTGCTATACCTACTCAAATAATCCATAAAAAGCAATAAATTACTTGATTGCTTGAATAATTGATTTATCATAAATTTATCATAATTTTCAATTGACTAGGTTATTGCCTTTGAGAAAATCATGATAAATTTTCACGATGTTGTCAATTTTATGTTGCAATAATTATACTTTAGAAAAGTATTTATTTGCAGAAGTCATTCAGTCTGTTTCAAATTTCTTATTTTTTGTTTACACATCTGAAAGTGCTGTGAAAAAATACCATTGCAATGACATACCTACCTAGTACCTATAAGGTACTCCACCGGAAGGATAGAAATAATAGAAAGTTGTGTTAGAACTCCCTAATATTATTTTAGTCGAAAATGTTTCCTAATTTTCACGAAAACGATCGATTGAACGATTAGATTGCATACTTAATAATTAATATAGCAGAAAAGACTTTTGTTTTAATTATTGAAAAATTATTCATTTAATATTTCTCTGTCAAATAATTAGGGGATTCAATATTTAAAATTAATCATTTCAACATATGAAAATTCCTTATCCAATAGGTATGTGATAATAGAATTAACATTTTTTGTATGGGAGAGGTACCTATTTTTTGCATTTCCTACGTGCCCTTCAAGTGTGTCACGCGTGTTCATTAACACCCTACGTATTGAAAATTGTAAATATGATTATTATTGTTGCGATTTAGTTTTGAAAATAAATGTGAATTATTAAAGAGAAATTTTTAAATTTTATTGATTAGAAGTAGTAAATTCCAGAGATATTTGGCGTTGGAATTGCTTAGATTTAAAAACATGGTGAGTTTTCAGTAGAAAATATGGAAAACACGAAAGGTCATCATTTTGTTACTAAACATAAATCATAGTTCGTTAATACTATTCAACAATCCCTTGAATATAGTAAATGATAAAAAACTTCTCTTATTGGCCACCCTTTATAGTGTCGAACAAGTAGCAGCTATTGAAAATAAATCTGGCAACACTGCTATATATATGGGCAAGGCCACACATGTATTTCTTTGTCTGTCCAGTTATCTCTTATAATCCCCTAGTTTCTCGTTTCTCGCCCAATTGAGCCCTGGGATTAGTGAATAACATAATCCTTCGCCCAATTCGGTATCGCCCAAAAATACACGAAGATGTAAATAATGACAAAAATACATTGAAAATGTCTCACGCCTTACATTCTCACATATTTTTGCCACTGAATACGAATTCACAATAAAAAAATAAGGGTTGTTACTTGAAATCTCAAAATTGCTTCTCTCCCTTTATTCGTAAAAAAATATTTCATGTAAATTTGCTCATTTTTGATGCGCTTATTATTAATAATAAGTGACATCTTTTACGCTGTAAACTATAGGTAGTTAAATCTTTTTTGATTTCAGGAACGGTTCACATTAGACAATGTATTGTATTTATTATACTACTTAAACAGATTAATGGGGGATGAGGTAATGACCAAAAATCCTATATAGGTATTTAGGTTTGTAGAGTTGATCTCTGATCAATTCCAGATTAATATGTATTTCTAGAGCAAAGTTCATATGTTTATGTAGACGATTCATCCACTGTCAACTTACTTTTATATATTTCCTGTCATCTCTCTTTTTCCATAAATACTATAGCCTAAAATTGTACACACATAATATACCAAAGAGATGAGCCGGAAGGGAATTATTCGAGTTGAACAGCAGCAGTTATGTTTTAACTTCCCAAATATGCCTTTTTAAAAAGGTTGAATTTTATTTAGGGAAAGGATAAAACTTTGAAGACTACTACAGTAATAGACGATGTCCGTGAACTGCGGATTATATTTTCAAGTAGGTTTTACACTTTAGATTTAATACTAAATAGCAATAGGCTATGCCCGTAAACTACGATGTGTCCTAGTCGAAGATATAAAGTAGACTTAATTATAAAATAAAATCTAGGAGCTAACTTGCTGCTGCTATCCAAGTTTACAAGTGTTTATTTACTTGGTCAGCAGGACGATGCCACCGTGGGACTAGGATGCTAGTGAAGAATACGCAACGTTGCATTTATTTATTGCAAGTGGCGTGATCTCATCCTGATGACTCCTCCCCGGTAAGATGGGAATTCATGGGTGAAATTGATTTTCAAAATTTTGAGAAAATTTGAGATTTAAAATCAACTGAAAGCCATGAATTCACATTCACATGAATAAAATGTTCATCAGAAAATATAATAAATGTTATCAATAAAACAATCAATAAAATACTAATTACTTATTAATTATAGATAATGGTAATATTCAGCTTAAATGCTAATAAAAATAAACATTTTGTTAAGATACTAGTCAAGTGCTAGTATGGGCATACAATTGAATTATAAGTTTAAACAGTGCCATTCGTTTATTTAATTATTTTCGCGGTGTGGGTGTAGGAAAGGCTCTTAATTGACCTTCTTCTTCTGCATCCACACTATTTTTCAAATGTCTACGAAAACAATAATTTCTCTTGTAGTAAATTAGAGTACCTACAAGAATTAACACGATAGCAACATATAGTGCTACGTTTGAATGGAACCAAATGGTTTTGGTTATTGATTGATTCGGAATCGGATCATTGGTTTGCAAAGTTAATTTCGATAGCTCATCAAGGTTTATGGACTTTAAATTCAGTTGTATTGGTTTTACATTCATAACTTCCTCGTTGATTGGTGAAAGATAGACAGGTTCCTCCTTAAGAGTGCCTTCTAAATTAATAAATGTAAAATCTTTAGTAGTAAAAGAACATGAATATGGAACATCAATTAAAAATACACCTTTAAGATTATGCACTTCTTCGTTACCGCACTTTTCGTGGATTAGAGTCTGTTTAGGTAAAATTACCAAGTATTTTTGATCACTAATAGTTTCCACTAACGAATCATTCACTTCTACAGGTATGTGTTTACAATTAGGATATTTATTGACTTTCAATAGGTTTCTTACACAAGAATCCTGTTGAAAATTTTTCTCGATCTCTGTCAATGAGCAATAAAATTGTCTTTGCAAGTATTGACAATTAGATTTTAAGTAAACGATTGAGTTTTCGTGCATTGCTACGTACGGTGTGGGTGGAATTATTACTGTATTATTGGTGGTTGGAGTTGAGTACAAATGATAAAGGTTGTAAATTTGTTGGTCTAAGATAGGGACGTGGAGTAGGAAGACTACATGTTCCGAAGTGATGTAGAAATCTACTGATATTGTTCTTAGAAATAGGACAGTGTCTGAAGAATAGTATTGACTTTCCTCGTGAAATTTGTTTAGTTCATTTCTCATTGCAACAATCTGATCCTCATTAATCACTGATAGATGTAATTGATTAATCATTGCAAAATTTATGGCAGTGTGTACATTGTTAATTAAAGTTTTGAGTTGAAAAACACTTATTCTTAACAAGGTTAGAGCTGCTAAAGACTTTTGTTCTTGCAATTCTTTAATTATCAAATTTACTTGATCGAAGTTTGAGGAGACATTTTCAATTAGTTGTTTAAAATTTTTAATCAATGCGTTATTTATGGACAGCTGTTTATTGAAATGACTAATCAGGTTTTCCTGATTGGTAGTTAATTTTGTGATGGCTTGATCATATTTTTCGCCATCGTCAGCATCAAGATTACCAGAAATGAATTTGAATACTGAACCAATTGCATTAAGCAATCCTCGTTTTGTTCGATTATTAGAGGGAGTCAAAGCGTCTGGGTGTATCAATCTAATTTGGGATTTGAGATGATCTCTTTCTAGCTTTAAATAGGATAGTTCTGTCTTTTCGATCTGGTTATTTTGATCATCGGGCTTTTTCCTAATTTTGCCGTGTAATTCAGTAATGATGTTGTCGAGTTTTAGAATTTGATGACGAATATCGAACAGGGGGCAATGATGTATAAAGGTATGATGAGTGACCTGTACTCTGGTAGTTCCTAATCTTAGGGGTAAAATTCCTGGATTATTTTGTAAATTTTTTATTTCTATTCTTTGGGCTCTATTTACCTGCATCAGATTAATTATCAAGATGACTAGTACTGGGCCTAATAACCGGGTCATCTGCAACAAAATTTCTTGTTAGTTGAGATTTCCTAATTGGTTTGAGTTCTTGTTTATGATAGAACTTATCTTTAGATGTTAGAATTTTAGGACCTCGGTCTTCTCGAACTGTTACCATTCGATAAGGGGCTGAAGTTTTGTTGCGCTGGGGATCCTTTAAATATACAGGTTGGTTTTCACTCACAGGAGTGAAGTCTTTTCTTCTAGTGTTTTCGTACTCTAAGCGTTTTTCTTTCGTTTCCACTTCTTTCGTGTGAACGGCCTGATATAGGGCGTTGACGCGATTGTATAGCTCATTTGAGTATTCGAAATAAAAATTTGTGTCCATGACATCCAGTAAATCGTTTGCTTCTAAATGACCATATAGAAGCTCTATTGGTTTGTAATTAGTTTTTGAGTGGATTGACCTGTTGTAAATGATCACCGCATTTTCAAATACATTGACGTTCAGAATTTTGTCTTTCGAGACTGTGATGGTTTTTATAATTTCCAACAACGTTCCGTGAGCTCTTTCAATCGGGCTGTTGCTGTTAGGGTGTTTAGGGGTCGTTAGGTGGTGGTTTACCTTATGTAACCTTAACAAGTCTTTGAATAGACTAACATCGAACTGGTTGTCTGTTACCAGGGTTTTAGGTAATTTGTATCGTGCGAATAGGCTTACGTATGACTCTACTATATCTGCGATATTAACCGAATTTAGTGGTTCAAACATGAAAAATTTAGTCAGTGAATCTATCGCAGTTAGGTATTTTTTATTTCTGATAGAAAATACGTCCATGAATACTAGTTCGAAGGGTTTTTTAACTGATGGTGTTAAAGTTAATTTATGTTGCTTAGGATGCCGTTCGTACTTTGCCTGTTGGCAAATTACACATTCGTCAACATGTTTCTGACAATCCTGGACCAAATTTGGCCAATAATATTCCCTACTAATTTCAGCACTTAGTTCTTGGGATCCGCGATGATCTGGCTGATGAAACTGGTTTAGCAAGATTTCTCTAGCGGGTGGATCCTCTATGTCCTTTAAGATTTTGTGGGTGTAGACAAATTTTATTGAATTATCGAAATTTTGGTTTATTAATGTGGCTAATGACTCATAAAATTGCGATGGTTTGCAACTTATAGCGTTAATGACCTGGGGGTTTACATATTCCCTAAGGATATTCATTATTTCATTTTCGTAATTATTTTGAGTGATGGTTGCTAAATACCGCTCTTTGCCAAATGGGGAAATTTGTTGTAATTTTGGCTTTGATCGAAGTTCAAAAATAAATTGTTTTTTATAAAAATTTATTGGCTTCTCCGTTATTGGCAGGGATGCGTTAACATTTTCCGCCTGCGAATGCTGGGTTATTTCCGAATCGATTTCGCGCTCGAGTTCGGGAATTTGGGGTGGAATTACTTGTATGTCGGAGATTACATTTATTTTTGGTACTGATTCGGGTATTGGAGTCAATGGTTGAAGATGCTGGTCTAGTTCGGCTATATCTAAGGGTTCTCTTTCTGCTACGTCACCTGGATTATTGAACAGTGACAGAAGGTCATCAGGTGTTTTTATTTCTAGTGGATTGGACTCTAGGCGGGAAAGGAAATCCGCGTTTGTTTTTTTCCTTCCTTGTAGTGTAATGTATAGTCAAATTCTTCAAGTGCCAAACGCCACCTGATTAATCGGGGGTTTGTTTCTTTAAAATTGTACAGCCATGGCAAGGGCTTATGGTCCGTAATTATATTGAATTTTTGACCGTAAATATAGGGTCTGAAAATTTTGGTTGCCCAAATTATCGCCAAGCATTCCTTTTGAGTTGTTGTATAATTGATTTCATGCTCATTAAGTGTTCGGCTAGCGAACATGATGGGCTTGTCTTTGCCTATTGGACCTTGCGAGAGTATGGCCCCAATTCCAAAATTGGATGCGTCCGTGGTTACGTTGAACGGTTTGTTAAAATCTGGGTAGATTAAAATTGGGGGGTTTATGATCATTCTCTTAATGGAATTAAAAGCTTCTATAAACTCTCTGGAATGGATAACTTTGTTGTTCTTTTTTAGACAAAGAGTTAGCGGTTTAGAAATAGTGGCGTAATTTTTTATAAATTTTCGGTAGTAGCCTGTAAGACCTAGAAACGATTTAATTTGTTTCTGTGTAGTTGGTAGAGGGACGTCTTTAATTTTTTCTACTAGTTTCGGATTTGGTCTTATTCCATCAGTAGTTATCAGATGGCCTAAATATTCTACTTCAGTTAAACAAAATTCCGATTTTTCTAGCTGGACCTTAAACTTGTGATCTCTAAGTCTCTGAAAAACGGTTTGTAGGTTTTTCAGGTGCTCCTCGAAATTCTTGCCCAAGACAATTATGTCGTCTAGGTACACCAGACATATTTTATCAATTAGTCCTTTGAGTACCTGGTTCATTACTCTGGCGAAACAGGCCGGTGCATTTCGTAGCCCAAAAGGCATGCGAAGGAAATGCCAGTGCCCATTTTCTGTTGAGAAGGCAGTTTTATACTGATCTTTAGGATCTATTTCGATCTGCCAGTATCCGCTTTTCAAGTCTAACTTTGAAAACAGTGCAGAACCTCCAAGCAGATCCAGTACTGTAGCGATGTTCGGTATCGGGTATTTGTCTTCGATGGTTTTTTCGTTTAATTTACGAAAATCAACCACCATCCGCCATGTCTTTTTGCCATGTTTATCGGGTTTCTTTGGGACTAAGAATATAGGTGAGTTGTATGGTGACTCACTTTCAACGATGATGTTTTGTCGTTTCATTTCATCTATTTGCTGGAAAATTTCTTTCCGTTGAGCATACGGGACACGATACGGTTTCGCAAAAACCACATCGTCGCATTTTAGGGGAATTTTATGTTTGGTATTATTAGTGAAGGTTAAAATATCACCGTCACGATAGAATATGTCGTGATAGTGTTCACACAATTTTTGAGCTGCGAATCTCTGTGCAGGGGGTAAATGATCTAATTCGAACGATGGTAAATTTGTATTTATGTTATCAAAAGTTCCCGTGTAGACATTGCAAACGTCTACTTCGCTTTGGTCAATATGATGTGCGATTATTGGGTCGTCAAGTTTCGATATAGGGGTATTAGACGTTATTACCTTGCTTTTTCTTATTAGGGGTACCTGACAGTGGTAATTCCTTGCCGTAGTAATGGTTTCGGGAATTGTACCATGTTCGGTATTTTGATTTGGAATCAAAACCGTGCCTTTCTTTATTTTTATTGGAACTCGTATGGTTTCCTGTGACAAGGTTTTATAGACTATGTCATTGGCATTTGCAACGAGAGTATCATATTGTTTGAGTTCATGTGTCGTGTTATTCAATGTCAAGGTTCCATTCGCGTAATTTATACTAGCGTTTGTTACCTGTAAGACATCTGATCCGAGAAGAATGTCGAAGCTGTCGTGAAATTTTACTATGAAGAATTTTATAAATTGACCTTCCTCTAGTAGGTCAACGACAACACATTTATTGTGATGTGACTGACTTCCAATTGTTTTTAAAACAAACTTCTCTTCTTGAATGTAATCATAAAAATATTTGTAGGCTACATCGGGATTGATTAAGGAGTGCGTGGATCCCGTATCAATCATCAAATTGAAGTTGATGTGTGGGGGATAACAAAATTGCAAGCATGGTAATATTGGGCTAGGGAAATTGTCTATTGATTTGGTCCCGAGGCAGTTAGACGAAAATTTTCCACTGAAGGTGGTTCAGTTTCTTCGCCTTCACTGAAATTTACATTCTCCTTAGAGACATTGGAATATTCCTGGGGTACATAATCATTCGAGTATTGATTATTTTCGACATTACCTTCCTCGTAATAATTTGGGTAATTCGAGTCCTCGTATGGTAAATCGACTTCGTCTACAGATTGTGGTTGCGTATGCAACTCTTCGGGGTGTCCTTCCATGAAATTTATTTGCGGTTTGGGTTGCCGCCAATTTCGGAAGTTGGTGTTTTGGGCCTGTGTACTATTGGGAAATCGATTGTTGGGTCGATAACCTATCGACATAGGGGTTGGTCTATTACTTTGAGCGTTATTTCTGCTAAATTGGCCATTAGGTTGGAACACATTTCGTTGGAACGATGGATGTTCCGGGCGAGTTCCGAATTGATTTGGAAGATTTGGAATTGTCCTGTTCATAGGGAAAGATTGGTTATTCCTAAAGAAAGAGTTCGTGTTGGGCGAAAATTGCCTAGTTACGATTGGATTCTTTTGAGGAACGGGAGGCGTGACTTTAACAGGAGGCCTTTGAACTTTATCCTGAGGATGTTTACTTATGTAATTTAGAACAATTTTGGTTGCTTCATTAAGGGACCTAGGGGACCTGACATCTAAAATAGTCTGTAGCATCGGCTGGCAGTTGCTATATAAAACTTCTAACGCCGTCTGCTCGTTAATTTCTTTATGAATTATTTTTTGATTATTGCTAATGTCGTCGTCCATGGTAACCTTTATGTCTAATTGTGATTGGAGGGATTTGATTCTTTCTATAAAATCGTTTAAATTTTCATTATATCTGATTCTCAGCATTTTAAACTGATGGGCTAAAATTTTCCTATCTGTAAGGTCGCTAAATTTATTTCTCAGGGCATCTTTTAATGTCGGCCAATCGGTTATATCGGGTCGGCAAATTACAAAATCGTTAGCATCACCTATCAATTTACTACAAATTAAACAATATACATAATTATTAAGAGTGACGTCAGTGGTATTTCCATATTTTTGGAAATAAGGTTCAACCTTCAAAATGAAACTTTCTAGTGCCAAAGGCTTGCCATCAAATTTCGAAAGAATTTCTCCGTAACTTCTAGCCGCGGAGATTAAATTTTCTGTCGAGGGTTGGACTGCATTTGCACCGTCACTAGTTGTTGGGGGTGCCATTTCTGAGTGGAAATCAGATTCCCTTTGGGAGCGTAGGTTCGAATCCTACTGACTGCGCCAGTTATGTTTTAACTTCCCAAATATGCCTTTTTAAAAAGGTTGAATTTTATTTAGGGAAAGGATAAAACTTTGAAGACTACTACAGTAATAGACGATGTCCGTGAACTGCGGATTATATTTTCAAGTAGGTTTTACACTTTAGATTTAATACTAAATAGCAATAGGCTATGCCCGTAAACTACGATGTGTCCTAGTCGAAGATATAAAGTAGACTTAATTATAAAATAAAATCTAGGAGCTAACTTGCTGCTGCTATCCAAGTTTACAAGTGTTTATTTACTTGGTCAGCAGGACGATGCCACCGTGGGACTAGGATGCTAGTGAAGAATACGCAACGTTGCATTTATTTATTGCAAGTGGCGTGATCTCATCCTGATGACTCAGCTTGTTTTTAAATTGTCATAAATTGGGTTAGATATGATCATCGAATATTTCTACACATATCCGGGACTTTTGTAAGAACTTGTTATTCTTTATACTCGTACTTTAGATACTTCTACATATTACTTATATCCACTTCAACATCGTTCTTCGGAAATGATAAAATTCTTAAATGTATTATTGAAAATTCTCAAGCGTCCAGAAACTGGAACATTTAGGAACATGAAAGATAGAGATATTTAAAATCTCTATTCGTTGAATATTGATGTTTTCAATTTTGTCCAGAATGTTGCCGAATAATACATCCAATCATGTTATAAGATAATATTATAATAAATCTGAAATTATTATATAGGGTATGATTTACAGTCGATGGTACATTAGACGTTTACCGAAAACGAGAGTCAAGAATTTTTCTTAAAAATTTAGTCACTTGAATAATTGGCTCTGATCTCTATCGATCTAAAATATTTTCGGCATTGCGACGTTGCCGCTTATTTAGAAAAATTGCTACAACGTTGATATTTTAAATGAGACAGCCTGTATATTATTACATTTTTAGATTGTCTAAGAAAAAGCAGTAAAAATGGTTTTCACAGTTTTAGTTTAAACTGAATAGCTTCGTGAATAGAATAAACAAGTAAAAAAAAACTGAATAAACAAGTGAAAATCCCCATTTTCCATTTTCAAAGCAGCTTACAATTTAAACGGCTCGAAGACAGCAGAAAACGGTTTACATGTTCCTATCTTAATTTTGGTATCCTATAGTGGGGATGAAATTGTTATACAGGATGATGAAAAATCTGATAATTTTTATCACCCTGTATAAAAATTTTAAGTACACTGTTCAATGACACTTGAAAAGTCAAGTGTCAAGTGTCAACATACGCTGAGAATTCTCGACTCTATCCAGAAAAGAGCCATCCACTTGATTTGGGACCAAGATTTGACAAAAAATTTAGACACTCTCGAACATCGAAGAAGAGTAGCTCCTGAGTCTGTTTTACAGATATTTTTATGGAAACTGTTCAAAAGACGTGGCCCGCTTGATCCCACCTAGAACAAGACAGGGCAGAAATACACGTCGAGCCGCAGACGCTCATCCGTATCATGTTCAACTCGTTACACCTCGTACCACCTTATTTCAGACTTCTTTTATGTATAGAACCGCATCTCTTTGGAATAACATATCAAAGGGCGTGTTCCCCGAAGTATGTACAACCTACAGAGATTCAAGGCCAACGTGAATCGACATCTCCGCTCATGCACCGCTCCCAGAGCGTCATAGGGATTTCCCTGCAGTGCATGTGCATTTTCAATAAAAAAAAAAGTATCAAAGAAATTATTGAATTTATGCCTTACCAACTTTCCACACTGAATAAATATTAACGTTTACTAAATAAATATACGTTTTCATAATTTAATTTTGACACTTCTCAATTAAAATTTTGGGAAAATCAAAAACATTGACCGTCTTAAGGAATTACCTATAAAAGATTATCAACCATCTCGATATCATGATAAGATTATTCCCCAATATTTCAGCTTCATTCTTGTTTTAGTAGTAAAGACAGGATGTAAACTTCTAAGTGGATCATAGGGACTTCGCACATGCAAACTTAGTTTTGTGCCAATAATTTCTCCTGGCTTATCTTTAGAATAAAATCTTAATTTAAATCACTTCTGGTAATGTCTAAAATATACATAATTATTTATTTTTAATTTTGAATAGGTTAATACTACTTAATACAAAATTACAGAAAATTAAAATCTAGTTTTTTTTTTCAAATGTAGGTACAGTTCTGTTGAAAAATTATTTGTTTTATAATTTTCCTGTAAATCGACAGCTGGAAATATTACTTGCACAAAACTGAATTTACATGTAAAATTCCTATCACCCATACACAATTTTCCAGTCTGTGTTATCTCTTTCTAGGACCTAATGTGTATCTAATATTATACTAGACAGGATTCGTTAATTGAAAGTCTGGTATGCTTGAAATGTGCAGTGGATTGTAAGAGTTTCAAACGCAGAAAACAAATAGAGAATTATGTCAACGTAATGGGAAAAAGAACTTTGGGCTATGAAAACAGACTTTTTGAAAAATACTCAGCAATCATTTATTTTCGCAATCCACTGAACATACAGTTCTAAAAACGAATACGATTAAGCGATTGTAATGTTGAAGCAATTTTAACTAACCTACGTTGAGTGCTATATGTGAGCGAAAGGAAAATCAAGCATGTTTTTTCCTAAGGATTATCTAGTTAATAAAAAAATTAAAATCAAAAAATGTAATCTCAATGACTATCTCGTAGAAATAACTTGAGCGATATTGAACGCGTCATAGAACATGAATTTGTTAAAGCGGTGAAAGTCAAAATAATTCAACGGCATAGAATTTTGATTAGCTTTTTTTTCTCGGTTTTTCTCTTTTGTCTATTAAGCATGTCAAATGATTTTCTTACTTTTAAAGTTACTTGTCATTGATTTATCAATCAATTTCCCTTTTTGTCAAATCAGGTAGTTCAGAGTTTTATCAATAATTATTATTGATCTTCCCATTTACGTGCAGTGACGTGCGCCGTATTATAAACATTAGAAAAGCATTATTTCGTATAAAAGGAATCAATTTGCCAAAAGAGGAATTTCAATTGAAAAATCACACTGATGTTAAATATTGTGAAACGCAATTATTGAAAATAAAGAAAACCAAAATAAATTAATAAATGTAGGCCGCAATGTTAAAACAGTAGTTTGTGATAAAAGTGGCTAAATGGGAGTGTCTTAAGCAAAGACGACAAGTGCTTAAACATTCCTTTTACAATGTGTCTCACACAAGATGTTTTGTTAAATCGCCAAGAAACGGCAATTTATGAATTCTAATAAGTCGTCAAGAAATATAAATTTGTGAACTCTAGATACCTAATAATATTGATATTTTATATTGTCAAAGCGACAGGACGGACAGGCTTCATGATGATCCATGAAAACATGCTTTTAATTATGTCACTTTTTTAAGCACAAGCGCGTAAAAGTATGTCACTTTCAAGCACTTGTGTCTACAAGAACGTTATTTCTAAATTAAAATGACAATCAAAATGACAACTCTATGAGACGATTTAACAGAAAAAATAAAAATTATACCCTAGTGTAATGTGACGTGAATATTGATCAATTCGCTGAAGGTTTTAAACAAATTATGTAATTCCAGAAGTTTAAGTTATGTAACCGAGGTAATCACAATTCAGCTTAGATGCTTATCCGCCTATTGATGATGAAAATAAAACATATACATATAGAATTATTAAACTTCAAAAATAAAAAATAAAAAAAACTCTATAACAAGCAATGCAAAATATGTTATACTCCATGGAAATGTGTCTTTGTTTGAACAATAATTTGAAATTTATGTTGATTCAATTTTCTTTCACTCAATCGTGGGATTATATAAAACAGTTTGTGATTAATTTCATTCCAAAAAAATAATCTGCTGCCTAATGTTTTTTCGTTATTATCTTTTTAATTCCATCGCTGAGCGTATGTTTGCATAGTAGGGGTTTGTGTGTGGTCGGGATTTCATTTCCACAGTACGAGAGGAGATATATATGAAAAACCCCGGTGTAGAGCTCTAATGAAATATAAACATTTGCAGTGCGAATCCCTTCCATAACCTGCTGCATAGGACCCAGCTATTCTGACGCAGTTTAACTGTTCACCCTAACAATTTCCCGGAAGATTGTTGCCTGTACCATCGCCGTGCATTCATGAAATTCAGTGTAAATTTAAAATTCGCTTAGAATTCAATAGGAATTTATCCACCGTTTTCAAGTGAAATGCTACTGGATTGCAAATCTACCTTTCATTAAAAACATGTTCTGAAATAATGCTAGCTCGAGTTTAAAAACCTTGAGAGGAAAAGTATTCTGATTGAAATATTAATATCTAAATAAATACAGAGAGTGGATAGAAGAATCAGGTTGTTTTCTCCTGACGAAAAAACTTGTCTACATTTTGCTAAAATAAAGTACCTACCAAGAAATAAAAGATATATGAAATTTATAAAGGTTTATGAGAAAAAAATTCGTCCTGTTTGACATTAGTTGTACCTGACACTCTGAAGTAGGTATCTAGATAAAGTTTTCAACAGTTCAGGAAAAATTATTATTTTCGGCCGAAATTGTCGAATCTCCTTTATATGTATGTCTTCTAAAACAACTACTACATCTTATAGACCATGTTTATGCTGAATGATTCTAGGTAGGTATAGGATTTCATTGAGTGGACATGGTTGAACACAATCATGTGAACGCGAAAGAGATGGCGATAGATGACCAATGTTGTCTGTCTAACCTATCAATTTTTTATTAATTGGTCCTGACATGAGTCGTGACATTAGTTGCAAATTATCGTCACTTCCTTAATTTTCTTATCAATATGACAACGTAAAGATTCTCCATCCTCTTCTAATGCACAATTATCCCGATTTCATGATACAATGACATACAGAGATATGATGATACTAAGCGGTCTTATTTTGGTCAAGTCGGCGCAATGACGTCACCAGGATCTTATAAACGCGCGAAATTTGAATTTGTATTAACTTAAATTTTACCTACATGTGCTCATTTATCAAGGAAGTTTCACTTTAGGGACCAGATAGAATGCAATACTCATTCAATGCAATAATGCAATGAGGGAAGAATGAATAGATTGAAATGTGTATATTTTTTTATCTAACATAATTTTTATGGAGACAGTATTTTTTTATTGTAGGTGCAATACGTAAAAAATATTTAGTATTTTGTTCAACACGATTTCTATACAATTTTTCTTTACTGTATATTCTAACAGTTCATGCTGTAGATTAGGAAAATAATCACTCACTTTTAAAATTTTGTGAATACACACTCTAGCATTTGCTGTATTTATTTTGTCTTGACGAGAGCATGCACGCATTCTGCCATGCCTTTGATAACACTGAATCACTCGGAAACTAAAAAACATCACATCACATTATCGATTTTATATTTCACTCTGTAATCGCTATTACAATTATTGTACAAAGCACATCGCATTATTGTTCAACAGTCTTGTAGGTATATCGAATATTAACGCCAAATAAACTAATTATTAAAACATCACATTTCCACATAACTCAAACCAGATATTTGACATTTCCTAAATTCAATGCTATTCTGACCGATCAAATGGGAAAGTGACAGTTAGAGACCCCGATGACGTCATAAAACGGAACGCGTAGAAGGAAAACATGCGCAATATCATATCTTTCAATGTTTATTGTACATATCTTCTCCTGCTAATTTCTACATACCTATCATCATGCAGCCAACACGGTATGTAATTTGTAAGGACGCTAGGTCACTGTGCTTGAAATCTTGAAAATTCCTGAACTATTTCATTATTCTTATATCTTAGTTCGGATGGATTTTCACATCGTAGAGTCCAGAGAATTTCACTCTTTGAGAATCTTTAATCTCAAAGAATTCTGAGTTGTTCTGTTCTAAGAAAAGTTCAAGTTCTATTAGGTGGATTCCTTGGATACGTCCATATCTTCGCAAATTTTATGCCAATAATTTATACATACAGTGTGTGTCACAGGCATGATACACCCCCTTTTTTTTTCTTTATTTTTGGAGATAATTTTTTGAAATTTGGTACGTCGCATATTCTTGATAGAGCGCACTTTTTAGCAGAAAATTGAATTGTTTTCCACATTCGGCTTTTCTGGAAATTTTACCAACTTTTTATTTTTAAATAGGACACCCTATATATTATTATATTTTTGAATTCTATACATTTGTACGAATCCAACAATACCACATAAGTACCATTTTAAATGTCAAATTTGTTTTTGTTTAATTTTTTATTTATCAATATAGTGTGCCATGACTATTTCGTTTTACTCCAATGGGATCATCTAATGCTAGAAAAATCGAATTTTTGTTCAAAGTACTAAACTAAGTGATTTATGGACGAATTATGCGCACTGGAATGATTTTTTGAGCTGGATTCATTTTTTTCAAATGGTACCATATTGGTACCGAGGTACCATCTATTAGTACTCTTAATAAGGGACATTTTTGTGTACCCATTTTGCATCTGTGACGAACACAACTGAAGTCATGGCACACTATAATTGAGAAATAAAAAATTAAGTAAAAACAAATTTGACATTTAAAATGGTACTTATATGGTATTATTGGATTCGTACAAATGTATAGAATCCAAAAATATAATAATATACCTATAGGGTGTCCTATTTAAAAATAAAAACTTGGTAACATTTCCGGAAAAACCGGATGTGGAAAAAAATTCAATTTTCTGCTAAACAGTGCGCTCTATTGAGAATAGGCGACGTACCAAATTTCAAAAAATTATCTCAAAAAATAAAGAAAAAAAAGGGGGTGTACCATGCCTGTGACACACACTGTATAGCTATCAGAGTACACGGAATTATAATTTGGGGATCGTTTATTTAAATTTTTATTGCAAGAGATAATGCGTTAATAATTTTGCGAAAAATTTCATCCAAGTGATAAAGGAGACCTATTGTAAATAACCCAATTACCCGATTTTTTTACTTGAATAGCAGTTTTGGGAGGTTGGAGACTTTCATTTGTAGCATTTGGTGCATAAACTTTCAACTGGCGACCAAGACTCAACCAGCTAACCATCTTTCCTTGTAATAAATGTGTACGTGGTTTGCTTTCTTGAGACTATGAAATTCTTGCAAGTACTTGACGTGACTTAGTCTCGGTTAAAGTAGTTCTCAGTTATACACTGTACCTACTACTGCAGCCATCGTTCCAGTTTCGTTCCAAGTAAACGTTTTAGAGCTCGATTAGCATAAGAAATTTTAAAAGAACTCCATACCTGCAATCTCTTTCAATCTCTTTTACTTTTACTAGCACCGTTTTTACTCGGTAAGTATCAGTTTTTATTTAGAAACAAATTTGTTTTTAGGAAATGGAGAGCCATCGCAATTTTTTTAACTGACTTGATGGAAGGAATGAGAGTTCAAGTGAACTCTCATACATTAGATAAGAACCTAATGTAGAAATATTACTGAAATACTATAACATTTCGTTGGCTTAAGATGAAAATTACCTATAATATATTAAAATTTCTGAAATGCATATTTTACTGGAGGCCTTTTTAAAGCTCTCAGATTTTCAATATGCCATATTACACTTTAATAATCTGTAGCAGTATAAAAAACTGGTTAATTGTTTAACATTGTCTCTTTACTAGCGCTAATTTCTCGCCAAAGTAAAGATAAGGTGGTAGCGAAAGACTTTCCTTCGAATTCTAGAGACTGAAGAGAAGGCCAAAATTTAATTCAAAATTATTATTAAATTGTAAAGTTTCTACGTAATTCATTCAGGCAACTTTTCAGGGATATTTAATCTGAGAAGATACAGGGAATAACACATCCTCACGGCGATACTGAACCAATTTCAAAAGGAAAGCAAACATCACCGGAAGCGCCAAAAGGTGCTCCAGGGCTGACTTCGTGGAAATGGCAATTTCTTAAGAATAGAGGAAAATATTTTTATGGAAATATAATTTTCTGTGTTCTCTTTGAAGGGGTGACAATCTCGAGGTAATTTTTGACGATGACTCGAATATTCTTCGAACACAGGCCAGGTAATAGGCATGATAAGGATATGGGTAAAATAAAAGATAAAAGAAAATAATAGGCAACTTAAAACTGAAACAATAATAGAATCGAATCTTAGGGTGTTAAAATTAATTAAAAGATTTAACTCACCCTGACTGATTACTGGTATTTTGGGAAAGAAGAGAGCACGAGAAGATAGCACGCTTTGGTGACGTGTCAAGGTAAGAATGAAAGAGAACGGATGGTTCGCCTTTAGTGTAAATTTATCTAATACTCATGCGCACCTTCGGTAGATTTACCTTTCTTCAGATGACAATTTTTACAGGTTCATAGATCAATCCCTCTACATTTAACGAGAGGTGGCGCTAATATAATACTATTTATTTCAATAGAATACATTCAATTTATTTTTATCGGGGGTAATACCATTAGAGCTTAGATTTAGCCGTATACTTTTATGTCTCGACTTGCATTGGAAATTTAACGACAGCCCTTGAAAAAATCACGAGAGCGTAGTTCGAGTCATTTTTTCTGCAGATGTAGCTAAATTGCCTACATGAAAGTAATAATGAAAAAACAATTAACTGCATAAAAATATCCCTCTAAAAATCTGAGGTCGAACGGTATTTGTTTGAGACAATTCTATCGAATAATATGGTACCATTTATTTTATTTTTTTATTTAATTGGTTATTATTTATTTATTTATTTAGTATTTATAGTTTATATTGCCATTGTCATAGCAACATATGAACAAGCAGAATTATCGATAAATTTATCCACTTGCTTCCCACTGATAGCAAACTGCCATATTTGATATGAATCGAATGAGTGTATAATGACGTATACCTAAGTGGAATTTTCGATATAAGACATGTAGTTTAGAAAACTATAACGTCTCACGTTACGATTTTTTTTTTTTATAAAATAAGGCTTACTTCAAAAAATGAGCCGCCATACACTTCGTTCATTTATATTAACAGAGTCATGTTAGTCAATTATTATGTTACAGGCGTCCAGAAGAACATTTTTTAGATCCATGATTTTTTAGTTTTTCCATTTGTCGAACGGAATTAACCTACTTCACAAATTGATAAGAAAATTATTTTCTTCCAAAGAACTTTTTTAAAATAAGAATTTATCTCATGATCATGATCAACTTCAGGAACATTCTATATGGAATGAAAGTCTAACTTCGTGAGATTGGAGACTTTATTTTCTTTTTTTGGGTAGCATACCTATAACAGCAGTCGCTAAAGAGGGTCCAGATAGAATCCAATAAATAAATTTTGGACAAGAACGCGTTAGAATTACACGTTAAAACAGAATACCGATAAGGTGTAAAATTCATGTGAGACATAGGTGTATATACCGGAAATGTATCAAATTTCTCAGCCAAATAGATAAGGTAAAAAAATTATTATACCTGCTTATAAGTAAGTTATAATTACTACTTTATATTAACTTTATTTTTATGAAGAAACAAGCTGGATTCTAGAAGCTTATGGTGAAAGTTTTCATTAAATATTGGATAGATTATTTATAGGACGTTTTCACAAGGAAATCTAATTATTTTTCCTACATACCATCATGACGCTAATTAGAAGATTTTCATATCAACACTTTTATTCCTGTACAAGGAAATTTAATTATTTATGGTGCTTCTTAAACTTTTGTTTTATTTGCTTTGAAAACCCAGGTTTTAGAAATAAAATTATAATTTCAGTTTTCTATTTATGTTTTATAAGATTGAGAGCACTGATGGAAACAAATTATAGAAATCTCGCAAATACCAGAATTCTATATGAATTATGAATGCTAACGTCTTTCATTTTTGATTGCCTGAAATGAATATTTATAATTGGACGAAAACTTGTGCACTGAAACTCCTTCATATCTCGAAGATTCAAGAGCTGTTTGAAGGGGTGAGGAACAGTTGTTGCAGCAATGAGTTGAAGAGCCTTCACTCCACTTGCAATACACCGGCAACTCTGATGGGAATGACTGAGTTGATTTATTCAGAACCAACTCCTAGAAACTTTTTCCTACACTGAATGCCGCGTTATGAATTTGATTGAAAGACGACCGCCTTATGTCGATGGTATGAGTCGTATCTCATATATCCGACTGACTCAAACTTGGCTGTATAAATTACTATGTTTAGCTTTCCTTAGGCAATAAGCGGGAGGAATAAAATCCCAATACGGATTTTATTTGTGTTCTGGAATCGATTCTTACTCGTTTGCCATTTTGTTTTGTCGGGTTGATTTTGGTATGTTTATTTATTTTCGATCATAAAATGTGATATGATTTTTTTATATCGATGAATAATCGAGAACATACGCTTCAAAATTTCATCAACCTGTTCATTCATGTGGAGATTTTTTTTTATAAAAAGTTAAATGGCGAAATTTCAATTAACTTGTCAAGGATAATATTATTTAGGTTCATAATTATTAGCTTGTGGGTGATTGGGCATTTGTCTTTGATACCGTTCCCAACCGATCCAGCAATTTCCGTGGGTACCTAATTATACAGGGTGGAAATAATCTACCATCCTTGTAGGCAAACTTAGTTCTTTTAAGAGTTAGGTAGAGAATTAGTTAAATTAGCAAAGTTGAGCAGGATTTCAAAGTACCTATTTACATTAATTTTAACTTTAAGAAAATTTCCAAGTCGACTAGATTCTATATACGGTTTTAATAGTAAACTTTTTTTTCTCTTATCACATGCAGCCTGATGTTTTTTCATGTCATTATCGGTATAAGAGATCAAAGATACCAAAAATATGTTACATTAAAAAAAAAAAATATTTTATTCTTCTTTTTTCAAAAAATAATTTTTTCACAGAATGTAAATATTATTTTTTCTAATTGTTTTATAGCTAAATGTTAAAACTGGTTGTTTTTTAAATTTGTTAAGTCATTTTCGAGAATATTGCGAAGAAAGTCTTAAATTTGTGACGTCACTTTCATTATTGCCAGGACTATAAATGCCAAAAAAAGAAAATAACGTCACAAATCTAAGTATAGTACCAGATGCATTTCAATTCAACAAATGAAAACATTTTGTAGCTGTTTCATACTTATAGCTACGGTTACACGTACTTGGCTAAACATTTATACATATACTTAGTATAAATTATAATCTAGCAAAAAGTTTCATGATATCAAATAAAGCCAGAAGGAAACTTGTTTGAAATTTCTCATGTCGAGGCTATTCCCCCGTCATATTTCTAACTTTGTTGTCAAAGCTATGCAGACAAATAACTCTTCTCTAAATTGCACCAAATGTAATTAATTAAGTTAAAATACATAAATCAGCAATGTTGTGGTATTTTAAGGTAGTATTATTAGTTGAACCATGAGTGCTGCATATCGTTGGCAATTTGTTCTTAAAAAGTACTACACAGGTTGTTAATTTGAATATGAGACATACGGAAATTACATACAAAATAGAACTTTAGTGAATATTATCTCTACTGAAAAAGCCCGGTTTCACAAATATAGCTCTGACAAATTGAAGAAAGTTTTGCAGAGATCCTTCTAAGTTGTTGTCGATGAGTGGATTTAACAACATGGATAGTGACTATGTTATGAAAATTCCCTTAATAATTGCTATTTGACATTTAAGGGAATTAATATACAACTTTCGTGTTCATGTTGAATATAAATTTGATATCTGAGTGCTAATAGTGACTATACCTAATAAGCGGCCATATCAGAAAATGAAGTATGTATTCACTTTTTCCCCTGCTAATTTACTTTTTTTCCCGGCAAGAAGCCGTTCAGATAAAGTGGATTTTTTTTACCTGCAAAAGGGGGAAAAATTTTTCCCATTGTAGAAAAAAAAAAGATTTATCAAAGTTATTTGTAAAATTTGTATGACGAAAATGACGTCACAAATTGAAAATGGCATTCGATTATGGGATCCATCAGCTACAAATTTTTGGAAGGTATTTGAAGATTTGTAAGCGCACTTCTGAAAAAATACAGCCAACCTTCTTTTTCCACCTCACTGACGTCAATGCATCAGTCCCTCTACGCGGCCATAGCTATATGCAGTGGAGAGTTAGAGCTCACATATAAATCAAAAAAAAAATTATAGCTTCAAACTACAAGGAGTAGTTTTTACTTACTTATTGTTCTTAATTTTTAGTGTATTAAAAAAAAAAACACTATTGCAAGACGACACACCACTTTACGAAAATCACACAAACTCTTAAAATGTCCACCGATCCTGACTCCCAGATCATACGAAATTGGCTTACCAGAATTCACCTGCTCACCATTCACCATAATTCACCATAAATATACTACAGGGACTCAAATTCGAGCTACATCATTGGAATCTCGGAAACTAGAAGAGATACGCACTTGGTTAAATTCGGGCAAAGTTACTAAATTTAAAGCCTAATAATAATCTGAGAAACACTTTTAGTTATCTCCGAAAGTTTTTGAAAAAAGTGAAATGACTGAAATTTTTGAAATTTTAAATTCCCATCTAGTTGGCTTATTTGAAAACATGAAAAAACTAAGAGCACAAAAAATCACGACCATTCTTATTTTCTATCAAAATATGTAATAAGGTTTAGGGTTACACGCTTTAAATTTCCGCCATTGTCACAAATTTATTTTTTTTACGTACTGGGACACGCAAAATACAGGGGTTCTAAATTTTTATTTCAAAAAATAAGCAAGACACAAAAACATTTAACAGACAAAAAAGTTGTAGGTACTTGTAATTACCTAATTTGACAAAAATAAAAAATAAAAAAAAACATTTGTGTACTTTTTAAAAGTTTTTAAAAATCTATCTGACAAAGTTTCAGGTACGGCAACCCTGTACGTGGTACTTTTAGCAACAATAATTTGCCTTTTGGGTGCATTTTTTGCCCAGTATATTCCAGTAATACATAAATATTGACAGAGGACTATAATAATAACGTTGAAATGTGAAAGAAAAGTTATACCTGTTGCGGCAACACGAACAAGTAGAAACACTTTTTTTTTGTTGTTTAAACATCCTCTAACGAGGCAAAAGTTTTACCATTTTTACTTACTACGCTGAGTTTAACAATAAATTGTGTCAATTTTAATGGAAAAACGAACGTTTTTTGATGTTTATTTAAAAAGCCCAATTGTTTGCCCATCTTTTGTGCTACTAAGAATGCGCTACCCTAGTAAACGTCAGTGTTTGTAATACATCTATGAAGATCAGATAAATACGTAATATGTTCAATACATCAAAATTGACCTGAATAAAAAATCACAAAATCTGAATGTATACAAAATGGTGTTTTTTCTTCTTCTAAATTTTGAGTCTTTGGGAAATCTAATCCTTGCGTTCCTCGGTGAGCAAAATTGCATCAACACTACTTGTTATGCTGTCCTGACATTTTTCATTAAAAAGGGAACTGAATTTTAATGTACCCTGTAAGTGAAACTGCTAGGACTGCAAAATGCTGCAAAACTAAATTGGCTTTCCTATACATGATCGTTTTTAATACTTTCTATCCCCAAAACTTTTGAAACATTCAATCTGGATAATTATTAAAGATAACGAACTTCGCTACATTACCCGTCCTAAATATCTGATATTCTCTCGAAACTAAACATCAAATTTGTGTCTCAACTGAGATTTGATAATCTCCCATGCATCGTATGTCTCCTATAATAACTCCACTCTAAAATTGTTTCAATGAACACTAAACAGGAACCATGCACCTGAACTTCAGAACGTGTTCTGAAATCCCCCTACGGCTAAACCGAAGATTGAAATCTCAATTACTGAAAGTCACGAACTCTCAATCTATTTTGAATTACTAAATCGAGATACTAAAATTCACTTTGCATTCGATGCTTAAGACTCTATCTGACTTATTGAACTATGTATATCATAAAATAATATGAGTGAGTTGCCAATGAATATCACGAAATGGGGTTATACATATTACTAAATATAAATGCCAAAGTCGTTATCGGTAACAGGCGTGGTAACAGCGGTACGGGCGCCTGGGACTCCACCCACAGGAAGCAACTTCGAAGAGAACTTTCTCTCCACTTACCAAAGTTCTAACTCATTAACTTGAAGAAGTAGTCAAAGTCAGAAAGTGAGAGCTTCCGGATGAATAACTTTTCTTTCGATTGACTTTTTTGGATGAAATCCCCGAAACATGGGGTGTCGTATCGATAACCAATTAAATTGGAAAAGAAAGTTATTTTCTCAAATTCTGATTAATTCCAAAATTTCCTCTACTTGGTATCACTCGAAAAACTCATGGAGTTCCTGCGATATGCAATCGGTCCTAGGTCAGATTAGCCGGCTATGAACTCTATGGAAACAATGAGACTAAAATTCAAAAAAAGGACGAGTTTTTACTAGGCGATTTCTTCATTTCTTGTCGAGCGAAGAAAACAGTTTTTGGTAGTTTTCAGTGAACCGCAATGGATCCTAAATCTCTCAACATGTAAAAAAGAAATGGTTAAATTTGGAATCGCATCATGGCTGTTTTATGTTTCATGTCAATGATTAAAATAATAATAACCAGTTGAAATGTCGGTCATCGCAGAGTGTCCCTTTGTCGATTTCCCATACTATTCTGAACGTCAACAAGGTCATTTTCCCCGATCCGCTTACGAGCGATAACACTCCCAACCGGCCAATGTTTGAGGATTGTTCCAATAATCGCAAAACGTCCGTTCTCTTCTTCATTTGATTTTTAATATCATATAGTAGGTAATACGACTGAAGCACATATGCACGGTTTTCCTCGATCCCTGGTTGAAAAAAAAAATCCGTTCGCGAAAATCATATTGACAATGGAATTTTGGTAAATAGTGGCTTCGCTAATTATTGTTTTGAAGAGAAGTGTTAAGTGTATCATTTCTAAATATTGAATAGTTGCTTCTATTGTTGTAGTTACATTTTAAGTCTTTTCAATCATTCTAGAGAAAATCTGGGGGTAGCACCTTGTGAAATTTTTTTGTTCAAAGTTCCAACATCGTCTCAATTATCTTATTATGCTTTTAATTACTTCAGGCTCAAGTAAGTGAGAGTCAGAAGAAGTTCCGTGTTGATGAAATTGCAGCTGCGATCTGTTATCGTCTAGCAAAATTCTTGTGTAGCTGGAAGAATGCCATAGAGCGTTGTCTTGGTGAAATTGCCAAATCGTAAGATTCAAATTCAGGATTCCCCTAGTTAGGTGTAACTAAAACATAACTTCACCTAAAAAGCCTTAGCTGGTTAGAGTAGTAAGATTTACAGGTACCTATTATACAGGGTGCACCATGTATCCTTCTCTATATTGCTATCTCCTGAACGCTAAGAGATACAGGGTCGGTTAAATTAGAGAAAAGATGCGCAGTTTTGTGGCCATCTCGAATTCGTCAAAACATGGAAGATATCTGTGACCGTTCCTGAAATATCCTGAAAAAACTGAAAAATCGAGATTTCTTATTTTCCTCATATGTTTTTTATTATTGGAAATTAATAAATAATTTTTTGTAGGCTTACATAAGCCGTTAAGAGCTATCCATCTGACATTTCAAAAATTTTCAAGGCCTGCTAGATCCAAGAGTTTTCACAGTCAACTTTCGTTTTTCTTATGGCCGCCATATTATTTTTTTATGTCGTTCGATATAAAAAAAAAATTGCAAACCAAAAATTAATAAACTTTAAAAATTTTTTTGTTTAATTTTTATTCTTAATTTTTCAAAGAAAAACCTAATAAAAAATCGTCGAAAAACGTCAACATTTGCAAAATAAGCCGAAATAGTGCTTGCCTTATGGTTATTTAATTTATCTATGAAATTCGGTCTAAAAATGTGTCTTTTTCGTAAAGAAAAAAGAAGAATAAATTTATTTTTTATTTATTTTTTGAAGTTTAACATTTTTTTGTTTTTATGATTTTTTTTTATACCGAACAACATAAAGAAACACTATGGTGGCCATAAGAAAAACTAAAGTTGACTATGAAAATTCTGGGATCTAGTCGGCTTTAAAAATTTTTGAACTGTCAGATGGGTAGCTCTTGACGACTTATGTAAGCCCACAAAAAATTATTCATTAATCTCCAATAATAAAAAAGATATGGAAAAAATAAGAAATCTCGATTTTTCAGTTTTTTCAGGATATTTCAGGAACGATCACAGATATCTTGTATGTCTCGACGGAATCGAGATGGCCACAAAATTGCGCTCCTTTGGACTTGTTTAACCGACCCTGTATCCGTTAGCGTTAGGAGATAGCAATATAGAGAAGGATACATGGTGCACCCTGTATAAGCGCATCGGACGTCACTTCACAGAAACTATTAAAATTGTGACTTAAACTTTCTAACAGAAGTTCATAAAGATTGCTGGTTGTAGATTTATCTTCTGACTTCGTGATTCCAACTATTATAACTGATGATTATTATCATAACTTTCTGTTTCTGTACAGGATGTCTCAACACTAGTGTCCACCCCAAAAATGACGACTAATTACAAAGATATTAATTTCAGATTTTGAGCAAATTTATGTGAACCATATTCATCAATCCATACTCGTATAATCCCTTGGGATTATATTTTGGAATATGTGATTGCTTTAGAATCCGTAGCGTTCGTATTATTAGGGTTTGAGCATTAGACCAATCAGCTGTCAGAAAATCCAAAATATAATTGAATTTAATTATAATTGCAATTATTATAATTCCAAAATATACTAACCAAAATATCCAAAATATACCAAAAATACCAATAACTTTTGAGTTATATTTTGAAGTTTGATCAATCTGAAGATACGGACTATAGATCGAGCTACAAATTGATAAGCGTCTTTGGTCTCAAAGTGAAATTAATTAGCGTCACGGTTCCGTCGCGTTAGATGATTTATTGAAAATTTTCGTTTTTTCGCGATCAAGACAATTAATTTATTAATTAATTAATTAATATGTAGCCCACTAATACACATAGTTTCTGAGAATTTAAAATTGATATCTTTGTAAGTATAGCCGTCATTTTTTTGCCGGACACTAGTGTTGGGACACCCTGTATATCCCCGCTGAATGATATGTTAGAAAAATGGAAAAACGGATCTTTGCGTCTTTGCATTTTTTATGAAAAAAAAAACATTATTCATTACATAATTCTTTGTTAATACACCCAAAATACTTATAAGTAGTTATAAAATGTCCCACGTTTTGAAGGCAACATTCTGAATAAAATTCAACAAGCATTAAAGTCGACTAGTGCCTATATAATGTCACTTTTTATAATATTCCTATATTTTATATTGGATCGGGAAGTAGATATATGTGAAGGTTTTTCATTTAATATTCATCGCCTTTTTCGTGGACGAACATATCAATTTTCTCAAGCACCTATAAAAATCTACAAATTGAAATCCAATATATCAGCAACCCCATTTTAACCCCTTTTATGGTATCAGAGGTATTCTTGAAATTGTTATTCCTGTCTTCGTCTGGGGAATAATTTATTAATTATAAGTTTACTGTCGACATTTGAAACTTGAAACTGAATTAATTTCATGTTTATGATACTTGTAACTGAGTGAATTAATTAATGACCTGTTTATCTAATCTCAAAGTTACCCTGGTTTTCTCTCTTTGTTCACTTTATAGAATATACATTGTTGTGTAACAGAATAAAAGAGATCCCGAGACTTATAACAGCAATTATAAGAGATTCATTGTTACAGGCCATTACTGAAACAAATCAAGAATTCCGCAGAATCTCATATTGTGTTGGATTGTTCTACGGAGAAGATTTACAATGTCCTCAAACAGGCGCAACAAATTGGAATGATGAGCGATTATCACAGTTATCTCATTACGTCCCTGGTAAGTGCGCAATTAGATAGAAGGTAGACGTAGATCTCGACTATTTTATGCCTTTTATAATTAAATATATTTAATACAATGTGTTCAATATAAGACTGCAGAGCATGGAATCCAGGAGATGAGTACAGAGTCAGTTATACAGGGTGCACCATGTATCCTTCTCTATATTGCTATCTCCTGAACGCTAAGAGATACAGGGTCGGTTAAATTAGAGAAAAGATGCGCAGATTTGTGGCCATCTCGAATTCGTCAAAACATGAAAGATATCTGTGACCGTTCCTGAAATATCCTGAAAAAACTGAAAAATCGAAATTTCTTATTTTCGTCATATTATCTTTTTTATTATTGAAAATTAATAAATAATTTTTTGTAGGCTTACATAAGCCGTTAAGAGCTATCCATCTGACATTTCAAAATCTTTCAAGGCCTACTAGATCCAATAAGAGTTTTCACAGTCAACTTTCGTTTTTCTTATGGCCGCCACATTGTTTTTTTATGTCGTTCGATATGAAAAAAATAATAGAAACCAAAAATTAATTAACTTCAAAAAAATTTTTTTTTCAATTTTTATTCTTCTTTTTTCAAAGAAAAACAAAAAAAATCGTCGAAAAACATCAAAATTTGTAAAATACGCCGAAATAGTGCTTGCCTTATGGGTTTTTAATTTATCTATGAAATTCGGTCTAAAAAGTTGTCTTTTTTTAAAGAAAAAAGAAGAACAAAAAATGTTTTAATTTATTTTTTGAAGTTTAACAATTTTTAGTTTTTATGATTTTTTTTATACCGAACAACATAAAAAAACAATATGGTGGCCATAAGAAAAACGAAAGTTGACTATGAAAATTTGGGGATCTAGTCGGCTTTGAAAATTTTTGAAATATCAGATGGGTAGTTCTTGACGACTTATGTAAGCCCACAAAAAATTATTCATTAATCTCCAATAATAAAAATGATATGGAAAAAATAAGAAATCTCGATTTTTCAGTTTTTTCAGGATATTTCAGGAACGGTCACAGATATCTTGTATGTCTCGACGGATTCGAGATGGCCACAAAACTGCGCTCCTTTGGACTTGTTTAACCGACCCTGTATCTGTAAGCGTTAGGAGATAGCAATATAGAGAAGGATACATGGTGCACCCTGTATACTCTAAGAAGTGTAATTGTTTTAGGAAATACTAAATTATAACTAAATCCAAAACTTTGTCTCACTCGAGAGAATTAGTCACAAAGAATAAGCGATTTAAGAATACTCAAGTAAATTCCCAGTTTTGTCAGCATATTTCGGGAGTCAATTTAGATATCTCATACACATTTTTGTAATATACGCATCATAAAATTTGATAACCGATCTCTCATTATCATAATATTATTATCTCATTACATGCTGCTCATTTTATCTTAGACACAGTGTACTTCTAATGTATTAATAATTATTATTAGTGTATAGGTACGTATGTTGAAATGTCTGACTGTTGGTTGAATGACACTTATCTCGAAAATTCTATAACCTATAATTCTATTTCGCGTCTTTCAACAACTATACAGCAAGGGTATTGATTTGGTTTCCAATCAGGGAAAAAAATTACAGCGGAGGTCGGTTTATTTTATGCCTTGGAAAAATGGTTTTTCATTATTCTATCTATTTCCTGAGTGGTATTACGACAAAAAAAAATCAGATAGAAATTGAGGATAATAAAACTTCACATTGAAAATATTTCATATCTATTTCAACACCCTGCCCCCTGTATTATTGGCTGTAATGAGAATACTATTCCGACAAAAAAAAAATTTGCAAAACCTTTTCAATAGGAAAATTTATTGTCTTCAATTTTGATGTTTGATGTGAACCATTTTTTTGTTGCCATTTGTCTAAAATTGTGGCTGATCCAGGGAGAGGGAGAGGGGGAGGGAGAACTTAGTATATTATTCAAATCAGGCATAAAATGAACCGATTCCATCAGTAAATTTGTTTTCCCGATTTTAAGATTGACGTTGTTTAATTTCCCTGACGCCTGGCCTGAAAGTAAGAATAGAGAACATAAACCTTAAAAATGAAAATAATTAGATTATCGGATTTGCTGTCTAGAAACAATAGATTCGTGGGACTCATGGGAATTAGGTAAATTTAGACAGATGTATTATTATAGTGAATACCTACCTACACAATTCTAATAAATCATCTTTCAACGGTTGTGCAAAATCCTTTCAAATTATCAATTCCTGTCTATCACTATTCTGTTTTCCATTTTGGTTGTGTTTTAAAGGAACATGAATAAAGAACATAAATGTGTTTTAACATTTAAAGGAAGCCATCAACAATATAAACTAAATTTACCGGAATCGAGTAAAAATGATTTATGTTCCAAGTAGTGTATTATCCATTTTGTCTATTTAGTCTATTCACTAGGTACATAGAATGTATGTGATATCTCGTATATTCAGCATTGTAGAGAATAAATAGTGTTCAGGTATTTATAAGAGAATCCTTTCGTCCTTACAAAACGAAAAAAATGTTGAATGAAATATGGAGCCCGTCATGTAACAGTTTTTTATTCTTTCGAGAATTAAACTTTTCCTACATAAAAATTAAGTTTTCTTGTATAGCGGTTCATTAATTTATTAATCATTGGTCCCTTAGTTTTTCTATATACGTACCTGTCAACGGTCGAACATATCTGTCTTAGATTCTTAGAAGAAGAAACAAAATGTAATTTATGATTAGTCTATTTATTGATATTGATATCGTTAATAACATCCTCTAGATCTTTTTAAGTCAGTTTCCAAAAGAGCTGAGATAATAATTGTTATCCTAATCGCTGGATTCCTAACGTAGAAGAGATAAAAATTACTTACCTGAACAAAAGTATTTAATTTTAAAAATTATAACTACTTTTGTTCCAGCAAAAAATATAATTTCCAGGGGCTCTTTATACTTTCTGAGGTGGTCACAGAAAAAGTGGACTTTATGCATATCAAAAAACTAGCTCTTGTCTAATTGTATTAAATATAAAAATTTTAATAGCAGGAATTTAATTTTAACATCATTGTAATTAACTTTAATACGAATTCAATCAGAATAATAATACCTAACATTAAATATTCCGTGAAACTTCTTTCATGAAAGTTCATGAAAAATATCTCGAACGTAAATTATTCATTTTAGCTGAAAGTTTTCACAAAAGAATAGGTTAAGCTTTGAATTTTCACCTTGAAAGTGAACAGTTTTTACAAAGTGAAACTGTATGGTGTTAATTTCTCTTTAGATTTTTTGAATGTCGAATTTTCTAGATCTCGGAACGTGCAGGTAGACGGTAACGAATTCAAACGAGATTTCAATTTTACATTTCGTTCTTGTCGTGAATTTAAATTGTTCTCGAAAAATAAAAGCTCAAACCTAATCTCTATGCTTCACCATCACCGTCTTGTAAGAGTCCCTAAACGTCTGTCAACTTGTCTTGAATCTTTTTTAACCGCAAAGATGAATTAAAGTTTAATTTTGAAGTAAAAAAGAAGTACAAAAATCCCCGTTGTATGAAAGTGTATATTATAAAATATAGAGTTAGAAATAATTTATGAGAGACTACAGAGATATCCTTAATTTTTCAAGATATGAGCTCGGTTAAAATAGAAAGAAGTTCCAAAATTTATGCACACAATACTGAAAAATCGTGACTTCTTCAGGTTTTAGAGAAAGCGATGGAATGTTATGTTAAGTGAATGCTTTTTTTATAAATTCAAGCTTTCGGCCCGTTTATTTTTGCCATTATCATTCCTAATCATCCTTATCATAATACAACCAAAAATATATTGAATGCAAAGAAAAAAGAAATCAAAATTTCAATCAAAATAAAATATTTCTTTTTATATTATGAATTTCATTCGGTGAAAAACATATTTTTTGGCAAAGAAACAAGAATAAAATTTCGAAATTTCTTTAGTTATTGTATTTTTGGTTTCCTTGATTTTTTCAATATACCAAATGACATGAAAAATGAATTAAGCGCCCATAAGAAAAACAAAAGTCGTGTGTATGGAATTTTATTTGATATTATTTTATTGCTCTCTCAGAGTAGTTTGCGATACAAGTTGCAAAATTTGAAGATTTTAACCACGTACGATAATTGGCGGCAAATGAGACCAAAGGCGAATTTGACAATTGTCAAAATGGTTAATTGTCACGTTTCTCCTTTTGCAACGTGTCACACATGATTTTTTTTTTAATCGCCAAGAAACAATAACAATTTATGAATTGTAAGTTGTCAAGAAATATAACTTTTTTTAGAGATTGGTGTTTTATATTGTCAAAGTACCAGTTCATTATTATCAAATTTCATGATTAAGATTCATGAAAACTTGTAGAGCAAAAGCACGCAACTGCCACACTTTTTTTGCGTATGTCTACAGCAAAGGTACGAACAATGCAGCGACTATGAATTTTGGATCATCGTGGCTTTGGCAGGTAACTGCTGAAGAAGGTAGATAAAAACACTCCTCAAAATCTTGAAAGTATAAAAGGTAATTTTATAAAACTTGAAAGGCATGCAGGAATTGCAAAAATAAGCAAAAAAATCCCATAGGCAGTCGTTGGTGCTTTATAGTTTTCGAGGTGCAGGTTGTTAAAGTTCTTCAAAAAATTTAATATTTTTTTTAAATATCAACAAACTGGCTACCAGAATAACTCGAAATTTTTGACAATAATTATTGTTGTGCCTACTTATTTCAAGAAATATAAACTTTTGAAGTAATTTTTGTGAATGTGATAAATTTTTGGTTTCCTTAAATTTTTAATACCGAATGAAAAAAACAATCTGGTGGCCATAAGAAAAACAAAAGTCGAATATATAAACCGAGGGATCTAGGGGACTTTGAATTTTTTTTTTATATCGAATGGATAGTTTTGAACTTTCGACGAGTTATGTAAACCTACAAAAAAAAAATTATTTATTTTCAATAATAACAAAGATATGTCTAAAAAAAGAAATCTCGATTTTTTAAGTTTTTTCAGGATATTTCAGCAACGCCTGAAGTTTCCATAAATTTTGTTTCAGATTCCTAATAAGCATAAAATTATGAAGCTTTTCTTCTTTTCTTATGAAGTATGCTTCTGCCACTTGAAATTATTGTCGTAAATTATATAAGGTGGCCATTAATAAGAGTCATGTAAAAAGACTCTTATACCTACTACCTGCAACTAAAATCTCTTGTACAAGTTGTACATACAAGTGACTCGCAATTACGTGTCTCAAAGTATTATACAACGAGGCATGAATTAAGTTCATATTATTAAATGAGCCTACTAAAAATGAAAACATGTTTTTTCTTCAATTGTCCAACGGTAAATTACTTTTAACTATGTAAGTTGAAATCTTGACCTAAAATGTTAATTTATAACCGAGAAAATTTGTAATAAGTAATAACCAATGGTATTAGGTAAACTTCAAAGTACCGATTTCGCCAGACAAATTACTTATCGCGTGGAGTATTTCGTTCCCAATGGGAAAGTTCTGATTAAAATACTTAAAACTTCTATTGTTCCAAAGGAGAAGTTAAATTAATAAACGCTCTAAGAGCATTTATTAATTTATTTCAGGACTCTAGTCTTCTAGAAAGTCGCCGTCTGTTCAGAAAAACTTTTCGAGTAGAAGATTAAAATTTTCGGGAAGATTAAATTGATCAAAATTATTAAAAACTTTCAGGCGTCTGTTTATTTCGCTTTTAAAGTTCGACTATAAAAAAATATAATGTACAAAATTCCTAAATTTAATACTTTACCTTATATCCAAGACTTCTTGTTTATCTACTCAGATATGATAAAATTTTTATTTATACTTATTTTTACTTTTAAAAAAGTATGAAATTAGAGAGTTATAATGTAATTAATTTCCAAAAAACTATATCTTTAATGTTACTAATCAATTAATTATTTATTTACAATCAAATTAAAATGGTGATTAATCTGGAAGAAGTGGAAATTTTTCTTAAAAAAATGTAACGGTTAGTAAATTTGTTATTGGTATTGATCAGTTGCCTTCATTTATTTATTGCTGCATTTATTTCATCAAAACTTGCGCTCATAGAATTTTTATCGATGAAGTTCGATCGCTTCATCCAAAAAGTCGACTTTAAGTTTTCCCGAAACTAAACATTTAACAGTTCCTGATTAATAAGTAACAAGAATATTGAAGTTTATTCAGTTGATTAGGCTTAATATATTTCAAAGTTCAAATAAATTATTAATAGTTCTTCCTTGTTAGATTTTATATTGAATAATATTGAACCACTTAGATTATGTGATATTTGAGAAATATTTGGGATTTATGTTAATAGGTTCAAATTCAATGGTCACTATAGGTTCCTTTTAATGAACGAAATAGAAAACTTTCGCACAGTATGTGTGGTGAAACTGAAGACATGAACAGTACCGGTAATATGACATGCTGATGAGTCCAAGTAAGGACGAAACGGTACCGTCCATGTCCTCAGTTTCACCTTACATACTGTGCGAAATTTTTCTAACTCCTTGTTAGAGAAATATAGTCTTTAATATTTTATATAAATGAACGTTTAATCATAATATCGTACATTATTATCTAATATTTAAGAGGCAGACCATTTCGGTCTTTGCAAGAAGTTAAAAATTATCTGAAAAATTGATTCAGTCAAGCATACCTACTTCATTGAATATCCGTGAAATAAACTTCAGCGCTCGAGCAGATTCAGTTCTTCGGTTCTTTCATATTGTATAGTGGATAACTTCTTACAATATGAGCTGTATTGTTTGAAAGATTTTTTAATAACACAATTCACTTTTAGGACCAGGTGTCTTATTTGATTTTTTCTTACACGTTCCAGGTGTAGCTTAAGAAATATAATATCGCCGCACATTCTTTTTTATATCAATCTTATATATGTACCTCTCTTGGAATTATGTTCTTATAAATATTAGTCAACTCTGATATAATATAAATTCTATAAATCATGGGTTTATCTTTATGTAATTTTACATCTTCATTATGCGTATTGATTCTCTTTCTTGTAATAAGACACGATACCGCGATAGATACACTGCGAGGAGAGCAAATTAACCTTTCTTTTCCCTCCGAAATAATTGGAAAAGCTTGAGGTTGCTGAGATTCCTTTGATAAGCCAGGGACTCACTACCGTTCCTATGATCTGGTAATGAAATCTCAGATGAGTGGTGTAGAGTTGATTGATTTACCGAGGGTTTTCTTTTTTTTGTCTTTTTTGAACATCAAACAATGTAACTAATTTATACTTATTATAAGAAATGTTCGTTTCAGTCAAAGACTTAAGAAGACTTAACAAGTCGATGTGCGGGTATATCAAGACGTTGATCTTCTAATAATTTAATTTAATTTAATTTTATGTTGAGAATTTTTTTCCAAAGAATAGATCTATGTTAATTTGAACAGAATGAACTGACTAATAACGCCAAAATATTTATTCTGTGCTCAATTCTATAATTCCATGGAGTTAAAATAAGATAAAAAATTGTATTTAAATTAACAAATCGAACTACCTATTGATAAAAGTATGCATGAACTCTTTGAATCATAACTTTTATATTGGAAGAGATGCTTTTTTATTAATTGTTTCCAAAATAATATATTACAATGTAGAACGTTTACGAAATGCATTAAAAGTCCCCAAGTCTACGATGTTCCTTCAGGTTTACTAGTATACTATATCAAGAGCTTATTGGTACGTCTTCCAAGAATCTCTCAAAGTACATCAGCGGCTTTTGAGATAACAAGCGAATCAATCGACTGCATTTTACTTTATTTGTTCCGAAATTTGCCACAACTGCAACTCCACATCCATGAGTAGCGAAGTTCGAGAAAGATTATTGTTATAATGCGGAAGTTTTAAACCGAATGGAAGAAGATATCCCGCCATTACAATCTCTATTAACGATGGAGAAGTTTCGAAATTGACTTCATTTCTTGTCTTTTTAAGTTTCTCGACTGACTGCATCAGTGAGGCTAGGTTATTTTACTTTAACTCTGGAAACTAAAATTCTTGTGCTTCTTATTTTTTAAAGAAACCTTTAATGGATCTTCGGTATATAACTATATTTTTCCGATCCATTTTATTTTTTTATCAAAATTTTAATAATGAGGGTCTAAATCCGGTCACGCATCTGAGTAACCTTGCATTCGTTAGCACTGCCGGAGAAATTTCGTAAGTCACAAACTGTACCGAGGAATACAACCTGCAACCACTCTCAAAGCGTCATAATAGGGATTCTCTGGCAGTGCATGTACAGTTTCAATAAAAAAAGAGCACGGCAGCGAGTTATAGCTTCCACAAGTGACAAAATTTGTTCGGCAATGCGAGATAATGGCAAACGTTCTTCAGATGAGTGATCAGCTTTATAAAAATGGACACAACGGCGGTTGCGGTAATCATCACCTAGTCGGACGCCAAATTTTGAACTAATTCTGCTTTCCCTTTTTTTATAATTTAAGGTATTCATAAAAAATTAACGCACTACAGTTTTCTTTACATAAAAAATTAGGAATCTTTCACGCAGCATGTGAGGTGAGAACTAAAGGCATGGAAGGGTACTGTTTCGTCCTCGTTAGGGGCTCATCAGCATGTCCACATGTGGCAGATTAGACCCGAAATCTCCATAAATTTTAATTATAAATAATAGGTATCGATATGTAGGTATTATTATTATTTATCAAAATTTAACCACCTAAGAGTCTATCTTGGTTAATGTTTTTCGCACGCTCTTTTGATTTAAAATTTGACACAAAATTTGCTTGATTTTGTTTTTTCGTTTTCCGATAAATGAAAAGGCTTCATATTTCTAGATCCATATCCCGTCAACTGTGTTACATCATTATGCAAGGGTCAATTATACAGCCATTGAACCAAGTAGTTCAATTTACATGGAAATGGTGTTTGGTATGCATCACCGATTGTTAACTTAATGTCTTACATTCACTCAAATATTAACAGCGGTTGGAAGGCAAATCCGGTAGCTGGCTGACCATACAGTAGCCCAACTTGTCCTTTATGCACGATAATATGCATAATCAATGTTGGATAGATCAGAGCTAGCTCAGTTTACATTGCCCTAGGTTGTAAGAAAATTATGCAAACTATGCACGTTTTCTTTCTTCATTATACATGCAATGAATGAATTATAAAGTTTCATTAGTGTGGTCAAGTTATTTTACGTAATAACTGCAAACTCCGGTGTGTATTTTAGATCGATATTTTTTTCACAATTTGCTCCAATATTTACTGCCACAAAACACCAGATTATAACTAGTATAATCTGGCAGCAAATTGTTCCCATCTTGCTGAATGTTTGTCATTTATTCATGATGCAATTTCATTAAACCGATCTTCTACAAATATACCACTAAAAGTAATGTTTTGTTAAACTTTAACATTTTATGATCAACATTTTGGAATTTCGTTTTTACTACAAAGTGCCTATAAGCTTAGGTCGAGCTTGGTTTTTCTCTATAGTTGACTCAATCTTGGGGGACTTTACGGAATATCCAGGATAATCGTGATAAATAAATAAATAAAATGCATTTGGGCCAACAATCATGACTGGTTGAGGCAAAAAGTTGCCAGACTTACTCGAAACGGCTTTCCTCTTGAGGTCACTTCGACTTTTTCTGGGTCCAACAAATCACCCGAGCTCAACAGAAAAAACTAGTTTTAAAAAATACTTTGCGACAGTAACTCTTATGACGGGAAAGCAAAAATAATAGATGATAGTCTTTCTAAAGCATGGTGGTCAGCTAGGACTCAAAACTTTAATAATTGTTATGATTACCATCAATGGCAAACTATAATCTTCATTCTTTATTGCCAAACGTCAAGAAATGGAGTGAAGCTGAATTAGGACAAATTTGAGTTGCTAGAGCAGCAAAATACCGAAAATAAAATAACAGTCGCCAAAGGACTGAAAAGAAAGTGACACGTGAATAAGAACAGATTTTTTTTATTGAAACCATGAGTTAGTGTGTCCAGCAGAATCCTTAGTGAATTAATAATAATTGTTGGTTTTATTTACGTGTTTTATGAAAGTGTCGATAGCGTGAGTGCCTATTTTATCAATGTTTTTGAATGTTTTGACAACTGTCCTAACCTAACAAAAAAAAAACCTGTTAGTTGTAAACAGTGGATTAGTGAAGACAAACCTCTTTGTGTCAGGCCCTACTCCAAAACGGATTTATTTTGGAACACATTTTATTGTAAAGCTCAATGGTGTTGCACCCTGCCAATATCGGTCCCTGAATTTCATTATCTTAAGATATGCATAATCTTCCTGTCTGATTGTCTTGTTTGACATGATTTCGCTAAACTGTAACAGAGCATACTTTAAGTAGTCTAGACAACGTTTACTTTCCTGATTAGATCAATAATGAACGAGAATCTGGAAGGTAACAACGTCTGATGAGATGAGGCGAATATCTACACGAAATTCTGTAGATATTAACCAAACATTTTCTTTCAAATAAAAAATATTGAATTAAACGATCCTGAAAAGAGAACAAATATTTCTTCAACCAAGTATCAGTTTTATTGATTCAGTGTTTATTCGTACCTGAAATTAATTGTCATTAGCCTCAGTGCAATTAAGAAACGATTTAAAGTAAATCTCCTGAGAATCATTGTAAGGAGTTGTTGACAATCAGAAAACATCTAGTCGGGCTCCTTAATTGCTAATTAAGGATGACTGAAATTATCTGAAGTTGTGTCCACTCGAGCCTAAATATTACAGCCCAGTAGTAATTCTTAATCATTTTACGTCGCGGTTGAATTATTCATTCAGTTCCCTTTCAATTCAGTACTCGGTATACCTACCCACTCACTTTTCCAGTATTGAGTTAAAGTAAAGGATAAAGGATGTTGTAAAGCGACTAACAATCAATGAAAAGAAATTAACAGTGAAACAGTTTGACACAATTTAATTCCTTTCAATTTCTGGATTCTGGATTCTTAGGAGGACACAGAACAAGTCCGCTGGACTGAACCCACAGGTGGCCCATTGTGCTTCCTCCTGATATGAGCCAAGCATGGATCCACGGAAGTTGGAGGGTGAAGGACAACGACACAGTATATGTTCCACAGTCTCTTCCTCTTGGTAACATTCCCTGCATAGTGGGTCAGGGTTAATTCCCATTGTATGGGATGTTTGTTTAGTCCGCAGGGCCCGGTGTAGATGCCAATCACTAATTTGAGTGTTGGTCGGGATACCCGCAGACAATATTTGGTGAGTTTGTCGCTTGGAACCGGTGTTTGGGTAAGCAAGCCGATTGTGCATTTCGCCAGCATCGTATATGCTCCTCAATTTTTATTATTGAGTAGAGGTCGCATTAGTGTCAGCGGAACAGGAGGCTCGGGCGCGGAGGGAGATTTGGCTCCCTCTAGAGCCAGCCGATCCGTGGACTCGTTTCTTTTGATGTTGGAGTGTACTTTTATCCAGAACACCGTGAGTCTGTTGTGATTAGCAACAGCCGTTAGAGCCCCGCGGGCCTCCAGAACAAGCCAAAGCAAAACCTTTGGCCTCTGGGTATCCCTAGAATCTTGCTGTCCATTAGGATTAATCAATAGGTTTTTGTTAAATTTTGTTCTTCCACGTACCCTCAAAGTGAGTCTGGATGATGTCAATCGTCAGGCGTTTTAAGTATGTATAAAACTTGAAGGCACTTGAGAAATATCGAGGACTCTAAAATACGTCCATCTCGTGAAATTAATCTTTTGTCAAATGTTTCTGGCAGTAAATTAATTGTGGATTGTGGCATGTGGCGCTGTCTTTCCGGAACCTTATATCAGCAACAATAATAGCTTCCAACTGAGGCATAAAACCGTTGGTACCTAATCATTTTTCTGTACCGCCGACCCTTGACATTCTGACTAGCATCATTTCTGAAGAAGTAGGGACCAATGATTCCATCGGCTCATAAAGTTTTTCTGGATGTGATGGTTTTTCCTGAAAGGCTCGTTGACCATCATCGCTCCAACTGCAGGAATTATGTTTGTTGATATAATCGCATTTAACTATTGCGCTTCATTGCTGAACAAAATTTACAAATTAAATTACCGATCAATAGATTTTTTTTAATCATATAGATAATTTTATTTTCTCAGCCTATACTCTCAAAAGCAACACATTGTATAGGTGCATAACCTACCAAAGTTCTTCCAAATATGCAAAATAGTAAAATGCCATGTCACCATTTAGGCTTCGCCGCAGGCTTCCAGTTTACTAATTAATGAATGAATCAGACCTCCCGCCGGCCATGTTTAGTCAAATTGAAATTAAATACATCCTGGAGAATTCCATCAATTGTAATTAATTAATGTCAATCTGCAAAGACATTTTTAAACTACGCATTTTGTGCTGCACCAAAACAAGCGACCTATTTCTTAATTTTTTATATTGAGAAAAACATATATTTCGCACAGTTTTGTTGCAATCTTTTCAGTTTATTTATTACGTTGATCAAGACAGTAATCTTTTCTCTTGATTGAAATTGATTTGAGCGAGATTTTCAAGCAGTTTCAAAGCTTTGAAGCTTATTTTCGCAAGCAAATGAGTGTCGTGTGAACGTATACCTTGTGACATAGGACATCTGCCGGCTTGTCAGGGATTTGCATAGATAAATTAGGATTTGAACTAGAATTACTTGAGGCGTAATCTCCGTCCCATATTCATCTTCTACGAAACTACTAGAATAGAACTCCAGCTAGATTGTCGAATGCGCCATATGTATAGGTAACGGTTTTTCTTTTTAATCCCATTTATTGCTTGTAATTGAAAATAAACAACTATAAGAATGTTACTTACATTTACATGTTTACGTTTTTTTATTATTTCAGGATCTCCATGGTGTAGATTTAGAGGAATTCAAATATGGAGGCACAAATATAACAGCGTTTCGATTAGTGGATCCTGACGGGCCTGAAGTCAGAAGGGTTGTCAGAGAATGGGGTACAGCCGACACGAAATATAAAAAGGGAGACACAGCGATTGTAAGTAGTAATATGCAAACTATTAGTTTAATTCACGCCAAGAACAATAAAAAAAGGTCAAATACATCAATTTTGGAGTTCTTAAGAGTACACTTTTTAATTTCAATTTCAATTTCAATTTATTGTTCAACAGAGTAACTCCATTTACAGAACAAGATAATATATACAATACATATGTACAATATAAAACATACAATATAAAATAATCATAAGTATCATTTTCTACAAAATCCTACCAGCCAGGCTCGTGAGCAAGTTCACAGAGCAGCCATGATATAAGTCACAATTTGTACAGATTTTGTTGTAACTCCTACACATCATATTAAGAGGTGATCTCACTCCTATATCTGTATTAACTGCTTCGGTATAGAATGTTAATTCTCTCCTTGTATTGTGTTTGGGAACAGCAAAGTTAATACTCGATAATAACAAAGGGCAGTCAATCCTACCCTGGATCAAGAAGAATAAGAACCTTAATGAAGATATGATGCGACGATGCTCCAGTGATAGACAGTTGAAGTTTCGTAACAGGACCTGATGATCAAAACCACGCTCCGGATACCTGCCATCAATCCTAAAAGCAAGAAACTTCAGAAACTTACGCTGTACCGCCTCACAGGCTTGTTTATGGCAAGCATAGTGTGGGGACCATACAAGTGAACAGTATTCTAGTCTTGATCGAACAAAAGCGTTAAATAACAACCTATGAACATTCAGATCGGTGAAATCTCGGCAGGTTCTTATTATGAATCCTAGCGTTTTAAATGCTGCTTTTACCATATTTTCTATATGTGGTTTGAAAGATAAACTACTATCAAACAGTACACCAAGATCCCTAATTGTTTCACATCTTGATAATTCAGTTTCATAAATCTTATATTTTAATAGGATCGGTTTAATTTTTCGAGTGTAAGACATGATCTTACATTTATCTATGTTTAAGTCAAGCCTGTTCAGAGTGCACCATTGGTGAACCCTATCTATTTCATCCTGTAGGATTGAGCAGTCATGCACTGTTTCCACTTTGACATAAATTTTCAAGTCGTCCGCAAATAGCTGATGACTACAGCAGAGGGTGCGGCTTAAGTCATCTATAAATAATAGAAAAAATAAAGGACCCAAATTTGAGCCCTGCGGTACTCCTGAGGTTGCCAGTATTGGGTCTGATTGATGACCACGATAGGTAACATATTGGGTTCTGTCCAGTAGGTAAGATGTAAACAACTTTAACATACGATCTCCAAAGCCAAAGGATTTCAGTCTATCGAGCAGTATTAAGTGATCAAGGCGGTCGAATGCTTTTGAAAAATCAGCATAGAATACGTCCACCTGACCCTGGGCGTCAATTTGTTCAGATAGATAGTGCACAAAAGATAACAGATTTGTAGAGGTGGAACGGCTTGACATAAAACCATGTTGGTTTTGAGAGATAAAGTTCCGCAAAAGAGGATATACGCGATTATAAATACAACATTCATAAATTTTGGCAAAATTTGATATTATACTAATAGGTCTGTAGTTACTATAATTTCAGAAGTCACTCCACTTTTGTGAACAGGACAAATTCTGCTTATTTTCCAAATATTAGGAAATGTGGATGTTTTTAAGGATAATTTGAAAAGTATCATAAGCGGGTAGACAAAAATATCCTTACAGTCTTTTATTATAAAACTAGGGATTTGGTCAGGACCTGCGGTATTCGCGTTTCCTAGCTTAGAGATTGATACAAGTATTTCTTCAACCGAGAAGCAAGAGATGTCAATGTTAGGTACGTCATATCCCGCACCATTATTCATCCCATCTACTTTTGCTCTATTAATGGCTGTTATATATGAACTTTTAAAATGTTTTGCGAATCCGTTAACGATAGCCTTCGGGTCAGTATAATCTCTGTTGTCTAAAGTAAGAATAGCAGGTATTCGAGTTATATTCTTTCTTTCTTGAGCGAAAGAGAAAATATTCTTTGGTCTTGTTCTGATTGATCTCTGAGTGTCAATTATGAAGGCTTCATAATCCTTGCGAATATGCGTCTTCACGCATGACCTCAGGTATTTGAAATCATTAGGTTTATTATTTCTTAGCCGCCTAAGATGACTTTCTTTCTTTTTTATAAGTTTTATTGTATTCCGACTATACCATTTCGGGAAGGATTGACCCAATCCTCTGGACCGTTTTATGGGAACGTGTCTATTGAACGTAGCGTAGATTTGATCATAAAATTGACCACAGGCCTCTTCTATGCTTTCATGAGTCAATAGAAAATTCCAATCAGTCAGAAGAAGATCGTGATACAAAGCTTGAAAGTTTGCTTTCTTAAAGTTATATGACATCGATGATGAGTCAAATGAGAACTTTTTACTCTTACTATGAAGATACGACGGCACAATATACAGGGCGGGGTGGTACAGGTCTTCTTTAATCAATGGAGCATCATCATGATGTACCTCACATGAAGAGTTACTAAGTACAAGATCCAACAGGCGACCGCTGGAATTAACTACCATGTTATATTGCTTCAATCCCCTGAAAGCCAAGAAATTAGCGATTCTCAAGGACTTTCCGTCATTATGAGTCGAAAAATAGTCTGGCACATTAAAATCTCCAAATATGAAGAGATTGTCCATGCTGGAGCATAGTTCCTCCAGCAAATCAAAAAAATACTCATAATCACGTAAAGGAATACGCGGTGGAATATATATTAAGACAATACAGATAATAGTCGTGCCGAAATCACATTTGCAGGCAACAATATCAATTAATGGAAGCTTAACATTGATACTCGATACATCAAGTAGTTTTGTTTTTATAGACCTTTTTATTGCTAAGAGCACACCTCCTCCTTGTAATAGTTCGACTTCCCGATGTCTACGATCACACCTATATACGTTGTAATAATCTGGAAGCAGCTCACTAGAATCAACTTTAGGTGACAGCCACGTCTCTGTAAGTCCAATCATATCAAATTCCAAATCGCTGACGTCACGGTAAAATGCGCTGACTTTTGTGTTCAGTCCCCTTACATTTTGATAGTAAAACTTCAGAGGAATCCCACCAGCACCAGGAGCATCCCGTTCACAGCTTATGGACCTGGATTGGGAGGAAGGCTCCCCTGACGAAAATTTAATCTGGAGTAGTCGGTGAATTTCTTGAATGCAACATCATGAGGCCAAAAGTTAGGAGACAACAATTGGTCCTTTATCGTAGCTGGGACACCTACTTTAAAACTTCTGTAGGACTTTGATCGTACTTCTAGCTCCACACATGTCACAGTTGAATCCGGGATTTTACGTTGAACGTAGGTAATGATATTTTCACAGTTAACTGTTAAGTTTAGTTTTGATACATGTATGAAACTTTGTGGAATGAAAGCAGCCAGTTCATCACTGGTATCACCTGTTCCATACTTCGTAAAGTTTTTACGGCGATTGACTTTTACTACTTTTGAGTTTATCGATTTCACTATTTTTAGCCACAACAGTATCTTCAAGATTGGCAACTTTTTCATTGAGAAGTCTGTTAGATTGACGCAGCTCGGTAATTAATAACTTAAACATACCTAAATTACAATCCGTTAATTCGCTCACTGCCTCAATAGAACGGTTACACTGATCTTCAGTTTGAAGTAATAAGTCACAACATTTTAGCAATCTGGATGCACACTTGGGGTGAAATACTACACCACATTTTACGCAGGTTGGGCCACTTTTCGCAATTATTTTGCAATATTTACACTTTACTTTATAGCTTTTTGACGAGTCGTCGACAGAAACGTCTGTACCCGGCGCCATCATGCGCAAAGTTATGGCACATTAGAATTATATTCAACTCCTTAATCGATATCGGTTTAATATTTTAAAACTCTTAATAACTTAAGATGTAATATCATCTTATTGGACTTTAAATTCTCATTTCTAAAATTTGTTCTTTGATAAACGATATTTCTGAAACTGAAAATATTTTCTATAAATCAACCAGTAAGTAATGTTTTCTACCGTGATCTTTTTCCAAAGACATCATTTTGATTTTATCAAAATCTACGGCCGGACTGTTAAATATCTGCTCCCATGTTTTTTGTTGAAAAATTAAATTTTTTGACTCTTCTGACAAAACATTATTTGAATTTGCAAATTAAAAGATATACTCTATTGTAACCTATCAGATCCTGGTAGCCCTTTTTTATTACAAAAATCCACCAAAAACCCGTGGAAATAAAAAAATTTATACAGGGTGTATCTAAATAACACCGAAAAAAATTAAGGGGTGATTCTGTGATGAAAACTAAGGGGGGTATTTGGTATAGAATTTTTTGAAAAAACTCTCCCCGAAAAAGTTACACCCCTCCGAAGAATTAAAAAAAAATGGTTTTTATTTTTTATTTTCCCTGTATATTAAGCTAAAGACACGAAAATTGGTAAATATTAATTGTCAATGAAACTACATATTTTGAATTTTTTTCAACCCTGAAGTATGCTTAGAAGGGATTGAAATAGTCAACCCCTAAGATATTTTACTTTACAATTTTTTTTAGATTAAAATTTTTCTTTAAAAAAAACACGGCTAAATAGCTCAATTAATCTACAAACTTTTTGATCTCCATAAGTTTTTTCTGAAACTTGCGCACTTAAGAGAAAAAAATAAATGTATTGCAAGCTCATGTTATAAATAGTGTTTTATTGAACAATAGCCAACCAAAAAATTAGGCAAAGATTCTTACAACTAAAACAATAGTAAGCAAAGAATGAAAAAAGAAACTGTCGAAGGTCAACAATACAATTTTTTTTTTTTTTTTTTTTTTTTTAAAAGAGGGAGCATCGGTCTTAACTGTGTAGGTAAGACATAGTCGCTCCACTCTGGTAATTTGGCTTTGAGACGAACTCTTTAGCCACACACACTTTAAATTATATTTTGCCATTTAAACGTTCGATCGCTTGTTTTACTTTTCACAGACATTCGAAAATGAATCTGAAAAGTAAAGCGGGCCGAGGTGAGTTTCGAACCCGCGATCTATGGCTTCGTGAGCCAGCGGAGAACCACTAGGCCACGGAAGTCACTCAACAATACAATAATATTGCTATCAGTATTATTGTTTTTATGAATGTCACTGCAAAGCACAGACCACTAGACCTTAAGGCAAAATATCCTCGCGTTAGCTCATCTTTGTGAAAATGCATTTCATTTATTTTTTTTCTCGTAAATGCTTAAGTTTTCGAAACAACTTGTGAAGATAAAAAAGTTTGTAGATTCATTGAGCTATTCAGCCGTGTTTTTTTAGAGAAAATTTTTAATAAAAAAAAAAAAATTTTGTATGATAAAATATCTTAGGGGTTGACTATTTCAATCCCTTCTAAGCATACTTCAGGGTTGAAAAAAATTCAAAATATGTAGTTTCATAAACAATTAATATTTACCAATTTTCGTGTCTTTAGCTTAATATACAGGGAAAATAAAAAATAAAAACCATTTTTTCTTAATTCTTCGGAGGGGTGTAACTTTTTCGGGGAGAGTTTTTTCGAAAAATTCTATACCAAATACCCCCCTTAATTTTCATCACAGAATCACCCCTTAATTTTTTTCGGTGTTATTTAGATACACCCTGTATAACAAATAAAATACCAAGAGGAAAATTAAAGTAATCAGAAACTTCATTTCAACCTTACAGGAAGCGTAAGAGATAAAAGACGCAAATAAATTCAATTCCTTAAATAAAATGTAAATGTCTCCTAAATAATTGAATTTATTGGCGTCTTTTTTTCTCTTACGCTTCCTTAAGTAAAGTTGAAATGGTTTTTTTTTTCTGAACTTTCTTAATAATTTAATTTTCCTCTTGATATTTTATTTGCTATGGCGAAGTTTTAATTTTAAGGGGTTTTCAGTGTATTTTTGTAATAAAAAAGGAGTGCGATATGTCCGATTATATGTTACACAGCCTCCCGCGTCTAATAGCTTGGGTAGGCATACCTTAGGCATGAGGCGGTGATTTTTCTGCTTCTGTTGGCTTTCTCCTACTTCCTCCTTAGTTTCTCCTTCTTCCTGTTTTTTTTTCCTTTGCCTGTCTGTCCTTATTTCTGCCGATCTTCTTGTATAAGGCTTATTAAACTTATCCTTTTCCGGATTTAATTTGGCTCATTTGTCATTTTGTCATTTGTAGAACTCATGACACGTGTAATTATGGTTGTTTAAAGTGGTTTTTTGGTTAGCTGTTATTATTGTTTATATGTACCTCAGGTTTGTGATACCTGTTTGCCTTTTTTTATAGATAACTAAATTAACGGTACAGACCCGATTTTGCACCAATCTGCATATTAGTTGACACCAAATTTCTCATATAATAAAATCTGTCTGGAATTTTTCCGTCAACCAATATCATATTTTTGTCCCACAGCGATAAGTCTAAAGAGATACAAAAAATTAATTTGTAGGAACTCAGACAAAATCTTCAAAACTAATTTGTAAGGCACAATATTACATTACTAAAGTTAAATCCATAATTATTAAAAGTCGATCGCAGTTAAAGGCGATTTTTAAAATGCCTTTCGACTTCCCTACATTTCCTGCTGCTCCTTAGTAGATTAAGGGTCGCTCTCCGAATTGTTTGCCTCTTGTTCTTAATTTCGCCAGCAACTACCAGTATTCGTATCCTGAGCCCTTCTCCGTTATTACTGTGAGTGGTTTGTATACACACTTCCTGCTTCATATGACTCCATAGATAATAATCTAGAACAGCGAATAGGGTCATGGGACCCAGGAGGCCAGGAATGAGGGTACGATCCAACGGTTCGGGTAACTGTTGTCGTGATGCTACCTAACTTGTTGAGAAAAATGCTGCTGTACTAAATCCTTATGAAGTAAAGTCCCCTTCTTTTCACATTAATATGTTTATTAGGTTATTATTAGGTTTGTTTCACAAAACCGAGTATTTTTTTTTATTCTGATATTTACTTCAGATATCGCTAAAGATGAAGCCCGTGCAAATCATCCAATTAAATCCAAATTGGAATCCAAAAAAAAATTGAAATCCAAAAAGCGCGCATGTGTATTCCAAATTCCTCTCGTAGAATATCCTGCATTTAAGAGTTCTTTTTACTCTTATAAACTTTGTATACAATTTATATAATTAGGAATTAATTTAACATTGCAGTAGTCTTTTCACAATTCTCAAGACTTCTTTAAGATTTAAATACCATTTAATTGCATTTCATTTCCTGGTGAACGCCTGCACTTAAACTGCATAACTGCAAGCACTTTGTAAGGCTAATGTTCACTTGAATTAGGGTATATATCTCCAAAACAGTAGTATGAAAATACCAATTGTACTTGGGAGTTAATTTACAATGCTGCAACAAGATCTCCAAACAATAGAATTCAACTGTTATAGAAATAGGAAGCGTATCTAATCTTATTTGTTCTGTTTCAATTGCATCTCGGATCAACTAGGACAACAACACTTTCGTGAAGGTAAGTTTGTATTTGTAATAATAAAAGGATTTACTGCTGCAGAAAGGTAATGAATTAGTTAGTTCTATTACAAGTCGTTGTTGGTTCTCGAGTTAAATAATTAAAGCCAAACAATGAAGATAAAGGATACAGGAGACTGATCTCAAATAATCGACTTTCGTTTCGTGCTTTACATTTACTACATACCTAATAGTATTGCTATGAGATCTAAATTCAATAGATTAATTTATACAGGGTGTACCAGCTGGATTTAGACAACGGTAAGGGCCGTGTAGGTCTCGTCAAGACGAAACGTTTTTTTATTTGAAGTTTTTGGATTTGGACCTTCGTTGCGGAAATATGGCCGACTTCCGGTTTTTAGTTTTTTGGCTCCAGTTTCGACATTTTTAGGTTCTCGCCCAAACTGAAACTAGTTTTGGAAACTCCTTAGCTTCAGTTACAACTTTCATATTGAAGTCAAGGTTCTATCTCTGTTGGATTCAAAATGGCGACATGCCCAAGACTTTAAATTTTAAGTCTTTGAATCAATTCAAATTGAACCAAATTGAAAAATTAAGATTTTAATCCAACAGAGATAGAACCTTGACTTCAATATGAAAGTTGTAACTGAAGCTAAGGAGTTTATAAAACTAGTTTCAGTTTGGGCGAGAACCTAAAAATGTCGAAACTGGAGCCAAAAAACTAAAAACCGGAAGTCGGCCATATTTCCGCAACGAAGGTCCAAATCCAAAAACTTCAAATAAAAAAACGTTTCGTCTTGACGAGACCTACACGGCCCTTACCGTTGTCTAAATCCAGCTGGTACACCCTGTATTTGCGCAGATTATTACTTATAGTAGAAGTCATAATAAACTCAGAACTGAGTTTATGATCATTATTTTTCTTTTTTTTTTCTGTCTTTGACCTTGTATTTAGGATACTTCGGCTACAGACAATAATTATTGCTTTTGTTTGTTCGTTTTTCGCTTGTATCCGCAAACTGTGGTCGTGTATAAAACAGTCTTCAGTTGTTGTAGACGATTGACTTAATGTGTCAGCTGATCTGATATTTTTTACGTTGATGTTTTCAGGATAACTCTAAAATGAACGAAGGCTCTTACGCATGTATTATTGTGTCAGATATTCTGTACTATAATAAGTCAATTAGCGAATTTTGACATTCTGGAACGTGACCGTTTGGAAACGTTTAAAAAAGCAAGAAAAGTTGTACCATTTTTAAAAAAAAACTTAAAGCTAACTTAAGTCGTTGCTGAAATATCTTGAAAAATACAAAAATCGAAATTTCTTTTTTTGACCATCTCTTTTTTATTATTGAAAATGACTAAATAATTTTTGTAGGTTATTTATATAAGTCCTCTAAAGATATTCATTTGACGTTACAAAAATTTTCAAAGCCTACTAGATTCCAGAGTTTTCATAGTCAACTTAAAAAAAAATCACGGAAACCAAGAATATTTCTAACATTCGTAAAAGAAATTTTCAAAAAATTTATTCATCTTTTTTTTAAAGACAACTTTTTATATGGACTATCATAGAAAACTGAAGACATAAGGCATAAGGCAAAAAAACCATAAGGCAACTAATATGACTTGTGAAAAATATGTTTGTTTTTTTCTTCGAAAGAAGAAGAAAGTTTTTGAATTTTTTTTATGTTTGTAATTTTTGTTGTCCGTGATTTTTATAATATCGAACGACATAAAAAAAAACAATATGGCGGCATTAAGAAAAACAAAAGTTGGTTACCTATGGATACTCCGGGATCTAGTCGCCTTTGAAAATTTTTGAAATGTCAGATGGATAACTCTTGACGACTTATATTTACATTTTTTTATTTACATTTACTTCCAATAATAGAAAAGATATACCAAAAATAAGAAAACTATGATTTTTCACCTTTTTTCAGGATATTTCAGCAACGAATAAAATTCTAATAAATGTTTTTCAGATTCTTATTAAGCATAAAATTGTGCAATTTTACTCCAATAACCGACTCTGATCTCCTATGGTTTAGGAGATATCAATGGTGAGCCAGTTGAAAGTGACCTCCTGTATACAGGGTTACTCAATGAAAACGAAACGAGCCTAATAACTTGGAAACAGAATGTATGCGAAAAACACCGAGTCGGGTCCATTTTGAGGGGGGCATATTTGGGTGATAAATCTACCTATCCAAGTTCATCCCCTTGGCAGGGCTATCCCTTCCGCTTATCATCATATGGAATAGATATCTAGTGATACATCATTTGAAAGCTACTTGAATTCTCTTTACAACGATATTTCACTATTTGCGTTTCACCTAAATATTACAGGGTGAATCGATAAATCAGATATTCCCAACAATACTTTATTTCCTTAGAAAATATTCGAGAATATCACAATGTTGATGATAAACCGTGTAAATGAATGTAGGCCAAATTAGTAACCGTAGTAAAATTCACTTTTGTATTAAATTTTTCTCTCCGTATATTTTCAAAATGAATAAATGATGTAATAATAATAATTGATGCCAAGAAAACCTGTTTTATTGACCGTTTTAATAACGATTTGCCCTGTAATATTCAGGCGAAACCGTAAGTGAGATATCATTGTAGAAATAATTCATGCCCCTTTCAAATAATGATCTCGATATCGGTTCCCTATAATGATAAACACCGGGGTAGCTAGTAGCTACCCCTGACAATGGGATGAATTCTTAAATTTGTCACCCTTATATTATATTCCCCTCGATAACACAATTGACATGTTTCGGTGTTTTTCTCGCACATCTTCAGTTTCGAAGTTGTGTCGTTTTGCCTCGTTTTCGTTGGGCCAGCCTGTATAACCGGATCTCTTCAAAATGATAAACGTTCAGCGCTGACTTATGTTACGTTATCAAACATATTTCAGCAGTTTTTATACACATCAAGCACACGCGCTTATAATGTGAAAAATTTCAACGATAAATTGTCGAGTTATTTGACAGGAATATGCGATGAGATAAATTATAAATCCTGTAGAGATGCATCTATTCTGAACAATGCAGTGGAACTATAATGTACGTACTCTGGAATTTTATTCCGCTGCTGAAAACATAAAAGGACGAACATAAATTCTCATTGCTGAATTTTTAAACAAGCAGGTCTAAAAGGATAACACTTGGATGAACAGTACAAAACAGGACCTGGTTGTGAAACTTATCTTGGGAATAATAAATTTTAACGTCACTACCGTAAATTGTACCTAAACCTTTCTAATTTAGGGTACTTTTATCTACCAAGTGTTCTTAGTTTATCCACAATCTGACGTTTGAAAATAAAATAATAGCCTTCAGAAAGTTTCAATACCTATGTTATTGCGTCAGTAAGAATTTTAATGCGTTTGTTATGAATGACTAGTTATGTTATATTCATTCGATTTAACATACCTACCGTTAATATACTAAAATATTCTATTCGTTTTTGGTTAATTTAATTAAATTAGTTGTTTTTGACATGAAAATTACCCCTGCATGTGCCAAAGTAGCGTGAAAAGCCCTTACTCGTTCCGTTGTCTCACTTTCTCCGTTATCACTGTTTCTTGCTCCTGGCTAAATTAATTTAACGGGCGATTGTTTCTCTGAAGTGTTTAACCGTAATTGTTGTCGCTTTATGGCCATTATCCTTATAACCTTCTGTTTCATTCCTTGTCTGGATATCATTAATCTCCTTTTAAACTAAGTAACTCACAATTCGCTTTATTTAAGTTGACCAACCGTAACTCCTCGTAATTTATGAGGATTACGCTATAAAAATTAATCACTGTAAAAAATCTCATTTGTTTTCTCTTGACGTTTAGTAGGAATATTTTAAGGGTATTATCCCAAAGGAGAATTAGCAATAAAGATAGCAGATAGATAATTAAATAGCGAAAATTGGCAACAAAGAGCGCCCTTTCAGGCTGAAGCCCGACCTAAATACATCAGCTAAAATGTTCAATTAGTTCAATATTATTAGTTACATTAAAGTTGATTATAGTTATTGATTTATCAATTAGTTTCCTTTTCTGTCAAATTAGTTTCAGTTTATGTCAATTGCTTTTCCTATTTACGTGCAGTGACAGTGTCATAAATATTGTAAAATATTTGGTATAAAAAGAATCTAATTTGACAAAAGAGGAATTTGAATTGAAGAATCACACTGACGTTAGATATGGGAACAGCGTTTGACAGATTTGGAAAAGCAATTGACAAAAGACGAAAACCAAAAGAAAATTACCGCACTGATATTTGTTAAATGATGGGAAACTGATATATGATGACACATGGGAGGTATTGAATTTAGTCTCGCATAATCTGAAAGTAATTACAAATTCACCACGTAAAAATTAAGGAAATACAAAAATACTTTCTACATAGGTAACCATATAAATTTTTAATTAGAAAGCCCCTCTAATCCTGCGTTATCCGTTGAAATGCTTTTTTAATATATAAATAAGCTTTCCTGATTCCTGACTCGGATTCCACATATGCAGCATTTTGGAGATGGCGATAAGAGCTGCGACCATTGTCCCCGTTGTTCCAGTCTAAACATGTTTTCCCTCGGGAAGCCTATCCAGCGATTCCAAGCCACGCTTTTACCGGCTCAACGCTTACCAATGTCCATTCCTGCGGGATGCCGTGAAAAAAGGGATGGAAGTATTAGAATACACGATATGTTATTTCATCCCTGATAGTATTCGGTGACAAGTCACTGCTGAACGCAACCAACAATAATTTGAAGAGTGTTGAAGAAATTGCGCAAAAAAGTTTATCAGGTATGATCAGTCAAATTGGGTGATAATGTTCTTTGATAAAAAATTTTAATCGTTATTGTTTCCAAGGATAATATTTATTTCTTGAAAAATATAAAGGCTATTAAAACATAATATACGAAAAATATTTATAATGCAAAATTGCGAAATTTTTTAGCACTTTTTATAATTTGATTTCTTCTAAGGACTTACCTAAAATTTTAAAACCGCATTCTTATTAACTCCTTCTAAATCCTTATCCTTGATTATTATATTAAAGAAATTCTTTATGGAAGGTACTTATACCCTACAATAAGTCTAAATTAATTTCAAGCAAGGAGGGGCCATTTCCATAGTTACGTCAGTCGTTTCCTCCAACAAGCACGATGGTAATAATCTTAAAGATTTCAGTGTAATATTTATTGAATATTATAGAATTCAAATAATTCTCAAATTATTTCAAAATTGTGGCTGAGAATGAAAATAAGCTTTGAAATTTTCTTCAATGGAAAATCACTGGAACGGTATCATTTATCCCTGTGCACAACTCCGGCTGCTGCATGAAAAAAAAAACACCGGGACAATCGAGTTTTATAACATCGGAGGATATAATGTGGCACTTGTGGGGGCGGCAGTGAGGGCGCCGGTGGCTGAAAGGGGGGGGCTGTTGATGTGGTCCGAAGTCAGCGCAATGCCTAGTTATTTATGGCGAGCAAAAGCTTTACCGGTTAAACTTTTGTTTGGCGAATTTAAGCTTGACGATTAATTTTAATGCGTGAGGAGATTTATGGTTCACCACCAAATGGCATTTAGTGTGTTAGTTTTCTCTATAGCTAAAAACATTTATTTCTCTATGAATTAACCGAATAGAGCCTATAGGATTTATTATCATAGAAATTTCTATGAGAGATACATCAAGTTGGGTAACAGAAGCGTATTAAAATTGCCAGAAGCCGTTCGTTTAGTTCATTACGGGCTGTATTTTATATCGGGTGTTGAAAAAGTTGCGGTACCATTCGAGACCTAAATCCTTAAATTATGACTTTTGAAAAAAATTGAAAAACTGGTCAATTTGATAATTTAATAATATTTTCTTTTGATGTAAGAAAAATAAACAGGTTGTTCCTTGGTTCAGTAATGATGACATTGTCTAGTTTTCTTTATATAGGACACCATGTATATTATTGTATTTTCATGTCTCCTAAGAAAATAACGCTACTTTCAAAATGGTTTAATTGTTAAAAATACAGGGTGTGTTAATTGAAAAATAGACAATGTTGTCATTACTGAGCCTAGCACCATGAAATGTATTATTTTTTTTTACATCAATGCCTATAGAAAGTAAACTAAATTATTATAAAATTGATCTGTTTTAATTTTTTCCAAAACTCATAATTTATTGGAGGGTACCGAGACTTTATCAACACGCATGTTTACATACATATACACACAAAGTAGCTATATACGAATCATATCGGAAAAAAATTTACTTTTCGATTTAGGGAAATTTTTTCATCGCTAACAGTTTGTGCTTTAGAAATAATGACAATGACACACACCACCAGTCACGTGTCTTTCACAACTGTCAAATTTGACAAATTTGGGCATTATAAAATATGACATTAGTTTTCAAAATTTTGTAAAATAACATTGGAAAAAGTTGCTTGATATTTTCGTTTTCCCTCATGTACCTATCAATTTTCACCCATGTATGAATTATGAACCCTTTAGCAAAAAAAAAAAATTAATCAAAAATTTGTGGAACTGAGTATGTCTGAGTTTTAATAAATTTCGAAACTTGCACTAAATTATTCGTTTATATCATCTTCATCTTTCTATTTCTTTTGTGTCACCTGTTGTTTTTCTAAAAAACTTTTTTTTCGTAAAAATGAGAAACGGCAGCGAAAACCATGTTAAAATTGGTACAAACTTGATGATGCAAAGTTGATTTAATTTTTACAAAAATAATTAAACGTTTTTTGACTTTAGTTCGGTTCTTTACTAAGTAAATACATACATAAATCGAATTAAATAACAATCCCAGCGAAATCTATACCGTGTTGTTCAATTATTGCTTTAACAGCACTCGTTCCGTTGCATTGCTAATAACCTATATTCCTTACTAACATTTAATTAGTATATTATGCAACGAGCTTATAATGAAGGCTATTAATACGCGAGTATGATAATACCATCATAAGAGCGTATTAATAGCCATTATCTGTGAGTTCCATACACTATTTTTTCTACGACCCTTTTTTATTTCATAGAAAAGATTAAAAAATTATATATTTTAACAATGACCCATGTACAATTGCGGATCATTGAGTTTAAGATAGGTTGCTATTTGCTTACGCATATTAGGTACCAAATTCTCTCTTCGTTGCTAAGATTATTCTGCTGAGACATGTTTTAGTATCAAGTTTAAAGGGCACTACTCACTACTGCGTAATGTTTATTATGCGAAGTTCGAATTCCGAATTTTACGCTTTGATTTTGAAATTAATTAATAATTTTAATAACTGACAGCCATTAATTACGATATTGTATGACTGCGCAACGCGGGTCGCAGCGTTGCCGCTTTGAATACTATATCACGGAGCGCTACGAATGATATAATACTTTATCTTCCCATCTTTTACACGATATACCTACTTATCAAATTAATTAAGGTAACATAAAATCTTGATAAATTTTCTTTGAATGTTACTTATGTTCTAAATTAAATAAACGTTCAGAATTTTTTTTTCAGAAATACAGAACTTATATCACAAGGCAATTTTTATCGTGAGTATGACAACTCTGTGACTTCGGTTGGCTTGCCGACCCGATCGTGAGCGAAAAGGAACCGATTCGATTGCAAATGCTCCTCTGCCATTGGATAGCTTGACCAGTGCTTTAATGAAAATTGGTATCTTAATGAGATCCATTAAAGCACTGGTGATTCATATTTAATATGCATATTAAAAGTTGGGAGTAGAAAATAGTATATTATGCAATGAGCTTATAATGAAGGCTATTAATACGCGAGTATGATGGTTAAGATACGAGCCGTAGGCGAGTGTCTTAACCATCATAAGAGCGTATTAATAGCCATTATCTGCGAGTTCCATACACTATTTTTTCTACGACCCTTTTTTATTTCATAGAAAAGATTAAAAAATTATATATTTTAACAATGACCCGTGTACAATTGCGGGTCATTGAGGTTAAGATAGGTTGCTATTTGTTTACGCATTTAACAAATTTTCTCTTTGTCGCTAAGGTTATTCTGCTGAGACATGTTTTAGTATCAAGTTTAAAGGGCACTACTCACTACTGCGTAATTTTTATTATGCGAAGTTCGAATTCCGAATTTTACGCTTCGATTTTGAGATTAATTAATAATTTTAATAACATCGACAGCCATTAATTACGATATTGTTTCCCTGCGCAACGCGGGTCGCAGCGTTTCCGCTTTGAATACTATCACGGAGCTCTACGAATGATATAATACTTTATCTTCCCATCTTTACACGATATACCTACTTATCAAATTAATTAAGGTAACATAAAATCTTGATAAATTTTCTTTGAATGTTACTTATGTTCTAAATTAAATAAACGTTCAGAATTTTTTTTTCAGAAATACAGAACTTATATCACATGGCAATTTTTGTCGTGAGTATGACAACTCTGTGACTTCGGTTGGCTTGCCGACCCGATTGTAAGCGAAAAGGAACCGATTCGATTGCAAATGCTCCTCTGCCATTGGATAGCTTGACCAGTGCTTTAATGAAAATTTGTATCTTAATGAGACCCATTAAAGCACTGGTGATTCATATTTAATATGCATATTAAAGGTTGGGAGTAGAAAAATAATATTTTGTTATATTTAAAAAGTGTTGGAAAAGATAAAAACAAATATTTTTCGTTGCGATTGTTATTTAACTCGATGTATGTATGTGTTAGGAGCAAACACCGATTTCGGCCAATGGACGGAAAATATGTTCAAAACGCGTTCTGGCTGCTACGATTTTGCCAATGTCCGAATTATCGCTTTCCGGTCGTCCAATGGAGAACAGAACGCGTTCGGGGCCAACTGCGATTGCCAGAACCCGTTCTGATCTATTCTGCGATTGCCATAACGCGTTTCGTGCGTGTCTCAGCTTGTAAACGATACCTCCGCTCCGGAGCTAGAATATTTATTTCATTTAGTGTTTGATCTTTGTGCGGATGGTCGCTAGAGAGTGCCATGGAAGACTTAAGTTACGTTTTAATGATGAACTGCAAAAAGTCATAATTGAAGGGGTAAGAAGCAAAAGGGTTCAAGTGACAAAAAATGGAAAAATAAGATAAGTACGTTTTTGAGTACTGAAAAGTAGCAATTTGTTGGTATATATAATACATATATTATAAAATAAGTAATTGCCAAAAAATTATATTAATTGAAAATTGCTAAGTTTCTTATAATAAAGACCACACTTTAAGAAGAGACTTTTTGCCTATAGCCCTTAGCAATTTTCAATGAATATAATACGTATATATATATTATATAAATATATATATAATACTAAATGCAATTAGCACGCAAAACACGCTTTAGAAAATACTCAAAAAAAGTTTAGGACTCATTTACTCCATTTCTATAGTATTGCACTTGAACCCGTTTGCTTCTCACCCCTTCAATTGATAGCAATGATCGTAGCAATATTTTTACAAGAGAAAGATACGACCAAATACTTGCAGAGGTGAAGGCGGCAAAAGCTTGTAAAAGCAACGGTGATACAATATCTTCGAAGCAAAGACGACGATTAAAAAGGTTTGATATTTTTCATTCTCCCCTTTACGAAAGTGTAACTTTCTGTCTTGATAAGACGACCGAAAGCGAAAGTAAAACATCCTAGGTGATAGGTTGCTAGGTGGTTGCTAGCTATGAAAAACTTTCGTGGCCTGGACAAAAAAGTAGAAATGTCAGTTTGATTAACGTTTATTTAGATGGAAAATTAAATGTAAAACTACAATGAAAAATTCCAGTAAATCTTTCTGGAACATACAAATAATTATTATTGTATGTTCCAGAAAGATTTACTGGAATTTGCAGCTTCTTGAATGAAATTCATTTTGAACTAAACTACATCAAAGATTCTGAAATTATAGCGGTACAGAGTTTTAAACTTGACAGTGTCATAAATTAATAATTTAAAACTATCGTTACTATGGTAATGTTAAAAACATGGCACCTTATAATAATTCCATTGTTATCACTGAATCGTATTATTTTACTCATTTCTTCTTAATCCGTGGTTCAATATGGCAAGGGGAGAATGAAAAGTTTAATACATTACACGCTACGATTCAGGTGCTCGGAGTTTTAAATACCCTCGGCTACGCTACGCTTCGCCTCGGGTATTCAAATACACCTCACACCTAAAAGTGAACTTTCGTAGCTTGTAATGTAAATAACTATTAAAAATTGGCGAAACCGAAAAGCTAATTGAAAGGAGAACAGATGAAACTGCCGAACTGCGTTATTTTTGCATGACCCACGAATTATTTGACATTCATTCCGCTCATGTGGGTGCTGGACATAAGAGATTACGAGGTTTGTATTTTTTTCCTTTTTTTTCAAGGGGCCCGGGATCTACAAGTGCTTTTATTTATTTTAGTTATGGACTCTGAACTGAAAAGAAAATATTGTAACATAACACGGCAAATAATTGAGATTTATTTATTACTTTGCAAGCAATGCCAATTAAAAAAGAAAGTTCTATGAAAAGGTCTAGTGGTGAAACAAATTTTGACAAATGAAATTAATTCACGCTGTCAAGTAGATTTAATTGACATGCAAAGTAAACCAGACCAAGATTTTCGTTTCATCCTCAACTATCAGGATCATTTAACAAAATTCACCGTACTGCGAGCACTGAAAACAAAGACAGCTGAAGAAGTTGTCTATCATTTATTAGATATTTTCTGTTTGTTTGGTGCACCTATGATTCTACAAAGCGACAATGGTAGAGAATTTGCAAACCGTATAATTAAAAATCTTGCTGAAATGTGACCCGGATTGAAGCTGGTCCATGGAAAACCTCGCCCTCGCCATTCGCAGAGTCAAGGGTCCGTAGAGAGATCAAATCAAGATGTAAGGGACATGCTGGTTACATGGTTGGCCGATCAACACACAACGAAATGGTCTGAAGGGTTGCGATTTGTGCAAAGCAATAAAAATCGTTCTCTGCATACAGGAATAACTAAAAGTCCTTATGAAGCTATGTTCGGCGTGCCTCAGAAGATCGGTCTCAAGGATTCGTCACTTCCTGAAGAACTTTTGTCTAACATCGAAACAGAAGAAGAGTTACAAAAATTGTGCGATGAGAACAATTCAAATGAAAGTGAAGATAAACATGATGAAGATCAACAAGAGAAAAATTTGTGTACAATATGCGAAAAAGGAATTTCAGATACTTATAAATGTTCAGTTTGTTACCTACCTATTCATATCATTTGCGGAAAAACTAACGAAACAAATGGAGAGGGTGAGCAGAAAATTACATGTAACCGATGTTTGCGTACTGAGAAAATAACTATTGCACGGGACGAGGCTACAGAAGGACTAGAGAAGCAAGCCGAGAAAATGATTGACCTTTTGAATTTAAAATTACCACCCATAAATGTAGGAAGAACTGTTATTGTACGAGTACCTGATGTTGACAGAGGTAGACTTGCCCCGAGAAATGTGTTAGCTGTTGTACTCGGTACTAACGACTCTGGACTTTATCAGCTTGGTATGTAATAAATTTGTCAGCTACTCAACATAATTTTTAATTCATTTCCAGGAACGAAAGAAGGAACTTTGCAGTCGCTGTACTGTCGTAATGAATTTACTTTGGCCGACTCAAACTTTATCGACACTTCTTCGGTTCCGTCAACGTCTGTTTCCCTTCGTACAGCTTCTGGTTTAGCATATGGATCAAAACGGGGCTTTGTACAGTGTAATTGCAAGCGCTATTGCGTCGACAAGAAGTGCGCGTGTAGGGCGAAGAAAATAGTATGTAACAGCAAATGTGACAACAATAGTTCATGTAAAAATAAGTAGGAAAATTGTTCTTCATTTGTGCAACGCAAACGCGCGTTTTAATGTTTTCCGTTTATTTTAAAAATAATGTTAATTTTGAAGTTTTTACATCGTAGGTATTTACTTACATAAACAATAAAAATATTTTTTCGCATTGACCATTGGACATTTTTTGTGTGTTCGACTCGTCCTGGCAATGGCGTATGCCAGAATGCTTCTTGGCTGACTTGAGAAAGTTAGAATGCGTTCTGGTAAATGCAAAAAGCCCAGAACGCGTTCTGTTCTCCATTGGACGACCGGAAAGCGATAATTCGGACATTGGCAAAATCGTAGCAGCCAGAACGCGTTTTGAACATATTTTCCGTCCATTGGCCGAAATCGGTGTTTGCTCCTAACATATGTATTTACTTGGTAAATAATCGAAATAAAGTTTTTTGTAAAAATTAAATCAACTTTGCATCCAGTTGTACCAATTTTAAAAAAGCTGCTTTCGCTGCCGTTTTTTATTTTTACAAGAAAACGTTATTTAGAAAAACAATTGTCAGAAAGACAACATGTAAAAGATGAATATGATAAAAAGAAATAATTTTGTTAGTGTCAAAATTTTTAAAAATAGAAATGCCTCAGTTCGACAAATTTTCGAACAAAAAAATTTGGCTACAGGTTAAAAAGTGGTACATGAGTAAAAAACAAAACATCAAACAATTTCTTCCTGTGACATTTCCAAAAATTTTGAAAACGAATGCCATCAGTGTAATTTTTGCCAAAAAATGTCAAATTTGACAGTTGTAAAAGACACGTGACAGGTAGTGTGCGTGTAATTTGTCATCATTTTTAAAGCACAAACTATCAGCGAAGTCAAAATTTTCCTGAGCCGAGAAGCAAAATTTTTCCCATATATGATGCGTATTTTATGTAACATTGTATATTATTTTATATACTTTATACTACATGCTTAGGTAGTATTGTACTTCTTTTCTTTCTATACACACAGTACAGAATCAATATAAATGTATGATATTTATTTTGTATTCTGCGATCATAGAAACCACTCTGGAAGTTATTAATCAGTGTTATAAGGAAAGCACCGGAAGTGAAGACTTTGTTCATATTTTCTGTATTTTTTATGTACTTTTAAAATGTTCAGATTTCTTCCGACACCTCCTTATTTCCCTTATAATAGAAAGCGGTATTATACTTCTCCGTAAATAATTGGAACGTTTCCAAATATCTTGCCTATAGAGACACGCTTGTCCCAGGATGTTTGAGCCAGGATGAGAGGTCAGTCCCTAAATTAATTTCAGTTCACTTATCTCTCATCTAAGCAAGAGATTGAAGGGTAGGAAATGTTAATGTCCATTATGAGAAGATAATATACAAGTCTGATCTAATTTTTCTCAACGAGTCGCTGGGAACCATCAAGTATCGAGGCCTTTCGAAATGGCAGCTTTTGAAAGCTTATTCTGAAAATGTACCTAATAGATAAAAATGGGTGATACAAATAAAAGGTATAATTACAAAAAATGTTACATTTTAAGAACAAAATGAAAACTACTCACTCGTTTCTAATATCTAACCAAAAACTAAAATTCTGATTCTAAAAGCATATTTTTTGGAACCTCAATAATATGTTGATTTTGATGAAACTTGGAAATTCATTGTTTTAATAAAACTTTGACTCCCTGTATCTCGAAAATTATGCCAGTGATGACACATGTCTTTATGAATGTTTTTCCTGAAATGACAAGGTACATGCAAAGTCACCATGCACTTATTGTGCATGGTTTTGTAAAGGTGTAACAAAAACTGTAAAATTGCTGAATTTCAAGTGGAAAATATTTTTTTGTCCAATTTTTGCATTTTTAAAACTCCTGAATATTCAAACCCAGTCTAGAGATTAAAAAAGGCTAAAACAGTTTGATTATGTAAATAATGGTATGTAGCTCAATTTATTTCCCGGCGAATTTACCTTTGAAATTGCCATGTTCCAATCTAATAATATCCGGCAAATAAATTATTACAGGATAAAAGGGTAGTTAAATGAAAATTGCATATTTTATTGCATTATCATAACAGTTATTAGGTACTATAAGTGTTTCATTATACTTATTTATTCATAAAATAAAATTAAATGTGAATATTTGCAAAACAAATACAGATGGTAAATTGTGAATTTATAAAACATATAATTTTATTAAGGGTGCCCTGAGGCAAAGTCTCCGTTGCAGAGAAGTATATTTCAGAAACATAAATGAGGATAAAAAGGTTCTGAAAAAAGTCGAAAATACCTTAAATCGCGGTATCTGACTTTTCTTCAGCTTACACTTTGTTATTGTTATTTATTCCTTCAATTTGCTCATTATTTAAATTTTAGTGACACGGCTTTACTTTATTAATTATTGTAACTTTATTGTTAAATTTATTGAAAGTTTAAATACATTCTACCTCGTGGAGCTGTTTATGTATACCTATAAATTTAATTTTAGTTTCAAATTTAGTTTTCTTAATAGTTTAAGTCTTTTCTTTGACACTTCTGAACTTCAACTACTTTTAGTACGAAGTCAGCGGTTAAATTCTGTCGTTATCTGAGCTTGAAAGAAAAGACTGAATCTTGAAATGTTGAAATACTGAAATATTGATCGTTTTCGGCATCTGTTGTAATGATTTTTGAGAAATCAATTTATTGTTAAATTTTAGTTGTTGTGTTGTTATTGTACAGTTTCTAGTCAATTTTTGTTTCAACTTTATTTGCTTTCGTTTTACGGATTTAGAAAAAAAATTTGTAATGTCTCCCAATAGTTCAATCTTCTCTTTGGTTCTCATATAATCAAACAATCTAGTCTCTCCCATAAAAAAATCAATAAAACGAAAAAACAATGCACCGAATTACTGATGAAATTTACTTTCAAAGGATGTATTGTAAGGTGGATATTGAGGATTTTGCAGGAGTGGCGAAATTTAGCCCGATGGACATGTTAGCTGTACGTCAAAATGTGTCCCACTCCAAACAAAAATCGACGAGTCTCGGCAATTTTATATTGTTGGCTCTTTTCCAGAGTTATTCACCTTGGATCCTTTTTAAATTAACACCCGGTATGTAGACCACTAATTTGTAAATTTCAGTCAAGTTTCTGTGCTCGCATGTTCTTTCTAGGACAAAAAAAAGAGTTTAATGCCATAATTCTGCTACATACTTGATTCTCTCCATTTATATAATTATACAACTGATATATCTCAAGCAAAGCAATATTGCAAACAATAAAGTCTTCCAAGTAAAAATATGATTTGTAGGCTAATCGTGTATAAAATATGGAGTACTTAGAACTAAATGTCCGACTTTCGGCTATAGATATTCCACGTATAGTTTTGTACATTACAGGCGGAGACGGCCCTGATGTACGATGCTGTTCACTTGTTTGCCAAGGCACTCCACGATTTGGACACGAGCCAGCAGATCGACATCAAACCATTGAGCTGTGACACTGTAGATACGTGGCCGCACGGCTACAGCCTCATCAACTATATGAAAATTGTGAGTATGAACTCTATTATATCAAGTTATTGATTTTATAAAAATGACAATGGTGGTTATGTATTGGTAAAGATTTGCAACGACAAGCTTTTGCAAGAAGCCAACTAAATCATAGGGGATTTGTCCGTTATCCAGCATTGATCCCATAGGTATAAGTTTACATTCCGAAGAATACTTTCATGTATGGAAATGTAAAGTCGTCTTATTTTAATTTCAACTGACCACCAGATTCAATTTAATAATTCAGTCTTCATACACATGCGGTTAAAAAGCAAAATAATTGCCCTATTGGAGGAAAGTTTCAAGGTAACAACCGTATAAAAATCATTTCGTCCGCGATAGCGCGAAGTTATATTTTATTGAAAGCAATTTCACTGAAAGCAATTTTTTCTGATCGGCTTGGATTTTCCATTTCAGCGAATCAAGATGCCGAGTTGCGCGTCGGTTTATGATAGCGCAGAAAGCATATAAACCCTCACGAGTTCGGAATACCATCATATTTTTTCGACCAACTTCATTTTTTGAATTGTCCGAGAGTTTCTTGTAACTTCGATCAATTTTGTAAAACCTTTAAATAAACTTTCGTAATACACTTCAGAAGCTGATCGAGACCTTCTGTTACGAACTGTGATCACTAATAATTACTGCTGCACTTAATAAAAACACTCAATTAAAATCATCAAGAGAGTCGTTGAAAACTTCCTTGGTATACGAGCGAAAACTCCTTTCTATGAGCCCCCAATACGTCATACTATTTATATCTTTTTGATGCTTAATTTTTACATAATCTATGTCTCCCGTCTATCCTTAAAGCGTTTTCACACGGTCAGATTTTTCGTTCAACTTGCCGGACGCGATGATTTCCGAAATAATCCGAGGCAATATGGAAACTGAATTGTAAAGGAAGTTATCCGCACTCAAATCCAGCAACACGCCTACTCTCTCCACTAGGAGGCACAGTTTTAGTATACGAGTGGAAAGTCTACAAGAAAAGACCAATGTGAGACGTGCGATAATAAGGATCGTTGTTACTAGAATATTCTCAGAGGATAAGAATAGTCACTAGCAGGCTATGTCGATTAATTATTGAGATTTCATTGCAGAATTAAATATCCTAAAAATAATTATAAATGCAATTTTTGGTAAGTAGGTAGATAGATTTAAAAACTTTAGAGTGAAGTGTTAGAGCTTTAGAGATAAGTGTAGGAAACTTATTTAGGTACTTGTCCAAGTCTAATATGGTATGTAGGATTCATACAGTATCCTCCTTATTTTTCTGTTAAAATATCTAAAATAGTTCATCTTTTGACAAAAGAGGTAGTAGGTAGTAGGCATACTTATTGTTTCAATTCTTAGGTCGGGTCCTTTATGTTGAAGAACGGGAGATCCCAGTCAAGGGGACGAGCTCCTTTAAAATAAATTTATTAAACTCAGAATCCAGCATGAATAAAAATGGATGAACTTTCGAAAGCGGATGGCATCCGATAAATAGTTCAACGATTTGTTATGCGTACAAATAATTGAATATAATATTGATATAACTTCTAGAGTTCTCGAGAGTTCCACTATTGCTTTATTATAACGGAAAAAAAAAAAATCAAGAAATAAGCTATAGATGAGATATTATACAATTTATTTGTTCAAAAGGCGGTACCCCCGCTGTCTTGACCTGTCATCTATCATGAATATAAAAATTGACGTTAATATTGACGTACCCTCACTGTAAGTATTGTGGTGAAATTTTAGGCTGCTCATTCTGTCTTGATGAAAGGGACAAGTCTTGATGTTCTTGAATTTTTAAGAGGATCTCTGTCTACCATTTTAAATGTTCTCCCGAGCATATACGATCATCCAGAAGCGAAGGGAACCGAGCCGAACGATCGAATGGTGACGTAGCTGTCACGCTCGATCCATATTGATCTTAAAGCGTTGTTGGAGACGTCAAAAGAACTATTACAAGATTACATTTCTCAAAATTAAATATTCCCCTCATTGTCAGATCCGTAGATATATTATAATGGCAGACTTTTTTTACAGATTAATACTGCTATTAAATTTATAAAAGAACTTTTTGAATTCAAAATTGAATTGTAAGGTAGCTGACACGAAATATATTCACAATTTTTTACCGATTTAATAATTTTAATATTTAATTATTCAGGTCAATGCAATTCCAAAAACGATGTCACAAATTTAAAAGCAATAGTTAGCCCTTCTGACCCAGAGAAGACTATGGTAATATGGAGGTCTTATAAAAGCGCTGTTAAAATTTAAAGTGGAAAGAAATTCTCTACGAAACTATCAAAGCTGTAAACTACCAGGTCACACTTCTAAGTTATAAGACCTAACTTGATAATGCTGTCTCAATGGTGAGCTTTTTATTTGCTTTTACCCTACTTTTATCAATAGATTGTGGGAGTATAACTTACCTGACATTCTAGGAAAGTCATCTTTGATGTACGGTTTATTGTATTTCGATTTTAGACCCTGAGCTCGGTTGTCTCAGCTTCTGCTTTTATAGTTTTATCCATCATTATTTTAAACTACTGTCTGGTGCTCAGTTCGTGTGGAATATATTTGAGGTGTTTTATTGAGGCTGTCTTTGCTACATGATTCGTGTAGCATGCCAAATCAGATGCTACCAGAAAACTCGTACTTACGAGAAGACGTACATTTTCTGCACGTGATCTTCGTATACGTATAGTTCAAATAACCCAAGTAACAACGTATGCTAATGATAATGTAATCTCCCACAATTACTTGAGAAAACAAATGTAACTACCGAATAGTTTAATTTCTTGACTAAGATGTAAATTTTAGACAAACTTGTCTTCGAGATGTGGCGATAAATTTCTGAATAGTAGATTAATAAGCCGTTGTAGATTAAGTGGGTAGTTTAGTGCTTAATTTCGTTGAACTTAGGCTGCACAAGTGCTCATCAGCGGTGTCAGGGTAATAAATTAAAGCATTTAATCAAGCAGATCGTCTATGATGCTATTAAGGTTGTCGATTGCCTTCAAGAGGCTAATCGATTTTGAGAAGAGGGACGTACTTTAACACCTTAGAAGTTCTTCAAGTATTAACTTGGATTTTGTTTGAAGTATTCACAATTATCAATATGCTTTTTTTAAGGATAAATGCACACTTAAATTGCAGTTAACTTGTAACGAGGGTAATAACTTGACTTCATATTAGTGTAACCAGCCAAGAGGAATTATTATAAAATTAATCTTGATGATCGATTTTACTATTATACTTCTGTGAAATATCACATGTCATAACTTCTAATCATTTTTGAGCAGAAAATCATTTGTTATAATGAGGAATCGATAATAATTAAGCAAAAATTCACGATAAGAGATACGCAAAATGAAATTTACCTAAGAAAAAGAGACATCTAATGGACAACAATTTAAAATAATTGTTATTCTTATACTACGAAATTCTACAAAGATTAATGTTTCTCTTGTATCTTATCTTGTATATAGCTAACTTAAGCCAAAAAAGTTTAATAAAAATCCATTGAAAAACAGAATAGAATTGAATATAAAGATTTAATCAAAGTTTCACTAAAAATTAACGTAATTTTTTATTTCAACAGTCCTTTAAGAAGGGCCACATCACGAGAATAGTGTTGATTAGATTTTAAAGTATCTAAACAGATATCCAAGATACTTAATAAAAAATTACCCGAAAAACTATGATGCGACTGTGAGATCCTTCTGATAGAGATAATTCGGTGTACAAACAAATGTTATAGAAACAGAAAGCTGTTTGTTCAGAAGTTAGGTTCGGATGTTTTTACTAAAAGGCAGAGAATTCCTCTCGGTGGGACGCTTTCATATCGATATATTAGTTCGGATAGTTTCAAGCACTTCTTAACCACTTTACTGCTATTAGAAACTTCGACACCGCTATTCAAACTTCCGGAGTTCACAATAAAGCAAACTTCCACCCCGATGGTCTTTTACGACATCTTATTTATACTGAAATATTTCGGAAAAATCCATTACCATTTCCATCAGTGAAGTTTCTAGTCAACAAATGTTTCTCTTGAGTTCTATAAGAGTTTCTGATATTGAGTATTGAGGACTTTTATACAATAGAACCGCAAGAACATGTTAAACGTCGATGATAACTTGGGATAGCTTTTAGAATATAATTTTCAAAATCAAGATGTGATTCGCTATATCGCTCTATCTGTCTATATTATAATAATTATTAAAATTAAATTGATATACAGGGTGGCTGTCCATACCTCTGTACATACGACACTGCCTAATAATACAAACTAATTTCCTTGTTAATGAAATTATCAGCCACGCGGTATGTATTTGTAGATTGTAATAATACGATAAAAATGTATACGAGACAATGTTATGTTGTTTAGCAGTGGTAGCAAGTTTTTTTATTAATACCCAGGTCCGATTTTATAAAATAAATATCAGCACGCTTGTACCGTTTTGTGGCAGGAGGCGTATAAAATATAAATTGGAATTTCAATCCTATTATAAAAAAATAAGTAAAATGGAAAATATGGCCAGGAAATTAATTACCGCAAGCAAATGTTTGTAAAAGGAATTCTTGAAGCGAATTTGATTTTGTTGTTGTTCGTTTTTTTTTTCTCATACACTCGACATGATATACAGGCTGGGAACCTTTTATGTAGTTCGCACCACTGGGATCCATAGCAAAGTTTCATTTCTGATGACCGCGTTCATACTCAATTTTGAATCATAAAATAGAAAAAAAAAATCTCTAAAAAATCCTAGTTCAACTATACCATACAAGTAAAAAATAATATTTCTTTTCAGAAAAAAGTTTGGAGACCGATGAAAAAATATGAAAAAACATACCGGGTGGCTGACCATATCTCTGTAGATAGGACATTGGCTAATAAATATTTTCCGCGTGTTACCTTTAACTTTATGCGTGTTAACTTTATATTGCCAATTCTCAAAGTATTTTGACGTTTTGTTATTAGTAGTAATAGTAATATTGGACAATGTCCTGTATGTACAGGTGCCCTAATTTCAATGTTGTAATAGGAAATCTTCATTACTATAAGAAATGCGGGAAAATGGACCGCGAAACCTCGATCTCTTTTTTTGAAAAAACGTCAATGGTGAAAACTTAAATTGGCTATCGTCTTTTGTTTTCCAGTTATACAGGGTGTCCCGTATCGTTATGTTCAAATCTTGTGAGCATATAGTAGGCTTATTCCTAAGCCTAAAAAACCCAAAAGTGGCAGGTCTATCTGCATTCGTTACGAAGTTACAGGCCTAAGAAAATAATGTCTAGTAAATACCAGATTTAACTTTGAAAACCGCATAAAGCTTATTTTATTGACCACATCTTTAGTTTATCATGTGTTAAAAATGTCCTATTCCTTGTTGAATACAAACTTGTGCTCGGAGGCCTATTGCAGAAGTAACAGTTCTAATTTCTCGTATTTTTCGCGACCGATCTCTTGATCCAGCATGCTGAATACGATCCAATAATAATTATTGCTTTTTGGAATTTAGTTACAAACGCCAATTCCGAAATATGCTGGTGTCCCATTTATTTGAATCCAAATGCCATTTTGTATGAGCAGGAGAACCTCTTCTAATGTTTATTTTGGTGACATTTACTCATGTCTCCAACATTATAATAAATTATTAGCCTAAACCACAACACATGTGGTTGTGTGGTTTTCAAAGTTGAATCTTTGTTATTTACTAGTCATAATTTTCTTAGGCCTGTAACTTCGTAACGAGTAAAGATAGACCTGCCACTTTTGGGTTTTTTGGGCTCAAAATTAAGCCTACTATATGCTCAGAAAATTTGAACATAACGATACGGGACACCCTGTATAGAAAAAAAACTCTATTTTTCGATTTTTCTTTTTTCCATTCTCTCTCATCTATTAATAGAATTAGAGGAAATTATTTAACACATTCTCCAGACTTTTTATATAAGGATGTGGCGTAGCTATTTAAAAAAAATATTATATTTTTTTATAGTTTCCACCATTGACGTTTTGTCACAAAAAGAGATTGGAGAGGCACGTGGTTCATTTTTCTGCATCTCTAATATTTATGGAGATCCCCTATACAGTATCTAAATTAAGCCACCATGTAGAGAAAGGTATATGTCCATCCACCCGGTATAAGGTATACGAAATAATACAAGGATGTATCGAATGCAAAATGGCCATTGAAGCTTTATTGAATTTTGTCATGGTTACCATGGTTGCAATCATGGTTACAATAGTTGCATATGGGCTGCCCATGTAACAGCCAGCCATATTGGAAAATCACGTGATTTAATAGCCTAATTTAGGGTTTTCGGTTTTCCTTGTTGGCCGTAGAATGATCAAATATAGGTTATGGTTGTCATTTACAAATTTTTTTACTATTGCTTATAAGTATAAATGCAGAGAAATATTAATTGCTCCTTAAAAAAATCAACAAATACCAATTCCATATAAAAGGAATAAAGTAGCCTAATAAATAATTAAGCTAGCGATGTAAAGGAGCTAAGTTTTGAAATTATCTTGTTTGTAAGGAAAAACATACACGAACACATAAATAACCTGAAGAAATCACGTGATGATTTTCCAATATGACGATTACATGGGTAGATGTTCAAACCAAGACAATATTTATGACGTGAATATGGCGTCAAAAAGCGTTTGTAATTGGATATATTTTTGATGTAGATATTTTTACCTACATAGGTACCTGATACAACTTTTTCTTGAAAAGTTTTGTTTTTTCTTGAATTTTTTGCCCTATTTACTTAATGGTTTAAATTCAATATGATGGCTATAAGAGATAGAAAAGTTGGCTATGATTCGTTGTTAAAATAATCGACTCGATTTACAGTAATCGGTTGTAAAAAAGCACCAAGTTTCAGTAATTTCTCTTACATGCATGACGTAGAAATTATTATGGTTTTCAAAAAGAAAAAGCAATTTTGAGTCTTAGCATGCATTTTTTTAAATTCCTGTATCTATTTTTTATTTATAATGAGATTTCGGAAGTGTACAAGTAATGCTTCTCTCTCAACATCTCTCGGCCCTGTATTTTTTACCGTTTACGAGATGCCAATGGTCGCTAGTACAAAAATTTCTCACTTTATACATAAAACTAGTTATCATTACAATTTGAATATAAATAATTATTACTCTTAATTATTAAATCAAATCTCTAAATAAAACTCATCATAAAGTTCAGATGATGACGCGTAGGTATATAAACTAAGTCAGTGGCAGTATAATTCGGAAATCTCTTTTCCAAGTGAAAAAGAAGGAGTGGAAGCTTTATGACTCAATTTCCGACTTAACTACGCCAAACTTCGAAAATAAATCTAAAACCTTATTCAGGAAGTTCAAACTATAAGTTTGTGTGCAAACTCAAATATTTTTTTTCTTTTTTCTTCGCTTAATTTACATGCATATTTATATTTCTCCTTTCAACTCCAATAAGTACTAATATTTATGCGAACGTATTTTAAACCACTCTCATAAAGACAAAATATAATTATTGTGAGTGTTAGATGATAAGGTACATAATATCTATGTCATTTTTTACTTTTTACGTAAAAATAGGATTCTTCCTATAAAAAAAACGTAACAGTAATAAAAATAATAGCTCTCTTTATTGTGCAACAAATTTCAACAGTTATTAATTACAATAATAATACTTTTAAATTGTAATAGATAAGACAAAAAGAAATTCACGTGAGTAATCAAAATTTCATAATCGGGTAATTATAACTACAACTATACATAAAAACATAAAAAATACTCCAAAATAAAACCAATAATCTAAATGAAGAATAGTATTTTAATAAAAAGTTGTTAACTGGAGTTATGCATAGAAATCTCAATGATAGAATGTCACGTTACTAAGTCAGTCATAATGGTCAGTGGGGGAGAGGAGGTGGGGACAAAAACAGTATACCCGGAGTTATGGTTTCAATTCAGCAAGATGTTTACTCACATATGCGTTGATCTTAAGAAATCTGGAATTTGATGGATCAACTTGTGACGATTGTTCGCGTTCTGAGGATCCGGTTTCGTGGTTTGGCGGTACTCACCTTCGGATGTCTCGGGCGCCAGATTTTTGGAAGGGTTTACTCCCTCGGGGAATCTCTCGCTGAATTCCCTGTTGAACCTGTTCACACAATTGACACCGTTATGGTGCCCTTGTCCCTAAGGTAGCTCACTGGAGACGGAATTAGCCCAGGGGTCGGTTGGTTGGACGCAAAAATCAATAAAATAAAATCGTGCGTGGCCGCGTGGTCTTTAGGCACGGAGCCACGAGCGCTGGGCAATTCACGGAGCGAAGATGTGGGCGAGAAGGCGGTTGTAATTGGTAACAGTACACACACAAAATAAAACTCACAGATAAATGAAAACAAGCTATATTTGTATCCTTTATTAAAATAATTTTATTGCAGGTTCGGCGGTTGATCTGAGCCAGTCGTCGGGTCGGTAAAATAATGTAATACGGATTAAATAAAATAAAATGTACGCGCGACGGTTCTTGTTCGCAAAAGATTAACAATACGACGAACGGCGGAGTATTTCGGCCGTGCGCGGGAGTAAAATGTAGAAATGTATTTGGCGCGATGGAACCTTTCTACAAGTTGATTACGACGAAAATTTTGGGGAGATACACAGTTTCGCATGGAGGCACTCCTGAGGTGCGGGCGTCCGGCCGGGCATAACACCGCATGGAAAGACACCTACGCCTCGGGGCGTGAATCCCTATATGGCCGCGTAACTACTTCGACGTTAACCCCTGACTCGCCGGGCATGCACCGCATGGAAAGTCAGGTACACGCGTCCGTAGGTACACACACCGCCTAGTGCACTCCTAGTAAGGGCCAAATAATTCTCTACGCTACGACAGGGTTGGTGGTACCTAATGAGCCTAGTCTATCGGGTACGTCGCTAATCTCGGTGAGGAACGGGAATAAATAAAATCACGACAAACGGGCACGATTAAATTCGACTCAATATTTGATGGTACCTACCTTATTATTTTGCGGGGAAACTCTGGTTGACGGTCGCGGCTTTGCTAAAACGGTTGCGTAGGTACTCACAAGTACTAATGCCGGTCACTATTCCCGGAACGCCGTATCCCTACCGCGGTCGTAATCTAAAAATTTTTATTAAATTTGTAAAAGAATCGAAGCCACGCTAGCGATAAACATTGTTTTTCTCTTGGATTAATCAATTTACCTGCGATTGCGGCCGGCCGTTATCGCGTAGCGTTATCTCCTCGGCGATTGGAGTCTTCAGCTTCGGTGTATGAATTCGACGATTTAAAAATGTTATTTTTACGGCTTATGTATAAAAAACCAAGTAGTAGGTATATTACTAATAAATTTAAATATCGGGAAACTAACCGGGACTCGACTTTGCTTTATGATTTGATTGATTTAATTAGTTTAAAAATAACAAAAGACAATGAAAAACGTAAATGACTGGGAATCTCTGGCACAACCCCTGACACTAAGACAAAAACGGAGGCCGGATTTCCGGACTTCGTTACAAACTCTGAAACGGTTTAGGTATTTTATGGCCGCCAAGTGAATCGAAGAACCAGAGATACTATAAGTTGAAAGTCTGAATAGATTGAACTTTTATGAAAATAGTGAGTGAGTCGAAAAGGATTCAGCTTATTCGGATTTCCGTGAATCGGTTTGAGTGGGGAGAAAACCTACAGGACAGACAAGGTCAGAAGACCAAGTCGCTTAAATTGACTCGTAAAGATCTGACGAATGGACTAACCTTTCAAAGTTCTGCTCGCTTTTTAATATATAAGAAGAATCCTCTCAAATCCAGCCCAGACGACCAGACCATAGGAGATGTTACTGGAAGAAAGAAGCTCTATCGGTACAGATTGAAGATAAAGAAAAGAAGAAGCGATCTTTAATATTAACAAATCAGTTCAGTTTTGCTAAGTTGAATTTTAGTCAATTGTCTCTGAGCCATGAAGACTCTATTTAAAAATGAGCATACCAAAAAAAAGGAGCTCAACACTCGAGACTATCAGTCCCAATGGACTTCACCGCCTGAATTCTGCCTTATAAGCCAATAAAGAACCTTCTCACGTATTTATATACTTTACAGTTTCGGAGGGAGGCTTTTGATTGTACACACGATCGAAAGCTTTTGAAAAGTCCAAAAGCCACCCCATGCACCACACGCAAGCCATCCTCCATGCCTTAACAAGAGAACTCAGTAGAAGTATATTATAGTATTATATTGATATATATCAGTAGAACTCAGCAGATTTTTTCTCAACAAGCCATGTTGGGGGCAGTCCAGGATCCCAGGTGCGTCAAAACAATCAAGAAGATGAAATGAGAGAAGGGAATTTTATCGATAGCATACTAGTACTTATTGGTCCGTCCGCAACTTTTGTGGTTTTTGATATCGTCTTTCTTGAAAATTGTTGTTACTAAGGCTGCCTTGAGTTATTTGGAAATTTGATTTGAATTGATTTGCATTGTTCTGTAAGATGAAACCTTATCAAGTCCTAATGACATTTTACTCCTAAACTCCTATAATTTCCCTATAGGAAACGTGGGCTAGAATATGAAGAATGAGGAATTATTGTATATCGCTATATGGATTCGTGAGTCAGAGTATAGGTGAGTTACTAGCGAAATTGTGGTAAGAAAACGAAATTGAGCATCTCGGCAAAATTCTCATCATCTGTCGTAACCGCACTTTGATAATTATTTAGCTCTATAATTTTTATTAGGTGGTTGTTGATAGACAGGGTTTGTTTATGAGGTACCATCTAGATTTTATTGAGTTTTCAGATTCGAAAAAAAGTGCATTGCCTGCATTTCTAACCTACCCAACACTTGTAGTGTCGTTGCAATCTGTGAAGCTGTAGTTTTTAGTAAAGTGTTTTTCAGAGGATTTATAATAGATTAATTTATATATAAAGTGGACTAATTTCCAAGGTCTGAAAGTGTAATATTGTGAATTCTAGATTTTTTGAGTGAGAAAGACTATAGGAAAGAATATCAGAGAAGCAGGAGTAATAATAATTATAGAATTGGTAGCAAGAGCATCCAGGATATTGTACACTAATGTATATCGAAATTCTAAAACTGAACCAGGAGAAGGGGACCTTTCTGTTTTCCATCTTGTCAAAGCTCGTTGAGGGATTTATGGCTATTGGTGTCGAAATATAGAAGGGCAATGTTATGCAATCCATAATGGTCGGATGTGATAATAGGTATACCTAGTGTATTGCCGTTGAATATTCTTGAAATATTGGAAATCGCTATATTATCGATGCAAGCTGTCGATATGGCAGTTACTCTTGTCGTCCTATTGGAGGAAACCATAACCAGAGAGAGTGTCTGTCAGACTGGAGGTGTTTGAGTTGTCATGCACAAAGTGCATCAGTTTTGTCATCCGCAGCCAGAACTATATTACTTCCAGGAAACCGCGTCAAGTAATTCATCAAGGTGCTAAGTCAAAAATACCTTATATTCTATGTACATGTACAGACCAATTATTGGATGAGCCTTATATACCTTATAGCAAAAAAACGACTTTTTGTAAGTGCAATTTGATCTCAGATGCCAAAATTTCAAGCAAATATTTTCGCAGAAGATAATAGATAAGCCTGTAAAGTAAGCCTACAGCAAAGTATTCAGTCAAAGTATTTTTACAATAGTATATTTTTCACAGAAACTGATCAGAACCTGATACCTAAGTCAGGCAATCGATTATTCTTAGTTTCTCTCTCTTCTGAAATTTCAAGAAAATGAAATAAGAAAAATATAAAATATAGAAAAACCAGCCTTAGAGGTAGTAAATTTCAGGAAACAGAGAACCTATCAATGACCTGACTTATCAGATTACAGTCATTTTAAGGTAATCTCTATGTGAATTTAAATAATGAATTTAAAATCTCTTCCTGATTTTCTCAAAAATTACTGAAGGGACTTATAGAATGTAACTGCAGAAACAGAAGCAGCTTTTCCATCTGTGATTAATTTGACATTTCTCTCTAAAACATATTATAGGGAAGTCAATAATTTCATCCTGCTTTTATCATTGAAAACCCTATAATGATTGGCCAACGCACCACACTGAACTGTATGTAACACCTGGATATCACGATTGTGTACAACCAAGTGGCAAGACAAAGGGGAGATAAGAGGGGATGAAGTTTCAGTTTTCAACTACCTGCTTACATTGTATCTAGGCTACAGGGCGGCTAAGATAGGCCTAAATAACAGTTTCATAATTATTCAGAGAGGTAAGATCACTTTCAGTTAAAATGTTAGACTTTTTAGTGAGCTTCAGATAAATTGCATATTTATTTTTCTTTTAATTTTCTTAAACGAACCGTTCGAGTTCGAATATTACTTAAACGAATGGGCCATTGATGTAACCATTGTCAAAACATAATCGCTAGTTCAAGTAATAATCAAAGTATAAGATTCCTCCTCATATCTGCTGATTATGATGTTAATCAACCTTTCATAAAATTCTTGAACACGCAGAGGATTCACAGTTCAACGTGTCATTCGAAGAACTGCCGAAGCTGATTTTTTCGTTCAAACAAATCTGATAGGGGCTGCGTTTTGCAAGTATTGATTCTCTGATCCTGCTAATATTTGCAATCGGATACCATGCAGACATCTGTGACTGCTGATAGTGTCGATTAAAAGGCTACGTTGACTGCGCTGACACAGCAAACAAGGGATGAAACGATGCTGAAAATTAACGTAAAATAACTGACGATTATCTCTTTTAACGTATCAGGGCATAATCCTGCCAGACAAAATATCTGACCATTGAGCATACAAGAAAACAGCTAGTTCGGCCCGAACCATCATGATCTGAGTAAAAATTCACAAGCTGTATAGCAGCGAAAAATCATCACCCATAAAAATTAAAGTGAATGCAAAGTTTCACGTGTGTGCTGATCTTTAGATTCTCCATCGCATTTTTGATTGGAACGCGAATTTAACAAAAGCTTTCAAAATTAGAGACTGGAGCTGAACTCTATTGCAGAGTATTGACGATAAAAAGGCTTAGCTGGCACAAATAATTATTCACTAACGAGGTGACAAAGACCTCATCAGCGAACAAACATGCTGTTCAAAGGAAAGGACTTCACAACATTCCTGTTATTTCCCTTTAGAGGCCCTGCCTCCCCTTTAGGGATTGTAAACTGCCCCCAAGTTTACTCCTGGATTATGACGCCGTGTTAAACGCTACGTAACGTACCGGAGATGAGGTCTAAACTCCACAACTTCCATTCTTAGGATGTCTAACTGAAACGGACGTAGGTTGATGTAAACTTCAACAGCACGAACTTTAAGTTTAATGTGATTATGAAAACTGATAGAAGGGAAGCTAGGCTCGCGATAACACTATTGTCGGCTTATGGATCGATGGAACTGGATGCTAAGTTTTGAAATTCGTGACATTGTTTGACGATTTCTATTTGATTTCAGGTCGAAATGAGAGGACTCAGCGGAATAATCAAGTTCGATCACCAGGGTTTTAGGAGTGACTTTGTACTCGATATTATTGAGTTGAGTCGGGAAGGGTTGAAGAAAATCGGCACGTGGAATTCAACTGAAGGTGTCAACTTCACCCGGACCTATGGCGAAGCCTACACTCAAATTGTTGAAATTATACAGAATAAAACGTTCATCGTCGCTACAATACTGGTAAGAGAATCGATAAAGGTAATTAATTTAGAATGCACAAGGTATTCCACATCAAAAGGGACTTTAGGTGAAACAAAAAACATTGCTCAAGGCACTAGATAGCATTAATAACACGTATTTTATTAACATCACTGCGTCCAGCTCTGTATCGCTACCTGATATTTGCCATTCCAATTTTATACGGTATGAATAACTTTGCCTTTTGCATACAGTTTTAAATTTTTGTAATTTTTTTATATAGATAATTATTATTTTCAAGTTTTACAATTTATTTCAGGGTGTTAAACTAAAATTTTAGGCAAAAACATCCAGAAAAAAAAAAGTTCATTACAGCAACCAAATTGAATATTATGCATGCTTTCGAGTGAATCAGTAGCGCACTTGCTCACCTGAGAGTTCAACATTGTTACGAAAATTTGACTGTTGTTTTTCGCCGAATCACTTCTCTCTAGCAAGAGATGAGAGTTTGATAACCAAACTGTATGGTGAAATTAAGCAATTAAAGTATCGAAACACGTGTAACGTTTATATTATCCATGCATCAGTATACAGTAGAATTTTTTTAAACACTAGTATTTTATTTATCATCCATCAATATCAAAGTTATGTCTTTTTTTTTTGTTAAAACGAATAAAATAAACAAAATTCTGAATTTTTCTTGGCAAATAAATTTTTAAAGGCATTTCGTATTAATAATTGGAGTAATATTAACTTATAGTAAACTCAAAATCAATTTCTCTATTTTCATATAAAATAAACAGTGCTTCCCTTTTAGTAACTTCACCAATCCAAATAAAAAAACCTCCCCGTTGTAAATTTACTTAATATAGTTGTCTTTATGTAAATATCTTACTTTTTTCTCTTCTGGATATTTACTCGTAACACAGGTTTTATCTCGTAAATTTTCGGGGATGCGTCGGAAGAGGCAATCATCTCCTACTTTGCTATTCAAATATTCGGAAACTTTACCTCTATCGTACAGATTTACGTTTTGGTTAGATTTGGAAGGCGCCTACTAGCTTAATTTGAAGTGGCGTGAATTTAAAGCCTCATACCCAACTGAAAAAATGCAATTTCAATTATTATTGTAACTTTTTTTACTTTATTACTTTTTCTTGCTAGATGTTTTAATGTGTGTTGATGAAGAAGTGTAAATAGAATTTGATTAGTTGTAATACATATATTGTTTTTGATTTAACGTAAATAAACCCCACAGAAGAAGTTTAGGTTTCAATAAGAATTAAATCGATTTCCATGCAATTAAGTATAAATGATAATGAATATTTGGAAGTTCGTAATTAAAAGCGTGAATTGAACCGATTTATCTTCGTTAGCTTAGAATGATTATTAGTCAAATCTACTCTGAGCCTGACCAAATCGCTAAATTAAATCTGCGACATTTCATGAGAAAAACAACTTTCACTAATGAGATTTCTCTCTGAAATTAACGATCCGATTCCTAGTTATTAATCTGAAAAAAAGGGAGAACTTTGTCGCAACTTCCTGCCTATTTACGACCAAAGTTTTCGGCTGTATAAAATTACCATAGCGTTGCAAGTCCGACAAATTTAGTGCTATAGTTTTTTCATGGACCAGAGCTGGATATTATAAAACGGTATTTGATTTCCTTGAGTAGCAAAAAGCAACTCTGGAGAAACTCCAAAAGCACTTACCTGGAGGACCTAGCCAAATATTACAGCTGTTCAAAAACTTTTAGCCGAATTTACAAGATTGTATGTTAAGACTCACATTGCAAGGAATGTGACTGGAAATTTTTTGTTGCTGTAAACATTTTCCTAAATTATTCATCGACTTAGTGGAAGAAATCACCAATGAACACGAATTGATGAAAATAATTTGCCATATGTACTGAAGGTATCTCAGTGTAATCAAATATGTGTTTCTGAAATGAAATAGCATTATTATAACAGCAGATAATTTGGCTTTCTGCTGTTAGAATACGAACGGTGAATTTGAAAAAAAAGAAAAACTGACTGGTTGACGAATATCAAAAATACATAAACCTCATCTAATTTTTCGTATCGCAGCGGAGTCTAATAATTACGATTGACGAAATTGTTCATAAACCTAAAATAATGTGAAAAAATTACTAAAGAGATAATATTGAGACTGTTGTGGCTAAGCAGAGATCGTCTGGGTTAGATATATAGGGTGTTGTGACAAAGCAGGCTTTTAAGTAAGCTGTTAAGCTTGTTTCCCCAAATAGAATGGGTCTTATATGAGCCAGGATAGTCGCGGTATTTTTTTTAGCACAGTTCCTTAATTTTGAAAATAAAATTAATGATAATTAAATTACGTATTTCACAATCAGCGGGAGTCAATGAAATTGCCCAATTTCGAAATACTGCGCAATTGATTTTTAAACAATATTAGGCATTTTTAACGAAAAGCAAACAGCTTTTAATTAGGCCAAAGAAACAAAACAACCACCGCGGCGGAAATTTGCTCACGCTAGCTGAATTTTTTACTGTAATGCTGACTGCAGAAAGATTGGTAAACTCGGACAAATCGCATGGTTGCCATTTTCGTGTCAGAAAGCACCTAGTTTTTATTTAACTACGTCGAGTAACTATTTACGACCGGTAAATAAAAGTCAAAGCGGCAACACTCCAGTGAAAATTGGATTTCGAAACCCGAGAAAGAGTAATTGATTTGGAAAAGAGTTTATATACCAAACTGGCAGTGGTGTTTTGGGGACCGAAGAGGACGGTCAGGGTTCGCCCGAGAGTTGAGGGTAAAACGCGAGTGAGTGGTTTGTTGGCTTTAACGAAGAGCTACCCAGCAGCTGCAGGCAGAGCTACAGAGAAGACAATCCAAGGGCTACGTCTAAGTAGTAAGTCGATAAGACTAACACAAGAGCTTCACTGTTTTCCGTTCGAAATTTTTATTGTCGGTTTCTTTTTTTTTTCAGTTCAAGAAATTCTATTCTTTTTCTACGTCCTCTTTGAAACTAAATAAATCAACCAGATCAGATAACGTCACAACACTTCTCCCCAACTAAAAGAGGTAGTTGGTTAGAATCAGATTGTGCATACTTTTTTGCAAAGTTTTTTTTTTTAAGTAAACATTTTTTTCTTTTTATCATTTTTAAAATTTTTATTTTTTTTTATTTTGGTCAAAGTTCACTCGCTGTTCCAGGCTAGGTCTCGAACTCATGAATTAAGAACAAACAATTTTTGTATAAATTCTTTGATTACCGGGTTCAATTTTGGGAAGAGTTGTTATTAAACATACATCTTATTACTTCGTAACTTACTCAACTAAAAATCTTTCAGGGGCAACATTTATGAGAAAAATGTACGCTTGAGCTAAAAGCAATACATCTGAGTCAAAGGCGCATGTGCAGAAACAAGTTGGGGGGGGGATCAATGTGTTCTATAACTCCCGTTTCCTCCACTTCTTCCTCGCTTTCCTCCATTAGACCCATTAGTTTTCTCCAAACAATATGTGGCTAGCAGCTTGACCTACTTTTTTTCAACATTCTGTAGAGGATTTTATATAAATAACTTTACCACAAATAATATCAAATAGACATACATAGTCACTTTAAAGTATAACTTTTATTTAAAAAAGTAGCAAGTAACATACTGCATGATGTGGAACTTGTAAGCAAAAGGAGGTTAATAATTATTTTTTCTGGATCAAAGGACACCTATGTGACATTATTATATTATAGAATGGAGAAATAATGTAGAAATTAATGAAGTTAAAAATGTAGACCTTACACGATAATAATCATTAAGTATCCATAATGTATGATACTTACTGATGTTTTATATCGTAATATATAAAATAAAAATCAATAACGGGAACTTTTAATATTGAAATTTCCGGCAGAGGAAATGTAATTTGCACCACTTCACAGACAATGCTTTGGGGTCGACTAGACGACGGAATCCTTGATGTCTTTCCTTTCGTCTTTCGCGTCATTCTTGTGTCGCATTTATTCTCGCATTTATTGCACTAAAAGCCTTTATAATTCCGTGCACTCCTTTTCGGCGCATCTACTTCCATTTCTTACTTCCCCCAGACAGGAAATAGAATTCTTTTCCGTCAGAAAACAGTAAGAATTCTCACCGTCTTCTTCAACAGTATACTTAAGGGAGGATTCGAAAAATTTCCCTAATGCACCTTTGAATACTATAATAGCAGAACTATATTATTAACCGCAAGTACTCATATAATTTATTATCTTCAATGTGAATGGCTAGAACTTGGTAAATAATTATGCATCCTGCATTTTTGCTTTTATTCAGTGAGTAATGTAGTTTGTAATATACCTTTATAATTTATAAAGTTCTTTATTTATCTTCCGCTATGGCGCTAGAAATTCACCAAAAAGGTGTACAAGAACTTCTAGAGCTGTGAATTGAGATAGGATGGATTTGGGGATTAGACAAGTTTCCACACAGACTGTTAATCGGAGTTAATCCTGGATGCACTCTATAGATTAAGTAGTAATTATTATTGCGTAAGTTATTGTAAAAGGTCGGAATCTACATTTCTCATACAGATTTCGTACAATATGTGCATTGAATAGGAAAAATGATCTGTTAAGCCCGTTATTGGCTTGGAAATTACTTACCGATAAATTTTAGTTAAAGGGTTAGCTTGAGTTAAGGGAAATAGTGAAAATTTATTTGCATTTAGGCTATGGTTTATTCTTAAGGGATTTACTGTAGGCAAGTGAATACTTTTTATATAATATGATATGAGTTACGTTATAACTTTCAAAATAGTTACTTTTCAATTTTGTGGGTAGTAACATCTTCAAAATGACTACCTACAATGTGAAAAACTGTTATAATGCCAATAAGCACTGCTATACGCTAAGAAATCTAATTAGTCCTTTTCATTAGCACTAATATTTACCTTTTTGTCCGCACACCACTTCTCGTATCTGCCATACGTCAACTCATATTTTACTCATGACTCATGATTGATCAAGTAAAAGAGAGGACCGAAGAGATATCAGAATAATTTTTGTAGCGACGGCTCTAAGATTACATTATGGAATATCTGTCTGATTCGAAAATATCTTTATTTTTGATCATAGTTTTGATTAATTAATTTTGCTGTCACCCAATACTGTAATTATATATGTATCCCACTTAGATCTTAAATAACTATTACCATCGTAGAGTATTTTTTAAGTTTTACCATTTTATTGTTATTGTCATGATGTCATGTCTTACTGTTTGCAATTCAACTATGACTATGATTTTTTTCTTTTATTTTGGCCGTATTTGCTTCCATGTAATGACACTTCCTCAAGTGCATCTGTTTAGGGTGAAGTAAGTTAACATAATAGTTATTTAATGAGCGTTAGCGAGCGCGTGAATGGTTAAGACTGCAAAATTTCTACAATAGTGGGTAAAATTTATTTAAGATGTTTTCGAAAAAGACGATTTTTTAATGAAAGTGTAACATCCTGTATCTTGAAAAACGTACATCTCTGGACCTGTATTTATATGAACATTTCGTCTTGATCACTCAAAGAATCACCTCCTGATGTTTGGCCAAGTAAACACCTTGTATAGTCTGTCCCCGTAAAAATAACGAAGTCTAGGTGTTAACTTACGGTATTTCCGGGATTGAGGAATCTTGTATATATTTTCATTGAACTTTTCATGGTCATTTATGTCTTAAAATTTTAAATTTTGGGGTTCTAGTACCAATAAGTTCCTAAGATATGGCCGGTGGCCAACTTTAGTGGGATAATCGGTAGGTATTTCTCCAATGACTTTCCCAGCTTTGCTCACATTTCATTTGAAAAAATATCGATTAGGGACACCTATTGCCGCATGCAGGCGCTGTAAAACTTTTCGTTAGATTTAAGAGAGAGTCTCTTAGTCGTTTTTTTCTGCAAGTCGTTACTTGCAGGTTTTATTCTAATTTATTTTTGGATTCATTTCTAAACGACCATTCAGGCTTTACTTTTCATTACAGCCGACTTCTTAAGAATGAAATGTCAACTTACTAAAGTGGTACTGACAAAAGAGAATTAAACCAAATGATACGAAATCACGAACAAGTCAACTCTATGTAAACAGAATAAGCTGACAAGCACGTTTTAAGATATTAGGGGAACTCAACTTCTAAGCGAAGAAAACGTTATGTGCTCGTAGGTGCGTTTCTTGCGTAAAACTTATGTTTAGTTATAATTACGTCGGCTTAACGATTAACTTTCTTAATTATCTAAAGAAAAGAATTTTGATATCCGACAAGAAACAGGAAACGTTTACAGATAATAATTTTCAAACAGTTATATCCTATATACAGGGTATTTATGACTAATGCAACGTAGTTAAATTCCAGGTTGCCATCAAATCTATGTCAATTTTTTTTGCCAACAGTTACAAAGATACAGATGTTTTCTATGTTTGGAATTATATTTTACAAGACGATATCTTTTCAGCAGTTGGATGAAATCCAACAATATTTAGCACAAACACTAACCTACCGAGGCAATTCAAGATGACCTATCGGCAAATTGAAAAAGCAGGACCATTAAAAAGAAATGGTTTTTATTTTTGGACAGAAGACACATTTTCCGATCGAGTTTCGGAAGAAAAGTACAGAAAAAATGCTATGAAATCAGATTCTTAAATCGAAAGGCACACTTAGACCAGTTTGACAAAATAAGATCCTAATAAGAACTTGCATCTGTCTAGACTCTAATTTTCAATTTTTACGCATAATTTTTTTCTACTGTTCCTCAAAATTCATTGGAGATTATTTCAAAAGCTATCGTACTACGAATTTACGGGATAGCCTATTTCCAGAATTTTAAATCTAGTAGCCACGGCCGTATACTTGAAGAAAACTTGCTCGCAATTTTTCGATAGACTTTTGGAAAAAACGGTATCAGATTCGGAAAGTGCAAAAAAATTCTCTGAAATTACTTTAAATCCAACGGCACACTCCGAAAAGCTTCATAAAAACAGATCAAAGTAAGAACTTGTACCTACGTAAAATTTATTTTCTATTTTTTCTAAAAAATTGTTGCGAATGTTCTTAAAAATTCATTTAAAATCATTTCAAAAGTAAAGGTATGGGAATCTATATGGTATAGTCAATTGCTAGAATTTTAGATCTAGGAACCAGGACCGTACTTGAAGAAAAGTTGATCGCATTTTTTCAAGAAGAGCACATTTTTCGATCGACTTTCAACAAAAAGGTCATCGGATGCGGAGATTACAGGAAAAATACTATGAAATGAGTTTCTTAAACCGCATGGTACACTTCGACTAGCTTCACAAAAACAGGTTGTCAAATACGGGGCACGTTCTTATTTTGATTTATCTTTGTGAAGCTGATGATCGAAGTTTGCCGTTCAATTCAAAAAACTCATTTCATATATCGACGTCCCTTACCTGGCGTTTAACTACGTCGCATTAGTTGAATCACCCTGTATATAAGATTCTAACAGTTTAAAAGAAGTACAGTTATCTGTAGTTAATTACATGAGGGATGATATAAACTATCTGACGATTAAACCCAAGGTCTTTCACAAAACCCCAATTAAGTACTTCTCTTTCAAGCATCCTGACCAAATCTCACAGAACGTTTCATGGAGGCGAGACGGTTAGTTTATGATTGTCAGTGAACCAAACTTGTTGATTAGCTCATTTCAAATTAACGTTTTCATTTTTAAACAGAGAAATATACCGACGTCAGGATAAACGTCAGATGAAGACAGATACACTCCCTCATTGTCTACAAACACAATTTGATAATGTTAATTGGAAAAAGAACAACAGAAAATAAAATGAAGAATGTCAAAATTGTTCCCGGATTCTAAAAATATTTTTCTAAAAATATGCACGTCTCCATGTCGTTTATTATAAAATTTAAAAATAAAAAGCTTATTAAATGTCAATTGAATTTCATTTCATGTAGATTAATAGGTATTTGGAATAAGTAGATACTTAAATTTAGAAATTGCTTATAACACAATTTATTATTTCGAAACCTTATTCCATACAGCAGAAGTTATATGAGCAGACTTAAATTGAAAAAGAAACATAAAGCAGTTCTTAATAGGCTACATTAGATCAATTTTTCCCCAAATCCGTTTACTAACCGTACCGTAATGCCGAGAAGACACGATTTTGAAAGCAAATATGATCCCAAGAGACTTTTCACTTTCACAGAAGCGTTACTTGAGATGCACGAATATTCCAACTCGCATTAAAGCTTTCATAGGATTCCTCTTGAGACTTCTTCGTGAATAATGTTGCCAAATAAGTTAAGTACTTGAATAATGCAGTATCAAACTAACCCTACGAAGACATAGTGGAAGATAAATCATCCTTGAGATAGTTAATTTACTAGAGAAGCAACTACTCATATACCTGACTTGGAAATAGGAGATATGTGTTAAAGCGGTGAGTAGTAGAAAGCTCTATCTCTCTTGTCAGGTACATGAATATGACATGAACCTTCTGAATTTGATTAAATATTTCAAAGGAAAGGAGAGTAATTGAAAGTAGCTGTTTCAAACTGCTATTCGGTAAAGAGATTACCCAAAAATACAGTTACGAAATTTATAATTAAGTATTATTATTCTATATGAGAGTTTGTACACTTTCAAATTCTTAAGAAGCATCTTATTGAATTTTGGAACTTTTTTATGGGCAAAATATTTTCTTTTAAGCTGAAAATCAATTTTGTTCACATAATAAAAACTTATTTTCATCCTAACTTATTACGAACGTAGTTAGGTATCTAATCTCCAGAACTTACAAAAAAAAACATGTTTAAGCATTAATGCTAAATTTTTGGAGACAAAACTCAACGAAATTTTTTATTTAGTTCAAGAATCCTGGAGGCTTTACAAGTTTAAGCTCTGCTCGTGTTTTTGCCATCTGCGTCAAAGAAAAACAAAAAAAGACAGAAAAATCCATGCTTACGACTTTAAAGAAAATCGCTAGTATATATAACAGGCAGCGTTTAGAAAGGTTGTATAAGTATTTCCTTAGGTTATATAAATATTTCCTTCTGTTATTGAATAACATTGTACTAAATGCATAAATATTTACATTGCATAATCAGGTTTCTGTCAATATCGTATAGTCTGATGGAAACATTCGCTATTATGTTTTTTTTTAATGTTCATCAAGGTAGTCATGATGTTTTCAAAGTTATTTTCAACTAATCATACCAACACCTGCCTATTATGAACTATGACTATGACCCATTTTTTGTGGTTTGAATATTTGTAATAATTGTATAAGGGTGTTTATTTTTTTTTAAGTGGGGGTGAAGCTTAGAAATTCTTTATATTATGGCAGTTGTTTTAACGTCGTCATGTTATTGGGTGTACCTATCTTTACTATTGCAAAAAAAATTAAGATATATTCGTTGCGAGATTTGTTGGTAAAAAAATAAACAAAAAAATCCCATTAATTGTTATTGAGATACTGGGTGACAAAAAAATAATGATAAGATAAGTACAAAAGCTGAGTGCTGTATCTCAAACGGTTTCCGAGATACCTATATCTTCAACAAACTGGAGAAATTTTCTTTTTTGACACTCTGTATTCCAATAACGCTGCATTTCCGGACATACGTTAATTAAAATTTTTTGTTTATTTTTTATCAAGGAATCTGCCTCGATTTCTTTTGGCAATATTAAATATACACCCTGTATAAATCTTTAAAAATTATATTAATATTTGCTTTTATTCGGTTAAAGTATCTCAATCTGTCCACGAGATATGATGACCTTGTCAATTAAGCCTGGAAAACTCTGTATACTTCTATGAAAAGCAATATAAATGAATTTAGATATAAATTTTTCTGCTTCATCGCAACACTGCTCAAGTGAAGACAATGCAATAAAAAGGAGGCGTAATTCAATTTTCAACAATATAACATAAGCCGCCATGTAAGTCTTTTATCAGAAATCAGCGTCAGTATAGAACAAATCTCCGGAAACTCGACGCATTTCACGCCATTACGTCTCAATTTAGCCTGAAATAGAACAAGAAAACTCATGAGCCCGCTTGATCTCTCCGGTGAAGCGCTGAAGCGGAGATCAATCGAGGTGACAGCCCTGAAATGTTCTTCGGGAAAATGAAAACTTCCTCTGGCACTTGTCTCATTCGCGTCTGGATACTGGATACTCTGTCACAATGGGGAGAGACACTCACGGTCAGGAGGCACTTAGAGGACGACAGTGGAACCAATTGTCGCGGACGAGACTTGGGAAATTACAGATTCCATGCAAGTAGGTAGTTTTAGATACCGAGTGGCGAGATAACAAAGGCACCAAAATTCTTCTTTTTAATGCTGGTCCTTTATTCAAATAATATACGAGCTACTTACTACCTACTTGAGCGTATTGTAACCAAGTCTAAGGAATTTAATTTGAAACAACCGAGTTTGGATAATAAAGATTCAGGGTGATAAAATGTACAAAAATAACGAAATTTTCTCAATACTTTCCAAGAAATTAGCGAAACATAAACAGATCAAACACGAAAAGGATTTTGAAAGTTGATCAGTCAAATCATCTCTAACGTAAGTATATTCCAAAATGAATATGCGCCTAATCAATCAGGATCCTTTGCTTTTGCGAAAGTAAGAGATATAAGTTTTCCAATAACATTTTCAAGCTATTTTCAAGGAAATCGTGAAACAGCATTGTCGCGTATGTCCAGGACATTTACGGTTCTTTCATTTATGTTATCTCTAAAACTCATGGCATTATCATCATCTTGTGAATAATGACTTCATAATCGCTTGTATAATAATATACTATTTATTATATTCTCCTGAAAGTATTATTCTTGTCTACAAATTATTCGAATAACTCATAAAAATCACATTTCAACTACTCCTAAAATAGTTTGAATTCAGTAAATTTTACAGTGCCTGAATATAAATTCAGCCATATAGACTACGAGACATAAAATATTTCAATGGCAGTTTCACGAATTGCAAGGAAACACGTAAAGAACACGCAAGTTCGCTGAAAAGTTTCTTGCTGTTGTCAATTCATTCACATATTAGTCTTAAATTTGCGTTCAGCTGAATGGACATCAAACTTGTATCTTGTTTAAATGTCACCGACTTTTAGTCAGGCCTGTCACAGGCCTCTGCGCCCCCAGTGAGATTGGCCTTAATTGCATCCCCAACCGCAAGGAGTTCTCCTCGGGAGCTTTCCAAGTGGCCTTTTGACCACATCAGATGTCAAGTGCTTCTGCGGGTCTGCGGTCGTTAAATACATTCCGCTTGTTCAACTGTCACTCAAACTATGCAAACATTCCTCATCTGAGATACATGATATCCTCTTAGAGAATACATTACCTGCTGACAGTTACACTCCACACCCACACAGTGCTTGTAAGATGAGAAAAATTGCCACAACTAGATGAAAAAAAAATAGTTACAGCAAAAATTTTTGACAATAGTTTTCGATTAAAATGTTGGAGGGAAGCAAACACGAATACTTTGATCAAAACCGATCATTTGACTTTATAACTTCGACAAATTTTTGTCTCTAGTTTTGCCCGAAGTAGCACCAAGTTTTTATTACACTGATTTTTTCAGCAACTCAGTAATAATTATTATTGTCTGAAATCAATAATGAGCCACTGTTAACTTTAGCATTTTTAAAACAAATTTTGAAAATTGTGAAATTGCAAGTTTTGACTGATTGACTTGAGAAAATTAATTCTAAGAATTCAATGATTCAAAAATGCAATGGTCCTCAAAATTTTACCAACCCAAGTATTTTACCACGTTTTTGTTCCCTCGGATTCAGTCCCGCTGTTCGTTGGTCCACAAATCTTATAGTCAATTTTAAACTACCTTCTCGAAGAGGTACGTACTTCAAACATTAAACATTGATCAGAACTGAGTGACAACTTAGTAAGCTTGTCATCTTTAGCTTCTTCAGAAAAATAAATAATACCATTTCTCTCATGAAAATTTTTCTGATCAGCTTTCAGATTTAAATTGTGGATGATAATAATTATCGATAAAGTCAATTTGAGCAAAATAGTAATTAACAATATTGATAAAATACAGCTGACAAACTAATCTTGTCATTGAGGTAGTCCTTTAAATGAATAATTCAGAATGATAATGTATAATTCCCGGGTTTAAAATGTTATATCCGATAATAAATTATGCAAGGAGACAATAATTGGTATTGTTTCTACTTTTCTTTCTCAAGTAAAGTTTAAGGTAATAGGTGGATGACTTTTAAATACCATCGATTGGCAACGTAATAAGATGATTTAGGTAAATGCAGACAATGGAGAAATAAGAATTAAGCGGTGTTCAGTAATAGACTAGATCGGACCTGTAACTCGCTGGGTAACATCCCAGAACTTCTTCTCCTAGCCTTGTCTCGCTGGAACCGATGCTGAGCCTCACAAACAGTGGTAAAGGCGTTATAGTAGTCACTCTTAGGGGTTTCTCTCATCAGAAATGACCACCGGAAATATCTCAGAAACTAGGGGTCGTACAGCCTCAGGCAAAACATTTGTTTAAGGAAAATGGATCTAAAAAATCGCTGGAAAATAGTTATGAGCTTTTTAGTTGACCGCTAGGGGGCGTTACAACCTTTACCAAATAGGATATCTGGAATTTTCTCATTTTTTTTTAAATGAGGCTGTGTTCAAAACATCACGAGTGTCATGATTAAATAACTTCGATTTTCTGTATCTTGCAGCTTTTTTTGATAACTTCATAAAAAATAAAGTGGTTGGGAGACGTCAAAACTTTTTTTATTCAAATGTCGATTATACCGGTTAACCTCAATGGAATTTAACAAGATTAGTCTCATTACAAATAGTTTTTTTTCTACTGCCAAATGCATTCTACGAAATTTTCATTTTGTTACCACTACAACCGCTAAAAGGCGTTATCTGACATGTACGGAAATATCGCTAGTCTCATAAAAAAAAATTGTTGGAAAAATATTTTTACATAGTTGGAAAGAGAATTCATGGAAAACCGCAGTTTGGATACTCTTGAAACTGTAGATATCTGCCAGCAATGTTGATTTTATGCATTTTCAAAGTTTGGGTCCCGCACAGATAATATCCCTTAGTGAAAATTGCTAAAATTAAAATATGATTATTGTGATCATAAGTCTCCATGGGCGTGAAGTGACTATGTATACAGGATGATGAAAAATCGGCTACTTTCCATTTTTTCTGTTCACCGTTGGTAACTTCGTTATTATTGGACCTATAAAATCGGTGCAATTGGCAGACAAGAAAATTTTTTGTACCTTATTACAGTGGGTAAAACAGAAAAGCAACTAAAAGCTCACGGCATGAGATATTTCAATTTTTATATAACAAAATTGCGTTTTTGGAAATACCTCATGACGTGAACTTCTATTTATTTTTCTGTTTTCACCAGTGTAATAAGCGACACAAATTCTTCAAATTTGCTAATTGAACCGACTTGCTCCAATAGTACACGAAGCTACCAATGGTGAACAGAAATACATTTTATTTTTACTTCTATAGGGTAGGTTCAAGGCCTTCGTACTGAACCTTGCGCTTATTGTACCCCATAGAAAAACATAGAAAATAGTTGATTTTTCATCACCCTGTATACATATTCACCTCACGTCCATAAATACTTTTGATCGCGATAAACATATTTAAATTACAGCGATTTTAACCGAGGAATGATTTCCATTTGATCCGACTTGTGCATCCAGAGAAAACATACACAATTTTCTATGTTGTTACTCGCGGTTCCGGTCAGTTGTCTTGTGTAGAAACGATATAAGTGACATAACGGGTTGGCTCTACAGCATGGAATATTTACAGCAAATTATATTGTGTGGATTCGAATTCTATCATTGCCATTGACATCAATCTGTACTGTCCAATTAAACGATTTATAAATTAATATTAGTGTATGGCCATATCGGTTATAGTTGTTGAAGAGAAACTACCATTCAACTTTGCCGACTCGTCTTATTTAATTAAGAGCAATGTTCCCTCATTAATATAACCAAATAGATTGCCACGTAATTTACTTAAACCTAGGCGCTATTACCCAACTATATCTACAATATTTTATAACCCTCCGCCTTTTATAAGCCTCGCATAAGAAGGCGAAAAGTGACTTAGATTGTTGCTGTCAACCGGCAGCTGTATCAAATGAGGCAAGAAATCACTTCAGTTTATTTTAATTAAGTTAGAGTTAGGACAATTTAGTCTTGAAAATAAACCACTTTTATTTTCCAGAGTTCTCCGTACGTGATGCTAAAAGAAGCTAGCGAAAAATTAACCGGCAATGCACAGTTCGAGGGTTACGCCGTGGATCTCATCCACGAGATCTCTCGACATCTCGGTTTCAATTACACAATTCGTCTAGCTCCCGACGGCCGATATGGAGGCAGAAATAGGGAAACAAAAGAATGGGATGGACTAATAAAGGTAATTTCAATTTATAGTATTTACTTTTAGGAACCACCCCTAATTATAATTTTACTATATTCACAAGTAGGTACCACGTACAAAGTACTGCCCATGAATTCTTGAAAGCAGTTCATAATTTTTTCTGTTTCCTTCTTTTTAATATTTGGCCACAATAACAAGCCAGGTTTTTAATTGGCGCTTTGTTAAAATCGGATCAGTTGTTTAGAAGTTATAATGATTATAAAGTTGTGTAATGATAAAAGTTCCGCTCATTTGATACCAAATCCACGTTCTACGTTTACATCAAACGCATTTTCCTGAAATTATCAGCGATTAAGGCTTAGAGTTTAATGACGTTTAAAAAATACCACTAGGTATAACTTATAATGATGATGCTCGCGATTATTTCTTATTTCTTCAAATTTCAATAAATCCTAATTAGGAGTAATTTTCATATCGGCAGACGACGAGAGAATTATTTAAATAAATCTGAGCGTATATTTATTTTGTATACTGACAATGTTACAAAAATTGTTATGTTAAGAATCCCACTTCTGCCATTAATATTTTATGCATCTAGTTTCACTGGACTAAAACAAGAAACAATATTGCTGTCTTAGCGGCACAGTTAAAATTAATTTGTTAATAATAAATTTTCTGACTTCAGGAACTATTAGACCAGAAAGCAGACCTGGCCATTGCCGACCTGACAATCACCTACGACAGAGAGCAGGCAGTGGATTTTACAATGCCATTTATGAACCTGGGAATCAGCATTTTGTACAGGAAGCCCGTTAAGCAGCCGCCAAATCTCTTCTCTTTTCTTAGCCCCTTATCATTGGATGTGTGGATTTATATGGCGACAGCTTACTTGGGAGTTTCCGTGCTACTTTTCATATTAGCCAGGTAAGAATGATGTGAAATTTATTCATACATCATTATAATGTGCGTAGGTACTGCGTATATTATGAATTTGCTAATAATATTTTTTCATAGGAAATTCTTACTTTTTAAGGTTTTGATTCAACTATGTAAATATCTCTATAATAGGGTACCTACTCTAAAAGTTTTACTGACTATTTATTAGTTATAGTTGCATCCAAATGAGTATGAAAGCAGAGAGAAACATGGTTTCCAATTTTTTTAAAGCACTCAGGTCACATCTTTGGTCCACATTTTAAAAAATATTTGAGAATATAATTTCTCTTTTCTAGTAAAATTTTTAGATTTCAGAAAATCCTGCTGTCAAAATTATGCAGATCAAAAGTCTCGACATAAGAAATAACACACATTATTTTGCTCTGCTTTTGCAAGAAAGATAGCTTTTTGGATCATCTGAGAGTCATTTTCAGATTCACCCCATACGAATGGCAGAATCCTCATCCGTGCAACCCTAACCCGGACCAGCTAGAGAATCAGTTCACCCTGTTCAACTGCATGTGGTTTGTGATCGGGTCTCTGATGCAGCAGGGCTGTGAATTTTTACCAAAGTGAGTGTTTATAGTGTGGCGGTGTGGTTTCAGGTTCAGTCCGTACGAATGGGACAACCCTCATCCGTGCAACAGCGAGCCCGACGTGCTCGAGAACCAATTCACGCTCATGAACAGTCTGTGGTTCACCATCGGTAGTCTGATGCAGCAAGGTTCCGACATTACGCCAAAGTAAGTCATTGGACGTAAAAAATTGTCCACTCGTTTTTGCAACTTACGTAAAATTAACCTGAAAACTGCTTATAAAGAGCGGATAGCATTGAGAACTTGGAAGTGTAGGTTGCGACGCGATTTTCTTATAATCTAAACATGTACCTACTCAGTTTATGGTTACGATTCTTAGATTTTACTTATTGGTTACCTAATTATTATAAAAAAAGAATCAGTTCGACGATCCAAACCATTTTGGATAGAATGTTCCATCCGCTTATCGGAGGCATCCCCTTAGAAGTAGAAGTTTGTATTCCTTAAATATAAGACTAATCTTATCTTACAGTAAACTTGCCTATAATATTTACTTAATTTTAAGACAGAGAGCCCTAACGAACCTACCCTCTAAATTAAGTACTAACAAAGTTCAATGTTCCAAAGAAAAAATCCATTGTATAACTCCAAAACAGCTTAATATTATTTAATGAATTTCTTTGTGTTTTTTTCTATTTATTAGTCTACTATAATAACAGCAATAAATACCTATATGTAACTTGAACCAGGGACGTACGGTAGATAGGGCTAAGTACAACTTGTGTACTCCCAATTTTTCCACCACTGAATAAATTCTGGATTTAGCAGCATTGAACAAACAAATGGATAAGCTTGCATAGGAAAATGAGTCAGGTTGATCTAATTATTAATTATTTATTGGAGATCAGTAATAAAAAACTAAACACACTTTGGTGGTATCAGTTCCAGTTTGTATAACTTTCCTGTCTATTCCCCAGTTTAGTTTAGTTTAGTTTAGTTATATAATGAGTGGGTCGATTAGTGACACCTCCACTGCGACCAAGCGGTCTATTGTGGCTCATACCTAAGTACTTTACATCCACTCTAGCAGGCCACTGATTTTTAAAAAGCTAATGACCTTAGATGGTGTGAATGTATCCAGGTCTCTCGGAGAGAGAAGTACTTTTCCGAACGTTGGGTGCCTGGTTCTTCCCAAGGCGGGGCAGTTGCATAGAACATGCTCTGCTGTTTCTACATCCTCCAAACACAGGCGACATTCTGCGTTATCGGCTAGATTCATCCTGTGTAAGTGGTGGTTCACTTTGCAGTGTCCTGTGTATAGGCCTGTTAGGGCCCTTAGGTCAGTCCTTTTGAGTTCCAGTAGCTTTTTAGCTCTGTTTCTCGAGGGTCCCTCAATGAAGGTCTTAGAGTGAGTTAGTCCTGGTAGAGTTTGCCAGTACCGAAGTACCTTGTTTTCCGCCCAGGTGTCTATTGTTGTTTTGGCAGTATTTGAGGATATGCCAAGAGCAGGTTCCGGTCCTGTAAATTTGGATTCAGTTGCTCTTCTAGCCAGAGAGTCGGCTATTTCGTTCTCTCCAAGGCCGGAGTGACCTGGAATCCAGACCAGAGTCAAGTTATTGTTTTTAGCTATTCCCCAGAGTCGGTTGTTCAAATAACGTAAATTAAAAATTTTCAGATGATTAGGTAGGTACTGATTTTAAATTGCAAAATTTGCTAATACGGCGACTATATTTAATGATCTTTTACTTTTAATCAGTAACTAACTTTTCTTAAAGGGAGCAGAATTTATTTTCAGCAATATGAGGCCAATAGTTTGATAACGCAGGGCATTTTAAAATCAGTAATAATTTGAAAATTTTTAATTTACGTTTGTACAATCGGCCCCCAGTCTTGTTGTGAGAAGGAATTAAATTAGTAAAAAAATTGTTTAAAATAAAAAACAATTAAGTATACGTTTTCTTGTAGCGTCCACGTAACCTACAAGTAACCGCCCCACCACAACTATCAGGAAAGATAATTAACTAAAAGTCACAATACACCTATTGAATAGATCGCTTTCTCAGATCGCTACCGATCAGAAAGAGAGGAAAGATTGGCTTCCGTACTCTTTATCATAATTTCATATCAAGTTAAGTACTCTATTCTTATTCAGACAACGAAAAAATCCTAGCTACTTTTCCTAGAGCTATGAGCTCAACTTTTTTTTTTAATTTTTTTTTTTTTACGTATGTAAGTATTACTGAACTTTCACCTATTTAATTGTGCATATCTCAAAAACTGTTGAGAATTTACCTAACAAATGTAATTTCTTTTTGGACGCAGATATGCCTACCTTTTTGAAAAATATGTCATATCTAAAATTCATCCCGTGGCGTAAAAAGTGGAAAGTAAAAAAGTTGGGGCCCCATCTACCTTATGTAATATTAAATTAATTAATGGAAAATTAAGGCAAAAATTTTACAAAAAAATATTAAGGCGTTTTGGAGCTATACAAAAAAAAATAATTTTTTTGAGCAGTGAACACCCTAACACTAAGTTAGAGGGTAGGTTCATTGAGACTATTTGTCTTAAAATCAAGTAAAGATTCTATCTCGGAAGTTTGTCCCCTTTATTCTGGAACAGCCTGTATAGTTGATTGAGTCTTGTTTGAAAATTCTACGAAATAAATACGTTGACGTTGCAATAATTGTAGCGTCTGTTGTCAAATCCTGATTTCGCTTCGTTTAACTCAAGTCATTTGCTATAAATATTAAAATTTCGCTTTATCAAAGCACCATCGAAGGATAGATACCCTTATAAATAAAGGAGTCAAAAAATTCAGGAAACGGTTAAATATTTTGAGAAATACACATCAGATTGCTCCCGTCCCGTCTCTCCCGAATGGGGATGGGGGGCTCGCATTCGGTATCATCGAATGGCACTGTCATAATTATTAAGGATCTATTTTCAATCTTTTAGATCTAATGTGTATTTCTCTAGATTTTTTACCATTTCCAGTCTTTTTGGACACTTTCTATAAAATTCTACAAAAAATTCTACTGAATTTTATACCAGATGTATTTCTGAAAAACGTGTCGTCTTTTCAGTTTTGAAATAAGCTTCATAATAGTGAATTATTTTTTTCTAACAGGGGAAAATTCCACAAGAATATTAAAGAGTTTCTCTCCCATCACGTTTGCTTCCATGATATAATATTTTTTTAATTATCACTATTATTGGACACTGCTCAGCAACCTCTTTCACGATTCCAAGTTAATTATGCAAGTGGAGTGGCCAAGAGAAGATTTTTTTCCCAAAATAATCACTTGAATTTTTGATAGATGAAGGCTGACAAAAAATTAAACACAATATAGAAAAACTGTTTTCTTATACAGAGTGAGTCAATTTTTTGTACCAGGACTTCACCAGTTTATAAAAGACCTGCTGTATTCCTTAAATCAGGTCTTTCATAAACTGGTGAAGTCCTGCTACAAAAAGCTGACCCACCCAAATGTTTTTCCCGCAAAATGAAATATCTTGAAAACTTTGACAATGCAAAAATAATGCGATGTATATATCTTTAACCTTTTGTAGGTACCTATATATAATTTTTTTTAACATAATAACACTATGTCGTAATATAAATTTTATGAAAGTTTGGCTATGTAGTTTCTGAAATACAAAATTTATATCCTAAAGGTAACTGTAATAGCTTGGTATGATCATTAATAACTGTTGATTTTTTTTCCACTTTCCTCTAACCTGCCTTACAATAAGCTCTACCTATATTTTTTTCGATTATTCAAAAATTGTCTTTTCTCATAAATATTTAGATTACTACTTAAAAGCTTATTGACATTAGTTGAATACATCTTCATAATAATTACAATTGTTATAATTGTTTCTTTCTAGGTTTCTGTCGTAATCTTGCTGTATCACACTTTTACTTAATAAATTATTTTTCATAATTTTGAAATCACACTTATTTAGAGTTTAAAATCCATAATTTTATTTTGTTTGGTATTTTAGTAGATACCTATATTACTATGTAGGTAGTTCATTATCTTGTTGAGCATATAATCGCGCCTTTCGTATTCCTATAGCTCTATTTTCTATACAGGGTAAGTCATTGATATGGGAAAGCTCGATTGCACCTACACCATTAAAGATATCGAAATGAACCAAAAAGTGCTGTAAATGGGAGGGTAAAGTGCAGTTTGTAAAATTATTTTCAGATACACAGGATGGCCCAATATCGCTGTACGCCATACAACTTTGTTATTTTAAATGGGACACCCTCTATATTATTACATCTTCAGATTGTTTGAGAAAAGTTAAAAAGAATGGTTTGTAAAGTTGAAGTTTGTAATGAGCGATTTATGAGTTATAAACAAATGAAAATCGCGATTTTTCATTTTCAAAGCAGCTTATATTGAAAACGGCTCGAGATATGGAAAAACGGTTTACATGTCCCTATCTTAATTTTTAATTTGGTATTCTATCATGTAGCTGAAATTTTTATACCGAGTGATGAAAATAATCAAATTTTTTACCACTCTGTATAAAAATTTCATCCATCCAATAGGATACCGCTTGAAAAGTTAAGATAGGAACATGTAAGCCGTTTTCCTCTATCTTGAGCTGTTTTTAATAAAAGCTGCTTTGAAAATGGAAAATCGCGATTTTCATTTGTTTATAACTCATAAATCGCTCATTACAAACTTCAACTTTACAAACCATTCTTTTTTACTTTTCTCAAATAATCTGAAGATGTAATAATATAGAGGGTGTCCCATTTAAAATAACAAAGTTGTATGGCGTACAGCGATATTGGGCCATCCTGTGTATCTGAAAATAATTTTACAAACTGCACTTTACCCTCCCATTTACAGCACTTTTTGGTTCATTTCGATATCTTTAATGGTGTAGGTGCAATCGAGCTTTCCCATATCAATGACTTACCCTGTATATTTCTTTTCTATTATGTTATTAAATTTTCTGCTTCGGATAGGTATTATATTTTGAAACACATAGGTTCATTTTTGCATGTTTTACGCTTATTTAAAATAGAATAAAAGAGCGCCCTAAATTATTTTCCAGGGCAGTATCAACGCGCATGGTTGCGGGAATGTGGTGGTTTTTCACCCTCATCATGATTTCGTCTTATACTGCAAATTTGGCTGCATTTCTCACGGTGGAAAGGATGGATTCGCCTATCGAAAGCGCTGATGATCTAGCAAAGCAAACTAAAATCAAGTACGGAGCTCTAAGAGGAGGTTCCACAGCAGCATTTTTCAGAGTAAGCTGACTCGTTTCTTTCCAATACCTCGTTCAGTTCGGATATTTTCAAAAACTATGTTTCAGGATTCGAATTTTTCAACTTATCAACGAATGTGGTCGTTCATGGAATCCCAGAGGCCGTCAGTTTTCACTGCGAGTAACGTGGAAGGAGTTGAAAGGGTGATTAAGGGTAAAGGAAGTTATGCTTTCCTTATGGAATCCACTTCGATAGAATATGTGATCGAGAGAAATTGCGATCTTACACAAGTTGGAGGAATGCTGGATTCTAAAGGATATGGAATCGCAACTCCTCCAAGTAAGTACCTACTTAAGTTTGAATAATAAGAGAAAAGAAAATATGGTTAGTTTTTAAGCCTTTACTGTTGCGATTTTTGTTTGGCAACTAGTCGAAAGACTGTTGAGAAAAATAATAATTCTTTACAAATAATAGAATTAAACAGAGGTACTTATAAATATACGTCTTCAGGGTTTCAATTTTACAGTAATTATTCAACTGTATAATATGGTATCTAGGTAACAATTTCAATTGATTGTATAAGGTAGGTAGCTAAAATACATAAATCTTCCAAATCATCCACAATATACCTAACTAAAAACTTAGGATTTGCGTCAAAATAGATTGATTTATCAAATTCATTGTCATGTTTTCTTAAGTGTAAAAACTGCAGGATTTAAAAATATACCTACCGCATTAACACAAGAGGATTACTTCACGATTGATAAATTCGTTTAAGCTCAAACTTTCAAGATATTTACATTAAAAAGACGAAATTCGCTTTAAAGGCGTTTTTTCTTTGATCTTTTCAAAGCAGCTCACTGAATGGAACAATTCAGAATTTCTTTGAAAAAAAAAAGTCTACCGAATATACAAATAATGTGATTATATTATTTCAAGATAACGGTTTGAAAACAATAGAAATGTTTTTGTATTCTTATTGTCTTTGACAGTAAAATTATAAGAGAAAAATAGATAGATGCAGAAATCTTCCGTACATTTTGACTTCATATTTCTCTACATCTGGCAGTAGATTTCCCAGCTGAATTGTTCAGTTAATGTCTTTTAGTATTTCTTATCCACAACATACGTAATTCAGAGTTAGGGGAAACGGTCAAAGCTGACTGTAGCCCTTTGTAGTTCCTTTGAGCTCTGAGTTATTGCTTGAAAGGGAGTAAAAGGGTCCTATTTTAACTTGTATTGTAGATTTCGACAGTTTTCAACAATTTATTGTATAACCATTGGACTTTATCGGAAGAGATCGCTTAAAGAAAGATTGCTAAAAGATTCGCGTCAGTTTATCCAGCGTACAAAATTTTAGCGAGATTTTACCATTTGCTTGAGAAATATATATTTATTTACAGATTCACCCTTCAGAGCAGTAATAAGTGATACTATTTTAAAACTACAAGAAGAAGGAAAACTTCACATACTGAAAACAAGGTGGTGGAAAGAAAAACGAGGTGGTGGAGCCTGCAGAGTAAGTTAAAAAATTCTTATTTTTATTGTACTTATACTTTTTTTTAATTAAACGAGATTGTGGTTGAAAAATCTAATAGGCCCAGTTTCAAAATAATATTAAAGTTAATTTAAAATTTCAAGTCAAATTTTACCTTGTCTACGGTAGTTTGAAATTACTTCAAGCCAATTTTATTTTCTTTACCTATTATTATTTGCCTTTATTTGCCAATTATTTCCTTGTTTAGCGTAAACTGTAACCCCCTCCCCTCTTTTTAAAATACAACTGTCAAGATTATCTTTTCCTATCTTTTCCTTGTTTAGCCTTAACTTTAACTTCCACTTTTTACAAAATCTTACTGTCAAGATTAAGAATCCTGTATCATTGAATCGCGTCTTTCCTCGTTGGTAGAAAAATTGAGCAATTTTTTTTTGCTTTTTCTCTTTTTTCCTTTGCTTATGTTTGTTCACGCAGTGAAGAAGGTCTACTTTGTGCGGCATATTCAACTGCAATGGAAAGTCAGTCTGATCATGATCATACAGTAATTTTTATAGCATTCCATATGGGACAGAACAATTCCAAAAACACCTACAAAACAACTTCTGAAATAAATTTTAGACAAATTTTCCTGGATCCTGGAACTTCGACAAAATTTCTCGCCTGCCTTGAGATTTCGATACCGTACTTTTGTCCACTGCCCAAAAAGCAAAAGATATGCTGTTATGATTGCTTAAGCCGGCTCCAGTCCCTTCATCCGTCGATTCCTCCTGATCCATGATTAGTTACTCAAAGTTATTTAGGAATTTGATTTTTGGAGTCAGGTGATCTGTTTGCATCTAGCAGGTTCACTACCACATGGATTTTTATTTTATTGTGTTCAAGTTCGCGTATTGGCCGCTTGGTTCTTCTTGCAGCCTTGGGCCTCTCTATATTATTAGTTGAAGTGAGGGGGGATCTAGAAGGATTTGCATTGGTTCAGTGTAGGAGTTGTTTTCGTTCTCGCCGTTATTTCTAGGCATGCAAGTCTTTGCACCTTGCTAAGCTTGTTAATCGCGGTAATTTGTTGCATCTTTGTCCACCATACCAAAGATGAATTTAACAACAGTGCTCGTTTTAGTCCCCATATTTTCCCCTATGTTCTTCTGACCATCATGATCCGCCCTCTTCTTAATTCTTTTAATTATCTGTTGGTTCCAGGGGAGTTTTGAGTCCAATATTATCCCCAGATATTTCACCTCTCACGATATTTGTACGTTCCTGTCCCGAAGTTTTGGTGGTCCTATGTCCTCCCGATGCCCTTCGGTTAGCGATCGCTATGATGGTTGATTTGGAGGGACTTATATTTAATCCCTCTGCATCTGTCCATTTGGTTATACGACATTTAAGGCTTTTTGCAAGCAAGGCCTTATTGTATCTTACAAGTCTTACAAGTGTCTTATTAGTATTACAAGATTATCGGCATATCCTCTGGTCTTGATTCCCTCTTGGTCCAGACGCTTCAGTAGCTCATCCATGACAAGGTTCCACCCAAGGTCTATTAGTCCGTTAATTAAATTTTAAGATGAACAATTCTTACAATTTATTGTAAATCCCCCAACTGCAAATCTTCAACCTCTTGCTCGAATTTATTCAACTGCAAAATTCTCAAATTTTTTTATATGCCCTGTTTTAAGTTCTCAAATAAAAAAGTAGGTTATTGAAACTGATAGCGACGAATCGTAAAAAAGTGGTATAGGGACTTCTTTGTAAAATCAAGGTGTCTTATGAAATTTCCTCTAAATGTTTCAGGATGAGGTGACGAAGGCCAGCAGTACAGCGAACGAGCTTGGGCTGGCGAACGTGGGTGGCGTGTTCGTGGTGCTGATGGGCGGAATGGGCGTCGCATGCGTGATCGCTGTGTGCGAATTCGTGTGGAAGAGTCGCAAAGTTGCAGTGGAGGAGCGGGTGAGCAGCATTCTGCACGACACCTAGCTGTAGGCGCGATGCGTCCTGATCTGGTTCTGCTCCCATTCTACTCCCAGTGGACGCATCAGTCTCTAACCAAATTAGGGTCTTACAAACGTTGTCTATATCACGGTTCTATAATAGTAGACTTTACAGATTCTAAAGTCCTTCATAATGTTTCCCAAGTCAAAAATATGGGAATATACAAGGTGATTCAGTAATGAGTACCATAAATGATACGGGGTGTACCTACTGTCAAAATAATACGAAAACCAAGAATAATTTTTTTTTCCAAAAGTGCTTCCCTAACAAGATACAGGGTGTGAAAGGGTCGATTTGGAAAACACTTATTTGATCGTATCTTCTAACTGGGTTGAACTATTTAATTCTTTTTTGGTAGACATCTACTACATAATAAGGACCGTAAACGGACAAAATTTTGTCGCATTTGAACAATCCAGTGGCGTAGAATTGGGGGTCATGTGACACTTTTTCCCCCCAAAAAAAAGTTGCTGTTGGGTTTTTTCCCATTTTTATTTGGTTTTTAGTATTATTGGTTCAAATACCACAAAAAAGGTACACTTGTTTCATTTACCCAGAAGCGTCCGTTTCCGAGATATTCTGACTTGCGTGTAACTATGTGAAATATTAAACTGCAAATAAAATTATCAAGGCGCCTTATTTATCAATAATTCACAATTAAAAAACTAACTTGTCAAAAAGTAAATTATCACATGTAATACCACTAGAGGTCAAATTATTTCCTGGTATAATTTGATTTCGAGTGGTATTTGGAAAGAAAATTTCACAACAAAATTAGTTTTGAATAGAAAAATTACAATTTAATTGTTAAATAAAAATATGACATGGCGGCGTAACATAATCACGTGACAACGCCAAACTGACGTTTAATAACTGCGCCGCCATTATTAGCGCTGTCAAACACAAATTTTAGTTTCTAAACTTCACCAGCCGAGTGTGGTTTTTGATAATGATAAGTCGACAATTGCGGTATAATAGTAATTATGATTAGTGTTGATTAGATGCCATTCTTTCCAAAGCGCAAGGATTTGCTCAGCAGATGGATTCTATACCAACAAAAAGTGCCATACAATTAATTATAAAGATAAAGTGGTCGAACCCCCATGAATTCGCCGTGAGTTAATCCGAAAAATTATGTAAGTACCTACCTATTTCACATAGAATTACTAAATTAGGTAAATTAGGTTTCTTCAGATAATTTTTTCGATAGTGAATCCGTGATTTCATACTTGGTAATACGCGAAAACATCACTTTAATATTAAATTATAATAGAAACTTTAACAAAACGCATTGGTTGATTAATATTAATAACAGCAACAGTCAACAGTTGACATTTATAAAGATCCGGTTTGTCACTATTAAACGTCAAAAAAATTTCCACTATAATACTCTCCAGCTTACCCCTGCAGGAGAAAATTTCCGATATAATACACAAATAACCGTGGCAACGGTAAGCAATGCTCGTACTTTATTGGCTGAAAATTGATGGCGTGAAATTTTCAAAAAAGCTAAAGACATGGAAAGGTTTTCTAATGGCGAGTACACAGATATGCTCTTAACATTAGGAGAATGTTTTGGAAATTCGAATGCGGCAGTTAGACGATATTCCGAAAAGTATCCCAACAGAATAGTGCCAAATCGGCGGACTTTTTTGTCAGTGGAACGGCGTTGTCGCGAAACTGGTAATGTAAAACCAAAACTTTTAAGCAACGGTAAGCAACGAACCACACGCACAGCTGGAAACGAGGAACAAGTTTTGGAATTGTTAGAAAACGATCCAACAGTAAGTACAAGACGTTTGGCACTCCAAACAAACATTTCGCAAGCCAGTGCCTGGCGCATTGCAAGGGAACACCAGCTATATCCCTACCATCTGAGGCAAGTTCAAGACCTTTTGCCTGAAGATTATGCTGCACGTGTGGAGTTTTGTGGATGGTTATTGAATATGCATAACCAAGACCGCAATTTTATTTCCAACATAATTTTTACGGATGGTCTTCACGGACACTTTCACAAGAAATGGCATTTTTAATATGAGAAATTCACATGTTTGGGCAGAAGAAAACCCAAGAGCCACCAAAGTTACCCATTACCAACACACATTTAAATTAAATGTTTGGGCTGCTACACGTGGAAATACAATTATTGGATTTCACGCGAACAATTACCAGGAATTTTTGGAAGAAGTTTTTTTTTTCTTTTTTTGATGACATTCCTCTGTTAACCAGGCGCAGTCTCTGGTTTATGCACGATGGTGCTCCGCCTCATTATGGCAGGCAGGCAAGGCAATGGCTTAATGAAAACTTCCCAAATAGATGGATTGGTCGTGGAGTTGATGCTCCCATTCACTGGCCTGCTCGATCACCGGACTTGAACCCGTTGGATTTTAGTGTGTGGGGGCAATTAAAAACCAAAGTCTACGCAACACCGGTAAATTCTTTAGAGGATCTCAGGCTCAGAGTTGTGAATGCCTTTGCAGAGTTAACAAACAATCCAAGTATTGGTAGAATAATTTTTAATTTGGAAAATCGTTTACATCAATGCATTCGTGCCAATGGAGGACACTTTGAAAACTTACTTTAATTTTATTTTTATTATTTTTCAGTTAATTATAAACTTACGTAGGTAGATGTATTCGACTTTAAGTATTTTATTTGGTTGTTAATAAAACTTTTTCTGTGATAATTTTGCAACTTGGTATTTCACATAGTTACACGCAAGTCAGAATATCTCGGAAACGGACGCTTCTGGGCAAATGAAACAAGTGTACCTTTTTTGTGGTATTTGAACCAATAATACTAAAAACCAAATAAAAATGGGAAAAAACCCAACAGCAACTTTTTTTTTGGGGGAAAAAGTGTCACATGACCCCCAATTCTACGCCACTGGATTGTTCAAATGCGACAAAATTTTGTCCGTTTACGGTCCTTATTATGTAGTAGATGTCTACCAAAAATGAATTAAATAGTTCAACCCAGTTAGAAGATACGATCAAATAAGTGTTTTCCAAATCGACCCTTTCACACCCTGTATCTTGTTAGGGAAGCACTTTTGGAAAAAAAGTTATTCTTGGTTTTCCTATTATTTTGACAGTAGGTACACCCCGTATCATTTATGGTACTCATTACTGAATCACCTTGTATTTTGATTTAGTTGTTGATTGGGGTAGTGCTTCAGGAATTACATTGAACTCAACATGATCACATTTTGAGTACAATATAAAGAATGGAGCAACAGTGGTAACAAACTGGAATGTAATTTCGTATAAAAAAAACTTAATATTATCATACTTTATTCCAAATTACGCAGTTTAAGGTTAAATCAAACGAAACTTACCTGATTCTTATTGTGTCCATTATATATTTTAATCTTCTGGTAGAGAAATACATATTTCAAAACAAACCTATTTAAATGTTAAAGTGTTGTGGTGAATGCAAGAGAAATAATCAGAAACGAGTTACTTATGCAGGGTGGTCCATTACATATGTTCAATGGCGGAGTTGATGTTAATTTTAAAGAGAGCACTTGATGCGTGTGTGCGTGAACAATACACCGCACGAGTACGACAAATAAAAACAGTAATTTAGTATTAATTAGTCCAAAAAATCAATATATTTTTATTCTACAATTTTCATTATTATTATTCATACCATCCTGAGTACATATTTATCGGGTTCTTTTGTAAAATTAAATTCTGCATCTTAATTTTACTTTAAATAAGTTCCCGAATTCGTTTCTGATCTATTAGAATGATCTGAGGATACGCGTATGTGGAAGGAATAGTAAGAAAATGGTCGTTGATACTTTTTGGGTAATATCTTCAATCCTTCAGGTAGCTTCTTTTTAGAAGCAATGTGGTTAGAAATAAGATATCGAAAATTAATAAATAAAACATTTTCGACAATTATTATGAAACGATATTAAACATAGGTACATATTTGAAAAAATTATAAAATTTATACAATCATTAATGTTTGTTGATATTCCCCAATCATCTTAATGAGATAACTATAGATACTATAGTCTCATAAGAAAAGTTTAGTAATAATTTTTTACCTGAAGCTATGGCTCAATTTTTATATGATAATTAATATGTAAATAAATTTTTTATAAATAATATGTGAGAGATTGATATATATATGAATAATTGTCCGCCATAATTAATTAAATTAGTAAGTTAGAAACCCCATATGCAAAAGACTGAGGGGCTAGACGATAGTTTGTATATATAACTAACAATCAGGGTCTTAATTTAATTAATCAACTAATAATAATTTAATTAATTTTTAAATATTTTTGACGATCGAATTTAAGGACAATAGAATTTTAAGGTCTCATCATTCTCATAATTAGCTAATAATAATTAATTGTTACATACGAGGAGTGATATTTTGCACTCGAACGTTAAGTTGTAAATAACATTTTACGGTTCTAATCTAACGAAATTTGCATTAAATTTGTTATCTTGTTAACTAATGTTCAGAGTATTAATAATAATTAGTTTATTTTTATAGTTACTATTTTATGTTGATATTTGAAACTGTTCTTGCTTCCTTGTTAATTCGGATTGCTAGGAGGTAAGTTGGAGTTTAACCAAGATTTAGAGGTAAGCTATCTTATAACTTACTTTTTTCAACCTTCTTTCTTGAATAATTTGCACGATTTTTTTTTTTTTTTTTTTGAATCTAGTTATTTACAATCTACACCTTTTCAAATTGATATTCGGAAATAGCAACTGATATTCAGAAAGCTGAAGGAAAATTTTGTATCGACAATTTCTCTGTACTTAAATCATAAAAATATATTGTTAAGTTAGCTACATCCTACTGGCAGCTAACTCTCAACTTGATTTTACTTCTTTACGTTATACTTACATACTTTTACACTTTTTTTTGTATAAAAGCTAATTATGTCCTATGTAGGTAGATAGAATTAATAGAATTACCTACCTGGAATTCTACATTTTAAAATAATCGTATTTGATTCCATTTTTACATAAGTAGGTAACATGTATGTAATAAATACCGCGATGAATACATTTATTTAGTTAAAATTTACTTGTTCTGCATTTATTGTATGCAGCCCCCCGTAGTACAGTTCCTGAAAAAATTGTTGCTACTTTCGAGTTCTGAATTACATTTGATTTATTCTGAAATACAATAATAATTTGAATTACAATTATTGTAATTTAGCTGCTAGTGAATATCATTTGTAATACTCGTATCTGAATATCAATTGGAAAAGGTAATAACTAATAAGTAATGTAGAAGCCCATTGATTTTTCATTTTCAACAAAGTGTTTATTCGGATATGATATACAATAGTTAGGTATATAATAGGTACAAATATGATATACATATGATATACATTGAACCACCAAAAATTAGCAGTTGACAGGGTGTTTTTCAAGTCGATACTTTATTTTAAATTATGTATAGATTGGATTAGAGTAAACAGTTTTTTTCAATAACTTTTTTTAAGTAAGTCAAAAATAAACGAGATACAGGGTGAAAAAAAAATTCAGTCTTCGCGGCATAATTGGTCATTTCTCAATATTATAATTTTATATAAGGAGGTTATTTATTATCATTTAGAACAAGCTAAACGAAGAAATTGTGAAAAAACGTGAAAAAATTCATCAGTGACGTAGTTACAGGGTATATGACCCCTTTTTCGCTCAACAAGTACCGTGCGCATGGACCTACAAGACAGCATTGGATTCCCTGGAGATTTCTGACCAAAAAACGGTACACCTACCTATGAATATTCCAAATTACTTTTCAAGCAAATTGAATCTAAACTTCCTCATCTCATATTATTTATACAGGGTGTTGCTAAATTGACGCCAGTGCTCTTGAGCTGACTTGTAACCCCGATCTTGAGCTTACTTGCACCGGCATAATGTGCCGGTGCACCATCACGCTGGAATCAACAGTTTAATCGGAATACCTACCAATGGAACTTCCTCAAGAAATGGTAGTGGTAATTTTTTTCTTGAAATTTTAAATTTTTGCTCTTTTAAACAATAACTATTTAAGTTAAGCGCAAACAGAAATTTTTTCACTCTCTATTTTCAATTTTTTTTTTAGCTCCATTAATCAAATCTCAAGACCACGGGCGTCAATTTTGATAGAACCTGTATTGTAACACTCCCACCCCCGGGCCTATAGATTTCCGGAGAAAATCTATTGTGATCGTCTAGAATTTGAATGGAGGACCTGTCGTTGTGATGTAGTCGCTTAGATTCTTTGATTAGGGTATGCCGAATATAAGGTGACCGCGATGAATTTTACGTCTCAATGCCTGTCTCCTGTCTCCGTGACATTTCTTATTTTGTCGCAATGAAGGAATGAAGTGAACTTGTGTCGAAAGAGGGTTGTGGAAATTGTTGTTCCTGACTGTGATGGAAAATGTAGCGTAAGAAGGTTATATTTCATAAATGTTTCAAACTGGTTAACCAGCTTGCGCATACACCTTCCATCTATCAGGAGGTGCAGCTCATTTCAATATCAAGCGATTATGCCTGTTTGCTTTTGAGTTTTGTTTTCGTTTCTGGCTTTTTGGTTTTGCTTTTATTTTTTTGTTTTGCGTTTTTAGTTTTGCTTTTACTTGTTTGTTTTACGTTTTTTGCTTTACTTTGCCCTGTGGGGGCTACCTTTTATTCAGTACTGATTGTTTATTCTGCCCGCAGGCATTCTTACGTGTTTTTTTTTACCTTGCCGTGGCTGTGAGTTTTGTTTTTATTGATATTTGGCTTGCGGCGGGGAATCGAATCCCAGTCTCTCAAGTGATATGCGAGTGTTCTACCACTGAACTACCGCGGAGTCAAATATAGCACCTGTTTGTTTGTTTTGGGTTTTTAGAGTTTGTTTCACTCTAATTTGGTTTTGGAGTTCCATTTATTTAAAAAGGTGATCATCTCTGACCATGCTACAGACCACACTACTTTGGGTTATTACGCAGATGTAATAAGTGCTGGAGGATTGTTAAACCTAGTCTGCAGTCGGCTCTAATTATGGGTGTAACCAGCAGTACAGCCCTGACCGTTTTACAGACATTTGCCGCCTAGATAAGGAGTGTAGATAACACGATCCAGTTTAAACCTATTCGTTTTATTATTAAATAAATATATTAAATTATTAAATTATATCCCATGACATTGGTATCGGAAAAAATGAGCTTATTTTTGTTTTATGTGAAGCTTAGACTCAATTTACTTAAAAATTATGGGGAATTTTGAATATTCATAAGTACGCCTTTTCTGTAAGAAACCCTTAGCGAATCTAAAGCTGATAAGTAAGGTGTTTTGTAAGTCCATGGGCGTAGAAGTAGTTGTGCGGAAAAGGAGTCATATACCTTGTATCTACGGCAATGATGAATTTTTTCATTCGTGTTTTTGTTAGTTTTATGTGCTTCAGTTTGTGTGTTATAAAATAGATAACACCCTTTTAAAGGGTGTTTGTATAAAATTAAAATATTGATTAATTGTTCAAAAAATTGCACAATTGCAAATAAATAGGTTCATATTAATAATTTTAGCTAACAAAGTAACAAAAATTATTTGAAAAATGTCCTATATTTTTTAGTAAAGTATAATTTATGCAGGAGCATATTTGTGCAGATTCATAAGCAAAATATTTTGCTAAAAATTTTAGTAAAAGCTGTCAACTTTTTGATCGTTATATTAAGATTGTATACTAAAGTACCTACCTGAGTATATTTGTCGGATTATTACAACGACACTCTTAAATTAAATTTACTTCTTAAAAGAAACTTAATCTGCCGAAGAACCACACAGGTACCTTTGTACTTTGTTGAGTATAAAAAGTTGATATGATTAAACTTCATTCCAAATCTATTAAAATTTTATTGCGTCTATTATTTTCGATAAGAATCAATATACAAATAATAATAAGACAGAACAGTATAATATTTTCATTAGTAAATTTTTCTTTGTGTAGGTATCAAAGATGTTCTTAGGTATTTATAGTTTTCACGAAACGCGTCACACATTTCTTTTTTCATAAATATCTTACCTTAACCTTGGCTCGTCTAATCAATTTTATCCAGGACAATCAGTCCTGGGTCGTTTGTGGCTCAATCTGCATGTTTTCCATATTATGTAGTTTCATCCATGTCAATCGGGGCTTTCAGCGGCCTAATAGTCCTGTTCCCAACTCGAGAACATGAAATCACAAGGTTACTAGGATCTCTCATTACATGAGCGTATCGTTAAAGTCAAATCTACAACAATTTTTCCTTAATTCAGGCTACCTTGTCGCAACCTAAAATGCAGCTGTTTTTTACTAAGGGAAATGCCTACCAAGGTTTCGAATTTGAGTGGTTTTAAGCTTAGAAATTTGACGTTTCTTAAGTAACCAGCATTCATCTGCTTACATGAGAGTTGCGCGTCGAGTTTTGCAGATTACTTTAACAAGAATTCAATGGTGACCTTCTTCAATGACTGGCCCTGAAGTTACCTATATATGTATCTATGATTTTTTATTGTATTCATATTATTTTCTGTTTTGTTGCATTTCATTATCAGAAGTAGGTACTCCTCATTTTATGGCAGGGGACCACAATCAATTTTTTTCATAAATAATATCTGAAATTTTTCTTTTGATTATAGTATAATACTGCTAGCGTATAATAAAAAAATAAATAGATTTGGAATGGAACTGCAATTTTATTAAAATTTGAGGTTTACATTTAGTAAATTTTCAGACATCTGTTTGTGCTGAAATGGCATCTGAATTACGTTTTGCCCTTCGTTGTCAGGGTTCCACTAAGCCTTTGAAGAAAAAAGGTTGTGCAGAGACTGCCACGACGGATATAGACGACGGTCGTTTCCATCCTTTAGGATCCTACACATCTTACGGTTTTGTCAGCAAAGAACCCCTGGGTTGAATATCGTGATATATTTTACAAATCTGTAAAAATTCAAAACTTGAAACTTCGTCCATTTTCATCGCTACTTACATAATCATTCTTATAATCACAGAAAATTAATATCAAAACGATGCAGTTTAGAGAATAAGTAGTGGATTTTGATGAATTAAAACGACCAACAGTAAGTTTTATAATTATTTATTCTCTCAAATGTTGCATTTTATTTACTTACCAAAAGATATTTGAAAAAAATTACGCATTAAACAATAATTTGCAAAGGTATGGATAAAATAATTCTAAAAAATGCTACCGGTAACATTTTATGTACTCTTTTATTACTGTTGTTGGTAAAAATCAAAGTATGTTGTTGAATTTGATAAATATATCATGATTTCTGGCAATTTCATTTACAGTCTTTTTCTTTTGGTTTTCATCTTTTATCAATTATTGCTTTTCCTAATTTGTCAAATGCTTTTCCCCCATTTATTAAACGTCAGTTTGATTTTTCAATTCAAATTCCTCTTTTGTCAAATGAGATTCCTTTTATACCAAATGCTTTTCCAATGTTTATATTACTGTCACTGTACGTAAATGGGAAAAAAAGCAATTGACATTAAAGTGAAACTGATTTGACATAAAAGGAAATTGATTGATAAATCAATGACTACAATCGTTGATAGATAGAAAAATGAGAAAATCATTTGACAAATAAAGAAAAGCAATTGACAAAAGAGGAAAACCAAAAGCAAAAGACTGTATTAAGCAATTAACTGTTAAATTATATTTATACAGATTTAAATTTTTCAATATAATTTCCTAAATGTCTTTTTATTCATATAAAAGTTTATGTAAACGTTAACATTGCAAAAAAATGATATGATTACTTAAATTATCATCTATAGATAAGATCTATAAGAGAATGAGGAAGATGGTATGCACGCACATTAGTTCGCTAATGAAGTGAAAAATAATTCCATAGCCCAGAAATTTATTACCTCTAGCAGTTATTATCTGTCTGCATACAATTCAAAATTTTGAAAAATCAAGTTCACCATTTACTTAATATATTGAAAGATTTTATCTGTATAACATAAACATTTGTTATATCTCGATATAAATAAAACTAATTATTCTTTCTCTGATTTATATTAGTTTTAACCTAACTCAAGTTTTAAGAGGCTGTATAATAAATGTTTAGATGTCATGTCTGTACCGATATTGTTCGTTGAACACTAGATAAAGTAATAATTATTATTACTCAAAATGTTTTAATTTTTCAGGGAAATGTTTTCATTTCACAATGATCACACAAATTTATTATATCCATATTACATGAAAAAATATACCTACATACCTAATAATATGTCCCATTAAGAAATGAATATAGAATTGGGGTGCTCAATTTGCTTCAACCACACATAGGTATGACTATACTTATATTTTTGTTTTATATTTCATACTAATATGAGGCTATACAAGAATTGGCCAGCTGATATTGCAAATAGTTCTTAATTTTTAAAATCATACAGTTTTTGACTGAAAATGTGTATTGTATTGAAAGTGTCATTATTTTATAACTGATGTTTCTCAATTATGTTCAGCTAGTTAGTATAGTGATTGGAGAAAAATATATTGTGTGGTTTTTAAAACGTAATAAATTGTTATACTTTATAACGGGATTGTCAAGTTCGACCTAGAACCGAGAAAATTTCTGTATTTATATGAAATGAGCCCCTATTCTTATATCCACGATATTATAGGGAATGCCAAGATGTTTAATAAAGGCTTTTATGAAAACCTTTCATTTAAATTGAAAATATTGTAATGTCGGTATGGATATTGCAAATTTTGTTTCGATATACATTGTAAAATTTTGTAAATAAACAATATTATCTAGTGGCTAAAAATTATTTGTACAAAAAATATTCATGTCCAGAATCAGCTAAAATTCTTTTATTAATAAACTTATTCTTGTTTTACTTTTGTTTTATTCAATTACCGTTTAAGGTCAGGAGACCTAAAATATGTGTAATTGTAACTGGAAGAAATTGTATGAAAATCAGGTTATCTACCTAACTCTACAAATTTGGCCACAAAGTATTTTAAAAAAATTTCAGAACAAACCATTCTACGGGTACCCTATGTGAAAGTGGATTCAGCCCAAATAGGTATATCACAACTACCATACTACCTTCTAGTTTTAACACATTCACTGCCCCTATAAAATTCGTTGTCAGTCAGGTGCCACCGCATATAATTTTAGCTAAACGCGTTTTTACTCGTATAGTGAGTGTAAAGTCCAATAAGAAATATTTTTGTTAAATTTGAAAAGAAAAAAATCAAAAACGCGCATAGCGCATTGTGGGCACAGGAAAAGGTTGTACTTTACATAGTGCCTATCAACGCGCTTCGCGTGGTGCCTAACAACGCCTTAGGTACGGTACCTACTTACCTACTCCACGCGGCTCCTTCTCCAACAATTTTTTTATTTTTTTTTTTATTTATGTTATTATTATTTTTTTTTTTTTCTTGAAATCAGCAACATGCAAACGCGCTTGGCGCAGTGGGGGCACATGTTGTAAGTAATACTAAACGCGCGTCTCGCGTTGAAGGTGGTGAATTCGTTAAAGTGAAGAACTGAGGTTATAAAGATTTTTTGCATCGGAATAAAGTAACAATTTAAAATTGTTAAAATCTGTCAAAATTGCCTTTTATGATTAAAAATTTCCATGACCCTGTATTAAAATTTAAACCACATTATTATAATAGTGAAACCACCAAGTGACAAGCTAAGATAGGGACATGCAAGCCGTTTTACGATATTTTTAACTGTGTCCGATGTACACTGCTTTCAAAATAAAAAATGTCGATTTTCACTTGTTTATAACTCATAAAGCTACTCAATTTGAACTGCAACTGTGAAAACCATTCTTGAAATAATGTTAAGTACGTCAAAAGAACATTAATTAAATTATAAAATCCACCTGTTTTCTTATTTTTACAAAAAATCCACTTTCCGTTTTATCTAATTTATTCCTTATTTTTCTCCCTCTCTATAGGTACCTACACCTATGTGGTTTTGTGTACCTTTCTATGTCGCTACTTTATCTCGCGCGCGTTCAGCCCCGGTACGTTCGACGCATTTCCGAACAAAAAAAATCTGACAGGTTGTTTAATTCCCTTGAAAATGAGCCCGTGTATAGGAGTCCTAATAACTCTTCCCCTTCCCGTGTGCGTGTGATTGATAAAAGAATTCCAGGTTTCTGCAACCCTTTTACATCAGCCCCTCCTAATCAACGGACAGAGCCCATGCTGGGCGGACTTTCAAAATATTGCAAAAACCTCCAGTTGGTTAAAAAAAATCCCCTCACTTTTTGTTTTGGCCGCCATCTCATTGTGATTATTAAAAAATATATAATCATTAGGCTAATAAAAAAAAATTTTTTTTTGCTGTGCGATGTGGGGAAAATTTTTGGGAGTTATATCCAATTACGTGTGTTTAATGTTTTCCCTCCCGCCTTTGCCTCTAATATACGTCTCTAACAGCCAATAATATAAAGGCTCATTAGGCTAACGGGCAGATTTCTGTGCTCGTTTTTGAAGCTAATATCGGCGTAGATGATTTTTATTAACATGTTTGTAATTACTTCCATGTCAAGAATAGATAAAAATTCCACTTAAATTCTGTACCTTCTTCACAAATAGCAACAGAAATCTGCCCGTTAACTTATTGAGCCTTTATAATACCCGCTGTAAGACTTTCATCAAGTCGGCCACATACATCAAGTTGGACTTGGTGGACTTGGTGGCCACCAAGTTGAATAAAACAAAAAAAAATAAAAAAACGAGTGTCGTTTTGAAATTTCAATCAACCCCACTGTGATACTTTGGTTTGAAGTTTTATGTTACAGAAAATATGTTACAGTATGTTTATACAGTCAAATTGTCATTTGAGTCAAATTGGTGTACGAAAAGGTATCTAAAATTATCGCAGTGGATAATCCGCTAACTTGATAAAATTTTGGAATTAAGTTCCCGTATACGCCTCGGCTTGTATATACAACTTGTATACAAAAAGTTTACGTCTAAAGTCACTTTTTCGAGTTCAATATTCGGGAAAAGTGATTTGGTAACTTCGGCGCTTTCTATGTATCTTTGGAACCGTTCTACAGAAAGTTTGGACTGTGACAAAAAAATGTTATAATATGTTTCGAGCTACAGGGATTTTCCACTGCAATTTTTCAATATTATAAATGTACCTACCTACTTCTCCAAAAAAAATTTTTTCTTAAATAAGTATTAGGATATTTTTGTTTGTGTTATTTGTGTATTCAAGTAAGAAAAACTTTAGTAAATGAACTCACATCGGCCAGGCTATTTAGATCAGATCATGGTAAGGATTGACAAGAGTTTTGTAAAAACAGAGATAAAATAAATAAAAACAAATATTGTATGGCTGTGGTAAAGCTAAAGTGTCAGAAGTTTTCAAGTAGCCTCAAGGGCCTCTGACGTAACCTAACGACTGCTGTGAAGCAGCCGGGACCCCCTTTTTAACGTATACCTCCCGCCTCCCGGAGCACGGTCGGTCACGGTAATTTTTTACCCCTATAGTTGGTCACCCATCCAAGTAGGGACCAACCCAAGCTATGCTGCACTTTAGAGATCGTTTGACCGAAACTCAAACAGTTTGGCTATTGTAACCGATAAAACAGAGATAGGTAACTGTGATAACGAAACACGTAGTCATTTTAAAGGACCATTTCGAATAATCCTTAAAAATACAATTATAGACAAATTAATAATGTGAACTGCTATTAGGTACCTACTTATACATAATATGACAAAATACAAAAAAAAAAAAAAAAAAATAATAAAGTAAAAATTGAATGAACTCATTCAACAGGAAATCACTAAAAAATTCCAAATAGTTTGAAAAAATCAAGTACCTAAGTATATGACCTTTGAGCCATGTTGATGCTTACAAATGTATACAGGAAAACTAGAAAACATAACAAAATCGAAAATTTAAAACGTCATTATCTACTAAGGAATCACCATATATCCTGTCTAAAATATTTTATATTGATCTCGAATTAAATGAAGCACTTTTAATGAACCATAATAATATTGTACGTACTCCTTACATTACTCATGAAGAAGGACTTTTTTTTAGGACAAAATTAGGACAAAAAAGGACAAAATTTTACATTTTACTTCCCTATGATGAGGCAATAAGGTCATGTAATATCCTGTGTGCAAATGTACAGTCGATTCGAAATATAGTGGACGAAGTCGATATACTACTTGATCAACATAGGAATAGATTTTTAGTTCTCTGTATTGTGGAACACTGGCTAACTGACAGCGAAATGGTCAGTTTGTCCTTAAATAACTATGCTGTTGCATCGCATTTTTCACGCTGTGTTCAAAAGTGTGGTGGCTCTATGATCTGTGTGCATAATGATGTAAGGGCTATGGTTGCGGATCCTTTGAACTGTTCATCGAGATCACTGGAAGGAGACTGTGAAGTTTGTTCAATTTTTATATCTCACATAAATGTGTATGTTATATCAGTCTATCGTCCACCTACAGGTGATTTTAATGTGTTTTTTGATATTATGTCTGGAATATTTGGTTCGTTAGATTTTATGAAACATTATGTGATTGTCTGTGGCGATTTTAATGTAAGATTTGGAAATGACGATGCAAAGGCTACATACCTTTGCGATTTTATGACTAGCTATGGCCTAAAAAAGCACGTTGACTTCCCCACACGTGGAGATAATTGTCTAGACAACGCCTTTAGTAATTTCAACGAAGGGTCGGTTTTTGCAGATCCTGTTAAAACGGGATTCTCAGACCACAGGGGCTTTCAAATTCAGTTTTCAACTAATGAACACCATACTGCTACTGTCGATAGAAAAATTATTCGACCGATTACTCCCGTTGGGAAATGTCAACTGTATAGATTTTTAGAGTGCATTGATTGGAATTATATATGTTCAGCGGATGAAGCCGTGAATTATAAGTTCAGCGAGTTTATTCGAGCCATATCTGCTGGCTGTGCAGAGTATTTTCCTAGTAAGACCGTACTGATTCATAAACGTAACAATAGACTCAGATGGTTCAATAGCGATCTGAGAAGGTTGAGAAATTTGATCTTGTTATTCGATGATCTGTTTAAGCAAACCGGTTTGGGATGTCATCTGGCTACCAAAAATAAGCTAAGGGGACATTACAGACAGGCTATAAAAAATGCAAAATTAGCTGCTAATGATAACTTTCTCAGATTAGCTCGGAATCCAGTAAAATCATCCTGGCAGATTATAAATGAGGGTCGAACACGTAGAAACAGTAACTGTGACAAAAGCTATGTCTTATCTCCTAGTCATTTCAATTCATATTTTGCCAGCATTGCGGATAAAATTTCGAATGAATTACCCAATTCGAATGTTGATCCTATAACAATGATGTGTGAATCCAGTAAATGTATTCCTTCAAATGCGGAATACTTTAAATTTGATGAGGTGTCTTGTATTGTAGTTAGAGATACTATTGATAGCCTTAAGTCAGGTAATGTGATGGATGTGGATGGTCTCAGTGTTAACATCATAAAATATATTAAAGATATAATTATCTTGCCTCTTACGAAATTAATTAATCAAAGCATAAGAGAGGGCGTTTTTCCTAATGTCTTGAAGAGGGCTGTGGTCATCCCAATTCATAAAAAAGGGTCAACCGACGACCCCGGAAATTTTAGACCTATCGCAATTCTTTCCGTTTTTTCCAAGATATTAGAACGAATTTTGAAACATCAATTGACAAAATATTTCGAACTATCAAATTATTTCACGAGTAGTCAGTTCGGTTTTCGCAGGGGTCGCGGCACAGTTAATGCTGTGATTGAGATGATAGATCACATTCTGAATAATTTCGAGAACGGAAAATTTACACACGTTAAGTTTCTTGATTTGAGCAAAGCGTTCGATTGCGTTGATCACGTTACTCTGATACGTAAGCTGTATCTGTATAATCTGCACCCAGTTAGCATAAGACTTCTTACATCGTTCCTGACCCAGAGGTAGCAGACAGTAAGGTTGAATAATCAGAATTCTCCATTTCTACCTGTCAACAGGGGTGTGCCTCAAGGTTCAGTCTTGGGACCACTATTATTCCTGATTTTTATAAACGACCTTCCTGAATACATGAATGCGTCTTCTTCTTCGTCCTCTGCCTCTGTTCTCTTTGCTGACGATACAACAATTTTGAACTCTGACCATGATTTGGATGCCACTATTAGAGATGGAGTTAGAGCTGTCGAGTCTGTAAATTGTTGGTTCATTTCTAATGGACTCCAGCTCAATGTTGATAAGTCAGCATCTATGCTCATTACAACGCGTCCTACAAACTCTGCGAATCTGGAGGACTACTGTAATCAAGTTAAATATCTAGGTTTACACATCGATAATAAGCTTGAGATTTAAGACTCATGGAGAGATGGTGTGCAAGAGGTTATGCTCGGCCATATTCGTCCTTCGCAATTTGAAAGCCACAGTGTCTACACCCACACTTCTGATGGCTTTTCATGCTCTGTTTCAGTCCCATCTGAACTATGCACTCATAGTTTGGGGTCACCTCAATATTCGGCATCACATCTTTAGATTGCAGCGGAGGGCGGTCAGGATTGTTGCTGGGTTGGGATACAGGGATGACTGCAGGCCTTCTTTCACAGAACTGAAGATATTGACCCTGCCTTCAATGTTTATATATCAGTGTTTGTGTTATGTACGAAAAAATCCTCACTGTTTCCATGATAACGCAGCCCATCCATATGCCACTAGATTTAAGCATGATTTAGGAATAGAAAGTCATCGACTTGCATCATCTGTCACTGGTGCAAGATTTTATGGCATAAAGCTCTTCAACAAACTATCTGAAGACTGTAAGGATCTTCAGATTTCGATATTTGCCAACAGACTAAAATTATATTTAATTTCTAAAGCTTGTTACAGTATAGATGAATACCTGGAACAGCGGCATGTCGATTTCTGAACGGTTATAAATTTTTTGTCATGGAAAAATTAACGTAGTTAGGTGGTTATGTATATGGACGCGTGTAAGAATATTGTACATTCAAGACACTAAATAAACTATTCTATTCTATTCTATTCCTACAGTTTCACTATGGCATCTATATAGGGGTGGAGGACGTACCTACAATAGTAACACCAAGAAGGTATTCATTTGCTTTGCCAATGCATGGTTAGACAAGAAAAGCCACTAAAAATAGGTTTTGAGAGTCCGGTCCTGGCGAGAATCGCGAATAAACACGACGGGTCTCGGAAGTAACAACTTGACGACAATGCCAACCGCTTCGAATCATACAGAGCAGGACCCGCACCATATCCGCTTTCTCATATCGTATCCAGACTACAGGGATCGATGTCACGCTTTTTGGAATGCAAATGCAAAATAAATGCAAATATCGAAATAATAATCTTGTTACTGATAATCTCGAAGATATTCCTTGCCCTGAAAGTGAAGAAAAAAATAGCAATGCGACCGTTAGTGTCAAAGAGGCCTTAGTTGTGACCTTAATATTAGTTTGCAATAGCTGTTTTTAGCTTGTTACCCACCCAGCACCCCTATTTCGCTCCTCGGTCCCGAAAAAATTGATGAAACTTAGGATATGTGGATGTAATAAATATTTACCGGCAATAATCATTATTGTAGCTTCCGGAATGTTCCTTTTTTTCTCGTAAAGTGAGTTTTATGATCATAAAACAATGTAAGATTATTGTTTGTATCTCGAAAACCAAGAGAAATGCAATAAAAATTCAAGAGGAAATTCTTTATTTCGTCAATTTTCTATCCGGGAAAGGATATCCCGGAAGAAAAACGTTTCCCAAGACATTTTAATATAGAAACGTTTTTATTGTTTTTATTTAAAGCATCTGTCTTTGTTTTTTTGCTAAATTTTTGATAGTTTTTCTAAAACAATCATTTTAGTGTGATAAGAAAAAATCCAAAACTTTTGAAACGTAATAAAGGACAATTTAATTTTATTGGAGATCTCTGTCTTCTGATTGATTGGTTGTATAGTTGTCGATCGTTGAAACAAAGCTTTGAAAGTTTTATTCACATTATTATCTTTTTGAAAAATTCTTCAAGAGATGTTAGATTAAAAAAGGTGAATTCCTTAAATATAAGTAAAATTATTAAATGGAGAACAAAGTAAATGAGAAAAGAAAATTCTGAATTTAATAGGCGTACCTACCTACTTATATAATATAAACACAATTTAAAAATAGAAAATACGAAACCTATTTCTGTTATAATAAAAAGCAACGAAGACAGGAATATTTACGTCTAAAAATAAAAGCATTTGAATGAAAGACGTTAAGAAAGAAGCATTCATATCTTGTGTGTATTATAAAACTAATCAAGTAACCAGTGAAAGCATATTAGGTATTATAAAATGAGTAAATCGATCGTATTTGTGATATTTTTACTCTCCTTAATAATTAAGTGTATTGGTTTTAAACAATTACGAATAGGTAAGTTCCATCTGGAAATAAAAAATACACTAATAAACATAACCGATCACATGTTATTCTGATTGATATTTTAGGCGGGCTTTATTACAACGACAACCAAGAAATAGCTTTCCGTTTAGCAGCAAATAAAGCTTCCGCTGATTATCCCGAAACTTATTTCAAACTTATTCCTCACACAAGACGAATCGATCATACCAATACACTAAAGGTCTACCGTGCGGCTTGTGCATTACTAAATCAATCAATTATAGGCTTATTTGGACCCAGTTCACTTTACTCTTCTCCTTATATCCAATCAGTGTGTGATCAAAGAGACATACCTCATATAGAAACACACTTCAATCCAAATTTGAAAAGGACAAACTGCGTTATCAATTTGTACCCCTACCCATCTACAATCTCAAAAGCAAGTAAAACAAATACTAGAATTCGTATTGGAAAACAAAGCAGATTTCATTACAGGCGCTAGTTGATTTAGTGAAAACGTGGGACTGGACAGTATTCACAATTCTCTACGAAACTGAAAGAAGTTTTCCCAGGATAAGTCAGTTACTGGAAATGAATTCGAATACTAAAAGAGTGGTCGGTTTGCAAAGACTAGAAGGAGGCATCAGTGGAAATTACAGACCTACGCTTGTGGACTTGAAAATTTCTGGAGTTAGGAATTTCGTTCTTGATTGTTCCATTGAAACTCTCCCAGTGATATTCACCCAAGCTCAACAAGTTGGTTTAATGAACGAACAATTTAGTTATATCGTGACTAACTTAGACATGCAAACTGTAGATCTAAATAATTTTCAATACGCTGGGACTAATATTACTGGTGTAAGTTTTCTTATAAACCTATAAAAAAAAAAGGCTAATAAAACAACTTTAAGCTCCGATTGATAAATCCTGAAGATATTAATGTTATAACTGTAGCTGAAGAAATTCAAAAAATCCGTAAAGAAAATGGAAAACCTGTCGAAGCCCTTAATAATTTAGCAGCTTGGAATCTGAAAGTCGAAACGGCTTTGGTATACGACTCGGTCCTTCTATTCCATAAAACAATAAAATATTTACACAACTTCAAATCTTTTTACATAGAATCAAATAATTTTACATGTGAAAATGAGCCTGGAAGTTGGGCGTATGGCTATACGATTCTTAATTACATGAGAAGGGTAAGAATTGATTGATTATTTTTCTTTCACATGAAGAGGTCACTTTTACAGATGTCAATAAGAGGACTCACAGGGCAAGTAAGTTTCGACCGCGAAGGATTTAGAACTGATTTTAATTTAGGTATCATGGAATTAACAGCAGGTGGATTGATTCAAGTTGGGATATGGAATTCAAGTGATGGTTTCACTATGGATAGAATTACACAAGAAACGACTCATGTAACTGATGAAAGAAACCTTTTTAATACTACTTTCACTGTAATTATTTCTTTGGTAAGTACTTGCTATTGTTTCTGCATAACTTCATGATACTCTTAAATTTGTCTTCATAAGAAAATAACGTGCTCATCGATACTGTCATAAAAATTTTTGCATGCAGTAGTAGAAATAACTTAGTTTTATCTTCAGACACCTCCATATGGAATGCTGACAGAAACCACAAGTCAGCTCCAGGGAAACGATAGATACGAAGGATTTGCAATAGATATCTTGAAAGATTTATCAGTAATGCTGGGCTTCAATTACACACTGGTTGTGCAAGAAGATGGCTCTAATGGTAATCTAAACAAGAACACTAATCAATGGGATGGAATTATCCGGGAAATTATCGATGGGGTAATTTGAGACAAGTTAATGTTACAAAAAAAATTTATGAGAGTTTGCTGTTGATAATTAGTTACTTTTTCACAGAGAGCTCATTTGGGAATAACCGACCTCACAATAACATCGGAAAGAGAAGATGCTGTTGACTTCACCATGCCTTTTATGAATTTAGGTAGATTGTTTTAGGTATAAGGGAAGTTCAGAAGAACAAATTTGTATTAGGTTACGGCATGAATTATCAAGAATTAAACCAATAGCTGTTGTAATTTTACAGGCATCAGCATACTGTATAAGAAACCAGAACCAGTTCCTCCAAGTTTATTTATGTTCATCTCCCCGTTTTCTGCAACAGTATGGACAATGCTCTGTGTAGCATACTTGCTAGTTTCTTTCGCCCTTTTCACAATGGGAAGAATTTCACCCAGCGAATGGATCAATCCATATCCGTGTGTGGAGGAACCAGAACATTTGGTCAACCAGTTCAGTATTAGAAACAGTCTCTGGTTCACAGTTGGTAGTTTAATGCAACAAGGTTCCGAGATAGCACCTATGTAATAAATTCTTCACTGTAATGAAAATTTATGTCTCAATTAATTATTATTATTTTTATTGTAGTGGAATATCAACAAGAGCTACATCCGGGTTTTGGTGGTTTTTTACACTCATTATGGTCTCAAGTTATACCGCCAACCTGGCTGCGTTTCTAACTGTGGAAACTTTAGTAACATCTTTCAAGAATATCGAAGAGTTAGCAAGACAAAAAGAAATTAAATATGGAGCCAAGAAAGGTGGTGCTACTGTCAATTTTTTCAGAGTGAGTCTCCTAATTGTTTAGATACAGGAATAATTATTATTCTATTTATGATTTAAAAAAAAAAAATTCTTTGAGAACATGAACCACAATAACGTCTGAAGTACCCGTCTGAAGGGGAGTTGACAATTTTTAAGGGTCACATGATATTCTCCTTAAGAGACTCTACATTTATGGTAGAAGTTTGTAATGTTCCTCGTGTAGAGTTTTATTTTCGAGTGTATTATCGTGTATATTGAATATTGTAACATACCGGTCCCCGGTACCCTTTTTTTTTTTTTATCCGCCCAAAAGCCAGAAAAAGTTTTAAAATTCAATTATTTAAATTTCATATACTTAAATGAAATTTAATGAAGCAAACAACGACGTAAAACAAGCTCGAGCTACGGCCACAAAGCTGCATCATCCGAAGGTAACTGCAGATAAGGAAAATAACGACCCACACAACCGCAATATTAACCCTTAAGACGTGTAACATAAAATGACAAACGGCTTGAGGCTTACATGAGGGGAACTACGATAATCGGAGGCGAGAAACATATATAAACAGCCGCAAGATCCGTCGGAAAGGAGATTGCTTCCCGACCTCTTGCTGGTTATGCTGAGAAAATCCGAAAGGGTTGTGTCTCAGAAATCGGTTCCTCTCTGATTCTGCTGGTTATGTTAAGAAGGTCCGAAGGGACGAAGTATTAAAAATCGGCTCCGCTCCGCCAAACAAATTCCCAGTGGACCCCGGTGTGTAATCCAGTTCCACCGGCTCAGCAGCAGAGGACGACGTCGCCAGCCGAGAACCCGCTATACCGAAGTTACGAACCGCAACCCCCTGACGCCGTGCCGAGTGCCCACCTAGACCACCTAGAACATGGACCACCAGCAGCCCGCTGAACCGTCGGTTCGCCCTCTGGAGACCGAGCCCGCACCTGCAGAACAACACGTTCCCGACCTGGCAGCCGGAGAGTCGACGAGATGTCCTACAGGTTGGTTTTGGATGTTTTATAAACAAAATCAATGCATTGTTTCAGAGAAACGACCCTTGAGCCGGAGGAACGGCGAGAACCTGGCTTGAGCAGGCTGGGTTGCCAAGTGTACTTTCAATATGATATTGCGTATTTTTGAATCATTATTTTGTTTGCTAGCTTTGATGTTGTAAACATGTTGGACAGTGATTTTCAGGAAAGGTGAATCATCTCAGGTTCCGTTTCAAAATTATATAGATTTGGTATTTGGTAAATTTGGTAAACTAAGTGGTTATTGTTGCTAGTATTGAGTTCGTTTCTCGTAGTATCAATGTTTTATTTTAGCAAACCAGTGAGTTGGTTTGTTCTTAAATAAATAATAAATGGCTCTGAAATAAATAATAAATCAGATAAAGGAATAAATTCAGAGCAACAGATATTATGGATACCACAGGGGTGAGTTTAAGAACTGGCAGCAGCGCGGTAGAAATTTAACACTTCTTAAGATTGCTAAAAGCCGTAGGGGAGATAAAATTCCTTCAATACATAAAGAACCTGCGGACATGAATATTGACACCAAGCCTGGTAAATTAATGAGGGCAACATTTGTTTACGATTAGTGACTTTGTAAATAAAATATCTTTTAGGAATAGGTATACGAGATCCCAGGACTCTGACAACAGCGGTGCCACCTTTAATTCAACTTAAATAATTTCTTTCAATTTGTTTATTTGGTTAATTTCTTTAAATGAATTTATTTGGTTCTGATTTTGGTTTATTTTAGTTTCTTTAGATTTTCAGTTTGGTAAATTTCTAAATTTAATTAATGTCATGAACTTTGCAGTTAAAATTAACTCTATTTGTGATTTTTATGTTGCGATAAATGAGTTTCTTTCGAACCTTGGGTTGTTGAACTTAAAAACACTGAAATAAGATCTTCCCATCTCCAAATCAACTTCAATTTGTTCCTCATTGGGAACATGACAACGAATACTTTACAACTGAATGACTTCTTCACAAACTGTTGCATCTACACTCTAAAAAGGTTAGCTGTTAGGGGAAAATATTTCGTACGTAGAGTCGGTGGAGCACTTCTTCGAGCGGGTGACTCTGTAAACACGCCGCATACGTACGTACAAGTCTCGAATAGTAGGGAGAGTGTGGTCTGTGTAGTGGTTTGGCGTTTGATGTTGTTTTTGGAAAGCATTCACGTCCTGCAAATTTTACATTTCGAAAGCAAAACACGGATGATCTGTTACAAAGAATTGTTTTGGTTAACATAACAGATTTAAGGTAAAATGAGGTATAAACAGGTGTGTTAAACTGAAGGTATGAAACAATGATAAACAAATTAAGGTAAACAGGTGTGACAGGCCTGAAGGTATAAACAAATTAAGGTAAACAGGCATGACAAGCCTGAAGGTATAAACAAATTAAGGTAGACAGGTATGACAAGCCTGAAGGTATAAACAAATTAAGGTAAACAGGTGTGAGAGGCCTGAAGGTATAAACAAATAACATATAAACAGGTATGACAAACCTGCACCGAGGTATAAAACGATTATAAACAATTAAGGTAAACAGGTCTCACAAACCTGAGGTATAAATAAACAATTAAGGTAAACAGGTCTCACAAACCTGAGGTATAAATAAACAATTAAGGTAAACAGGTCTCACAAACCTGAGGTATAAATAAACAATCATGACTGTTAACCAAACGACTACTTTGAACAACCATTTCACGTGTGTATGGGTTTTGGAGCGCAACTCGATCGAAACTCTGAAATCTGGCAACAAGGTAAACGTAACTAGACCAGCAAGTGAGGTCCCGTTAGTCGACCCACTCACGATAAGGGAAACACGATCAGAACTACGCAAAGGGTTAAAAAAAACAGAGAACACTGTTGCCTGGGTGCGTGAGGTCCGCCCCCTAATATTATAATGTGGTTTTTGTAGCTACAAAAAATGAAATATTTAACATTAGTTAAAATGAAATATTTAAGTTAGAATAAAATAAAATATTTAAGGTAGTCTAGTTCATTGTAAGGGATGAACTGGTATTCAGTGTGAAAATGGATGAAACGTAATACCAATTCATTCTGATGTGATTTAATAAAAAGGGCAAATTCTGACAATACATGTATTAAACTTATTTTGCATTTTATTTCTCGACCCCTTTCTCATGCATACCCTATCCATCGAATTAAAGGGTTAACTACATCATGGCACAACACCGAAAAGGGATCCTAATCACGACTTTGACGATCACAGCAAATGGGGGGAGGGGGGGTGTTACAGTATACACCCTGTATTATCGAATGAGTCTTTTCGACTTGGGTATTTGTTAAGTGTTAAGTAATAAAATTATAATTTCAACGATCCATTCTGATTTCAGGACTCAGATATTAGTGTTTATAATCAAGTTTGGCAGTATATGTCTGCAAACCCTGACGATATGACCACAGATAACGATGAAGGTGTCTCAAAAGTGGAAAATGGAAATTATGCCTTTTTAATGGAATCTTCAACTATTGAATATGTTGTCGAGAGACACTGTTCCCTCGCAAAAGTTGGTGGATTATTAGATGATAAAGGCTATGGAATAGCTATGAAAAAAAGTAAGTTAAACCCATTGATATTTTTTTAGAAATTTTAAAACGCTCTATATTTTAGATGCACCATATCGGAATGCTTTGAGTCAAGCAATTCTAAAATTGCAAGAAACTGGTAGACTGACACAACTGAAAATTAAGTGGTGGAAAGAGAAAAGAGGAGGCGGAAAATGCGCTGTAAGGAAATAATTGTTAAAAGGAAATTAAAACTTATTCAACACGTATAAATGTAACTTCTCTTTTTGCAGAGTAAATCTAAAAGCAGCGAAGTAAAACCATTAAATCTCAGACATGTTGGCGGAGTGTTCTTGGTTTTATTTATCGGAATAATCATGGGAGTAATTGGTGTGATTATAGAAACCACTGTATCAGTTTATAAAAAGTCGAAAGACAGTGACAGTTCTATAAGGAGAGAACTTAAAGAAGAATTGAGATTTTTCCTTCGATTCAAACAGAATACTAAAATGATTTCTTTTGAGGAAAGTATTAGCGAAAATAAATTAATTAAGTAAGTAAAACTCTGGAAAGAAGTTTTTCTAAAAATAAACCTACTTCATGTTAATTTAGTCTATATCAAATTATAATAAAAAATATTATATTATTGTTCATCTCGAATTTAGAACAATAATTAAATAATTATTGTAAATTTGGTTGCATAAAACTACTCCGACAAGTACCTATCGAAAGGACCCATCAGAATTCTTATGGGAATTGCTTCCGGGTTGAATTTGTTGTACCTAACTGTGGGGATAGTATTCAATGAATAGATCAGAAGTTTCCATGGGCGTAATCCCTCGAGATCACCTCTAAAGGTAGATTCTTTTCTCTCATGACATGTCAGATATTTATTTTTAAATCTTCACCCCCCCCCCCCCCCCCCTAATGGTTTTATAGACTAATGTCCGTATTCATCAAACTTCAAAATATAACCCCGGGGTTATATCTTGAATTTCCTGACAGCTGATTGGTCTAATGCTCAAAGCCTACGAACGCTACGAATTTTAAACCAATGACATGTTCCAAAATATAACCCCACGGGTTATATTTATTGATGAATACGGGCCTAAGAGCCCGGCGATTGCAAGACCTTCATTATTTTATAAAAGCTGAAAGTTTCTGAGCGCATATCCCCAACACAGGTAGAAACAATGCAACGACTATGAAGTTTGGATCATCGTGGCTTTGGCAGGTAACAGCTGGGGTGTACAAAATCACTCCTCAAAATCTTTGAAGTATAAGTTTTTTTTTTAACTTAAGGACATGCAATGCATAAATAGGCGAAAAATTTTCATAGAAGAAGTGACATGCATCGTTGGAGGTTTAGTTTTCGAGATATACCTACGTTGTATAGGTATAAATATTTTTTAGAAAAATTTAATATTTTTTGAATATCTACAAACTGGCTGATTAAAATAACTAGAAATTTTTGACAGTTGTTGTACTAATTGAACTGCATGATTTGATATACTCTCAACAAAAAATTTTAATCCACTGGCGGAGATCTGGGTATGTCGTTACCTTTTTTTAAAATAATTTTTACGCCACTGACTTTAAAGAAATGTATCATTTTTGGTAGATACCTTGTGTAGAGCAGACAGTATCTTGGTGCGCCATACGGCAAAAAAGTAAGGCGACTTTCCTCCTCTAAAAAACACGAGGCATTTTTTGGCAGTTGTGGGATCTTGCTCTGTTAGAGAGAAATCTTAATAGATCATTTATTTTGTTAAGATCGAAAAGCTACTTCTGTTGCAGTAGTTACATTTTAGATCTGTCTGTTAAATAATTTTCGAGAAAAACAGGAAACACTTTTCATTTTATTTTATTTTTTTCTCGATTTTCTCGAAAATGGCTCAACAGACTTAACATGCAGCCTCAGAAACAAAACAGCTTTTCATTCTTAACAAAATAGTTTATCTAAGATTGCACTCTAAAAAATTACGGGGGGGGGGGGCACATTTGAAAATAAATGCATGAGTGAAAAATGAGTGAAAAAATCCATCTTCAACAATGATTATCTCGATAACAGGAATTTTTGGAGAGTTACGCCCATGGAAAACTTCTGATCTATAGTACAATAAAAAGTCATATGTATCGATTAAGAATACTCATCCTTCTGATAGTTCGATTTATTTTGTTTCATTTGCGGGGTTTTCATAGAAACCGTCCTGTTTGTCTAAACACTCCATCCCGCATAAATAAATATACGTCAACATTGGTTTTGAATGAGAATTAAATGCACAACACAGAGGATAGAACGTCATTATGTGAATAAATTTTATGTAGTTGTCAGTGGCTGTTAAACTGACTTAAACGGTTCAATGCATTGTTTGAACGATTCCTTCAATAATTAATTATTTATGCTCGTTCACACCTTGAAATTTAACTGTTTGACATTTTCTGGTGAAATGAAAAATCTTAATTCGGACGGTTAGTATGACGTCACATATGACATTTTAAACTTAAGTACCATACTCATTGAATACTGTAATAAAGTCGTGAATTTTCGACTTCATTAATTTAGTCAACTCTGCCTCTAGTAATATTCTTCATTAATTTTAAAATCACCGGCAGGCTCAATTTATGCATTCCGTCAAAAGTAAAAATTATAATATTAAAACTTTCACAGACGTATTTATTTCCGATTAATTTTCAAATCATTTAATTTTTTATGAACATACCAAATTTTAAGCAAGCTGAATCGAGGCAGTTGACTACAAATTCGGAAGCCACATCGCTGATACCAGCGCTATCACCGCATGTAAAAACTGAATAAACCTTTTTTTTACACCGCGTCCCAACTGAAAAACGGCAGATAGTTATTAATCAAGCACATATGGAAATAAAATAAAATCACTGGCATTTGGCTTGCAAATTCACTTCCGATCGAGTTGTAAATCGACGTGTATTGATAGATTATGTTTTTCTAGCGTGTTGAATTCATAGACTTCCGATCGAGTGTTGAATTTAGAGAGACCTCCGATCCGGTACTCTTACGGTGACCAGTATTATTGTGTAGCCTAGTAAGTTTGAGTAGTGCCTATAACCGATCCATAGACCGGCCGTCCGTGTTACGCGTTCCCCGGAATAGGTATCATAACCGTGGGAATCCATCCAGATACCGAGTTCGCGCCGTTCCCGGTCTTCCACGACTAGAGCCGACCGCCCTTCAACTATGTGCCAAGGTAGGTGGTAATCCATACCAGCCGTAATTTTTCTCTTGTATTTGGTTGTGTCACGATCGCCCCTGACAATCCTTCAACCGTTTTTTCTCTGTTCGCTCCCGGACCTCGCTGTGGTAGCAAAGGCCCCGTTCTTGTCGTGAGATGGCTTACCCGGCGTCGCAGGGGGTAATCTCGCGGTGGTGGAGCGGCCTGGTACTATAACAACAGCCCATCGATACCCGTCTTTTCCGCTGTAGCAAGAAAGGCCCTGTTCTTGTCGCGAGATTGCTTACCCGGCGTCGCATGGGGAACAGATCACAACATCTTAATGCATATCTACTGGCTCCTGATCACGTTTGGATGCCGCAAACCGGCTACGGTTTTCGATGTATTTTGTATAGAGTTTGGGTCATAATTTGGGACAACCGGTCAATGATAAGAATTATTCTTATATTTATTCTGGAGTTTTACATATCGATTTACCTGTCTTTTTGTACGTTTATGTACTTGGAACTTAAAGGTCAAAGCCACATAAGAAGCAGGTGAAGGTGGTAAAGTTAGCACCTGCATGATTTGCGTCTGTTACGTTTTGATCTATAGCTTCAGGACTTACAGAATGTTTATCTCTAATAATAGGCACGACGAGAAAGAGCTTGATGGTAATCACTGGACAAAAGTTGGGTCTCTTCTAAAGATCCGATTTTTTCGTAGGCATCACTAAGAAACGCGTTTTTCATCCAAGTTCGAATTAGAATTCTTGGGTCAATTTTTGCATTTTTGATAACAAATTTTCAACCAATCACATGTTCGTTACAAAAATAACTACAAGGATTATGTATTTATTGATGATGAATAGGATTTTCAAGCAGAATTTGTATAACATGAGAATAAAATGGTACGTGAATAAAACAATACCAAAATCATCATGATGTTTTTTGGTTGTGAACTCTACAAATTAGTCTTCAGGAAGAAGTTTAAAATTTTTAAGATACTAGTCGAGAGATTCATTAGGTTGCTGGCATCATACTTGCTTAACCTTCGAGGATATAGAATATTAAACAGAGATCTTAACTTATTTGATTCAGACTTTTCTAATACAAAATAAATATAAATATAAAAAAATATAAATATAAAAAAATATGAATACAAAAACGGAGGCTTCGCTCCGTATCTAACTTTTCAGCCACAAGAATCCGTTCCATATTTTGAGGATAATCGAGTTAAATAAATTAGAATAAAAATGAAAACCTTACGGCACCTTTATTAGTCTTTATTAAACTGCTTAGAAGAATGAAATGATTGTGGAGGTCACGAGTCTTGTAAAATGCGTTTAGTTTTACGAAATCATGACAGTTCTAAGTTTTATACAAAATCAACAACTCTGATTGGTTACTTAAAGTACGAAGTTAGGATTTCGTAAAACTTATTACACGAATTCTATGAACCCCGGAATTCCCCTTATGTGATTCTTAACATTTGGCAGCATGAGAAATAATAAGAAAAACAATCGTTGACATAAAATTAATTTCATAGAATTATTCTATTTCATAGAATATAGGAATTATTATTTCAACAATTTTGCCAAGATTTTTTTTTTAAACACAAATTTGTAAAGCTAAATAATTATTTCAAAAAGTAAACAAAATTGATCAAGGGTTTCAATCTAGTTACACTCTTATTCTATTTCTCTCCAAACTGTTTCCATTTTATTTTACTATACGGAACACCTTTAATTTACTTTAACAAGTTGTAATATTTACTCCACTTAGTATTAAAAGATACAGAGCTTTTTTCTCATCGAAATATTTTTGGAAACAGACCAGGAAAACTTTCTGTGATACTAAATTTATCTTGTTTCCTGTAAAAACAACCCTTCTTTCATGAATATTTCGGTGGTAAAATATAATAATTGGAGCAGACTGAGCAGAGTTCGTAGCCCAATCCTCAATAATGCTTGGCGGTGTACTCGCTTCAATAAATTTAATTTTAAAATCCATAATTTTAATAATTCTTTATTAATGATAAATAATTAAACTATAAACTTAATTTAAGCTCCAATGTGAAGCTGAACAATTTGATGAAAATTATTAATTGCTTAAGAAGTCGTTACCTTACCAGTACAAATTTCACATAGACTTCTCTTCCATAATTTATTCATAAATAAATTGAAAGCCTTCAAGTGAAATGCTACTTATATCAACCTTTAATGACGTAAACACTCGAGTTCAGTAGACCTGAGACCTGATAAATAGTTATTTATTATACAAGAGAAAAAAGTGATAGATTTTAGCTCGAGATGTGATTTCGTCCCCGACGCGTTCAGCGGAGGGGACAAATACATCAAGAGCTAACATCGCACTTTTTTCTCGTGTGTAATATACAATTTTTTTCTGCGAGAAGAAATATCAGTGTTAGAATGTCGAAAAACATAGTAAGATAACTGAAAATTATGTCGGAAGAATGATTTATGTTAAACTTGGATTTTCAAACTGTCTTTTATCGTAATTGACGTTGTCTGGGTAACGAAACGATTTAATTATTACATAAACGTCATATTAATGTAATTAAAATTGAAGACAGTTTTGCAAAGATTGCAAGTTAGTTTTCGATGAGTGAATTTAATAATATGGATAGTGATTATTATGAAAATTCCCTTAATAATTGCCATTTGGATAATAAGGTAACTTTCCTTTACGTATATTTGATATAAATTTAATGATATCTGAGTGTTAATAGTAGCTATACCTAAGCCGCCATTTCGGGGAAATAAGTACCTACTCATTTATTTCCCTGCTAATTCATTTTTTTCCCCGATAAGATGCAGCTCATATAATGAGGCATTTTTCTACCTGTCAACGGGGAAAAAAGGTCAAACTTTTAGCCCGTCGCAGAAACAAAATATTTTGATGTACTTAGTTAGTTTTGACATCGATAAAATTACCACACCGTCTAGTTTTATAATAAAAAGACTAGCAACGGGTATGATAAAGGCTCATTAAGTTAACGGGCAGATTTCTGTGGCCATTTCTGAAGATTTCTGAAGGTATCCAGTCGAAGCGGAAATTTATTGAATTTATCTATTCTTGACATGAAAGTAATTATAAAAATGTTAATAAGAGTCATTTGACATCGATATTAGCTTCAAAAACGAGTACAGTAATGTACCCGTTAGCCTAATTGGCTGTCAATCCCAGAGTTTTCATAGTATTTTTTTGTATTTATTATGGCCGCCATATTGTTTTTTCATGTCAAAAACACATTCAAAAAAATTCTTAAAATATTTCTTCTTTTTTCGAAAAAAAGATAGTTTGAACACCGAGTGACGTGGTACATAACGTCGAAATTTGACGTGACATTGTTTGACTTGTGCCTTTTTATAGCTTTTGGTTGGAGAAAAGCTTTTTTTCTATAAAAGATGAAGAAAATTTTGTAAAATTTTTTTAATGTGATAGATCTTTGGTTTCCTTAATAATTCTCTTAATATAGAATAACATGAAAAAAAAAGGTGTAAATAAGGAAAAAAAAAACAAAAACTTACTATGAAAACTTTGGGATCTAGTGGGCTTTTAAATTTTTTTAAATGTCAGATGGATAGCTTTTACGACTTATGTAAGCCTACAAAAAATTCTTGATTTATTTCCAATCATATACCTAAGTGTGTATACGTGTAGTATTGCTACAAACATAATTTTAAGTATAGGTACGTAGTTAGATAAAGATTATACTACACTAACAGCCAGTATTATAAAGGCTCATTAAACTAACGAGCAGATTTTTGATACCATTTTTAAGCTAATATCAACGTCAAATAACTTTTATTAACATTTTTTTAGCCTCTTTCATGCCAAGAATTATTACTGAATTGCTGTAAACTACATCGATATTTTTTCTAGAAACGGCCCCAGAATTCTGCCCGTTAACTTAATGAACCTTTATAATACCCGCTGTTAAGACGTTCTTATGCAACGATCAGAACGTTTTTCTCCCATACAAACTCTGCGGTTTCATTTTTGTTAAGCTAGCATAATAACATATTATTGTTCTCCTTGAAAATTTATCATGACAACCTGTATCTGTACAAGGTGCAATATTATGTAGTTATGAAGAAGCAAATAATTTAAGCTATATTAGGTACCTATTTTATAGCTACGTTATTATTTGGTACCGACAAGATAAATCATAAATCAAATTTCATATACAGGATATTCCTAAATACCAGGTACATACGAAAGGAGGTAATTCGTTGCCTTATTGTATGCCTGAAAGTTCATATAAACATTCTGTATTTTCTTTTATAGGTCCTTGAGTCAAACTTAAGTCAAACAGTTAGTCTCGCACAGGGTTAGTCCAGTTTTAATTTTTAACAGGCAGTGCCGACTAAACCGTCAAAATTAATGGAAATCAGAAATGATCCTTGAAGCCAGAGCCAGTTTTACTGTTTTAAAAATGTCAATTTCATCCAATGAATTAGGAGAAATTGTTTCTTTTTTTCTCTTGATAACAGTTGCCGATTCAAAAAAAAAAAAAAATAGTAGACCAAAAAGTTTTAAAATAAAACAGAACTATCACATTGTATTTTAGAATCTACCAGCGGCGCATCACAAAAAACTTCAGAGCGAGAAATGGGGGAAATTCAGGGAAAAATATCTGCAGATTCTCACAACCATTTGACCTGCCCAATAATGTAAGCCCTACAGCGTTACCTACCACATTACAAATTTGAGCCTAAATATCTCAAAAACTATGGGAGCTACATATAACAATAAGGAAAACACGTTTTTTTTTTATTATTTCAACACCCTGTAGATAGGTAACGAAGTCGTTGCGTTTGCATACCTATGTTTATAAAAACTACATAAGTATGTAAGCAATGCTATAGATTCTGCGTTGGTGGTTGATTGTTTGAAATGTGCATTATCAAAATAATTTTTTTTTTCAAATCTGTAAAGAAAAAAATAATAAAACACGTTCATTAGTTTATTTACAAACGAATTACCTATATAGACTTTGAATTAAAGTAAAATATAAACCTGCACAAAAAATTGTATACAGGGTGATTTTTAATTTGAGACATTTCTTACCGTCCTGTAGAATTTATTGAAGGCGAACAACTATTTCAAACAATTTTTATTAATTATTAAATTAAAAATAAAAGGCCTGCGAACCCGCCAATTGTAAATAATGCATGAAGGTCCCATAGAAATCCAAAAGCCAAGGTCTTATCGAAGTTTTTATATAGTGTGAATCTTTAATAGCGCATAGCCTCAATGGTACATTGTAGGAGTGAATTCCTGCAGTATAGGAAAAATTGTTGAAAAGTTACAACAACTGTCCTATCCTTAGAATTTTACCCCTTTATATTTCTGGGTAAATTACTACCCATTATCTGGCAACAGAGAATAAGTAAATAAAAAACTTTTTAAATCAATTTGTACGTACAATATCTACACACTTGTATTTATTTTAAATTTACTACATTTGTTCCACTTGATCAAACCAATTAATACACCATTCAAGCAAAATTCATTAGATACACCATTTTTGAACTTTCCCCTTGATATCTACCTAAAGCAATCTGATTTTTTTGGTAACCGTGTCATGTCAACAGTTATCAAGAGTGGATAATTTTGATGTGAACATCTTGTATAATTATTATATTATACTTATAAGATGCCAATAACTATTGCTAATTTTGTGTTAAATATGTCCAATAATCATTATACCTATTGGGATTTTTGGCTGTAATGAACTTGTATACGCGTACACCTTGACTCTTTCGCCTTATCTAAGAAGACATAGCAAAGGTATGAATAAATAATGTATTTATGTCTACCATAATGATATGTCCTCCAGTTAACAAAATAAAATCCACTATAAATATGTAGATTTATACCTACACAAGAATTGATATTCAATGATAATAGTATTGCTCTGCTATAGCTGTTTATAATACACAATCAAATACCTAAATTACGTCTAATTTATAACACAAATTTTAATATAGCAGACAAACTGAAAGATAACTGCTACTCTATAATATCAAAAAAGATCTTCATCATCAATGCGTACACTCTGAATTGGCAGGCAGTAGGTAGGTAATAACAAAACATATTATATAATTTGCATTGGATAAATTGAATTCGCGTTAATAATTGAACACCTCACGAGGACCAGATGTCCCCGAAAGAGAACCACTGCTCCAGTTTTCACTTTCATCGCGCGACACCGATTACGTAAAAGATCAAATTGTCCCACACAGGGGCGCCTGGCCCTGCCCAACCCTAACCCAGACCTTGACCAAGTGAAAGTGGCCCACCGGATCGCTCTTCATTAATAAGTATAAATATCCATGCACCTTTGCAAGAAGTCACAGTATCCTCTCAGTCTGCAAGCACTTGACCCTTCGTAGTTCATCAATAACGAATTAACTTCTCGCAATGGCTTTCAAAGTAAGTACATACATAAAATATAAATAACAATACTTCTGAATGTTAGAATTATTAATTGTCTTAATGAAAAGTTACTTAAAGTGGTTACCTAAGTTCGTGGTAATTTTTGTTTGAATTTTTACTTTAATTGAGTCTAATAAGAAGCATTATTAAATATTTGGATGCTAAAATTGATTATGGTATCTACTAGAGATTATTCTTATTATAAGACAATTAGTTGATAATATGTACTTTATTATTTGATAAAGCTTCTTAGATTTAGAAGTTGGAAAAGTCGATGTTTGTAGACAGCGTTTCGATATTAGGTAAATATATGAAAACTTGTAATCGCAGAGAATCAAAATGTTCAGGAATAATTTTCAAATAAAATAGACTCGGTCACATCCTAGCTAATTACGTAGGTAATGTATAGGAATTTTCATTTGACCCACTTGGTACTTACACTTGTTCGTTACTTTAAACAAACCAATTATACTCCTATTCAATGGGATATTTTTCAACTTAAGTAACACAATCAATTATTATTATAAAGCCCATTTTTTTTATATTTCATTTTTTTCATTATTCTCTTGCAATATTTCGTAATTGATTTTGGTTTGAAAAAAAAAACTCTCATAGTCTTGTGGAAATGAAAAATTAAAAAGCTTTTGTCCTTGTGTAGTTTCCCTATACAGAGTGTTTACTGTAAGTCTTTTTAAAACTTCAGGGGATGATTCTTTCAGTGACTCAATGAGTATCATTTTAAGAAAACTGAAAAAAATACGACAATGGCTTCTTTGCGAATTCTTTGTTTTTTGCCAGATTAAGCAATTAAAAATACAACTTTCTAGTCTCTTGATTTTTTTTTCATATCTTGGTTCTTAAAAAATATAGATAAATCCATTTAATTTGCTTAATTTTCTTTTTACTCAATTTTTATTATTATTATTATTATTATTTATAGAATGTGCTCAGAAGTCGATATAAAAATTGCTGTTGACGATTCGAGTAAAATTTTGTTTATTTTTCTGGCATAGTAGAACTGGTAGATAAGTGTTGTCTTAAGTCATTCGAATGGCTTTTGTTACTTCGACTTTTGTCTAGACAGACATCACTTCTCTCAAATTAAAAAAAATCCATGAGTTCGGAGTACTCTGGCAGCCTAGAAGCATATCCAGTAAAGTATATAAAATTTATTGGGCTCTTATTCAGGCTCAAGTAGAAATTTGAAAAAAAAAAACGCTCCGTTCACTATGTCACTATACTTACTTGCAAGAGGAGAAAAAAGAATACATTAAATTATGAATTATTGCAAAATATTAGGTGCTTATTATATACCAAGACGTAAAATTTGTACATTTTTGACATAAAATTTTAGAGCTTGGCTTCTGTTCAATAAGATTTGTTAAATAATGCTGCAAAATTAAATTAAAGTGAAACTCATTGACATTGTAAGCTTTGTAGTCCTAAAATTACACTCAATTCACGCAGTTTATGCAATATTATTAGCTATAATATCCCTAGGCCATAAATAATGTACGAGATAATTGTTTATGACAATCGTAAGCACGTTGTCTTCGGGTGATTAATTCTGGAATTTTTCTTTGAAATATCAACTTAATTGTATTTGTTGCTTCATCATTAAGTCAGGTAAATTTGAAAATTATGAGGAAAGATAATAATTTAACTTACAAAAAAAATATTCATTATAAGTTATTAATATACGAGAAATATTGTGAATTTTATAACTTCCCTTAACATTAAAAAATACTCTTTCAGCTCTTAATGTTCACCACCCTCCTCGCCTACGCTTATGCTGGTGGTCTACCTCTAGCAGCCGCCCCCGTCGCCTACTCTCCCGCTAACGCCGTCAGCAGCTCATTCTACACTACCGGCCCAGTAGCAGCTGTCGCACATGCCGCCCCCGTCGCCATTCACGCACCCGCCGTCGGTTCTTCTCAACAGACTGTCCTCCGAGGATTGGGCGGCAGCCAAGCAGTGTCACACTACTCAAAAGCCGTTGATAGTGCTTTCTCAAGCGTGAGGAAATACGACACTCGTATCACAAACGATGCTCTCCGTGTGGCTCATGCTCCAGTAGTAGCTGCTCCTGCTTATGCTGCTCATGCTTATGCCGCCCCAGCATACGCAACTCACTCCTATGCCGCCCCTGCATACGCAACCCACTCTTACGCCGCCCCTGCATACGCAACTCAAGCTTATGCCGCCCCTGCGTATGCCGCTCAAACTTACGCCGCTCCTGCGTACGCTACTCACTCCTATGCCTCTCCAGTGGTAGCTCATGCCGGTCCTGCTGTCGTAGCCAAATCTGCACCTGTAGCTGTGGCTTACTCTCCAGCTGGACTTGTCTCCCATGTTACTTTCTCCGGATATGGAGTTAATTATGGATGGTAAATTATTACTTGACTGTTGATTTGACCACTGTTATGTGTTGATTTGAATGTTGATTGTAAATATGTGTTACATTTAGGCTTTGTATTTATTTTTAATAAATTGATCATTAAAATTTTGTGTTTTCTTTTGAGGATGTATCTAAAATAACTCTAGATCTTTCAACCTCCAAATATTGAAGGTTGAAGTTAGTATTACAATTATTGGGAATTAGGATCCTTAGAAGGAAGCTCTTATGCACTGCTTTGGATAAAGTCGAAGTGGGAAATTACTTGTCATCATTTCTTAAAACGAAATAAATGTTTATTTTATAATTAAAATGGGGCTTCTTATTGAAAAACCATAAATGTATACTTATGGCAATTATATGACTCCAGAAATTCGGGGAGCAGTAATAGTGAATTTCAAAACAGTGCACATTTTTAGTGTCTCAAAAATTACAAAAATTAAAAAAAAAATTAAACAAAATAGATTACAATCACATAGAATTCAAACAAATACATACCTACCTAGTTCATTGTCCATCAACAATGGTCGGAGGAAACACCCTAAGAAATTTCCTCTCAATTATGAAATCATCTATGGAATTTTGTGATTATGTCCTATTAATTTGCAAATCGTAAAGAAGAATTAAAACTTATATTTAAATTAAATAAAGTGAATAAATTTAAAAAAAGATAGATTTTTTTCAGGATGTGTTACCTAGTGGGCAGGTTGGCTGGATTGTAATAAAGCAGGATTGTCCATATACACCCCACATAACTCATCAGCTGCGGTCACATAAAAGTTTACACTGAAGACAATGATCATAGGGGTTTACTTTTTCAATTAAACATGCTCCCTGGCAAAGTTCATTTTGCTTCGCTTTGTTCAACACTGACTGCTATATATGGCGCAAACTGCAAGTATTTACTAAAATAAAAAACTACACAAGGATAGTCGTCATTGTGTCTATACTACTGGCTTTGAAGATATTATTCTTTTAAGCATTCACATGGTAATTTATAACCCGAAAACTTTCAAAATCTTAGGGCAAAAATAAAGATTATTATTGAAAAAACTGTAATAAAAAAGTTTAAGTTCAGTGAAGTTGGTGTCCACGTTGGTCCAACCAAAATTTACGTTTGTCCACCCTCCAAAATAAAGTTACAGGAAAATTTTAAAAATTGGTCTAGCACTCCCATTGCTGATTGAAATCAAGTGCTGATTGAAATCAGCACCCCCATAACATATGTGAACTAATTTCTCGGTTCATTTTAGATACAACTGTATATATTATCCAAGTAACATAATAATTATTGACAAAAGATGAATGACATATTGCAAAACAATATGCCATGCATTGATTCTAGACACGTGTTTTGTCCTACTTAAGACTCATCAATACCACGTTTCTTCCTAACAGCACAATTTCGATCACTTAAGCACAGCGGCAGCCACTGCACTCAGTTGTGGTATGCATTTAGACTGCCTGGGGTGTATCCTACTATGACGCAAGCTTAACCCACCGTGCATTTTTATTTCCTTTCATTTCAGTATAATAATATCTGTAAAACAATGTAATAAATAATCTCAATAATTATAAATCTTCTGTATCTACAACCAAGTAGTGTTAATATAGGGTGATAACCTGAATTATTTATATAAGTACGCACTCTGGTGAACAATGTTTTCACAAAATTGGGTTTGTTCGATGGCGTTAATTGTTTAACGACAAAACCACCCTGCACCCCCCCCCCTCCCTTGCGAGAGAGAGTTGGGGTAACTTTGAAATTTTAAATAGCAATCAAAATTTTTTATTGTTAATTCGTATTTCTACCAATATCTCGAAAAGTAAGCACTGCGTGGATAATGTTTTTAAAAGTAGTTTTTTTTATGGAGGACATCCTTTAAGCACAGAACTCACCCCACATCCCACATCTCTTGAAGCAAATGGGAGTTTTTGTGTTTAAATGATGTCCTCAATCGAACAAAACACTTTTGTAAAAACATTTTTCCGCAGAGTGCGCATTTCCGAGCTGTTTGGATATTTCACTTTATAAGAATCGTCTATAATATTCACATAAAACAAAATAAATGGCAATTTGGGTACGTATATAAAATATAAAGGACACACCTACAATAATTCCTATATGTTGGCAAATTTTTAATTTATGTAACATGTCCTAAAAATTCTCTTTATAATTTTTAACTGAACACAAGTCCGCTTATCTTTAACAAACAATTAATTCCCTTATTGCAAGTGAATTGATTGACATTTTATATGTTTGGGTGTGGTACCTACCTATACTATAACTGTTACATTATCCACTTAACATATCAAAAAATTACCCGCAAGAAATTATTCAGATCTGGGTCATCTTATGTCATGAGTTGTAGGTACCTACAGACTTGTTGATATTTAAGTTTAATTTCTTTTCTTATTTGTATGGCATTCGGATATTAATCTCTTTATGATTACACTGTCATCAACTAAGATACCAGTTTGTTTCATTGTTGTTTTACATGTTTTATATTCAGGGTTGAAAGTCAATTAAAAATTAATTGGAATTAAAATATACCAAGAAATAAAACAAATAGTGTTTATTTAGATTTTATTAATGCAACCAATTTTGTAAATTATACTAATTAGGGGACGTGCATGAATAATTACTTTTCCAATAATTAGAGCCAACTTCTTGGAGATAATGGCCTGCAAAAGTAACGAATTAATTAAATTTACCTTATCATTATTTTTCAAATTTATTATTTTCCTGTTATGAAAACGATTAGTTGGTAGCTGGTAGCTGATCCTGATCGAACTTTTGTGCCTAGTATTGTTGAAGAATTCAGCTACCCGGGCATATTGAAGAACTTCTATTTCATTAATTTCAACGGAGAAGAGAAAGAAGCCGCTTCATACGACGACAATTATCAACATTATGCATTGTTGTCAGCTTCGTATTTGTATTTCAGTGGTAAGCGCAGTTTTAACGAAAGTATACACTTTTTTTTACCAGCATTAAGTCCAGCCGGTAGTGAAAAAGGAGAAATTAACTTGTGGTGGCTGTACAAAAAATTGGAATTAGCAAAACAAGTCGTCGATGAAGCCTTTAAAAAATTTATTATATATTCGAAAAAGAGTTTGAGGTATCATAGTTACAACAAAGGAGGCACCACTTTTTAAATTGCTAATCATTACACATCCTTTACATGATTTGTGCTTTTTTTACGTTTTAGAGATTGAAAACATAAAGTAACCTTCAAACATTGTATAAAAACATATTTAACCAATGACTAGTTGTCGTCTCATCTTTTTTCACAAATATCACAGAATGTAAAACCTTTTCAATGTATAAGAAATAATCAAGAATTTCATCATTAAGCTATTGGAATGAATTGTTAAAGAGTTTAATTGTGACAAATATCGAGTCTATTAAGATTTTTTCACTCTTTTTATTGCTAATCAAGCGTCAAAGTCGTCAACATTCTACAAAAAGGACAATTTGATAAATAAATTACACTTATCAGGAAGTGGAAGGACTTCAAAAATACTTTAAAAAATTTTGATTCGCTTTTGTAAAAAAATAATGCTTGAATAAAACTATTTGAAATGCATACGTCTGTCTTTTTCGAATTCCATTTTCGCCTTAACAGCTGAAATATATTTCTATCCCATAATGGACGTGAGCAACATATTAATTTAGCAAATGACAAAAAAAGTCAACTTTGCGAAATAGGTAACTAATTTTGGTATAGGTAAAGAAAAAAGAATCATTTTATAGCATATTTTTTATATTGTAAACATATCTTTTCACAATGTTGAATACACTACTAGGCAACAAACATTATGTATGAAAAAACGTAGAAGAAAAAAATCTTCTTATTTCTATTATAATTATGCATCAGATAGTGAAAATAATGAAGAATATGAAAAATTATGGTACAGTTGGCTTTTTTTTGTCGACATAATATTTTATTCCATTTATATTTTCTTGTGAACATTCCATCTCATTCATAACTTTTGATTATTTTCGAATCTTGAGCTTCGTATTGTAACTGCCCTTTTTACCCCTTACCGCCCTTTACGAACTGAGTTTACCCTCAGTTCGTAAGATGGGGTTACAATACATAAGAAAAATTCCCAATCAGATTACCTAATTTACGCAATTAAATTAAATTCTGAATTCTTTGATTTTGGTTTTGATTTTGGTCTGAAAAGTAATTAACTGTGATCTTTTTAACCCTGTGATTCTTTCTGATTTGATTTGAAAAAGTATTTTGAATTTTAATTTGAGAAACGTTACAACCATACAGACAGGTCCTGGCAGATTCGTAGATCTGGTTCCTGTGACAAAAGAAAGAAAAATCAACGAGAGCAGTAACTATAATAAAGAGCTAAATTCAATATTTACAAATTTAAGTTTAACAATTTATTTTCACCTGTAACATTAGGTTTCCTAGTGGAGGAAATGGAGGCTGGTCCTAGTGGAGGGACGGGGTTCCTCTCTCGCTCGGCCGGGTCGGTTAGACTGGGGACGGCAGCCGGAACTGACGACATGGCAACATGGTCCGCCTTCTGGAGAGTCCGTCTTCTCTTCTTGGGCAAAACAGGTATTTCAGTGGCACCTTTACTTGTCTTGCTTCTTTTCTTTAATACGGGCATTGACGAAGCGATTACTTGGTTTCGCAACTGTCTCTTATTCATGATGAGATTCTCAATTATAAATTAGGAGACTTGGTTGGTAGGTTCAAAAGGTACTTATCATCCGGTTCACGAAGCCACAGACAATAAGCGAAGGTAAAAGTGTCGGAAAATTTTCCGAGGAAACTTATGATAGTGGTAAATAACAAGCGCGCCTCGTAAATTAGGCATTTTCAGATTTGGAAGGTAGGTTTTATGTAATTATTTTGCAGTAATATTGTGTTTTCGTATTTCACTTCTTGGAACGTATACTTCATTGTAACAGCAAAAACTATTGATTAATATTAGGATACTAACAATGGAGTCCTCCGAATAGGTAGGTAGGGCGGATTTTACGCCTGAAGTTAGCGCAAAGAACTAGCACCGATAGTACTGTTTATTCCAGTGCACTGTTGCCAGACAGTAAAAATTAATTTCACATTTAAAGATATGGGCGAGGAATAAAAAAATTTATATAATATCTCCGTCCCTGGACATTTACGCACCGCTGTTTGTCGGAGGTGCATCTAAAGCAAAGACTAATTTGTAATAATTCGAGGTTCATTGCCAATTAAATGCATGAAACTTGTTTAAAATCCCACTGAACTGCTTGTAGAATTCCATGGGATCGAGGCAACCGTGTACGGGAATATGTTCTATCGGCCTCTCGGCACTAGCTCTCGGAGCTAATTTCAGGCTCGTTGGTCAGGTGTTGCTGGACTGCATGCTGGAGTGTCATGTTGTGGTTATTACTGGTTATGGTTATGGTACTACTTATGGTTATACCTTGAAATTCTGGACCATCGCTGTCGTCACGTTAATAAGAATTGTACCTTATACCTATACGCTATAAATAAAAATTACTTGAACCAGCTTCAATTTAGAGGAGTATCTGTATTATTTTAAATTAGGTATGTCGGTGGGTACCTATCAGGTTTTTGTAATGAAGGAAAAATATAAGTTAATGAATTCTTAAACAAACAAATGTAATAATTTGACATAAAATTACTTATTAACATTAACAAATTAATGGGATTCTTTCAAAAATTCTTCCGTCACGGGCCGGAACGGTCCACGTCTAAGTGAGGTTACGTTACATACACATACACATACGGAAGAGGAAAATAAAATTGCACTAGGTAGGTACTTCTTCTTTTGGATTTAAAAATTTATAATGGCCTTTTTTAGTTCAGAACATCAAGCTAAACTACCAAACTTTTCATTGAATATAGGTATACTTGGAATTTAATTACGATTAACTTGGCATTAATTTCTTTTTGTTGCTAGTTGAAAAACTCGAAGTAAAATTACGTAAAATTTATGTTTATTTTTCCCAGAATCATTTGACTTGAATGATACACTTACTTTGAAGTAAGATTTTTGTGAATAATGACTTAATTGGTCTATGTCCATTCATATATGGATAACTGTAAATGGAAAATGTTCCCATTTGTGGCCTTCAAAGTCATTTTTACTTTCCAGGCGAATATAAGGAAATTAATTACCAACCCTAATTTACTTATTATCGACTGTATGGTTAATATAACTTTGAAGTCAGAAATTGGTAAACAATTTGGTCAAATAGTCTTATGTACCTAATACCCTATATTCACCCTGTTGGTAAATTTTACCATAAGGATATTTTTATCAGTCAAATTACCTATTATTTCCTACAACATTTACTTACAAGTTAAATGTCTTCAAAGTAAAAAACTGACTAAAATATTACTTCATAAAATACTTGAAATTCGAAAATTAAGTAAAATATAAGTAGTTTTGACTAAAATAGGACAGAGTTTCCTAATCTTCGCAGAAACGACAAATTTTGCTGCTTGGGTTTGTTCTCAAGTTTTCATTTCTATTGAGTTTTCCTGAGATTTTCTTCGTGATATGGATCAGACGTAGTTATTTAAATGATTTGCAATTTATATGGTGCTGGTAGGTATTTGCTGCATTACTTCTGGGCATGTGACTTATCAAAGGTGTCCTATTTCCCGGCATTTGCTCTATCTAGGCGCATCAAGTCTGGAAATACTGATGACATATCTTAATTGGATGCTGACTGGTAACTTCCCGAGTTTTCTTATGTTTTGAATAAGTTGATTTTTAAAATTTAAGGGGCTGTATTTCTGGTTGCCTACCGATGATGCTCATATTCGAATTTTATGGAGTTTTTGTCGAAAATTTGCATGCCCCAGGGGCTATATGTTTCAGTATCAATTTCAGAATTGACTTGTAAGAAAAAACTTACCTAACCGGAGTTATTCCTTAAATTATTTTTAGAAAATTACCTTCCAAAAAGGTTTGCTGTTTTCTGAAAACAAGGTCAAACTTACCAGCTTTTTTCGACAAGAAGTCTTTACCTTTCGAAAATTGATAATGAAGTTCAATAAATTCCATTAATTATACAGGGTGTCCCGTATCGTTATGTTCAAATTTTGTGAGCATATGCTCACTATATACTATATAAGCCTATATTACTGTGTAACGTGAATACGTCACCTGTTGTCCTTTTTGCAAAGCTCCCCTCGTTTTAAAGAGAATTGTAAAATTACAGTTCCCTACAACTCCCTATAATATAGATCGCATCTTTGAACTGACTACCCACACCATATTCTGGCGCTGGTACTGTCTGGATAATTCACTACTAGATGGCATTGCACGTTTCGTTTCACTAGGATCTTGAGTTCCTTTCAGGAACCAAATAAGTTGTCGTTTCAGTCCGATCCTGAGTTCCTTTCAGGAACCAAATAAGTTGTCAACTGTCAATCAGATTTCAGTATCTGACAGTGACATTTCTCCTTTCACAAACCAGAGGCAGACTTCCTCTCAAGTTCACGGAACTGAACTCATTTCCTCTTTATCTGCCAACCAAGAAAGTTGATTTTCTTGACGGTTCCCGTCGAAGCCTGTTACCAGGGTAAGTCGCCATTACGGATTTTGGAAGATAGGTTTTAATTCGATTATTACTTATTTTTAGCTTCTGGGATTTCCTTCAATCCTTCGGGGATTTTATCTCAACATTACCTTATACCTTATCTTTACCTTTTTACCTTTGGTAAATACCTTGTCTTCTCCGGTATTTACTGATCTGGATTAATTGCCTTTTTGTGAAGAGGAAGCCATCTTGGACTAGGAAACAAAGGGAGCGTGGCCCATTTCTGTTCTTCAACTATCTAATTGATCCTTGCATCGTTTTCACTTATCCATGGTGAAATAAATCAACGTTTTGGTGATTTTCAACGACAGCAGATCATTTCCCGGTGCTAGTGCTGTTTTGGTTGTTCAATCCTAGGAGTCTCATCAGGGCGTCGTCTCTGCACCTGCTGCTTTCTCTGGAGACTTCAATGCCTGATTGAGCACCACCCCTAGCAAAGTCCAGGAGTTATTAATATCCTTTTTACTGTCAAAATAAAGACAGTTTTTACCTCAATCAGCTTCATCCCGGAAACTGTAAGTGTTGTCTTTTATTTTATCTCACCGGTCATGACGAGGAAGGACTAGAAGATCAGTGCTAACTTAGTAAATTAATTAATTATCACTCACGAACTTTATCTTTCCCGATATAAATGATATCGGAAGTATCTTATTCTTTTGTACACAGCTGTACAAGATAAAGGATCCTTTATTTTTATTAACAAACTGGTTGTTTAAACTTATATCAATTTTAAAGCCTTTAAAATAAGACAGGATAATTATTTGATTTTAATTAAACAGGAAATGTAAACCATAATTTGCTCATTAAACATCTGTCCATTTTAACTTATTCTTTGAAAATCACATTAACATCTTTATAACCCTAAATCTACTTTTTATTAGTTCTTCATAGAGTTTAGGTAGCACAATAAAAATAAGAACTCGAGCAAATCGAGTTAATAAGAACTGAAGAACTCTTTGGCATCCCTAATCTACCTTAGATACCTATATATAGGGTGTACCTTTTAAATAATTAAAGCAGCAGAATAACTAGCACTCTGATAGTATTTGATTCAGTTTTCAAGTTGTTCAACTTCATTATCTTCAGAGAAATTTGTCGTGAAAGTTTCTTTTGCAGTATTATCGTTTTGCCGAAACAACATTTTGCCCTTCGCTTGCACTGCAAGCTCTCGTTACTGCTACTTTCGACATTCCCTGTATTATAATCAATTATTATGCTCACGCTGCAATTGGCATTTCCCCGGCGGGAATCGAATTCACCCTCAAACTTTGGATTAGAAACTACCTTAATTAAATAAAAGCACTTGATCTCTTCCTAGTTCCCATTATAAATGGAAAATTGATATTAACGTCATAAATTATTTTGTTCAGATGTATCGTACAGTTATCTTACTTTCTTAATGCATGATTATTATAATTTGCATGAAAACTCGCATGTTAGTCTAAGAATGTCTTAGTTAGTTATTGTGTTTTTTTACTGCTGGTGAATAATAGTGTCGTGACGCGAAAATACCTTATCTTCTTACCGCTACACTGCCGCTAAAGGGTAACCTTGCAAAAGGAGCTTTACGGAGTGGTTGTTAATACTGTCGCGAAGGTCTCGAGTAAGCTTTGGGAGAAGTTTGACTCCGTGCAAAGAGGATACTCTTAAGAGAGCTCTGCGATCAAACTGTCTTTGAAAGTTACATCCAAACATTTCCTTCATTAACATTATCCCATACCTTCGCTCATGAATTTTAAGTTAAATTCGAAATATCTGAATTATCGATCAGCTGTTCCAACTGGTGTCCCTCTGTCATTGTCATACGCTGACAGACTGCTAAAGCAACGACAATTCTTTACGTCTAACGTAGAAAGTGAATTCTTTACGTGTAAAGATACGTCATGGTGACATGTACTTCTTCCGATCCCTACCTTACCGACTCTAGAGAATATCTGTTCTTACCGACATACCTATGCATATTTAAATATTGCCTTATCTTATCTTAGTATCTCTCTAGATTACCTTTATCTCTCTCTCTACTAAGAAATTATATCTTATATCGGTATTTTAGTTTTTTTGAAATACCGTGACCTATTTTTTTGTTTTAAAACGAAGGGAATTCTTTTGAATTTAAATCTCTCTCTCTCTCACTTGTACTGGTGACGCGACGTCACAGCCAAGTCAAGTAGGCCAGGTTTATTCTTTCTTTATATAGGCCAGGTTCATTCTTTCCTTATTTAGGCCAGGTACACTAGGTGCTACGTTGCCTACCTGTGCTGATAATACTACTGTCTTCTCTCTAGAATAAAATAAAAAATTTTATTCTCATCTATCTATACTATATTATAGTACCTACATTTTTCTAAAATGAACCCAGTCTCGACTCTAGTTAGTGACACAATCACTCATGAGTTCTTCCTAAGGAAATAAATTCCTTATTTATTTATGCATAATAAAATGCATGATCAGTCTAGTGTGCTCCTAGACAAAGAAAATGTATCAGGATTAATTATTCCTGAATCAACGTACCCTTTCGATCCCGGTATACGAAAACCGATGAATAGTTTTCTGTAATATTTTCTCTTTGATTTTACTTTCCTTGCCGAAGTAGGGGGATTACTTCGGCCCATTTCGGCGTAAGAAAAACCAAGGCACGAATATCGGAATTCTACTATTGGCCCAAAATGGACCTAACGGTAAAGAAATTCATACGAAATTGTCAGGTTTGCGGTGCTCACAAATCGACTAATGTCGCTCGTGCTGGTTTAATGGGTGGTTACAAAAGCATAAGCTTCCCTTTCCAATTTATCTCCATAGATTTTATGGGTCCCTTTCCTAGGTCGAAGGCCAGGAATACACAACTTCTCGTAGTCACAGATTGGTTCTCCAAATTCGTGCTGGTAAAGCCCATGCCGAACGCAACCGCAGCTGCAGTTGTAAAATATCTCGAAAATCAAGTTTTCTTGATCTTTGGTGTCCCTCAAATTGTTCTCTGCGATAACGCTCAGATTTTTAAGAGTACTCAGTTCACCAAGTTATTGGAAGAGTACCAAGTTAATTTGTGGTATAGTGCTAGACACTTGTCACAAGTCAACCCTACCGAGAGGACCAATCGAACTTTGCTTACCGCTATCTCGTCTTATGTGAAAGATAATCACAAAGACTGGGATAAAAATGTCTACAAGGTGGCCCAGGCAATTAATTTGTCTGAGAACGAAGTCACCAAACATTTTCCTGCTTTTCTTGTTTTCGCTCGAAACATACCTATTGACGGAACCTTTTATGGTCCTGTCGAAAATAACTACCTTGCCCTACCAGAAGATCTTTCTTATGTGCATAGGGAAAATGATATCTCCAGATTACCTCCTATCTTTGAAGATGTCAGAGTCAAATTAAAAAAGGCTTATGACGTAAATAAGAAGTATTATGATCTACGTAAGCGCCCAGATGTTTTCCAGGAAGGAGAGTTAGTATGGAAACATACTTACCCCCTTTCGAATGCTGCAAAGAACTTTGCTGCCAAACTGGCCCCCAAATTCGTACTTTGCCGAATTTCCAAGGCAATATCTAAATTAGTGTACGAACTACAGGATCAGGAAGGCAACCCGCTAGGTCGCTGGCATGTGAAGGACTTAAAGGCGTATGGAGGCGTAGATCCGCCTCAAACTGATGAATAGTTCACTTCCTTCTCTCTCCAGAAATCTTATTTCTACCTAATTTCTATCTTCTCTACAGCATATACAAACTCCTGTTTGGAATGAGGTTAGACAATACGCGAATTGAGAAGGCTATGTCTTTTGTCGTATCTAGAATGAATGAAGAATGTATGCAGAATGAAAACCGTATCTTTCAAAGCATTTCTCAAGGATCTCGAAACTAGCTGTGTGAATGTGAGCTCAAAGTATAAATGTTGCTAATTTTGGGATCGGTATCTGTTATCCTCAGTCTCTTATCTTGTACTATCGCTCAATTTTTGAGAACCCATAATTTTTCTGGTTATCTAAACTTTTACCTTAAGAAGGAGCTATTTATCTATCTTATCTGGCTAACGTTTACAAGTCTAATGTTATCTCTTAAGTTTTCTTGTGTTCATTGAACCAACGAAAAACACTATCTTACCGTTGTATCTACCTTATCTTTTCCTTTACCTCTATCTTATCTACTATCTATTACGGGTGCTTTCCCGACAGTTTCCGCCCTGCTTTAGGCTAAAGAGAAAACTGCCCTGTTTGTCCAAACAAGAGACAACAGGTTATCTTTATCTTACTTACCATCTCTTTTAAAGACGGGTGCTTTCCCGACAGTTTCCGCCCTGCTTTAGGCTAAAGAGAAAACTGCCCTGTTTGTCCAAACAAGAGACAACAGGTTATCTTTATCTTACTTACCATCTCTTTTAAAGACGGGTGCTTTCCCAACAGTTTCCGCCCTGCCTTAGGCTAAAGAGAAAACTGCCCTGTTTGTCCAAGCAAAAGACAGCAGGTTATCTTTATCTTACCATCTCTTTTAAAGTAGGGTGCTTTCCCGACAGTTTCCGCCCTGCTATGTGCTAAAGTGAAAACTGCTCTGCTTGTCCAATCAGACGACAGCAGATTCCTTTTATCTTACCTTACCTTATCTATTAGTACCATAATAAAATGGTGACTAATGCTTATCTTAGATATTTCTTTTCAATGAAGGAAAGAAATTATCTTATCTTACCTTACCTTATCTATTAGCACCACAGTAAAATGGTGACTAATGCTTATCTTAGATATTCTTTTCAATGAAGGAAAGGAATTATCTTATCTTATCTTATCTATACCTATTAGTACCATAATGAAATGGTGACTAATGTTTATCTTAGATATTCTTTTCAATGAAGAAAAGAAATTATCTTATCTTACGTTAATACCTTTACCTATTAGCTTCATAATAAAATGATAGCTAATCATTATCTTCTCTGCGAATATTTTCCCAGATGGAAAATAGAAATCTATGTGAATTCGAGTTCTGAATTTGCAAAGGTGGCCTTAGATATTCAGTGCCGATGTAAAGGAATCTGAACACTGATATCAAATACCCCCTATCTCAGCGATGAAAATGGTTTTCCCGTTTTGACTTATCTTTCCGAGTGATTGAGCTATCTTACTGTGTCTTTGATGAATATCTAGTAATCCAGGCGATTATTGATGATTTCTTGAAGTGATTATTGGAAGTATCCAAGTAATTTGTTCCGTATGACCTTTGAGATTTTGTCCGACAAGGACACGTAAAGTGATTCTTAGCGATCAATTTGACCAATTATCTTAGTTTTGTCCCCTTGTAACTAGTAGTAGTTAGAACAACTACTTATCTATTTCGAAACTTTCCCATAAAGGAGTAGAATTATCTACATCTCGTTTTCTTACATTTATATCTTCCCCTATCTATTTTCATTGTAAGGAATGAAAATTATGTACATTATCTCTTCCCATTCGCATATGTTTGCGAATACCTTTTGAGTTATCTGTATATATGTCTAATTATATCTATTCCGTTACCTTGACTTTTTATGATGAAGTCAGAATTTCTGGATTTATTTAGTTGTCCATTCTATCGAGTAGCAGCCCTGTTTCCGAGAGTTTTAGTTTGTGTGAAAACTCCCATAGCAATTTTCTTAGTCCTTCAGTGTTGGCGGTTTTTGAAACCCCAGGCTGAAGTAGTGTTCAAAACTATGGGTGGTTGAACATCAAACGGAACAGCGCAGCTCTATTAACAGCGAGCCTGTTATACCGAAATGTTATAACTTAATTTTAATTCTTGTATATACAATATCTAATTATAAGTGTTTATAATAATAATCAACTTAGTAGCATGTTATCTAGAAAGAATGCATGTACATTTTCTTTTATCTACTTAGCATTAAGGTTTTGTAACTATAAATTTAATCTGCACGAGCGAATTAAATATTTCTTTTTATATTGTATAGCTAGTTAAAATGACTGACTGTGCGATATTATCTGAACGAATAGTAAACATGGTAGAAAACTTTTACAAAGTTTGTTTTTGTAAAACACTATTCTCTCTCTTTTTCGATTTGTGTTGTCCTTGTTGGTCATCCACAATCATACCTTCATGTATACCCTTCTACGGGTATAGAAAGAACTAGAATTTTCTTCTAGTTTTTGAATTTTCTCTTGCATCGGTAAGGGGAGGTGTGTAACGTGAATACGTCACCTGTTGTCCTTTTTGCAAAGCTCCCCTCGTTTTAAAGAGAATTGTAAAATTACAGTTCCCTACAACTCCCTATAATATAGATCGCATCTTTGAACTGACTACCCACACCATATTCTGGCGCTGGTACTGTCTGGATAATTCACTACTAGATGGCATTGCACGTTTCGTTTCACTAGGATCTTGAGTTCCTTTCAGGAACCAAATAAGTTGTCGTTTCAGTCCGATCCTGAGTTCCTTTCAGGAACCAAATAAGTTGTCAACTGTCAATCAGATTTCAGTATCTGACAGTGACATTTCTCCTTTCACAAACCAGAGGCAGACTTCCTCTCAAGTTCACGGAACTGAACTCATTTCCTCTTTATCTGCCAACCAAGAAAGTTGATTTTCTTGACGGTTCCCGTCGAAGCCTGTTACCAGGGTAAGTCGCCATTACGGATTTTGGAAGATAGGTTTTAATTCGATTATTACTTATTTTTAGCTTCTGGGATTTCCTTCAATCCTTCGGGGATTTTATCTCAACATTACCTTATACCTTATCTTTACCTTTTTACCTTTGGTAAATACCTTGTCTTCTCCGGTATTTACTGATCTGGATTAATTGCCTTTTTGTGAAGAGGAAGCCATCTTGGACTAGGAAACAAAGGGAGCGTGGCCCATTTCTGTTCTTCAACTATCTAATTGATCCTTGCATCGTTTTCACTTATCCATGGTGAAATAAATCAACGTTTTGGTGATTTTCAACGACAGCAGATCATTTCCCGGTGCTAGTGCTGTTTTGGTTGTTCAATCCTAGGAGTCTCATCAGGGCGTCGTCTCTGCACCTGCTGCTTTCTCTGGAGACTTCAATGCCTGATTGAGCACCACCCCTAGCAAAGTCCAGGAGTTATTAATATCCTTTTTACTGTCAAAATAAAGACAGTTTTTACCTCAATCAGCTTCATCCCGGAAACTGTAAGTGTTGTCTTTTATTTTATCTCACCGGTCATGACGAGGAAGGACTAGAAGATCAGTGCTAACTTAGTAAATTAATTAATTATCACTCACGAACTTTATCTTTCCCGATATAAATGATATCGGAAGTATCTTATTCTTTTGTACACAGCTGTACAAGATAAAGGATCCTTTATTTTTATTAACAAACTGGTTGTTTAAACTTATATCAATTTTAAAGCCTTTAAAATAAGACAGGATAATTATTTGATTTTAATTAAACAGGAAATGTAAACCATAATTTGCTCATTAAACATCTGTCCATTTTAACTTATTCTTTGAAAATCACATTAACATCTTTATAACCCTAAATCTACTTTTTATTAGTTCTTCATAGAGTTTAGGTAGCACAATAAAAATAAGAACTCGAGCAAATCGAGTTAATAAGAACTGAAGAACTCTTTGGCATCCCTAATCTACCTTAGATACCTATATATAGGGTGTACCTTTTAAATAATTAAAGCAGCAGAATAACTAGCACTCTGATAGTATTTGATTCAGTTTTCAAGTTGTTCAACTTCATTATCTTCAGAGAAATTTGTCGTGAAAGTTTCTTTTGCAGTATTATCGTTTTGCCGAAACAACATTTTGCCCTTCGCTTGCACTGCAAGCTCTCGTTACTGCTACTTTCGACATTCCCTGTATTATAATCAATTATTATGCTCACGCTGCAACTATATAAGAAATAAGCCTACTATATATACTATATAGTAGGCTTATTTCTAAAAAAACCTAAAAGTGGCAGTTCTATCTGCATTCGTTACGAAGTTACAGGCCTAAGAAAATAATGTCTAGTAAATACCAGATTTAACTTTGAAAACCACATAAAGCTTATTTTATTGACCAAATCTTTAGTTTATCATGACTGTGTTAAAAATGTCCTATTCCTTGCTGAATACAAGCCTGTGCTCGGAGGCTTATTGCAAAAGTAACAGTTTTCTCGTCTTTTTTCGCGTACCTATCTCTTGACCAGCTTGCTGAATACGATCAAATAATAATTTCTCTCTGGTATTTAGTTACAAACACCAATTCCGAAATATGCTGGTGCCGCATCTATTTGAATCCTAATGCCATTTCGTATGAGCAGGGGAACCTCTACTAATGTTTATTTCGGTGACGTTTACTCATGTGTGGCAATTTGTGTGGCTTACAAGGTTGAATCTTGTTATTTACTAGTCATAATTTTCTTAGGCCTGTAACTTCGTAACGAATAAAGATAGACCTGTCACTTTTGGGTTTTTTGGGCTCAAAATTAAGCCTACTATATGCTCAAGAATTTTGAACATAACGATACGGGACACCTGTATATAAACTTTTTATTAGACGCATATCAAGGTGACAAACCCACATAGAGCAGTTATACTCGCGCATCAACTACTGCACTTGTATGTCCAGTAGTGGACAGCTACAATCGTCGTTTTTATAACATTTCGTCCTACGACAATTTCTGTAGGACACGAAAATTGTCGTACTCTCCAACAATACGACATGCGGTTTGTAATGTTCGTATGATATGCAGTTTATGATGTTTGCCAGGTAATGTTTTAACGGCAAGTGGGCTCGTTAAAACAGGCGATTAGTAATTTAAAAAAGAAGCATCCAACAGTCAAATTTTTGCGCATCTTTCGCGACCATACTTTACCATATCATTTCTAATACTCAGTATTCAAATAATTATTTAATTTTAACAAAGTTTTTAATATTGCGTGATTGTATTTATTTGAATCATTTTGAAATTCAATTACATCATGAAACTAAAGCCACCGTTGTAGTGGTACTAGTAGTAGAAGTAGTAGCTTGTGAAAAACAAAGTAGCTACCACACAGGTTAGGGCTTGTCTAAACAAGTACCGCCAAAAATTACGCCCCAAATCAGACATCCATTGCAGCATTCATGCCAATTGTGTGCGTGGCACTGGAAAAATGTGTTTTTTTTATATAAAAATCATCTTTTAGAATATACATACTATAAAAAATAAAAAATGCTCACATATGCTGGATAAGCTAAACAGTTTGCACGGTTGGGGTTCAACTCCTCACTCCAATAAACATATGACCCGTTCTCTCGCTGTTCGACGGTTGGATGTGGAATGGACGCACGGTCGGGGCGCGGCTCCACACTCTCAATAATATTGGTCCCGTTCTTTGGCGGTTCGATGGTTGGAGGTGGAGTGTCGCACATAACGACAGCGAATAGCAAGCAAACCACCAATAAAGTTTTCATTCCCATTTTTCCCAACTTCAAGATTACTGCGTGAATTGTAAAAAAAGAAATGAAGTTTTGACGATAAAATCAATAGAATATAAAAGAATGTTGTATTACACAATAATTATTTTAATGTTTTTTTGTTGTAAGAAAAAATAACGCGCAGTTTTTTTGCAATAATTTTGCAAGTGCCTTTGGTCGTGTTTATATAATATGCTTAAATTTAAATACACGATACACTTAGTGCTGCTCGATTATCAGCAACAAAAAAATGTTTGTGAATAATAAATGTGTAATGGTGCTGCAAAACAAATTTGATATAAGAGTTATTTATGCAACAAGTGCATAAAGTGGTACTTTTTTTCATGACTGGGAAGTTTGACCGCATGAGCCGCAGGCGAATGCGGCAATCCCAGAAGTGAAAAAAAGGCACTTTATGCATATGTTGCATACAAAATTTTATCTACGAGTGACTTAAATTAGAACTATAAGTTATTATTATAAAATAAAATGTTTCCAATGCATTCATATCTTATGAAGTGTTTTTTTGAAGCTATTAAGGCTTTTTTCATCACGTCAGTTCATAAAGGTGACATATTGCTTCTTTAGATTTTTGAGGTAGGTACCTAACAGATTTTGTGCAGTCATATTTGATTGAATAATAATTTCTTCTAGTGCGGAAGATATTTCATTTATGATTAAATGTAAACATAAAATATGTCAATTATATAGCCACATTTGATTGAAAAATGATTTCTTCTGGGGTAGAAGATATTTCATTCATTGAATCATCTACATTGGTATCCATTTTAGGTAACTAAACGACGCAAAACACAAAATATTAATTGTAGGTACATAGATCTGGCGCACTGCTATAATAAACTGCGACATTTCTCTAGTATAGGTTGATGTCAACAAGCATTTGGAGCGGTTGGCATCGGGATACTATGTAATTCAGCGTTCAGCGTCTCGTATTGCAGTGCGAACGCCCCGATCGAGCCAACTGAGCCGAGCCGCTAGCGTTCACTAGAACTTCCACTCGGCGAGCGTGCATTAACGTGTCAGATTTAGCGTTAAATAATGAACCGCTACGGCACTTTATTTCACCCGAACTACTTTATTTCACTCTTCAAGATAATCATACATTTTATGAACTAAGAAACGTCTAAAAAAGTGCATTTTATGAATCACTCGTAGATAAAAAAAAATAATTTATATCCAATAAAATATAAAGAGAATGTGATATTGAGTCGGAAAAACCCACTGCACTATGATTTTTTTTATTATGTATTATTTTTAGAACGATGATCATTTTCTTCAATTTTTTTTCCTACATGATGTTTGTTGCGGAATGATGTATTTCGAAAACTCTTCTCCCATGAGAAAAATTGTTAATTTCTGACGATATCGTCACAAGTCGTTTGCTTTATTCGACGATGTGAAATTTAGCAATAATTCGTCCAAAATTAACCATTTTTCCCATGAGCTATGAAAAACAGTGAATTTTTCGAGTAATGTAACGTTTGAGGAACTAATAAGTTATGCTTATTCCGAAATATTCCAAATTCCAAATTAAAATTTTTTTTATAAGTTCTTAGACACGAGTAATGATGAAAAATAAATAATTTCTACTTACGATTATTGTCAATTCTTGTTTAGTCTTTTTCAATTCACTATTTGTTAATTTTTAGCACTTGACTGAACAACTGCACGAAACAATATGACACTTTGCTCCAAACGCGGGCATATTTAAGGATCTTTTACAATGCGTGGCAGTCGCACGTCGCAGACGCAAGAATGCATTCATAATATGAATGCATATTAATATTATGTAAATTAATTAAATGTAAATAAATAATATGCATATTATGCGTAATCGCCGTCGCTGTCGCAAGCGACTAGCAATCAATCTATGGAAAACCTTAAGATCGCTAAATATCCAAAATAAAGAGCAATTATGTATTCCCGATGCATTGAATGATCCAGAGCAATTCAACAGTTATTTCTTATCGGTATTTAGTCCAAGGAATGCATGTCCAGAAATGACTGATCATTATAGGGAAAATAAATTCAGACAAGACATTAATTTTTCTTTCAAACTCGTAACTCTCGATGAATTAAAACAGAAAATTTTAAACTTAGAATCTAACGCACTTGGTAATGATAACATCTCCTCAAAAATGCTTCAACTCTCTCTTAGATGTACTTTACCTTTTATTACAAATATTGTGAATTGTTGTTTGGAAAGTGGCTATTTTCCTAATGTGTGGAAATACTCGCTCGTTAAGCCGCTGCCGAAGGTCATAAATCCGGAGACTCTTGGAGACTTTCGCCCTATCAGTTTACTTCCTTGCCTCTCAAAAGTTCTTGAGAGGATTGTGTGTGAGCAAATTTACAAATTTGTAATTGACAATGAGATTGTCACTTCCAGACAATCGGGCTTTCGAAAGAATTTCAGCACCACATCTCTGCTACTTGATTTAACCCGCGAGTGGTCGCTAGATGAGCGTTTAGCTCACCATTGTCTTTAAACTGTAATTATTCAGTTATTTGAACTCGTACAATCTTGTCGATTTTTCTAGCTTAGTTTATAGCCTTAAGAAGAAACATAGAAAGGATTTTGTGATGAAAATCGGGTAAATTTATTTTTTATGGACACTTCGTTCACCGCTGTTGCCGCCGCGCGAGCTAAACGCTCATTAGCGACCACTCACGTCACTCATCTGCTCTTATTTTAGGTCTGCTAGCCATATGCAAGGGTTGATGTAATTTCTTTATATGAAGTTATTTGTTGTTTTTATTGTATACCGAACATTTGGCTGTTAGTTTAGTTCAGAATCAAACAGTTTGTGTTATCTAATGTAAAAAAATCCTATAGTTATCTACCAAAAAAATGTATATTGGCAAGTTAACAATTCCATTCCTCCTTATTTGAAAATACCTACAACAAATATTGCTAATACAGGGTGTTCGGTTATCAGACAGCCAAAATAAAATTTCACATACAAAACCGCATCATAAGCATAAAAAAGAATACCATTTTCCTGATCGGCCTTTGTTCAGGAAATATTTCCAAAAATCTAAAATTAAATCATCTGTAAATATTTTATTTTTTGAGTACATAGGCAGCCAAATTAAAATTTCATCAAAACTTAAATTAAAATTTAAATTTTCATTTGTTTTACTAAAAAACAATAACTTTTTCCAGGCAGGGCTTTGTTTAGGAAATACTCTGGCAAAAAAAAAACAACGCCTGATCTGGAAATTCTTTTTATGCTTCTAATGCACTTTTGTAAATTTAATTTTAGATGTCCGATCACCAAACATCCTATATTGTAATTCATAGTGCTGTTTATTTCACATTTGCCTGTTGATTCTATACATGCGAGCGAAACGCTCGCTAGCGACCACTGGTGTTACAATTCACCTAGCGACCAATGCCGGGTTAACTGATGACATATTAAGATCACTCGATCGGGGACTTGGAACGATATTGACGCAACTAGATTTTTCTAAAGCATTTGATACGCTTGATCACGAGTTATTATGTGCTAAGATAGAGTATTATGGCTTTGACAGCACTTTCTTGAAGTTTTTCAAGTCTTATCTCTCTGATAGGTATCAAAAAGTGGTCATTAATGATAAATCGTCCTATTTTTCTTGTGTTTCTTCTGGAGTTCCTCAGGGATCAGTACTTGGTTCATTGCTGTTTCTGATATATACTGCTGATTTGCATAAAACTGTGAAATTTGTGAATATTCACTCCTTTGCGGACGATACACAGGTATATTATTCATTTCATCCCTCGTTGTTGTTAAGAGCCGTTGAGAGTATAAATTGTGACTTACATAGCATAGCAGAGTACTCAAGATGTCACAACCTTAGACTAAATGCCGAAAAGTGTATTTCGATGTATTTTTTCCCAAATCCTCGTCGTGAAGTGGAGTTGGACAACGTTGTTATTAAAATTGACAAGTAGGCCATACCAGGGAAAAGCTCCTCCAAGAATCTCGGAATTGTATTCGATTGTCAGCTCAGGTTTAAAGAATACGTTTCCATGTTGGTAAAGAGATCATATTTGGTGCTTCGACACCTTTACAGAAGTAGGCACTTCCTCAGTTTATCCTTACGTGAACTGCTTTGTGAATCGCTGGTCTTGTCAATCTTGAATTATGGTTTCACGCTCTACTATCCTTGTTTGGATCAGGTAACAAAATACAGACTCCAAAAAATCCAAAACTCGTGTTGTAGGTTTATTTACGATCTAAGAAAATACGATCATGTCTCTAATAGGATAAATCAACTCCAGTGGCTCAAACTTGATAATAATTTTAGATACCGCATGTCGGCGACAGTTTTCCGCATATTATTGTCTTCTACGCCATTTTATTTAAGGGAAAAATTGATATTTCGTGGGGATGTAGTACACAATCTATTTATTAGGCATCATTCTAAGCTTATGCTTCCCAAATATAATTTGGCTGTGTTTCGGCGCTCGTTCACCTACAATGCAGTCTGCTCATATAACAGTGTTCCTTCAGAATTTAAAACTCGATCATTAAACTATTTTAAAAAGCATCTCAAGTTTATTACAATTTCAAGAAGAAAATCAGAAAAATGGCGGACATATTCCAATATTTTACTTGATGTTTATTCCTCTAAAATTTCAAATTTGCGGTTTTCAAAACCCCCCTTTCAGTTTTTTCGAATTTATTAAACGTAGTGTAAAAAATAGTATTTTTTAGGTAAAGTCAGCCAGTGGCGGGCAAAGGAAAAGGGGCAAAATTGTTCAGTTTTACCATTTATTTTGGTTTTGTTAAATTTAAAAATCTATTCTAAGGCACGTTTTGAAAGGAAATGAAATGTAATTTTCACAATAAACCACTACGCTAATATGACCTGACTATGGAAAATTTCAGAAAGCCAATTTAAAAAGCGGTGAAAATATTCAGAATTGAATCGCATAAAAATACACTATTTCTGCGATTGATGCGCAAGAAGGTTTTTATATAAGTGCGCACTCTGGTGAAAAATGTTTTTTATAAAGAGGTTTTGTTCGATATGGTATATCGTTTAAAGACAAAACCAACCTGCACCCCTCACACCTTGCGAGAGACTTGGGGTAACTTTGAAATTTTAAATAGCAACCCAAATTTTTTATTGTGAATTCGTATTCAGCGATAAAAATGCGTAGGATTTCACCGAAACATTTTTTGCGATTGATCAAAGATCGCACTGTAGTCTCCCAATATCTTGATAAAAATCAACAAAAGTATTTGTTCGTTTAAACACAAAACTACACCTACACCCCACATCCCTTGCGATGGAATGGGGGTAACCTTATACAGTATTATTACAGTATTATAACAGTGTTCAGCGACAAAAATGGGTAAGACTTACCTGAAATTTTTTTTTCACATGCTTAGTCTCTGAATACGAATTTGCAATAAAAAATAGGGGTTGTTGTTTAAAATTTTCAAATTTCCACCCCTTCGCACTGGACGGGGATATAGGGCAGTATTTAAACGATGTTCTCTATCAAACTAAACCATGTTTGTAGTAAACATTTTTCCGCAGAGGACTTAGTTTTTGAGACATTAGGACATATTAAAAAAAACAAATTGGATCGATTTCAGCGCCATCTATGTATAATCGCAAAAAATGTTTCGCAAGAAAGAATATGAGTTGCTATTTAAAATTTCAAAGTTACCTCCACACCCCAGCAAGGGGTGAGGGATGCAGGATTTTTTTTTTTGAACGATATCCTCATTCGAACAAAACCACTTTTGTGAAAACATTTTTCCGCAGAGTGCGCATTTTTCGAGCTATTTGGATATCTCAGTTCATAAGAATCGTCTCTATATTCACATAAAACAAAATGGCAATTTGGGTAGGTAAGTATATAAAATAGAAAGGTCACATCTACAATAATTGCCATATGTAAGCAAATATTATTAAATTATGTAACGTGTCCCAAAAATTCGCTTTATAATTTTTAATTGAATACAAGTCCGCTTATCTTTAACAAACAATTACCCTTATTGCAAGTGAATTGATTGACATTTTATATGTTTGGGTGTGATACCTACCTATACTATAACTGTTACATTATCCACTTAACATATCAAAAAATTACCCGCAAGAAATTATTCAGATCTGGGTCATCAAATTATGTCATGAGTTGTAGGTACAGACTTGTTGATATTTAAGTTTAATTTCTTTTCTTATTTGTATGACATTCAGATATTAATCTCTTTATGATTACACTGTCATCAACTGAGATACCAGTTTGTTTCATTGTTGATTTTCATGTTTATATTCAGGGTTGAAAGTCAAGTAAAAATAAATTGGAATTAAATACACCAATAAATAAAACAAATAGTGTTTATTTAGATATTATTAATGCAACCAATTTTGTAAATTATACTACTTAGGGGACGTGCATGAATAATTTTTTTTTCCAATAATTAGAGCCAACTTCTTGGAGATAATGGCCTGCAAAAGTAACGAATTAATTAGATTTACCTTATCATAATTTTTCAAATTTATTATTTTCCTGTTATGCAAACGATTACTTTATTTTTGACTTACCCGGACTTCCATCTAAGAGGTTCAACTAAACGCAGGGACTCCCGAATACGAGCAGCTCTATAAAATTTCAAATTAAAAACTTCACAACCATAAAATATTTCTAAACTCATTTAAAATGTATTATTTTGATACACATTCCAATAAGGTTTTCAAGCAGATTAGTTTCCAGTTTCTGGATGATATTTTTCTGTCGCATATCGAGGGTGGAATTACTGTTTCCATAGTTTTTGCTCCCCGCAAATGGGTGCATTTCCAGCTTTATCGCCTTTCAATGCAAGTCCACCGACTCGTAAAGATGAGGCTTTATTTTAAAGTCAAACTCGAATAAAAGTCATTTTTATGGTGATACTTTCTAGACTCCCCGATATGAGTTTGTCTGGAACGCCGGAGCTCGTTCATTTCAACTTTAGATCAAGCATCACTTAGAACCCCTTTTATTGGGAATAATCCCAAGATAATTTGATTGGCAGAACATTGGCTAATGAATAACTAAAAATATTGATGCCCGTATTCACAAACGATAATTTCCTAAATAATTACGTAATTAATTAAATGAGTGAGATGGAGATATGCAGTTTTTTTGCAATAGAATGAGATGGGGATAATTGATTACGTAATTATTTAGGAAATTATCGTTTGTGAATACGGGCATAAGTATTCTAAAATATCAATACCTACTAAATTGCTAACTTACTATAAAGAAGGAAAGAAATATAAGAAGAAACTAGCAAGTTATTATCATTGTTATTTTTTTTTATTGACAAATTTATAAGTATCTAGGTAGGTACTCATCTATATAAATTTTACCTTTTTTTTCCTGCCGAGTTTCCATTTTTTCGCACTGAAATAGATGGTATTTGAGGCATCCTGAAAATTATTTCATTCAGTCTAAAATATAAAATATTTTTTTCTTAAAAATACACTTAAATACTCTAAATATGTGAGAAAACTTAGTGTTAGCGCGTCAGATAGGTGATTCAAAGCTATTCTTCAAAATTAATTTATGACCAAAGGCTTTGTCAAATCTCCAAAAACCTCTCATATCATATTGCAATAGCTTCTACCGGATAGCTGACCATACCTTTGTAGGTACATAGAACATTTAGTACAGGAAAATTAGGGTTTGAATTCTAAAAAAATTCGAGCAGCTATTTTATTTTAACATTTCATTAGGGGGCCCTTACAGGAGCTCGGAGCCACTTTTTCAGCATGTCCACCCTGGAGCATTTTGATGAAGGGAGTTTTTTTGCGAATCCATTTTGCGGCTAAACGGTTCACCCTACAAAAAAGTCAAAAAAAAAGTGTAGAGTTTTACAAGATCTATCTTCTTTCCAAATAAAATTTTTCGGTAGTACGTGAAATTTATCACAATAAAAGGGGTTGAAATGACCCCGCAGAATTCTTATGGGAAATCGGCCCCCGGTTAAATTTCATGTAATTTTGGGGATCGGTAGTATTCGACGAGTAGGTCAGAAGTCTCCATGGGCATAATCACCCCCCCCCCCAAAAGTCCTGTTCACCTCAAGAGGTGAAAATATTCACCTCTGAAGACCGATTTTTTCTTTCCTGACAGTCATGCATTTATTTTCATATGTTGCCCCTCCCCCCTAATTAATTGTTTGAAAGAGATATATCAGATAGATCATTTGTCGAAATTGAAAAGCTGCTTTTGTTGATGTAGGTACATAGTTACATTCTGAATCTTTTGAGTCATGTTCGAGATAATCGAGAAAAAGTTTTCAAATGTGATGTTATTGTTATATTTTTGAATTTTTGACATTTTTATTTGTTGTTTTTTGTTAAAGTCAATGAAATAATTAAGAAATTGATAACACAACATGAAAACTTTTTCCTGTTTTTCTCGAAGCCGTCTCAACAGATTCAGAATGTAACTATGTACCTACATCAATAGAAGCAGCTTTTCAATGTTAACAAATGATTCATTAACTAATTTCTATGTAATCTCTTTCTATGCCTTTTTATTTTGACTTTTGATAGGGTGAACCGTTTAATCGAGTCCTCAAATCAATTCGAAAAAACAACCCATTACCTTGAAAAAAGTGGCTCCGGGCTGCTTTAAGTGTCCCCTTACGAAATTATACAAAATTAAATTAATTTTGTTTTTTTAACAAAATAAATTACAAATACAAAATTATACGAAACATAAAATTGCTGCCTGGATTTTTTCCTGATATCGGTCGTTTTTGCTCAAGTATAACCATTAATTTCATCAGCATAGTTATAAACTATTTTGTATTATTAGGCAATGTCCTATGTAGAGAGGTATGGTCAGCCACCCGGTATAAAAGTAATGAAACAAATGCTTCCTTATTTAGATTTTATTATCAAGGAACGGCTTCTAGATCATCGAGGTATTTGGCGAAAACTAAATCAAAAAATCTATTTTTTGACAGCTGATTGGTTCAATAATTAACGCTCTACCTCGAAGAGGGGCTACTTTTTTTCTTGATAAACACGAACATTAAGTAGGTAAAGAAAGCTTCAAACCTTGGACTGAAAACTCGTGATGAAACATTTGGTGGTGAGCTGTAACTAAAATGGTATTTCAGGCAAGAGAAAATTATTATAATGTACGATCCATTACCTTATTTGTGGTGGGACCAAATTTTCCATTGAATGGCTGAACATGAAAAGAGAAGTAGGTAATAATTTATTATGAAAGCGAGATAATAAAATAGAAAAAAAAATTCTATTATTAGTTTTTGAACCGTTAGTTAACTAATGTTAGGCCACATTACTGACAATACGGACTCGTGATTAGCTGACAAGCTATTGAAATGCATTGTATGATTCGATTTGCGCAGCCAAATCAAAATATGACAAGTAAGTTGTCACATATTATGAACAATGATTATTCAACAACTTGTGAGAGATATATTTTTGCAGCCAGGCTTAAGGGTCATTATTATAAATGGAATTATTTTGTAACTTATCCTTAAAAATTAGTATTTGGTTATTATACAAGAGAAAGCCAGGTTTCAATCCTTATTGATTTATAATAACCAGTTCATTAGTTGCCTTTATAACATTGGCCCTAAGAGTGACTAAAGTAAATCTTAATCACAGTTATGTAAAGGAAAGAATAATATGTTATCAAAAAAGTAGGTATGATTAACTTAACCGTACCTATTAAACTTGTCGTTACTTGTTTCATAATTTTATTCGAGTGGTTAAAACACTCAGATTTTGCAACTTAATACAAGTAGATATTTTTATAAATTATTCCATTAGTTGACATTTGATTGTCCTTTTAGTTTCGAAATGATATTCATTTAGGCACAAGTGCGTTCTTTTAGGGACTTGTGTTTATTAAGAGTGATATCATTGACAATTATTAAAAGCAAGTTTTCATAAAGCTTCATGATACTCTTGTTCATGATATTAACAATATATAAAACACCAATTTGTTGTTTGGCTGTTCTTTGAACAATATAACATTTTATACCTTATGTCGCAAATAGCTATATCATAAAAAAACTGAAGTATGTATAGAAATAGGATGCTTTATATGTATATAAAATATATGATAGCACTTTTTTTTACCTAGGACCTGGAGATGTCCATAGAATATCAGCGTCCTCATTTCTATTTGTATTGAAATGCTGCATCGGAACATCTGGGGATCTATATAACAATTCAACAAAATACCAATTTAATTGGAAACGCAAAAAGATAAACAAAAAAGTCTATAAAATACATACATAAATAATAAATGAAATAAGTCTTACTCTGAATCAGGCGTTACCCAAGTCCCCTCATCGTCAATAATTACTTGATTTCTAGCTCTCCTAAACAAGTCAAAAAAAAGTATGTCATTAAAAATAAATCAAACTAAAGTTACAAATTGAAATGGAAAACGGAAAGCAGTTCTTTTTAGGCGTAACGAGGTGTGAGTTACGTTAGTAAGAAGTAAATGTGTATCTAAACCGAGAATAAATAAGTTTGCCTGTAAAAATAAAGCGTTTTGGAGCAATTTCCCCTCGCTACATTAATTTTGGTCCTCACAATAAAACTGTGAAAGTGCATTTTCCGGTCTCTAGTGTATGATTTAGTTTATAGTATCGCCACTACGTAAAACTTTTCAGTCATTTCCTCGTAAATACAGTTGACGCATAAAATTTAAAACGATCTATTTAATTTTATTACTTCAACAAAATTTCTACATTGATGAAAACAACAGATAGACTTTAACTCTAAATTGTCTTTAATATTTATAATGATTACCTAATTATTATAATGATTCTCTCAGTAAACATAATATTACCTGTGTGTAGAATATGTGGAGGTATTATCATTTTCTCCAGTTACTTGCTCCAGTAATTTTACGACTACGGGTGCAGTTATCAGAAAAAGTAGAATCAAGGAAAAACACGACACAGCGATGGCATTCTATAAAATCAATACTTATTAAATTCAGCGACTTTGAAGAAAAAAATTCCCTTACCACTGGATCTACTATAAGATGATTAACGTAAAATCTGGACCAGTGAAAAATTTCCCATAATGGACGACATCTCCCAATTTTTCCAACTACTTGACGTTCTGTATGTTTATATAAATCGTCTAATATTTCTTTAATGCCACAAATATAACGCTTATAATTCTGGAAGTAAAACTTTTTATTTTCTATATTTTTTATTCATAATTGGAACGATTACCTTCTCTGCAATACTCCCACTATCTTCGTTGATAAACAACTGCACAGCTTTGAGCTGCGCCAAAGACTTCTCGGCCAATAAAATTAACGGCTTTCTCGAAACCTCCAAGGCAGTTAGTTTATATATAAGATCATTTCTTAAGTCCTTCAACTTCTTAACTTCACATTGTACTACTTTTCTGCATGTCAGAACTAATTTATCCAACCTTCTTGAAGTGTCAAAGTTGTTTAGTTGTCTTGAAATGCTATTCATTTGATCCGCGAATGAATCCAGGTCTTTTCGTGTTAAAGGCCCGGAAAGAACAGACCTACGGGAAATTTGGAATATTTTACTTGACAGACAGATATTTAGATTTTTTATTGCGTTTACCTATATCCTGTAAGATTAGACTTTGAAGCACTAAAGTGAAGTGCTTGTAGATTTACATTTAGGGATGGAGTGAAAAAATCAACTTCTCCAATCCAGTTGGTGAAATTACATAAGGAAGTCCTCAGATCGGTCCATGTCCTGTAGTTAGTAACAGCTTCAATATCGAGGAACTTATCCAGGTTAAAAGTCGTGTATGCGGCTTCGTTTCGTCTTGAGCTCCTAACACAGAGATGAATAATATATTGGACCTAGTTTTGAATATTTTATAATAAATGGAGTCAGAAACTCTAATACCATAAAAGAAGACATTAAAATTTATAGACACCGGATGCAAATAGCTTATACTTATACCCTGTATGAGATATTAGATATTAGATAAGTGATACTTCGAGAAGCACAGATGAGAAAATATTATACCTACGTAAGTACCTATAAAGTGTTCAAAATTCATTTTAATTTTAATTAAAATTAATAAAATTTTTCAAAACTTAAAGAGGCATAAAATAAAAGGAGTTTCCTTATCACAGTAATATTTTCGTAGCTAATATTTTTTAAATATATTTCAAAATACAAACCTTTTGTGCACTTCGTAAACAGGAGTAATTACCATAAACAATATTTTTGTTTAATAAGCTTACCTCTTATAAGAAATTACTTTGATGGACGAGCTATATAATATGAGATAAATCGCGACAATATTTACAGATTCCATCCTGATTAAATAGTGACAGAGCATCCTGTGCAAACATGATCATACATCCAGAACTTTGTTAATGAATGTAGGTACCTATAGATTTTGTAATATTTTAATGAGGGATAGATATTAATACAGCTTTCACGTTTCATTTTCAGTTTAGTGTATTACTCCGTGAGATTTTAATAAACCACCTTTAATTATTTGCATCCAGTAAATGTGATGAAACTTGACTTCGTTTGAACAGTATAAAACCGCTACATTTTGAGTTATCTCTTTCATTTCATAATATAATTTGCTTTACGCGAGTATGAGATAAATTAGATCGATCACGTTTGCGAGAAATTATTTTATTATTTAGGTAAAATTACATTCACACTTAATTACTTTTCCGTAACTAACCTTTTTGTTTTAATAATTGCAGACATAAATCATCAAATTCTACAAAAGCTATCGAGATCCAGACGATCAAAAAATACGATAGGTACAAATTATTTTTCTTTGCAGAAATGTAAAGCTTTTTGCTCTTTACTATTCACATTTTTATTATTTGAAATTACATTATTATCACTTACCGCAAAACCCCCCCTATTTCCAGTCCAGGACCAAATTGTCCCAAAACTCCGTCTTCTCCAAATGCAACTCCCCGGGGATCAACAAGCCGTCCCAACGTGCTGTAGCCTGGATGTTCATGCAGAGGTTGACATATGAGAGTCACAGCATGACTTCCGATTATGAACGCTATAGTTCCAAGCATCCAGAGTAACAGACAAGCAAAACAAGAAGTTCCGACGCCAGACAGGAGCAGCCAGGAGCCTCTTCCTTCTAATCCACACCCACAGGGGGCTCCACAAAGTAGAAGAGCCCACGACAGAGCCACGGCGATAGAAACCCCTTGAATGGGAAATACGATAACTTTCATATGGAAGCCTTTTGATTGGGAAGAGGAATACGGAAAGCTTCACAGGGTGTAAAGTGTCATAAAAAAAAAATGAAGCCAAATTATTATTTTAGGAAATTGCACACCCTATAGCTTATTTTTCAGTCTACGTTGAATACCAACCGTTTCATTCCCTGTGCCCTCTTGTTGCCTGACTGCACTGCTCCTTTGGCAACCCCGAAAGGGTTAAATTGGGCGCCGTCTTGAGAGAACCTGACTGAACTGACCCATTTTGGTTCAGAAGTGTCTCGTTTTCTCGTTAAACGCAGTTTACCGGGTGTGACATCGATTTACCCTTAATGCAAATAGATATGTTAATACCCCCCTTAATATTATCTCCTTGATTCTGAAAAGAACTCCATCGACGGCTACCCGCATGGAGCGACCCTAGGTAACTCGACAGCCACAAACAGAACTTGTCAGGCATGCCATAAGCCTGCACTTCTGTTAAAGATCCCCCAATGCGAGACACGATCGAAATGACACGATATGATGAGGCCTCCAGTATATCTGTGTTTGCGGAAGCCGTACTGGTGGTCGCTGATTATATTAGCTCCTTCTAAGTACTTCAAAAGGTATTGATTTGGTCAAGTTCACACATTTTGGCGAATTTTGATGGCTAAATTTGATGAATTTGGCCTTAGTGACCGACTAGAAAGATTTCGAGACGTTGGGTCGGGGGTTTATTCCTAATTCTCTGGTTATGAGCTTCCTTAGTTTGGTCTATTATTTCTTTGCATCTGTTTCGATCACGGATGAAGTTGTTGTGATTTGTGATGTCGGAGCTCTTTCACCATTACTTAAAAGCAAGTTGTTTGGATGCGACAGCTTCTTTATCTTTTATTGAACCAAGGTTTGTTGTTTGAGGGCCGTTTTTCTTTGAAAAAGAAATGTAAGTATCTATGCCAGTTAAGATGACTTGAGCAACTTTCCTAGCACAAACAGATGAATCATCAGAGCCGAAGCAGACTCTCTTCCATGGAAAATCTCTGTATTTTTCCCCGAGTCCTTCCCCTTTATCAGATCTATAGTGCCAGACTACACGTGGTTTGCTTGCTTCTTTGAGAATAATTGGTAGGACGCAGACATGATGTTGAGACGAGTTTGTGGTTTGAGGACCCCAATGTACCCTTCACTGTGATGGTATAAATTTGAGAATCCGTATTCAAAAATAAAACCAGAAGGCCAGCAAAGTCTCCCTCGCGATCGGGAATGCGAGTTTGGTTCGTCAACGGGCTGAGTAAAGCCACAGCTAATAGCAAATGTGAGGTTTATTTGCCTGCAGATGTTGGTGTACTGAATTAATGTTCGTGTTTAAACCTCTAATGTTACAAATGTCAACTAGAAATTTTCCCATTCGGGAGATGTTACTATTCTTGCTTTTGCATGAATGTGCCCTGAATTAGACCTCGCCCGGAGATCCGAATTCCGAATGGGGGGTCGTTTTAACTCCGGAAAATTTTAGCCCCGACCGAAATCTCTGACACAGCAACGAAACGTCAGCTCTTTAAAAAAACTTCACGCCGCCTAAGCCAGAAATATGGTATCGCACCGGGCGAGGCTGTGTGGGTTTTATGTCCTCTACCATCTGGTTTGTTAGTTTTGGCCGACCCGGATATTTAATTACCCCGGTGCCATCCATATATACGACATTCTCCTATCCGCCATCCGGGAAGGCTCCCGAGCCGCATGTCGCAAGTTACACAACCGTATGCTGTGGTAGTTAGCAAGCATTTAATAAGGTTTATTCTACTTTGTTTACTTAGGTAACTGAATTTTCTACATAAGTTCCTATTTCACAGAATTTCACATTCTCTCGTCTCTAGGGAAGAATGGAAATGTTTATTCCGAACTGGTGAATAAATAACTAACAGGCTTTTGACCATGTTAGTGTCTTTTACCACATTTAATAGCTTTACTAATAAAAAACATTAATTAAATCTTATTTTCCCTAATTTGACATTATCTTAAATTAATGCCATTTGCTGCATAAACTTTCTATTATTATTTTCACAGGCGTATTTCTAATGATGTTTAGAGAAAAAATTGTTTTTGCTTAGTTGGATTTTCGCGACCTTAATCAATGGGATACCCTGTTTAAGGAACTCAAAAAAAGTGTGATCCAATTTTGCTCTTAAATCAATCAGGGAGATAATAAGTATTAGGGATATTATTAAAATTTGCATGGGATTTGACGGTCTGCAAATGCAACACCCGGTGTAGGTGGTAGGTATTTAAATATGCAATAAGTATCCAAATGTATACGTACAATTTTCTTCACGTTTTTTTCCAAGTTTTCGGTGGGGTCAAATCATTAAATCATTCCCAATCGATTGATATCTATAATCTTGAAGGTTTCAAAAATATGATTATTTTTGAAAAAATAATGTTTGCCTCTTTGTTTATGACGTTTGTTATTTGATTAATTTGAAATGCAAAATCAAGTATTTTTGCAAATTTAAAATAATTTTGTATGAAAAAAAAATTATTTAGTATGGATCTATCTACGCTATGGTCAGACTCACCAGTTTACACCCCATATAAGCTTAGAGGTATACTTATTGTACTTATAACTGTGATTATAAGTTTAAGAGAAGACAATAAAAAGTGTAAATCAACACCAACCTCCAATTAGTATGCTCGTCAAAAAATGTGGTATCATTTTCTTGAGAGTATGAAGTACGTCAAAAATTAAGAAAGAGTTCTCGAATTTATCCTGCCGTTGGGTCAGGATCTAATAATAAAGTAATTTAAATATTTACTAGGTAGGTATATTCCAGTATTGCCCTTGATCAACAACAGCCTTTTAAGAAAGAACCGACGAACCCTTCGTGCATACCAACTCAAAGAGGCAGCAAACAGGTTCGAGAAGATTAGTAGGAACTGCCGACAGGGTTAGGGAGGGAAAAGCGACTAAACAAGCCCTTGAAAGAAAGCTTCAACCGAGCTCGAGCTCGCCTTGTACTCCTAGTTCTGGAAATTCATGAGAGAGAGCTTCCTTTTAATTCTCTCCCAAAGCCGTTGTCTTTGTTACTTAGCACTTTGTTACTTCTTTACAACAATTCCTAATAATTAGATACTCGAACTCCAGTGTTTTATGTTTGCTTAATGTAGTGTCAGAAACATTAAAATTCAAAATTTATAAATGAGAAGCAAAAATATTCGGGCAGCAAAATTTTCCTCTGAAGCTTGGTATTAATTTTATTAATTTCTCTCCAATCTATAGTGGTATGGATTCACTCAAGTATGCAGGATATTTCCAAGTACATACGAAAGGTGGTAATTGATTGGCTTATTTTATGTCTAAAAGTTCATATTAACATAGGTCCGCAACCGCTTCGTCATCGATCTACAGGGTGTTCAAATTTGAAGATTTTCTATGTTTTTTCCTTATAAGATCTTTATACGAATTAGAGGAAATTGTTCCTTTTCTTTTTGATAACGGTTGTAGATGCAAAAAAACTATAGAAGAGCAAAAAGTTTCAAAATAAAACAGAAAATTCATATTCTATTTTAGAATATACCAGCGGCGCTTCGCAAAAAAGTTCAGAGGCAAAAATGAGGCGAAATGGGAAAAATTCAGGGGAAAAACTGTCTCCATAAATTTTCACAACCATTTGTCATACCCATTTTTGTAAGGTTTACAGCGTAACCTCTATGTATACCAAATTTGAGCTAAACATGTCAAAAACTATGGGAGTTATAAAGAAAAAACTTTTTTTTTTTAATCAATACCCTGTAGATCGGTAACGAAGCGGTTCAGTCCTATGTTTATATGAACTTTTAGACATAAAATAAGTCAAAGAACTACCTCATTTCATATGTATTTGGTATTTAGGAACATCCTGTATAACGGTGCTGCTACGTTGCTGTAAGTCTAACGTTTTTTATTATTAGTGGCGGTTCTGCTCTTGCTCTGTGATTGTCTAACTTTTGTGAATCCATTGAGCGACTGGATGCAAACCGACGCTTTCGAACTGTATAACCTAATAAATATTATCGTTCCTATGGCTATGAAGATCTCTAGCAGATTCATTAGGCATTGGAGCGGTGACTAAATCATTATGAGATTTCCAGGAACAAGACGTGATTAGAGTATGACGTAAGCTGGATTCTCAACCTTGTGAAGCTTCATCTCTTTGTCTTTTTACCCCTTCCTCTGATAAAATAAATATCAGACGCGTACCGTTGTCTGGTCGTTAGGTTCATACTATAGATAGAGTTATAGAAATTTTATTTTCGAACTCGTTACTAGAGCTAACACAGTTGTGGATAAAACGTCTGGAGTAGCCTGATCAGGACTAATAAACGGTCAAACTAAGTTCCTCCAAATTACCCTGGGTTGCTTAACTTTTATTTTAAAATTTATTTTTTTAGAGCAGGGATTTAGAAATTTATATTTTAGAATCGATTATAAGAGAGATGGAGAGAAAAAAATTATTTCTCCTCCGTGAAATGATGATACGGTATAAATTTCTGGAACTAAGAGTATAACAAAAAGATTCCATAAATAAAATGTTCCCTCATATAAAGCACATGAAACAGAAGCTCTGGAAACATATAGGAACGAATTGTTTTACACAAAACCTAAACAACATGACAAGACCTAAGACGTTCAACAGAGAATCATTCGCGATATTGCCATGAAACAAAACAACCTTTTCATCCACGAAACGCCGCGATCTCAACCACTATTCATGCAGTCTTGAATAATAGATGCTCTTCCCCCAGGAGGTCGCGGTCCTCTCCCATCTGCCATTCTGTTTGGCCAAGAGACCAGCGGGCTTGTCCGGAACCGAGACTTAATACGTTTGCCCGAAGGTTATGAGATTCAGCTCCTGTAAGTGATATCCTGACCTCGAAATGAATGCTTCCGACAGGACTACGGCTTCTGTCCCTTTAATGGAAATCTACTCATCTGTGACGGAAATATCACCGCTCGCTACGTATGAATAAACTCGGAATTTTGTCTAAAATCACATGAAAAGTGCGTAACGAGGAAATATCCAACGTCCAATACAGGCTACTTTGAAAAAGAGATCCTGTTGAATGATGTAGGAATAATAAAATTTGTTTATTTTTCTTGAGCTAGGACTTCGTCCTGCAGCTAGTCTTTCTAATCTAGTCAGCATTAAACTTATTAGTAGGTAACAATAAAAATCAGACGAAAAATAAGTAAAAAGTATAAAAAGAAACAAACAATTTGAAAACAAATAAAACATCTATGGCTGTTACTTACCAAGAATAAGAAACCATATCCAAAGCGTCCAGTCAGCTGCAACTTGCGCCACCTCAACGGTTGCATTTTTTCCATTAAATAGAGACTCTTGCAGTGACCCAGATAACTCATCCAAGGATCGCACAGACTTATAGACATCTTCACGTCTTCTACTCAAACTGTTTCTTATATCTATAGAATTAATAAATACATTAGCAAGTAGTAGGTAATATCAGTCCATCCTATATTATTGTACAGGTAATAAGAGTGACTGCCATCACATGTATATGTATATCCATATGCAGAAATTGCAGAAAAATAATTTTTAGTTAGAAACCGAATTTAGTCCCTAATCGTAGAGAGATGCTCAGATGCCACTAGTACGAAATTACAGCTGCAGGTGTATACTTACTTGTAGATGAATTCGAACACTATTATTAAGCAAGTCATAAAAACAATGACCATTTTCGATTGAGCAGATTTCCTCGACTTTAATGATCCATTTATACCATCTAAGATATTGCGCTGCAGCAGAAAACATCTCAGTTTCCACGTTATCTCCTTGATTCCTCACTCTTGATTAAAGAAGAGCTGCTTCCTATTACTTTTATTGAGAGAATCTCGTCAGTAAATATAAGTCTCTCTGTACCTATCTTCTCATATTTATCTCTGTTCTCTAATTTGACTTGTATCTTAACAAGATTTTTATTAGAAACACATGTAAAGCTTATTCGATACCAACTCATTAGTCTTTCTTACTTTGGATGTTAAAAATTCTGAATTCAATTTCAAATCATTTTTATAGATAGATGCGTTTATTAAATTAATGAAACTCCTCTCTTTGATTTTCCGAATTCTACATTCTCATATCTCTGGGATATTACGCCCGAAGCAGACTTATAGAATGGTATTGCAATAAACGTTAAATTTCACGTTGTTAAACGTGAAGCTCACCATATTCGTTTCCCTGAATATCTCATAAATCTGTCTTGTTCTAAGTGTTACTCTGAAAGTTGGTTGTACAGGAGCACGGACTAAACTTTTGTGGTAAATTTCAGTCTTGCTGACACATCTTGGAAGTTCAGTTAATATAAGCCTTGCCTTCATTGTTTGCCCCTTACAGAATTATGAAAAGTAAGCTGTTTTCAAAAAGGAATTTAACTAACAACTCTTAAATCAGACACAAAAACTTAAAACGAAAACTTCTATTATCTCCAGCGTATAATTTTTTTTTCAAATCGTAATACGATCACTTGGCAGCTATAAAAGAAATTAATTCCAATAAGGTGTGTATATAGAATAGATTTTCTCACATTTTCACGGTAGGTATAATTATGTCATGCTATCTAGGAGATTTAATATTATGAGGTGGATAGTTTAGGGAAAATGTAATAATACTAATTATTCAAATATTTGGAAAACTAATACTATCATAAATGAGATTATTCATGTAAGTTAACTAGGTAGGCAATGGTTAAGAACTTCTAGCTTATTGGCAAATTTTGCAACTTTAGGAAGTTAATTTGGTGCGCTATTTTACAAACGTTAAGTATAACAACTAACAAGTATTATGTGAACCACAGAAAACTATGACATATTTCATACTAGCTATACTTGTAAAAACAAAAAGCTTCAAAAGTTCACTAATACCGCGTGGACTTTTTATGTAACACTCATAAATTCACGTCCATAAATTTTTATGCGAGTTCTCCAGTGAATACTTTAATAATAGTAGAGCGCGGAAAATATATCACTTCCAATTTTCAGACTGCGTGACTGACATAAGACATTTAGATTCAAATTTCTACTTTCAACAACATTTCTTTGTTTAGCTCAACGTTGTTTTAGCATTTCCACTTCGAATAATTTTCGAAAAAGTTCTATTCGAATATATGCATAAAAATCTTTATTTATTGAAGGGTTATTTCTAAAAGGCTCATAAGTTACCGCAGAATTATCCATTAAGTATAAATAATTAATAACTTGTAAGTACACAACTGCTGAAAATCAGTAGGAACTGCGCATTTGACGAATTCTCATTTATGACGTTTTATACACTTTCAGGAGGCCTTGAAATAGTGAAAAATGAATACATAGAAGGACGTGCCTTCATTTTTGACAGAGGTTCACCAACTTGATTAATATGCTGTTCAATAATAGAGGATGCTGTTCAGTGCGTTTAATAAGCGGAAAGTTTTCAAGGGCTCTTCTCTTCTCCTTTCTATTAGGAGGGTTCCATTAATCGGAGCGTTACTTTTTCGAAGACATAGACACCACGAATTTTTTTCTTCTCTCTAGTCTCCTCGCTTTCACTGGCAGATTTCGTGGGAAATCTGAACACTCGCTTTTTGGCGTTCCTCCTGGTGTCCCGTGCCATAGCCCCCTTCGAGGATCAAATGCAAGTCTAAAATGTACCATAGTTTGGGTCTCATTTTCTCTGTTTTCTTCCATTTTCTTTTCTTTTCTGAGGCCTTCCTTCTCTCCTTGTAGATTGCGGGCGCATCCCCGGTTTTCGCTTGGGTACATTTATGGCCATGCCATGCGATTCTTCGTCTGTTGACGGATTTTCATACAAATCTGAGCTAGGAAGCTCCATTGTCATCGATTACACTTTCAGATTTTATAATGTTTATTCTCCTTTTTTAATGGCTTCGTATCTTATTATTTATGTTTTCATTTCAAAAAATATTGAATGTATGACTTAAATGTGTAGATAAGACTTAGTCCCTCCCCTCTAGTAATTTGGCTTCGAGAACCAGATCATTCAGCCTTACAGACACATTCTTATTAGATAAATAGTGTTATAGACAAAGGCAAACATTCATGACGAGATTGGGATTGGAACCCATAATATGTCAGTCTCAACCACTTCGTCGCGAACAGGCTAAGCCGCTGCGCAATCGACTGATCCACGGTTTTGTCTTGTTTTTGTAGTTTTTATGATGAATTAGACTTCTCTCGCAAATCTCTTCTCATTTATAATGTATCCCAATAAAGAACTTTTACTGGATTTTTGGTGTAGTGGCGGCTGCAGTCGGAACTCCTTAAAAAGCATAGCATGGCCTATTACACTGGAGTTACCTAGCACTGCTACACTTATATCATTTTTTTTTAAGAAGTATAATAAGAAGTATGGAGAAGTTTTAAAAATGGCTTACAGTAGAGTAAAACCTCAACGTAATTCACTTTTGTTCTTTCTTAAAGATAAAGATCTAATAATCGATGTTATCTGATAATAATCGGTGATATGAATTGAGTACTTTGCCTTTGAGGTAACAAAATAAAAATAATTTTCATAATTTTTTTGAAACAATAATTCGAATAACAATCATCAAAAAATTGTATATCTCAAGCAGTGGATGTGGTTATAAAACTTACCAAGTATATGAGGTGTCAAATTCAAAACGGTGTTATGAGGAATGTCTTCATAAAGCTCTCGTACCTCCTTGATGCTTGAATTCATTTTCATTACAGTTCCGCCACTCTGGAACTGTTTGATAAAGAGGTCGCTTGTTATCTGAAATAACAAATATCTGTTTGTGTAGCTCTAGTAAACGTCACTGTGATTTCCGAGGGTTTGTAATTATTCAAATGTGCAGGAAATATATTTTCCCAAAATTAAAATTATATCAAACAAAAATTTACTATTTTATTATTACCGCATAATTTGATTATGCAGATACAACTTTTAGCAGCAATACTTTCTATTCTTATTTCAAAGTATAAGGGTTGATTGCCGACTTTTTCAATCAACGGTTTTAAAGCTGAGTTGACTGATGTTTAATAAAAAGTAAAAAAAAAAAGAATGGATCACAAAGTTCTGTGAATTGCAGTAAGTGATTTATGGTGATTTATAATTTATGTGTTTTAGAGCGTGCTAAAATACTAAATAAAAATATAAAGAAAATAAAAGAAAAAATAGAATATATCAAATATACAGGGTGTTAATTAAAATTACGATATTTTTGTTCATTTTCCACAAAAAATACAATAATATGTATTTACAATAAGGAAATAAATATTATTATTATTTCTTCTGCATATATGTAGCATCTCGGGTCTCATCTCCCGGCGGCAAGCAACCATGTCGGGCTATCACCAAGACAAGGTCGCCATAGAAGTTCTACTACATGTGTTTAGTTTGTGTGTTGTGTCAATTCTGTTAAATGTGTCGGATGTTCATCTATTTGTATGTCTGCGTACAGAAATTTTCTAACGATGTGACATGTACTTATTATTGTGGCTTTCTGTAGTTCTATGTACGTATTTTTGTGCATTTTGAGTGTCTGTAAGCTTTTATGTAGTGCATATGGTACAACCCCTGTAGAGGACAAGACTATCGGTACGATGACTACCCTGTCCATCCTCCAGAGGCGCCGCACCTCCTGTGCTAGATCTATGTATTTTGTATGTTTTTCGGTGTCCGTTTTCTGCAAGTTGTGTGTATTGGGTATCGCTATATCTATTATATATGTATTTTTGTTTTCTTTGTCTATTAATGTGATGTCTGGTCTGTTATGATGAATTGTTTTATCTGTGATGATGGCTCTGTCATAGTATAATTTGTGAGTGCTATTTTCTAATACTGTTTGCGGGTTGTATTTGTAATATGGTGTATACATGTCGATGAGTTTGTACTGAGCTGCGAGTTTTTGATGTATAATGTTCGCCACCTGGTTGTGTCTATGTAGATAGTCGATTTGTGTAAGTATCCTGCATCCAGCTGTAATGTGTTGTATTGTTTCCTGTGATAAATGACATTTTCTGCATGTATCGTCTGTGATTGTGGTGTCCTTGAGTATATGTTTTCTGTAGTTTTTAGTATTTATTGTTTGATCCTGTATAGCAATCATGAACCCTTCGGTCTCCCCAAAAAGGTTCCCACAACTAAGCCACTTGTTCGACGCCTGTTTGTCGACATGGTTCTGGCTCAGCTCATGGGGGTGTCTCCCATGGAGTTCCTTCTGGGTCCACGACTGCTGTTTTGTATTATTATCTGTTATGTGTAGCTCCAAGTTTTTGTTATGTAGGTTTAAAGGTGTGTTGTTTCTGTCTGCGATATTTACGGCTTTGTGTAGTTTGGACGTGGTTTGTTTTGCGTGAAAGAACTCTCGAAGATTATTTATCTGTTTGTGGTGCAGATTGGGTATGTCAATAAGGCCTCTTCCCCCCATCTCTCTAGGTAGAGTCAGCCTTTCTGTGGCTGATTTAGGATGATGTTGTTTGTGTCTTGTGATTATTATTATTATTATTATTATTATTATTATTATTATTATTATTATTATGGGGCCAAAATTCAGGGGGTAGTTCTTTGAGAAATTATAAGACGAAAAGTTCAGAACAGCACAGAAGCCATTGGTCCAGAAATGCGTAAAAATTTCCAAAATACCAAAATACTAAAAAATAAAATTGTGTTACCTATATACTTTTATTGAAAAATCATCTTTTTCGAAAATATCTTAAATATACTTTACACAATATTTTTTAAATTTAGCAGTTTAATTTAGTGTAGCAAGGGGCTAATTCGGTCGTAATTAGATTAAAATTACCTCTTAAAATTGATAAATTTGGCAAATTAATAAAAAATTTTTCAAGAGGTTTTTCAATATACGAATATTTCAATATTCGTTAAGGTGCTCCCCGGGACGCCACTGGACTTTATAATTTCAATCTATTTAGAGGTAAATTAGCCCCATACTAAACCAAATTAAACTGCCAAATTTCAACAAACAACAAATTTCAACTATTGGGTAAAATATGTATATTCAAAATTTTTTCGAATAAGACGATTTTTTAATCAAAGTGTATCTTTTATACACTATCAGCCTGTATCTGGAAAAATATTCATTTCTATATTTATTTTTCTATGAAATTTTCGTCTTCTAATCATTTAAAGAATCACTTCCCGAAGTTTGACCCCATACTTAATTACCACCCTGTATAACAGCATGGCCTATGTATAAATCAACCAGAACTACCAAGCAAACATATTTTCAAAGTAGATAACATACAGGCATCAAGCACATACCTGCAAGGTAAAATATTGTTCTGATCAATATTATTATGATATCTTAATCGCTGATCAATATTATGATATCTTACTGGACCCAGTATAATTATTGCCCAAATGTATGTAAATTTTTGTCCCATAGGTGACAGATCTTATTACAAATATGTTATACATAAACTGAGGGGTTGTCACTATGATTGGAATAGAAAAAATGAGTAACGTGCTATGTGTCTGGGACATGAATAATGACACCCTCGAGAAAATATCAGGCAAATCAAGCTTATCATGAAAAAGACCTAAGAGAAATCTGCGAAAGCTTTATGCTGCTTATAAAAGAAACTTTCCTCAACAACAGAAGAAGAAGATGTTATTGACTAAAGCCCCTCCAGGGGTATACACCATATATCATACTCGTTGATACAACTTTTTTTTATTATGTCGGTATTTATTAAAATATTATTTAATAAAATCTAACTTATGAGACGAAACTCGGATTCCTGCTGTCGGGATTGGATCAGTCTCTTAAATAGAAGATTATAACATTAAAAAGGTGCAGGTAGCTTATACCTCGGTGAGGTTTATATGAAAAACATGAACAGACTAGACATCGGAAGAAGCGAAATTAGAATTTTTTTTTTTTTACTTCTGAATTCTTCACTGAAATTCACTGCTCTAATAAATTGTACATTTTTAATTTTGTAATCTTCTATGTAAGAGACTTTAGTCTGATTGTTATCGAAGGCCATGAAAAAGGAAATAAATACATATATACATATTTTCATAATATTTATACAGTGTGTAAAATAATAACTGAAAAAAATCAGGGGGTGGTTCCTTTTATAAGAAGAATTCCTGTTAAGATCCATTTCCTTATGGCGGATCTGATTTATATAAACTTCAGCTATCACCAAAGGTAATAATATAAGGAAGTGAAGATCCAGTGAGTTGGTGGTCAATTCTGGAGCCTCCCACAATGAGTTGGGTTCCATTTACAAAATAAAGGTTTTTACTACTGATGCATTATTATTAATTCACTTGACTTATTAATGAAGTTTTTTTTTACTTTTTTCATCTCTCGAAAACTCTCCAAATTTTGAAGGGTTCCTCACGAGACACCCTGTATTTGTTTCAGCTAGAATAATTCACAGCTTAATTAATTTATATTCATAAAACGAGAGGATGAAACGTTTTATCTTCAAATTTTTTTTTTTTTTTTTTATTATCTGTGAACTGGCTATGGACGAAAGTCCTTCAGCCACACACAAGTTTGATCATTGATCATTTCTGATAAACCACACATATAATATTCTACAGAGGAATTCCAGTCCTAACCACAAAGTCTACAATCAAGTCTATCTTCAAATTGTTAAATGGATCCCGTGGTCGTTTAATTTATTTCCACATACATATTGTTACTTTGTTACAATTATCAAGCAAAACCGCTACCCTGTCACATAAATAATTGAAAATAGAATTATACTCTCTACATGTGTGCACAATGTTAGCAAGTTGCTTTCGCAAACTATTAATAAATGCGGCTTTAGGTGGGTGTCGCAGGTCTGTTAGAAAAAAACACACACAATTAGGAACATTTTATTATAACTTGTTCCCTTATCAACGATTTTGTGTCATCATAAATGTACCTTATAGTAGCTGGTAATTCTATAGATATTCAAACGGGGAAATGACGGCTCTTGCAGATTTCGCATATTATGAAGCATCTCAGTTATCATGTAAAGCCCTTATAAAGGGGGCGTAATCCACCTAGAATTGGTGAATTCACGGCCGCGGATTATGACGCAGATAGGAATCGAGATTTACTGGTACCTACACCGATGTAATAACAGCGATATAATAAGTGATTTAAAGGAACTATAACAATAGTTAAAGCCACGGCTGCGTCTAATGAGGCTACGCGAAATCAGAGCAGGCCTGGAATATCTCCCGAACTGCTGCAAGGTTTTCAGACTTCACGAGTACACTGATTCACGAAAATATGTAGTAAGATATTAATTTCAAATAACATCGTCTTCATTATACTTCATATATTCAACACATTTTTCAAACAAACTGCTTAAAAAATTCAAGTTAATTCAACACAAATAATGTGACAATTAAGAATAGCGTACCATTTGATTATATAAAAAAATCCGGCTATAAAGTTGACTTACGTAAAGTAAGATTTATCAATCTTAGAATGCGGTAATTTTTTTATCATCTCTCTGTTCATTGGAATCTTGAGAAGTAGCAGAGATATACAGGGTGTTTCAGAACATGTATCGGAAAATGCAAGATGTCCGCAAATCCATCGATTTCGAGATACAGGGTGTCAGAGTAATTTTTTTTTTCAGTTTTTTGATGATATCCCAGGAACCGTTTGAGATATAAATTTAAATTTTTATACACCTCTTATCATTAATATTATTTACTTTTTCAGTGCTATTAATTTATTTTTTACATTATGGCAGTGGTGTAGATGTGTATCGTGTCCTATTCTAACTATTTTGTTAATCAGAAAATAAGTAAGGTCTGGCGGCTTTGAGCTCTTACTCTGCCACAAAAAAATATTTATCAGTTTCTCTCTAAGGAATAGTTTCGATCAGAAAATATTATTCAGATATTTCTAACCGGAAGTAAAAAGTGATCTATATGATAATTTTCACAAAACTATCGCTTAATTTTCCTACACAACGCTGTACTTTCTCTACAATAACCATTATTTTATTTAATATAAATGTAAATACCATTTAATATAAATGTAAATTTACTCCATACTTGAACTGTTAGTGTACTAAGGGTGCACCGAGTCCATGCACCTGCCATAATTAATCCCTTCAGTACGACACCAGGCATCTAGATGGCCTTGATTATACATCCTCGTAGATAATCAGCAAACTTATCAGGACAATTATGCAAGGACTAAATCAGCCAGTCTCGAATCTGGACAGACACTTTAGGGAATTCCTGTGAATTACGTTAGGCTAAAGTGGGAAAGCAATGAATTCTGTGAAGTTACTTATCACGTAGTCGCAACTATTAATTGCTCTATGGTCGCTGCTCGTGTGATAAGTCGAAGGTTAAAAGAAAACATCATATTCAGAGAACAACTCAATGCAGAAGCCTACCATCTCTATCTGGGGTTTCTGCGTTAATTAGTAATCAAAATATTAGGAAAGCAAATTAACAAAGTTTAAGAGGACTGCCATCGTTATAATTAATTATGCTAATGAGAATGGCACGTGTGCGCACCCTTGTTTACATCTGAACTGATCTTTTTGCAAACTAAAATGTTGGTAGCGATTGATAAAAGTACTTATTATTTATTGTTTTATTTTTATGCATGGTAACCTCCTAGGACAGATTAACATATTTTGTCTTCATTTATTTATTACAACATTTTGCGACAGACTTTTATATTTCTTCATTAGATATTTTAATAAAACTTAATAGGTTTTTTTTGGCAGGCTTCCTTTCAGGTTATTTTTAGGTTTCCTTAAAGGGCAGTAAATATCTCATTTTAAAAACTAACTAACAGTCCGCCGGTGCGAGGAATTCACTTGAAATTCCAATTTCACTTCTGTGAGAATAAGGCCAACTTACCTTTGTGTTTTGAAAGACGCCACTATATTCTGATTTTAGTGAGTGCCGTAACAGGTAAGTAATTACATGAAGTCATAAGCTGGAGCTATCTCCTCCAAGACATCACGTTGGTGACATTTAATCGGATAAGGAATCTTTCATAGAGTTCCCGTCAAGTGAAAATCTTTGTCGGCTGCATTCAATGGCCTTATTAGTTTCCCCGCAATTGGGTGAGAGCTCTTCTGATATAACGTAGAATGCGCTCTCGTTGAACTCGTTTACTTCATTCGTTTGTTGTTTTGCACTTCAATAAGGTGTGGTTCAACTCCAGACATGCATTGTTATTTTATTTCCTCAATAAAGGATATCGGAGACAACTTGTCCAATTTCACATACCCACAGGGTGTCTCCAGTATACTCATTTCCGAATTCATGTATAGTACAGTCACCGAAGGCTTTACCCACAAAAAAGTTTAAACCTTCATCGATTTACGTGAAATGTAACGTACCTTATTGGGGTCTTCTACAAAAATCTCCGTTGTCTTTCCGGACAAACTTATGAAAAATTTGACATGATTCTATAAGGCAAGATGTAGCGTTTCTATGGGAAGTGATGCTAGGAGAAATAAAAATAAGTCTTCCATTTCACAAACCATTTTAATTTCAAAAAGCTAAGTCTCTAAATGATTTTACAATATAAGGAGTTTTCCTTAATTTTTCCTTCCTCTCAAAAAGGAAGAAAGGAGTACACCTACCCTTAGCCATGTGGTGGTGAAACACCCTGTATACTTTTTTTACTCATAGACAGTTTCCAAATAATGCACCTCTACAGTTTTTTTTTATCCATGAAATTAATTATTTAGATGGACTTTTTGCTATTTTCCAAGGCTCCACTAATAGTTCCTTACAACCGCCTTTAACACTCGAGATGAAGTTCGCCAATAAAAATCACCCTGTATAATCGAGAGTTTCACGTAGACGACAAGCAGCATAATCCGACCTCATAAATGACGTCGGTCAACTCTGCACTGGCTTTAAAAATTACACAAAATAAATAAAACTAATATAAAAATAAGATAAGAGAAGCTTATTTTGAGCTGAGATGAAAAGTAAAGCTTATTAAGCTGTTTACGACCTAGACTTTAGCTTAGCCGTAAATACTTGTGAACTTCTAAAGTTACTTTTGGTCGGAGTAAATACAAGATATTTTTTATTATTTATGTTGGGAAAAACTAGTCATATTATTCCATGCTACGTGTAAGAAAAATAATGTTATGTGGTAACATAGACAAATTTTTATTCTTGATAAAAACTTAAGTTAAATGTTAATTATAATAATGTTTAGCATTGTACCTACTTTTTTTCTTAAAAACCATAACGTCATACCAAGTTTCATCAAGATCGCTTCAGCGGTTTAACTTTTATCATCAAATAGGTGACATTTTCAGAATTGACAGTTTGACTCTTCCTCGTGGCCAAATCAAGCAACTTTTGACTGAGATAAGTTGACCTAAATCGACTTAGTTTCTTCCGAGGAACAGTTGCCAAAAAGCTGTAAAGACGTTCCAGGGATACCATGGTATGCTACAAACTTTGATTGTTACTTCTTATTCGGGAAAAAAAATAAAGTCCGCTTTAAAGCATGTCTAAAAATTTATAAAATTAAAACAAAAAAATTGAAATCAAATTTTCGGCATGCCTTGAAACGGCCTTTATTGTTTTTTCTCCAAGTGAAGCAAGATACGCAAAAACATCAAGTACAAGAAAAGTTATTTTCTTGGTTGCTTTATCTAACAAATAATGCAAAAAATACTGGATGCTATTATTTTTGGCAAATACCTCGAAAAGAAATTAGAATAATAAGAAATCTATAAATTATTTAAAAAAAAGTGATATACTTTAACATCCTGTGTCTCTAAAACTAAGCAATTTTGTACAAATGTTTATGAGAAAGAAATAATATGCTTGTTTTGACGCGTTCTATTACCCTAAAAGTTTGTCGATTTATTCATGAATAGCCTAGACTGGATATCCAAAAAGGCGGTTTCTTTTCCAATTACAGGAACTGAAGTTGCAACAATAATAAAAAAAATAGTGTTACCGGAAAACTTGTCAGACATCTCCCAGGTCCTACCTGTCAAGGCACCCCAGAGTTCGAGACCAGCATTTCAGCTTTCAGAGATGTAAACTACGCCAGTAATAGGCGAAGTTAATTTCACAGATCATAAACTTTCACACTAGACCATTATTACTGTCATAATAGGAATCGATGATCTGTTAATCCGACCGAACTCGTTATTGACGAACCTATGATGTGGACATGCTATTAAGAGGTACTTTTAGAGCTACTCACGTTATCGGAAGTGAATAAAACATCCAGCCCATTCGACTGGAGCGTGTAGCACAGAACTAGATCTTGAGGTGAACATTGCTGAATTATTGCTCCCAACTGTCCGGAAATGTTCAGCAGCTGGGCTTGGAGGGAATTAGCAGACACTCTTGCAGAAATACAGTCCTGCAGGATTTCAGATACCAGTTTTTCGACTTTTATTGTAACTGTAAAAGAGTCCATTAGAGAGATTTGGATTCCTCCACGAAACAATTTGCTTAAAACACAAATTTTCAGCAGTTTTTGATAATTAATTTCAACTAATTTAGATAATTATATCTTTACCATTAAATGAACGCATCAGGAGGAAATAAAGATATTTCATAGAGTGATATTTTAGGTTATTAAACCGTGCAAGTACTGTTTTTAAGTACAATTAATTAATAATTTATTAATTTAAATAAAATACTTTCGTGTTTTTAGAGGCCACTATGGGGCCTTTTTCTCCTCACGAGAGCTACCAACACAGCTCTCTTCAATGCCTCCCCCATGCAGTAGCAGTGAACTGTAAGCGTGGCGCTGTCAGGGACTAATAAGACTGAGGATAAATGGACACAGAACGTTTGTGAACAGGATACATGCTTTTTTTAAATTTGTACCTTTTTAGTTAAAATGACCGATACCATCACCCTCTTAAATATTTTCCTGTTCCCCTGAATCATCCTGCATAATATATTTGATTCCTTATGCCAGGTTTAATTATTATCGATCGTGTATTCATGGTCAAGATTTTTCTCTGAATTTTGCTAAATTAATGTTTAGATTAAGTCGAAAACTATTATTTATTGGTTTATACGCGTGTACTATACTTATCATCAAAACCAGTTATAAAAATATTTGCCTAATAACAAATTACTTTATTAACAAAATGTGAAACTTCAAAATATTGACACCTGATTATCAAATGAAAAATTATAAAATTATTATAACAGGAAAAAGTAGCCTCAGGGTCTTCATTAAAAACTATAAAAACTAACATTCAGAACGCTAACCCCAGGCGTACACATTATTCGTAAATAAAACTACATGTAAGTTTTTCTTTTCATAGTTTTATTTTTTTTTTTCAAAATATTGTAGCGCGTTACTTTAACTTTTGTTTGGTCTCTATTCATAAAATACACCTATTTCTTTTCATATCTCTTTTCATACTTTTCCAGAAACTTCATTACTTGCACCGAGGCAAGTATACATTTCAAAACCAGATGACATCATTATCGTGTATTTTAACGAAACAGAATTTCCACTGATTCCAGCTTTATTAGGAACTGTGGAAACAACCCGTAAAGAAGAGTGAATTTCACTTTTAGTTAGGCAAGAAAAATATTTACAGATTCAAAAGTGGACGAAGGTTATCCATCTATCTACATTTATAATATGTACATATAACGATATTAGCTGCTTATTGCCAGAATATTTATTTATTAGTTTTTGAGTAAAGGCAATTCAGCAACAAAGGGACGATTATGTGCGTGAACAAAATAAAGTAAAACAGGACGTTGATAGTGCTCGTGAGGAAATTAGCAATGTTCGCGATGGAGTCAGTGGTGTTCGCGATGAAGTTAAATTGTTGTAAATTCGAGTGATACAGAAAACAAAGCTAATTGTAGAGGAGATGAAGATCGATTTCGAGAATAAGTTCAAAACTCCCCAAAGTTCTGAGATGAAACATTCTCCGAACCATCCAGAATTCCATAAAGGTCGAGAATTTCACGTCCGGCGGGTATATAAGAGTGCCTAGCAGTAGCTGCAGTCAGTTTAGCTTTGAAGTTAGTTCAATTTGGAACAACACAGTAAACAGCAGGGTAAATGATAATAGTGAAGTGATTGTGAAAAGTGAAGTGAAGTCAGAGATTAGAGCATAAGGTTAATTTGGTTATATTTCTGTTGTGATTGATTTAAATAGAGACTAATTATTATAAATCTTTTAGTTTGAAACAATATAGAGTAAGAACGTTCAAATAACTCAGACATATAAAACGTAACTCAATACTCCATTAAAATGTGAACTACCTTGGTGGATTTAGTATGAGTGTTTAAAAAATATGAAATGCAAGTCTAGATAAAAGTTTTCATGAATTAGTTAGTGTCATGGGATGACAAAATGACATAAGGGGTAGATCCTACAAACAAACTGTAGATACAGGTACTTACGTTGTTCAAGTTCGGCTAGTGTTGTCAAAGCTTCATCTAACCCGCTTTCTGCAGCTAAGTCCTTCTGAAACGGCTCGCCTAATAGTCCTTCGCTATCTAAAATAAATACAGAATGTTTTTCTTAGGAGCAAGAATTTTATTTTAAATCGAACGGAATATTTGGGATCCTTTGTTGATGCTCTGAACCCATTTAAACCGATCATTGGAATTATGTCGTCGTAAAATTTTCTATTCCGAATTTGATTAATGAAATTTGCCCATTACAATAATTAAATTTTTATACACATAAAAGTATATTTTCGCATTGGCAAACGTGTTTTTACAAATTAGTTAAGTAATCAATAATAATTATTATCTACATCTCGTTTTAATTTATATACAGGGTGAGTTATTTTAATCTTCAAACCCGAATATCTCTGTTGGTAAGCCGATACAAAAAAATTATGCAGACAAAAGTTGTTCAGGACAATGGGGGTCATCTGACTGCACTGATGACTTTGACCTTGTGGACCAATTTCAAGTACATTTTAAGGTGAAGATTATTTTTTAAGTGGGACACTTTTTTCATATTTCCAGTGAAAAAATAATAAGAAAGGTTTTTACAGCTGCAGTGTAAAATGAGTAGGTTTCCAGTTATAAACAACTGAAAATCGCAGTTTTTCAATTTGAAAGCAGTGTACATCGGAAACAATCCCAAATTATCAGAAAACGGCTTACATATTCCTATCTTAACTTTTCACATGGTATCCTACTATGTAATAGAGGGTGAAGGAAATTACCAGATTTTTAATCACCCTGTATAAAAATTTCAAGTACACTGTTGAAAAGTTAAGATAGGAACATGTAAGCCGTTTTTTGATATTTGGTGCCATTTGTGATGAACACTGCTTTCAAAATGAAAAACTGCGATTTTCACTTGTTTATAACTCATAACCTACTCATTTTAGTCTGCAATAATTGTAAAAACTATTCTTATTGGATTTTCTCGGTAAATATGAAAAAACAATAATATACAGGCTGTCATATTGAAAAAATCATCCTTACTTTCAAATGGCCTTGAAATTGGTCTACAAGGTCAAAGTCATTAGTATAGTCAGATGACCCCCCCATTGTCCTGAACAACTTTTGTCTGCACATTTTTTTTTGTATCTGGCTTACCAGCAGAGATATTCGGGTTTGAAGATTAAAATGACTCACCCTGTATAAACTGCATATCTTCATCCCATTTTTTTTCGAGCTATTAGACGATCATATCATAGTTTTGTGAATACGGCGAAAAGCCAATAACCGTAATAGGGTTGCATTTATTTTGTAGAGCCTTCCAAAATGCGGGGAAATATTAGATAACAATAAAAATAATAATAAAATATAGGTGCAAGCAATTTCGACTACATTTGGTGGATAGGCTCGTTCATGTAATTTATCGAGAATCACTTTCCTCTTAGGTTTTGGCCGGAATTTCGGCCCCAATTTCACACAAATCAACTTAGGTATGGATTGTTTAAAACGAATTGAAGAAGACCAGTTAAGTGAAGCGTGTTGTATTACATATCCCTGGCATTCAATTAAATAAAAGACTTTGCAGTACAGAATCCAGGGGTGTGCAAAAGGGACAGATACCAGCTGAGCTGAGAGATGTCGTTGCGAATTCCTAACCCTGTAACTGGAACTTTGCTAACTTTATCTCCCGATGAGATTAGTAGCGTTTCTCTAATTGGATACAAAGGGCTCTGATAAAGCCCGCGATTCTGCTGCCGTTCATGCTTGTAATGCTAAGGGAATTTTCCTGTAACTTTCCAATGTCAAGGTGTTTTTATCCCTATCTCGATTGGAAAGATTGAAATTCAGAAAAGACGCCAAGAGATAAATTCGACGTATCGCGTTTCTTCTTATATAAATGTTCTTGTGGCTCAAGAAGTTACCGTTTTTTTTTTCTTTTTCTAGAATAATTGGACTTTTTTGTAACACTTAGCGACTGTAATGAAAGTTTTTTCATAATATTAATAATAAGTATTTGCAACTTGAGTTTCAGAAGAGTAGAACAGAAACATATAAATCTGTTGGGAATTGGCTACACTGACTTGTCGGAAATTGAAACACTTTACGAAATATTACTTGAGATAAATAATGAAAATAATAATATCGTAACGATTCAAGAAAATGCGTGAGAAATAAGCACAACGCTTTAGTTACGAACGATGTATGCATACAAGTAAATCCGTTTTCAAGTATAACAGAGACATGTCTCGAATTCTAATGTAATGGAGAGGAGCCAGGAAAACATAATTTACCCTCCTCTTTTCCCATCCTTTCGGTACTACCAATTATTTGTATTCTCTTTTAGCACATTTGTACTCTTTTAGGAATAATAATAGAAAGAAAATAACTGTGTAATTTAGCAGCAATAGATGAGAAATTTGGTAGCCTTTCCCCTTAAGTTAAGTTAGTTAACGGTAATTTAAGAAGAAATTTTTATTGCCACTTTTCACTTGGACTTAATAATGAATAATTTAAAGATTTCAACATTAAATACATTCATAGGTATTGTAGCAAAAGGACCTCCCAAAATTAGGTCATTATTGAACATTGCTTCCTCTGGTTGTCATTGTGTAAATATCTATTGACACTTCAAAAAGAAGACGTGTCCTGCAGCGATGCACGTACCCGACCTCAAACCATCTCAAAAAACTTGGTAGGTACAGATTGACTCAACATTACAAGAGCTCATAATTCACTTGCTCGAAGGCCTTTTGGTGTAGGTTTCTCTGGTGCCTTGCGGTATAGAATCAAGTCCAGACAGAGGTGGCGTCACTTAGAAGGGGTGTGTTCTATGGAGATTCCCTAAGGTCCCGTTTCTTCTGCATCTCACAGTTGCCTGTACCAGTAGCACTTCGAGGCAAGCAGGGATACTTGAGTGGCTGAACCTGAGATCCTGACGGCAAATCCGAGCACAAGAATTTTGGGAACCATATATAGCTTCTCACCTCACGGCCTGACGGGCAGCTATGGAATATACCAACTTGGCTTTGTGTTGAAAAAATCATTAGTAATTTTTATACCTAGATCTTTTTTTGCGTTAAGTTTCACTTCTTCAAATTTATTCACGAGCAGCATTCCTAAAGCTCTCTTTCAATCTTGTCGATTATTGTAGTTCTGGTGACTTTATCTTCCAGTGACAAGTAAATCAAAAAATCAAAAATGTTTGGTTGTAAGCCTAATTCGTTTACTTAATGTGTACCCTTTTTGGAATTTTTAGGTTTTGCCAATCTGGTAAAAAGCATCAACTCTGGCGACCAAAATTCGTTCGATTTTGTCGTATTCAACACAATACGATGCCGCTGGATCATGAGCGGCAGTGGCGGCCTTAAAGCACATCGTTGTTGCGTATTTAGATAAAAATGATTAGTAAATACATCATACAGTATGCTATGATACAGTATGATAAGAATAAACAACACGAGGATCTCGAAAACCGTGAGAGTTTCAGGATCGGTTAAGTGAGCAAAAAGTTGCACAATTCAGTTGTCAATAATATTCTGTTGAAAAAAAAACAGAAAATCTCTTTTTGCTTCCGAATATTTCTAAATTTATCAACAAGACTTCTTCTGAATAAAAACATAAAAAATATTTACAAACTGTACATACCAAGAGACTAAAGAGCGTAATTTAATCTCGCGAGGGAGAGTTGTTTCTCATGGGCCAAGCCCGAGAGAAACACTTTCTCAAAGGATTCAGTAATGATGCTTCAATCTTAGAGGTAAGTATATGCGATACTTTTTGTACTTTCGCTCATTAGAAAGTTTAAAACCTTCGATTTATTTGCCAAAAGTATGGTGCCCTACATTTATTTTTAATTTAGACCCTAAGAATGAAAATTGGCACTTTAGTCTTCGATATACAGGGTTATTCACGGTATACGCCACGGAAGTTTATGACCGTGTCTCTGGATTTGTGAATTTTTTTATTTTTGGAGTGGATAGAGACCCGGCAGAGGTACGTTTTAAAATTATATTCATAATGTACAGTTGTCCCAAAAACTGAAACATATCAAAGTTATATTTTTTTAAATAGAATGCTCCTATGTTATTGCATTTTTAGATTGTCTGAGAAGAGAAAATAAGATTGGCTTTTACAGTTGGTGTTTAAATTCAGAAGTTTTTGAGTTATAAACAAGTGAAAATCGTCATTTTTCAAGTTCAAGGCCCTGTACAACGAAAACTGCTGAAGATAGAGAAAAACGGCTTACATGTCCCTATTTTAACTTTTCATGTACTATCCAATGATGTAGATGAAATGTTTATACAGGGTGATAAAAAATTTGAAAAATTCTGAGATTTCTCCACGCGTCGACAAATAAAAAAATCAAAGAAAGTACAAATGTTTCTATACCTACCATAGGATAGTACATTAAAAGTTAAAATAGGAACATGTAAGCCGTTTTTCTCTATCTTGAACCGTTTTCCTTGTACAGGGCCTTGAACTTCAAAAATGACGATTTTCATTTGTTTATAACTAAAAAACTTCTGAATTTAAACACCAACTGTAAAAACCAATCTTATTTTTTCTTCTCAGGCAATCTAAAAATGCAATAACATAGGAGCATTCCATTTAAAAAAACATAACTATGATATGTTTCATGCTTTTGGGACACCGTGTACATTATGAATATAATTTTAAAACGTACCTCTGCCGGGTCTCTATCCACTCCAAAAATAAAAAGATTCTAAAATCCAGAGACACGGCCATAATCTTCCGTGGCGTATACCGTGAATAACCCTGTATTATTACGCTTAAGGCGACACTTTGCTCACGAAAATACAAAAAATATTTGATTGCTGTATTTGTGTAATAAATTTATCTACCAACATACTATAAAAACTCTACAATACTGAATAAATGATTAAAGTCTGAAGTTGATTCTACTGGAAAGCCCAGAGTGCAATTAAATCCAGTATTGACATTGTTTGTAAATTAATCATTTAAGTATTTGTTTGTCTAGAAACAAAGATTATTCGCGGAGCCGTCACTTGAAGAAGGAGGAAACACCTCATTATAAAATCCCTTATTTCCAGCGGCAACAAATCCCAGTTCGGGAATTATTTTTGCTTACTTGAACCCAACTTGATCCGACCTGCCCTGACTGGATTTTATTACGTGCTCCAGTTTTATTACTTTTTAAGTAGATAAGCTCAACTTAGGTCGAAAAAACACAGCCGGTGTCTGCAATAAATGGAGCACAAGTGTTTGCTTTCAGGTGCAATATTAAATTTCCAAGACTGTAAATTATTACTCAGATAAAATACAGGTTTCACTTACTATTTTGACGTTTTTATTAAGCTTTTACATTAGATTGACATGTTTTGTAAGCTGGTAATCTGTTTAAGTAGGTACAGCTTAAACTTCTATTTAGACAGAAACAAATAGAAGCCATCGAGGGTAACTACCGTGAGAAATTTAAAACAATTATTTTCTATATAGTGATTCATACTTATAACAACTCTAATAATTTCTGAACAGAGTGGACACTTTATTCAACAAGTGCATAATGCTTATCATTATCCACGAAGATGAAAATTGCAGCTTGCAGCGCGCTAATGGAGAATTGCTGTAACATCTAATGTGTACCTAATAGCTATTATGCGTCATTAAGATTTATTTTGGACTGATAGGTAAATAAGGTGGAAACAGAACTATAGTACGTACATTAAGTAAAGTTTAAAAATTGACAACGATTGAATTATAAGGTCATTAATCAATCGAGGTGCGATTATTATTCAACAGACCTATGGTATAATTCATGTCATTACTTAATCTGAAACTAGGCTGAGAATTGGTTTATTGATTATCTAATAGAAGTAAATACTCAAAAGTATTTACCAAGGAGTAATTATTGTGCCTAATTAATTTTTATCTACGAGTGATTCATAAAATGCACTTTTTTAGACGTTTCTTAGTTCATAAAATGCATGATTATCTTGAAGAGTGAAATAAAGTAGTTTGGGTGAAATAAAGTGCCGTAGCGGTTCATTATTTAACGCTAAATCTGACAGGTTACTGTACGCTCGCCGACGCAGAGTGCAAGTTCTAGTGAAGTAGTGAGCGGAGCGGCTCGGTCGGTCGGACGAGACGCTGAACGCTGAATTACATAATATCCCGACGACAACCGCTCCTAATGCTTGTTGACATCATGCACCTATACTAGAGAAACGTCGCAGTTTATTAGCAGAGCGCCAGATCTATGTACAATTAATATTTTGTGTTTTGCGTCTTTTAGTTACCTAAAATGGATACCATTGTAGATGATTCAATGAATGAAATATCTTCTACCCCAGAAGAAATTATTTTTCAATCAAATGTGGCTATATAATTTATATATTTTATGTTTAAATTTAAACATGAATGAAATATCTTCCGCACTAGAAGAAATTATTATTCAATCAAATATGGCTGCACAAAATCTGTTAGGTATGTACCTAACTCAAAAATCTAAAGAAGTGTATATTATAAATATGTCACCTTTATGAACTGACGTGATGAAAAAAGCTAAGTTAATAGCTTCAAAGAAACACTTACATAAAATATGAATGCATTGGAATTTTTTTTTTTTTATTTTATAATAATAACTTTTCGTTCTAATTTAAGTCACTCGTAGATAAAATTTTGTATGCAACATATGCATAAAGTGCCTTTTTTCACTTCTGGGATTGCCGCATTCGCCTGCGGCTCATGCGGTCAAACTTCCCAGTCGTGAAAAAAAGTACCACTTTATGCACTTGTTGCATAAATAACTATTATTATTGTTCCTTTTTATTGTTAATTGTTTATTTTTAACTGGGAAGCAGAGTTTAAAACTAAAAAAAAGACTCTTCAAAAAAAAACTTTTGCTGTCTAGGCAGCAGAAGTATAATTTTGACGCCTCTCATCAGGGACCAATTCAGGCAGCATGTTTAGTAGTGTCATTTGGGGAAAAAAGTATTCTCCTTACCATCTAATTGCTTTCCAATGGCTTGGATAGCTATATCCGTGGATGTTGCGACGACAAATGACATCTGGAGGTGGGTATTTTTCACTAGAGTTTCCAAGTCATGGTAAACCGTTGACAAAGTAGATGGAGACCCTTTTATAGATTTATAGAGCTTCTCGTTCGCTGACAGCATTAAAATTGTAGGACACCTATACAAAGAAAAATACAATTCCTGTAAGTTTTTTTTTTAATGTACGAGTATCTTCATATTCATTAGCACAAAATACTAGACTTTTTGTTCTTAATTTATTTTTAAACATAATGATAAATAAACATGAGTTGTGATCGATTTTTGATAAGTGCCTACCTAATAAAAAATATAACACGGAAAATCAGACATAGATGGTAGCAGTCTATAGTAGATTTTTCTGCAGTTTATTATGTCAAATCATGACCGAATCGCGACAAGGGGTACGCGATAACTGAAATTTACTATCGATTATCAATACTGGGTATGGTCACTTTCAACTGGCTCACTATTGGGGTTTCCTGGTATAGGAGATACTTTAGAGAGTCGGTTAAATTAGAGGAAAGCTACACAATTTTATGATTATTAAGCATCTGAAAAAATTATTAGGATAACTTCAATCGTTGCTGAAGTATCATGAAAAAACTGAAAAATCGAGATGTCTTTTTTTCGTCATTTTCTTTTCTATTATTGAAAATTAATTAATTTTAATGAATTATTTTTTGTGGGTTGGCATGAGTCGTCAAGAGCCATCAATTCGACACTTCAAAAATTTTCAAAGCCAAATTCATTCCCGAGTTTTCATTGTCAACTTTTGTTTTTCTTATTCTTTCATGAATGTTAGTAATTTTTGGTTAATTTAATTTTTTTAATGTCTATAAAACATGATATGGCGATGATAAGAAAAAAACTTGACTATGAATACTCCAGGATCTAGTCGGCTTTGAAAATTTTTGTAATGTCAATTTGCTGACTTATGTAAACATACAAATTTTTTTTTATTAATTTTCAATAATAAAAAAAAAATGTTCAAAATAAGAAATCTCGATTTTTCAGTTTTTTTAGAATATTTAAGTAATGACTGAAGTTAGCCTAAATTTTGTTTCAGATTCTTATTAAGCATAAAATTGTGCAACTTTTCTCTAACTTATTCGACTCTGTATCTCCTAATGGTTTAGAATATCGCCATGGTCAGCTAGCTGAAAGTGACCACCTGTATATCGGAAATACTGGGTAGACCGATTAATCGATATATAATAACAACTATTATAGCACTGTAATAATAATTTCTACACCTACTCAATAATTATTATCCCCAATTACTATATTATAGTCGGTAGGACAATAATAATTATCGATAAGTCAATAACTGTCGGTTATTCGGTTTGCGAATAATTATCAATAATAATTTATTGTTATTGTTGTGTGTGGATAACAATAAATATCGATAATTATTGCTAATGAAACGTATCGATAAATGTTTCTTTCAACGATGATTGGTGCCTGGAACCCGCGATTTACTTACAATTTGGAACAGGGGAAGATAATTTGCAATTATGACAACAAAACGGGTTCCTAGACCCGAAATTGGACATTAACGCCAAAAAGTATTTCTGTGCTAAAGTGTGCCGAAATATCTTGACCTAAGAATTTCTGTATAAAAACTCTGCAGATGCGGTAGTTAGCGCGAAACGTTTCCAATAACAATTTTGAGATCGAAGGAGTGATCTTGGCCTACTAAGATCTATTATTGGTGGCCTTAACATTGACACAAAGGTATCAAATTTGATTGTTTATTTTTAATTTTATTAGTTTGTTAGTAAAACTAGTTCCCGTACAGAAAAAGTAAGATATTTGGAAGAGTTGGAAAAATGTAAAAATTCTATTTCAGACATAGTCATAAATTAGGGGTCAGATCAGTGCAACTGGGTTGATTTTGGGTTAAGTTTTCTATTTTGTTCAACCCTTATAAATGGTCGAAGTTCAAATTATTTGTTGTTGATCACCCTATATAGACCCAAGGGTTATTTTAGCCCTGACATATTTTTATAACCGTATGTAGAATTTTTCCATATCTTTTATATCCTTGAGCAAACCTGAGTAATCCCATCGGTAAACACACTTTGACCTTAAAATAGCCTTCAAATTTCATCCCTGGTTCAAGGTAAAGGCCATAAATATATAGGGTGTCCCACGACATGACTGCCATAGCTTAAGGGTAGGTGTAGTTTTTCAAGGCGATTCAGGATCTGGTTTTGAAATTTTCCTGAGGCTCTTCGTTTCGATTATACAGGGTGATTTGTGCAATTTTCCAAAATCTTCGATGAGCGATATCTTTTGAACGAATTGATCGAATTTAACGAAATTTTGCAGATATGCTCTACTAATGACACTTAATACCTTGCATTTTTCGCCGACTCGAAAACTGCAGGGCCGTATTTTTTTTTTTGATATCTTTCGGTTTTGTCGAAAAGTTCACCCTGTATGCATTTTATTCAAAGTTTGGTGCCATTTTCTAAAACTACGTGAAAAATGCTACAATTGTGGTAAAAAAAATACTTAGCATCATTAAATTGAATCGAGAAGAAAATTCAGTTTTTTAGTTTTTTATTCGGGATTTCAATTCATGTGTTGTTAATAAGTTAAGAAAAATCAAATGTGTTTTTTTAAAACTTGAGTATTTTGTAGTTACTTCAAGTAAATTTACTTAGGGCCGGTTGTTCGTACGTCAGTTAAAAATTTTGAGATAATTACTGATTTTAAATTGCAAATTTTGAAAATACGGCGAATATAATTAATGATCTTGTATTTTTAATCAATTAACTCTTCTTAAAGCGAGCAGAATTCATTTTCAGAAATATCAGACCAATGGTTTGATAATACAGGGCATTTTAAAATCAGTAGTTATCTCAAAATTTTTAACTGACGTACGAACAACCGGCCCTAAATCTACAGATTTAGCCAAGATTGGGGACCCTTCTACAGATTGTTTCGAGCTAAAAATAAGTTTTAACAGCATCATAAATAACACAATTTAACACATTACCACATAGACAAATAAGTATCCACATAAACGAAACAGGAAGAAAAATATCAACACAACTGTTGGGAAGAAAAACTACAATTCAGTGCAGGTAATGGTCAAGGAGACCACCATCAAACTCAACACATTTCCTTGACTTATTTGTCTATGTGGTAATGTGTTAAATTAGCTTCGTTCGCGGATACAGTCCTGAACCGGTTCAGAACTCTTGCGTATGCGCAGTGAGAAAACCGGCGTTCGCGGTGCATAAATTATGAATTTTTAGTAACCAGTACTAACAGTTCTGCGTTCGCGGTACTCATCGAACCGGTTCATTATCGGTTCAGAACCGATTCTAGCAGTTCTGGGATTTTGCAGGAACTAGTAGTTCGGTTCCGCTGCTCATGCGTAATTCTGCTCTGATGTCGATGATTTGTATAATAAAATAAGTAGATATTATTCAAAGTATTTACCTCTTTCAGATTCGCACTTTTTTATTCCAATATAATTATTTATTGACGTATAATACAATAAAAATAAATAACATTATAATAGTATATTATTTTATACGGAGGGAAAGTGACACTTTTCATGGCGCGCTCGTGTTTATCAGCCGAACGAAGTGAGGCTGATAATAGAGAGCAAGCCATGAAAAGTCACTTTTCCTCCAAATAAAATATACTATTTTTTCTTCAAACGTGGGCAAATTTAAGCAAGAACATCATTTTTAATTGAAGGAAAGCGAATTTTCAAAAGGTTTGGACTGGTATAAGTAGGTGAATATGGAGTATGGGCTGCTTCTATAGAAACGCGGCGCTGTCAAATTGACACTGTCATCAACGTCAGTGAACATCGAGAAATTATTATTGAAATTATTAAAGAAAAATAATAAAATAATAATTATGTAACTAAACTACTAAGCATCGCAAAATCAAAATTAAAAACGTTATAAAAGTTTGTAAGTAAGTTATAAAATTAATGATAACATCTACCTACCTCTTGCTAGACCCTGCTTGGTCAATTTTTTCATTTTCTGTTTCTGTTAATGATGATGATGCCAGTCAGTCAGAAGTTGAATGTTAAATATGTAGGTCATTGTAGGTAGGTACCAATAACTGTACACTAATACCTACCTAATAATAAAAATAGTGTATTTTTTTGTTAAAAAATACACTAATATAAGATGTTGGATTCCTTTATGTACCTAGGTATATGGTTATAATTATTATCCTTGTGTTCAATATTCAAACTTCAATACGGAATAATAATTATTTTTGTTTACCTCGCAATAACCCAACTTTTTTCTGACGTTTGAACCGACTGAGCCGAGCACGAGCTCGACTCGACTGAAGCCGACTGTCGACCGTCCGGCTTCGGGTATAATTATGACGTTTCACAGAATTACTTCGTTTCGGTGTAGATTTTCCAAAGATTATGTTTGATTAATACCAAATTCCTTTTAACCTTATTAGATAATAATAAACTAGAGAGTTTTCATATCTTAGGTTGAATTTTATTGATGAATATACGGGCCTACATTAATAAAATTTCAATAGTTGATTCTTAATACAGGTATGTGTTTGTATGTTGATGTTGCTATGGCACCACTTTAGCTCCGGCGGAGGTAAAGTGTTGCTTGGCAACACTTTAGCTCCGGCGGAGGAAAAGTGAAACTTTGAGACCGGCTACTGAGTCGAGTAATGTCTGATTTACTGACGTTTGAAGAAAAAAATAATTTACCGTATCCGATACCAGTAAAACAAAACAATCGCAAAGGTTTGTGTGGTTAGGTACTGCTACACAAACGATCTTTTCATAATACACAGATAAACTATACTGTGACAAAGGCCCAAAGCGTTTATTCTTTATATAGGTTAAATTTTGAATTAATTGTTGACCATGAAATAAGAACTTTTAGTGCCTCATTCCTTACTCTGCGGGTTAGACGGAATCATTCGTCATCTGACAGTTCGGAGTTCTCATCCGGTCCCTGCTTCGTTCGCGGTGAAATAAAATCCTGAACCAGTTCGCACTTAGGCATGCGCTCTACGACAATCCGGAATAGTTCTAAACTGATTCCGAACCGGTTCTGGATTGTATCCGCGAACGAAGCTATTATGTTATTTATTTTGCTGTTGAAACTTATTTTTAGCTCGAAACAATCTGTAGAAGGGTCTCCAATCTTGGCTAAATCTAAAGATAAAGTAAATTTATTTGAAATATCTACAAAATACGCAAGTTTTCAAAAACCACATTTTTTTCCTAAATTATTAACAACACATGAATCGAAATCCCGAATAAAAAACTAAAAAACTGAATTTTCTTCCCGATTCAGTTTAATGATGCCTAGTATTTTTTTACCACAATTGTAGCATTTTTCACGTTGTTTTAGAAAATGGCACCAAACTTTGAATAAAATGCATACAGGGTGAACTTTTCGACAAAACCGAAAGATATCAGAAAAATAAATACGGCCCTGCAGTTTTCAAGTCGGCGAAAAATGCGAGGTATTAAGTGTCATTAGTAGAGCATATCTACAAAATTTCGTTAAATTCGATCAATTCGTTCAAAAGATATCGCTCGTCAAAGATTTCGGCAAATTGCACAAATCACCCTGTATAATCGAACGAAGAGCCTCAGGAAAATTTCAAAACCAGATCCTGAATCGCCTTGAAAAACTACACTTACCCTTAAGCTATGGCAGTCATCTCGTGGGACACCCTGTATAAGGTGCAATATTATTGCGAATCTATTAAAATGAAACACCTTAAATAAGTTTCTAAAATATCTAGAAATAAATGAGAAAAAACTTGGTAAATATTCTTCTTTTGACCTGAAAAAAAATTAGGTAGAGAATTATTGCTATTTGGTTGACAACGTAAGGTTATTCAGATACCTAAGTAAAATAAACTACTAGATAAGTACTACTGGACTTACTCTTTTTAATAATAATTTAGATTTCACTAAGCGTATATTATTACCCTTAGATTAATACTTTATTCTTTTTTGTGGAAAATTTAGAACAACTTTCTGCGGGTTAACAAAAATATCACCGCATATCTGCTCTTAAAATTTCTTTCATTAAAATGTTCCACTCCCTTGGTCGAAAAAAGCCAACTATGCAAATATAATGTTAATTAAAGAGACATAACTCGCGTTTTCGACCGAAAAATAAGTTAATCATTAACCCATTGCGGAAACGAAACGAGGGAAGCGACCGTGAACACCCTCATGCCTACCGGATTAAATCTGCATTTTGGTCTGTCCGTTATTTGCCATGCAAGCAGGAGATGAATGCGGCGGATTCAGCGAGCCTCCATGTAAACTTTTCCAATATCGGGAGCTCGTGTAACCGATTCACAATTCTGTTTAATAGACATCATGTCAGTCATATTTCATTACGGTGACTCATGTGCAAACTCATATTTTATAGCCAGGCTACGAATATTTACACTTCATATGACATTTATACATATCTTCATACTCCTGTAGTTCCCTGAGCCAAATAAAAATGATATATTATGCAGTATTTGAAAGTTGGCGTTGGCGGTATGTAAGGACCAAATTAATCATCTCAACATAGAATTGGTTATGATTACTAAAGAAAAAGGTAAACAGAATTATCTGGTGATTTATGTATAAGGTGTATACTTACAATAGAAGGAGTAAACAAATATGAAGTAAGCAAGTCAATATTTTTCTGGTAAATATGTTCGCAAGTGAAGTTGAATCGTCAGAGTCATCCAAGAGTCTCTCCATATTTTTCTTCGAGCAGCAATAATGAGCGATAAGGATGAAAGGAAAAGCAATAATGACAGTCGCCCAAATGAATATCCATACCAGGGTTGAAAATTCCAATTTTAATAACTGAAAAAAATTTACTTTTCAAGCAACCAGTTATTAAGAAGTGATGACGATAAAAATAAACAGAGAAAAAAAACTATTAACTGTTTTAAACCAATGAAAAAGTTTTAATTGCAACTTTTATTAATATTATTGAGATAACTCATTCTACTGGATCGCTTCTAAATTCACGTTTTTTCGTCATCGTAGAAGTTTACTAATTTTTCGTTAGGACATGATAATTACCGAGAAGTCTACTGGCCCTCCAAACAAGATTTCGAAGTTAGTCGAACGAGTCGCTTCCAGCTATCCGACGAATTTAAATTGCTTCCCCATTCAAAGGGCAAAGTAATTAATGTTTTGTTGCCTGATAATGAGTTTTATTCCCTAGTACTCCACGTTTTCTCTGGACAGAATTCTCACCAGCATAGGCCATTTACCTGATTCCAATTTTGCGACTTCTTCACTTTTCACTTTGACGAGGAGTATTTTCAATCCTCAATTTAGCTGCAGGAGTGAAAGGGATAAAAGTTTCCTTAAAATATATCAGATTCATCTCAGATAAAATAGATGAAAGTTTGCGTATTTTATCATTGATAGAATTTGTCGAAACTGTCAAAGAATACGCGTTGATAAAAAAGGCAGTCAGAAATCAACTACAACTGTACAGTTCATTTCAAATAAATCTGGGACAGCCTTCATTTTTTATGGAAAGTGTTGCCAATAAATTGAACAATGTTTCCATGGTTTTCATGTTGTCAGCAAAGATGAGTCAAAAAAATTGTTATTTTTCAAAAAATAAAAAAAATAAAAAAATTTACACTCGCATTTTTAAGTAAATTTATGAAACTGCTTCTCTATTTCGTCGCGAGTTAAAACACTCCCATTTTGAAACTTCTATCACAAAGCACTATGTCAATATATTATCGCGAAAATGAAACTAAGTGCAATGATTTTTTCGCATAATTATTGAATAGGGTAGGGATTCTAGGATATCTAGTAACTTTTGCGTTGCTGGGCAAGCTGCTTCTTGTGTATTTTAAAAGTGGAAATAACTTCTCAGTCGTTGCTGAAAAACCTGAAAAATCTGTATTTTTTAATTTACCGATATCTTTTTTATTATTTAAGATAAATGAATAATGTTTTGTAGGTTCACATAAGTCGTCATAAGCAATCTATTTGACGTTTTAAAAATTATAAAAGCCGACTAGATTCCAACTATTGCTTTTCTTATGACAGCCATATGTCATTCGGTATAAACGAAATCAAGGAATCCATTCAAGGAATCTCTTGCACTTTGATAAAAGAAATAAATAAAGAAATATTCTTTTGTTTTCGCAAAATAAGATTTACTTCACAGAATAACGTCAAAATATGGAACGCTTTATTTTTTCTGTTTAATTGAGTTGTGTTTATTTCATACCTATAAATCAAGAATAATACTAACTGAAGCTTGTAATTCCATTAAAGTGCGAAATTTACAGAGATGTCGAATAAATTTCCACGATCGTTTGAGACATTGTCTACCAGTCGAAGTTGATGACATGTCGATCAATTCCTTTAATAAGTTCGGGTAATTCATATAGTAATTCATAATTTCATAGTATACACTCACATTTATTGCATTTTCTTGTATTTCATGCTAGTGTTTAAATAAATGATTATTGATATGTGCTGAATATTATAGTCCAATAAAGTCTAAAAAGTCATACGTATCGATTAAGAATACACATCCTTTTGATAGTTCGATTTATTTTGTTTCATATACGTGGTTTTTATAGTAACCGTCCAGTTTGTCTAAACACTCCATCCCGCATAAATAAGTATACGTCAACATTGGTTTTGAATGAGAATTAAATGCACAACACAGAGGATAGAGTGTCATTACGTGGATAAATTTTCTGTAGTTGTCAGTGGCTCTCAAACTGACGTAAGCGCTTCAATTCATTGTTTGAATGATTCCTTCAAAAATTTACGCTCGTTCACAACTTGACAATTAACTGTTTGACATTTTCTGGTGAAATTGAAAATATTAATTCGGACGGTTAGTGTGACGTCACATCTGACTTTTTAAAGTTAATCCTACTATACTTTGTTTTACTTGATGAAATTGCAATTTGGGAAAGGTGGAGCTAGCCGGAGCAAAGTCTCACCTTCCAGCAATAGAAGGTGAGAATAGAAGAAATAATAGCCGATTATGCGGATACATGCTTTCAATGACTATAGCCCCTTCCCCCGTAACTTTTATTAATAATTATTGTAAAAAGACTCGACTACACAGTACACACTTTTTTTACTACTTACTTCGTTATTGCCAGAAATTTAAAAAAGTATGATAACTTGCAATTTATCTCAATGAGATTTTTGTGAATTATAAAATGCGAAATTCTTTGAATCGAAGCAATTTGCGATATCTCTCTTGTACGCCATAGGAGCTATATCGATTCAGCTTAGCTCTTTCAGGACTTAATGCACGCGCAAATTTTTACCGAATATAATCATGAGAGATTCTATTTAGGCCGATATATTTTCCCATTTAACGACTCTGGCATGGTTTGCGATTTAACTCAGGAGAATGTTGATCGATGACAAAAGGCGTGAATGAAGTTCAATTTTTTGGATAAAGCATTTCGTATTTCCTCAACTTATAAGTACTTAAGAGACTATAAAACTCGTTAGGTCTTTTACATATACCGGATGTCCCGTTAATGAATAAAACTGGGTTCATAGTAATTTTCGAGATCATATTTCTCCTCATGCTTTCATCTTCCATTCCTGGAATTTTAATTTTTCTGGATCAGCCAATCTTTCAGTGGTTAACATAATTCTTGTTTCATCAAGATTCATTTCACTACACTACCTACAACAGAGTTCCAGGCGCTCGATATAACTTAACGTCATAAGCGTGGCAGTTTCAAGATATCAAGCCTAAAAGTAACACAATAATCATCAGTTCTTTCACAAACGTTAAATTGCAATAAATAAAATTAAAAATATCATTTCAGTATCCTTTCATTTCATTTAAACCCCATCATTCATTATGACGTTTAATCCGTCCCTCCAACAAGGCATAGATGAATTCAAAACTGCCTAGAATACAGATGAGCCTGGAACGGCACAAGGGTAAAATCCCTTGCTCTATTTTCCTGTGGAAGGAAGTTTACCCAATTCTAATAATTGTTAGTCACCGCAAACTTTACAGCAATTACCGAGGGTCGACCATCACCCCACCTATTGATGGTTGGTTAACTTCTTGTATGTCACAAAAACATTGATTAATGCAGCTTCTACCTAAACGATCAGTTAATCATTTAGTAAATAATGTTTTATGCAGAATGTCTAAATTGTAACAGAACATTTGCTCGTAAGTTTAGACTGCAACTCGTTACTTCTCCATGAATAATTACAGGCAGATCTGCTTAATGTGAACGCACCATTAGGAGTGAACAAGTTTTAAGTGGTTGAGGTCAAAACAGTGATGAAGCTCTGGAGAAATATTGAATATCCAAAAGTTAATGCTGCGAGCCATTAGTGGACAATTTAATTACAAAATTTATATGACATGATTAAGTTTGATGTTTTGGTAACGCCACCAACTTTGATAAAGAAAAAAAAAACGTTCAGGCAAATAAATTATTTGGCGACAAATAATTTTATGTCGGTCCATACTAGTAATAATGACTTTTTTGTTAACTCATCAGTACAATTATTGTTTCTGTACAAATTGTATTGAATAATTGTAGAATTTTACAATAATTCTACCACGCTACTAATTTTATTAATTCATTATATTTTGATGTAAGAAATCTATTAATTAATAATGGTACCTAATAAAACAATTGAGGAATTGGGGCATTAGATTCTTAAAGCTTTTATAACTTACAGATTTTCAACAAACGGAGAGTTATGTACTTACGAGTCATGATTTTATTTATTATAAAATCCATAATAATAACACAAAGCTTCTGGATATGATGTACCTACATTTTATCGCCTAAAACTGACAATATCTGTTACTTATTGATCCGAGCACAGTTCACACAAACATGTTTTGCTTTTTCCCTCAAATGTTCCGCCTTTCCTTTTTCAATTCACCCTTGGTTCTACCCATTTTTTTTTCATGAACTCGTTCCGATTAGCCTATACAGGATGGTATCCTTAAATTATTGACATCATTACAATGACTAAGAACATAGTGAACTATTTTAAAATGTCCTGCGATATTGGGGAAACTCATAATAACTCGTGTTCCAAGAAATGGGTTCCCTCCCATTTCTTCCAACTTAAAAAAAATAGTTATTTACATTACAAGCTACGAAAGTTCACTTTTAGGTGTGAGGTGTATTTCAATACCCGAGGCGAAGCGTAGCGTAGCCGAGGGTATTTAAAAACTCCGAGCACCTGAAAGAGCTTTCGTAGCGTGTAATGTATTAAACTTTTCATTCTCCCCTTGCCATATTGAACCACGGATTAAGAAGAAATGAGTTAAATAATACGATTCAGTGATAACAATGGAATTATTATAAGGTGCCATGTTTTTAACATTACCATAGTAACGATAGTTTTAAATTATTAATTTATGACACTGTCAAGTCTAAAACTCTGTACCGCTATAATTTTAGAATCTTTGATCGTAGTTTAGTTCAAAATGAATTTCATTCAAGAAGCTGCAAATTCCAGTAAATCTTTCTGGAACATACAATAATAATTATTTGTATGTTCCAGAAAGACTTTCTGGAATTTTTTATTGTAGTTTTACATTTAATTTCCCATCTAAATAAACGTTAATCAAACTGACATTTCTACTTTTTTGTCCAGGCCACGAAAGTTTTTCATAGCTAGCAACCACCTAGCAACCTATCACCTACACCTAGGATGTTTTACTTTCGCTTTCGGTTGCCTTATCAAGACAGAAAGTTACACTTTCGTAGAGGGGAGAATGAAAAAACTATTAAAATAGCTGATGAATTTAAATATATTGAAATATTATTATAATAGGGTACTAAACATTAATCATTCTTGCCTACCTGGAACACCAAAGCATGAAATGAGGCGTTCTGATTCCATGCGCTTCTGACAACGTCTGTAAAATATAAAAAAATCAACATAAATAGTATTTAAATATAATATTTTATACATATTATCCGGGTGTCCCATTAGTGTGGGATTCTTCTCTGGCAGCTTCACTTTTGAAGCTATAAAAAAAGATGAGGGAGAAAAATTGTATGGTTTGAAGAGGCCTTCAACCTAAAATAATTTTCAGCTACACAGGATGGCCCAATATCGCTGTACGCCTTACAACTTTGTTATTTTAAATAGGACACCCTATATATTATTACATTTTCAGATTATCTGAAAAAAATCAGTAAGAATGGTTTTCACAGTTTCAGTATAATGTGAATAGTTTTTGAGTTATAAACAAGTGAAAATTGCAATTTTCCATTTTCAAAACAATTCACAATGAAAACGGCTCAAGACAGCAGAAAAAGGTTTACATGTCCCTATCTTAACTTTTTACAAGGTACCCTATGATGTGGATGAAATTGTTATACCTACAGGGTGATGAAAATTTTCAGATTTTTCATCACCCTGTATAACAATTTCATCCACATCATAGGATACCTTGTAAAAAGTTAAGATAGGGACATGTAAACCTTTTTCTGCTGTCTTGAGCCGTTTTCATTGTAAGCTGCTTTGAAAATGGAAAATGGCAATTTTCACTTGTTTATAACTCAAAAACTATTCACATTATACTGAAACTGTGAAAACCATTCTTACTGATTTTTTTCAGATAATCTGAAAATGTAATAATATATAGGGTGTCCTATTTAAAATAACAAAGTTGTAAGGCGTACAGCGATATTGGGCCATCCTGTGTAGCTGAAAATTATTTTAGGTTGAAGGTCTCTTCAAACCATACAATTTTTCTCCCTCATCTTTTTTTATAGCTTCAAAAGTGAAGCTGCCAGAGAAGAATCCCGCACTAATGGGACACCCGGTAGAATAAAAGTAAACGATCGTGTTTTATCTGCGACCGTATATTATTCTTGCGGCTTAATTATATTCTCGGGGATACCTGTAAAAATATAAACTATTCTGATAATCATTACAGTAGCAAATTTCCGGCAGTTGCTTAATTTTTTTCTAGTGAAATTTAAATAAATATGATGAATCGTGAAACTTAAAACTGCACAAGTTATAATTTTCAAAGACGGAAAAAAAACAGAGGCTAATGAAATAATTCTAATGGAAGGTCATCCAGGAAGCCGCACATCGCGTCTTCAGTGTGTGGTAGACCTGACCTGACCTGACCTGGATATTGACAGATTTGAACAATTTAAGTCATTTAACACTCCAGTAAATGTTTTCTTCATTACTAGTGTTTTTTTTTTATATAAGAAAATCTAAATTCAAATTAAATTTTATTATTAATTTAAATTTTGCATTGTTGATGTTTACCATCATTTAAGATCTTTCGAATAGCTTTGTTTCGTTGATTATAATAATAATACTGTGTCAATTATTGATAATCTGAAATTGCTTTCTTCTCTTCAGATTTTCTTCTCGATTTTCTTTCTGGATTTGATGAAATTTGGTATGTTTCGTTCATTTTTTTTAAGTTTCGTTTTTCCTTGTTTCAAAGATTTTCTAGCATGATGTTTGGGTTCTGGAAAAATGTCAATAGAGCTTTGCAAAAATACACTGAATTCTTAAATATGTTCGCTAAATAAATCCCTGTCGCTGTATCTTCAAATACTTCTCTCAATTTCTTCTTCTTCTTCTTCTTAACACCAACTGTAAAAGCCAATCTTATTTTTTCTTCTCAGACAGTCTAAAAATGCAATAGCATAGCAGCATTCCATTTAAAAAAACATAACTTTGATATGCCACTGTCACACGGGACACCTGTATACTCCAAAATAATTTTAAATAATGGCCTATTAACTCGATTCCAAGAATCTCGAGATTATACACATGAACAAGATTACAAGATTGCTGTTCAAGAGAACCTAAAAATTTTAATCTTCTAGTCGGGTCAGTTATCGCTGTTTATCTAATCGAGATTTAGAGATCATGTATTTATTGAAGTTTTAAAGTATACGCAAAATGTGGTTGTGGAAGTCATATATTATAACCGGAAATTTATTTCTTTATATTTTACGAAGTAATTAAACTTTCTGAGGATTCTTTTTAGGATATTATTTCTCGTGTAATTAGTTATGCAGGTCCAACCTAAATTCGAAGTAAATTTTCGTATTTTTTGATAGGTTTCAATTATGAAAGATTTGTACCTATTTTAATTCTACAGGGTGAGTTTTTTTCGATGTTTAGTACAGGGATCTCGTAAACTACTGCAGTTAGAGGAACGGTTAAATGGGGAAAGAAGTGCAGTTTTATGAGCTTAATTCGAAACAGCTTTTGTTTTTTTGAAAATCTCCATGGCTTCCTAGATATTTAACATAAAGTAAATTCCGCGGATTTCTTTACACCGAGATAGCAGTCTTATTATTGGGATTAGAGAAAAATCGTAAAGGAAAATATTTTAGACGATTTCATAGACAATAAAACGGCGTTACAATTTTTTTTATTTGTTGTGTCATTTTCGAGCTATGACGTAAACTTGTGTTTTTTTAAATGTAAGTCATAGTTGGCTATGACATCATTCGATATGTCTTTTTTTTCTAAATACAACGATATAAAACTCGATATCGTTTTTTCGGGAAATAAAAAAGTTAGGACGGTTTTTAATTTTATTTCCTAAACTTAACTAGGCGGCCATGTAAGCATAACTGATAGACCTCAGTTGAATTTGAAATTATACATAGATAATTTTGCAGAATAATTTGTAATCCTCTATGCAAACAATTATACTTAATTAACTACAAATTTTCTAATAGCCATCTAGTAACTCTAGAAAATATTATGAAACATTTGAATATAAAAGGTTAACGACGATTAAAATATCTGCGAAAATATTGTTCCGCAGCCCTGACAGCATTCTTTTGACACTGAATATAACATTCTATCAATTCACGCTTCTCTTGGTTGGAAAACTCCAAACTAGTAATTCACCTTGCAGGTTATACGATTTAAGAACTTCTGCAAAACCTGACTTCATGCTTAAAGTCCAATGGAAATTATAAGCCTTTAAGTAATTAACTGTCAAATTTTATAGTTTCACTGTTTCTGTTACTGTTGCTAAGCAGCCGTCACATTTTGATATGAATATTTAGTCTAAAGTTCTACAGCGTAGGTAGGTATTGTTACAAGATTTTTGAAAAATTAGAATTAAAATTAATATTTTTTTTTAAAGTTCTCGAAAACTAGCTATCCCGTTGAACTATTAATTCATATAAGATTTTCAATTCAAAATTAACTATAAATTCAGCGCCTATACCACGTATTTGAGGAAATAAAATTAAAAACCGTCCTAACTTTTTTATTTCCCGAAGAAACGATATCGAGTTTTATATCGTTGTATTTAGAAAAAAAAGACATATCGAATGATGTCATAGCCAACTATGACTTGTATTTAAAAAAACACAAGTTTACGTCATAGCTCGAAAATGACACAACAAATAAAAAAAAATGTAACGCCGTTTTATTGTCTATGAAATCGTCTAAAATATTTTCTTTTACGATTTTTCTCTAATCCCAATAATAAGACTGCTATCTCGGTGTAAAGAAATTCGCGGAATTTACTTTATGTTAAATATCTAGGAAGCCATGGAGATTTTCAAAAAAACAAAAGCTGTTTCGAATTAAGCTCATAAAACTGCACTTCTTTCCCCATTTAACCGTTCCTCTAACTGCAGTAGTTTACGAGATCCCTGTACTAAACATTGAAAAAAACTCACCCTGTATATTACAGTAAATTTAACAATACCTTATAAGTCTTAATATTGACGAAAACTGTTAAAACTGAATCTACATATTATTTACATTTCCTTTCTCAAATTTGCTTCCAACGCTAGTTTATTCCAGTTGGTCTCCCTCCTGACACGTTTCACTAAATCCTCAAATCAACAAGTTGTATTGTTTCTTTCAACTCGCTTACACGGCCTCAAAAGTTTGTAAATAAGCAGAATACAGAATCCAATATAGCATAGAACTCCTAGATTCAATTTCGAGATGAAATCACTCAAATCAGGAACAAAAAGTGGGGTTGCCAACAACAGACAAGAGAACAACTAGAATTCACACAACTTGAAAGTGTCATAACCACGGATGTTCTAGATTAAGCCTGGATTATCTCATACAAATTGAAAATGTGACTCAAGCAGGTTATCTAAGCAAAACTCTTATTAGTCTATTTGAATAAAAAAAGTAAAATGTGTGCCTTTTCAGGAAGATTGCGATTTGTTTTTTATTTTCCGTAAAGGAGCTATCGAAGCTTTAGAATTCAATTAACCTACTTTTCAATTTCGGGATATTCAAACTGACTTGATTTAAATTTCGTGGATCTAATAAACAGAATATTGGTAAAGGGCTAAAGTTATAAAGTCACATCTAGCACTCATCTAAAATCACAGCTCATTATTAGATTAGTCGAATCTAAGATGGATTAAAAAGTCGTGAATTCGTTTACCTCTTTCAACGTTCCAGATAATTGATAGTCGCGATTTCCCTATTTTGTGTCTTCAGAAACTTAACGAATTATTAAAAAGATCTATATCAGTTAGAGTTTTGAGAATTCCAGTTTGCAGAAGCTAATAATATGTAAGGGCTCTCATGAATAATTACCATTCCACGTACATGATTCTGATACACACGTGTAAGTTAAGTAGAATTAGAGAACAGTTCTCTGAATGTAAAGTGAAAAATTTTAGAATGGTAACCTAAATGAAACATTTACTGAGACGGAACTGAATTATATAAATCGCTAAAGTGAATTACATGACTCAATTCGGTGAAAATAAATAAAATTTCAGAAATAATTAAATTTTCATAAGTAGTCGTCTCCGTGTAACCGAAAACAAATGACGATGATAGTGAAGTCAAATGATTTTTAAACGCACAACTCGAAAATATTTCATACTATTTGTCATTATTGCCAAGAAGTATAAAATCTCGTTGCTTATAAAATAAAATTGCTCGTGAATGATGAAATTTTCAATAAAATTGTAATTTTAACATGTGTCACGCATTCCTGATAGACTATCATGTAATTTTGGAGTATTATTCTTGAGTCCCATAGATTTGACAGTCACCTCCAAGAGCAGCCACTGGGTCTGTTCTGCGATCACGACCAGAGACACAACGCTAGGTACTTTCCAGCTACCAGTCCAAGCAGCATATACACCGACTTCTTATATCCTCTACATTCTCAGTAAATCATATTATAATTACAAAACACAATAGTACGGTACATTACGAAGGATATACTATCACAGACAGAGGTATCGCAATAACTATTTCCCGTACTTTATCACAAATTGGTACCCTAGGTAAAGCTTCAAACGAGCCTCTTCGTCGGATCTCCCATTCAAAAATTCCATTCAAAATCCAAGATCTGAAACACGCAAGATCAAGCAAACGGTTGCAAAAGCCTGTCTGAACTACTGGAATATGCACAAAGCATATCTTGGCTATTTCTAATGTATATCCAGGTCATTCGGTGTGAGAAAGTAACTCTCGAAAGTTTAGTCTGGTTCTCTCCAATGCAAGACACTCGCATGCGATGTTTTTCTTCTTTTGTTTCGTCATCCTCCAATAATTCAGCATTCTCATCCCGCGGTAAGTTGATCCTGTTCAGGTGATAGTTTAGCTTACAGTGGCCAGTGTAAACGCCTCTTAGAGCTTTCAATTCTTTTCTGTTAAGCTGTAAGTTCTTTGGTCCTTTTTTTCGTAGCACCTAGTATAAAGGCCTTCGAATGGTCCAATCTTGGTAAGTTTTACCAGTGCTGGAGGACTTCCCTCTCAGCATAGTTTCGTATTGCTGTTTTGGCAATACCTGGTCTTATGCCAAATGCTGGTTCTGGTCTAATTGTCTTTCCTAGTCAGAGAGTCAGCAAGTTCGTTCTCTCCATATCCAGAATGACCCGGAATCCATATAAGATTTACTTCGTTGTTCTTTCCTTGTTCCACGCCCACTTGGACTTGCATCAGTGACTGGAACTAAGGGCTGTTTAGCTGTTATCTTTAATCAAGTCTCCGAAAAAATTCGTGGACATTATAATATACTTCTTGAAAGATTTTTAACACATTCAATAACTTAATTGCATGTACACATTGTAATGCATACCTATAATACTGTACCTGTGTCAATGACCCGTATCTCTAAGTCGAGATACGTTAAGTTTAACTAAATTAAAAACCGCATTGTCCTAATCTAATCAAAAAGTATAATGACATTATTTACATGCAATCCTTACCTAAAGGGAAGCCATCAGGTTGAAGGTAATCGACGATAATAGAGAACACTCTGTAGATAGCGATTTCCTGATCGAGTTGTAATCCAGGAAAAAGCATTGGTTCTCCTTCAGGGACATTGGGAAACTGCACTTTAGCGTTCTCTCCTGGATTAGAGTGGTTGCTTCGTCTAAAATCAAGCAGTTTAATACATATATTTAAAAACAGACTCCCTTTTTAAAGCCGTGACTTGATTATAATCAACCCTTTGAAACGAGCCTAATAAGCTTTGGTGCGTATAAGAACCTGCCTAACAAGATAGACGACAGACTAGCGACCCTATTTTCTATAGCGAGTTCTTCACTCTCCATCTTGTATAAATATTCTAGCAAGGTTAATTTGATTTCAAGTTAAAGGGAAGTAACGCAGTATACAGGGTAATATTCTCTAAAAATAAGCTTACGTAAATGTGATTGATTCTGGGATAGATTTGCGGGTTCTAGCTAAATAGAAACTACGTGCTGCCTGGAGGATATTTTATTTTAAAGCGTACATTTGAAGTTCGGTATTATCATAAATTAATATTAATTATCTCTAGTATTTTTGTTTGTGGTAAATGAGTCAAGATAATCACTTCTTTCATTTTATTACTATTTTTTTATTGCCTAACGTCTCTCTCTATGTTTTGCCTAAGGAAACATTTCTGATTTCAACAAAATTTAGGAAACTAAAAATCTATCACATCGACAAAAAAATTTACTAAAAATTTTCTTCTCCTCTTTTTGAAAAAATTAGAGTTTTAACACCGAATGATCGTGTGACGTCTCAATATGACGTGACACGGCTTGACATGGTTATTTATGACATTTATGACATAGAAGATACCCATGGTGAGCTCTGAGATAAGGGACCCTCTATGGGTGCACCATGTATCCTTCTCTATATTGCTATCTCCTGAACGCTAAGAGATACAGGGTCGGTTAAATTAGAGAAAAGATGCGCAGTTTTGTGGCCATCTCGAATTCGTCAAAACATGCAAGATATCTGTGACCGTTCCTGAAATATCCTGAAAAAACTGAAAAATCGTGATTTCTTATTTTCCTCATATCTTTTTTATTATTGGAAATTAATAAAAAAAAATTTTGTAGGCTTACATAAGCCGTTAAGGGCTATCCATCTGACATTTCAAAAATTTTCAAGGCCTACTAGATCCAAGAGTTTTCACAGTCAACTTTCGTTTTTCTTATGGTCGCCATATTATTTTTTTATGTCGTTCGATATTAAAAAAATAATGGAAACCAAAAATTAATAAACTTCAAAAAAAAAATTTTTTAATTTTTATTCTTAATTTTTCAAAGAAAAACCTAATAAAAAATCGTCGAAAAACGTCAACATTTGTAAAATACGCCGAAATAGTGCTTGCCTTATGGTTTTTTAATCTATGAAATTCGGTCTAAAAATGTGTCTTTTTTTGTAAAGAAAAAAGAAGAGTAAAATTTTTTTTTAATTAATTTTTTGAAGTTTAACAATTTTTTGTTTTTATGATTTTTTTTATACCGAACAACATAAAAAAACACTATGGTGGCCATAAGAAAAACGAAAGTTGACTATGAAAATTCTGGGATCTAGTCGGCTTTGAAAATTTTTGAAATGTCAGATGGGTAGCTCTTGACGACTTATGTAAGCCCACAAAAAATTATTCATTAATCTCCAATAATAAAAAAGATATCGAAAAAATAAGAAATCTCGATTTTTCAGTTTTTTCAGGATATTTCAGGAACGGTCACAGATATCTTGTATGTCTCGACGGAATCGAGATGGCCACAAAATTGCGCTCCTTTGGACTTGTTTAACCGACCCTGTATTCGTTAGCGTTAGGAGATAGCAATATAGAGAAGGATACATGGTGCACCCTGTATACACAGTGATATAGGTACAGACTAAATTTGAGCAAACTAAATCCATGGTGTGAATTTTATATCCAGAGAAAATGGCGTTTTTCTAGACTTAGAAATCACAAAAAAACATGATATTTCAAAAACTGAAAGTGCTTTGGGATAAATTTCGGCAAAAATCATTCACATTTGTTGAATATCTAGCCTGTAGATATTCCTAAACGTCATTTTCTCTGGAACTAAAATTCACATCGTGTACTCAAGTTTATTCTTTTAAAAAGCAAAAATTATGACAAAATAATTTTTCAAAAAGATGGAATTTGGTGTGAACTTTTTGGCGGACATATACAGGCTGTCCCATTTTAATGTCCCACCCCGAATAACTTTTGTCAGTGACCTTGAATCTAAAATTGTTTGGTACAAAAGTTGTACAGGGTGATTCATTATAATGTCGCCCCCCTTTAACTTTGTTATTTCATGTATCTCAAAAAAATTAAAAGTATGGTTATGTAGGTGCTAAAAAAGACTTTTTTATACGTGTAACAAAAATTTGAAAATAGATCAGTATACAGGGAAAACCAAAAATTTAATTTTTTTTTCAATGGAACACCCTATATATGAATTTATTTTTCGATTCCTCGTAAAATTCTAAGCATAATTTATATAACATACCGTATACCTAAATTCAATAGTTTCTGAAATATTCGCATTTGAAACTATTTAAAAAACCGTGTGTATAACTACCAAATTGAAAACCTCGATCATCTGAAAGATTTGATACGGATTAAAATTAATAATTTAAATTAAAATAACCCAGAATTCATAACAGATTCATTGGAGAAAATGCGAACAACCCTTATAAACCCTTATAAACCCTTATAAAATGTGTTGAAAAAAATGGAGGCCCAGTAGAGCATTTTATTGTTAGATTTCTTGATTTGCAACAGGTGTTTTATAAAATATTTGATGATGTTTCAAATGCGATTATTTCAGAAGCCTTTGAATTTAGGTATACGGTATGTTATATAAGTTATGCTTAGAATTTTACGAGGAATCGAAAAATAAATTCATATATAGGGTGATCCATTGAAAAAAAAATAAAATTTTTGGTTTTCCCTGTATACTGATCTACTTTCAAATTTTTGTTACACGTATAAAAAAGTCTTTTTTAGCACCTACATAACCCCACTTTTAATTTTTTTTGGGACACATGAAATAACAAAGTTAAAGGGGGGCGACATTATAATGAATCACCCTGTACAACTTGGAGGGGAACATTCGATGGCACTAATACTTTTGACCTTGGGTACAAGGTTCAAGGTCACTCAAGGTTAACTTTGTTTTTTTTAAATAGAACTTCCTATTTTTAGTGTATTTTTTAACAAAAAAATACACTATTGAGGACGACATCACTTTTCGAAAATCACCCAAACTCATCAAATGTCCACCGATCATGACCCCCAGATCACGAGAAAGTGGTTTTCCAAAATTCACCTGCCCACGATATATATATATATATATATATATATAGCGCTATAGTACCATCCTGAACCAAATGTATGCTTCCGTACGGTTAATCCTGAACCAGTCGAACAAACCTGAACCATATATGTGGTTCAGGATTGCAGACCCTTGTTAAACGACTTAGAGTGACCTCTAGATAGCGTGGTATGAATATGAAAATGGTTCAGGATGGTATGAAACTCCAAACTTTAGTTCAGCCTATTTCCGCATTTTGTGATGATGGCGCTGCAATCGCGTCGTTCATGTATACATGTATATGTTTGCGTATGGGGGACAATCCTGAACCAAGCGAGAATGCCAGGGCGACAGCTCGGCTCGAGTCTTCGCCGCATGGCTCAGGATGGCCAAACCCGTTCCCTCTTAGACTATTAATATTTATTTAATAGTGTAAGCGTTCCCTGTATAATAAAACTCTTTTGTTCACGAATTGAATGGAATGGTGTCAGATTTCAGCGAGAGGCCATGATACTCAAGATTATGGTTTCATTTGTTTTAATTTCATTTCATTTCATCTAAGATTGTTGTTCAATTTTTAATCAAAATAATGTACTTATACCTACCTACCTATTGTTATCTCCTTAGGTATTAGCAAGACGATTTGAGGTTTTTTTCGGAATTATTTCACTTTTTCTCACTTTTTAACCACATAAAAAAATTTGCAAAATTTTAGCATAATATTATAATGACAAAATAAAAACAAAATATGACGTGTGCTATATATTTTTTTTATCAAATTGAAACATTACCGAGATGAAATTTCTTGGTAAAGCGTTAATGTTTTTGATTACAATTATTACAGTAGAACATTCCCACCAATGAATCAGTCTAATAATTATTTTTATAATTTTAAACATTTTGAGAAACAGGAAACTTTCCGTTATACGGATAATAAAAATAAAACACGAAAAATGAAGACTAATTAGAAAGATTTATGATATTAGTCATTTCCAAATTTCGCAAAAAGTCACAAATTGTTTAGGACTTTGAATACAACTTTTTTAAAGCGATTATTTAAAAGGATACAAAACAACTTTTGTAAAGTAGTGTTGTTGCAGGGCTGAGTCTTTTTATTGTATATTTCGTTTCGTTGATCTTTTGCAGACATCAGACATCAACTTGCGCTTATTTTTAAATGGCATGGTAAAATATTATTTGCGTTTTTTGAGATTTTTGCTACATACAGCCCAAAGGACCCCGCATAATCCTTTAGCTCAGATGTCTCCATGAGCATAGCTTCCCAAAAAGTCTTGTTCTCGAGATAAAAGTCTAAAAATTAATTTTTTCTATGACTAGGGATGAAAAATTGCGTTTAATGAAATAAACTTGTAAACAGCCGTATTAAAGGTTTAAACGCGAGAAATCTTAGATACCTAGTTCATTTGTTAAGATTGAAAAGCTGCTTCTGTATCAGTGGTTACATTTGAGGTCTGATGAGTAATTTTCGAGAATAACGGGAAAGAGTTTTCATTTTATGTTATCATAGCCTTACCAATAGCCTTGGCTGTGACTTTCAAACTGGATTTTTTTGCGCTTTTGTTTGTTGTAGTTTTTATTCTTAAAATTACGAAAATGATAAGACAAAATGAAAACTTTTCTGTTTTTCTCGAAAATGACTCAACATACCGAAAATGTAACTACTGAAACATAGACAGCTTTTTAATCGTAACAAATGATCTCTCTAATTTTCTCTCTATAACAAGTAGGACGGCTAACACTTTAAAATATATCCGTGACTGTCATGATAGGAAAAAATCCATCTTCAGGGGTGAATATCTCGAAAACAGAACTTTTTGGGGGGGCTAAGCCCATGGAGACTTCTGATCAACTCATTGAATACTACCGATCACCAAAGTTGCAACAAATTTAATCGGGAGCCAGTTCCCATAAGGATTCTGCGGAGTCCTTTTGTAAGAGCCTTTCTTTTCATCTATTTTACTTCTTTTTTACTTTTTTTTTACTTTTTACTTGGCTACAAAAATTACGATATTATCTCCTTTATGGTTCATAATTTAGAGACAATATTTGATTAACCGGAAGTTTTATTACATCAAAAAAGTTAAATATGCAGGGTGTCCCTTGAGTCCCTTGACTCGACAGCCATAGTCTTAATAAGGTCCTTCTTTTAAGATCCTCCAAATCCTTGAACTGTTTTGAAAATACCTTATACATATTTGTCCAAAACTCGTTTGCTTTCAAAATAAATCTGATTTCTTAATTATTGAGGTTTAATGCTGTTATCCGTTAGATTATTAAATAATATCATTGAAGGTATTTTGATTATTACACACATTCTTATACCGTGTGACAAGTTTCAAAGCAGAACATAGGCGAATAGCATGGGAAATCACATATTTGCAGTTTATTTCTCACCACTTTTATCTATAAGAAGAACGGTAATGGTGTCTATCGAATGAGAATTGTTTTCTGAGCATGCTGATATACCAAATACTTAATAATTAACAGTTTGTTTATGATGACAGAAGAACTTAAAAATTTTCCAAAATTAAAATTGTGAGCGGCCATGACATGCCTAATTCGAATAATTTTGTTACTGTCAAAACAAACATTTTTAATTACCAATACGCGTTTCCCTGAAAAGATTGTCAATGAATAATAATTATGGCTATTCTAATGCGGGACGCGTTTTTATCGCCGTGGTATTATTAACTGGCCGGCCAGATCTCCCGATTTAGCAGCTTATCCTTGTTGTGATTTTTCTTGGGATCTTGGGTTTACCAAAAACAAAATTTACAGAGCTAGTCATTGCTGAATGTGCACTCGTTAATAGTCAACAACTCGGACAAGTCCGAAGCACAATTTATAAAAGGGTGGGAATATTGATTTCAAAATGAAGGACTATTTGAATATTTGTTGTACTTATTTATTGTTTTAGTACAATTATTTTACGTGTTTATTTTTCATAGTCAATTTTTGGTAAAAAAAATTATGGTAAATGAGGATTTTCGTAATTGCTTAGTGATGTTCAATCAGAATTAAAATAAATTAAATAATTCAAAATATTTGCTTTGACAACGAAAAATGTATCTGAATTTAGCATGTCATGGCTGCTCATTTTTAATTTTGAAAATGTTTAAGTTCTTTTGGCATGATAAAAAAGCTGTTAATTATTAAGTATTTGGTATCAGCATGCTCAGAAAACAATTCTCTTTCGATAGACACCATTACCGTTCTTATAGATAAAAGTGGTGAGAAATAAACTGCAAATATGTGATTTCACTGATTTCCCATGCTATTCGCCTATGTTCTGCTTTGAAACTTGTCACACGGTATGTGTGAGGACGTTTCAGTGAGGACGTTTATAATTCCCCCCTCCCCTTTAACTTCCGAGCCGGACGAGATAGAACTTTGGTAATAGCTATTTATGATATTATTGTTAAAAGTAATAATAATAATAATAATAAATATTTAAATAATAATATTATTTATAATATTATTATTTAAATTATTATTATTAATTTTGTGAGTGAAAAGGTTTGTGAAATGAGCGAAGCGTAGCGGAGCGAATTCAACAAATTCACGAACAAAATAAAATCACTTTTAAGACGAATATCATACAATGGTTTTTGTAAAACTGCTTTATTATGATAATAAAATTGATGAATTTAGAATGACACTCAACTGCAAAATAGCATTTTAAAATATTACAGATAAGTACAAGTGTACTATGCATAGCAACCGTTGCCGGCGCTATGGTTACTAACAAATGCGTGCATACAAATAAAAGAGATGTCATAATAATTATTATTGATTACAATTTCTGAACAATTATTTTTGTCTTGAATTCTTGACTAGACACTTATTTTTTATTAATATGTTTGCCAGTAATAAAAAGAATATGAAACAATCTTATTACCTATAATTTCGTCTAATTTCATCATGAGAAAATTTAGTTTAAAAAGAGAATGTACAGAAAAAGTAGATAGAAATACTTATTTTTAACACCAGTGTTGTAATATATTTTTAACACGCTTCCATGTAAACAATCATCACTTTTAACACTGTCAGCTGTCGTTAAAAGTGTGACTTATAATGGCAGTTGTACAAAAAAAAATTTAATGACATATATTTTACTACTTTTTGACATAAAACTAATTGTCAAATGTAAAAGAAAAAAAACGTTGCAGTCCCTGATGATTTGAGTGACAGTCAATATTCTGTGAGGACGTTTAAAGCTTCCTCTCCCCCTGTAAATTATAAACCGAATGAGATAGCACTTTGGTACAGATCAAAATTTTATAGCAGGATACTTTTTGACGTAAAAAGTAACAAGGAACCTTTGCTGTTCTTTTCCATTATTTCAAATTTCGGAAGGACCACAAAAGCACAAATTAATATTAAATATAAAAATAATAACTCTATATAAAAAATTTAATTACGTCGCATTAAAGAATTCTGCATGATAATGAAATAATCAAGTTCAGAAAAATCATGTATAAAGCTATGGTTAATTGAAAATTCTTAAGGACTATAGGCAAAATTACTTCTGTTATTATAAAGCTATGTATAGTCCAGTCGGTAAAGTAAAAAATGTAGCAAAAACTGAATATTTTTCTCGAAAACCAAACAAGCGATGATGAAAAGCGAAAAAAGGTTTTGAAGGGGAACATAAAATACAACTTTTTTGCCAAACTGGTGTTCACATATACATAAATGTTATAGATTATCTTTTAGGTCAAGGCATTACCGCAATGTGGAAAAAAAAATTACTTGAGCTGTCGGTGGCCTCGGGGTTTAGCGTGCAAACGGCTAAACCGTTGGACTCCCTCGGACTCAGTTCGATTCTCAGTCGCGCTCTGGTTGTCTGTGTCGTCTATTGTTAATTGGCAAACTTGTGTCTGGGTGGAATGAGCTTGTTCTCGAATCCCATAATTACTGGAGTGGAGCGACTTTGTTGTTAAGACCGAAGCTCCCTCCTTTAAAAAAAAATACTTTTTGACTAGTAATATTATAAAATTTAGCCAAATTTTGGCAATTTTTTTTCTTATTTCCTATAAAATACAGCTAATATTTTTTTACGTAGGTACATCTTATCGTATAGCAATATTTTGTAATATTAAAATAAAATTTGGCTACTTATTATTTATTTTTATTTTTTATTTTTAGGAAATAATAAAAAATTACCAAATTTTTATAACTTTAATATGGTGGTAAAATTGCTATTTCTTATTTTTTTTTATTTTTAACTTTTTCAGCATTGAGGTACCTAATGCTTTGTCCTAAAAGGTAATATAATATTATATTGAGATAAATTATTTTTATCAGGCCTGCAAGTACTTAAAATAGAAACCAACAGACAATAATTATTATTGCACTATATTTATACTAATATTGTAATATCTATACACCGTGTTTTATATTAAGTCGGCACTATTGCTAGCTTCGTTATTTTTTATCCTAAATATTTGATCCTAAAATAATAAATTCATTGATTATTTATTATTTTACTACTCCTAAAGTAGGCTGCGATAATTAATGAAATTTAGTGTACCTACCTACGTAATGTAAGGTAAAAAAATATATCGTCCTCAATAGTGTATTTTTCAATAAAAAAATACACAAAAAAAGGAGTTGTTATATTGAAAAGGATTTAATTTTAAATAAACAAATAACAGAACTTGTCTGTGTTTTAAATTAAGTCGGCACTATTGCAAACTTCGTTATTATTTGAGCTAGAAAGTCGGTTAAATTAGCAAACTAGTAGTATTTTTTCTCCTGAATAAAACGATGAAAACAGGAAAACAATTGAACATCGCGTTTTCGATATATTTAAAAAAAATGGATATTTTTTATGGAACACCCTGTATATTTTTAGATGGATCGGTTGCAAATTTTTTTTAAAGGAAAAAGTCTCTATGCACTATGATCCTAAAATAATAAAATTTTACACACAAACAAGTTCTGTTATTTGTTTATGTAAAATTAAATCCTTTTCAAGGTAACAACTCTTTTTTATGTGTATTTTTTTATAAAAAAATACACTATTGAGGACGACATTTTTTTACCTTACATTACGTAGGTACACTAAATTACAATAATTGTCGCAGCCTACTTTGGGAGTAATAAAATAATGAATAATTAATGAATTTATTATTTTAGGACCATAGTGTATAAAGACTTTTCCCTTTAAAAAAAAATTTGCAACCGATCCATCTAAAAATATACAGGATGTTCCATTAAAAAAATTAAATTTTTTTAAATATCTCGAAAACGCGATGTTCCATTGTTTTTCTGCTTTCGCCATTTTATTCAGCGGCAAAAATACTACTAGTTTGCTAATTTAACCGACTTTCTAGGTTAAATAATAACGAAGTTAGCAATAGTGCCGACTTAATATAAAACACGGTGTATAAATAAATACTTACTATAAATTATTCATAATCAGTGAGTTTGGCAAAAAAATGCTGCACAATTCAAAACCTATTTTGATTTTTCTTCGTAGGTTGTTTGGTTTTCGAGTAATTTAATTTTTTCTATAGAGGCTGGGCGCTAACAATTAATTCGAAAGCTTGACAGAGAAAAAAGAGTTTTCTTTAATTTAATTGACTGCAATCCCAAATAATTCCTAATATCATTATACATAACTGGACAGTCGAAATTAAACTACTAATCCATTTATGATAAAATGATATATATTTTATGATATACCTACGGATAACTCGAGGGACTCTACGGATAACCAGTTATTAGCAAAAAATATTTTTTTACTAAAGCTTTTTTTTGAGGGGGGGGGGAGGGACGGGCTGCACTCTCAGAACTGATTTTTGTGGACTTATGTTCTATAACCTCTTCACTAACAGTTATTGAAGGAAAATCTTAGATAATATTTTTTATGAACTTTTGGTACATTTTTTACTTTACCGACTGGGCTAATAATACTATAATAGAAAACTAACTCGTCGGCTCATCCATCAGCTCTAACCGAACTGGGGTTGGGGTTGAAAAACCAATACACTATTGAATCTTGTTTTTCTTATTCCTATTTTCCCGCGTTTATTGCTCATTGCCACAGAAGTGTCTGATAAATCAAATGAATATTCCATAACAATTTAAATAAAAAAAAAACAATCCCTGCCGCAGTGGCGGCTATGAAGTGATATGAAGTAACTACCTACCTCTTTACCTATTTTTAATTATAAATAATATATTTTTAAATCGGAAAAATGTTTTTTTAAATTATAATTTTTTCTTATTAGTAAAGGTATTAGGTAGGTATTTATTATTATTCTTTTTAATTTGAAATTTTATTGCATTTATATATAGCATTTTATACGGTACCTAAATAAAGGTAATAAAGTATGGAGCGCCAGTCTATTTATGTATCGTAAATTATTACATATTGGGATCCAGGGTGTGATTTGATGTCGAATACTGGCGCACTGGCGGTAGGATTTTTTCTGAAAGACACAAACATTGTAAACATTATAATAATAATAATTAAACTAGAGAAGTGTTGCAGCCACGGCGGACGAACCGGTCTAGCACTTCAGAATAACCCAGCACTTCTGTTTACAACATAATTCCATATTTTAAGGGTTCCACATTTGAAAGAGCATCATTATTATATTGTAATAGTTCTCCAACGCAACCTCAAGTCCTTCTTCCCGCTCGTTCTTCCTAAATAACCAATTTTTTTTAAGACTGTATTTTTTACTTTTTGTTCATTTTATACTTACCTACCTACTGACTTTTGCGTTTATTTTCATGACAGTTTAAATTTTGTGTTTTATTTAGTATACGGATTTTGATTTCAATCAGGACAGGTCTAGGTGCTATACATCAGGGTGATTTATAATCAAGAAAAAAATTACACAGTACCTATTCAGTATCAGTATTCAGTATGACACTTGAAACAAAAAACTGGTATACTTACATTTTTTTATTTAATTAGCTTCCTTACAAAGTTATTTACAAAAAAATTTTTACTTCTTATGTAGTATTTTAATTGGATACAGAAAACCAAAAACTAAATTCTTTATCTCAAATGGCATTCTGAACACTTGTATAAATTTGTTACATACCTATACCTACCTAATTTTAATTATTATAAATCACCCTACATGTTTTTGCTTAAAAATATGCAATCCAGAATCCAGTTAGTGATATTGGTATATCAGGGTTAGAACTATTTAAAGGGCCTCTACAGGGATATCATAAGCCATTAAAGAAACGAGTTCGGTTAAATTACAGAAAAGTTGCGCTATTTTTAGATGAGTATTTCACGAAAAAAAATTTTGAAATACTATCCCCAGTATTTTCGGAAATATCCTGAAAAAACTGAAAACTCTAGAAATCTAGTTTTTGACATATCATAATTTCTTATATTCAGCCATATTATTTTTTTATGTCGTTCGATATGAAAAAAATAATTGAAACCGAAAATTAATAAACTTCAGAAAAAAAATCCAAAATTTTTACTCTAATTTTTTTCAAAGAAAAACAGAAAATTTTTCGCTGAAATAGGTCAATATGAAGTCATACTGCTTGCCTTATAGTTTTTTTTAATTTCTCTATGATATTCGGTCCAAAAAGTTGTCTTTGCTTTTAAAAGAAGAACAAAAAAATTTTAAATTTATTTTTTGAAGTTTATTAGTTTTTGTTTTCCATTATTTTTTCATACCGAACGACATAAAAAACAAGGTAGGTAATTATTACATCCGCGTGTCCTAAGTTCCATCAATTTTTTCGGGACCGAGGAGCGAAATAGGGGTGCTGAGTGGGTAAGAATCTAAAATAATAGCCATTGCAAGCTAATATTAAGGTCAGAACTAAGGCTTCTTTGACACTACGGTCGAATTGCAATTTTTTTCTTCACATTCAAGGCAAGGAAAATCTTCGAGATCAACAGTAGCACGATTAATATTTTTCATTTGCATTTATTTTGCATTTGCATTCCAAAAAGCGTGACATTTGATCACTATTATTATAGTCTGGATACGTTATGAGTGAGCTTGGGAACTTATGCCGGTACTGGAGCGTTCAGATGATGAATCTGCCGCGGCCTTGCATGTTTATATATGTATTGTTATGGTATTCCTTTTTCCTCCCTTATCTTATTTATTATTATTAATTCTATTTTTTTAAATGTAATACCATCAACAAAAAATTTGAATTATTCTATGAGGGAACTCTCTTTCGCAGGTGGGTTCAGATAGATATTTCAGTATTATTTTACAAGTTTGATCAAAATAAAATAAAGAAGAATTAGTTTGAAATTATTATTATTTTTTTTATAACTTGTAACTTACAAACTGTTTTTCAAAATAAAGGAAAATCTAACCTACCTAGAGCTCTGAATCTGACTATTATCTATCTAATAATTTAAATCAATAACTATAAATAATTTGAATTAAATAACATTCAATTTTGTGTTATCTACCACCATCAAACTTCCTTGCACCTTTCTCCAGGAAATTTACTCCAATTCTCCTTCTATTCTCTAACCAGCTCTTGTTGTATAGCTTCTAATTTTCTATATAATTTCTACTTATTATGTCTTCTTTTCAACGCTCGTAGTATCTATATTTTCTTTATTATTTATCAAAAACCTTACTTCTTCTCTTCTTCTATAACAGCAACAGCTACCATCTCCTTTTCCAATTTCTAGTTTCCTGAAGAATTCCTTTTCCCAATATGATTTTACGTGTTCTTCTATTTTTTACTCGTCAAGATTCTTTCACCTGCTCCTTTAATTTCAAAATTTTCTTTTCGTTGCTTATATTATTCCTTGGTTTAAAACATCTCTTTTCTCCTCCATTTTCCTGCTTCCTTATGTTCTTGCAAAATAATTTCTTTCGTCCTTTTACTTTTTTCTCGACAGATACTCTTCAAAGTTTCTTATTCATTAATTATTATCCCCGTTGCTATCAAAATCCTTCCCCTTCACTTTTTTTTATGCACTCATTTTTTAAACAATTCAAATATATTTATTTTTTACGTTTATAATTATTAATTACTACTAATTTTTATTTGTTACAAGTCATAAATTTAATTGTCATAATATTCAAACTAGATCCAAACTTGAAATCACCGGTTTCTTACAGCTGAACCCAATTTTTCATTACAGTATACAGGGTGTTATGTAATTGAATGTCAATATTTAAGGGGGTGATTTTTGGGTCCATTTTAAGAAGAAAACTTCATAATAACGTATGTCCTAAGAGTCTTAACTTTTGAGATACAGGGCGGTAAAGTTTTATTAAAACAAATAATTTTTTCGTAATATCTGTAATACATCGCTCTGGATATTTTAATGAAATTTCGTATACAGGTATTACGCATGAAGGAGCATTTTTTCATGTACCGCGTTTCATTTTATTTCCACTAGTGACGATGGTGCAAGATCGTGCAGAATTTTACCGGCACATTTTAACAGAGCGTACAGATGGTACGCCACTGATTTCTGTTCAAATAGAAATCATTTTTGGGATCCTCATTCATTTCCAAGCAAATTTGATTACTTATTTTTTTTCAGACCGATGCACCGTTTTCGCCTAAAAAAATAAAATCTGTTTCTCTACATGATCCCAAGATTGTCGTTAAATGACAATAAAAAAATATAAAAATATGCAGGTAAAATTCTGCACGATCGTCACTAGTGGAGATAAAACGAAATGTGGTACATGAAAAAATGCCTCTTGATGAGTAATACCTGTCTATTAAATTTCATTAAAATATCCAGAGCGGTATTACAGATATTATGAAAAAATTATTTATTTTTAAAAACTATTACCACCCTGTATCTCAAAAGTTAAGACTTTTAGGACATACGTTCTTATGAAGTTTTCTTGTTAAAATGGACTCAAAAATTACCCCCTTAAATATTGACATTCAATTACAAAACACCCTGTATATGCGGTGCTAACCAGGACCGGATTCCCTAGACCTAGACCGATTTTTAGTGCTTTTTTCGCTAACCATGCATTTGCAAAGCAAATGAATACCTTCCTGGAGTTACTATAGGTACGTCCTTCACCCTTATAATAAGTGCCATAGTGAAACTGTAGGACACCAAGATTTAAATAATGACAGTGATATTTAATTGACAGTTGGTGGAGTGTCTTTATAAGATACCATTTCTCACCCTGGCAGGAATTATTTCTTTTTAAATTTTACTGACTAGTATTTATTTAATTCCTCTGGCACTTCTTGTCAGTCCCGATAATAAACTGGTATGGCAATAATACATTGGCGGTTAGTAATCAGGACAAAGTGCGGGAAGAATTATTATGACATCGGGAAAATAGGACTTATAGGATAATAAACAAGTTGAGGTTGTGTATTATTGCTTTCAAGGATGAGAAGAATATGTTTGTATTGTTTATATTGAATTGACAAAACAAAAATAATATTATTTTTTCAGCGACGGGCTATAAGTTTGACCTTTTTTCCCCGTTGACAGGTAGAAAAATGCCTCATTATATGAGCTGCATCTTATCGGGGAAAAAAATGAATTAGCAGGGAAATAAATGAGTACTTATTTCCCCGAAATGGCGGCTTAGGTATAGCTATTATTAACACTCAGATATCATTAAATTTATATCAAATATACGTAAAGGAAAGTTACATAATTACATTAATATGACGTTTATGTAATTAAATCGTTTCGTTACCCAGGCAACGTCAATTACGATAAAAGACAGTTTGAAAATCCAGGTTTAACTTTTTTTTTTAATACATATACATATAAATATTGCCATATTGAATATAGTATAATTGTCCATTAGATTTTGCTATTTTTAATTTTTGCATGCCTAATAAAAATAATTTATATCAATATAATCTTAGAGATGGTATTATCTTTTAGGTCAATGCATTACGAAATATTGTTATACGATAAGTGTTCTTAAAGAAAATTATAAGCTGCATTTTCAATTTGTTTTCGTCTTTTTATTTTATTTTTAGGGAATTATAAAAAAAAATTCCAAAGTTTGGCCAACTTTAATATGCTGGTAAAAAAAGATTATACATCTGTAACATTATAATGATTTAAATTATTTTTATAAGACCCGCAATAGGCAGACAATTGTACCATATTTTAATATGTACCTAGTACCTACCTACCAAAAAAATATTCATAATCAAAGAGGAAGGCAAAAAAGTATTCATGCCCCCTTCAAAACCCATTTTAATTTTTATTTATAAGTTGTTTGGTTTTCCAGTAATTTCATTTTTTGTAAAGGCAGCGCGCCTAAATTTAAAGTATAAAAAAATTCGGGAGCATCAAAAATAGAAAATTTACAATTGATTAAATATTGAATTCTAAGACTAAGTATGGATACGAAAAAATTACAAAATACCTTTTTTTTTGGAAATCACTCTATAATAGCTTTCTGCTTCTTTTCTCTAATTTGTATTTTTTTTTTTAATTTTCCAACGATTAGGTAACGAGTTACTAGCAAAAAAAAATACTTTTTTAACCAAAGGGATGGGTTTTTTGGTGAAGGGGGGGACGCCCCACACCCCCAGAACTAATTTTTGTCTATATGTTCTATAACCGGTTCATTAACAATTATTGAAAGAAAATCTTAGGTAAGATTTTTTATGAACTTTTGTTATATATTTTTTACTTTACCGACTGGACAATTTGTTCCGTTATTAAGACTTTTCCCCATTTTTTTTCGCAAAAATTACTTTGTACATACAGGTAGGTATCTATGAGAATTCCTGTAAGAAATTATAAGCGAATCCGAATAATGTTTTTACTTCAATCAAAATTAGGTAGGTCGGTACTATTACTACTATTTTACTATAAGTTGTTTTTTTATGCTAGTTTATTTGCCTAGGTAAATATTCCTGAAATTAATGGAATTTTAAAGGCGACAATAATGTGATATAGGGAGTATAATATTAGAAGACACAATGAGCGGGTAGAGGTATTCCACTGGATTTTTTTTTCTTTGTTCATTGACTAGAACAGCAATAAATAAATATCCGAATATCCGGAACATCCCCCTGGAGCTGACAGATATTGGTCTTGGTCATAATAAACTACAATCGGTTCATTCTGCATAATACAAAATTACAAAAATACAATAATTCTCTATCTACATTATATAATTTGAGGAATTCAGTCCTAAATGTTAATTAAAATATGGAAATTGTGATTATTAGATTTATGCGATTTGATTCTGGTTTATTTTAATACACGTCAATTTAAATGAGATAAACTATATGTTGCAAAGGTTTGTATCAAATGACCCTAGAATTGGAAAAATTATTCTGAAGTTTTCTGTGATAATACTTGATGATGACAACTACATTAAAAATACAAACCTCGAAAAATACAAACATACCTGCTAGAGTCCTAATTCGAAAATCCACAAAAAAAAATCCACAATGTTTGTGGAAATTTTGTGGACAAATGGTTATTTAATAACCACTTTTAAACACTTAAGAATAATAATAGCATTATGTGTGCGCAAGAATTTCAATTTTATCTTTACCCGTTTGCGAGATACAGCCCTTTAAAAGTAAGTATCGGAGTACATAATTTGAATCGGCGGAACGCTCTACTATAGTCCAATAAAGTCTAAAAAGTCATACGTATCGATTAAGAATACACATCCTTTTGATAGTTCGATTTATTTTGTTTCATGTACGTGGTTTTTATAGTAACCGTCCAGTTTGTCTAAACACTCCATCCCGCATAAATAAGTATACGTCAACATTGGTTTTGAATGAGAATTAAATGCACAACACAGAGGATAGAATGTCATTACGTGAATAAATTTTATGTAGTTGTCAGTGGCTCTCAAACTGACGTAAGCGCTTCAATTCATTGTTTGAATGATTTCTTCAATAATTTACGCTCGTTCACAACTTGACAATTAACTGTTTGACATTTTCTGGTTAAATTAAAAATATTAATTCGGACGGTTAGTGTGACGTCACATCTGACTTTTTAAAGTTAATCCTACTATATTGGCTTGACGTCACTACCTCTGTCTGAATCTGGTGGACCCGCGCCCCACAGTTCTCATGCATAACGCCGTAAACCAGGTATTCCGCTTCGGTGTCGTGTGAGGGGGTTTACGTTAAATGCGCACATTAAGTATTGCTAAGAAATTTAAAAGTTTAATACAAAATATAAAATTACACGAATATGGAAGAAGATTTTCAAAAGGCCGACTCACATAACTTACCTACTGTCGATGTTACAACAATGGTACTTAACACAGTGGTTCTAAAGCAGACCCGAAAATATAATAGATTTTACTATTTAACATTAAAAATGTTTTATTAAATAGAGAATCCTAATATTGCGGCACCGTGCATTGGATGAATTTGAAAGTCTCGTATCTTTTTTAGTTTTTACGTTAGAGCAAAATCATTTTGGAAAAATCTTGGAGCACATTATTATGCTAAAACTAGCTGAAGTAAACGCAAAGGAATTATTTTTCGAAAATGTTTCTTAATTGAGATACAGGATGTTGAAAAACCTGTTTTGTAAATGACACTTACACAACGTCTATCTCGGTTAAAAAACATTTTCGGAAAAAAAATTCTTTACATTTTAGCTTCATCTGCAGCTCTTCAATTTATATGGTATTTATGGTTAGCTATTAACTAAAAATAATAAAGATAAAAAATGTAAATAAAAAGTTAAGAGCGCTACATTTGAGTTTTTATCGAAGACAATTTTATTGAGTCCTATCGAAATTTAATAAGTACCTATGATGGCTTTTTGTATCAATTTAAAATGGCATTTCCAAAAAGCAATAATAATAAAAAAAAACTATACACGCAGTACACACAGTATAAAGTTAGTAAAAATATCCTCCCGCGGAATACACTGTCGTGTCTTATTTGCTTAATTAGACATGCACCTAAAAAAATTGATAACTATTCTGTTTTGCCTAAGAGTTCGGTCAGTATTTATATTTAGCTATCCTACAGTTTCACTATGGGCATCTACAATATAGGGGTGGTTACCTATGGTAACACCAGGAAGGTATTCATTTGCTTTGCAAATACATGATTAGCAAAAATAAAGGCCTATAAATCGGTATAGGGAGTCCGGTCCTGGTTAGTACCGCGTATAAACACATAGTAAACAAGCACTAGAAGAAGTGTTGAAGTGGCCTATCGCGTCGTAGCGTTGCCGACGATACAGAGACGGATCCGAACGGATATAGCTTTCTATATCCTGGGTACGATATGACCCAGACTATAGGGACTGATGTCACGCTTTTTGGAATGTAAATGCAAAATAAATGTAAAGATCAAAATAATAATCGTGCTACTGTTAATTTCGAAGATATTCCTTGCCCTGATATTGAATAAAAAATAACAATGCGACCGTAGTGTCAAAGAGGCATTAGTTGTGACCTTAATATTTGTTTGCAATATCTGTTTTTAGCTTCTTACCCACCCAGTACACCTATTTCCCTCCTCGATCCCGAAAAAATTTATGGAATAACTTAGGAGACGCGGATGTATATATTTACTAAGAGTTCTAATACTTCCCCATCATCGTTTGTTCCCTCTAATGAAATGAAATATCTTGCTTGTCGAATACCAAAACCTGCAATACTGCAATGAACAGATATCTGCAATGAACGGGGAAATACCCAAGCACCTATAACGTTCAATATGACAACAGCGCTAATGACTTGTGATGTGATGAAGTTGCATGTCTATAGGTAACACGTAAATTTGAATCAGTTGTTGCATTGTAAGATTTTTGTTTTTTTGTATAAAATTAAACAAGAAAGAAGAAGAAAGAAGGAAATGTGAAGTGTCAGGTAAACAATAAAGTCCCTCTGAATTGAGGGACTCTAGTCAACAACTGTCTGAAATCTGCAATGGTTACGCCAGGATACTAAACCACAACCATGCAGGAATATTATTAATTAATTATAAGGCAATTGAATGGTCGAGTGGTGAAGTTACTTAAAAAATCAGGATAAAAATGCCTGACGAGGCTCTCTAATTCTTGTAGTTATGTTCTTGCATGATTTCTATTAGAGTTCTTATAGCTTAAAAAACATTCAATTGCAAATAAATGATTGTACTTTCTTTATAATACCTACATTTATTTATTTTCACATTTGTTGGGTATTAGCAAAATCAAAATAAAATTTAATATGTATGTACAAAGAAGGGAATTATGTATTTCAAAAAACCCTATAATGATTTCTTTTAATAATAATATCCCTTGAAGAATTCTGTATAAATGTTTTATTTTTCATTATCGTTAACTTTGACCGACTAATTTTCATCGGCAAATCAATTTATTCATTATGCCATTTGAAAAAATTTGCTTAAAGAATTTGAAGAGCTTCCGAATAATGAAAGTAAAATTGTTTATTCCTCTTATTGGGGTACGGGACCGTGAAAACTTTGATTTGACTTGATCAACATAAATAAATACACTTCTACACTTATTAACACTTATTAACATACTTTAAACATTTATTTATTAATTAAATGAATGTAGGTATGTATAACAAAATAAAGTGTGAGCCATAAAAAATTGACTTCTAATCCGCGTTACCAACACAAATTTATGTTCACCACTAAATCGTCCTGGTATTCCCACTAAAAAATCACCAGAATTTTGAAAATAGCCTCGTAGGAGAGGGGGGAGGGGAAGCGCCGCAGGCGAAAATGGTTGAAAGTTCAAGTCAAGGTTTTCAAAAATTTTCCAGTAGTTGAAAATTTATTCAATCTTAAAATAAAAAAATTAAAACCAATTTTTGTAGTCAATCAGCTACAGGAATTAACAAAAAAAAATTCGATTCATTATTATTATCAACCAGCAAAAACAATTTTTTCAAATGAAGTTTCTCAAGTCCTGTTTCTTATGTACAATACAACATAAATATTATGAACACAAAAAAGAAAGAATGAATAACGGGTGGTATTTTATGATCAATAGCTGTCAGCTCCCGGGATTAATTTATTGCTTTCCTTTTAGTTGGCTAGTGGCAATAGTGGCATCCTCATACCTACCCTCTGCCTCTTGATGCTATTAGGTATGTTTATTACATATTGGTATTTCTGAAGATTTAAAACTATGAATCTGTTTGTTATTTACTTCGCTCTATTTAGTCACCCTATCAGATTGTTGAATTATATTTTAAAAATGCGCCCTAAATTTCCATTAAATTTATTAAACAAAACATCAAAATAAGAATTCTCATTGTATTCATAACATATTTTACTTAGTTGAACAATGGTGACCAAATTTTATTAGAAGCCATTTAAAAACCCAGTGACCAGAATATCTTAAATTTCCTCTTACTTCTAATGTCAGTTACAAACGTCTCAGAGCAATAAAATTATTTAAATCAAAAAACCGCCGCATTAATTTTGGCGTATTATTTTATACGAGTAGGTAACTGCATATATGGTCTACTTAGATAATATTTTTTCAAAGGAAAGATATTTAACCCGTCAATGATCTGACCGATCAGTTTCTGGTCAGGTTGGAACACTTTCTTTGAAAAAACAATTTCAAATGAGCCGTGTTGGGAAACACTTTTTGAGTTCAGATAGTTCAGTTTGTTAGCTGCGTTGAGCTGCACTCCCGAAATGAAGAAAAAAATAGAAATATAGTCAAAGAGACCTTAGTTGTGACCTTAATATATTAGTTTGCAATAGTGGTTTTTAGCTTCTTACCCTCCCAGCACCCCTATTTCGCTCCTCGATCCCGAAAAAATTGATGAAGCTTAGGATACGTGGATGTAAATATTTACCTTTTTTAATTTTTAAAATGGGGTAAGTAGTTTTTCGAGCGACATGAACCTGCGTTTTACAAAAAAAGTGAATAGGCAGTTGTGAGAAAAGACGTGGTTCAGAATTGTATGAACCATCTAAAATATATACAGTGGTTCAGCTCAGCACAAGTATGATGGTTCAGGATGGTACGGTTTTTTTTGTATAAAATGATAAAAAATAAATATCTTTTTTCGTGATGTATATGTTCAAAAATATGATATTCGAATAATGACAAATAAATATACGCCGAGAGACGGGCTCCAACTGCTTATTTAAGCCATGGTTCAGGATGGTATGAAATTTCGACTGGCTCAGGAAGGATATAAAGATCTATATATATATATATATATATATATATTTCTCCAAAAACGCGAAATTTCGATTTTCAAAACGCTCCTGTAGCTTTATCTTTAAAGATTAGTGAACGAAATTTTGGATCCTTTTAAAACGTTGGAATGATGTTAGATTTTCGTTGAAAAAATTTTCAAAAGTCGAGTCACTTCTACAGGGTGTCCCTTCAAAATTCCCGCAATCCGGTTCTTGTGGTATCATTTCAGGTCGCAGTTTTCAATCTAGGAGGCTGAAATTTTTGTGGGAGTAAGATATCCATAAGGAGTGGTCTGGTATTGCACTTGAGCAAAATCGGCCAAGCCGTTTCAAAATGGCAGCCATTTGAATTTTTTGAAAATTTGCTATTTTTTGAGCCCCTGTATGAGCAAGATGGCAATAAAACTTTGAAATAAAATTAACAAGATTGGAAGAAAACTATTTGAAATTTGAATTAAAGCAATAAAATTGGCATTATTTATATTAATAAGCCAGTGGCGTGGGTAGGAAAAGGGTAAAAATGCCTAAATTTCTATAACCGTTTATGAGTTCATTTTTAAAGAAATTGAACTGAAATTTTCACAGTAGGTAAGTACACTAATATCCTTTAACCCTTAAAAGTTTCAAGAAGTAAATAAGAAAAATGACGGAGATATTAATATTTTTTTCATATGATGTTTATTTCTGTAAAATTTTAAAACCGCTGCTGTAGCTTCATATTTAAGGATTAGTGAACGAAATTTTTTACCCTTGTGAAACTTCGAAATAACATTTGATTTTCGTAAAAAAAATTTCCTAAAGCTGCGTTACTTCTACAGGGTGTCCCTCCAAATTAAAAACAAAAACCGTCTATGAGGCACGGTTTCTGGTCGCAGTTTTCAATCTAGGGGGCTGAAATTTTTTTATGAGTAAGATAGCCGCAAGGAGCGTCTGGTTCTGTATTTGAGTAAAATCGAGCCGTTTCAAAATGGCGGCCTTTTCAATTTTAGAAAAAATTGCCAAAATTTTATCCCCTATACCTACCTACCTATAAGCAAGTTAGAAAAACAAATTTAAACCAAATTAACACGATTGGAAGAAAATTATTTTAAATTTGAGTTAATGCAGTAAAATTTGCATATTTTTCATTAATAAGCCAGTGGCGTGGGTAGGAAAAGGGTAAAAATGGCTAAATTTCTATAACCGTTCATTAGCCTTTTTTGAAGGAATTGAGCTGAAGTTTTTCCAGTAGACAGTTTTAACATGATGTTTATTCCTCTAAAATTTCAAATTTTCGGTTTTCAAAATTCCCCTTTCACTTTTTGCGAATTAATTAAAGGCAGTGTAAAGAATAGTATTTTTTAAGTAAAGTTAGCCAGTGGCGGACACAGGAAAAGGAAAAAAAATTAAATTTGCCATTTTTTTTTTTTTTTGTTAAATTTAAAAATCCATTCTAAGGGACGTTTTCAAACTAAATGAAATGAAATTTTCTCAGTAAACCACTACGCTAATATGACCTGACTATGGAAAATTTCAGAAATCCCATTTAAAAAGCAGTGTAAATATTCATAATTGAATCGCATAAAAATACACTATTTCTGCGATTGATGCGCAAGAAGGTTTTTTACATCGGCAATCGATTGCGCGTGAAAAAATATGAAACTTTTTTTCTGAAAACGCAAATTTAATCGACTTATGCAGCTGCCAAAATTAAATTTTTTAAGCTTTGTGAATTTTTAACTCTAAAATGGTAGCTTTCTAAGAAAATGCGCAAGAGACAAAAAGTGCTTGGATTTGCGCAAGGAACCGTCACGAATTTTTTTGAACACAGGCGCTGAAAACAGAGTTTTCGTTAATTTTGAGCTATTTGTACCGAATGAAAAATTAAACTTTTCTTGATGGAAAATTGTTAATTTTGAGCTGCTTGTACCAAAGGAATAATTAAACTTTTCTTGAAGAAAAATCTAACTTGTGGTTCTCTTCTAAACCTCACCGTTCTCGAGTTGAAAATTCAAAAATTTTAAAATTTTCAATTTTGAAGGCTAAATTAATTGAGAAAATTTGCGTTTTCAGAAAAAAAGTTTAAGACAAAAGTCTCATATTTTTTCACTCGCAATCGATTGCCGATGTCAAAAATAGGAAGTTCCATTTAAAAAAACAAAGTTGACCTTGAATGACCTTGAACCTTGTACCCAAGGTCAAAAGTATTAGTACCATCGAATGTCCCCCTTTAAGTTGTACAACTTTTGTACCAAACAATTTTTGATTCAAGGTCACTGACAAAAGTTATCCGGGGTGGGACATTAAAATGGGACACCCTGTATATGTATGTAAACCTAATAATTATTTCTTCGAAACTTCTTGTTGAATATTAAGGTAAAGAAAAAACTTACAACGTCTCTGAAGTCTCTAAGTCTAGGGGGACAAATAGAGAGATTTATTATAAGATACTTTAAGGACATTATAGAAATCCTTACAAGAAGTTCAGGGGGTAAAGCAGTGTGAAATATAAGTGCGAACGTTGGATGTACATGTACAACTGGATACATAAATTTTTTGTAGCTAGATACATCTGAAAACAATAAAAAATTCAAAATAATTGTATGAGTTGCTTTACTTTTGAATAACAGATTGGATTTGAGTTACCGCACAATACATGTCGTATTGTTAATGTTTACGCCAAATGAAGTATTTCAGATATCGATTAATAAGACTATAAACATGACCAAATATACCTACCTACAATATTCAAAACAATTACAATGTGAGTTTCCCAACAATTGTAAGCAACATGAATAGATAATAACGAAATGGCTGGAATCGATTTAAAATTTTTTGGGTTAATTCAAAATGAAGCGAATTTAATTTCAAACAACTTCTCATGTATTCAATTAATAATATACATCGTTAACATTTCCATTTTGTTTGATCTTCAATGATACATATTATTAGGCTCCCTTGATTTTACCAATAATTTTTGTTAATTATTTTTATATCAAATTGCTGCTAACAGTTTTTTTTTCATTGAGTGGTTAACTTGCTTTATTTAGTTTAATGTACTGAATAATAAAAATTCACCCACAGTATCATACAAAATATTTGGTTTCGTAACTTTGGAAGTTGAAAAATTTATTGTAGGTACTACTCAAAAAATGCTAATTGACACGTCCATATCGGGAATATCTACTAACGTGAGAAAATCTTGGTGATATTTACCAAAAACACTTTTATTATGCAACACCTCTATTAACTTAGATTGCCTAGGATGAGATCAAGAAATCGGAGTACTTAATGTAAATTACAGTTTATTTTTGGAAGCTTCCAACACTTGAAGAACTAAGTCTGCCGAGTCTTCAGCACACCCTATAGCTAAAGTAATTCCACATCCTCCGTGACCATAATTGTGAACAATTTTTAATAATCGACTTCCGATTGGTTTCATTTCCAATTCTAATCTGACTTCATCTCTCCCTGGCCGTAATCCAACAACTTCTTTAGAAACTTCAGCGCCCTTTATTGCAGGCACGAGAACGCTGCAACCTTCCCTTATATTTCTAGAATCGAATTCAGTAGGATTTGTATTGTAATCACCTAAGACCTTAGTGCCTCCAAGTATAACAGTATTCATATTTGGAATTACGTAGTTATTTTCTTCAGAAGCTAGTAGAATAATATGATTTTGGCCAGGAGCTACAACTTTCATTATTTGGCCTCTTATAGGTTTCACTCGAGGATCTTTTGCTAGATATTTCGAATTCAAGCCAGTGCAGTTAAGTACAACATCGAATGTTTTTAATTCTTCGAAATCCTTTATTTCTTTTTGTATGATCTTACCTCCATTCCTAATAAACTGTTTTTGAAGGTAAGGTAGAAAACTTGAAGCCTCCCATGTAAAACTAGTGAAAATGTAACCACCAGTAAATGTTTTATTATATTTTATACCTAGCTTCTTCAGTTCTTCTTTGCTGTATTCGTGGTAGCCGATACTATGCTTTAAAAAACTTGGTAGCGTATAATCGGGCTCGTTTGTAAGATAAGTCGCAGGTTGCAAGGAAATCCCATGTTCTCTAGCATATCCCTTTCTCCACTGATCAATGACATAGTCTTGTGTCATCTTAAACCAACGTAAAATTTTTTCTTCGGATGTGTTGTGACTCAAATAAGGCATTATAAATCCAGCTGCTACATCACCTGTGGTGTTTGGTGAGCACTCTTTGGTGAAGATAGTGATTTCCAAGGTCGGTCGTCTTTTTTGCAGTGCAACTGCCGCTGTTAAACCTATCACTCCACACCCAATCACTGCTACTTTTTGTTTTGATGACATTTTAAGAAAAAATGGTAACAAATAAATATAAAGGCACGTGAATAAATTTCTATCTTGCTAGACCTACCGTGTTGTTATGGGCTAAATAATAATAAAATAAGATAATTTATAAAACAAGATTACTATATGTTACTAAGGTCAAAAATGAGTAGGTTAAAGAGCTATGTAGATAAGATAGACGGGAGGATATTATAACAATTATATGTCTATACCGGGTGGGCCAATCTTATAGAGTAAATTGATCTATTCTTTCAATGAAAAATGATAGTAAGGTAGGTAGCTGTGATTTAGATATTTGAAATAAGTTAAACATGGTAAATGGAGGTCACCTATTATCATTGCGCGATACATGCTTCATACACTCTTTTGAAAGAACTAGTCATTTTTTATGATAAATTCCTAGGAATAATCTTGTTAATTTTAAAACATGATAGTTGGCTATAAAACTTAAGGTGAAATAAATGACAACTGTCTACAAAAAAACAGGAAGGGTATTGTTTTAACTTTGACGGACTATTAGCCACTCCCGCGTTTTTCAGCCTGATCACGATATACAATCCAGATAAATTCGACTGTGGCAGACAGACCGACGGACAAATAAGATTACCGTTGATTATTTTTATAACCATAAAATTTCTTACTATTATTATTATGTGTTTTGTGGATGAAAAACAAAAAGTTATAAACAGTTGTTAGTATTGCTGGAAATAGGAGTCAATACAAATGCTCTATTCAAATAATTTCAGATTCTATCTCTACCAACTTTGGGATTACAGCTATGCACACTGTATAGAATTTGTACAGTGATTTAAAAGGAAACTAATTCAAAATATCAGTGAATACGTAGGTACTTAATTAACAATTACATATTTATCTTATCTAACTCCATTTATATCTAAATATCTAAATCAACAATAATTATTACGGTATGCAAATTATACACTGTGTTGCACAGGAAAGGTAACGTAGGGTAAACACTACGGTGAATATTATTATCCCAAGCCACTCTGGCTTAAAATATGATAATTTACTAGGAAACTTCATAGTATCGTAGGAAACTTTGTAGTTTCCAAGGAAGCTGTATTTTTCAAAGTATATATGTCATTCATAAGTTATTTATTGTCAAAGTATTGATGATTATTTTTTACGCGTACCTATTCCCTATGTAACATTTTCTACGCAACACTGTGTATACCTATAAATGAGACTAAATTCATATAAGCCCGTTTAGTATACAGGGTGCACCATGTATCCTTCTCTATATTATTGCTGTCTCCTAACGCTAACGGATACAGGGTCGGTTAAACAAGTCCAAAGGAGCGCAATTTTGTGGCCATCTCGATTCCGTCGAGACATACAAGATATCTGTGACCGTTCCTGAAATACCCTGAAAAAACTGAAAAATCGATATTTCTTATTTTTGCGATATCTTTTTTATTATTGGAGATTAATGAATAATTTTTTGTGGGCTTACATAAGTCGTCAGGAGCTACCCATCTAACATTTCAAAAATTTTCAAAGCCGACTAGATCCCAGAATTTTCATAGTTAACTTTCGTTTTTCTTATGGCCACCATAGTGTTTTTTTATGTTGTTCGGTATAAAAAAAATCATAAAAACAAGAAATTATTAAACTTCAAAAAATAAATTAAAAAAATTTTCCTTCTTCTTTTTTCTTTACAAAAAAGACACATTTTTAGACCGAATTTCATAGATAAATTAAAAAACCATAAGGCAAGCACTATTTCGGCGTATTTTACAAATGTTGACGTTTTTCGACGATTTTTTATTAGATTTTTCTTTGAAAAATTAAGAATAAAGGCCTTGAAAATTTTTGAAATGTGAGATGGATAGCTCTTAACGGCTTATGTAAGCCTACAAAAAATTATTTATTAATTTCCAATAATAAAAAAGATATGACGAAAATAAGAAATCTCGATTTTTCAGTTATTTCAGGATATTTCAGGAACGGTCAGGTCAGGTCAGGTCAGGTCAGGTCAGGTCATATCTTGCATGTTTTGACGAATTCGAGATGGCCACAAAACTGCGCATCTTTTCTCTAATTTAACCGACCCTGTATCTCTTAGCGTCCAGGAGATAGCAATATAGAGAAGGATACATGGTGCACCCTGTATAGGTATGAATCCTTAAAAGTGTGAGTTACAAAAGTCATGATAAAGTTTGGCCCCATCCATGGTGGTAACTATTCTTTAGGCTGTTCCTAAATAATATTGAGGGGGGGAACTCTCCTTACAAATAATTCAAATTGATGGCTGTTTAAAACATTTTTTTTTTCGAAAAATTATTATTTGTATCAAAACTCAAAAATAGGTACTGACCGTTAAATTAATCTACAACTTCTACAACTCCTAAAGACTTTTTTGATAAATCTAATAGTTGATGAGAAAAATACTTTTGAATATGACCGTTTATTTTTGAAAGTCCGTGAGTAATAGAAAGTTTTTATCTTTTAATTCACGAATTTAAAGCCCATCCGTCCAGTGGAATACGTATGTACGATGTTGTATGAAAGGATTGACGCATCCGTCATGTGGACAACCGGGGGGTTCGGGGGATACGGAGTTTCCCCTAGCGAAAGGGGTCTTCCCCCAGAAAATAAAAAAAGACTCTTAAATATAAAAATATCGTATTTTTTAGTTATTTTTGTGCAAGAAATAAACAATTTAATTTTATATTGTCTTTACAATATTTTAAATATTTTTGACTCCAAAATTTGAATGCTTGAATAATACTTACCACTTGTATAACAAATTTTATAAAGATATGATTAAACAATAATATTATGGAAGTCATAGTTGATTCCGGGCTGTTTTGCAGTGGTCCATAGGGATTTTGCTCCAAAGATTAGTCTACAGCTGTGTCACTCTTACCCCCGCATTAAATTCGCAATGGAAACAGAAAAGAACGGAAAACTATCATTTCTGTGTCCTCGTTAACAGGAATTAAAATGGCACCCTGGGCCACAGGGTCTATGGAATACCAACACACATATATCGATATTTACACAAGAACTCCAAACATCATCCAGGTCAACAACGAGCAGTAATAAAAACACTGGTGAATCTTTCATCCCGAATTTGTCAGACTAAACACCTCCAAGGAGAGTTAGATCTAGATGATGCTTTCCGGGCGAATGGATGCACCGCTCAAGGAATTAAATTATTTCTTTCAATTTATAGTACCTACCTAATTTATTAACTAGGTAATATACAGTGCTTCCCAAAAGTAACGGATAAATTCGATAAAACGGAGAGGGCTGTTTTTTTGAAAAAATAAAAAAACAGGTCGATTTTGTTTTTGAGTTGTTCAACTTTTGACATAATATTTGGGTATACAGGGTGATGCGCGAAATAGTGGTGATGTCATCGGCATTTTTTTAAATGGCAACCCTTATTTTTTATTCCATTTTTTGATACTTAATTTAATTGCCAGTATGGTAATGTAATCAATTTGTAACCTTAAATAAGGAAATTTCTGAGAAACAGCTTGTGAGTCGAAATTGTGCACTTTTTACTGATGTGAAAATCGGAACATTAGCGATAAAAATAAAAAAATATCAAATAAAAATTACTGTTTCCATGGTAATTTTATAAGATCTGTCTATTAAATTAAGTCTATCAAATTGAATCTGTTAAATTAAATTAAATTAAATCTATTAAATCTGTGGAAATTAAGTTATTTTCTCCGAAATTTCCTTTATAAACGTTACAAAATGATGACATTACCGTATTGGCAATTGGATGAAGTATCAAAAAATTTAATAAAAAATAAGGGTTGCCATTTAAAAAAAGGCCGATGACGTCACCACTTTTTCGTGCATCACCCTGTATACCCAAATATTATGTCAAAAGTTAAACAACTCAAAAACAAAATCGACCTGTTTTTTTATTTTTTCAAAAAAACAGCCCTCTCCGTTTTATCGAATTTATCCGTTACTTTTGGGAAGCACTGTATATTACACTAACATTGAATGAAATATTGAATGAATCATTTGTTATAAAGATTGAAAAGCTGTTTCTGTTGCTATCTTCTTAAAGTGCCATACCCGCATATCGGGCGTAGGCTACCTCTCGCATATGTCTGTGGTGCGCGAGCTATCAGTTTACACAGACATATGGGACCTCCCTTTTTATTGCCGGAGTCCGAAAGGCACTGTTTGAAAGGTTTTACTAGGCAAGGGTACTTGCGGTGGTTTGCCATTGCCTTCCGCAAGGTGGATCCCGATCTTGGCTTGAGAAACACAACAAATACAGTTCATCGGTTATTTATTGGCGGAGAATTCTCTGAATTAATCTGGACAGATAGCAAAAATATTGATTCAGGCAGTGGCGTGCAAAAAATGATGCTCATAACTCTCACATATGGACAAAATCTTGTTAATTTTCACCTGATAATATTCAATCGAGTATTCAATATCAACCACGCCGCCTATGGCAGGTGCAATTGGATGAACGTTTTAAATGATAAACACTCATTATCGAGACAATCACAAAGATAAGAGCGAACAAAAAATCGAATGTTCAGGGAGATCCATGCAAAAGTGTTAAATTATTTCTGTTCTCTATACATTTAGATAGGACTTTTTTGAATCACGAGTATACCGATAAAAATTTTATTGCTTATCAATTTTCAAGAATTCTCCGCCAATAAATAATCGATGAGCTGTAAATTGTCGGCTGCTGGTAAGTTTCGAACCAAGGTATATCGGCACGGCGGACCAACGCGCTATCCACTGCGCCATGGGACCCACTGTTGCTATAGATAGGTCTTAAATCTATTAAGTGATCTTCGAGAAAATCGGGAAGATTCTTACAATTTGTGACGTAATCTTTATCACAAATTTAAAGTCTGACGTGGCGAATAAATACTATTTTTGTTAAAGTTAAGGCTATGACGAAAATTACGTCACAAATTCATAACTTCTTCCACATTTTCCCTAAAGTGGCAATAAAAAAAATCTACTTATAGAAGCTTTTCAATGTTAACAAATGCTCTGTTTACCATTTCTCTCTTAAACAATTAGGAGAGCCTCAAATTAAACCGAAAAATCAATATAATTGCGCCTTGAAAAATTTTTAACGGCCGTTTTTTTATAAAAATAATCACTGCGCGGTCCAACTGGATCGTTTCCCTAATTCGTATTGCAGTCAGCTGTGCTCACAGAAAATCAAGTCCCACTCAGATGACATCGATTTTTTTAATGAATAAGTAATACTAAAATGCTTATTAAACTATCTATACGTTAAGTAGCAGTAAATTGTTTGGACTACTAAAGTGGTTTGGTTTACATCAAAATTAAGGTGTGGTGTGTTATAATATGTCTAGTTGCTCTGAATTGTATGCATTTAATGCGAATGATGGATTAAATTGTATTCGGTGACACTATTTGCATGGACAATTTACTTTTAAGCCATCCGATGAAATTTCAAATTGAGAACAGCCACTCTGCCATAAACAGAAATTGTCATGCGAATTTTCAGGAATTCCAACAGAAGTATGTGGCTGTATTCAACTCTATTGGTGTGCAACAATGCAGTTAAATGGCTCAAACTACATTTAGGTACTAGAACTGCAAGGGACAAACAAATTCTTGTTAGGACTCGTTTATTGAACTATTAAACTAATACAATGATCGTCGTATTCGTAATAATGGGAATATTATGCGAAATCGTATTAAACCATATCGCTTTCATTTTTTAGTCAATGCATTGCAGAATTATAGACCAACTGGTAAATGTGATTTAAATTTAATGACACTTCCCAGAAGCGATATATAAAATAAATCATACCAGATAGAAGAGTATCCTTGTATACTGTAATATAATATAATAGGTATACCATAAATTCAATAAATATTGATAACTCAATCATCCTGTCAGGTATATATTTTAATTCCTGCTAATTCCATAAAATATCGACACTCAAACAATGATCCATTGATACAACGGATAAAAAATCATGAAGTTAAGTCATCAATCTGGATCATGCGAGCTTTTTGTTTATTATGCATCCTGATAAACTGTCCAAACTTCGTAAAGAATAATTGCTACCAAATAGGTGCTGTAGGTATATTTATTATAATATTTTTACATGGAGGTTTTTATCACAACATAAAAAAAAACTTATTAATTATTTACATCGTGTGATCCACAAATTTTTTCATCAACTTTTGCCTTGAATAAAATGAACCATAGAAGCCAGATAAACTATACAAACAATTGGAAGGGCCTAATTGAACAACTCCAATCAGTGATCTACAGATCATACAGCAATGAATAAAAACATGACTTACATAATGGACTTTGTTAGAGTGAAGAAACGGTTAAAAAAAAAGAATTTTTCTCTCTTTTGATCCAAAGAATCTAAATCAACTGACAAACAACTCTTGTTATAATATTCACCCAAAGCTTACGAAAATATAGTTTCAAGAATTATTTCCTCTCTCATGCGCTCGAGGCGATTCTACCCTAAGTTGTGTTATCATTTCATTTTGCTATAGATATCTTTCGTTTCGCCTAATCTTGATTAAATTTTACTATCTGAATGAAATTAAGTACCTACAACATTCAGAGACCGAGTTTGGTAATTCCCGAGAACTTTTTAAGAAAATTATTCAGCAATAAAAAAAGGTTGAGCCCTCTTTTCACTCCACGCGCCCTCAAATAAATTATCATATCACTACTTCGAAATCTGAGATTACGTTACGAAAGCAGACTAGCCTACACCTAACTCACAAATAAGACAAGTTTCTTTGTTGTTTGTTTTGTCTGGACGTGTTCAATCCAATTTATGTATTCCAATTTCAACTTAACTCCAAACAGGAAAAAAGAATTCTGGAGGATAAAATGTGCATGCTGTGTTTACATTGTTGCCCTGGCAACTCGTTGAAGTTTCCATTGTTGTTTCCTTCGTCGAACAATCAAATACGAAGCACTCAGATAAGGAATGTGCATCAAGCTGGAGATATTCACACGTACAGGAATGGTATTGAACTTACTTTATCATAGCACATGTGAAGCGATTGGGTGCTTGCGGGGATGGGGAGTATTGACTGGTAATAATTGTAAGCAACTTTCACTTCAATCTCAGATGACATACTTAGATAATACTTTGAAAAGAATAATCGTTTTGTTACAGTGTTTTTATAATCTCAATATGTACCTGGTATTGGTATTGGTATTGGTATTTTAACTAAATGTGAGAGATGGTTTATTAGGTCCCAAACACTGAAGCCAGCGGGCTTATTGTATTTCTCACATTTAGATTCTCCTTGATTAGAAGAGCTCCGTTCCTTTGACAAGGTTTAGCAGCCCGCTAACCAAGGTTTTTTCCGCCAGATGGCTCCCGGGACTGATTGGTCCCAGGACCGCATAGCGCGTTCGTGCGAATGCTGGACACTCGAATATCACATGAGAAGCTGTCTCGTCTTCTTCATTGCCAATATGTACCTACTAACAACTCATACCTATCCCTACTTTGTTCGATGGATCTTTGCGAATAACGTATTCACTACGACAAACAAAAATGGGCAACTCAATATTTTCATGATAACGGGCGTAGGTATCCCTATCCGTACGTCTACTGAGGCTCATACATAGAAAAAAGGACAGAACATAAAAACGTCAGCTTAGCTTGCAACCAACGATTACTCGGCTGCTACCGCTTGTGGAGTCTTAATAGACATCCGAGAATACTTGAATAATTTAATAATATATTTGTAGCTCATAGTTATCACAATTAGAAACACACCAGAGTGTGAAAAGTGTAGCGTACATTTTATTACTAGAACCTATACCTATACAGGATGTTCCGTAAGGAATGGTCCGAGGTAAAAAGGAAGATTTTTCTTTTCGAAACATCATGCTCTGACACAACTTTGCTCCAACATATTATTGATAATAAAAAAGATACCAAAGTTCACACCAAAGGCAAAGTTCACATTCGCAAACATATTTTTCGGAATAATTTGAAACATTGTAAACGCATGAACCAAGAAATTTGGGAGGTGGTACTTTACGGTACGAGAAATCATAATTTGACATCCGTTTCGATGTATTTTCGAGAGGGCGCCACGTAAGTCATCTTATTGATGGTATAAATGAACGCTTAACTATTTTACCCTTGACGCTCTCTCGCTTTTTATTTCAAAATATTGAAGGTACTTACATGAATACTGCGAAAAAAGGTATACCAGTCGTCACCCCAAAAAAATTAGTCCTGACTGCAGTTTAATATTTTCCTGCATAATTTAAGTACACTGGTAGGCTTGTAAATACCACATTTTGATAACTTAGCATTTTCGACTTTGATTGATTAACAAAGTGAAAATTATTTCGACAACTTTAATTTAAGAAAAAAAAAAGAAAAAAATAAATGAGAGGATTACAATAGTAGATAGTATATCAAGGGCGAAATGAAACCAATTTTTTTTCAGCGCGATCGCGTTAGAACACTGAAAGTTTTATGTAAAATAATTATCAACCACCGTCAATCGTTAATTAGTTATAGATATACATTATTACTATTTTAGCGCGCTTCGACTTGTTTGAAACATCCGTGTATCGTGGTATCAATTTCAGGAGCTCTTAACTGCGTGCTTTCTTTCGAGCTGTGAAGCTCTCACCTGTCGTTATCGTTATACTGATAACAACAACTGTGAAAATTTGTTGGCCCTAGGACTAGAAAGCATTCGTTAGCAGGATGGAGAAGTTTCAACACTTTGAAGCAAACCACTGTAAAAAACGACAATACATGAAGTTTCATTCGCGAAGAAAGCACTGATAAAAACACAGGCACAGGTGTATATTAAGATAACAAATTAGCTAAGGTAGCTAGAACAGGTAAGTGTTACTCCATAAACGAAAAAACCACAACGTCAACACGCGCGGATGTTGCCTATCTGGTCGCATGTGCCCTTCTACCATATCCTGTGTTACCTCTGATAATGCCATCTTTGGCAAATCCCCTGCCTAATTTTTGCGCGTCCCTTGCGTGCGATTTTTCCCACGTTCCTTCGACTTGCGCTTCAGAAATTATTCTTCAAGATCAGTGAAGTTATTAACGATTTTTTTAGTAAAAAGGTCGTTGAAATTCCTACATGGAGAAAATTTTTTTTTTTCACTGTTTTAATAATGTAACATAGGTATGTAAAAGTTACACATAAAAAGTTATTCCAAAATTTTTATGTTCGTGCGTTTACAATAATTTCAAACTATTTCGGAAAATATATTTTTAAATGTTAACCTTGCCACCCTGGGTCTTTTTTATTATCAATAATTTGTTAGAGCAAGTTGTGTTAGATCAAGTAATATTTCGAAACGAAGAATCTTCCACTTCATCAGGGACCATTGCCAACAAAATACCCTGTATCATTAATATGCGAGCAAGAATACACTATAGGACAAACATTTACAGTTTTACATATTTTATTGTTTGTTCAGTTATAACAATACCGTCCACCCAAAAACAACAACAGCGGAACTTTCATAACTTCACAGAAAAACAGAATGATGTGTAGATTTATTAATAATTCAGTACATTTAATGAATAAATTCATTTAAATATGCTAATAAATAGACCAAATATTTTATAACCTTGCAATAAATCATTGGAATATTTCATTTTATTTCAATTAAACTGGAATCTTCAATATATGAGTATTTCCAATATTCTATTATATTTGGAGTAGAAGTAGACTCAGATATATTTCAACCAGCTGAAAAGATTCTTTTGGAATGTACTGAAAATATAGACCCATGTCATGAATATATTGTGTTTTTCCTTTGGAGCTTTTCAATTTCATTTATGAACAGATCTAAATTACGGAAGTGACGAGTTTCCGATTGACTTGGTGATTTTGAAAAGTGAATGAAACAGAACTAAACGCAGCTAATAATTTACAACTCGTCGGTAAGGGTGTCAATAAAAGATGTGTTGTTCAAAAAATAATATAAAAAAATAGAGCAAACACTTCGGAGAGTTAACTAGGTATAAATAAACCGTATAGTATTTGTGAAGATTTATAACAATTTATTTCAAATAATAAACTCGCATCTAAATCAACACACTATTAATGCCTATAGTGATGTACCAACCTATACACCTTTTATTTAGCAAAAGAAAATAAGCAACAGAATAGAAACCATACCTGATTATTGTTGTTGAAATTCCGTTGCAAGAGCAATTTTTTTCACTTTCATCCATTAGTTGATTTGTTTCAGCGCTTTCTAAAGTGAAAAGTTGACCAGAGGTGCTGTTTGGATCAGGAGTCGAGTGAAGGCAAGAAACTTCAAATAGTGTAAACAACACATAAATTATGATAAAAAATTCAATTTTGAGCATTATGTTATGTGATTCTCGAAACATGTCAACTGAAAGAAAATATCTGAATATGGAAGGACAACAAGTGGGACTTATTTCAAGGTGGTTTCAGTAAGACAGGAGCAAATTGATGTGAAACTTTTCTTCATGGAGGTATACATAATTTTATTATTTCCAGAGTTTCCATGGTCAACTTTTGTTTTTCTTATGGCTGCCATTATGTTTTTTTCCTATTATACAGGGTGTCTGCTTAAGGCTGGCCACCGGCTATATCTCGGAAACTAATGGGCCTAGAACCTCAAAATAAAAAATTTACAGACATAAGTGATCACGAGAAATTCAATGAAAATATTTCCAAGATGGCCGCACTTCCGGAAATACCGGAAGTTGACACCTACTTCGTTATTTTAACAGGAACACCCTGTATATTATTATATTTTTTAAATGACTGAAAAAATTGAATACAGGTGGCTTTCAGCATTGGAATTTAGATTGAGCGGTTTATGAGTTATAAACAAGTGAAAATCGAAAATTTTCAACTTCAAAGCAGTCTAGAACTAGAACGGCTCAAGATATCCAAAAACGGTTTACATGTCCCTATCCTAACTTTTCACGTTTTATCCCAGTATGTGGAGTAAATTTTAATACAGGGTGATGAAAATTATCAGATTTTTCATCACCCTGTATTAAAATTTAAACCACATAGTAGGATACTATGTGAAAAGTTAAGATAGGGACATGTAAACCGTTTTTAGACATCTTGACCCGTTCTAGTTCTACACTGCTTTGAAGTTGAAAATTTTCGATTTTCACTTGTTTATAACTCATAAGCCGCTCAATCTAAGTTTCAGTGATTAAAACCACCTGTATTAGATTTCTTTAGACATTTAAAAAATATAAAGTTTTACAGGGTGTTTCCGTTAAAATCACAAAGTAGGTGTCAAGTTCCGTTATTTCCGGAAATGCGGCCATCTTGAAAATATTTTCATTGAATTTCTCTTGATCACTTATGTCTGGAAATTTTTTATTTTGAGGTTATAGGCCCATTAGTTTCCGAGATATAGCCGGTGGCCAGACATAAGCAGACACCCTGTATATACACCCGCGTATAATTAATTCAACTACAATTAGGTAATATCCCATTTCGTATAATACATTCACTGAAAATAATAATTATCAAAAAACTCTTACAAATTACACAGGGTTAGAACCATGTAATGGGCGCCTACAGAGCCACCAATTCGACACTTAAAAAATTTTCAAAGCTGACTAGATCCCAGAGTTTTTGTAGTCAACTTTTGTACTTCTTATGGCCGCCCAATTGTTTTTTATGTCGTTCAAAATTACTAAAACTTCAAAAAAATATTTATTTTTTCGAAAAAAACATTTTTTGACTTAATTACGTCAATAAGAAGTCATAGGTACTGCTTGCTATCTGTTTTTTTTTTTTAATTTTTTATGGTATCGGTCTAAAAAGTTTTTTTTTAAACAGGAAAATAATTTTTGAATTTCTTTTTCCGAATCATAATTTTTTTATACTGAATGACATAAAAAAATGATATGTCTCCCATCAAGGCGTCCCATCAATGTCGCCCAAGTTATTGTCTCCCATCAGGGCGAAATACCACCTAATTGACGAAAGCTGGATTTATGATACGGATGAACATGCACATAACGTGTCTTCCTAAACTTGAAGGGTATACGTATGGTATAGGAAACCAATTGTGCAGCTCTCCTAATTTCTGGTTCACGAGCTCACGGGTATTTGCAGGATCGTTGTCCGCAAGGATAACGGATGTATCGTCGGTAGGTAATAGGTATACATGACAATGCAGCAGCCATCAATGCTCTACGTGTAGGATTATCCGAATCGGTCCACGTAATGTAATGAATGTCTGCAAGGAATATACGAAATCTTAGAGGCAACTGAAATAATTCTAAGCTTACCTACATAATAATAAACCATCGTGATCTCAAATAAAAATTCCCTGTAATGGAAAAATAAATTGTTTAAATTTACATCTTCAGAGATATGTGGACAAAATGTTGAAGAAAGTAATCATTCTTATGCATACAAACAGTCTATATAGAAGACAGCGATGATTTAGTTTGAGTGTTGTTAGGATTGAAAGTTGAAAGTATTTCTTGTTAGCGGTATATTTATGAAACTGTTGGCTTCAGATGGCAGTTCTTTCTGAATAAATAAGTATGTAGGGTTTTTTTGAGTTCGTTGCTGCCCTATACATTACTTTTCAAATACTGATACAGTAATGAATAATCCAGACCGAGTCGTGACTTTCTGAGAATGACTAACAACATACGTATTACAAGATCTGTAAGTTAGAAAACCAGACTCGTGCTTGCGAGTTCACGAACTCCTTCCTACCCTTCACTCTTTCACAACGACTTCCAAGATACTCTGCTGACTTCCGCTGACTTAAGAAATAAAGTTATGCGACTAAGTTTTAAGAATGAATTCCGACGAGTTTCCTTGAATCTTTGGTTACCGATGAAAAATTAATAACTTATCGCGATCGCGATCAATACATCGAGTGTTTTGCATAGTAATAATATAAACAATATTTCAGACAGAGTGAGAGAGAGAGAGAGAGCAATTGTGATTGAAAAATCTATTACACGTTGCTATGTAAAAACATATTACCATAACATTTCAAAGGCTGTTTTTCGGCTTGATGAGTAATTTTCAGTCCTTCTTTGATGTTGTTTCCGCTTTTATATTTATATTTGTGCCTTCTATGGTAAACAATTTTTGTTTGTCTTACTTTTTATCATACATTAATAATAACCAGCTAGATTTAACAACATTTTTTGTATGCTGCTTATTATAGCAGCTTCGTTATTATGTGTGATGTCTGAAATTGACGCTGGATAAGTTGATGTCATGAAATGACAACCGTTTCCAGGCCCTCTTGCCGTTTATCTATGAAAATTTTTCACGAGTGCCTCGCCTAAAATTGCGGTAGACATTATCAGCGGTTACGTGATCGCAAGTGATGCTTCCACATTCGTGTTCACTGACAACTGGCTGGAAAGCTGGAAGAGCGCTCCTATTTATAGGCAGATGGTCCATCGACGTTATAGGTACCCCATGCATCCACCATGTATCTCCATTATAACAACGGCCAGTCTCTCCGATGATATTATCGATCGCTGAGTCAGATGATGATTCTTACTGGTCTGACGTAAGCCGGATACCAAATTATCCCAAATTTCATTCCCATCCCACTCCTTTTGAAATTATTTGAATGTTTTACATTTCAATTGACGACGTTAACGAGTGTTATAATGTGATGTAGTGGACATACCTACTTTTCGTCCTTTCAAAGTCATATGGCGTGGTCATCCCGAAGTACAGTATGCTCAGAACAGCTGACATGTCGGTCTGGCCGAGGCTTTTTTTCTTGTTTTTCTTGTTTCTGTGTTTGGTAGTGCCGATGTGTACAGCACCACAGGGACATGACGCTCTATAAATTCCAGAAAAGAAAATGGAATCAATGATGTCTTTAGCTGAACGGAGGCTTTTTCCAACTTGTTTAGAGTAGGCTTAAAGATGGTTTTAAGGATCGAATTTAAGATCGAATTTTTCAATTCGATCAGTGGTGACCTGAATGTAGCTCCCAAAATTCTTGACGGTTCTTCACTGGATATTGTGTAGAATGCTGGGTCGTAACTGTCCTCTGATTTCTTGAGCGGTGTAGCCATTCTCCTGTTGTGGAGCTTGATCTAGGCTGGTGAGCTCTTCTTGAAGGTGCTGAGTCTGATAAATTCAGGATCCACAACTCGCCAGGGTTTTTGTTACCGCTCGTTTTTGGGCTAGACTATGGTTGATACCGATCGGTGTGTTGGTTTTGTGTCCCAAGGTGCCATTTTAATTCCTGTTAATGACAGCATCAAGAAAATATAGTTTTATGTCATTTTATTTCAGTTTCAGACAGCTGAACGCTTACATACATCAAATTGAATTCATCTTTACAGAATTTTCCAAGGTGTTTGACAGTAAAGTTTGCCATAGTGCCGTGATAAGTAAATTAACTAGCTATAACTTTTCAAATTTACGTCTTATTTGGAAAATATTAGTATGTATAGGTATGTTTAAATTTACTAACGATCGATTTACGATTTACTAACGATCTTCATAATGTAGTCCATATAATGTAATATTGATAGGCTTTTTGTCACTTCTATAACTTGAGAAGAGAAATATTTTGTTTAGTGTCAATAATTGCACTTTCTCTCCTTAGATAAACATGTTAAACCTCTGCAGTGTGCTTTTTCGCCGCTCTGATGTTGATTTTTTCTCTAGTTCTGTTTGTTACTAAAAATTGTTCAAGCTTACCCAAATGAAATATGAGATTAGATTTTTCTAGTTGGGGAAGAAATAAGTAAAAAACTAAAATCCTTTTAGAGCGCTGCATTAAATTTTCTGTACTTACCTACGAATATTACGAGCTCTGGTTTGTGTACCTAAAGGACGTCACAAACCAGATGTAGTTCAATGGAATGAAAGGACAAGTTAATTAAACATAGTGCAAGGAATGTATAGCGTCTGTAATTCATAATTTTTTATGTTTTCAGCCTTTACTTTGCAGAATATTTTGAAATTTTAAATTCATCGTTATGTTTTTTTTCCTTGACCGCACGTTTTGTTTAGTGGGTACTTACTATTTCCAGATTTCTCTTTATAGAAATCTGTAAATCGCATTTCATTCATAATCCTGTAATGAATTTCCAGCATAAGAAGTTAACCAACCAAACTTCACTAAAATTTATTTAAAATAGCGAAACATAAGACTCCTTTAGCTTAGTAGATCGTATCAAAAGCTTAATGTCTGAAATTTTGAAGTGTTTATTCAAGGAAAGCAGTAAAATAATTAAAATAAGGGATGAGTTACGATAAAGCATCCCTTTTATCATCCAGGTTTTAATGATTGTTCCAATTATCTATTTAGTGAAGCAAGAAAAAGATTAATTTAGAAAGATTTAGATAGAAAAAATTGTAGGTAGGTACCTAATTTAATATTTTGTATTTAATTGGACATCTTTCTACATGAATAAATAAAACTCAAGAAGAAACTCATTTTCTTAAAATGAATTTCGTCTTGGAGCTTTATTGAAAGGAATAATTATTTATTATTATTATCTAGACAAAATAATTATACATCATCCTTATTTTTAAACCTCCTTTAACAGCAAATCAGTCTATGGTTTCCCAAGTCGATCACCCTAGTCCTGGTGACCCGATTGGCGATTTTTGTAGGGTTTCGCGATGTTTATAGGGATAGTCGTCTCCTCCGTTCTGCATAATTCTTCTATAAGCGCATTTAGACTCCTTGTCGCTTGCTTTCTCTCTCCGTTTCTACATTTTGCTCCGACTGGAAAGAATCCCCATTCAAATTGAGTTTAGAATTGTGAGGGCGCTGACTTATTGCCGGAACTTTTCGAAATAAATAACGGCTTTGGTGTATATAAAACCGCGACGATGGCAGCAAGTTATTGCCCCTGTTATTTTCGGATACTACCCAAATAGGACGAATCCTGTTGATTGTAGACTATGTGAACGAGGAATTTACATTATATTTCGAAAAAAGTACATTATATAGAGGTGTTAAGATTGTTTTTAAATAAACGTAATAACAATTTGTTTCTCTTTTTATTAAGAAAGATAACGATGCTATAAAATAATAAGCAGGTCGTGCACAATATAAGTATACCATAAACAATTTTGCTTACCTACAATTCTTTAATTTATAAACTAAAAAGTCAAAATATCACATAAGTACCTATACGGATCTTTTTTATTATCTCTTTCATCATTGGGATCTTAAGAAGTAAGTAGTAGAGATAGTATCGATTAAATAACACCTATAGAAAAGCTGCAAAATTCTATACTCATTAGGAATTTGAAACAAAGTTTAAGTAAACTACAGGCGTTGCCGAAATATGCTGAAAGAACGGAGAAATCGAGATAATATATTTTATTATAGTCCAGTCAACGAATTCCCCAAAAGGAAGTGTAACGTGAGTCCTGACGTTTAAGGGGCGACCCGGAGGAGGGGGGGGGGTAAATTTTAACTTTGGTGGTTTCTTGATAAAAAAAAGAAAAAAAAAGACAGAGACATCGATGTTTCAATGGTTATATGTTGACTTTCAATTGGTTTTCTGTTTTCACCACTGTATAATTCGCGGTAAAAATTCTCTCCTTTTGCTAATTTAACCGATATTATAGCTCCAATAGTAACGAAGTTAGCAATGGTTAATAGAGAAATAAAAAATCATGAAATAGTAGGTATTTCATGACTCTGTATACATTTTCACTTTACGCCAATGGAGACTTTTGGTCACCATAAACACAGTTGAATAACATTTTCAATTTCAGCAATTTTAACCCAGGGCTGATTTCCATATGATCCATGCAGGGTCTTTTATGTCGCGTTTGAGGGACAGGTAAAGGTACCTAATCTTGGATAAGATATAGTAATTTCGAAATCCAAATCGATTCTACAAAGCCGCGTAATTTAAGAAAGGATCGAGAGTAATACAGAAAGCTAATCAGTTTTCTAGTTTCTGAAAGTGAAATGAGCTACCTATATCATTATAACGGTTTGATTCTGTTCAAATGTGTCAACAGTCCTGCCGTTACGAGTTTGCTAATAAACCTCTGAATTCCTGAAAATTCAGGAATCGACCATCGAGATATTCAAGTTCAAACAGGGTAATACTTTATTCATTTCCATTGTAAATAGGTACCTTTCTGGAAATGATTTTCTGTTTCTGGAATTAGACGAATATTTATGATCTAAAGTGGAATTCAATTTCTTGGAAGCAACCTTCTCGGGAAAACAATCTAACGGGACGTCATTATTCATTACTTAATAGGAGTTAATGGACCGTACCTGAAACACTTTCTCTTGAGGACTTTATAACACTTCTAATATTATTTTCAGAAATTTTTGAATGATTTGTAGATGTGTAATTAAAATGCAATTAGAGTTTCTCGAAATATCAAATTCGTTTTCTCTGTATCGTGCAGTTTATGCCCTACCTTATCATAAATACGAGTATATACGAAATGTTCACAAACATATTTGAAGCATGTGATTGTGTTATTAATAGATATGTAGAGATTTCCTTTCAAAGCTCATCTCGAGCGGTGACTATAAAGAGATTTTGCTATATCGAATTATCCCTCTTATGGTTTCAGACACCCTTTGACATCCTTACTAGACGACGAGGGAACTAAACTTCAACTTCTATATTATTCAAAGCCAATTCCAGTTACCACGCACAAATTTCGGAAGCTAAACATAAAACATTTACATTTAACAATACAAGAGCGAGCCGGCATAAAAATTGGCATGAATTCAAGTGAACTGCTCATTTGATATGTACGGTGGTAAACAGAGGGCGAGAACAACATTTTATATACAGGGTGAATCATTATGTAACGAGTAAATTTATTTTCTCAGTTATTATTATTTGTAGAATTAAAAAAAAAGAAACAAGTCGATTTTTAAATTAAATTTATGTTATTTTGACGCAACATTTTTTTTTATACAGGTGTTCCTTGGCTCAGTAATGACGACATTTCCTTTTTTTTTAATAGGACACTGTATATAATTATATTTTCAGATCGTATGAGAAAATTCAGTACGAATGGTTTTTACAGTTTCAGTTTAAATCGAGTGCGTTATAAGCAGTTACAAACAAGTGAAAATCGCCATTTTTCATTTTGAAAGCAGTGTACATCGGAAAGGGCTCCAACTATCGGAAAACGGCTTACATGTCCCCATCCTAATTTTTCATGTAGTATCCTATTGTTTGGATAAAGTTATATTAAGGGTTATGAAAAATTTTATAATTTCATCCCCTTTATGGGGATGACATTTGTAGATAACATTTCAACTACAAATGAGCATACCAGATTAAAAGTAAGATAGGAACATGTAAGCCGTTTAATAGGCCGCGACATTAAATCCGGAACCCACCTTCAATAACCGTAAATCTTAAATAAATCTGAACACGAATTTCGAAATTATTTATAAATATGAATCCTATTTATAGTATTTATTGCCTCTAGGTACTAACAGTGTGTGCAGTCAGTTCATTAATCAATCAGTATGTAATAATATGTGAGTTCAAGGTTACCTTTTATCGCCGTTGGTATTTTACAGTCGTCTGCAACAAATGCTGCAACTATATTTGATGTACTTTTTCTCAAGGTACTTCCCAAGCATGGGAATTTCTAGAGTACATCTTTAGCCATTTTTCTTCTACTGGGAATAAGTATAAATAGGCTGAAAGGAAGATGGAAGAGCAGTTCAAATTTGACTTCGAATACCTACACACATATCTCTTAAGTTATTTAACTATTTATTCTTATTTATTATTTTCCACTCTCCAAGAAAAACTAAAATGGTAAGTACTATTTTTTTGATAAGGTGTACCTACCAATATTCGTAAAAAAAATAATAAGATTTATTTTTCTTATTTTATTTTTGTAATTGAAAAATAAAGTCTTGTATACCACTGATGTTACTGAATGATAATGCCCATCGGTCGACATCCGTCCCTCGGGCCAAAGGTCCTCGTGCTAGATCACGACGGCCTCCAGGCATTATCATTCAAGTAAAGTTCTTGGTACCCACATAAATAACTATTATTTTCCGGTAATTCACTCTGCATGATTCTAAAAATGATGTTACCAATTTCAGGTCTCCAAAGCTTTAATCGCTCTTGCCGTAATAGCTCTAGCAGCAATCTGCACCGGTTACCCTTTAGAAGAATCTTCCTTCGAGGAAGTAAGAAATTTCCTTAACCGCAACACAGTGAACGGTGGCTTCATAAACCACTTTCCCAGATCCAGACGATCACCAGGAGGATGGGAGGCGACCCATGACGTTGGTAACAACGGCCAAGGTACAGAAGGCAGGGTGGGAGTGAAACATGCAGGGGACAACCATCATGTGGAAGCCGATTGGGGAAAAGTACTGAACGGAGGCAAGCCAACATGGCATGTTAAAGGAACCTACAATTGGTAGAAATTGACTGATAATAATTTATTTATTTGTAATGTGTATTTTTATTTATTAGTTCTATTTATATTTTGTATAACTTGCTTTTATGTACCTGTATGTATTTTGAGACCGGTTAACGTCTCTTTGAAATATTCATAGTTTATAACAAAGTTGAAGTACCTACCTACTAGGTAGAGTTCTAAATAAACACTATCTTCTAATCCTGGATTTTATGTTTCCAAATACTTTTTTTCTTTTTATGTGACATGCTCTATTGATAAGTCGAAATTTCCTCGCTCAGCATTATTTATCACTGGATATTATTTCCTGTTATGTCAGCTTGCAAATTAGGTAAGAGGCAATCGTGTACGATTCCTGTGCCACCCTTTTAAAATTAATCAAAAAAACTCTTGATTTTCTATTGCGATAGTGTATCAGTCATAAATAAAGCCACTTGTTTTTCAGAGTGTAATTCAGAGTGTAACATTAGAACCACAGAAAATTTAATAGAGCAACTGCAAGCCTGGGACGTCGAAGGACAGTAAATGTTTCGCAGTAAACTGTTCGGTTGAAAAGTGCTCTTTAAAGTTTTCATTTTAAGAGCCAACTAACCTGTTGCTAAAACGCAATTATAATAACTCACCGATTCATTTACTTTCCGTTTACAACCCAAGTTATTGTAGCTAAAAGCAGACACTTTTTTTCAACGAATTTCAGACGTTGAAAAATCAGCTATAAGTCTACAAAAGTGATAAGTCTAACAACAGTTCTGTAAAATTAACAGATTCTGACAAAAATAGTAACTGAATACCAACACCGCCGGTGCCATCACACACGGAATACCCCCCAAACTAACTGCACAGTTTTCTATTCGAATTTTACATTTTCTTTTCTTTTATTGACCAGTTATTGCAAAAAATAGTTTTTTTGTATTTTAGCTTATAAAAGAAAAACTAATAAAGCAATGCAAATGGTCTAAATGGACTAATTGTAGAGAATTAAATTACCAAAAAAATGTGCGCTAAAACAAGCTGATCGGTTAATTATTAAGGGTGAAATCGCTAAAAAAATAAAAAAAGCGTTTTTTCAAAAACTCGTAACGTTGCCATATTTAAGCTGTAATGCAAGTTTTTTGCGCGATATTGATAAGCACTTCCTGTGCGCAAAACCCAGACGCTGTCGGATAATTAATTTTTGCGTAATTGCAATCAGAAGTTCTTCATAGCGGATATTAAACGTCAGTCTTCTTTTTCCTAAAACATCAATCTTCGTTTTCCATTTAAATGCTGAAATATGGGTAAAATCGCTCGCAAACATTAGCGAAGTCGGAGACTGAGCATGGCTTAAGGGGAGAACAGCAGATGAGAGGTAGAGCAGCGATTTTATTATGCCTTCCGCTCATCTACTGTTGTATCCCCACGCCACGTGACAGTCTTCGATTTCGCCCATGTTTGTGCGCAATTTTTACCCATTTTCCAGTATTTAAATGGAAAATGAAGATTGAAGTTTTATATCTGAACACTTTCAACTTGAATACTTTCAAATCCGTATGATAAATTCGAATCGGACGGCCTCCAGAACATCTACTAGATGCCTCACTGCAGTGAGGCTAGATGTCATCTAGCCTCACTGCAAAATACCTAATGAAGAACTTCTGATTGCAATTACTCGAAAACTAATAATAATTATTATCAGACAGCGTCTGTGTTGTGCACACAGGAAGTACCTGTCAATGTCCACCATCTTGCAAGAAGCCTGCACTAAAACTCTGTAGTTAGGATCTGAGGACTACTCCGCGTGTGATGGTACTGGCGGTCTTTCGTTAAAATTTTTGTCAAGAAAAAACCTCCATTTGCTTGGTCTATGATAATGTCCAATTAATTGATCTGAAGGATAATTTGAAATTCAGTATGAAATTCAATGACAAAAAATGTATCTGTCGACTTGGTGGCGAACACGTTAACCCACGGCGCTACCGACCGATCCTAATTATATAACATTTGAAATCTGAACTCGTATCAGTTTAGTTCAATCCCATCTACAGTATCAACAATTATAAATTCAAATATTTCTATCAAGAAAAATAGAGCCACATTTCCATCAGATAAAAAGTTTCTGATTCCTTCAACTAATAAACGATAGATAACCACAAAAATGTTACTTCAATTACTATTATTTCAAATAATTTTAATCCTTTTTATGAAATGTTTTTACGAATTCTTGACATCCGCAAATTCCGGTAAAATTTTACCCAAATAAATGGATTTTTAACCAAGCTCGCATGACAAAAAAAGTAAATTAGAAAACCATGTAATTGAGAGTCATAAATCAAGGCTTTTCGTTTGGACGTCGCTATTTGCATAGTCCTCTCATTCAATCCCGGTAGCAGGTCAAATATGTCCTCCACTGCTTTACCGATTCATTACCTCTAAATGAGCAAACTCGCTTACATCTCGATTGTGTATATATTACAAAGTTGCATAACAACTGTTACAATGAAGAACTCGTACAGCACACTGCTACCCAGCTAAAATAAGTTTTAGGAAACTTAGTCCAACTCCTCTATAACTTCTGACATTATCGTTAACACAATTGTTGGTCTAGTTGGTAATTCTAGTCAATACATGTTTTTTTTTTCAAGTGCTTCAAATGTCGTATGGACAGATGAAGAGGGATTAAATAAGTTCCTCCAAATTAACCATAATAGCGATCACCAACCAAAGAAAAATGGAGGTCGTAGGACCAGTAAAACTTCGGGACTGGAACTTGAAATTTCGGGAGAGGTCAAGTATCTTGAGATTTTTAACAGTCAGTGTCGACTTAACTGTAGAAATTATTGGAAATTAGCAAATATTCAAAAATGCCAGAGGCTGTTTTACCATTTAAAAAATTTGAATTCCTTCTGAACAAATTAGAGGTTTTTTTTTCCTCAATAACGGTTGCAAATTTAAAAAGATTCTGGGGGAGAAATGAGGGCGAAATGGAAGGAATTCAAGGAAAAAAATAGATCTGTAGATTCTCACAACCATTTGTCATGTCCTATGATTTAAACCCTCCAGCGTAGCCTGTATTCCAAATTTGAGGTAAATATCTCAAAAATTGTGGAGCTATAAAGAAAAAAGAATTTTTCTTTTAATTTCAATACCCTGTAGATTGGTAACGAAGCGATTGCGGACCTATGCTTATATAACTTTTAGGCATAAAATAAGCCAAAGAATTACCTCCTTTCGTATGTACCTGGTATTTTGGAACACCTGTATATTGTGTTGTATAGGACAGGTAACATAGGGAAAACGCTACAGTGAATATTACCGGGGATCCAAGTCACTCTGATCTTTATTAAAAGCTGATTGTTGGAACTGTATTTTTGAAATAATGTCATTATTTGTTATTGCCAAGTAGTATTGTTGAATAATTCTTTACACGTATTCCCTATGTTACCTTTTCTATTTAACACGGTGTATATTAACTTCCATTATTCAATAGTGATTAGTGGCCATTATTCACTAGTGGTTAATTACATTTTTTGTCCCGTTCCATAGTTATCAGTGGTGACTTGGATACATTTATTAGCATAACAAATAACTATACAAGACGTCAAGTAAGTTATTGTTTTCAGAAGTGTGAAAACGTGAAAATGTTCAACGTAAATGAATTTTCTTGTACCGGGTGAGTCATTAAGAATGGTCAACGTGAATATCCCAGAAACTAAGCGTTGTACAGCCCCAGGCAATTTTTTTTAAGGAAAGTAGCCCTAAATAATGGTTGCAAAATATTTTTGAATATTTTATTGACATTTTCTCGTTATTTTTCAAAATCATTCAAAATATCATGGTGTAATTTAAATAACTTTATAATTAGATCAAACGACAAAAATTTAATCATAATTTTATACAAAATTATTTTGGTTACAAATTTTTATACAAAAAATGAAGCCCGCCCCTTTTTGCACCAGCATCTCCATGTTATCACAAAATCTGATCTGTTTTCTTCCTTGAGCCTTCTGCAACAAAAGTCCGAGAACGGGCTCGCAAAACCGTATTATGTTATTATTATTCATACCTGTTTCTAAAATTTCAACCAATTTAATTTGAAACGAAGGAAATTTCAAATCAAAACGATCTAAAATTTTGAGCCAGACAATCTGTTTTGTTTTTTGGTACTTAAATTCAATAATAGGTATAGATTATGAGCTATAGGCTCATATTTCACGGAATCTTTAAATCAATTTCCTTTCATAACCGAAATATCCTGCTTCTTAATGATTTTAGGTATACCCGTCAAAATTTTTGGGGCCTCATAACATGTTGAAATTATCGACGTCCTCTATATTCATCAAGTTGTGCATATTTATCTATTACAACTGAAAACCTGGAAAGTTGTTTATTAAAACGACATAGGTCCAAGCCATTTAGGTTTTTTGAATCAGTAATAATTGCTTCTGTGGGTAAGTTTACTCTACAAGAGCTAATCATAGGTTTCTCTGAGGAATTTGGCTTACTACACCCTGTATCAACTAGGTAAGTGCGTTTCGCAGAAGGACTAGGACCAATTGGGTCATCAGGCATGATCACAGACTATGAAGACAGTCATGGGAGAATGAATGCTGCCGCCGTCGCCGCCGCCGTGCAGTCACTTGGCGCAGTCGGCAGGATTCAGACGCGTTTCGGATGGACCAGCGAACGTGGTTTGAATTTCGGTCACGGTGATGTCGCGCTAACTAAATCAGTGAATTTATTTTAAATTTGTCTGATTTTGTATTGAAAATTTACCAAGGTGAGTTTGAAATTTACAACAAGTCTGTCTTTTTTCATATTTCAATTTAATTTTTTTGCTAATAATTTAAAATTTTTGATACTTTGATATGATTATTGTAGTATAGCTATAATTTTTATATGATCTAATAGTTGACCATGCATGGAGAATATAACTGATAATTATTACTGTTACTGAACTTATGATTGTTTAAACTGAAATTTATATTTTATATGATCACTAGATCAAAAAACGTAGGTATTTATGAAAAAAGATATTATGAAAACTAACTTTTTTAATTTGAAATTTGAGCTTTCTTTGGAATACTCGTTCGCCATAATTACAATTTTTAAAAAGTTTTGAAAGAATCTTGATATACGTGGCATTAAACTTCTGTGAAACTTTTTAATTTGAAAATGTAAGTTTTGAAAGTTTTTTTTTAACGCTTTTCGAACTTTATTACAGTAGAGCAGATATTGATAAAACTTTATATTTCATAGGTATTTCTATTTTAGTTACTTTAGTTATTTTAGGTATTAGAGACTATTATAAAATTTTCCATTACCCTCATCATGGGCATCATACTTGAACTTGAGCTTCGAAAAGTATCTAATTTAGTTATTAATATATTCAGTCTCAGAGTAAATTAATAAATAATATTATAAAATGAATGTTTATTCATATTTTCGATATTGATCTGTTAAATTTTTTTGGAAGAGAAGTCAACTCTCAGCTAATTAGCAGGCTGTTTTTTATCAAAGCTGCATTATTTTATATATCACAAAAGTACCTTACCAAGAAGCCAATCAAACTTTTATTAGAATAGTCGGTTGATTATTTATAAAATGAGAAAAACAAATTGACTACTTCCTAATAAGAAGGAGTTTGTAGAACGAGCTGGCGAAGAGGAAGTTATCCTGAAAATCCATTTCATTCCAATATGAAGAGCAATATTTTTAATTAACTTTACGATTATAAATCAAATATTTCTTGTAATCTCTGAATATTCTCTATTCATCTAGTTTTTTCGAGATATAACAAGTTTTAACTGGATTTAAAAAATAACGAAAATGGCATCTCATCAAAGCGGATTGAACATTTAAACTAGATGGATTCGAGAGCAATCTTCCGTACTTTGGAAGTCGGTGCAGCGGAAAGTTTTACATAATATAGATCTAATTTTAGGGGTATGATCGTAAGTTGCATAGCAATCTAAAAGTAAGCCGAATTTCAGGATTCGAGTCGTCACGCTGGCTCACAGTTAAATTACTTGTTGGAATAGCGATTCTGCTTTCCGACTACGGGACTGAATAATTTGTTTGTCTAGCCTAGCATGTTACTATACTAACACCATTGATACTATTTCAATAAAGAATGAAAAAACATTGTAATAATGGCTAGCAATATCTAGGCAGAAGTAAAAATAATTTTTAATGTAACGACATTTATTTTCTTTCCCGATAATTTTATTAAATCTTTTATTCATTTTTCTTCTATCGATTCTAGTTAGCACGACCATCAAGACAGCCAACCAACTTATCAATAATTTTGGCCCGGGTCTCTGTTACACGAATAGCATTGCGGGCCTGACCTGACCTGCCTCTATAAGTAGATAATATGTTATTACCCTAAACTAGGTATTTCGTGTTCATCTTATTTACTTATTTACCTAAACACAATTTTAATAAAGCAACGAGGTGATAAATATTTATCACCTCTTCCATCAGAAATCAGGAAGTAGATGGTACCTTTCGAAGATATCAAACTCGTATTTGGTTCACTTTTCCGCAATTAACTAAATAAATTAACAAAAAACTTACTCGTAAATTCAGTCACAGGTGCCCAAGTAGCATCATAATAAATTCAATTCGATCTATAAATAAAATAAAAAAAAAACTGAATAACGTGAAATGTACTATTGAAACCAAAATGAGAGTAGAAATTACATGAATTCGTCGACCAATTTGGGAAAATCACCTATAAAGTTGAGCCCAATTTACGTATCAAAGACCTAGGTGAGAGTAGAGATTAAGTAAATTAAGTAAATTAAATTAAGTAAATTCATCCACGCATTTCGAAATTTTAATAACGAAGTTAAATGGATTGCACTTGCGAGTGAGAGAGGGACCACTGCGGCACGTGCTACTAACAAAGAGTGCAGGGATGCGGGTAACATTCTTTTCATTCCGTGTCCCGTCAGTCACAGTTACATTTAAATCAAATATTTTTTCTGATTCGAAAGATGGGTTTATGATATTATTTGACAGTATTAGAATATCTTCCTCTTTTACGATTTCCAATGTTCTACTTTTGTAAGAGCAAAAACAAATTATTAATTCCAATAGATGACAATGAAGTCGTAAAAAATATAAAAAATATGGTTAATTTTTCTTAGTGTAACTTTAGGGATCAATTGACCAATTTAATGGTAATTTTTCCCAACAAGGAAATTGATTACCAACCCTAATATACTTATTGTTATTATCAATTGTATGATTATTATAATTGTGAAATTACAAATAGGTAATCAACATGGTCAAATGGCCTTATTAGGGAAATTTGATTTTCAAGGTACCTAAATGTAGGGAAATTTTTTCACAACCCATATACAGGGTGTCCGGTAAGTACCTCCTAATCTCTCGGGAGCATACAGGGGAGGTCAAAAAAAACATAGTCTGTTTAAAAAAAAAAATTCCTAAAGTGTCCCCAAACGGAGATATGGAGCCCTAAAAGGGTACCTCGCAATTTACTTTTTTGGCTCTAACTTTTGAACAGACCTGTATAATTTGATGAAATTTTTATTTTTTATAGAGGTCATAAATACTCATTAAGCCATATCAGAGTAGATGTTTGACGTCCTCAAGGAAGTCAGGAACGGACTTACCACCACACTCATTGTGTCAAAGTTTTGACAGGTGTCATTTTACAGAGCTGAAAACTTATTTTTTAAATACAGTAGTCATTCATCTTCACAAAGGTATTGTTAATTTATTTCGATAAAACTAGCGGTTCTCAAGATAAATCGACTTTTATGCGAATTTTGATCAAGTTCCGTCAATAGGAATCCATTATGTAGGTAAGTTTATCAACAAGAACTTGATTTTTACCTGTTTGTGTTTAGCATTAGTAACTTTTTAGTGTTTCGCATTCCTAAAAAACCTTCTTGCGCATCAATCGCAGAAATAGTGTATTTTTATGCGATTCAATAATAAATATTTTCTTCCTATTTTTTTTATAATGAATATAATGAAAAAATAATCCGATTTTTTTTTTGGGGAAAACTCCACCTACCTACCAAAAAAAAAGAATGATCCTCTCGTGGTTTCGAACCCGCACCAACAGTTAGCTAGTCAAGGATGTAACAAACTGAGCCACACGGCGCGTTTCGAATTTGTAGTGATGATGGGGTAGATATTATGTAGTACGTCAGGTACCTACACCTACTCATTTTATTTTTGGTGGTTATTTTAACTGGTCATATCTTAGTTATTAAAAGACCAATTTGAATACTTTTTTCACCTGCAAGTGGCGCCCAACGTCGACTTGAAACGAACTATGTAACCCTTAGAGGGGAAAAATAGTCGCTGAGAGCATGAGACAGAAAAAAAAACAAGGGTCGTAGGTTGAGTCGCTAGTCTAGGAGGGCCAACAATAACCAGCAGGTCAGCAGAACAACAGGTACTCTTTATTGAAAAATATAAAATCTATCACAGCTATTAATATGACACTCTTGAGCACGGTTAACAATTAAAAAAACAGAGCGTGCGGTTTAGCAGAATGAATTGGTCGGATGCTAGTAGTTCACAAGGCACTTAGCTTCGTATGGCTCTTCAGTACGAGGATGACAATTGTTAGGTCAGGAGCCCTTCGGAGCGAGCTACAAGTCTAGCTGGAAGTAGACTGGATCTTCATGCTTGGCTCCGGAACTTGCTTCGGTTCGAAAGGTGGACTCGGTAGCAAAGAAAATCTGCCTTGGTACGGACAATCTGCTTGGCACGGAAAAGCCAGTTGCCTCCGGGAATAAGATGGCCTCCAGGAAAAAGATTGCCTCCAAGAAAAAATTGCCTCCAGGGAAAAAGCAAGCCAAAAACGTGAGGGATGGTTATAATAATGAACAGTAAATTCAAGACGCCATTGTCTATTATTCGCAACAGGTATTTGCGTGGACCTTCCTGAGCGAATCCCAGAAGTGAAAAGAAGCTGAAAACGCAGGTATGATGATGAAACGCACCTGATTTCAACTCGACAGTCGAGGTCGACGAGACTCGACGAACTCGAGGCCTCCAGTCGGCCGTGCACTAAAACCATCATCACTCACTCACTGCGCGCGCCCGCCGTTGTCTCCGTGTCGCTGGCATTTAGCCGGTACGTACGAAATGTACGTTACACTCGAAAACCGTCAGTTTTACCGAAATAAATTAAAATCACCTTTTTTAAAGATAAAATACTAGACTATTCAAAAAAATAGTTTTTAGCTCTGTAAAGTGACACCTGTCAAAATTTTGACTCAACGAGTCAGGGAAGTCCTTTCCTGACTTCCCTGACGACGTCAAACAACGACTTTAATATGGCCTGATGACTCTTTGTGGCCTCTATAAAGTATTTAAATTTCATCCAATTATACAGGTCGGTTTAAAAGTTAGAGCCAAAAAAGTAAATTGCGGGGCACCCTTTTAGGGCTTCATATCTCCATTTGGGGACACTTTAGGAAATTTTTGTTTATGACAGACTAGGTTTTTTTGACCTCCCCTGTATGCTCCCGAGAGATTAGGAGGTACTTACCGGACACCCTGTATACTTATTATCGACTGTATTGCTAGAGTAACTTTGAAGTTGGAAATAGATTTGACAATGATATGGTCATCTATGTAAGACCCAATTTTCAACCTCCTGGTAAATTTGACCATGAGAATATTATTTTTTTGAGACATAATAGTCTATTATTTCCTGCAGAATTTGCTTTTTAGTTGTCTTCAAAATACAAAACTGGCTGAAATGTTAAAATATAAGTATAGTTTTGACTAAAATAGGACTGAATTTCGTAACCTTCACCGAAATTACCAATTTTGCGGAAACGATTAAACATTTGGTATAATTAAAATTAACAGTTACAGGCGGTTGTTATCATTCCAATCAAAAAATTGAGTCCATCATGCGAGATGAATATATTGCGAAAATCTGTTTAGATTTTCTTTCCTACAATAATAATCTTATACAAGAATAATAATGGTTTCAATAATAATCACTTCTTCTAGTGTCTAAATTCACTTTAACTGGTTCCTTCGATATCTCCCTACCACTGAGTTATTCCAAACTAAGTGTCTCAGCTTAAGACTATAAATAATTCTCGTTCAAACTATACTGTATCTACTCTCTCTTCCTTTCTAGATTGCATTTTCCGATCTCTTTACTAGACCAGCTCCCCCATTCTAGACCACGGCTTATATTTTTGCCTGTCAGCAGAAATTCTCGAATGTCAAGACATTTCGGCTTCCTGGATGTCACTGTCTGGAGTGTCTGAATGTTGTGTGAAATAATAATATTATAAAATGAAATAGACATTGAATTTCTAGCAACAAGTTTTCGTTTTATTCTCGGCAATTTTACGGTTGGGTTTTCTAACAAAACGTACTAAAGTCTTACCTATCTTAGTCTGAATATTGACATTGTCAGATCTTTGAAACCTGACAGAAATTAATGCTGTCAGACAGGCCCTCGTTCCGTCACTGGATTCCCCTCCCCGATTTATGGTTTTCAAAGACGACTCGTCAGGATGCTGGGTCCAGTACTACGAAGAAACCAACGTTTCCTCTTCGAACGGTGATTTTGTCTTTCAATGTTGGACCTGATTTGATGGGACAAGAACGTGTTTTTCCAGCACGGAAAATCCCCCGAGGGCCCGTGCTGTCGGTACCGCGAGATACCGACACTGAGGTTGCAAAAATACTTTTTTTTGCAAACCCTGCTGATGAGAATCAATATTTGTATCAAACGGATTGGGTAGGAGCGAGTGCCGATCTTACATGAGTTGAAGTAGTTTTCATCCGCGTCGTGGTACACACAGTGTTTTTTAGCGCATAGGCTTGAAAACATGCGGGTCCATTGTTAAAATCGAAAAGGATGGGGTCATTAAATGGATGGGTTCTCAAATTTAACGAAATCCGAGATCCTGTACAGAAAAGTATTAGACGGTTTCCAAAATTTGGTAATATGACTAGACATCTAGCCTGGCTTTAACCTGATTGTACAGGTCTTAGTAGGTCGGGATGCCACCCTCAAAAAAGGAAAGCGTAATTTTTTTTAGCGCGTCGCTGCTGAAAGTTTACTTTTCCACAGGAAACAGTCGACCTATTAACGACTATTGCAGCCCGATGTACTACAGAGTCCCGCTTCAAAGTGTACAAATTTTTCCAGACTGCTCACGACTACTATTTCGCCCTAGTGCTAATAAATTTTCACAGTAGTTGTTTTTAGCTGCTGATAACGGTAGTCGAGAGCTACAGAGCTCGAAAGAAAGCACACAGTTGACAGCTTCGAGATCGATACCACGATACACGCATGTTTCAAGCAAGTCGAAGCGCGCTAAAACAATAATAATATATTCCTACCTAATTATCGATTGAAGAAATTATAGATAGTTGATAGTATTACGTTCAATTTTACGTGTTCTAAAGCAATAACGCTAAAAAATACCATAATGTGAATGTAACTTCAGCTTGAAAGCAACCTCCCGAAGTTAATTTATAATTTCGAGATTGAGAAATGATTGTGTTCTGATACATATGAAATAAATTTATTATGGCTAGGTATGCAATAATAAAAAATAAAAATACCTCTAATATTGCTGACATATTTCTTCTTTGAAAAGTTTTATTTATGCCGTCCAAGTCTAGAACGGAATATCCGTGCATCATTCCTTCAAAGCAATGCATGCAGATTCCAATCCATCCATTATCATTACCTATTTGTTCGTTTGATAATATTCGATATATTATTTCGAAATAAAATTGTAAGAAATAGCCGAAGCAGCAGGCTTTTTCTACTGGAAATGATTACAATATTCTCTCCTTGAAAATTCTTCCTTTCTCTTTAAATAAGTATACTGAAATGAAAACACAAAATGAAAAAGAAACATTCAAACTATTCTTTTCCTTTGATGATATCGAACTAAATATAATCAAAGGGTTGAGAAAGGATTTCATTTCGCTAGAGTAGTTTCGATTTGGCTCACTATGTAAATGAATTCCAGAGCTCACTCTATAAAATAATGAGAAAATGAGCAATTCTCTATTTTCGACTTGAAAACTGGCAATAATTTCAGCTCTCAAATATTGATCTATTATAATGAACCCTCTTCTAGTTTAAATTGATGTGTGTGCACACAGGAAACGTGTTTACGAAGGAACATGAAATATAATTTTATAGAAATTTTGTTTAACATTCGTGTCCTGATGTAACGTTTTAATTAACCAAAACATAACGAGGGTAAATCTAAAATGCCACGACCGTTGTAACTCTATATTTCATTCAAATATGAATCCACGATTTGTCTGAAATACAATTTCATAAGACACTTTTAAAAGGTATGAAATGTGTAAATATTTATTTTAAATAGTAATTTTAATAAGAACAATAAAATCTAGAAGTGAAAAACAATAATAGATTTTCTCCGAACTAGCGATGAACAGAAAGAAATGGTGTGTGTTATCCCAGTTATATCTAGTAGAGTAGCTTTTGGGCATTCGATTAAGTCAATTTAAGGAAAAAAATTTTATATGAAAGAGTTTTCATTTGTTATTTGTTGGTGTCAACAAGCACGCATATTTTCAATCGAATCTTTACCGAGCAGGAAGTAATAAATCGCCTTGTCGCCCGTAGATAAGTGCAATTAACAGCGATTAATTAAAGGTAACCTCCAGATAAGTCTCCTTACTTCAATATTATATGCTTGACAATTTAAAAATCCAATACCGCAAAGCCTATGCGAATTAATAAAGTATGACCTGCAGATACCATTTGATCTCATGAGAACTTTCTTAATTTCAAAAGCTTTATTGAGCAAAGTTTCAGAAGATGGCTCCACTTCTGGTTTATATTCAGATCGCAGTGTTGAAAAGTAGAAATGGTTCTCAAGCATTGCATTCTTGGACTATAACATTGAAATGAATCATAGAGAGAAGACAGAAAAGAACTGATCGCTGGAAAAAGTTCTCGGAACATTTACTTAGCACGTAATTAAATGTCAATTGTCCATTTTCAGTTTTAAATTTCAAGTTTACGACAGAAAATTGGAAAGCTAGTCTAGAAAAGCTACTAAAATCTTTAAATAGTCTATTTTAGAGAACAAATGATTTCTTAGAGCTTAGTTAAACGCTCTCGCAAAGCCGATTAGAGGGATTTTCATATAGAGAGGTTTTATATCGACTGAATAAAATAGTCTTTAAAGCTCAAAATCAATGATAATATACATAATAGAGTTATGGGATATAAGAAAGTTATAATAGGGCAGACATTAATTTTTATAAAAGGAAGGTGACCAATTATTAACAAATATTTGTTGGAAATTGGATACAAGAAATTTATCCGAAAATAAGCTGATGTTTTTGTCAGTTGTGGTGAAAGACTGGCCAGTTTTTCAATGAGAAACGGTAGGGAAATACTTGGGCTGCTTTGGCTGTGATTTGTATGAAAAGGCAGACAATCACGACTCAATCGATATATCGAAATTCAGAAATTGGGAATTATAGAGGGTATGACAAGCACAGTAAGATAGGTAAAGCACTGGACACGTAGATTGGCATTGAAAGCTTCCGAGAAATTTTAGTGCTAGACAAAGTAAGAAAAATTGGTAGAACAATAAATGATTAGAATAAAACATTTGCACCAAGTTCACCTTGCGGGCGGCTATTATACAGGTGCTGGAGTCTATCTGGCTTGGAAGGCAAAGGAAATGAGAATGATCACAATCTCACCCAGAATAAATTAACTCCAGAAAACGAAAAAAAAAACTTTATAGATTTGCACCAATCGCCAAAACAGCTATTAGATCAAAGGACTCGATAATTACCACAGTATCTGATCCCCACTTAAAAAAAAATGCTTAATGTCTTCGATCTTTCGGAGATTCTTGGTGTTTTTTACGATTTCTTTAGCTCATCATTCATACAACACACAGACCAAATCCACTACTATCAGTCATTATCATTCTTGCCTTCTATCTAACATTCCATCCCTTCTTATTCCGTCATTCGACGAGAATGAGGTTTCTTCTTTTCTCAAATCCTTTAATAATAAATAGTTCATTAACTAAGATGGTCGTGATGGTATTTGTTGCTTTATTTTACGTGACTGCGCTCCTATCTTGTCTACTGCTCTATTCAGGATTTTTAATTTGGCCATCTCTTCCTAGCCTTTTTCCTCTCTCTGGAAGCATTCAAAGGTAATTCCTGTCTTCAAGAAGAATATAGAAATTCATTCTTCACATTCTATACATTTTTAACAATCTTTGCCATGAAAAAGGTCCATGTAAAGAGTGAGAGATTACTCAGTAAGATTTATCTTATCACCCTGGCAACATGGTTTTATGAAAGGTACGATTACCAAACTATTTTTGGAATACCGGATGGTTTCCTATCCTGGCTCAAACTCTGCAGACAACCCAGTCACTTCTGGTATCTTTTGGGGCTCTAAATTGGGTTCACTTGGTCTTGGAGTCAACTATCTGTTCTATACTGATGATGATGATTGAAGATTTTCTGCAGAGAGAGCTTTCTCAATGATTGTGCTAGACTCCAGCGAGCAATTGACCATGTTAATACCTGGTACACTAATAATAATTTTCCCTATTTAAATGCTATAAAATGCTACATGTCTCGGAAAGGTTCACTAATAATGACTACATCACAATGACTTCCCTATTAAGAAGGTCTTTGAGTTCAAAGGCAAATCGAGTTCACGGCCGCTTCTGCATTCAAAATGCTTAGTTTCATCATCCCAATAACTCTCTTTCGTTCCCTTATTCTCACCAACCTGGAATATGGTTGTATTATCTGGTCCCCTGGTTACAGTTGGCATCTGCTAAGTCTTGAGCGTGTAGGACAACACCACTTCCTGAAATTTCTACATTTTAAACCAACTGGTTCTTATCTCTTTCGAGGTTATCCTGAGGCAGTATTACTTGACCTGACCAGCTCGATTGGAATAACCCGCAACTACTACGGACGGATCAGAAGAACGCATGAAAATTTTAAATTTGGTGTTGAACGTTTATAAGAATTATCAATCCATAAGTGTAGTGCTTTGCAGTATTTGCCTGTCTTCTGCTTCCGTGTTCAACGGACTACAGTTTGTGGAATAGCGCGCACGAATTTTTAATATACAGGGGTCCCATACTTACTTGACCAGACCATATCTAATATAAATTAACAATCTAATATAACCTAATTTTTAAAGCTTTACAACATAACAACATGAAAATAACCCCCACTTCAACATCCCTTAAGTAACAGCCTCCACCCTTAAAAAAATAATAGGACCCTTTATGTATTTTCATAGTATTCGATTCTCTATTCAGCTGTTTTTCAGATTAAAAATTGGTTCATGAATAACCAAGAAAACCTTCATCAAGGTGGTCATGAATTTTGTTTGAAATTTGTTTATACATATTTCATTTTTTTTTTACATTTTACTAGCATTATGAGTCAGTGTTATCCGTCTATATCGATTATGATATAATTATTTGCCATAGCAGCTGCGGGTTAAAAAAACAACTGTACAGCTTCCCATTTATCATAACTATTACGTCAAGATAGCTCTACGAAGATATATCTAAACAATTACTAATGAAGTATTCCAGAAATTTAATTGAGTGGTTTATACTAATTAAATCTTCGTAAAGAGCATGAATAACAATTATGAGAAAAAGGGATCGAGAAACAGCGACTATACGAGGTGTCAAATATAAGAGGCTGGATAAATCTGTGACATATTCGAGAGGAAGAAGAACGCTGTAACGAAGGAGGAATAATAAATTCCCGTTTCAAACCTTAATTGCGGCAAGAATAAAGACGTATACCCGGTATAAACTCTGATACTCCCGGGGCAATTAAATTTTAAATGGATTGCTGAAGAGTCACGATTATGTATCAAGGATATATACTCTCCCAATTAATTTTATATAATGTAGTAAATCATAATTTATGTTTACGACATCCTCAACTTTATATTATAACACCATAAGAATCCTTAAAGTTTAAGGAGTTTTCCTCTTCTTGACACAAAGCAAGATGAGGTAATATGAGGTAATTCGAGTAGAATAATATTTCTCACACGTATCGGTCCTTTAAAATAAATAATTGATGAAATTTTCCCTCAAAACTCAGCTTATATTACACGTTGGAGTAATTCTCAACACAAAAACTTTATTGAATTTTTTAGATTGATTTTGGAAGGACTTTCTTGGATAATGCATGGTTCAGGCAGCAGGGTGATAATTTTTCTGGTTAGACAGAAAAAGTGATAACACAATCACAATAGAATACTCCAACAGTGAGTAACAGTATCCTGATTGATCCAGAATTAACGCTACATTCAATCAGCTTAAATATTAAGACTCTGTATCGAAACGGTTTTCAATATTATGCAAATTATCATCATCTGACTGGAAAACTGACCAATAATCGTACCCAATCGTGTTCCTGCGGTACGAAATTCCTCACAAAAAGAATTCCTGAATATTTGGGTGAAGCGCCTCGACTAGTCGACGTAGTACATTTAGTTGATTCTAGTCATGTAATGGTGTGAGAATGGATCGACTCGGTCTTTGGAGGGTGCTATACTCAATACCGGGTAAGAGTGCGGACACACGAGGCGGTTTCCGCCGAGTCGGCGGCCGACTCGGCGCATGGTTTCATGAAACTATATGAGACTGAACACACGGGGCGGCAGGCAACAAGCGCGCCGAGCGGTGGCTGGTCCAGACGATGTGCCGCGCGCGGTTTTATAGCTTCAAGCGTACCCTGGGCTTTGGTGTTTATATGAAAGTGTTCACACGAGAAGCGGTTTTTTGGCTGCGAGCACTATGCATGGTTGTACAATTTATTATTTTACTTAATTATTAGGTATATCTTATTATTTTTACTGAGCTTGGGTGGGCGGACATGTTATTTTCTAAAGTGTATTTTTAGTATTTTAGGTACCAAACCTAAACATGCCTCCAGTAAATAATTTAGGTGTGGAAAGACTTATAAGAGAAATCCAAGCAAGACCACCCATTTGGGACATGAGGGATGATGATTATTCCCACAAAATAAAAAACGAAACTGAGATATTTGCATTCAAAATAGGTAATAATAATAATAATAATTATTAAACTGTTTAAACTTGAATAAATGAAATCATATTTTTAGGCATACTTATACCTCGACTTATACTAAAAAAGAAAAACTCTATTTTACTATAATGAAATTATTTGTAAATGTACTCGGTCCGCTTTTAATGATATTACAAAAAATTTCCCTCTGAGCACTTGACCGTTATTTCAATCACTTCACACTCTTCTGTTTTAATAATACGTAATAATCTGGCAACACACGACTGAGTGAGTTTCGCGCCTTGATTATGTGTCGACTCGTGTGTTTGCTGCCGACTCGGCCGCCGACTCGGCGAAAACCGCCCCGTGTGTCCGCACTCTAATACCGGGACTCAGCCTTTCAAAAGCCACACAGTAGTGACAGTTCTCCCTGATAAGCACCAGTAAGTTCTAAATGGTAAACGGGACCCTCGATATCCCACAAAAACGACTAAGGGGATGGCTTCGTGGAGTTATGATTTAGTTGTGGAGAGGGACGGCTTACGGTGTATATAATATGCGTCAAACTATAAACTTGCACGGTAAAAAAAAACAATGGGGAACAATACCTTTATATAGGGTGTCTCTTTAATATTGCGAAAAAATTAGACAGATTCTTCGGTCAAAAATAAACAAAAATTTTTCTATTAGGGTGTCAGTAAAAGGTCATTTTTCCAGTTTCTTTGAAGATATGTGAGGAACCGTTTGAGATACAGAGCTTTTGTGCATCTCATATCATTGATATGAGCTACTTTTTTAATACCAATTCAGTTGTTTTTATCGGCCATTTACGGAGATCTTATATTTATTGAGCATACTTTTATTTGTCCTTTATTTTCCCACACATGTTTCGAAACATTGAAAGCGATTTCATCCTAAATGGTAATTTTTGACGTTAGCAACAATAATTATTATAACCAAGAGTACCTTTATCATGTAGAAAATATTGGTGGTTAAAAATGCGCTTTTAAAATGTCGAATTGCCTAGTATCGTAGAAATTAAGAGCAACAAAACCCATGTAAACCCTAAAATCTCCCCCACTGGCATATGAAAAAATATATTTAGCATTAAAAAGTATCTGTACAAATCTGAATTCTGTAATCTTTTTTTTTACACCGTATTTAAAAAACAATGCATTTGCATACACATGTTAATGGAAATTTTTTTGTTTATTTTTGCTCAAAGAATATGCTTTTCAACTTTTTCACAATATTAAAGATACACCCTTTATATTTTACCGACTGCAAGGACGTGCGGCATTGATGGATCACTATTAAATGATGGAACCTCGAGCTTGGCTTGGACTAGTTGTGAAGGTGCGGTAAAAAAAAACCGTACACCCGGCTAAATGCAACCAAAAAAAAAAATAATACTCAAACAATTTATGACCTGCATAACGTCGACAACTTTTTCCTAGCTCAGCCTGAGCATTTTTCAGATTTATTTTAAAATCAGTGCTAGGCTAATGCCCGTATTCACAAACGATAATTTCCTAAATAATTACGTAATCAATTATCCCCATCTCATTCTATTGCAAAAAAACTGCATATCCATCTCACTCATTTAATTAATTACGTAATTATGTTGTAATTTTTAAATCACATACCAATGTTTGCGACGAGCCTTCCCTGTGCCGATATGAATTTCAGCCAGGCAGGATAATAACAGCTCCTGAGAGCGTTGCACAGGTGTCCTGGTCTGTCCTATACGAAGGACGACGTCGAAGTCAGTCAGTCGATCTCCGGATGTTCAATGAAAGACAACTTCGTCAATACATCCCTTATTATTCTTTCGCGTGTAATAACTATACTTACGGAACCCTCTGTTTAGATTTAACCATCCTTGACATTATAAACTAATTCATTTATTAAATCATTAAAGTCATAAACGGGTCTGATTATTTTAAGATTACGTTAACTAAGAGTGAGATTACTTCAATTTCAGGAGTGAGATAGATTACTTCAATTTCAGGAGTTGGATCGGTTATTATACGTCGGTTTAAGAATAAAGAGACATTAGTCGTGTCGGTAAAATAAAAGGTGTTAGTTTTGTGAGTAGTGATTTATGAAAACTTGTTGAAGACGAAATTTTCGGTGAGCCAAGGCACCTGGTGTTATATGGTTGCTGGTTGGTGTAATTACTGAACTTTGTCGTTGATATTCAGCAGGGTAAATCTGAAAACTAAGAAAACCTTTTAATTTTGATTGTGAATACTTTCAAAATGGCTACTGGAGCTCAAGGTGGAGCTGAAGCTGGAGAGAACGCTACTGGAGATCTAGGAAATCGGCTCAATCAAAGTGTTGTATTGGTGAACAATGAAAACAACAACGAAAGTCGTACAATTGAACACTATCAACCAAGGTATTTTCAAAATATACATCAAGTGTTACCAGAATTCGATCCAGTCAAGGGTGACATTAGTATTGAAGATTGGATTGATAAACTTGAAGAGTATGGTCTGATGTACGATTGGGATGAAGTTTGCGTAACTCATTATGCTTTATCTAAATTAAGCGGTGTCGCAAAGAAATGGCGAGATAGTTTACCTTCTACCACAAGAAAATGGTCAGAATGGAAAGAATTATTAACGGATACGTTTAGTGTAACCAATGATGTTGTTAACAACAGACTAGAAGCCCAAAACTATAAGTGGAAATTTGGACAAGACATAACCGAATATTTCTTTGAAAAATTAGCAAAATGTAATAAATGCAACATGTTCGAGCGAGAGAAAATCGAATGGATAGTCCAGGGACTAAGTAATACCCGATTTCGAGACTATTTGGGTCCATTAAGTAGATATGAGACAACTAATCAATTATTTCAAGATTTGAAAACAGGTGCTAAGTTTATTTCAAATGCGCAGTCCCGTGAAAACTCCATTTCAAGTGGGAAGTTGAATAAGTTTGGAAACGCAACGTCGTCGTCTCCTAGTCATGCAGGTAATCAACAAAAATTACCTAAATGTTTTAAATGCTCCCAAGTAGGACATATAGCCCGGCTGTGCCCAAATAAATCTTCAAGAGGAAACGCCACTGATTCAGCGAGTGCAGGTGTCAGTTCATGGAAAAATAAAGTAAATCCAAACCAGCCAAATGCGAATGAAAGAAATAATTCGAGTCCAGCTGCAAATGTAGTGAATGTTGTCTGCGACAAAAAAAGTTCTCATGCCAAATATTTCAAGGAAGCATACATCAATAAGAAGCCTTGTAAATGCTACATTGACCTCGGAAGTAGTTGTATTACTTTGAGGCAGGATAAAGCTGAAGAATTGAATTTTTCATTTTACGAGCACGATTCAGAACCATTAATCGGATATGGTAACGGAAAGGTTTATCCATTGGGAATTTTTACAGCGAATATTTCAATTGACAATGTGGACGCCAAAGTTAAAATTCATGTTGTGCCCAGCGGTTCTCAAAATGTCGATTTAATTGTAGGACATCCCTATACTGAACAAAATCACATTATGATTACAAGTAAACCTGATTTACTGGAAATTTCTTATATCGATGGTGTAGTGCAACCGAATGAAGTTATTAAATATTCATTAAAAGCTGACGAAAATTTGACAATCCCTGACAACTTTGTGGGAAACATCCAAATTAATACTGAGTGTACTAATCAAGAATTGTGTATAGAAGGCGGTTTAAGAGAAAATGGCCAAGCAATTCCACGTTTGATTATTCAAACAGACGTTGATGGAAAATCCCTAGTACCTATCATGAACCTATCAGGTCAAGATGTGAACATCAAGAAAGGCGAAATGATAACACGAGCAGAAATTTGTCGAATTGAAGAATCCGAAAGCTGTCCTAACAGAAGAAAAGAAGTAAATGAAGAACCAATCAGAGTTGAAGAAATAACGACGGATCTTAAAGATGAAGAATTGGAAGAATTTATGGAACCTCTCAACGAGTTTCGAGATGTCGTGGCAAGAAATATGAAGCAACTTGGATGCACTAGTGAAGTGAAAATGAAAATTACATTGAAAGACGACACACCTGTCTACTATAAACCATACAGACTGTCAATTCATGAGAAGAATCAAGTGCGGGATATCGTAAAAGAGCTTAAAGAAGTTGAAATAGAAGGTTTGCCGATATTGCATATAAAGAACTGTACCGATTGGGTAGCCGCAATGCAACGAACTGATCCTGAAATATTCTCTATTCGTGAAAAGTTAGAAAATGAAGATACCGAGACAGCCAAAAAGTTCACATTAATTAGTTTTCGCGTGTATAAAATTAGTGAAAATAAGTTACGTTTATTTGTGCCAAATGATTCGCGATATGACCTAGTTAGTGAAGCACATCGAACTTTAAATCACTTGGGAATCGACAAGATCCTTGCGAAGTTAAAAGAATATTATTATTTCCCGAATATGAGAGATTTTGTAACTTAGAATAGTTATGGTGTTTTATTTAAGTTATAAGAGTAAGTTTGATGCTCTTGATTATTTTTTATTGTGCCTTATGTCTAGTGCCTACATTCATGTACCTATTAATGTAGTTTTAGGATGTTTATGTGGAAACTTTTGTTTTGATTTGTACCTAAGGCAGAGGTGTTTTACTTGGATATAAGTAATTTTAATGTTACGTTTATTGTAATGGTGATGTCTTGACGAGGACGTCAAGAAAAGTCAGGAAGGCCGAGCTGTTGTAATTTTTAAATCACATACCAATGTTTGCGACGAGCCTTCCCTGTGCCGATATGAATTTCAGCCAGGCAGGATAATAACAGCTCCTGAGAGCGTTGCACAGGTGTCCTGGTCTGTCCTATACGAAGGACGACGTCGAAGTCAGTCAGTCGATCTCCGGATGTTCAATGAAAGACAACTTCGTCAATACATCCCTTATTATTCTTTCGCGTGTAATAACTATACTTACGGAACCCTCTGTTTAGATTTAACCATCCTTGACATTATAAACTAATTCATTTATTAAATCATTAAAGTCATAAACGGGTCTGATTATTTTAAGATTACGTTAACTAAGAGTGAGATTACTTCAATTTCAGGAGTGAGATAGATTACTTCAATTATTTAGGAAATTATCGTTTGTGAATACGGGCATCAATCTAGTCTTTTGCTAAATGTAACCCCATTATTATTTATTAAAACTGTATCTAAGGACCAAATAAAATAAAAATACTCAGATTTGTTAGCTTGGTATCTGGAAGTTGTTTAGACACGTGAAAATATTGATTTTCAATTATTAAGAATAATAAAAGTGAACGTTCGGTACAAGAAGCTTGGAAGTTTTACAAGACAAAAACACACATACAAGTAAAGTTTTCGTGCAGTTGTTTTTTATGTAGGAATGCTTTCGTAGTTTAATGCAACTTTCAACTTTGTTGTCGCCTGCAGCTGGCTACACTGAAATTGCAACAAGAAAATCACGTTTTATTGTCTCTTCAAAGATCATACCGCGTTGTTTCAAAGTTTCCCGGTAAATGAAATCCGAAACGGAAATGAATTATACTCGCTTACACATCTGTCGACCTATTGGGCTTAGGTTGTTCATAATGAAAAGGTAGAATCATCCCCGAAAGATGATAAACACCGATTCCATAATACTAGTTTAGGTGTTGCTGAAAATCTATTCGGCTTACTACCTATACGGATATCACATTTATCAAAAGCCATTCCTGGGGCATGAGGACGGGTTTCGTTGCTGATATAGAATTTCTGCGTCTAATATACGAGCTAACATCCAATATACGGGGCAAGCTAGTCATTGTTATTCACAACCACAAAAGAATAATTGAACAAGCTGACTATTGTGATGTTAACAAGGAAGGAAGTGGGCAATGGCGGCATCTGCCAGCTATATATGGAATTTCTACTCGATGAATTTATTTACACCACATAAATATAATATTAACAATGTACCAGGATAAACGTAATTCCAGGACTGCTACACCTGAGATCAGAACATTGACCTAATAGATTTATTTGAAGCCATCTAAGTAAAGTAACCAATATTGAAAGTCACTGTAAAATCAGAAAAGTTATTTACACAATAATTATTTTATTGAAATGAAAATGTTCCTAATTACAGGACGGATATTTTCTGTGAAAAATAATTAAATGATCTTCTATGTGCAAATAACAACTGATTTACGCAACTTCTTTAAGGAAGAAAATCGATTACGCCACTATAGAGAGTAGATTATAAAGTCTGAGAACTTTCTTTAAATTTTTACAAAATGGAAAATTGGAGATTTTCACTTGTTTATACCTAACTCAAAACTCACTTAATTTAATCCGTAACTGTGAAAACTATTATTACTGGCTTTTCTCAGGAAATATGAAAATACAATGATATCCAGGGTATCCTGTAAAAAAAATAGACAATGTCGTCATTACTAAGTCAAGGAACACCTGTATGCAATTTTGTTTACATCAATGGAAAGTAAATTAAATCACAAAATTGACCTGTTTTTGAATTTTATGCGAAACTCTACCAGACTTTCTAGCTGTTCTGTATACTCGAAACGTTAACACGGGGTCACCTATGTCTTTGATTCACCAAATTCAAGTAAACAGCTAGATGGAATGAAAAAATAGGAGCAGATTGAGATATTATAATGAATGTAATGCAAAAAAGCGAATTGCTAGTGCGACACTTATAAGTTCAGAAAGCCTTAGTTTTTCAGAATATGCGTTCCAGCACAATCTATAGCTTCTGCATGGAGGCTCGACTATTGCTCCAAGTCACTGTCCACGTGAATGGAATAACTATCCCCTTAAGCAGACTGGTGTGGGGTTCTCATTTGGGTGCCATTTATCAGATACCATGCTTATAGTTGGTTTTGATTTGGGAAAGCTTGAACTTGGCCACCCTGAATTGGCAGTGTCCTGATGAATTTGGGAGTCCTGATTTTTGGGAGAAAATCCCTTCTGATGGATTGGACATTTAGGTTTTTATCTTTAAGAAACGTAGTGTGTCTTGATTGAAAAATTCAGAGAAAGTGACGGCACAAATCGATTCCTGGTCGAAGTTCACCAAGCTAGGAAGTTAACACTTTTGCGGTGAACGCGCGTCGGTTCGTATGTTGCAGCTTAAGAACTAGACAATACAGGGTGATTTACTTAGACAGTGGATATTTTTGAAGTTAGGTAAATCATTGAGTTTTTAAAGAAAAGGAATGAAATCTTCAAATATGTATACTTTGGAAATTTCGGGTTTCTAAAACAGTAATAAACTTTCTTTGGGGTCAGTTATAATGCTCGTTACCATAACTAAAATCTACGAAAATTTACGTTTTGGAAAAACCGAAGGTTTGTCCATAATATACGAGAAAGGTGAATTATCACACCGATTTATTATTAAAGAATTCTTTATCAAATGAAATGGTATGAAGTCTGGCAGCATCGTATGACATGATCGGGTCTGACCATCCTAACAGCCGGGGGCAGCATCTGGCCTGATAAATGTATTCATTTGCGGACGGGATGCATGCCGCCAACGTCGCCGCCGCCGCCGGCATTGTTGGCGCACTAACGAGGGTCGCCAGAGAGACAGGCTGCCCGATAAAGGCGTCCGACCAGAAGGAGATAGCGAGTTTTTGCTTCTGCTACATAAAATTCGTTTTATTTGTTACAAGCAGTCAGGATATTTGCTCTGGATTCGTCACCTGAAGATTTCGGAGTAGATAAAAACATAATGTGAGAGGAAACTCACATATCGCGATCTTCGTGCGCTTATTTTTCGGTACATGTGACCGCCAAGAAAATTGCCCCGACGATGTTTCATGAATATTCATTAGGAGCTTTTGCATACATATAAAGGTAGTGGTAGGTACAAACGTTTCATTTAAAAACCGGAAAACCGCCAGAATAACTCAGGATATGAAGTGATATGATTTTGCTTAAATAAGCGGAAATGTACAACGAAAACAGCTCAAGATCCACGAAAAAGGCTTGGTGTAACTTTATATGTACCATCCTATGATGTACCTAGATGAAATGCTTATACAGGGTGATTTATACAAAAAATAGTAGGTACTTACAAATGTTTCTATATAGCAGGTTCCATGTAATAGGAAATAAGTTAAAATAAGGGACAATTGAGTCGCTTTCGTCTATCTAGAGCTTTTTACATCTTGATCTTTGAAACCTGCGAATTTCACTTGTTTATAACTCAAAACTCCTAAGCCAACCATTTATATTTAAAATCGAGCTGAAAAAAACAGTCTTATTTTTTCTTCTCTGACAATCCAAAATGCAATAGCATAAAGAGCATTCTATTTAGGAAACATAACATTGATACGTTACTCTAGATTTTTTTTAATCCATCGTTTGGCCTACAGAGATCGACTCAAATTAGCCGGGACTCCCTGTCTTCAGTCTTGCGCAATTCATTCCCTAAAGAAGGGAGCGTTAATCTGATTAAAATAATACATACCATAAGCCAATCCGTTATAATAATGTCGCTTTGGTATAATCATGATTCTTGTCAATAGGGGCCTACAGCCTCAGGCCATTTTTTGCCTGAGGTTGTATGACGATTAGTTTCTGAGATATTCCCGGTGACCACATTAATGACTCACCCAGTACTGGAGGTTAACGCAAGACGCAAATTAGAATAAATTACTCAATTGAGGGGGGGGGCAACTAGAAACCCCCCAGTAATTTTCTTCCAAACGATAGATACTTTTTGAAATCGCTCGAGTAAATCTGGGCAAAAGGCTTGTAGCCGCTCATCTCAACCCGCTAGACGCTAGACCCGTGTCTGAGAAGACGGATTTTGAGAAGGGGACTCAAACTATATACCAGCTGTTCTTCCATTTCGTGGATACAAGGCATTTTGGTCACTATTTCTCTAACTGTAAAGTACTACCAAAGATTACCAGAGTAAAGAATTGAATTTACAACTTGCTGAGTTGCACCTGCTAGGAAGTCAGCTTAGTTATGATAATATTAATAATAAACTCTGTCGATTGCACATAATTCTAAGAAAAAAAAACATTAGTGAATTTCACACAAGCTCTAGAATTGAACTTTTTTCATCCCTTGTATCCCTAGGTAAACGGAACTCTCTTATAATTCGAGAAAATTGTTAACAAAGGTATGTATCATGGACTTTTGATCCAATAGAAAGCTTTTTCATCTGACATTTATTGACACTGAGCACTGAGAATATAAACTTAAGCAAGGATTTTCCGCCAAAGTTTATAAACATGGCTATTTTTTTTTCGTCATCTATATTCAAGTTGAAGTCATTTTATGATATTTGAAGTTATTTGAGATAGGTTTCCAAGTCGAGATGAGTCATATAGGCCGCTTGAATAAAATATGAGCCAGAGAAAGAATCTCCTTGAGGAAATACAAAGCCAGAACGATACACGCAAGGCAATGAATTCCTGATAATGACAAGAATTGGTGAATACAAGGATACTAATAAACTATTATCAAAAAAAAATTATAATTCAGTGAGACCATTCATGAAAAATTGGAATCGTTGAAAATAAAATGACATAAGATACATTTAAGTACAATTAAATATGTACTGTAAGCTTAACAGTCGATTATTTGGGTGATTTTAAAATTAAAACTTCATATAAACATGCGGGTCCTCAAATGATTCGTCTTCAAGATACAGAGTGTTCTTTTTTTTAATAGCTTTTCCGTAAAAATACCTATCTTAAGTAGGTATTCGTTAACTAATTTTATTCTAATTTTGCAGTGTTTTTCGTAATGTTAGTCCGGCCCTAGTACTGCCCTACAAGTAACTACTGCCCTAGTAAGTACAAAGGGGGTAACTACAGTCCATACTTATTTGAAATAACTGACCTTATGTTTCATTTTATGCTATCACTTTTCAGTTCTACACAGGTTCAGAACTAAATCAGCGGGGCAGTAAATAAAAAATGCTAAGCCAAACTGTCCTACAACTCTACGTTGTAGCTACCACAGATTTTTCCTATTACATCAACTTACCAATAAATCGCTCAATATCGCAAAGAATTTCTGGAGATATGGTTTTCTATTTTATGAAATTTTATCTATTTGTAAGGCACATAGGGAAACTATATCTTAATATAAGCGGTAAAATGCACGCTAGAATATCTAGGTGATATTATTTGCAGCTGATTAAAAAACGGCTTAAGAATTTCTTCACTGAAACGCACAGCATTTATGTTCATTCCAAAAAAGATTGGCCCAATTAATCGCCTAGCACTAACTGATGCCCAAACACCCACTTTCTCAGGGTAAAGTGGATTTTCCATAAATGCATGTGGATTTTCAGCAAACCATGATCTGTAATTTTTAAAATTGACATATCATGATCTTTGAAACAATGCTTCAATCTGTGAAGAAAGTTGTGCTGAAGACTTCTTGATTGGCTTGCAAATTTTACGAACACCATCGACAAAAATCTATTCTCTCGGGAATATCTCGGGGTAACTATAGCACCATCATCACTCGATAAGGATACAAGTGAGCATCTTTCTTAAGTAGCTTATGGCAGGTTACCACAGAAACATCAATTTCTGAGATAGATGACACTTCCTGTTTTCACAACATTTCCTGTCCCTCGAAAATTTGGAATGTATCGCTTAGCAGCTTCTCTAAAACTCTGCACAGCCACAGCAACACCAGGATCCATCTCTTTGTACCCAATTGGGAAAATTTCTATCGAGTAGATCCAAATTTCATCGATTTAATTTCAATTTCGGAAATAATTTTCAACTGAAAAAGCTTTAGTTCTAACCTAATAAGCACCATTGTTATGATTTCATAACTAACAGGTGAATAGTTAAAACAAAATAAAATAACCAAATGTGGGTATAGGTACGTAATAATTTCCCTTGCTTCATAAAATAAATTATTTATCCTTCTAAAAGTTCAGCAACTATACATTAATATACCAATTAATTGTGAAAACGGATGTCACCTTCTAGCGGCGCTAACTGAGAATCGAAACCGCGATATATTGATTATTTTGTAATGAAGATCCTTGTGCGAAAAACCCTACTTCAGAGTCTTTGACGCATGCCTAATGAAAGATTTAGACTCAGAGACGAAATACTAACGATTCAAGACTTATAACTTGCCGTAAAACTACAGTTATTCTGAAATAACGTATAAATAAATCACAGTTACAGCAAGTTACCGTGACAGCACGATTCTCTCGAAATCGACTCGCATTTTAGGCACGGTCCATATTTCGTACATTCGATGATCGAAATCAAGTTCCGACATACGTTCCACTGTAAACGGCTCACCCAGCAAGTGATAATAATTAATGAACGCTCGATATGATTTTAAGATTCAGTGTAAGGAAAACAGTGTTAGGAACAGATTATTCTGTATTTTACTAAGCTGAACAAACATTTATAGACAACTTTCTTGGACTGAAAAACTGCAAAGGAAACAGGAGAGCTGATTAATAATAATTTCAGATCAATGATGTTATAAGCATGGGATATTATTTATACAGTGTGTGTCACAGGCATGGTACACCCCATTTTTTTTTTTTTTTTTGGAGATAATTTTTTGAAATTTGGTACGTCGTATATTCACGACAGAGCGCACTTTTTAGCAGAAAATTGAATTTTTTCCCACATCCGGTTTTTCCGGAAATGTTACCAACTTTTTGTTTTTAAATGGGACACCCTATATGTTATTATATTTTTGGATTCTATACATTTGTACGAATCCAACAATACCACATAAGTACCATTTTAAATGTCAAATTTGTTTTTATTTATTTTTTTATTTTTCAATTATAGTGTGCCATGACTTCAGTTGTGTTCGTCACAGATGCAAAATAGGTACACCAAAATGTTTCGATTTTTCTAGCATTAGATGATCCAATTGGAGTAAAACGAAATAATCATGGCACACTATAATTGAGAAATAAAAATTCAATAAAAACACATTTGACATTTAAAATGGTACTTATGTGGTATTGTTGGATTCGTACAAATGTATAGAATGCAAAAATATAATAACATATAGGGTGTCCCATTTAAAAATACAAAGTTGGTAACATTTCCGGAAAAACCGGATTTGGGAAAAAATTCAATTTTCTGCTAAAAAGTGCGCTCCGAGGGGTAAACCGCTAGCAAAAATTTGTACACCCTTATTCCTTTAAGGAGGTAATCCCTAAAGATTTCTCGGATTTCAAAGATTTCCCCGAGATTACCTAGATTTTTTCCAGATTACCTCGGATTTCCTCCAGATCACAGATTTTGCTGAAACGTTTTCTAACACGTTTTTTCAGCAAACGTGTTAGAAAACGTTTGCTGGAAAAGTAAAAATCCCTTTATTTTCAAGGGGATCGCATAGTCTTTATTTGATTTGGGCCAGGTTCACATCCGCTTTGTCTTCCACATCAGGAAATACAAAAGTGTCTTTTTTCTCCAATGTATTTTATGTAATCGCATACATTTAGCTGTGATTTTTTTCTTTTTCACACATAAAATTTTTTACACAAAATTTTTGGTGCATTCTTTTTTGGTATTAGCATTATATAGGTAAATTGCACAATGACAAAATTATACAATTATCATAGATTCTATACAATTAGATTCTGTACAGGTACAGGGTGGCCCAGCGAAAAGGTACCAGGCCTAATAACTTGAAAACTGAAGATGTACGCGAAAAACGCCGAAACATGTCGATTTTGTTATCAAAGTAGGCATATTTTCGTGACAAATTTAACCACCCAAGTTCACCCCATTGGCAGGGGTAGCTACCCCTTTGCTTATCATCATAGGGAATCATTGGGTTTTACTTACATACAGGCTGGCCCAATTAAAACATTTTTTTGGGCCACCCTGTATGTAAGTGAAACCCAAAATGTTGGATATCGTTGTAAAGACAATTCAAGTAGCTTTCAAATGATGTATCACTCAATAGCTGTTCCCTATGATGATAAGCAAAGGGGTAGCTACCCCTGCCAAGGGGCTGAACTTGGGTAGTTAAATTTGCTACGAAAATATATGTCCCCCTCGATAACAAAATCGACCTGTTTCGGCGTCTTTCGCGTACATCTTCAGTTTTCAAGTTATTAGGCCCGGTACCTTTTCGCTGGGCCGCCCTGTATAATAAATTATAAAAACACTATTAAAATCCAAAAATCCACCAACTAAACACCAAGAAATACTTTGCTGACTATTAGGGTTAGATGTACATCCTATATTAAATACGTAGGTACTACGCAATACGGGCATATAAAACATAAAAATACCATAGAACGCGCATGCGCCTGAGTCGCAGCAAGTGAGATTACCTCGAGATTACCTCGAGATTTCCTCCAGATTTCCTTCAGATTTCCTTCAGATTTCCTCTGATTACCTGCAGATTTCTCATATTACCTCCAAATTACTAAGATTTTCTCAGATTACCTCCAGATTTCCTCAGATTACCTCCAGATTTCCTCAGATTTGTACACTTTAATCCTCAGCGGTTTACCCCTCGGTGCGCTCTATCGAGAATATGCGACGTACCAAATTTCAAAAAATTATCTCCAAAAATAAAGAAAAAAAAGGGGGTGTACCATGCCTGTGACACACACTGTATAGGTATAAGACGACTACTCACCATAAAAATTTCATGGACTTCAGCAGTGAATAAGAAAGTGATCAATTTTTTCACACCGATTACCAAGCGGTTTTCTTACGTGGGACATAAAAATTATAAATAATGAACGTATTTAAATGCTAAGTGAAGTATGGTTTCTGAATGAATAGTGGATATTATTTATTTATTTATTTATTGATGTAACACAGGACAAGTTGCCTACGTTTACAGTTACATCATTTAATTTAAAAACATGTCATTCAGAACAGTCTTACACAAAGATAGTTAACTTACGACACATTTTTCAACAAGTACATATTTTCTGAAATACAGTAGCAAAAAAAAATATAAATGATATACAGAGGGAACACAAAAACAAGGAAAAAAACATGAACTATAAAAGCAAAGAAAGAAAAAAAATCATAGAGGTAACAAGTGGACATTTAATGATACCTATGTATAGAAAGCTATCAATTGCTTTCTCAATATTTTGGGAGCGCTTTCAAATATATTAATTGTCGAACAAAGTGAGCTTACAGTATTACACATTCTGACGATAGGAGAGTGTTCTCCAAGTTTTGTTCGACAATCATACCGAAAGAAAACATTCCTAGGTCTTACTCTCAGCGGATCAAAAAACCAAGAGAACACATACGTTTAGTTACTATATTAGAAATAAGTAAGACACCAGATATTTTTCTTCTTATTGACAATTTTAGAATACCGCATTCAGCTCTTATTAAGTGATTTTTGTGGTACAGGTATGAGAGTAATTTGTTTTGTCCCAGATTTGGGATGCAAATTCCAACTTAGACCTAATAAATAAATGTTGTAGTCTCCACCGAAAAATGCTTCGCATTCCGAATAATAAAACCCATATCTCTATACGCCCTTATTACAACACTCTCAATAAGTTCCAGGAAATTTAGATTATGTATTTTGTAAGCAATAATCTAATGTAGAAATAAATCAGATAGGTAATAATGTTACATAGTATGATATCTTCTTGCTTTGAAAATCGAAACATAAGGTAAAGAAATAAAGGACAACGAAGAAAAGTTATTTAATAAAGCAAGACGTCGCTGAAAAGCTTACTAAATTGATTTTTAATGTTTTTATACAGTTCACGTGCACTTGGCTCCCTAAAGCCTTAACTAAATCATCTAAGTTTGTGGCAGTAAAATTTCAGCCTGAAATGATAATAACTATTTGAAACTTTCAAAGTGCTTCAGTTGAGATGACGGCATTTTTTTGGTTCAAAACTATATGGTAAGAAACTAATTTCGTCAATGTTGAAGGGGAGCGTCTAGTTAAAAGCCATAAAACTTTCAACGATATGGAGTAGGTAATTCAGCGATATAATATTAAACTCACTTCTGGTCTGGGAACGATTTTCATGTTGACAATGTATTCTTAGTTAAAAGTTTAAAGTTATAACCAATACATGAATAGGTATATTTATAAAACAACTATATATGCCCTCTAAAAAATGACACAAATTATACCCTAAAAATTAATTTTAAGAATATTTGTTTCTTTCTAAATGAAACTCTCATCAGGGAAAGAATTTAAGTACCCTAATGAACCAACCACAGCTTGATGGGGCGTATTTTACTCCGGAGTATAATTTAAAGAGGACAAATAATTATTTATCCGGATGGTTAGATTAAAAAAAAAGAAATAAAATCCAAGAACAAAGGCAGAGGTAGATATTTTATTTAAAAGTTCGGTCACCGCCTACCCTGAGAAATAAACTGGAATACGTCCGCCTTTATGCTTTATACCCTTTCGACGGATCAAGAGACCCTTGCCTGGTATTCCTAATTTATAGTCGCCCTTGGAAAAAATATGTTCCAGAGCATCTGATAAATCTATAATGAATATTTCACGCGGGGCAAAGATTTCGCTGACGTTCCACAGCAGTATATCTTAGTATGGGCTACAGATGCAATGCGGAAAGCGTAAAAGAGATTTAAATTGAAAATCCCACCCTTCAAAAAAAAAAAACTGATGTATAGGAAATCATTAGGTCGGAATCTATATATTATAATTTACAAGTCTGAGAAAGTAAACAAAACCCGCTAGGTATATCTTTGCTTTGTTAAAAACCTAAACTAATTAAGAATTTCTGGAATATATTTGAACTATGAACTATCATAATCTCAAGATTGCTTGATATTGACCAGAAATGTTGACTCAAGTTCATTCAAAGTAATCTTGTTAGACTTTTGGAAAACAAACAAGTTCGCGGTAATAATAATAGAACGATAAATCACAAACAGTAGGTAAATTTCCTCACAAAGCTATAATCGTAAGCAACAAAAAGCCACCAATGTTTTCCTAGCTTCGTAGTGCATTTGCCATTTGCTACCGGTTTATTATAGCAAACGTAATAATCAAGAACAAAAACCCGCATGAACTGGTTGCTGCAGAGCTACAATACAAGGCAAGTTTAGAATGTTGTTCGCTCGAGGCGTGCGTTCACAGCAGCCCTATTTCAAAGGGTGGCTGCAGCACAACTGTTGGCATATATCATGAAAGATGAAGGTTTGAACTCCGAGTTTATGTTCCTATTTCTGCCATATGAATATGCACTTATTTGCGGGTATGGTTTTCGTCTGCCGTAAGTTAAGATTTCATATTTGATATTTATTCCTATTCTTTTTATCTGATCGAACTTTCATTGTAATGTCTTTTATTGTGACAAGACAATGCTCCCCGTGAATTTGCATTATAGCCACCTGAAGAATCTTTCTGTATTCTAGAAGTTCGGACACACATTCAAAGTCTTTGTATTGAATACTGAAAGGGGCGCGGGATTTGTTTCAAGAAAGTTTATTCTTCTAATTTTGTTTTGCGTATAGTATCTAGCAAAGACAAGCTACAATGAGATGCTGCACCATTTGATTGATTTGTGGCTGCATTCCAAAACATACTTAGTTAAATAAATTACTCAATAAAGTTTTGGGTTTATGGGCTGTGATCAATTGGGTTTATCAATGGGTTTATGATCAATAAATTATTCCAAGTATACCAATTGCATACCGTGAATCATTAAACACGATGGCGAATTCATTGGCAGCATGGCAACTTTATTTTTTGTCACCTAGGTTGCTAAGTAAGGCCTCTACGATGTATGGACTGAGCTCAGTAAATCCATATTTTTATAGCGACAAAACTATAATACGCTTAGAAGCTTTTAACGCCCCAATGAACACTGCCAGTTTCAACGCGTTCAAGCTTTCAAGCATTCGAGTCTACATCAGTCTTAAATTTAAATTGTCTGAAAAAAATTAGCGCGATATAAAATTACTAGTAATTCTCTTTATACAGGTGTTCCTTAAATGATTTTACAACTCACTACCAAATGTTCCCCGGGTGAAAAACTATACAAGAGTCCAAAGGGTCAATTTTGAAATTTTTACTTGTTTATCAAAGCTAAACCGCTGAAGCGATTTTGATGAAATTTGGTGTGACGTTATAGTTTTATGGGACAAAAAGTGCATGATTTTTTTAGGTTTCACGCCCTTTGAACTTCATCGCATGTGGAAATAAAAATTTTTAAATATCGAGCTTAGACTACTTGACTCATTTTCTTCAAAAAAGGTAATCTTGCTAAAGGTTGCATAATTTTATTGTTTCAAAGATAATAGCATTTGAATATTGATTCTTGTAGGAACTTTATAATTTTTTTCAGGGATTTTCGAAATTTACATGTAATAATAAAATTATTTTTCATTGCCACACTGGAACATTCAAAATTGAGTTTTACTATTCAAAATCGCATTTGAATTTTGAAATGTAAACTAATTTTATTTTTACAGGTAAATTAAGAAAATCCCACGAAAAAAAGTTGAAACTTCCTACAAAAATCAACATTCAAAAATGCGATTATCTTCTACAGGGTGCACCATGTATCCTTCTCTATATTTCTATCTCTTAACGCTAACAGATACAGGGTCGGTTAAACAAGTCCAAAGAAGCGTAATTTTGTGGCCATCTCGAATCAGTCAAGACATACAAAATATCTGTGACCCTTCCTGAAATATCCTGAAAAAAACTGAAAACACGAGATTTCTTATTTTTGCCATATCTTTCTTATTATTGGAGATTAATAAATAATTTTTTATGGACTTACATAAGTCGGCAAGAGCTACCCATCTGACATTTCAAAAATTTTCAAAGTCGATTAGATCCTAGGATTTTCACAGTCAACTTTCGTTTTTCTTATGGACACCATATTGTTTTTTTATGTTGTTCGGTATAAAAAAAATCAATAAAACTAATAATTGTTAAACTTCAAAAAAAAAATTTTATTCTTCTTTTTTCTTTACAAAAAAGACAACTTTTAAGACCGAATTTTATAGATAAATTAAAAAACCATAAGACAAGCACTATTTCGGCGTATTTTACAAATGTTGTAGTTTTTCGACGATTTTTTTTTGGTTTTCCTTTGAAAAAAGAAGAATAAAAATTAAAAAAAAATTTTTTTTGGAGTTTATTAATTTTTGGTTTTCATTATTTTTTTCATATCGAACGACATAAAAAAATAATATGGCGGCCATAAGAAAAACGAAAGTTGACTGTGAAAACTCTTGGATCTAGTAGGCCTTGAAAATTTTTGTAATGACAGATGGATAGATCTTAACGGCTTATGTAAGCCTACAAAAAATTATTTATTAATTTTTAATAATAAGCAAGATATGGCAAAAATAAGAAATCTTGATTTTTCAGTTTTTTCAGGATATTTCAGGAGTAGTCACAAATATCTTTCATGTCTTGACGGATTCGACATGGCCACAACACTGCGCATCTTTTCTCTAATTTAACCGACCCTGTATCTCTTAGCGTTAAGGAGATAGCAATATAGAGAAGGATACATGGTGCACCCTGTATACGATATGAGATAAGGAGACTTTTATGAGGAACTTTATTAGCTACAACTCCTATAGTGCTCAAACCTAGCAGCTTTGAACTAAGATAAGTTGACTTAAATCGACTAACAGCCAGTATTATAAAGGCCCATTAAGCTAACGGGCAGATTTCTGATACCATTTTTGAAGCTAATATCGCCGGTAAATAACTTTTATTAACCTTTTGTAATCACTTTCATGGCAAGAACCACTAAAATGCTCTATTTTTCACATACAGTCGATACTTTCTTCAGAAATGGCCACAGAAATATGTCCGTTAACTTAATGAGCCTTTATAATACTGGCTATTAGTTCTTAAAAATTAAATATAAAATTAATGAAAAAAGAATTTTTCACACTTGCATGTTTTGTTACCAAGTAGAATCCAAACCTTTTCCAATAGTGAAAAAATGGTTTCTGAACTTTCAACTAGGAAACCAAAAAGTGTTTTACTATACATGGTGTTCCTTAATACCAGGTACATACGAAATCTTTCCGTAGTTTTCTAGATATTTTCATTAGACACAGTAATGTTGAAACAATCAAATACAAATTTTTACTAAAATCGCATAAGTATTTCATGAGACATGGCTAGCTGATTCTAGTTTGAAGCACTCTGTATCTCCGTAACAAACTAAGAAACTTTCATTACAATGTTTTTTTTCCATAAATGATCATTATTTATTTGTCCCAAGCTATAATTTCCCATTTTTATGCGTTTAAATTAAGGATTAGCCAGTATAGTATAACTTTTTTATCGACTTACTATTATATTGGTAAGATATTGGATGGCCTTTGGACATGCACCACTGCACATTTCGCTTGGAAGACAATCTGAACAACTCTTCTGACTCAACATATTTCGGTAATAATAGGTAAATCTTTTCTCCCCACTTTCACTGAATGGAGATGCGCTTAATAGAATTTATGTTTCCGCTTTATATTATACTTGTTTATGAGTAGATAAGTGGATAACATACATAAAAAATAATTTCAACTTCATAACAACCGACTTTTTGCAGTCTTGTATGGTCCCGCTTCCGTGTGCACTTTAACTTTACTCCAACATGTAGGAGTTTTTTTTTTTCTTCTTCAGGATCTTTCCTTTCGACAGTTCAAACTTAAAATGACAGTCACCACGTTTGACACACATCTGCGGTGTTACTTGAAAACGGTAACTTGTTTCCACACTAAGTTTTTCAGTTCTGTTTCATATGGAAATGAAAAATAACAACTAATACAGAGTGGCAAAAAATTTATAATTCGACGAGAACTTTTGGAGAAATATGGAAAAATGTGGTGTACCTAATTGTAAGTTTGATAACTGTTTACAGTAATTATTGAAAATGTTAAATCAAAATTTTTCATTTATTTTGTGGTGGCGATCGGTTTGAGGCGAAAATACATTTTTTTTACGTTCCGTCGAGAAAAGAGACGTTTTCCACTAATTCGGACTGGACAAATTTAGAACTGTTCGTCGCTCGGAGGGGCAACTCCAGAGTATCATTGAACTTTTTCAACGATTTTGGCCTGTCCTCGGTTTTCCATATTTTCCGCACATGACCAATTATGACGAAGAGCTCACCGGCGTCAGAAAATACATTCTTTGAACTAGAAACAATTTGCGACTAAGAGTTACTTAGAACATTGCAACCATGGCGAGGATTCCTGCGAAGGTTTGCAAAACTCACTTTTCCACCGTCGGAAAAATAATTTTCTAGACACCTGGGATCTTTTTCGCTATTTTTCCGGTAATTATAGCATCTATTTGTCGTAGGAGAATTTTGGAGAATTTTTCCTCGAGATAAAATTTTCACCAAAAATCCTTCAACTTTTTCATGTAAAACCGACATAAAGCTTTCATCTTTCATATATCCTTCACCTTTCATTTGGTACCACGTTCATACCTCTAGTACAGAATTAGCAGCAGCAACCCGCGAATATCGTTCCAATTCATCATCTCTACGGCCGTTTTGAATGTGGTGACTCTGTATACTACAGGTATTGATACGAAACTAACTTTGATTATTAAAATAAATTAAATTACAACAGTAATAATAACTTTAATCACAGTCTTTCTTATTTATTTACTTTACAACAACCTCTACCTACATATAATTCCACTACTTATTGTTCTTTCTAAACCACTTATTACTGTCACAAATCTTTCATATCAACCTGCCTACAAATTCTTCACGCATAGGAGGTCCTAAAAACATAACTCTCCCCTTTTTTTTTGAACAGTCGCTTTTTACTTGTTCAATAAACTGTTTCTGATTACATTCACAATCACTTAAAGTGTTGGTAAGACCATATACCTAATCCACGTGGTTGAATAAATACTATTTAAGAGAACTAGTAATTATCGACCCCATATTTCTAATTTGTGATTAGAATTCTCTCTAGTTTCGCTGGAGTCTCTTATTCTCCATATTCGCCTATAAAATCATAATTTTGTACAGTCATTAAAGGATGTGGCATTTTAATAGAGGATGTGGGGAAGAATGCATGAAGCTTGGTAATCGATTTCTAGCCAGAGGGAGGTAAAATTAGATAGTTTTCGAAAAGTTTATGTTAACTGCTTCTACCCAATATAGATAGACGATTAATTAGCATATCGATCGCAATTTTTGCATGAATATTTTCTAGAACTTTATGAAGAGACTTATAACGAACAAATCCTGATCCTTTCATGACGTATATAGGTTAGGTTCTAGGATATAAAATTACTCAGTTAATTCGTTTCATGGTTTATAAAGTACTTACAGCGTCAGCAAAACGAAGGGTAATACTCTTATATGAAATAAAGCAACTCGATTACTTTTCATCGTCCAGTATTAGCACTGATATTAGTCTGTACGTCTCGCAAGTAGTAACATCGGGAATGGAGAAGATGAGAGACGAAAGACGAGAGTGTTCTTGATTTCCGGCAAGAAAACGATTTCCCAATTGCTCGTCTCTGATAACTTGGTTAGAGCATTACGGAATCGCGTTTCTGGTTCTTCGCCAATATGCATCGAATGGCTCTGAAGTCATCAGTATGCTTCGATATAACTGTGAAATCTGAACAGTTTCAAATCCTTTCGCACTCGGATCTGATTTCTGGATCACAAAAGCTGTTTGTAACTTGTAAGTAACAAGAAATTTTTATAATCGAGACATGTTGAAGGAATGTACTGAAATTTATATAGATTTTATCTATCGCATTCTCCCATTTTTGTCGATTACCTTTACAAGGAAAAAATTGCCTTGATAATTAATACTAAATCTTATGTAAGATAGGGCGGGGTATAATATAGAAATTGAATGAAAAAAAAAACCGAATATCCGACTTTGATATTGCATCTAATAATGCAACTATAAGTACCTATTTACATTTATAACATAATATATTTCAGCAAATTGGTAAATTTAAGGTAACGATTCACACCTACCTAATCCGAAATACTTCCCCAATTCATTGTTTCTCCCTTCTTCTCCCTGGGGGTGAACAGTTAATAAATAACCCCAAACAGCACTAGTAGTAGCGCTGTATACGCCAACGCATATAATCGTAACGGCTCACGTTATTTATCATCCCTGATTTTCGTGTTTATGTCCTTTGATGGCTTTCAGGCTTGCCAACGAGCTGATGGCGTCTGCTTCATTTTTCCCCTAAAAACGAGGACAGCTTTTATACATACAATCGGGACACTTGCCAGTGTTAGTTTTTATCTATAACTCTCACAATATAAAAGAGATGAGAGATCGGATAAGTAGCCAAGATACGATAGGTTTTTCGGTCTACGAGATTTGATGATGAAGCCCCAGAAATAAAAACCAGAGAGACTACTAGTGCAAGACAACGAGGCACTTGGATACTGCATTGAAAGTATCATAAATGGATTATTCTCTCTAAATGTTGATTCCTATCAACTTTTTCAATAAAGTTTTCGTCGTATTCAATAAACCTAAAATTATATGATATGAAAGCAGGACCGAACAGTGAACACCATAAAATTAAATTTATATCGATAATTTTTTATCTTTTAGAAGAGTCGTTTCACCTATCCGGGGACACACTGTATATTGGCGCAACCTTCCGATGAAATTGGTTTGTGACATAAATTGGCGTGTACATAAAGTGACAAATGTATAAGTTTTCTAGTCCCATTTCTAGTTTCATTTTGATATCATTGTCTCATTTTGTTACCTACACATCAATCAATAGACGAAGAAGTACTACAGCGTGATTAAAAAACCAAGCCTGGGATAGAAGCTAGGATTAAGCCATTTCACAAATACATTTCAAGGTTCTTAGAGTGTTAAAGAGTTTAGAGCTATAAAATCGCATTTCACCGATGTTTGAGATGGCAACAGAAGAAATAAAATATTTGAAAGATTTTTAGGGGACATGTCGAAGCGAAGTGTACAAATTTAAACACTTTTCCTCAAAATCCTGTAAATTTATTACAATGTAATTGTATCCCGGAAATATATAGTTCAATCGATGGCGTAACTAACCACAATATCATAGCAGGTATGACATGCCATACCCCTCACTCTAGGGACTGGATGAGAATTATGTGCCAGAGTCAATAATTATGTTGTGATCGTTCATTAACATTGTATATTTTTATTTAAAATGGGGAGTATTATGGCTCGATGTGGACCTCCAAATTTCACTGGAATAATTTTGTCACCCACTAAAAATTTTGTACAAAATTCTGTGATAATTTATGTGCCATGCAGATAATTATGATACAATTATCTGGTACATAATTACCACATTAATGCACTAACATTAAAACTGAAAACATGTCGTGGTCCTAAAAAACAGTAGCTCAGCGTCAAGCTAAACCACCCATCACCGAAATTGCACTGAAGTGGGATCACCCGCTTAGATATTATGTTCTTAAAGTCAATAATTAATTAAGTGATCGTCAGTTATTTCTGAAACAAACTTAAGGAAATCAAGGAAATCAGAAAACTACCAAACTTTTTCGAAAATAATTCATCGTTTCGGTAACGAAAATACACGAAACAAAACCTCCTGGAGAAAAATTTCGTTTTTGTTTTTGGCTTGCTTTCCTGCTATAAAATGTAACGATATTAAATTCAACAAAGGTAATGAATAATAACGTTAAGGTGAATACGACAATTTAAAAGTTATATGACCAGTTTCATTCGCTAGCTTCTAGAGCACCTGTATATCCACCGAACCCACCAGTCACTGCGAACCTCAAAAACTGCAACTCCCTTAAAAGTTGGGCGCCACTTGAAACGAACTATTATTACCCTTAGAGGGGAACAATAGTCGCTGAGAGCATGAGACTATAAAAGCTAACCAGGGTCGTAGAGTTGAGTCGCTAGTCCAAGAGGGTCAACAATAACAAGCAGGTCAGCAGAACAACAGGTACTCTTTATTAAAATAAATCACAGTTATTATCACAAAATATTAACTTGAGCACGGTTAACAACAATAAGGAACAAGAGCGTGTAGAATCTGAATGAACTGATCGGTTAAAACTTGGTAGGCAAAGGCACTGAGCTTCGTAGGGTCTTCGGAGCGAGGGTGAAAGTTTAGCTGGTGGTAAACTTGGTTTCAGGTACAACCCATGTGCTGCCTTCTTGTTAGAAGAAGAACCTTGCTTCCAGGAAAGAGTTGGTTCCGGGAGTAAAAGTTGCCAACCAGGAAGAATCAATCCGTAGGGAAAAGAATTCCTCCAGGGAAAAGAATGCCTCCAGGGAAAAAGCTGTAATTTCATTGGTATCAGAAACACTCTTGCATTAATGAACGGTCCGATCGAGTCTGCTTGCCGAGGGTACATAAAATGATGTCCCGTCCTCAAGATAGGTTATAGAATCAAAAATGTGATTGACGAAATTTTACAAGCGGAGCGAAACTCGATCGGATTTAAAAGAATTAAAATTAGCATACGGTATTAAGAAAATATGATCGGTATAATTCTAGCACAATTAACAAAATCATTCTACAACACTCACCAAGCCAAAAACGTGAGGGATGGTTATAATAATTTAAGTGAAAGTTCACAACGCCATTTCGCTAAAAATTCCCTGTGTTTGCGGAAACGACCTTCCTCTAGCGAATTCCAGGAGAGAAAAGAAGGTGAAAACGCGTTCACCTGCGTTCCGGGTTGGAATTCGACAATCGATGTTACGAAACTCGAGGCCGCCAGCCGGCCGTGCTTGCGTCGCACTAAAACCCACCATCACTCACTTACTGCGCGCGCCCGCCGTTGTCTCCGCGTCGCCGGCATTTAGGCGGTACGTACAAAATGTACGTTACAAATTTTTTGATGAGATTGTAGAATTTGTAGGATTATAAAATTTTGTGAATACTATGAAAACAATTTTTACATCATTGCGCTGTACACTTTTACTGATTCATCCAAAATGCCGCAGGTTAATATACGAAGTTAATATTATACAGTCAGCAGTAGAATACATGTCTTTGGTAACATTATATTTAGTGGTTAACACTATTAAGCTAAAAATTGAAATAATAGGTCGATTGAAAAATCAGAGGCCGAAAAATAACAAAGCACCAGCTCGAAACAGATTGGTGAACAATTTTCAAAAAAATATTACAAGAATATGGATCAAAATATTATTTTCGGTTACACATGACACCTTATGAGTTTTGTTAACAGTAGAATACTTATAAATAAAAAATAAATACTTATAGTTACCTAAAGTCTAAACTGAGGTACTAATAATATTTTCGTTCCCTAATTAGTCTTAGATACGTAATATAAGTGAAAGTTCCTATTACTTCCAATCCCAGTGACTGCTGCTTGGATTCAAAAGCCGCATGTTGATTGTAGCATGAAAATTGATTATGAATGTCTTTATTCAAAATGCGCAGTTCATGAAAAAAAAGGGCATTCGCAATATGACTAGTCTTAGTCCCGTGAATTTATATGCGAATGCCGTTTTTTCATAGAAACGCGTATTTCATATTAACACCTCAAACCATTTTCACTTAGTCTTTACACAACATTCTATTTATCCCCATGTCTTTGATGTTCTGAGAGGCTTCAAAATATAATTTTGTATCTTACACTAAAAGTGTATATCTTCTACACGCAGCAAAAGCATTTAGGATGTTAATAGTTCCTCACATCACCACCTCTATATAAAACCTTAGGCTTTTGTTAAGCTCGCTAATGTTGGGGGTTATTTAGACATCTATAGCGTATTAATAGCCATGCGGCAATCCTGATGCGGTCTCTACTTAGCATTATTAATGACTGGGCTGTCTTTGCGTAAGGTTCTTTGTCTGTCCTAACTCAGCATTACGACAGACTGTTACCGTATTTAAACTAACTTATCATATTTTGGAGTTGGTTGGGTGGGTATTAAAAATTATTCTGATTTGCTGTGGCATTGAAATTACAGAATACAAAGATAAGGGTGCAGCTGAGCAACATAATTACACTGACTTACAAACTTTCACGATTATGACCTTCATGATGACGTTGCTTGATTATCAAATGTGAGTACGACCCTTATTCCCAAAAAAATCACAATGAAGGCCACCTAAATAGCGGAAATGTTACAAGAACATGTCGTAAGTCTATGAGTTATGATGATTCTCACCTATTAGATGATATTCGCTGAAAGTGATTTTATGGAGGTTGAATGTGTTATTAGTTTTTTCTTGTTTTTATCTGTCAGATTTGTCGTTCATTAAGGTTATACTACAGAAACGGGTCGGCTATGGGTATATCCAGCTTCAACTAGAATGGGTAAGAAACGCACGCAATCCTTGGACGTCTTTACATGACAGTATCTATAAACGAAGGTGGAGGTTGTTATTGTTCTGCGATTTTCCAAGCTGTACAAATTTCTGGTCGAGTGTTCATCATCGATGAGACATAATTACTCAATTCCGAATGTATTCTTCATAGCGAAACTCGAAACAAGGAGACCAAAAGGACCTTATTTTCGAGTTTCTTGTTCGAAATCTTATAAAATAAATGCTACAAGATGCTTAGAGGTGGCCTTAGTTTGAGGCAAATCGATTTTTCTCATCAAAGAAAGGCCACCCAATTGTGGAATGTTTAAAGCATTTCCAAAGGGTTTGCAACCTTTGGACCTGACCTGACCTGGTTGCAAGTTCCTGTTACCACTATTTCTTTGACCACTAAATGTTATTTAAAAACGTTTTTAAAAGCACGTTTGCATGAAAACTTTTAGCACACACTTGCAATGGTTAAAATTATTCATTTAAACTGTTGTAAAAGTAAGAAACCATTTCCTTGTAACCTTTAAATAACATGTCAAGGTCCATGAAGTGATGGTAGGAATAATCTGCTACTTTATGAAAAGGTTGCAAAAACTTTGGAAACGATTTGCACCATTGACTATAATTGTCAATTGGTTCACTTCTTTTGTGATGAGGAAAATCGATTTGCCTTTATGTAAGAAATCTTTGAACATCTTGTGAGCGGTTTTTACAGGAGTTCAAACAAGAAGCATTTGGTGCAGACAGACACATAGAGTTTTAATCAATAATTCAAAACATGTTTCAACTTCTGGGGGTTTTAGGTCAAGCTCAAAATACGAACTGAAAATCGTGCGAAGTCCATTTTGGTACATGGGGGCAGTCATGTCATGTCACTCCGTAATGCAAACATGCACAAACCTGGTAGCTATTACAGAACTTATAAAATATCCATGCTGCTTGCTTTATGTGAAATTTTGAAGCGATGTATCAACTTTTTTTTCGGCGAGGAAACTCCGAAAAGTATTCTCCGAACTTTTTCTTGTGAAAGACAACAAAACGTCACAAGAAACTTTCTTGATTTAGCTGTTTGCTCAACATGATACCGTAAGCATAAATTACCATAATTTACAAGACAACATTTTACCCTACAATATTACCAGGTAATAAAAAGATAAGACAATTTAAACTGTGAGCGACCAAGCAGCAATTTAGCATTTATATGAACAATGGCTTCATCTCTTTGGGCTTGTTACAAGTCTGGGCTCCTCACCGTGACCGTTAACTGGATCAAAGTGGTTAGAGGCTGGTGTGGGTTCGAGGGGTGTTAATGAGTCCAGAAGAGGGGACGCTAATGCATGCCTGGCCCAATTATTCTGGACTTGTCGTTGTAGTTAACTTGGCGGCTGAACCGATGCATTAGGGAAACCACGTGTTCCTCACTTTGCATTATTCATGAGTATGGGCTAATGCTCGACCGGTCGACACTGGGAAGCTGCAGGTTGCAGTAAATCCGGAACAAACGAAGGCCGGGAGATTTATATTTATAGTTGGAGGGAAAAGTGTGAAAATAGGCAACGCCTGAACGGGATTGATTGATTACCTACCTGAGCAGCAGCAGGGTTCTTTGAAGTAGTCTCTGCATTACCAATTCAGTCCAATAATCGAGTATTGCATATATATTGACTATGCATAACTGATGATAATGTAGTCAAGAACAAGTTACTCAAGACCTAGATCATTTTAGAGATGCATGTTTGCATTTTGAGTGATTTTTCTGCCACTTTAGTAACAAAACTAATCCAAATTATTCAAATTTTACTAACTCTTCTTAAAAATTGCATGCATTGCCTGAAATATATGGTCGAAATAAACGGGCAGCAGATGCCCATATCTATAATAAACCGTCTCAAAATTTTAAACAGTCGAATATGTCAAGGATTGTCCAACGCCACCATCGTATCCATGTTTTTTGATCTTTGGAAAACATCTGCTCTACGTGAAAGTGTACATGAAACTCCAAAATGTTCTATCGAACATACATCTGCGCTCTGGAACATTGGGAACAACTTTTATAATTGCTTTCATAATTTCATCTTCTGTTAGGAAGGTTACTTTTGGTTACATGGTTCTCTTAACGAGAAATACTGTGTGAAGGAGTTATGAATTCAAGCTAATTATACGATCAAACGAACTTACCTTAAGTGAAGTTCGATCGTGATTATATGAAGCGTCCAGTCCGAAGATATCACTTTATTTTTACCATGTAGTCCGCCGTCAGGTGGCTGCCGTGCACCGTGTTTAAAGAAAATGTTCCCCCTACTACTGCTAGCCCTGCTCACTCGGTCTATATGCCGAGCACCCAGCTTCATTCTTTTCAAAGATCCCTCTTGTCTTCTAGCGTGAACTGCAACCTTAGGGGTAATAGGGTTGGGTGGGAGTGATATCTTCGGACTGGACGCTTCATATAATCACGATCGAACTTCACTTAAGGTAAGTTCGTTTGATCGTATAATTATATGTCAGCGTCCAGTCCTCGATATCACTTTATTTTTACCATGTAGTTGTTTAAAGATGAGGTTGCTGTTTACTGCTAAGATCGTTATTAAATGTTCTATCAATTTATATGTAGATAGAAATAACATTTTATTGTTAAAAATAACAAATAACAAATTCTATTCGAATAGATGTAGATTATAAATAATATTCCTATTTAACGGGAATTAAGAATAAACTCTAAACAGGAAACTAAAACAGGTAGACGTTATTCTCACAACAAACTTAAAATAAAATTCGTAACATCTTAATGTAGATAGGCGAGTATCTATATTTTAAGATTTAATGCCAGCTAAAATATCAGGTACTTTTTACACTAATACCTAAAATGGCATTTGCAAAGTCTGATTTGCTTGTTAATGGACGATTATAGAACCTGGCAAATGTTCCACTTCGTTCTGACCATCCTGCTGTATTATAGATGGTTTCGAGGGGAATGCCTAACCTTAAGGCCGCTGAAGTAGACGAATGTCTTAAAGAGTGTGGCTTGAATTTTGTTATGTCGATGCCTGCTGATTTTAGCATTTCTTTTCCCCATCTACTAATTGACTGTTTGCTGGCTTCCAGATGAGGTTTCTTGGAAGTGAGAAACAAGAAATCTTGACAAGAACTTCGCAAAGGCTCTGTTCGCTTGATATATTCTTTGAGTGCCGAGGCTACACACAAGGCGGGGTTGTCCTTGAATTTTGGAATGTGCAGCGTTGGTTGTATTTTCCTGGAGTTGGAAGTTTTTATTTTGTCCGTGATTGGGATTTGAATTTCATCTGGAGTCTCGACAATGTTTGACAACCTTATGAGTGAGATAGTTTGGAGTCTCCCAGCGGTGATCAGAGCTAATAAGCAGACCAACTTTTGAGCGAGAGTTTGTAGGCTGAGCGGTTCCTGTAATCTCTCAATATGTTCCAAAAGCAGTTGTGGATCCCAAGTGCTTTCATATTTCGGTTGCGATGGTCTAAGAGAAGAGATTCCTTTCAAATATCTCTTTATAATTGGGCTCTTACTGATGTCAGCGACAAGAATGAGAGATAACGCAGATCTATAGGAGTTGAAGGTGCCATACCTGTATTCAGATTGCTCAAAAGTTGTCTGAAAAAAGGAGAGCACATCTGTCATTGTAGCTTCATATACGGATACTTTATTTAATTGGCAAAACTTCCACCAGGAGCGATATGTGGCATCGTATTGCTTGAGTGTCGAGGAGGAGACAGACGAGAGTATTGTACTGATACTAGCTTCGGGCACACCTTTCAACACGCAAGACTGCCAGATAATCTGGCGGCCACCAGGGTAAGGGTCGTCGCTAAGGGGTGGATCCTGTTGGAAGGAGAGTATAATGAGTAAGAGGTTGGTTCGAAGTACAATTCTTGACCGGTAACGAGCTTGGAGAAAAGCGGATACCAAGGTTGAGATGGCCAATATGGGACCATCATGATGACATCAGATTTATCCTGAGTTATTTTCTGAAGTGTTCGAAGAATAAGATTGAACGGAGGGAACGCATAGTAATAGTGGTTCTGCCAGGACAAGGTGAATGCATCAATTGCAAATGATCCTGGGTCTCTGTGCCAGGATACATACTTTACACATTTGCGATTCACAATTGACGCAAAAAGGTCTATCTCAGGGGTGCCGAAGATCTCAATAATTTTACCGAATGTTGTGACAGAAAGTGACCATTCGGACTCGTTGTCCAAGCGACGAGATTCTTCGTCGGCCTCCCAGTTGTCTTTAGAACAAATGTATGAGGCAAATATCCATATATTTCTGGTCTCACACCACTTCCATATTTCCTTTGCAAGAGAGCATAGAGATGGGAATTGGATACTACCCATTTTGTTGATATAAGATACTGCTGTGGTGTTGTCACATCTGATCAGAATATTGCAGCTACGTGACTGATTTGCATAACATTTGAGATCATAAAATATTGCTTTTAATTCCAGGTAATTAATGTGGTGCTTTTTATCGGACTCTGACCAATATCCGTGAGATCTTTCAGACGCACAACAAGCTCCCCAGCCTGTTAAAGACGCATCAGTGAAGATCTCACTCTGGAAAGAATCTTTTATTATGTCGTTAAATGAAGGTAAAATATTATCAATCCACCATGAAAATTCTTCCTTCAAGTTAATTGGGAGTAACATTCTCGCATTAAAATTCAAATTATTTTTTGAAAGGGCCAAAAATTTCTCCCTTTCTAAAGACTTGGTATATAGCCAGCCATATTTGATTGCAGGGCAGGCCGATATTAAAATGCCTATAAACCTGGCTAACTCTCTAATTTAACAGGTGGATTTCTGAAGAAAGTTCAGTGCAATCTTTCTTATTTTTTGTTTCTTTTGCAATGGCAACTCCAATTTCAGTTTTTGGCTATCAAATATAAAACCTAAAAACTTTCGCGATTTATTTGGGACCAAGCAACTCTTATCATAATTTATTATGAAACCAAGCGAAATAAGACAATTGAGGGCAATGTCCGTATTTTTGGTACATTCCTCAACTGAGTTGCCGAGGATTAGGAAGTCATCAAGGTAGTTAACGCACTTGATCCCTTGCAAACGTAATTGTGAAGTTATGGGTTTCATAAGCTTAGTAAAGCAATATGGGGCGGAAGATAAGCCAAACGGCAAGCATGTAAATTCATAGTGACAGTTATTGAATTCGAACCTCAGATATTTGCGAAAATTTTTGTCAATGGGAACAAGAAAATAGGCGTCTTTTAGGTCTATCGTTGTCATATAAACTCCTTGACTTATCAAACGCAGGGCGGTTCTATGGTCCTCCATCTTAAAATGGGGACACACTACATATTTGTTTAATTTTTTAAGGTTGAGAATAAATCTCTTTCTCCCATCCGATTTATCTGCCATAAAAATTGGAGAAAGAACTTCTCCTGGAGTAGGTGTACATTGAACGACAGCTCCACAAAGTAGGAGGTCTCTAACCCCGGAAGCCAAAAAAATAGTTTCCGATCTAGAGAGCCTCCTAATAACTGATTTAGTCATTTGCGGAGGTATCGCATGAAACGGGATTTTATATCCGTTGACCCAGGATAAAACCTTTGCATTGGAAGTCACTGTTCTCCAAGCCTCGTAAAAATATTTTAAACGACCTGCGAATATGGTTGTACTTACCCTTAACGCTTCCTTTGATAAGGCGTTCGTTTTCCTTCCCTCGAGGGTTGCCCTTTGTATGGCCTTACCTCCCTCGTCTGGTGGTAAGCCGGGCGTTTCCGGTTTAAAGAACCCGAAGGTCCCGCGTGGGACTTATCTGCTGCCCCCCTCCATTTTTTTGGACGACTAGGAGGTATGTCTTGAGTAGCAGATCGTGATAGGGTCGAGCGAATAGAAGGACGTAAGTCTTTCCCTACTTTTTCAAGTGACTTGACTGCCCTAATTCTCTCGCCTAGATCCGGGCCGAATAGAAATTCTCCCGGGGAGATATTCTCTATCATTTCTTTCACCGGCTTATTTAGTAGAGGTCCAATTAAATATCGTCTAATTTGGGAGATTTCGAAAAATAAGTGCGAAAAAATACGACCCGCATCTGTGAGATTTATTAATACGTCGTCTTTTATTGGTCGAGGTAGCTTGCCCTCCTCTTTCAGGATAATATTAGTGGCCTTGCCAAGTGCGGTCAATCCCTTACCTAGTTGTAACTGGTAGCCACAGTGTGTGGCGTCCCTTGAACAATGTGCAGTCGACATAACTGCTTTTATCTCAGGATTGACCTGGGGAGGAGTCAACGCTTTGCAATTGGTAGGGAAGTCTTGCTTAGCGAGCATTTTAGCTTGATCCTCTTTTGAAAGACCTTTAGTTAATATATGCGCCCATCGTGTGGCAAGGGCGTCATGTAAATTTAATTCGGGACCTTTTTCGCTTTCAGGATCCTCTCCCAAAATATTTAGAGGATCCTCAGAAAGGTCTACATCATTTAAGATTATCAAAGCTGGCGACTGTCCATTTTTATCGCCCTTGGTTATGGCGGTTTGTTCAGGCCCAGCGTCGAATCTCACAGGCTCCGATACCTTCAAGTCATGGCTATCCTGTATTAACGCATTTGCCGTGCCATACGAGGCGATGTCTAGATCAGCGACACCAGTACCCGAGTATGAAACCGCAGTGTACGAACTACGACTTTCAGGCGAATTGCAACTGTCCACATTACCATAGTTGTGTTTCGTAAAATCTCTGCGTGAATCTACACCGCTGCGGTGATAGCTTTCACGATAACGAGATGACGATCGAGTAGAGCCTCTGTGTGAATCCATCCTGCTCGAGGAATGGCTTTCACAGTGACGAGACCGTGATCGTACGTGCCTGTCTCGCTCTAAGTTTGGTGAATTCAACTCGCGCGGAGCATGACCTTCACCATGACGAGACCGTGATCGATCCCGTCGATGGGATTTTTCTCTTACTTTCTTCAATTGTTTTTCCAATTTTGCAATTCTGTCAACCAAGTCACCTGATCTAGGTGTATCAGGTGATCTTGTGCGTTGACGTTTTTTGGTTTTTCCCATGATCTAACTAGAAATGGGGAAATTAAGGTGGTATATTAATTTTACTTACGTATTAGTCCGTGAAGGGCGAGGAGCACCGCACGGCAAATGCACCAAACAACGAATGAAGCTGGGTGCTCGGCATATAGACCGAGTGAGCAGGGCTAGCAGTAGTAGGGGGAACATTTTCTTTAAACACGGTGCACGGCAGCCACCTGACGGCGGACTACATGGTAAAAATAAAGTGATATCGAGGACTGGACGCTGACATATAATCGTGCAGAAACTTTAGAAAATCCTTAAGTTAGTTCAATAAAAGTAACGCCGCCGCATGGATTTTGGTCTGAATGCGCCAAGAGTTTGAATTTTTTTGAGAATGGGAAGTCAGTCGCGAAAGTGATGATGCAGTTTTTTTTGCTCGGCCATTAAATAAACTAATTCGTAATGAATAGTTGATACTCCAATACCTATGTCAAATATAATTGTAAAATCAAAATTAAATCTTCTGGAGTGCTGTCGAACATAAATTGTTGTAAGTATTTGAGTTCATGAAACAGTCTTAAGCTCAACTCTCGAGCTTTCTCTGCTGTAAATATACTCGCCCAAATTAAAGTTATAGATCTTGCACTAATATGTGAAATAAGAAGTACATATAGCTATTCTTCTCAACTATTCTTCTTCTAATAAAATGACAATTACTCGCAAAGACTGCGACAAACTTTTAGATATAAGCAGGTTGTGTTGTATTTAGTCCAATGTGTTTTAAGCTCCATCATCTCATCATTGAGGTCAATCATCGATCTTCTCAATTTGACAATAAAAGATAAATAAATATATCTGTTCTGGTCCTTCCGAATCCAAAAATATTACATTGTGTGATTCTTAGCACCCTGTATCGCCTCCGAAATTGTAATTTAGGTAAGGGTGCGTTATAGTTTTTGGCCCATAGACTTCATTAAAGCTTGCTGCTTGGCGACATAATTAATTGTTATTGATCCGAATCTAATACAAAGGGTAAACTTAGGGAACATTCCGCTTGAATTGCTTCTGATTGTGACGGCGTTATAGGATTGAATTTAGAATATTTAAACCAATCAAAGATAGATTGTTATATTCTATTGAATTGAAACAGTTCACTAATTAAAATAGACAAAAAGCCTTTTAATTTTGTAGACCTGCAAATAAGTATACCATCACCGTCTCTAATGTCTACTCGCTATAAGATATAATTCACGCCATCCAAACACAAAACAAGAATGATTTTTGTATATGCTACAAGAATGATAAAATTTAACAAAGCATTCCTTTCCCTTTCAACATCTAATATAATATTGCAACAGAGATTCCTTCTCAGTCTAGGTTGTTTCATGTAAAATTCATGGCGGCGAAGAGTGTTTTTATTTCTCCATCAGGAAACGCTTATGGACCCGTATAAGCAGCGTCGGGATGCTCTGGAGAGACGACCAGAGGGTATTTAGGGGTGATAGATTAACTGCATCGTTGCCGAGAATAAAGAAAGCAGAGATAGTCGTACTAATAATCGTTGATTTACACACCCCTGGGCCCAGAAATCACTGGTTGTATCCGCCCAGCTTTAGATCTCCGTGGTTCCATCCCTTGACAATTATACGGTACGTTTATTGCATTGTAACTTCATTCGAATCTATTTGTGTATATCTGGGATTTTTTACATTACCTACTCCTAAGTAGTTCATGAGAAAAAAATTAAGAAATGTATCTGAAATTTTAAAGTAGAGGTACCTACCTAATATAATATAATATAAATCGAGTACGATTATGGCTTTAGGGGATAACATTACAATTTCGGACACGTCCTTCTTTCTCTGTTGGAACTCAGTGACTTCATAATGAGAAGGATTCCATATCGTGGCTGTTATTAGTCATTTAAAACTACCGACAAATTCAGCAAGCTACGAAAATCAATAAATGCTGATTACAACCACGGTTAGAATCTAAATTTTCTTGTGATTCTAACATTTCTATTTCAAATTCTTGGTGAAAGACGTCGTCGAGTTCCTTGCAATATTTAACAAATTCCCATTTCGATCTATCAATGTAGCCTTTCATGCTTGACTTATCTACAAAAAAAATATCATAATGTACCTACATATTGAGGCATTCAACCAGGAGAAGTGAAATAGCTCTACGAGGCAGCTGGAGGTATTATAGTAGAATCCTTAGAATGTAATTTATTGATACTTTATTTATTTACTTACATATTTGTATTTATTTGCACTACAAAGTCCAACAGGATGACCCCATTAGCAGGGCTGATATAATTAACAATTATCTACCATTTCACCGCTAAAGGCCAAGTTACACGGTGCGTGGTTCGGAGAACCACGGAACAGGTGCGTGGTTCGCAGAGACTCGCTGTTTAGCGAATTAACCAGGGGTGGTCACACAGTTCGTGGATCGTTTAGTTTTCTTTCGAAACTGGTTCGCCGAGACAACATGGAATCTAGTTTGTTTTATTGAAAGCAAGCTTGATAATGAAATCGTAATTGATTCCGGGCTGTTGTGCCGTGATACATGGAAATTTGCTCCGAACGTTCCGTCTACAGATGCAGTAGACATCATCAGCGGTTACGTGTAGACAGCTAGACATGTGTGGACATGTCTGAACAGCTGGGAGAGCGCTACTATGTATAGGATGATGGTCTGGTGACGTCATACCCCCTCCGCTAGCTATCTGCACTGTAGCAACGGCAGATCTCTCCGATGATGTTATAGATTTCTGAATCAGACGACGACTTTTTTGGGTGTGACTTAACGCCGGATACAAAATCCTCCGCAGTTTCATTCCTTCCTCCTGCCTATTGAAATTATTTGCATGTTTATAAGTTTTTTCTTTTCTTCAAAGCAAATGGCATAATGATCCTGACGAAGTAGTTCCAATGTTTGTATCTAAACATCGGAACTACTAAACGCAACGTCAACATCCGCGTGACCGAACATAACAGATAACTGCCGGCTGGGCCAGATAGACAAGTCAGCTGTCGCGGAGTACGCCGTGCTTCAGGATCACCATGTAATTTGCTTTGAAGAAACGAAAGTCCTATCCACTACTTCACACTACTACACCCATCTACTCGTGATGCTATTGAAATTTATAAACATCCAAGAATGAAACTACGGAGGATTTGGTATCCGGCGTTATACATCTGACCCAAATAAGTCGTCTTCTGACTGAGGAATCTATGACATCATCGGAGAGACCTGCCGCTGCTCTACGGTGAATGGAGATAGCTAGTGGAGGGGGTGTGACGTCACCAGACCATCACCCTATAAATAGGAGCGCTCTCCCAGCTGTCAAGTCAGTTATCAGTGTATACATAACCGCCGATGATGTCTGTTCGGAGAAAGTTTCCATGGACAAGTGCCTGGGATCAATTACGATTATAAATAGCATTAAAAAGTTTAATTTTAATTTAATTAATTTAATTTTAATTTCCACCTGCATATTCAATACAAGACACAATTATTGGATAAAATAAATTGCAAAACTAAGTATTGGTTCGCCACATGGCGAACCAGCACTAACCGACGACAAACCTACACGAACCTATCGGTTCGGCCGCTTTGTTCTGTGCAAATTTACCGACTCCCGATGGATATGGCGAACCACACACCACGAACCGCGAGCCGATAGCGAGCCACCTATGTCACACGGTGCGTGGTTCGCGGCTCCTCGAAACAGGTTCGCCGAACCACGGACCGTGTAACCGGGCCTTAAGCGGGTAATATTAAACTACAATAATCTACAATTAAGGAAACAAGATGGAGACTCGCGTAGCCTAGTGGTTCAGTCCGCTGCCTACCGAGCCTAAGGTCGCGAGTTCGGAACTCACCGGCTCGTGTTATTTTTCGGATGCATTTTCGAATGTATGTGAAAAATAAAACAAGCGACCGAACGTTTAAATTTATAAAAGGCATACTTGAGGCTGGGTGAATGAGTAAGATGCTCGAAATCCCGTGTTACTGGAGTGGAGCGACTTTGTCTTACCTACATAGTTAAGACCGATGCTCCCTCTTTAAAAAAAAAAAAAAAAAAAGGAAACAAGATAAACAAAAAAAAAACAAAAAAAAAAACATAAACTTCTTATTATAATTATCACCTATATTTATTTTATCGAAAATGTTTAAAAATTATTCTGAAAGTATGCAATATTAGCATTGGCAGCTACTGGATTTTTTGGCGAATTTTTTGAAACATATACGTGAAATAAACTGCTGGATTTTTAGAGATGGATTAATATTATTGACCTGCTTAAGCAATAATAATCATTGAACCCTGCTAAGGTATTCTAAATGTATGATTAGGATTAGGATTCTATCGAAAATATTAAAATGTAATTATTACACAAAGAGAAAAAATTCTTTACCCTAAGCTGACGCCTCTTAGTAAAGTGTTTAATTTATTTCATAGCCCTAAGCCAAAGAAACAATAGGAACTGCTTCTCAAATCCCTTCACTATTATAGTTTCAAGCTAGTCTGCAACTGAGGGAATTAGAATATAACAATGGTTCTTAAGTCAATAGAAATGTCCCGATTAATAATGCTAGTATTTACTTTGAGAATCCCTAAAGCAGCGACCTCCAAAAATTAGTTTAATTCCACATAATTTCAATTTATATTGCACCCATTACATAATATGTATACGTCTTAATCTACACGTAAAGGACTTTCCATTAACACTACCTGACGTAAAAGCAATTTCTATTACTGCGGATTACAAGATGTGAAAAACTTCTGTTTACTTCATATTTAAATTTTCAGAGATAAACAGACATCAACAAAAGAAAAAGATCCCACAAATCCCAAGTTTTCCGTGAAGTTATAACTTGAGATCACAAGACACCGTTAGCGCTGTGAGATCTTTTTTTTTTGCATTCGTGGAGGTATCATTCTCGACTCCAGGTTTCATTTAAAAGTTCTTATAAGGACTTTTAATAAGTACCTCAAAAAGTCTCCAGAGGAAAGATTTCAGTGAAATAGAATTCATTTCAAAAACCTTTTTTCAATAAATTTTTACTCAAATAATAATGGTTACGTATTTACTTACTTCTTGCAGACATTTATATAAATGTCTTCTCTAAAGTTGAACAGAAGTTCGTAATAGCTGCTTGGGTATGCATCAAATATTTTAGATGTACTTCTAGACTAGTATAATAGAGGTAGGTAAAGGGAAAGGGCGACTTAATTTTTAAGTTTCAATAGGGAATCTCCATTACCATCAGAGACACAGAAAAATGGACGGCGCATCATTCATTTAGTTTTTTGAGAAAACGTCATGATAAAAACTAAAATAATTTCCTTATCGTCTTTTCTTTTCGAGTTATTTGCAACAACTATATTTTACGATTTCTCGTTTTTCCATTCTCTCTCATTTACTCATACAATTAAAAGGAAATAATTTACCTACACATTGTTCCGGCACTACTTTTTTATAAAAAAACGCAGCGGCGTAGCAATTTTTTATTTATTGTTTTAATATTTGAGTTATGCATAAAGTTATATTTTTTAATGGAAGTTATAAGTGACTTTGTCATCATTAGAAATACATTTTTTCCTAAAACAATGATATACGATTTATTCATATTCCGTGCAATTGTTTTCAAAAATAGATAAACTTCGAGTCGAGTATAGAGGTAGGTATACAGGGTGATTGATTGAAACGCCACATTAGAAAAAATTCGACTTCCAAATGATCTAGGAATCTGAAATTTGGAACTTACGCAACATACCTAATAAGGAGTCAAAATGAAATATTACCAAGATGGCAGCACATTTAAAAATGGTGAAAGCAATGGCCATCTTTGTTTTTTTAAACGGGACACCCTATATTTTATTGCATTTTCAGATTGTCTGAAAAAATGTAATAACAATAATGTTTGTAGTTGCATTTTAAATTGAGTAGGCTATGAGTTATAAACAAGTGAAAATCGCAATTTTCCAACTTTAAACCCATTTACCACAAAAACGGCCCATAATATCAAAAAACGGCTTACATGTTCCTATCTTAACTTTTTATAAGGCATCCAATTATGCAGTTGAAATGTTTATACAAGGTGGTGAAAATTATCAGATTTTTCATCACCCTGCATAAACATTTAAACTATACAGTAGGATACCAGATAAAAATTTAAGATGGGGACATGTAAGCCGTTTTCTGATATCTTGAGCCGTTTTCGTGGTAAATGCGTTTAAAGTTGGAAAATTGCGATTTTCACTTGTTTATAACTCATAGCCTACTCAATTTAAAATGCAACTATAAACATTATTGTTATTACATTTTCTCAGACAATCTGAAAATGCAATAAAATATAGGGTGTCCCATTTAAAAAAACAAAGATGGCCATTGCTTTCGCCATTTTTAAATTTGCTGCCATCTTGGTAATATTTCATTTTGACTCGTTATTAGGTATGTTGCCTAAGTTCCAAATTTCAGATTCCTAGATCATTTGCAAGTCGAATTTTTTCTAATGTGGCGTTTCAATCAATCACCCTGTATACAGAGTGGCGTAATTTCTTTTTTAATTTTATAAATTTATTGTGAACAGAAAGGTATGTTGTATTTTTTTCGATATAATATTCTTAGCACTCTTTACCATTTTTACTATTTTGGTATTTTCTTATTATATTAAATTATAATAAATAACAAATTATTATTGATTTTTTTTTTTCAAAAAAGCAATGAAAGTTAAGTAAAACGCATAATAATTGTAATAACAAAAAAAATGGTTTTCTAATGATGTCAAAACCAACTATGACTTCCAGTTAAGAAAATAATATAACTATGTCGCAACTCGAATATTGCAAAAAGTAAAAAATATCTACGTCACTGAAAAAGCAGATGAAGAATCTGTAAATATTCCTTTCTAATTCTACTAGTAAATGAGAGAGAATGGCAAAACGAAAAATCGATTTTTTGTAAATACATGCCTAACTCGAAAACAAAAGACGATAGCCATTTTTAGTTTTCACTATGGATGTTTTCTCAAAAAAAAAAATCGAGGATGAGCGGTTCATTTTACTGTATCTCTTATAGTAATGGAGATTCCTATTAAAACATCGAAATTAAGCCACCAAGTACATCATTTTAAATTGATGACAGTGGCGTAGCTACAGTACCGCAAAACCCCGCGGCCGCGGGGGGGCCCGACGTCAAGGGGGCCCTGAGCTCTGGACCCCGGCTTGGCCCACAAAAGAGCCCCAAATCAAAAAATCAAATAAGTATTACTCTTAAGCATATTTAAACTGACAACTGACGAGATTAATAATTATATTACGAATTGAGAAACAACAATAAATAATAAATAAAGCTTGAAATTATGCCAGTAATGACGAATACAGTACATTTCTAATATAACCCACCCATCTTCAACAGTAATTCTCAGAACCAGAGGCAAAGTTATTCTGGTCCTATTGTAATCTCAGGATGATTATAATAGGATAATATAATACAAAAAATGATTATATTATATGAAATCATCCGTGTTATTTTATTACTCTAGCATGGGCTAACTAAGAGCGGCAATGTGATGTGCTTTCAGTGCTTTCGCTTTCTTTCAGTCACCTCACCACCACAAGCCCACAACACAAGTATGTAGAGCATATTATAATACGAAACCAATCATAAAATGTAAACCTGTTCCCGATTAAGGACAAGGGTGCATAGAAAACAAAAAACAAAGTAATAAAAATAGCTATTATAGACTGAAAGATGATGGTAAAGTGTCTAACATTTGGGCGATGGGCGGCGCAGACAAACATGTGGTTCATTCACAAAGTCCGAACACCCAGGAATTCATATAATACCTATATCTGATGTAATTATTTTTTGTAAAAAAATTAAACTCTTAAAAAAATTGCATAAATACTATTGCAAATTATTATTGCATAAAAGTAAAAATATTGCATTTATTATAAAAAAAACTAATTGATACAATAAAAAGTTATCTCAATTACATTATCATTGACAATCATTTTCGCAATTTATTGAAAATTAATTATTATTAATATGAAACTATTCGGTCCTTGGAAAGTAGAGGAGAATTTTTCTATAGAATTGTTCGGGGGTTGGGTCTACTCAGAACTGTAATCAAACTCATTTTCGGCACTTGTTTTATCATAACTTTTTTTGATTATACTTATTATTCTGAATCATTTTCGAAATTGTCAATGATTGAAGTATGTATTGATGTCTCGCTAAAGTGGAACAGATTTTCTGTAGCACTTTTCGGACACTACCCGGAGCCCGGAGCTCTAAACAATTAATTATTTAGAAATTAATTTCTACTTAGCTAAAACCTCTTGCGCTTAAAAAACTTTCACCTAAAAGGTACACTTTATTAATTAGATTTAGTTAATTTTTTTTATTTTAATTTTAATTCTTATTAAATACAATTAATTTAAGACTATACATAAGTAATGTGGCAAAAATATTTGAAGTAGTTTTCAAGAAATAAATAAATAAATTCACAAATAATCTATCCTGGCATGACTAGGTTTTTATGATGGGACCACAAAGGGCAGTGAATTTCTTAAAAATATCTATCAACATCTGTTGATTTTATTGCTACTTTGTTATATTTTTCTTAAAGTTTCACAACTGCCGATGAACCGAATTTGGTACTTTGCCAGTTTAGTTGATCTTCGTCTGTACGGAACGTACAGTCTGTGTTTACAGTTTACAAACGGCTTTTTTATACATTTTAAATTATTTTCTATATTATTTTTATTATACATTTTAAAGTTTATTTTTTGTTATTTACATAGTAACTATAAAGTGAAGTGGCTACTTCGTGCGCTTTTGTGTTGCGGTTTTTTTTTTTTTTTTTTTTTGAAAAGACAATTAATTATTATTGAGCTGTGTATTTACTATAAATATTTATTCATGTGTCAAATTATTATATTCATATTACGACTTATTATAATACATATTACAAATTATTTTAGCAATATTATAGTGTCTAGCTATTCTATACCTTTTATAGGAGGATTTCCTCCCCCCCCGAACCCCCCTTTACTCTTGGGGGATACGCCATACCCCCCAAACCCATCGGAGGTCCACCTTATTGATTATATACAATATACAATATGCTAATAAAATTTAATTTTTGAAATCACGAACCACCAATGAAGAAAACTTTAAGTGGGGGCCCGTCAAAAATATTTGGCGGGGGGGGCCGAAATCTGAAGCTACGCCACTGATTGATGAACTCTTCTTCTGATTAGACGATAAAAATTAAAAAATCCTCAAAAGATACTTTCTTCATACAGTTACACACCACTATTTCCTACGACAATACCTATATGTCTGCCTTTGTGTTTGTTATAAAAAATATTAAATCAAGTCTAGAACGTACCTAAAAAAGCAAACAAACACGTCAAAATACTCCCTTAAAAGAGAGTTCGTGTACCTAATCACATTGTTATTTCAAACTTCTCTGCGTGGAAAAATAGTGACTATTTTTCTAACATGAAAAACAAGTCACTTCCGCAAATTCGTTCCGAACGAACTGATCAAAAGTCTAATTAGTTTACCAACCAGAGAAACTTATTTGTTGAATTTCTTCTCTTCAGTATGCTATCTTGGTTCCTTTTATCGTATAATTAGAGTTCTGACTACAATGTAACTTCAGTTTTAATTTTCAAACATAAGGAATTTAATTTAAACAAGAATAACTTTATATGGCGCATTGCTCTGATAGTTTTAAACTTGTCTTGTAAACGTCATATCTATTATACAGTGTGTCCCCGGATAGATGAAACGACTCTCGTAAATGTAAGAAATTATTGACTTCAATTGTCACTTTTTTGGGTTTTAATCCTGTTCGGTTATTACTATTTCTAATATAACTTTAGTTTTGGAAAATCACAATCGTATGCTTTGTAAAATTTCTTCGTAAAAAGTAAATACTTATTTTGAAATTCAAGTTTCATTGTATTAACCAACTAGGATTTTTCATTTATTTAGGGTTTATTATCTAATTAAATCCAAGAGTTTATCTAAAAACTAATAAATTATTGAAAGCTAGAGCTGGGCGATGATTTCTAAAATTGTTCACATAAAAGACCCTTTACACCACATCAGGAAAATGTTTTTTTTTCCATGGCGTACCTACTTGATTTTTAAAAGCGAAAACTATTTTAGAAATTAATCTTTAACCGATCAGCGCTGAACCCCAAAAAATAAAAATACGAGCCAATGATAGTTGTATTATCTTTTGAAAAAGTGATTTCACCTATCAGGGAACCATAGTCTTTAGTTTAAGATAATTTGAGGTAAGAATATTTATTTTTTCATTATGAACTATATTGTATTGTAACGTCCGCATAATATTAGCACCACGCGATTCTACATCAAAAACAAAACAAAAAAGTCCTCAACAGTTTTTTCTTGATGTACACAGATTTTAAGATATGGACAATTTAACGTTCTTAAATTTTGCAACACTGGCGCTGGTATAAAAATTAAGATAACTTATAAGACGTGAAGTCACCTCACTGGTATAGTGTGTCGTTGCTATGTAATCGAAAAAAGGTGCAACAAGACAAATGTCATGCTGCGACGTGTCAATGTTGCAATTTTTTTTAAGATTTTTTATTTTTTCAATTTTTTATTCAACAATTAAAACGCGCAGTTGCAATATTGATTGGAAGTATTGGAACTCAGGAAATCAAATAATTCCTAGTTTTGAAATGTTAATTAAAACCATTTTTACAAAAAAAAATCTAAAATTTTGGATAATTTTGCTATTTTACTTCTTACTTAAGAATTTTTAAATAATATTGAGCAATATTTTTGAGTATTAAAAAACTTCAAATTTAAACTACAATGGTCGATAACTTCGTTATTTGAGGTCTAAGAGCTAAACGGTATTAAAACTTTATGTTCTGTTTTTGATGTAGAATCACGTGGTGCTAATATTATGCGGACGTTACAATACACCCTGTATTTTATAGTTTGTAGCTATTAAAATGTAGCCAAATAACTCAGAAAATTACAGATAAATGGGGCCAGAACGGCTCAGAAAAACTATATTTTTCATACACCTATCCTACTTAAAAGAGTATGTGATATGAGTTCTCAAGAGATGGACGACACCATATATCTTAAGTACCTAATCCTTTATATTATTCACTCATGTATTACGTTGAGCAGTCTATCTGTGATGAATTACAGTCATACCTGTAGATATTTATAGTTTCCTCGTACAAAGTCATAAATAACAGTGCATTGCGTTCAGTTCTATGACTTCTTTAATATCAGAAATCATTAAAGCTTTTAACAGTGCGCTAAGTATGTATAGTACACTTAAATAAATATCTTTTTTTAGGATATTTATATTATAAGAAGAAAAAAGTAATCTTTATATCATGAAGACATGATTGCAACTAACTGAATAATAAAAAAGATAGATGTGTAATAAAATTTTCTACCAATAACTGCTGGTGGTTCTCAGTTGATTAAGTCCATTTCTCATGACTCATTTGAGGTTCGTTGTGAAAATAATTTTCAATGAGCCGCTCGCTAGTGGCTCGCATTTTAATACGCACCTCTAAACGTTATTTGGTGAGAGTTGAATATTTACAGATTTCCAGAAGACCTTCGCGTAGATTTACCATTTCAGCAATAAATAATGAGGTAAAAGCGTGATACACTGATATTTCCAAGATACCTCTTTTTATCAATAATAGTATATTCTATATCAAGGGCGGAAAGAAGTTCATTTCGGCGAGTATGAAGTTATCGAGCCGAGCGGAGCGTAGCGGAGCGAGGGTTGATTGAATACGAGCTGAAATGGACTTCGGATCCGGCCGAGATATAGACGCTATTTTTTAGCGCATCGCGTTAGAACACTGAATACTTTGGCTTGTTAGCTTGTTGGCGAATATGTGGTGGCGTACAAATTAATTCGCTGTCAGTGTAATTTTCCTGTCTAGTGTTCATTTTGTTGCTTTATTAATGAAACCTCAGAAACTAGTAACCCCCGTTAATCCTTATAATTAGATAGGTACCTACCTGTTATTATTATATTTCCAGCTCGTTTAGACTTGATTGAAATATGCGCGTAGGTATATAGTGGTCTCGGTTTAGTTGTCAGCTGTGTGCTTCAATTTCGCTCTCACCTGCTGTGTAATCACTAACTGATAACACTATCAGTAGTTGCTATAGTAACTCCTAAATCTGTCCGCCCTAGGGCCAGAAAAAACGTTCGTTGCGGGCTGGAAAATTTTCTACGCTTGGAAGCGAGCTGCTGTTGCATGCAGGCTGCAATATGCGTCATTCCGCCGGCTACTGAGCTACTGAAAAATCGTCTTTCAGAGGCGATGCGCTAAAAAAATTATTGAACATATCCTTGTCTAGAAAGCAAGTGATAAGACAATGAAATCAAAAATGTAATAAAAATTTAATCAGATTTATTAGATTAACGCGAAGTATAATCTATTTCAAAAATCTATCAAGGTATTGGAATCCATCCAGTTCGCTTTTCAATCGTAGATTGTAGAGACACTGCATGAATAAGTACTGAGAAGAGACCGTCTGTCTAAAGCCGAAGGGAATAAACTATTTACCTGAAGTAACTCTTGCTCATACTTGGAAGTTCGAGCGAAAAGTGATTTTGCTCACGGGAATTTAGACGCAACAGTTACTCCCCGAAGCAGATCAGGTGGCTAAATAAGTAAATTAGTTTACTATATCCTGTTCTCAAATCAATAAGTTTAATAAATTTTAATAAATTCGCCCTATTGTCGGAGTGTACAACTAAAAAAAATAATTTAAAAATTTTTAAGTACATACTCATTTATCCATTCTTATTGTTCATATTAGATCTTTTGTAATCCAAATATTGATTATTTTCAGATTCAATATGGAACCTTCCACTTCAGCATACGGCGCTATGAGATAAAGCATGGACAAACTTACTCAAGTAGATCAAGAACATTAAAACAAATGTTAACTGATACAAGACATAATTTTATCAGAAAACGCCTCAGACATAATCTGAGAGCCACTGTAAGGAATCTACATTTTTCAATGGAGTTCAGAATACACATCATCAGAAGATAGCATAGTGAAGTTATTTTTTAACTTCGCATGCTACATATGTGATAGATCGTCTTTTGCGACAGAAAATACTTATAAATGTCACAGAAAAGGCTAAGATAGATACCTTAAAATGCATCATAAAACAACCATACTCATTGCTCCAGCTTTGCAAAATAGCAGCTGCACCCATCCTCGGTACCAAGTCAGTTTTCTGTCGACTTTGGGCTTCGGTGACGTTCTACAAGCTGTGATAGTCCTCTCGCTTACAATTGGAGTACTTGCTGCGAATCTTCTGCTCATTCTGGTTATCAACAGCAGAAGATATTCAAAATATATCCACTCTCAAGTGAGTAAAATTTATTTTATTATTTTAGACTTATCTATATAAAAAAATGTTACCTTTACACTCGCCTTTATATTATCAAGTTAGTCATTTCCGAGCAATAATAATTGAGTTTTAAAGTTTTTTCAACATCACTGAAAGTGTGTCCTTTAATTATTTGCTGAAAGAATTTAGCGACAAAAAAATATAAATTAATAACAAAAACTGATTGTTCATTTTATATACAGGATGCCCAATATGTGTATATCTCATATCCGCTGTGGTCAATTTTATTTCAAAAGTAAAAAAAAAAAACTGTTACGAATACGACAGATACACGTTCCCCAATGTTGTAAGTGTAAAGCTTAAACCAAAAATAAGACGGAATAATAAAAGAGAAGACAATTCGAGATTTGAGCTGAATTCTGTGAAAATATGATTGGAACATTCAACAAATTAAACGAAAATCGTTTTGTCTTTTTCTTTTCGTTTTCCTCTTTTGTCAATTTGTGTTTCCAAATTTGTCAAACTATTTTCTCATTTTGTCAAACGTCACTGTGATTTTTCAATTAAAATTACTCATTTGTCAAATTAGATTCCCTTTATACCAAAAATGCTTTTCCAATATTTATAATACAGTCTCCGCGAAAATAGGAAAAGCAATAATTATTGATCCAAAGTGAAACCAATTTGACATAAATGGAAATTGATTGATAGATCGATGACCAGTACCTAACTTGAAAAATAAGAAAATCATTTTGACATACTGTGAAACGCAATTGACAGAAGAGGTAAACCAAGAGAAACATACCATAATAACAGTTTTTTTTTTTCTGATGAGGTGACATTTTCTTTGAAAAGAACAGTACCTATATATAGACAGATATATCGCTCTAACCTAGGGCTTCCTGAGGCAGACCTGACACGCAGAGCCATCCAGTCATCTCGAAGCTGCAGACAACGCTGTTTCGGTCTCTTAGACCTCATCAGTACAGCACATCGAGAAATAACTAGAGGATGCATGCCAGGCCAGTCCAGGAAGCCAACTTATAAATAAAGAAGTGACACGGAACTCCGTGACTTCAAAAGTTGGTTGCCATCTACCGACGGAGACAATAACTAACGGCAGCACGCTACTAGCTTTGTGTCCATCGGGAATAGGAAATTATTTTAATTAATTATTTCTCGATGTGCTGTACTGATGAGGTCTAAGAGACCGAAACAGCGTTGTCTGCAGCTTCGAGATGACTGGATGGCTCTGCGTGTCAGGTCTGCCTAAGGAAGCCCTAGGTTAGAGCGATATGCCCGTTAAAATTATTTTGAATTTTTAATTCTTTGCGCTCGATTAACATTATCATTATTATATACAGATATATGTGTTATAGGCAATATGTATAATGCAGGGATTCTATACAATACCTAGGCAATGTATACAATGCCGGGATCGTTCAGGCAATGTATGAAATGATTTCAATTTCTTAAACTATTTCATACTTTACCTAGATAATGTATACAATGCCTAGCCATTGTATAGAATGCCCGTTGAACCATGGGCAATGTATGAAATAGAGTTTTTAAACAATTAAGCAGGTATACATGTTTTACAAATTGGTCAGGTCAGGTCAGGTCAGATCAAGTCATTTATTTTGACTGTCCCTTTAGATAATGATGTCAACAATCAGGAAAGCGTTATTCACGTACCCAACTGCATAGGTAATGGAAGTAAAGGGTTTTCCAACAAGAGGTGTTATTTTGGTATTCAAAGAAAAAGGCCATTTTTTGAGATAAATGATCGGATGTCTATTTCATAATAAAGAGGAAGGTATGCCGTTAATAATGAAAAACAACATCAGCCAAATGGCCACCAAGACCACGCTTACAGGACCATATCCTTTTCATGAAATTTTCCATAACTAAATCGCAATGTGGCTGCCCTATGTCCTCGATAGCCTCACGAATTCCATCTTTGAGGTCTTGAATCGACGCTGGGCTGTTGGCGTATACACCTTATCTTTCACGTAGCCCCAAAGGAAGAAGTCGCAAGGTGTTAAATCACAAGATCTCGGAGGCCAATTGTGATCACCTCTTCCAGAGATAACACGGTCCGGAAACTTTTCCCGTAAAAGAGCAATGGTTTCGTTGCTCGTGTGGCACGTAGCGCCGTCTTGTTGAAAGTAAACGTTGTCCAGATCAATACCATCCAACTCCGACCATAAAAAATCATTAATCATCTCTCGATAGCGCAATCCATTCACCGTAACTGTTGACCCAACCTCATTTTCGAAAAAGTAAGGTCCAATGACCCCGCCGGACCATAAACCGCACCAAACAGTCACACGTTGAGGATGGAGAGGCTTATCAACAATAACTCTTGGATTTTCTGAGCCCCAGATACGGCAATTTTGTTTGTTGACGTAGCCACCGAGGTGGAAATGGGCCTCATCAGTCAAAATGATTTTTGACCCAAAAATGCTTTAGTTTTGCGAACTGTGACTGCAAGATTTTCACCATTTTTGTAGTAAATTTTAATAATTTCAATGCGTTGTTGAAGCGTGTATCGTTCCATTTTTAGTAATGGCGTAGTTTCTACTTGTCAAATGTCAAAGAATAAAAGCTTCAAAAGTGACAGCTACCGAAATACCGGGTGATTCAAAATAACACTTCTTGTTGGAAAACCCTTTACCTATACCTGTTGTAATAACTAGTGTCTACCTACTTATTTAACGAAAAAAATAAATAAACTTGACTACTTTACACCTATACGAATATGAATTATTGGAGGGCAAATTAAGTTTAGCCCTTAGTAGTAGGATGCACGTTTCGTTGCCCGTTGTCGTTCATTATACACATTGCCTGATGCGCCTCTGGTATTCTATACAATACCTAGGCAATGTATGAAATAAATCGTATTTCACACATTGCCTGAACGTTTTAGGCAATGTATACAATGACTAGGTATTATATACAATACCGGATTATATACATTGCCTATAACATATGTATAGCTGAAGATATTAGTCTTCTGGCAATCTTTACTGAACAAATATCACACACAGAGACGAGATATTGAATATTATGAGCAGCGTTTTTTATTGGTAGTAGTCTCACCGACGAGAAAAGGTTATTCCAGCTTGTGGAGCACATCTCGTAGATGACTGGTTTCAACAAGATGATGCACCACCCCATTATCAACATATTTAGATATTTAGATAATTAGATATTTAGACGAAGTCTTCCCGCAGAGATAGATCAGAACACATCAGAAGCGCAGGGGTTGAGAATAAGGGTTGATTACCTCAAAAAAGGAGAAGAATATTTGAAAAAAAAACTGTCCCGGTGGGTCGTGTGGCAGCCTTTCACACCACTTAGTCTCTTAGTGAGAACAGAAGACGGCCGTTCCGCTCGCAGAATCTGGGCGGAGGTGATGTCATGTCTAGGAAGGACATTTTGTCCTCACTCTCATATTTCCTTTCCCACCCCAATCCGTAGCTCGTTTTCACCCCACCCCAACCAACATCTATTTTTTCCCTTTCTCTCTCCCTGTTGGATTCTGGAGAAAAGAGTCCTCAAGGGAGGTTACAGTGATTGGGAGGGACGATATAGGATAAGATAAGAATGGTGTAAAACCGGGAGTGGAAGTTTATTACAGAGTGACCTAGTGACCGATATGCCCAGGAGAAAGCTGCTGGGAGACCGATTGTGAAATAAAAAAAGATTGTGATAAAAAACTGGAAATAAGTAAGAGTCAGAAGAAGAAAGTGTCAAAGAATGAACTGCTGGGATGAGAATCTGAACGCAGAAAACGGAGACAGAGGAAAAGATGTCCCTTCTAGCGTGCCATTCTTGAGATGAGATAGGAAACCTTTTCCCGCAAATTCTACATTAGAGGAAAGGGAAGAGGGAGTGGTAGAGGTAGTTGTTTCACTCGTATTCTGTCGTCTTCTCTTTCGTCCTCTCTCAAACAACGTTTCCTTTCGCGTTAAAAGCAAGTAAGGTTTCCTAGGTCAGATGTTGCGATCAGAGAAGCAGTAGCGGGTAAGCGGCGGGAGTACTCCACTCACTCCTTGAATGAGGAGTTTCGCTTTGTCCTACTAAGAGGAGGGGGGGGCGAGCTAACCATAATTCCATGACCTAAGGATAGTAGAAGTGGTGTTGTTGATTGCCCGATTGAATGTCAGCAGCTGTTTTGATAGAGCTCAACTTAGAATTTATGGTAGAATGGATTATATAAGATGTACAAGGGGGTATTGGAATAAACATCCTCCTGCTTAGTACAAAATAATTTTTCAAGATGAGTTGCTCGAATACTTGTGGTACAGAATTTTTCTATTTGCCTTTTAGAAAAACTCTTTGTTTCTCCTAATATGTCACCCAACATATCTCCAAATCCAGAGTATTACTTACTCTTATTGATTTTTCAGATATTTCGGTCGAACTTTTTGAAAAAATGGCTACCTTGTTCAACATTTGTGTAAGAACTTCAATTGTAAGAAACCCAAATTAGACCAGAGAAAAGGAGGAGACTTGTGTTTTTGCAATAATGAAAACTTATACAGGGTCTGTCATGGAAAATAAAAGAGGTTTATGTTATTTTTCGCTCACTCTGTATAGGTATAAATACCTACGTTGACGAAGGTGTATTTGTATTATTTGTAACTTTTTTTATCTTCCAGCCATTTTTGAATAAAATGGGTCACCTAAGTATATTATAAGCAATATTACATAATATCTATTTTTCCCTTACATTACGTCATACAAATGGGTAATGGGCCATAACCAGTTGCTTTGCTATAAAGTATAAATAATGTTAAGTATCTCAAAGAAATTTGTTCGGTAATGTGCGCAATGCATTTTCCAATGTACTATCTGATAGTGTCCCAATGATATAAAGCTTTTTCCGTCGAAAACAATACATCAAAATCGACATTGTGAAGTGATGAGGAACATTTTATCTGACGGAAAGGCTGAAGCATTCCACACAACAAATGGCTTGTATAATTCACAATGGGCGTTGTAAAAACGTATGAGTGAAATGAAATGAAATTATACAGGCGGTATGAGTGTTATGTCACAAGCTTATAAATGGTGTATTATGTAAGACGTGGAATGTGGAATGTGAAGTTTGTCATTAGGGTGGAAACTAGAAACACATACGAGGGTTTATGGTGGTTGTTAAAAAACGAGCAAAGTGTCAACATTACTGTAATATTTTCCACGACTTCGTCGCATAAAACTCGAGTTGGCAATTTTTTAACCAGAGAGTGTTATTTCGTGAAATATGCTTTGTTACTTTGGGAGTTTCGCCAGTGTTGTTATGTTTTTTACTGCAAGATTTATTAAGGTGTACTCGATTTTAACGTGAAAAAGTTGTTCTAAATTATGATTTATATCGGTTGTACAATTCCAAATCTGAATCTCCTAGAATATTAAAAATACATCAGTCCTAACTCCTAACTAAATAACAGATTTTAGGGCTGCTGCTGATATCTGTCTGGGTAGTATTTAGCAAAACAAACCGAGATTGCACTATTGTTCATATTATACAGTGACCCATTTTTATTTTTTTTTAGTCATCCTGTAAAGTTGTTATTTATTGTGCGATCTTAAACTAAATTTTTTCAGAATCTGTCAAGTATTAGCGATGTTAAAGCCTAATTAAATGTTCAAAAATTGATATTAAAGATCGTTTTATAAAAAAATCTTGGCTCGTCACTGGATTTACCATCTCTCAAAACGGTATAATACTAAATTTTATCGAAACCAGTCAAGTCCTTTCACGGTTTAATTAATTTTGAGGCCCAATTAAAATTTCAAGAATTAATAATAATTAGCGGTGACTAATTATTAATCCCAGTGACGTGCTCATATTATATTCTTTCCAACATAATAAATTTTAATCTAGCTATCAAAATCATTAGTACGAAGGCGTAGAAGCGCCACACCAGTTTTGTTTTTAAAATTCCGAGTTTAAACTCGGAATTCCGACTTTAAACTCGGAATTCCGAGTTCAAACTAAGAATTCCGACTTTAAACTCGGAATTCCGAAGAGGGCGGGGTCTAGCCTATTTGCCGTCTGCGTGGCGATACAAAAATTGCCGCCCCTCGCCTTCCTCTTAAGAAGAAATGTCTACCAATGGGAGGGCAAAAACCAATTTTTTGTAGGTAAAAATTAAACACCAATAGAAACGTTATTTTAGATTAGGTAAGTTCTGCTGCACCGCGGGGCTTATCGGTGCGAAATATATCCCCCGAAAATCAGGGGGGTTCGAGAAATTATTTTGAAAAAACAAGTGCGAAAATGTTAATCACACTAAGCAATAACTGCATTCATACTGGTACATTTTAGTGTTACCGCACAATATACGAGTATGTATAGGGTGTTTCACCAGCAGACCGACATAGCTTAAGGGTTGGTGTATGTTTTGAAGATGATTCGGGATCTGGTTTTGAAATTTTTTGAGGCCCTTCGTTTCGATGTTACAGGGTGATTCATGCATTTTGCCGAAATTTTTGATGAGCAGTATCTTTTAAACGAATTGATAGAATTTATGGAAAATTGGTAGATATGCTCTGCTAATGATACTTAATACCTCGCATTTTTCGTCGATTCGAAAACTGCAGGGCCGTAGTTAATTTTTTAGGTCTCTATCGGTTTTGTCAAAAAATTCACCCTGCATGTATTTTTTCAAAGTTTAGTTTAAACCATTTTCTAAAACTACATTAAAAATGCTACAATTGCGATAAAAATAATTACTTAACACTGAATCGAGAACAAAATAAAAACTTTTAGATTTTTCAGCATTTCTTTCAATGCATGTTTGTTAGTGGATTTTTGAAAAATCAAATATTTTTTCTTGAATCTTGCATACATATTTTGTAGTTATTTCAAATAAACTTGCTTGATCTGCAGATTTAGCCAAGATTAGTGAAAGTTGCATATTTAATAATTGCATAAAATATATTTAAGAAATTCTTTCAAAATCACACACAATGAATTAACGTCTTACTTGTTGATTCAAAGAACAAATGGGTCACACTGTATTTTACACTTGGGAAAGTTGGCATTTTGTTTGGATCACTAATACAAATGAACATTAAAATTATGTAAAATTTTGTAAAATATTAGGCAAATCAGTGAAAATAATAATAATTATTGAAACCGTGTTTCTGAAAAAGTTTGTGAAGATAGTTCTGATTACAAAATTTACAATTAATAATTATTGTTTGTGTCACATGACAGAGGACAAAATTAAAGCGGCTACGACGAACAAAAAAGTTAAATTGCGAATGAAAATTCCTAAATTCTGTATCTCCATTGCATCAAATACAGGGTGCACCATGTATCCTTCTCTATATTGCTATCTCCTGAATGCTAAAAGATACAGGGTCGATTAAATTAGAGAAAAGATGCGCAGTTTTGTGGCCATCTCGAATTCGTCAAAACATGCAAGATATCTGTGACCGTTCCTGAAATATCCTGAAAAAACTGAAAAATCGAGATTTCTTATTTTCGTCATATTTTTTTATTATTGGAAATTAATAAATAATTTTTTGTAGGCTTACATAAGCCGTTAAGAGCTATCCATCTGACATTTCAAAAATTTTCAAGGCCTACTAGATCCAAGAGTTTCCAACTTTCGTTTTTCTTATTGCCGACATATTATTTTTTTATGTCGTTCGATATGAAAAAAATAATGGAAACCAAAAATTAATAAACTTAAAAAAAAAAATTTTAATTTTTATTCTTAATTTTTCAAAGAAAAACCTAATAAAAAATCGTCGAAAAACGTCAACATGCATTTGTAAAATACGCCGAAATAGTGCTTGCCTTATGGTTTTTTAATTTATCTATGAAATTCGGTCTAAAAATGTGTCTTTTTTGTAAAGAAAAAAGAAGAATAAAAAATTTTTTTATTTATTTTTTGAAGTACAATTTTTTGTTTTTATGATTTTTTTTATACCGAACAACATAAAAAAACACTATGGTGGCCATAAGAAAAACGAAAGTTGACTATGAAAATTCTGGGATCTAGTCGGCTTTGAAAATTTTTGAAATGTCAGGTGGGTAGCTCTTGCCGACTTATGTAAGCCCACAAAAAATTATTCATTAATCCCCAATAATAAAAAAGATATGGAAAAAATAAGAAATCTCTATTTTTCAGTTTTTTTCAGGATATTTCAGGAACGGTCACAGATATCTTGTATGTCTCGACGGAATCGAGATGGCCACAAAATTGCGCTCCTTTGGACTTGTTTAACCGACCCTGTATATCCGTTAGCGTTAGGAGATAGCAATATAGAGAAGGATACATGGTGCACCCTGTATAGTTCTTCCAAGAGCTCACCATAATTTCAGCTTGCAGGTGATATTTGATTGGTTAGTAAAATGCGTATCCACGGAGGTACGATATGTGGGGGACGTTTTCAAGATTTTCGTTTCCACTCTTCCATTTACCAGTCAAATATCTTTAAATATCTTGAACATATTTTGAAATATCTTGAAGATATTTTGAAATATCTTAAAAAAAAACAATACATGTCTTGTTATATAATTACACACTTTTTTCAGCCCCGTTATTTGCTGACGTCGCTTGCAAGTAACGACCTGGCCATGGGCCTTCTAGTGACACCTTTTGCTGTGATCCCCTCGTTACGCCACTGCTGGCCATACGGTGAGCTGATCTGTCAGATTCAGGTAAGTGAAACATCCAATTATCTCGTAATCAATCCAAACCCCTGCCCTCTATAATGCACTTCTTTCTCTGAGGCGCGATCAAATGACAGCACAGCGACCAATTTGTAAATGTTCAAAGAATCATTAATCAAGTGCTCGTTCAGAAACTGGCGCTTTTTATTAACGCCACTCTTGACTTCTGCTCTTAAGGGTAGGACGATTGTGGTGTTGTTGACATCAGCTGGAACTTCCTCGGAAAAAAATAAACGTGCAATTTTCTTAACCATCTTCAGCTGACATATTGCTGGAAGTAATAAAGTATCTACTAAATTATTGTATATACTTTACAATAAGATCAGCTAATTAATTATCTTGCTACTATTTTGATTAATGTATCCAGGGGTATAAAATAGCTTTAAATGTTATTTATTATGCAGAAAAGGTTGAACTGTATATATAGAAAAATGTAGTAGGTTTCGATTTTTCAACTTGCATTAATAATTTCTAAGTTCTGAGTTCTGAGTGAGAAAAATTTACGATAGGATTTTCAAATCTATCGTATTATAAGAAAAGTGCCATTAATTATCTAATCTGATGCCACAACAATTTGATTTGATAAGATCGACTTTGCGGGCGAAGGAAGTGAACAAAATTGGCAAAGGAAACAGGAAGAGAAATAAAAATGCAATCAATCAGACTGCATTAAATTACACAAAGCTTTATAGCAGCCGGAACCATTACCGTTCCCTTTCGTGGCTTTATTTGCTTATCGAATGACTCGCCGAATCTCTAATTCGCTCATTTGGGCTATAATTGAGAAGGCGATTTAAATAAAGCAAAAGAGGTTAATGAAGCATTATATTCTCATTAGCATTCAATAAATATCAAAACTTGAACTTTCAAGAATTTTTAATAAACGGACTGTCAAATAGTATCTGGTTGTATACCTACCTTATATCTGGTTGTCTATGAGCTTCCGCACTGTCATGTATAAACCGTGATTAATTACTGGAATAACAACTATTATTGTGTACCTACTTCTGATTGCAAAATTGAACATGTGTCTGCCCTGGACTAGTACTATTTGCAACAATAATCGAATTCTGAACAACATCCGATGTTTGACAAATGATATAAAAGACATTCATCATCCCCGACTATCTGAAGTATGTGAAATAATTATTGATCTACAATAGAACGCACATTAGCGAGAAACGGGATGGATGTTCTCGATACAATAAACTCATTCGAGCGTGATTATATTGCAACAATTCGATATTGTTATGGCCTTCTCCGCCACTACAAGAATAATAATCCAAGGGACATGGGATGAAACTCCGGTTTATAGTCGCCTGTCGTAAAAATCGAGAGCCTTGGATATCTATCAAGGAATCGCTATTGAAATGTTCAGAACACTGGAGAAGCAACAATTTAAGATTCTGGATATTAATGCTTCGGAAGTGATTCATATTTTTTTATGACCGTGGATGGTTTGATATGATGAGAATTGACTTTTGTTTGGAATTTTAATGTAGCAATTCCACACCCAATAACATAGAATAGAATAACAATACATAAAGGTTGTTGGCTTATAGAAAAATTTTGCTTACTCTGCATTCCCAATTTTCCCATATGTTTTTGATGGCGGAAAATACAAGGTGACAACGAAGAACACACACATTTTAGATAGAACGGCAGAGTGCCTTAGGTTCCCTTGGCGAGGTGGGAGAAGTTGTCATTATTCTCTTCCCGACGGGTGGCCATTTAGATATCTCATTCACAATGATTGAGCAATCAATCGAGCACTACATGTTTACATACATGTTCGTAAAAATCGGTGGTTCGGCGAAAATTTCATATTCATTGCAATGTCGACCGACATGGAGCTGTCCCTTGCAGACAACGATTATATGAAGTGGGTTGAAAAATTGCTACGTAAAGTAAATGACATATTTGAATAATCAGTAAACCTGAATAATTTGTTCTTTGCCATTGGGTCCGAGCTTAACCACAAATATGGTCGGGAGGTGCAGCTGTGCTTGTTGTGGGACAGATGACAAAAAATTCTTTGAGAAGAAATGGTAAAAATGTTCTTAGTTCGACATTTACTTATCCTAGTTAGGTAAGGTGGTAAAGAAAGTACAGCTTCATGATGAAAAAGGACTTTTAAGAAGGGTCTCATTGTAAGCGAGCTGTGCTGCTTTCGGCAGCGACAGGAGCTGATGTTTTTTTTTTCTGAACTACTTACACCACATCCAAAATACAGACAAAATAATAAAAAAAGAACAAAAACGTCATTCGTGTCAAATGAAAAAATTGATTAAGTAATCAAATCGATAAATATTATTCAAGATTTTTGTCTCTATTTTGTTACTAAAATCAACTGAATGTACCTACATACAATCGAATTTAGGACTTTTTTGTTACTAGAAGATTATTAAACAAACACAATGGCGTCAGGTCTGGACTCTTCAATGGACTCCATGGAGGAGACGCGATTCAAGAAGAAGCACACTGAGCTGATCCAAAGACTTTCCAAGAAGCTCCACTTCAGTTACAATGAACTTGAATGCATCCTCATCATATACTACAAACTGTCGAAAGAAAATCGCGACAAACAAGCCGGAGTCAACAAAAATCAATTTCGGGATGTCTTGCATTGCGCTTTAGACATGACTGACGACACCCTTATGGACAGGATTTTCCTCGCCTTGGATAAAGGTCCCACTCCGAATATTTCAATGGAAGTTTGGGCTTCCTCTTTGTCTCTTTTTTTAAGGGGAACTCTTGAAGAAAAAATTGATTTCTGTTTCACCGTTTACGATATCATGGGAGACGGTTTAATAGGACGAGAGACCATGTTTTCTTTCTTAAGAGCATCTCTTATAAGCCAGAGTGGCGAAGATGATGCCGAGGAATCTGCTAAAGATATGATCGAAGTGATTACGAAGAAAATGGATATAGATCGTGACGGTAAGATTTCATTCAATGATTATAAACAGACTGTTCTAAGTCAACCCATGATGTTGGAAGCTCTTGGACAATGCCTACCTACCAGACTTGCGGCTCAGGCTTTTATTACAACTTTTACTAGTAAACTTGGTAAAGTATGAATAAAAATTTGTATCTTGTATCAAGAAGTGTTTATATAGTATATCGCAGTCTTGAAATTGATGTTTCCTACCCTTATTTTGTCGAATTAATGGACAATAATTATTATTTTTTTAAATCATATCATAAAAATTGCTTTAAGAGAGACAGAATTGTAATTTGAAGATAAAATTTTGATTTACTTTTTTTAATAATATTGAAAAAGAAAGTATATTATAGCACTATAAAATATGAACCGTTATAAGATCATTTTCATCATGATATTTTTTTGAAAACTGTCTTATTCATAGAAAGTTATGTGAACAAACTCCTCCCAGAAATCGGGGTACCTATACGTAATTCGGATAGACTATCAATCGTTTGGCCTGGAGTAAGTTCTGCAACTGCAGTGCAGTACAATTTAAATGCCCCTCCAGCAGTCGCAAAGTATGGCTGTTAAATCTTGTTTGAATTAATTTGAACTCTCTTATTTAAAAGTAGATTTTCCAAGAGCATTTCAATTTGTTTGTGGAAACATGTATTGTGCATTCTTTTGTAATTAATCGATTTGGCAGGCAAATGGACTCATTGAAACTATCGTCTAAAATATCCGCCTAGGCATATGTAAACAAAGAACCTTTTGTCTAGCTTCAACAATGCGTGTGTATTTTCCTTTGAGCAATCGTTACGTATTATTGATAAACGGAAAAATTTCTGCTCTTTTAAATCCAGCTTCGTTATTGTACAACCGTCAATTGTGAATTGTCAATACAGGGTACACCGAAGACAGATGTCGATTTTGTCAAATTTGCTGTAAAACATTTACATAAACATAACATAAACAAAAATGGTATATGTATAATAGGTGACCTTATGGTTTTCTACTTAAAAAAGCGTGCGGCACATAAATGTAACCGAGAAAAATGCAATCTCATAATCGTATGGGGGAGATGAGGTAGATATGATTTCTGGTAGGCACAATAACACAAAATATAATTTTTACATGTTCTGAGTAAAAATTTTAATAAATCATACTCATAAGTATGATTCAGATTCAGATTCAGATATGTAACAGATTCAGCTACTCGTTGAACTCCTTTATTAGGGTAAAATGGTAATCCGTTGAAGGTTGTCGTTCAACATCCAAATATTCTCCAATCACAGGTAACCTATGTCGACTGAGCTTTAAATGTAGAACTATTCCAGGATTATCACATTAACACCTTCGACCAAATCAGATTCAAATGACCTCTCGCAGTGACAATTCTGTCAGAATTGGTAGAACATTCACACAATTCTCTACACACGAATTGACCGGCGTTATTTACTACTTCGGCACTAGTTTGACGCCCAAAAGTTACACTTACTGCTCGTTTAAAAGGTTTTCTCGGATAAACCGACCATTTTAATTAATCCCAATACAAGAATACCAGTGTGACAAATAAGTACAACTGATTTGAGTTGACTGCTGGTGTTTCTCCTTGGAGCTCACCCGTCACGACCCTCCCTTCATCGAGAACCAACATCAACTGCGCCCAGCTTCCACTGACACTCACCTCTCGCTTTTCACAAGGACGACCCAGCTAGTGACAGGTGTTCACTTCGTTTTGGTTTAACAGTCTTTTTTCTTTATAGCTGCTTGTTTTTTGTTTCTTTTCGGAAATGTTATGGGTGCTCGTTAAAACCGAAGCAAGTTGTTTGGACCGTTGTCGTACAGTTTCAACAACACGAGTTTTGGATAATGGGGATATTTGGTTGAGCATTGTCCCAGAAACTATGATTTTTTGAAAAGAATTTGATTCATTGAACTTAGCCTGCGGTGAAGCTGAACTGTCGCCAAATGCTGACTGTTGGACGGTCTTTTACGAGCTAATGTGAACATCCAGGCTGTGGAGAAAGAGGCCTATTCCAATCCCTATCACCTGAGCCCGAGGCGTTTAAATTTCCAAATACACGTATCTGAGGATGTTTGGAATGACTTGATTTTGCTGGTGCTTCTTTCTTCTTAGATAATTATAATCGGGAATAATCAAGGGATCGAAGGTAATAATGAATGTAGCTTTAAACGAGGATGCAGCATTTTTTATAGTCGCGGATTTTCTAACGAAGTGGTAGGTAAGTGGCCGAACTGGAGCCTTTATGGAATACCTACGTCTATCTGCATAAATAATAAAATAATTTCCTTCTAAGCTGCATATTCGAACACTTGTACGTTGCTGCAATGTGAGGAAGGCCCATCTAACAAAAGAAGCACTTTTCCTGCACGCTTGCGAGGAACAAACTATTTTTGCAACCAAACGGAAAACGATATCACTTTAACATAAGTCGTTTTTGAGACGTATTGACGAGGAGCCCTGGCGGCATCCCATCTTCGTACTCGGGCTCCTTACTCCTTCCGATTTTCGTATAATAAGTGTCGTCTTAAAAAGAAATGGTGCCACGGATAGCCCGCCATACCAGTTTCTCTATTGAATTTGTGGCGTAACTTTAATATTTGGACCAACTCAAATGCCATATACGATAGACCAGGTAGGTAGGCGCAAATTCGTGCGTTTGTAATTTTTGAATGCGTGTGTACTATTTTAGCTTCGTTGAGTGTTATTTCATTGCCAACCTTCCTACCTCAGGGAACCTTATCATAAAATTGTTTTTATGAAAAAATACAGTTAATCTGGATGTTTTCTACTATTTTGATCATAAATTTATTCCAGAAGAAGAACATTCCAACAAGAACGTCAACACATTTTTGTAGTCTTACAAACATTCGATCATGTATATTGGTAAATTGGTCCTGTAATAGAAAGAAAATATTAGAAAATCAATATGATTACTGATGAAAATATATTATTTGATAGTCATGATTTTCAAGCCGCCATTTCAGTCTTCTTTACTAGACAATGTCAAGGGCAAGCCTATAGAAACGAAATGAACTGGCTAACAAAAAGTCTTCTGAATGTAAGAACTTGTCAGAGGAGAGAGCAATGAAATAGGGATGAGCTGGCAAAAACACGGCCAGAAACGAGACATGCAAAAAATTTCGGTCGTAACTTTAGCCAACGAAAATTTAACTACTGCATCAATCTACTCTACATGATAATAACAACTACGTTCACAGGTAATTAGCCTGAACATAAGCCTGGAAATATGATCCTAAATTGCACTTATCTACCGCTGAAAATTCCGAGAATGATTTTTCACCATAAACTTTAAAGTGTAAAAGTTTCTGAAAATAAAATATCTCTAACGCGGCATTATCCTGCTAGATACCTATTTGTTTCTCAAAAAAATTCTATTATATCATAATACACATATAACATAATATCCACTTATACCTCAAAATCGAAACTGCCACGTTAACTAAAAACCTTCTTGCGCATCAATCGCAGAAATAGTGTATTTTTATGCGATTCAATTATGAATATTTTCACCGCTTTTTAAATTATTGGCTTTCTGAAATTTTCCATAGTCATGTCATGTTAGCGTAGTGCTTTAATGTGAAAAATTTTCTGTGATAATTTCATTTCATTTCGTTTCAACACGTGCCTTAGAATGGATTTTTAAATTTAAAAATCAAAAAAATTGGCAAAATTTTACAATTTTGTCCCTTTTCCTATGCCCGCCACTGGCTAACTTTACTTGAAAAATACTATTTTTTACACTACCTTTAATAAATTCGGAAAAAACTGAAAGGAGAGTTTTGAAAACCGAAAGTTTGAAATTTTAGAGGAATAAACATCATTTAAAAATATTCGAATATATCTCCGCCATTTTTATATTTGCTTCTTGAAATTTTTGAAGGTTAAATGCTATTAGTATAGTTGTCTACTATCAAAATTTCCGTTCTATTCCTTCAAAAATAAACTCATGAATGTTTATAGAAATGTAGACATTTTTACCCTTTTCCTACCCACGCCTCTGGCTTATTAATAGAAATGATGCAAATTGTATTGCATTAGCTCAAATTTCAAATAAGTTTATTCCAATCTTGTTAATTTTGTTTAAAAGTTTTTGATCTTGCCTATTTAGGGGTTCAAAATCTAGCCATTTTCCAAAAATTGAAAAGGCCGCCATTTTGGAATATCTTTACCTATTTTACTCAAATACAGTACCAGACGACTACTTGAGGGTATCTTACTACCAAAAAAATTTCAGCGCTCTAGATTGAAAACTTCGACCAGAAACCGTGCCTCACGGACGGTTTTTTTTCTGAAATTCGGAGGGACATCCTGTAGAAGTAACACAACTCTAGGAAAATGTTTTTTACGAAAATCAAACGTCAGCCCTAAGGTTTATAAGAGTAAAAAATTTCGTTCATTAATCTTGAAAGATGAAGCTACAGGAGCGTTTTTAAAAATTTAGAGAAATTAATTTAAAAAAAACATCATGTAAAAAAAATCGAATATCTCCGCCATTTTTCTTATTTACTTTTTGAAATTCTCAAGGGTTGAAGTCTATTAGTATAGTTGTCTACTGTAAAAATTTCAGTTTAATTACTTCAAAAATGTGCTCATAAATTGTTGGAGAAATTTAGCCATTTTTACCCTTTTCCTACCCACGCCACTGGCTTATTAATAGAAAAAATGCAAATTTTGTTGCATGAAATTAAATTTCAAGTCATTTACTTCCAATATTGTGAATTTGATATAAAACTCTTTTTCTATCTAGCTTATACAGGGGTTCAAAAAAATAGTCCTTTTTCCAAAAATTAAAATGGCCGCCATTTTGAAACGGCTCGATCGATTTTGCTCAAGTACAATACCAGACCAGTTCTTATATATATCTTACTCCCACAAAAATTTCAGTCCCCTAGATTGAAAACTGCGACCTGAAATGAGATGACAAAAACGGGATATGGGGAATTTTGAAAGGACACCCTGTAGAAGTAACGCGACTTTAGGAATTTTTTTCAACGAAAATCTAACGTCGTTCCAAGGCTTTACAAGGATCCAAAATTTCATTCACTAATCTTGAAAGATAAAGCTACAGGAGCGTTTTTAAAATCGAAATTTCGCGATTTTGGAGAAATATATATATATATATAAATATATATATAAATATATATATATATATCGTGGGCAGGTGAATTTTGGAAAACCACTTTTTCGTGATCTGGGGGTCATGATCGGTGGACATTTGATGAGTTTGGGTGATTTTCGAAAAGTGATGTCGTCCTCAATAGTGTATTTTTTTATTAAAAAATACACTAAAAGCAATTTTGGAGAAGCTGCAAGGAAAATTTTCCTCTCAAAGTATGTTTCTTGGATTTGTGAGAAGCCGCTTCTCCGAAATTGCGTTTTAGTGTATTTTTTAACAAAAAAAAACCTTCTTGCGCATCAATCGCAGAAATAGTGTATTTTTATGCGATTCAATTATGAATATTTTCACCGCTTTTTAAATTATTGGCTTTCTGAAATTTTCCATAGTCATGTCATGTTAGCGTAGTGCTTTAATGTGAAAAATTTTCTGTGATAATTTCATTTCATTTCGTTTCAACACGTGCCTTAGAATGGATTTTTAAATTTAAAATCAAAAAAATTGGCAAAATTTTACAATTTTGTCCCTTTTCCTATGCCCGCCACTGGCTAACTTTACTTGAAAAATACTATTTTTTACACTACCTTTAATAAATTCGGAAAAAACTGAAAGGAGAGTTTTGAAAACCGAAAGTTTGAAATTTTAGAGGAATAAACATCATTTAAAAATATTCGAATATATCTCCGCCATTTTTATATTTGCTTCTTGAAATTTTTGAAGGTTAAATGCTATTAGTATAGTTGTCTACTATCAAAATTTCCGTTCTATTCCTTCAAAAATAAGCTCATGAATGTTTATAGAAATGTAGACATTTTTACCCTTTTCCTACCCACGCCTCTGGCTTATTAATAGAAATGATGCAAATTGTATTGCATTAGCTCAAATTTCAAATAAGTTTATTCCAATCTTGTTAATTTTGTTTAAAAGTTTTTGATCTTGCCTATTTAGGGGTTCAAAATCTAGCCATTTTCCAAAAATTGAAAAGGCCGCCATTTTGGAATGTCTTTACCTATTTTACTCAAATACAGTACCAGACGACTACTTGAGGGTATCTTACTACCAAAAAAATTTCAGCGCTCTAGATTGAAAACTTCGACCAGAAACCGTGCCTCACGGACGGTTTTTTTTCTGAAATTCGGAGGGACATCCTGTAGAAGTAACACAACTCTAGGAAAACGTTTTTTACGAAAATCAAACGTCAGCCCTAAGGTTTATAAGAGTAAAAAATTTCGTTCATTAATCTTGAAAGATGAAGCTACAGGAGCGTTTTTAAAAATTTAGAGAAATTAATTTAAAAAAACATCATGTAAAAAAAAATCGAATATCTCCGCCATTTTTCTTATTTACTTTTTGAAATTCTCAAGGGTTGAAGTCTATTAGTATAGTTGTCTACTGTAAAAATTTCAGTTTAATTACTTCAAAAATGTGCTCATAAATTGTTGGAGAAATTTAGCCATTTTTACCCTTTTCCTACCCACGCCACTGGCTTATTAATAGAAAAAATGCAAATTTTGTTGCATGAAATTACATTTCAAGTCATTTACTTCCAATATTGTGAATTTGATATAAAACTCTTTTTCTATCTAGCTTATACAGGGGTTCAAAAAATAGTCCTTTTTCCAAAAATTAAAATGGCCGCCATTTTGAAACGGCTCGATCGATTTTGCTCAAGTGCAATACCAGACCACTCCTTGTAGATATCTTACTCCCACAAAAATTTCAGCCTCCTAGATTCAAAACTGCGACCTGAAATGAGATGACAAAAACCGGGTTCATGGAATTTTGAAGGGACACCCTGTAGAAGTGATGGGACTTTTTGAAAGTTTTTCAACGAAAATCCAACGTCATTCCAAAGCTTTACAAGGACCCAAAATTTCGTTCACTAATCTTGAAAGATAAAGCCACAGGAGCGTTTTTAAAATCAAAATTTCGCGATTTTGGGAAATATATATATATATATATATAAATATATATATATATAAATATATATATATATATCGTGGGCAGGTGAATTTTGGAAAACCACTTTTTCGTGATCTGGGGGTCATGATCGGTGGACATTTGATGAGTTTGGGTGATTTTCGAAAAGTGATGTCGTCCTCAATAGTGTATTTTTTTGTTAAAAAAATACACTATTGAGGACGACATCACTTTCCAAAAATCACCCAAACTCATCAAATGTCCACCGATCATGACCCCCAGATTACGAAAAAGTGGTTTTCCAAAATTCACCTGCCCACGATATATATATATATATATATATATATATATATATATATATATATATATATATTTATATATATTTATATATATATTTATATATATATTTATATATATATATATTTCTCCAAAATCGCGAAATTTCGATTTTAAAAACGCTCCTGTGGCTTTATCTTTTAAGATTAGTGAACGAAATTTTGGGTCCTTGTAAAATTTGGGAATGACGTTGGATTTTCGTTGAAAAACTTTCCAAAAGTCCCATCACTTCTACAGGGTGTCCCTTCAAAATTCCAGGTATCCGGTTTTTGTCATCTCATTTCAGGTCGCAGTTTTGAATCTAGGAGGCTGAAATTTTTGTGGGAGTAAGATATCCACAAGGAGTGGTCTGGTATTGCACTTGAGCAAAATCGGCCGAGCCGTTTCAAAATGGCGGCCATTTTAATTTTTGGAAAAAGGACTATTTTTTGAACCCCTGTATAAGCTAGATAGAAAAAGAGTTTTATATCAAATTCACAATATTGGAAGTAAATGACTTGAAATTTAATTTCATGCAACAAAATTTGCATTTTTCCTATTAATAAGCCAGTGGCGTGGGTAGGAAAAGGGTAAAAATGGCTAAATTTCTCCAACAATTTATGAGCACATTTTTGAAGTAATTAAACTGAAATTTTTACAGTAGACAACTATACTAATAGACTTCAACCCTTGAGAATTTCAAAAAGTAAATAAGAAAAATGGCGGAGATATTCGATTTTTTTTACATGATGTTTTTTTTAAATTAATTTCTCTAAATTTTTAAAAACGCTCCTGTAGCTTCATCTTTCAAGATTAATGAACGAAATTTTTTACTCTTATAAACCTTAGGGCTGACGTTTGATTTTCGTAAAAAACATTTTCCTAGAGTTGTGTCACTTCTACAGGATGTCCCTCCGAATTTCAGAAAAAAACCGTCCGTGAGGCACGGTTTCTGGTCGAAGTTTTCAATCTAGAGCGCTGAAATTTTTTTGGTAGTAAGATACCCTCAAGTAGTCGTCTGGTACTGTATTTGAGTAAAATAGGTAAAGACATTCCAAAATGGCGGCCTTTTCAATTTTTGGAAAATGGCTAGATTTTGAACCCCTAAATAGGCAAGATCAAAAACTTTTAAACAAAATTAACAAGATTGGAATAAACTTATTTGAAATTTGAGCTAATGCGATACAATCTGCATCATTTCTATTAATAAGCCAGAGGCGTGGGTAGGAAAAGGGTAAAAATGTCTACATTTCTATAAACATTCATGAGCTTATTTTTGAAGGAATAGAACGGAAATTTTGATAGTAGACAACTATACTAATAGCATTTAACCTTCAAAAATTTCAAGAAGCAAATATAAAAATGGCGGAGATATATTCGAATATTAGTGTATTTTTTAACAAAAAAATACACTATTGAGGACGACATCACTTTCCAAAAATCACCCAAACTCATCAAATGTCCACCGATCATGACCCCCAGATTACGAAAAAGTGGTTTTCCAAAATTCACCTGCCCACGATATATATATATATATTTATATATATATTTATATATTTATATATAAATATTATATATAATAATATATAATATATTATATATATATTATAATTAATTTATTATTAATTAATTATATAATTAATTAATTATATATTAATTAATATATAATATTATAATAATAAATATATATATATATTTATATATATATTTATATATATATATATTTCTCCAAAATCGCGAAATTTCGATTTTAAAAACGCTCCTGTGGCTTTATCTTTTAAGATTAGTGAACGAAATTTTGGGTCCTTGTAAAATTTGGGAATGACGTTGGATTTTCGTTGAAAAACTTTCCAAAAGTCCCATCACTTCTACAGGGTGTCCCTTCAAAATTCCAGGTATCCGGTTTTTGTCATCTCATTTCAGGTCGCAGTTTTGAATCTAGGAGGCTGAAATTTTTGTGGGAGTAAGATATCCACAAGGAGTGGTCTGGTATTGCACTTGAGCAAAATCGGCCGAGCCGTTTCAAAATGGCGGCCATTTTAATTTTTGGAAAAAGGACTATTTTTTGAACCCCTGTATAAGCTAGATAGAAAAAGAGTTTTATATCAAATTCACAATATTGGAAGTAAATGACTTGAAATTTAATTTCATGCAACAAAATTTGCATTTTTCCTATTAATAAGCCAGTGGCGTGGGTAGGAAAAGGGTAAAAATGGCTAAATTTCTCCATCAATTTATGAGCACATTTTTGAAGTAATTAAACTGAAATTTTTACAGTAGACAACTATACTAATAGACTTCAACCCTTGAGAATTTCAAAAAGTAAATAAGAAAAATGGCGGAGATATTCGATTTTTTTTTACATGATGTTTTTTTAAAATTAATTTCTCTAAATTTTTAAAAACGCTCCTGTAGCTTCATCTTTCAAGATTAATGAACGAAATTTTTTACTCTTATAAACCTTAGGGCTGACGTTTGATTTTCGTAAAAAACATTTTCCTAGAGTTGTGTTACTTCTACAGGATGTCCCTCCGAATTTCAGAAAAAAAACCGTCCGTGAGGCACGGTTTCTGGTCGAAGTTTTCAATCTAGAGCGCTGAAATTTTTTTGGTAGTAAGATACCCTCAAGTAGTCGTCTGGTACTGTATTTGAGTAAAATAGGTAAAGACATTCCAAAATGGCGGCCTTTTCAATTTTTGGAAAATGGCTAGATTTTGAACCCCTAAATAGGCAAGATCAAAAACTTTTAAACAAAATTAACAAGATTGGAATAAACTTATTTGAAATTTGAGCTAATGCAATACAATTTGCATCATTTCTATTAATAAGCCAGAGGCGTGGGTAGGAAAAGGGTAAAAATGTCTACATTTCTATAAACATTCATGAGCTTATTTTTGAAGGAATAGAACGGAAATTTTGATAGTAGACAACTACTATACTAATAGCATTTAACCTTCAAAAATTTCAAGAAGCAAATATAAAAATGGCGGAGATATATTCGAATATTTTTAAATGATGTTTATTCCTCTAAAATTTCAAACTTTCGGTTTTCAAAACTCTACTTTCAGTTTTTTCCGAATTTATTAAAGGTAGTGTAAAAAATAGTATTTTTCAAGTAAAGTTAGCCAGTGGCGGGCATAGGAAAAGGGACAAAATTGTAAAATTTTGCCAATTTTTTTGATTTTTAAATTTAAAAATCCGATCTAAGGCACGTGTTGAAACGAAATGAAATGAAATTATCACAGAAAATTTTTCACATTAAAGCACTACGCTAACATGACATGACTGTGGAAAATTTCAGAAAGCCAATAATTTAAAAAGCGGTGAAAATATTCATAATTGAATCGCATAAAAATACACTATTTCTGCGATTGATGCGCAAGAAGGTTTTTTTTAAATGATGTTTATTCCTCTAAAATTTCAAACTTTTGGTTTTCAAAACTCTCCTTTCAGTTTTTTCCGAATTTATTAAAGGTAGTGTAAAAAATAGTATTTTTCAAGTAAAGTTAGCCAGTGGCGGGCATAGGAAAAGGGACAAAATTGTAAAATTTTGCCAATTTTTTTGATTTTTAAATTTAAAAATCCGATCTAAGGCACGTGTTGAAACGAAATGAAATGAAATTATCACAGAAAATTTTTCACATTAAAGCACTACGCTAACATGACATGACTGTGGAAAATTTCAGAAAGCCAATAATTTAAAAAGCGGTGAAAATATTCATAATTGAATCGCATAAAAATACACTATTTCTGCGATTGATGCGCAAGAAGGTTTTTGGTAATGACAGAGTTGCTGCATCCAAAACTACGCACTGATGAATACTGGATTATGTCTTTCTCAAAACTATACCCCCTGTTGGTGTTTTGTTTTAATTTTAAATTTAGTGTCAAAAGGTGTCCCGCGAGAAAAAATAATTACCGGTCTCAGGATTTTCCTCAAAACAAAACACCAACTCACGACTTCTCCTGAGAAACTCACAAATCAATTAATTGATACCAAAGAAATACACAAAACCTAAAATCAATTACACAGTCTCATAGAGAATCAAGATTACCGTTTAAATGACATGAGCCATTATCCATTTAAAATAATTGTTGAGACAGGGGCTGATGGAACTAGGGATTTGTTGTGTCAAGGTTAAATTACTGTTAAAAGAAGTCTCCCGAGAAAAAATTACCTGTCCCAGGATTTTCCTCGAAGAAGAACACCAACGGAGTTACTCAGGGTGGATAGTTTTTAAAAATGCATATTAAAAAGCCGAAGTATACTCAAAAGTCACAACAAACCGTAGGTAGGTAGGTCTTAATGAGTATAAAGACAAATCAATAGCCTGTCGTATTGGAGTCGGGTTTTAACCCATCGTCCTGACAGTTGTCAAGTCTGGAGCGCCCGAGAACCCAAATAAAGAGTTTCTCGACTCAGGCAGCAACACACATCCAACCAGACTACCAAAACACGGACGGCCGTTTCGGTCTCATTAGACCTCGTCAGCGTACTATATTGGAGAGTCCGGAAGGATATGAATCGCTGCATGAATCGAAAACCCTATATGGAATCTCATTCAACCGGTTACCAGTGACCTCGAGACAGAGCGACATCTATCAAGAGAAACCACAGGCTCCCAGCCAGACAAAACTCCAGTGTGTATTATGGGTTGCAGACACTCCAGGGGCTACGAGACTGACATCAGAAATGCATATTAAAAAGCCGAAGTATACTCAAAAGTCACAACAAACCGTAGGTAGGTAGGTCTTAATGAGTATAAAGACAAATCAATAGCCTGTCGTATTGGAGTCGGGTTTTAACCCATCGTCCTCACTCTCGTAGCCCCTGGAGTGTCTGCAACCCATAATACACACTGGAGTTTTGTCTGGCTGGGAGCCTGTGGTTTCTCTTGATAGATGTCGCTCTGTCTCGAGGTCACTGGTAACCAGCGCCGGATTAGAGATTTGCAGCGCCCTAGGCTAATTAAATAACAGCGCCCCTTTTTAGTTGAATTTTAGTAATTGTCGCCCTCTCTCCCCTCTTATGGAAAAATCTCTATCTAAGGAATGGCAAAGAGCAATTTTTTGCATGTAAAATTAGACATTAATATAAAGAAATGTGTAGGTATTTCATTAGGTAAATTCTGCTGTGCTTTTTGTGAGTGAATTATGTCAAAGATATGCTAGCATTATAGAGTCCAACCGGGGGGTCTGGGGGGTACGGAGTATCCCCCAGGAATGAGGGGGTTGGGGGTTCCCCCCCGAGAAAATTTTTGAAAAAACAAGTGCGAAAATGTTAATCACACTATAAGGAATAACTGCATTATATACTGTTAGCTATACATTTTCGCATTAAGTTCAAGCATTGTAAAGGTCCGCCGGATAATATATAGAGTTGAATAGAAGTTGGGTTAGAGCCACCATCTGGTTTTAATATGGCCATCAAAGCCTTCGTTGTTCGATATCGTCAATTCAAGAACCAAGACATGCATATGTATCACGAATTTTTCAAGAAAAGGAAAATAGTATAGAACCCTAGGTGCCTACTTTTATTATAGAAGAACATGAATCAGGTTCGGCGTTCCGCGGGTAGTCTGTACAGGCCAGAGCCGTTCTAAGATATTTGGGGCCTATGGGCCACTGAAAGTAATGCGCCCTTTTCTCAGATGAAATGCGTTAAGAATAGCTAACGCTGGGAATAAGCCAATGACGACTGATGGATTACAAATAAGTTAGTGCAGTATGAATTCTAAATAATTTAACACTATAGTTATGTATGTCGGGCTCCAAAGAAAATGCGCAGCAAGCGAAATTATTTTCAATGTTAAAAGTTACGCAATTTCCCACTACTTAGTTAAACTACTGAGATGTGAAAACTATAATAACTAAATGACTAATAAATAATCACAAAAAATATTATACTTCAATAAAAACATCCGCCACCAAAAGGCTTGCGCCCCTTGCCTACAGCCCTATTAATTCTGTGGTTAGAAAGGCCCTGATTATGTAATATTGTGAAAAGTTGCCCAGGATCCTGCACGCGCCCCCCGCCTCCTTGGCTATACTACCCACCTAGTAATTAATTTTATCATGATATTTTGATAATTTTTGTTATTGTTATGAATTAAGATGTTTTTTTTCTCCCGCCCGCCGCCCCTATGAACTTGTCGCCTGCGTGCGGGCAGTAGGTAGGTATTATATTATCCTAACTCGGAAATGTATATTTCATTATTTTTAGTACCTAAGTATTTATGCATTTACACATTTACAAATTTTAAGGGCGCCTCCGGCGCCCCACCAAGCTTTGCGCCCCTAGGCTACAGCCTAGGTAGCCTTGTGGGTAATCCGGCGCTGCTGGTAACCGGTTGAATGAGATTCCATATAGGGTTTTCGATTCATGCAGCGATTCATATCCTTCCGGACTCTCCAATATAGTACGCTGACGAGGTCTAATGAGACCGAAACGGCCGTCCGTGTTTTGGTAGTCTGGTTGGATGTGTGTTGCTGCCTGAGTCGAGAAACTCTTTATTTGGGTTCTCGGGCGCTCCAGACTTGACAACTGTCAGGACGATGGGTTAAAACCCGACTCCAATACGACAGGCTATTGATTTGTCTTTATACTCATTAAGACCTACCTACCTACGGTTTGTTGAGTTTTTAAAAAGACCAGTAGGTGTAAAATTTTATAGTAAATTAATAATTATCATAAGGATTACAAGTCTCTTGCTCTATCTCATCATCTGTCGTACTCTATCAACTTTCAACTAATAAAAAATGCTCCAATTTTGTATCACTACCAATTAAAAAGGTAATAAGGGGTGAGCAAATCAAAACGTATTTAGGCAGGCTTTTGAAAAAAAAAAATGTCTGAGATTGAATCTGTAAAACTGTAAAATGGACGATTTCTGAGATTTTGCAGTTTTACAAATTCAATCTTAGACAAGATTTTTTTTCAATGTCTACATAAATTTTGTTTTATTTTTCTCACAAGATAGATTTCTTTTGAGAACGAATTTAAAACAGTTCGCAGTTCTAATCAGGATATTCTCATTCGATGGTGTAGGCTGTTTATTTTTACTGTCGGAGCTAATAAACATAAATTAATAATATAATAAAATAATAATAAACCCTAATTATTATAACAGCGACAGCGATAAAAGCAAACTATCACACAGTTATGTTTTTAAATTTTATAAGGTAGGTAATAGAAATTAAAATTTATTGGCAAAAATTTAAATTAAAGCAAATTACTCTCATAAAAAGTGAGCTATTTTAAACAACCACAACGATCGAATTTTACTCTTTATAGCCGCGCATCATGAAAATTAGGGCAAGTTGCTAACTTCCTCAATTACTAATCAGATTTTTACGGGAGATAATTAACAGCCAAAGTTTTGGTCAAATTGTGTGCTAACTAGCAAGGCGAAAGCTCTGAGAAGAAAATTAATTACCGCGACTGTGATAGCTGGAGGTCAGTTTATATAAAAACGGTTGTAGAGCTAATCTGTTCAGATTCCGCGTTTCGGAATCTGACAACTGTTAGATTAATAGCCTGACTACAAAATAGGGGCTGATCTATATAGTAGACGTAAACATGACTAACAGTATGATGAATATAAATTACGAGAGATTGTATATAAACATACTTAAATAAAAAGTCGTCTCATATTGCTGGCGAAACGTGAATGATGGATCATTTCTTACCATCTGATTTATGGGACTTGTTAATTCATGTTTCAGCACCCGGAAAATGGCGCCAGAATGGAGCTAATCTAAAAATTGCTACCATAACTCATTTGCCATTCATTTATCGTTGGCTTACACCTCGATGCAAGGAAAAAATTCAATGCTCTGCGTTTTTCAATATTAATATATTTAAAAAAAATGTTTGCTGAACGTGGTATAGTTAATATAGGTCACGATAAAAAATATAAATAAGAACCTAGACATCACATTTATAAAGCATCCATCCAGAGTCAGTTATGAAAGCATGCCTTATATCATCTTCCATATCTGTCGCATTTGTGAATAAAATGGTCAGAGTCAATTCCACTTACTCACGGCTTCCTAACCAGGAAGCACTTGTGTTTTCACTTGAAGGGGCGATTTACTTTTGGTAATCGGACAGTGTTCGCACCGATTTCTCGAAAGACCTCGATCGAATCAATCATAGGATTCTAAGGCAGCTTTAGGTCTGCAAGTTTCTCGGATTCTTTGAACAAGTTTTTTACCAGCTATTTAGTCGGACACTAGCAGTTTGTCAGTTGTAATGGTTATAAATCGAGATTTATTGTACCATATCTGGTTTTCCTCGGGGATTGAATATCTGACAACTGTTATCGCTGATGTATATTAATGATTTGCCTGTCTGTGTTTTGAGTGTGAATTCGAGTTTCATAGTATAATGTCTACTGGGTATGCCCTCTGACATAACGCCTAAGACCATCATGAAAAGCTCTGCTTATAAGGTCCTTTTCTTGGGAAGAGACGTGTGGAAGGACAACAGAAATGAGCTACAACAGCAGATTTCAGATGGTTCATCGATGGATCTAAGACATGCGTAGGAAAGTCGGGGTGTGTAACATTGCCTCGAAGAAGAGAGTATTCTCGAGCCTGGACTTCAACGCAACAATTTCCCACGCCAAATCTATGCCATGTAGCTCTGCCATAGAGCCATAGATGCAGGAAATGCATGGCCAATGCAGATCAATAAATAATAATAATAATATTTAACTACGAGATTGCCTATTTTTACGTCTAATTTTCTCATACAAGGAAACATGTAAAAAACATGGACACATTCCCAATAGCCAAGATAGTCATCTTCCTCAAAGATTGAGTTAGATATGAGGCACAATAGACCTTTGGTCGCAGTGGCAGTGTCACAATGACCCAGTCATCTAAAATCTAAATCTAAATCTTCTGTGTGAAAATCGCAGCTTACTCTCTTGCTTGAGGTTTTTTTTTCTGGATCTTCCCATCACCGCGGATGTGGTCAAGCAGTCCGTTTGAACAGTTTCCTCGGCTCTTAATAGGCTAAGACAAACACTTACATAGCTGAAATTTATTTATGATCTACTTCGTGGTACTGGTGATAACTTATATATACAGGGTGCACCATGTATCCTTCTCTATATTGCTATCTTCTAACGCTAACAGATACAGAGTCGGTTAAACAAGTCCAAAGGAGCGCAATTTTAGTAATAATAATAATAATATTTATTAACGCCAGAAGCAATTTACACAATTTATAAACAATAGATATCTAAAACAAAATGTTCTTAACTATCCTTTTAAATCTAGCCACCAAACAGGTCCAATTCAGTTTCAATTGAATTGTAATAAATAGCACATCTATCCACTGGACAGTTTTGTCCATAAAGAGTTCTATGAAACCCTACATGCGCCAAGTTAGGACGCCTTACCGTATGTGCAGGAATTCGTAGTGAAAACAAGTTCAGTAACATCTCACAGTTCGATTTTCCACTCATTACCTTATGAAAGAAACAAACGCAGAAAAAAATATGCCGTTTTCGGATCCTCACAAGGTTGAAGTATGATAAATACATGTCATACAAATCATGTGAGAAGCGCAGCCCAGATTTGAAACAGAGATATTTTATGAAGGATCTTTGAACCATCTCTATTCTCTCAATAGGTGTAATGAAGAAAGGATACCAGACAATACAGCAGTAATCGAAGATGCTTCTCACCAGAGAAGAAAATACTCTTGTTATGGCTGCAGTACTACGGAAATCCGTAGTGATTCTTTTCACAAAACCCAGCATTTTTCTTGATCTAGAAATCACAGAGTCGACCTGAAGACTGAAAGTAAGACGCGAATCAAAAACTACTCCCAAATCTCTTATATTATTGACATTTTCCAGAATTTTACCGTCTATTCGATATTTAAATAATTTATCTACGGGGTCTTTTCTACTGAAACATATAGCCTTGCATTTTTCGATATTTAATTTTAAGCCATTAACTTTGCACCAATTGCAAATTCTATCAAGATCAGATTGCAGCTTTAGTGAGTCTTCACTCTTCAGTAGAGTTCACTACCCTAAATAGTTTCAAGTCATCTGCCAATATTTTGTGGCCATCTCGATTCCGTCGAGACATACGAGATATCTGTGACCGTTCCTGAAAATATCCTGAAAAACTGAAAATCGAGATTTCTTATTTTTGCCATATCTTTTTTATTATTGGAGATTAATGAATAATTTTTTGTGGGCTTACATAAGTCGTCAAGAGCTACCCATTTGACATTTCAAAAATTTTCAAAGCCGACTAGATCCCAGAATTTTCATAGTCAACTTTAGTTTTCTTATGGCCACCATAGTATTAGTGTATTTTTTAATAAAAAAATACACTATTGAGGACGACATTACTTTTCGAAAATCACCCAAACTCATCAAATGTCCACCGATCCTGACCCCCAGATCACGAAAAAGTGGTTTTCCAAAATTCACCTGCCCACGATATATATATATATATATATATATATATATACACATTAAGCTTATTTCACGAAGCCCGGTACGTTGCACAGGTAACCGGAGTCCCGCCCTTAATAATAGACTTGATGGTGTGTATTATAACTGAAAGTGAAGAGAAACATCATATTAATCGAAGCAACCTGCGAGGGGTAAACATTTCACAACATACAAATCTGGTTATATCCTTAAGAATTTTAGAATCCCTGAACGTTCTTATGTCAATACATAGCCCACTGCACTAAAAGTATATACCCATCCGATTACCGGAAACCCTGCTTTGTTGCCACTTCTCAGGGCCTCGGATAAGCAGTATTATCACAGAATATGTCTATTCTGTGGATATACAGTACAGAACATCTAAGTGTCCCCGGATCCGGATAGACGAATTGTCTCTTTGTACAGGCTGGTTCGTCCTAGCGCAATTATTATCATCCTTACGCTAATGGATACTTACTTACTACTAAAAAAAAACATTGTAGAAACTATTAATGTTTGAATAGTATTAAAGGTATATTACATTCATTAATTTCATTTTATTTCCGTTCATTAAGCTTTTACTTAAAAAAAGTTGCACCCAGAGTCCGGGTCACATGACATCTTTTGTCTCGTACAAAAAGGTAAACTATTTTTATTACATTTTCGGTATGCCATTGTAAATTGTACTGCAAAAAAGACATACAGGGTGATTCATGAGTGACCTTACATAGACCAATGGTGATAAGCGGACTTCAAGGCGGGTCGAAAATCACAAAAGAAATTTTTTTTGTGTGATTGGTTAAGAAGTTACAGGGTGTTTTATGTCTCAGGTACAAAACTTTGATAGGCGATATTTCTGAAACGGCTGGAGATATTTTGTAGAAATTTACTAGGAATGGTGCATTCTGGAAACTCATCAAAACCTCATTCTTAGTTAATTAAAAATCCAGGACCGGACTTGAAAATTTTTGCCCCCATGGTCTTTGTTGAAAAAGTTAATTTTCTGACCGTGCTACTGAAAAACTGTCATCGAATTTGAAAAGATAACAAAAAACTCTATAGAAATCATTCTTCAATTTGAACGGCACACCCAAACCGTCTCGAAAAAAAATGTCAAAGTAAAACTTCTCAGTAAATTGTCGAATTCGAGCAGACATATTTTACTTAATGTTCGTCTGAATTCCTTCAAATTTATTTTTTGACTTGTTTCTGTGGGAAAAATGTTGGACAGAAGGCCAAGCTTTATTACTGGGAAATCAGGTGTCAACTAAAAAATTTTCAGATTTCACTAATAATCACAAATCATTTCACTAATAACGAATACGCAGACATTATGTTTGTGTATGGTTTCTGCAATGGAAATTCAAGAGCAGCTGCGAGAGAATACCATAGAAGATCACAATCGAAGAACATTGACCCATGTAACGTTTCGCGTCTGTTTTCCAATTTTCTCCAAACCACGGCATATTTCCCTGAGTTCAAAGGAATGCTGAACCTCAATTGGAAAATCTGAGCGATCAAAACATCGTGGAGAGGGTGGCAGTAAATCCAAGTACAAGTACGCGAAGAATTGGGCAAGCACTGAGCATTTCTCAATCAAGAGTATGGCGAACCTTGAAAAAAAGAAGAGTGGATGCATCCTTGTCACGTACAAAGCGTACAGAGGCTTCAACCATTCAATGAAGTTCCATTGAATGGACTGCGTAGAATTTTGTTTACTGATCGAAGCTTAGTTCACGCGGGATGGTGTAAGTAACGAATAAAAAAACTCCCACCTATGGGCATATGAAAATCCGCGCTCTGTTGTTCAGAAGAATTCGCAACAGATTTTCTATAAATGTGTAGTGTGGCATTGCAAATGATACCCTAATAGAACCCCATTTTTTTGCTGGGCGGCTCACATGGGAAATTTATTTACCCACTTGCTTGCCCGGCTTGCTTGCAGAGGCGAACGTGAACAGGCGTGCTCTTTCGTTCCAGCAAGATGGGGCACCACCGCATTTTTCTCGACAAGTCAGAGTTGGTTCGGGAGCGGCGGCTCTCATTCCTGACCACCTAGGTCCCCCAACCTCACTGTTTTAGACTATTACCTATGGGTCCATATGAAGCAGGAAGTCTAAAAAACAGAAGTAAGTACCAGAGAGGAGCTCAGGACGCGAATACTGGTAGTTGGTGATGAAATTAGAAACAACAGGCAAATAATTCAAAAATCAAACCAAAATTTATGGAAACGCTGCAGGAAATGTATTGAAGTTGGTAAAGAACATTTTGAGAACCGTTTATAACATTAATATTGATAACATTTAATTTACACTGACATTTTTCCCACAGAAACAAGTCAAAAAATAAATTTGAAGGAATTCAGACGAACATTAAGTAAAATATGTCTGCTCGAAAATGATAATTTACTGAGAAGTTTTACTTTGACATTTTTTTTTTCGAGACGGTTTGGGTGTGCCGTTCAAATTGAGGAATGATTTCTATCGAGTTTTTTCTTATCTTTTCAAATTCGATGACAGTTTTTCAGTAGCACGGTCAGAAAATAAACTTTTTCAACAAAGACCACGGGGGCAAAAATTTTCAAGTCCGGTCCTGGATTTTTAATTAACTCAGAATGCGGTTTTGATGAGTTTCCGGAATGCACCATTCCTAGTAAATTTCTACAAAATATCTCCAGCCGTTTCAGAAATATCGCCTATCAAAGTTTTGTACCTGAGACATAAAACACCCTGTAACTTCTTAACCAATCACACAAAAAAAATTTCTTTTGTGGTTTTCGACCCGCCTTGAAGTCCGCTTATCACCATTGGTCTATGTAAGGTCACTCATGAATCACCCTGTATATAGGTACCGCCTACTTATGAAATTTCGATAGGATTTTTCGATAAAAATTCAAATGTAGCGTTTTTAACTTTTTTAATAGTTAAATATTAAATTTTTATTTAATAGGCTAATAAGATAACTACCATAAATTGTATAAATCATAAATACAATACGACCTTTCAGAAAAGTCGGTCGTTGTTTAATTTTATGATACAGGCTGCATGAGGTAAAAAAACTGAATGAAACGGTAAGAGTCATATCTCTTACCGTTTCATGCAGTTTTTTTCGGTTTTTTCAGTTTTTTTCATGCAGTCGGTTAAATAATTATAAAAAAGTTGCGCTGTTTTGAGACGAAGTACTATTTGGCAATTTTTTTTCTCAATAATCCCAGAATTTCCTGAAATATCCTGATCAAACTTGAAGCATGCAGATTTATTATTTTAGCCATATCTTCTTTATTATTGAAAAAATATTTATTATTTTTTGTATGATGAGCTACTCATTTGACGTTTCAAAAATTTCCAAAGCCGACTAGATCTTGGGATTTTCGAAGTCAAATTTTGTTTTTCTTATGGCCACAAAAGTTAATTGCACCTTTAAATAAATAATTGTTTTTGCTCTGATTTTTTCATATTATAATTAGCAAAAAAATTTGTATCCGATAACCCTCGAACTTTGATAAATGCTCAAAAATTTTATAACAACTTTCTCAAGCTTGTTGCTTGGCAACAGACCGACGCCTAAATTATCAATGTCCTTGGGTTATTACTACTGTTAAACGTAAGTGTAAGTTCTATTTACTTTCATAAGTCTAATAATCTTAGGTCCGGTTGCACAAACGTTAAAGATCTGCCAGATAATTACTGATTTTAAAATGCCCTGTATTATCAAAATGTTGGTCAGGTCAGGAAATAAATTCTACTCCCCTTTAGAAGAGTTAAATCACGGGTAAATAACAATAAAAGATCATTCAAAATATTCACCCATACTTTCAAAATTGGCAATTTAAAATCAGTAATTATCTGACAAATCTTTAATTAACTTTTGTGCAACTAGCCCTTAAACTATATAAAGATAAAGGTTTTTTATTCCTCGATACTTATTTTCGGGCTGCATGTGTGTTTTAGTTTTATGAAATATTACTAACCGGTTAACCGACGATTAACTGGTTATCCCCTTCATCAGTAAAAAATAAAAAGCTATCGGTAATAAAAATTTAATAGATAAAATTATTTTATTCACTTAATATTAGCATAAAATTATGTACCTACTTCTAATGCCAAATTAACAAACATATTTGAAGTAATTATGTTCAAGTTCAACTGTTTGCTAATTTTAACTAAATAATAAATACTTTGTATTATAAAAATAAAACAAAAGCAATTCATTAAAATGAAAGGAACCAGAATAAGTGCCCTATCATAATCTGCCTTATAAATCAAGATTTATTGATACCTATGCAACATGCAGGAGCAGGATGATGTCACATTACTCACATTACGCTACAAAAAGTCATAAACAGCTTCCAGAAACCTGTTTTCTAAATAATAAAAACAAAAACTAAGGAAGTAGGTACTTCATTCAAACTCAAACAAACCGGAAAAAATAATCCGACGACCGCATCTGATGGCCACCGTCGGAAAGTGAAGAAATTATTGAGAAAATGTTTCAAATTCCTCTCTGAAGTGTAAATAAATATACCAGACAGTGAGTCTTGTAATATTAAGATACCTACTTAGGTATATACTGTACACATATTTGAATTTTAAGCAATCCCTTATTATCCCTTACAATCACAATTATTATTTTTTGCAGTTAATAAAAAGCTGCATTATCTGATTTATGATCCATTACTATGTGAAGGTTCCTCACAACATCCCGGGCCAGCGATTAGTGTCTCTTGTATTTCTCTCTTTTTTCCTCTTTTTCTGAAAGTAGAATCATCCATCTTCTACCCTTTTCTACTTCCACTTCTCAAAATTTCAGTTCAGGGGTCTAAAGATTGCATCCAGTGTTACAGACTATCCGACTGCGGGAACCTTTTATTGGATTTTATACGCGTTTAAGATTATTATACCAGTTGTGCCCGTGCAATTTAATTTATACTTTTCTTAAAATGGTTCTTTTTATTTTTTAGCATGAGACTCTTATTAAATGATTTATTAGCATTTTCTCAGGCAAATGGGTTTATTTATGACACTCCCAAAGAAAAAACGTTACCCTTCGGATTAAGATACACTTTATTAAATTCTAAACAGAATATAACTCTCAGTCAGAGACAAATAAAGTAACTACAATTCGTCCAAATTGGCAGCAATACTTAAAATCTATTAAAATAATTAACATGCATTCAACATTGATCTTCTTGCTTCGGGCGCCCTTATGTTCAACCGAATAATTTATGAAATGACGTTGGTCTGATGTTATATGGGGTGTTTAATGGGTTTGTTGGCGAAATTTATTAATTGAAGTTATTATTATTATTTATTAGATTAATTAATTATGGTTTTAAGATTTATTATTATGATTATATTATTTATAGTTTTATTAGTTGGTTAAATCAATTTATGCTAAGTAGATTAATGTAAATAAAGTTTAAGGAGGTTGGGTACGACCTTAGGTATAACTGGAGGATTATTCCAGCGATGAATCCAGGTATCTTGGTTCGCACTTTTCACAAAACTATCCTTCACTGTATTCTCTGCTCTTTACTTTTACTTGAAACTCCAAGAATGGGTCGGGGAACCTACGCTTACCCTCGAAACCCGTGCCAGTCAGCAGCTCGAGCGCTCTACCGCGTCTTCTCTTCACCCTGTCTTCAGGCTGACAACCTCGCTGTCGCCTTCCACCTCCAACACCCTTTTCACATCCGATCGATATTTATTGTTCTTTTCAGATTTCCACCACACACAATACTGCTTACATAAATTTACATATGTCTATCTACCAATCCTACACCAAATCCATCAAATGCAAAATCTGGTCGGGTGCATTACCCCCCACAATGTTTGAGTCTTTGTAAGTGTCAACGTCAAAACTTGAACATTGTTAACTAAAGATTTGATCATTAAACCAACAACATAGGAATAGGCAAACTTAAATATTCTTCATTGGATCATTTTTGATTATGACTAAAAGCAAAAATAAAATCAACTGAACATTTTTCTTTAATATTCTCCCTTAACTTCTAAATTTTATCAACTTCCGGATTCCACCACTTCAAAACGCGAACTTTGCGACTACCTATAGACCTGAGGTCATCTATGTCCATGAGTGCATTTGAGTTCGCACCCGCAACTGAGCGCACCTCGTAGGGTCCATCATAATTTAAAAACAACTTTTTAATTTTTATTTTGTGTTTATAGTTCTTCATGCAACCTGGTTGTTCCGAAAAAACCCTACCACGCCTACAAAGCACATTCAATAATTCGATTTTCTTATCTTGATTTAATGTTTCTGTTTTTTCAACTATTTCTTTTATTTGGTCAGTTGCATAATTTTTCGGCCTTGGTTCCATTTCATTGTTAAACTCAACATAGTTAACACTAACACAATTCTTTCGACTAATGCAATCTTTATATGAAAACTCCTGCATTTCATTATTAAAATTTCCTTTCACAGTTGCTGTTTCCGAATTTATTACAATTCGATGTTCCTCTATAAAATCATATCCCAGAATAATACTTCTAATTAAATTAGGGACTACTAAAACCGACACCGGTATCACTTGCTCGTTCATTTCCAAATTCAACTGTACCTGCTGATTTACTTTCTGACTCTTACTTTTTACTGCTCCTACCAAGGTAACACCCGATGCAGGCAAAAATAATAATTCTTTGTTTGTTTTCTTAACTTCATCAATTAAATCTTTGGAAACACAGCTCACTTGGGCTCCCGTATCAATTAATGCCGATATCAATCCTACACCCTCAACTTTTACCTCAATAAATGGACAGGTTGGTACAACCGGCAACGTTTCATTGTCTTCATTCAGTATTTGTTCACCAATCTGGTTAAAAATAGTGCGAATTTGTACTACACGTTCTGCGTTGCTGAAATTTACATTTTCATCGATTTTACTAGACAGCTCTTCGGTTAAAAACCGCTCATTTCTGCCGTCCTCGATTCCTTCAACCGTCGACGCTACCCCGGTGGTCCCTGTTCCAGCCACCTGGACACTCTCGATAAGATTTACCTCTCGGTTAGAATGATTTCTCGGAGAAAATTCCCTTTCTTGAACCTCTGGTCTTTTAAAATTTTGCCTTGACGTACTATTATTATAGTTTTGATTATTTTGCGGATTGTTATAATACTGCGATGATTGGGCGGCATTATAATTTTTACTTTGTCCCGGGCGCGTATGATAATTTCCATTTCTCTCATTATTATTATTATTATTATAATTTTCATTTCGCCATGATGCATTATTATTTTGGTTATTTCGGGGATTGTTATAATACTGGGACGATTGAGGCGCATTATAGTTTCTATTTTGTTCAGGGCGCGTATAAAAATTTCCACTTCTCTCCCTGTCATTATTATAATTATTATTCGGACTACCACGAAATTCCTCTCTATTACTTCGATCACGTCCTGTTCCATAATATTGACCCTGATAACTGTTTTGATATCTTCGCGATCGACTTTCCATGTCATCTAATTGTCTCAAACAATTCTCAATTACGCAAGGGTCGTTAAAACAATTCAGAGGTAAACTATTTCTAACCTGAACGGGAAAATGCGCAATGATTAATGGAATTAATTCCGAATTTCTCAAAGGATTTCTTAGATAAGACGCGTCTTTCATTAATTTTAAAAAATACTCAGATTTTGACATTTTTTCGTCATATTCCCCATACTGAATATTTCGTAGCAGTTCCCTTTCTTTCGTTATCGGCCAGAAACGCTCTAAAAATTCACTTTCGAATTGTTCATACGTACAGATTTCACCTTCTCTCCACTCGAACCAACTTCTCGCGTCATTTACAACTAGCCTTGAAATCAAATTTATCCGCTTATCCATGGGAACCATGGCTTCCTCGGCAATTTTACAAAAGTTTCTTAAAAACTGAACAGGATTAGTTGTTGATTTTGGGTCAAACCTCAAATTAAATCCTCCTAATTCCCTAAATAATGGTAAATATTGTTGAGGATTAACATTACTACTCCAATAATTTTCTCTTTGATTATTAGCTGAACTCGCACCCCCCCTATTAGTGAAATTTTCATTACCTCCAGATGCTTTCGAACTAACCCCCGTATATCTATTTTCTACTCTATCGTAACCTTGCTTTTCGCTTTCTCTATTCTGATTTTCGTTTTTACTCGGGTTTACTCCTTTAAAATCTATTACTTTCTCTAGGACTTTATTAACTGTTTCTTTAGTATTTTTCTCTACAGCTTTTTCAATTTTTGATGCTATTACATCCAACACACCCCTCTGTTCTTGGTTTATTCTATTGACACTGTCGATCATCAATCTGTTTCCCTCGTCAATTTTTTTAAACAATTTATAACTACTTTTTTCACCTTCCTCTTTATTTTCACCTAGTTTGTTTACGATTTTATTAGTTACTGACAACAAAATATTTTCATTTGATTTTATTACCTTGCTCATTAACTGCTCATTACTCAATTTAAGCTCGTTTATTTTTACCGCCACCTGATTAACAGCCTGCCAATTTCCTCTGTCGTTTTCATCATCATTATTTGTTATTACTGTAAAAATATCTGTAAAACTTTTTGATTTCGAACTTAGCGACTCATATGATCTACTTGCCCTAGTTTTTGATCTAGTCTGCATTTTGGATTTCGTTTAAGATCGTTATTACAAATAGATTATCATTCACGTTGTTTGTTATTACTATTACTATCCTTAGATTTCGTTTTCTCTTTTGGGATTTGTCGAACTATTTTATTTTTTTTTTTCAATTCGTGCCCCGCGTTTGGCTCCAACTTTCTATGTGCCCGTGCAATTTAATTTATACTTTTCTTAAAATGGTTCTTTTTATTTTTTAGCATGAGACTCTTATTAAATGATTTATTAGCATTTTCTCAGGCAAATGGGTTTATTTATGACACTCCCAAAGAAAAAACGTTACCCTTCGGATTAAGATACACTTTATTAAATTCTAAACAGAATATAACTCTCAGTCAGAGACAAATAAAGTAACTACAATTCGTCCAAATTGGCAGCAATACTTAAAATCTATTAAAATAATTAACATGCATTCAACATTGATCTTCTTGCTTCGGGCGCCCTTATGTTCAACCGAATAATTTATGAAATGACGTTGGTCTGATGTTATATGGGGTGTTTAATGGGTTTGTTGGCGAAATTTATTAATTGAAGTTATTATTATTATTTATTAGATTAATTAATTATGGTTTTAAGATTTATTATTATGATTATATTATTTATAGTTTTATTAGTTGGTTAAATCAATTTATGCTAAGTAGATTAATGTAAATAAAGTTTAAGGAGGTTGGGTACGACCTTAGGTATAACTGGAGGATTATTCCAGCGATGAATCCAGGTATCTTGGTTCGCACTTTTCACAAAACTATCCTTCACTGTATTCTCTGCTCTTTACTTTTACTTGAAACTCCAAGAATGGGTCGGGGAACCTACGCTTACCCTCGAAACCCGTGCCAGTCAGCAGCTCGAGCGCTCTACCGCGTCTTCTCTTCACCCTGTCTTCAGGCTGACAACCTCGCTGTCGCCTTCCACCTCCAACACCCTTTTCACATCCGATCGATATTTATTGTTCTTTTCAGATTTCCACCACACACAATACTGCTTACATAAATTTACATATGTCTATCTACCAATCCTACACCAAATCCATCAAATGCAAAATCTGGTCGGGTGCACAGTAGTCTGCCGATTTTTTTTTTAAGTTAGAAAATAGATAGAGGAGAGGACTATACCTAAAACGGTTAACCGGTAGTAAGATATCCAGTATCCATTCTATATTAATTACATAGGTATACCTACAGGGTATTCTATAGTTAGAGTGCCAATCTAGCAATAAGTTGTCGCCCTGTGGGCCTTTAGAGTAGGTACATGGCTGAAATTTTCAGGAATGGGCTAAATACCTAATTCTCGTCAAAAAATCGTCCTGTGCAAAAAGGCACTATTCAAAATTGTTAATTATTTTTGCAAAATGTGGTAGTTTATAAATGAAACTTTGTTGTTCCAATTTTTCAAAATGGTATCTGTGATAGTTAAGTTAGAAAAACATCAAAACTGTTTCCGAAAAGCATTGCTAATACCATCATCGGAACTTTAAACAGCAATTATTATGTCGCTTATTCGGTGTACGGCAAAAATAGACTACCAGCTACTTACTGCTTAATCGAGAATTTCTACAGAATGGCGACATTAACAGTGGATATTTCATACATATTTTGATAATGAAAATCTACAATTTGTGTATAAATGTAAGACACAAATAATGTGCTAATTACTAAAGTGAAGTCATCCCTCATTTTAAAATTACTTAAATTAATGATTTTTTTTTTTATTAAAAAAAAATAACAACTGATTGGCACTTGCCTAGAGACACCGCGTACCTAAGTACCTACCTATATCATTTATCATTTTATAAATACATAATATTAAAAAAAATAACAAAAATACTAATAAATAAAAGGTAAATAAATAATGACCTTTAATAAATTAATTATGAAAAAATCGGTCAATATTTACATCTGGGTATCTTACAGTTTCACTATGGCACCTATAATACAGGGTGCACCATATATCCTATTCTCTATTATATTGCTATCTCCTGAACGCTAAGAGATATAGCATATAGGGTCGGTTAAATTAGAGAAAAGATGCGCAATTTTGTGGCCATCTCGAATCCGTCAAGACATAAAAAATATCTGTGACTGCTCCTGAAATATCCTGAAAAAAACTGAAAAATCGAGATTTCTTATATTATTTGCCATATCTTTCTGATAATTGGAAATTACTAAATAATTTTTTGTAGGCTTACAGAAGTCGTCAAGAGCTATACCCATCTGTCAGTATAAAAATGTTCAAGGCCGACTAGATCCAAGAGTTTTCACAGTCAACTTTCGTTTTTCTTATGGCCGCCATATTATTTTTTTGTCATTCGATATAAAAAAAATAATGGAAACAACAAATTAATAAACATAAAAAAAAAATTCTATGAAGACTATGAAAATTCTGAGATCTAGTCGACTTTGAAAATTTTTTAAATGTCAAATGGGTAGCTCTTGCCGACTTATGTAAGCCCACAAAAAATTATTCATTAATCTCCAATAATAAAAAAGATATGGAAAAAATAGGAAACCTCGATTTTTCAGTTTTTTCAGGATATTTCAGGAACGGTCACAGATATTATGTATGTCTCGACGGAATCGAGATGGCCACAAAATTGCGCTCCTTTGGACTTGTTTAACCGACCCTGTATCTGTTAGCGTTAGGAGATAGCAATATAGAGAAGGATACATGGTGCACCCTGTAGAGAAGGATTTATGGTGCACCCTATATAGGGGTAGAGGACGTATCTATACCTATAGTAACACTAGGAAGGTATTCATTTGCTTTGCAGATTCATGATTAGCAAAAAAATGGCACTAAAAATCGCAGTAGGGAGTCCGGTCCTGGTTAGCCGGCATATAAACACATATAAACATGCACCAGACCAGAGAGGTGATGAATACGTCAAGCCGGATATAAGCTTTCTCATATCGTATCCAGATTATAGGGACTGATGTTACGCTTTTTGGAATGAAAATGCAAAATAAATTAAATTCAAAATAATAATCGTGCTACTATTGAAGAAAAATGAAATGAAGAAAAAAATAGCAATGCGACCGTAGTGTCAAAGAGGCCATAGTTGTGACCTTAATATTAGTTTGCAATGGCTGTTTTTAGTTCTTACCCACCCAGCACCCCTATTTCGCTCCTCGGTCCCGAAAAAATTGATGGAACTTAGGATACGTAGATGTAAATATTTACCCGATTTAATTCACTAACAACACTTGGGCTTTACCACAGCCATACGATATTTATTTATATATTTATTTTATTGGAGAAAAATCTCATATAATAAGATTTTTTGATTTTTTATGAAATTTTGGTACATTTTTTTACTTTACTGACTGGACTACATATTGTGTATTTCACAAAAAGATTTTAATATATTATAAAACAAGATGATTCAGTGGTTAAGTAACATAAAATGAGACGGGTGTGAAGACATAAGATTTTATTCAGCAAGGGTTTTACTTGCGTTTATTTTACTGCCGACCAGATAGGGATTTATGTTCAGAAATCATAATTTAGGAACAAACGAGTAAGTAGCAAACAAAAGAATCAGTCAGTTCCAGTCTTCCAGTTCACTCTTCAATTTCTAGGTGGTAGGTAAAGTATGTGTATTCTTTTACTAGTATCACAAAACTGTTGGTCTGCTGGAGAACTAACCAGCTGGCATGCTGGTCTAAGAGGGCAAAAAATGTCAATATAGCAAGCAGGCCGCGGTAGGTACTTATTCCGTGTTATGAAATTATTGTAAAAACAAAAAATTTAAACAATCAACGTACGTTATTATGCTCTGATCAAAATAAAATTCAAGACATTAAAAGTACTTACCTACCTATATTTTGATCATTGCATGTTAGCATGTTACCTATTATAGGTAGTACCTAGGTACCTAAACCTATACAATAATGTGTCCAGTTGTAAGTGGCAGTACTAGTAATAGGTACATGGGGATCTTGGAAACGGCAAGAGATACAGACTCGGTTAAATTAGAGAAAAGCTGCACAATTTAATGCTTAATGAGAATCTGAATTTTTTCTTTGAATATTTCCAGTCGTTGCTGAAATATCCTGAAAAACCTGAACAATCAAAATTTCTTTTTTTAGCCATATCTTTTTTATTATTGGAAATTAATTAATTATTTTTTGTAGACTTACATTAGTCGTCAAAAGCAATCCCTTTCACATTATAAAAATTTTCAAAGCCGACTAAATTCCAGAGTTTTCATAGCCTACTTTTGTTTTTCTTATGGCCGCCATATTGATTTTTTCATGTCGTTCGGTATAAGATAAAAATCAATGAAACAAAAATTAATAACATTCAAAAAAAATTTTATATTAATAATTATTATTATTTTTAATTATATTCTTTTTTCGAAAAAAAACTTTTGTAAATATTTACATCCACGTATCTTAAGTTCCATCAATTTTTTCTGGATCAAGGAGCGAAATAGGGGTGCTGGGTGGGTAAGAAGCTAAAAACAGTTATTGCAATCTAATATTAAGGTCACTAACTAAGGCATCTGTGGCACTACGGTCGCATTGCTATTTTTTTCTTCACTTTCAGGGCAAGGAATATCTTCGAAATTAACAGTAGCACGATTATTATTTAGTGCTATTGAAATGCCATCATTAAATCATTTATACATTTTCTTATAAAAGAAAAGTTTATTAAATTTTTTACAAATGTTTTTTCTTCATCTAAAATCAATTAATATCAATGAATATCTGTAATCAGAAGTAATAATACTTAATACGAGTATGTAATCAAAAGTATAAATTATCTGAAATATCAAACCAAATAAATCTAATTTCATTTTGGAGCTAAATTTGTTCGTCTAGGTTTATAGCGCGCTTAGAAAAGTAACTTATAAAAACAATAGGTACATAAATAGTTTGAAAGGGTTTGTGCATAATATTATAGAATTTTATCATGTATTTTTAAAAATTTTGAAAGTTTCGTAGGTTTTTTTTATATTCACCTACCCACACACCAAACTTATAAATCACAGTACCTAACTACAATATTATAAGTTTTAAAATCATGATCAATGAAAATATAGGTACATAAGTACCTAACTGGTTATCACCAAATTATAATTATTAATTTGTGATCGTTTAAAAGACTGCAGTCAGTAAGGTAGGTATGGTATAGTCGACCAAGGCCCGTATTCATCAATAAATTTAACCCCTGGGGTTATATTTTGGAACATGTCATTGGTTTAAAATTCGTAGCGTTCGTAGGCTTTGAGCATTAGACCAATCAGCTGTCAGGAAATTCAAAATATAACCCCAGAGTTATATTTTGAAGTTTGATGAATACGGACACAAGAGATATAACGAAATGATCTAATTGTTAAACTGTCATATTTTATGACTTCAACAATATTTCAATAATCCAAAAATTGATAAAATTACAGACTGAAGTCGTTTCGTTATATCTCTGGTCCAACTATACTGCATGCACCTATTTAATAGTAACTGTATTTTGTAACTTTGTTTTTTGATTTAACTTACGAGTACCTACCTAAACATTACTTGAGTTATTTTCGTTTATTTCCTGTTATTTTGATTTTGTTTCCTAGGTAACCTTTTGTATTGGAACTGTTTTTCTCTGATTGTTGATTGAAATCAGTTTAGTTGGATTGATTTTTCACAGGGCTGAACTTTTATTTTTTTTAACTTACTCAAAAAATATCGATACAATTTTGTGGAAATTTTCAATTACCTTTTGATTTCACAATCAAATATAAAAATCCTAAACAAGTTTACCGCCAACAGAAGCGCTTTAATTTAAATGAAAAATTTTGTCGATTTCGTCGAACTAGTTGAGTAGTTTCAAATATTTAAAACTTTTAAAATGCAATTTTTCTGAATCATCAATTTTTGAATTTTTTGTAATTCTAAAAGTCCTGTCCTGCAAAAAAAGTCGTAAATGTACATTTCATGTTAGGAGTAGTCTAAACATGATACATATAAGTGGTTGCTGGTTTTACGCAAAAATAAAACAACACATTTTCTTTCCCATTTCGCTCCACTAGTTGGAAAAACCGGACTTTATTCAATTTAATTATACGAGGTTCATTAACTGGGTATTCGTGACTCGCTACGTGGACATCGGAAATAGTAAAAAAAACAGGGTCTGTTAAATTTCAAAAAATGTGGACAATTTTAAATATTGAGAAGTATTGAGAATCTGAAAAAAAAATAGGATAATAATAGGATGCTGCTGAAATATCGTGATAAAAAAACAAAAATCGAGATCTTATTTCAGCTAAATCTTTTTAATAAGGTACCATGCACAAAGTAAGAAACCAAACCACAAATTAATAAACAAACAAATTTAATAATTTTAACTCACTTTGTTTATTCTGACTCCTTTATTAAAGTTTAATGAGAACGAAATATTAAAATTTAAAGAGGACCGTTTTTTTGACATGTTGTATCGTAAAGTACATGACATGCATGTAGGTATTGAAAATTTAAAACGACTTCTAAGTTACAATGGGTAGGTACAACATAAGTTAATATAGGGTGTAATTTTTTACATATTATTACCTATGGAAATACTTAAAAAATGCACTTTTTGACATTCGGTAAAAAAAAATGCACTTTTTGACATTCGGTAAAATTTCATTACGTTATTTTTAATAAAGAAGATTACATTTTTTCGAATTTATTTGCAATGTGATCAATTTTTGGGTTCCGGGATTTTTTCTATAGTGAATGGCATGAAAAACAATATGGCGGCCATAAGAAAAACAAAAGTTGACTTTAAAAATCCCAAGATCTAGTCGGCTTTGTAAATTTTTGAAACGTCAAATGAGTGGCTCATTAAGGCTTATGTAAACCTACATAAAATTTTTTTTTCAATAATAAAGAAGATATGACTAAAATAATAAATCTGCATGTTTCAAGTTTTTTTCAGGATATTTCAAGAAATTCTGGGAATATTGAGAAAAAAAAAATTGCCAAATACTGCGCAACTTTTTTGTAATTTAACCGACTTCGTATCTCTTACAGTTTCATGCAGTTTTTTTTTCCTCAATGGGACAAGTATAATTAAATTAAACGACGACCGGCTTTTCTGAAAGGTCGTATTGTAAAGTAGATGACATGTACTATTATTGAAAATTAAAAACGACTTCCAAAGTAGGTACAAGACATTAAGTTAACATAGGGTGCATATTTTTACATGCTATTCCCTATGGCAACACTTAAAAAAATGCACTGTATAGTTTGTATGTTGTTTTTTGTTAGTCACGCAACTGCATGTTTTTGTTTATTTGAATGTTATTTGCAGTGCTGATCAACATTTTTAAGTAACAATTTTTGATATTGTCGAAAATAAAACATTTTACTTATAACAATAAATATAAATAAATAATAAAATAACTATTTTACTCTTTGGTACTATTCGTGTTTTAGGACAAAGCTCGTATACGATTGCAAAAATTTTATGTCAGACTATTCCATTTTAGGTTTCAGACCAAGCACACCTTTTTATGGAGAATAACTTTTTTTCCAAAAATGGATAATAAAAAAGTGATCACGAATTGAAATTTTTCGTTTGGCGCGTTATTTCCCAATAAACTTTAATATCAGGTAGGAAATTTATTAAAATAGCTATTTATGATATTGGTGTTAAAAGTGAAGTTTTATTTTGTGAGTGAAAAGGTTTGTGAAATGAGCGAAGCGTAGCGGAGCGAATTTTACAAATTCACGAACATATAATAAAATCACTTTTAAGACGAATATCATACAATGGTTTTTGTAAAACTGCTCTATTTTGATAATAAAATTGATGAATTTAGAATGACACAACTTCAAATTGCATTTTAAAATATTACAGATAAGTACAAGTAGTGTACTATAGCATAGAAACCGTTGCCGACGCTATGGTTACTAACAAATAAATGCGTGCATACAAATAAAAGAGATGCCATAATAATAATTATTATTGATTGCAATTTCTGAACAATTATTATTGTCTTGAATTCTTGACTAGGTACTTATTTTTTTATTAATATATTTGCCAGTAATAAAAAGAATATGAAAAAATCTTACTACCTATAATTTTGTCTGATTTCATCATGAGAAAATATAGTTTAAAAAGAGAATGTAAGTACAGAAAAAGTAGATAGAATTACTTTTAACACGAGTGTTGTAATGTACTTTTAACACTAGTGTTAAAAGTACTTTTAACACGCTTCCATTTAAACAATCACTTTTAACACTGTCAGCTGTCGTTAAAAGTGATGTATGTTGCTTTTAATGGCAGTTGCACAAAAACATTTTTTTGTGCCATTGAAGCCCATGGAAGCGGGTTAAAAAAATTTGTAACAGTGTTAAAAATACATTACAACACTCGTGTTAAAAGTAATTCTATCTACTTTATCTGTACTTACTTACATTCTCTTTTTAAACTACATTTTCTCATGACGAAATCAGACAAAATTATAGGTAATAAGTAATAAGATTTTTTCATATTCTTTTTATTACTGGCAAACATATTAATAAAAAATAAGTACCTAGTCAAGAATTCAAGACAATAATAATTGCAAATAATAATAATTATTATGACATCTCTTTTATTTGTATGCACGCATTTGTTAGTAACCATAGAGTCAGCAACGGTTGCTATTGCATAGTACACTACTTGTACTTACTTGTCTGTAATATTTTAAAATGCAATTTGAAGTTGAGTGTCATTCTAAATTCATCAATTTTATTATCAAAATAGAGCAGTTTTACAAAAACCATTGTATGATATTCGTCTTAAAAGTGATTTTATTTTGTTCGTGAATTTGTAAAATTCGCTCCGCTACGCTTCGCTCATTTCACAAACCTTTTCACTAACAAAATAAAACTTCACTTCTAACATTAATATCATAAATAGCTATTAAATTTGTTTTATCGCCGCATATGTTTCATCAATGAACTATGAATTATCAGCCGCGCTTCTTAGTTTTTTGTCGTTTCAATTGACTTTGTATAAACTCTCTACTTTAAAAGTTATCAAGTTTTTTTTGTGAACATAAAATCGCAACTTTCAAACATTAAGATGGTCTTTGATTGACTACCACCATCGCAAGTTTCATCTTTTAGTTTTAAAAAGCAAGGTCGCAAGGTATATTTCTTTTAAATAAATTGCTATAATGCAAAAATACAGTCAGAAAATCTGAACACGATAATGTAAAAAAATACGTTTGTTCTATTTCAAAAAATTAACCGGGTAAAAATGGGACACCTGTACCTATACCTATAGCTGAAAATAATGTTGGCTTATGCATACGTAGGAATTTTAGTTTAAAAGTTCTGTGCTAAAATTGTTAAAATACCAAGAATTTATGAGGTGATCCAAGAATGGTTGATTGGCTATTATGCGGTTATTATACGAAACGCAGCTCGAAATGCTTGCGCTGGCGACTGTAGTAAACACAGTTGCTCTCGGGTTAAATTATTTTACTGGAGAGGAGATTGAAGAGCTCGTGATGCTTATGAATTGATGTAAACATATCATCACTCAATGCACCGTTGCCAATTTTACCGGGACTCGAATAATCGGCTGTGCGTCTACAGGCTTCGAAAAATGCTCGACATATACACAATTATATACTAACGTGCGCCGCTCCCTCTGTAGAACGTTTCGTTGAACTATGTCGCGTATGTTTTAGGGTACCCCGGTGTCAAAGTGATGCCCTGGGCAAAATTTATCCAACGTTTCCACCGATAGATGGCCATGCTGTACGACGTTTATACACGTTAAAATTTTCGAAGCCCGAAGTCGGGCTTCACATGGTAGGTCCAGGCTTCGAATACTCAACTGAACATAGCATTTTAGGCTTCGTATGGGCTCTTAATATGTCTATATATATATATTTATATATTTATATATATATATATTTCTCCAAAATCGCGAAATTTCGATTTTCAAAACGCTCCTGTAGCTTTATCTTTCAAGATTAGTGAATGAAATTTTGGATTCTTGTAAAGCTGAGGAATGACTTTAGATTTTCGTTGAAAAACTTTCCAAAAGTCCCATCACTTCTACAGGGTGTCCCTTCAAAATTCCATGAACCCGGTTTTTGTCATCTCATTTCAGGTCGCAGTTTTGAATCTAGGAGGCTGAAATTTTTGTGGGAGTAAGATATCCACAAGGAGTGGTCTGGTATTGCACTTGAGCAAAATCGGCCGAGCCGTTTCAAAATGGCGGCTATTTTAATTTTTTGGAAAATTGGCTATTTTTGAATCCCTGTATGAGCAAGATGGCAAAAAAACTTTGAAATAAAATTAACAGGATTTGAAGAAAATTATTGGAAATTTGAGTTAATGCAATAAAATTAGCATATTTTCCATTAATAAGCCAGTGTCGTGGGTAGGAAAAAGGGTGAAAATGTGTCAATTCTATAACCGTTTATGAGTCCATTTTTGAAGAAGTTGAACCGAAATTTTCAATTTTTTTTTTGCTTTAACATATAATTTGATGTCTTAGCTTCAATTCGCCTCGATTAATGTAGCACTTTAAACGAAAAACAAAAAAGTTTTTCGCTTGTGCAAAATTAGCTTGCACTTATTAAATCGATGAAATGGTTCGCAATTTCTTTTTTATTTTTTTCCACATTCAATTATGAATGGTTCTGAAAATTAGAAGAGCAAACGCAACAACAATTAAATCACCTACATGCAGGTGAAAAAAGTATTCAAATTGGTTTTTTAATAACAAAGATACGACCAGTTTAAAAGTGAGGTGTAGGTACCTGACGTACTACATAATTATATCTACCCGATCATCGCTACAAACTTGAAACCCACCTTGGCGAAGTTAGTTAGGCAAGGGTCCTAGAAAACTGTTGGTGCTGGTTCGAAACCACGAGAGGGTCATTCTTTTTTTTTTGGTAGGTAGGTGATTTTCCCCCCAAAAAAATCGGATTATTTTTCCATTATATTCATTATAAAAAAAAATAGGAAGAAAATATTTATTATTTTTACATGATGTTTATTTCTCTAAAATTTTAAAAATGCTCCTGTAGGTTAATTTTTCAAGATCAATGAACGAAATTTTTTACTTTTGTGAAACTTAGGGATGACGTTTGATTAAAAAAAAAAAAACATTTTTCTAAAATTGTCTCTCCAAATTTCAAAAAAAAAAAACGGGTATGAGGCACGGTTTCTGGTCGCAGTTTTCAATCCTGGAGGCTGAAATTTTTTTGGTAGTAAGATAACTGCAAGTAGTCGTCTGGTACTGCATTTGAGTTAAATCAGAAGAGCCGTTCCAAAATGGCGGCCTTTTCAATTTTAGGAAAAATTGATGGATTTTGAACCCCTAATAAATAAGCCAGTTAGAAAAAATCTTTTAAACGAAATTAACATTATTGGAAGAAAATTATTTGAAATTTGAGTTATAAAATATTGAGTTAAAATATTGCAATAAAATTTGCAATATTTTTATTATTAAAGCCAGTGACGTGGGTAGGAAAAAAAATTTCTGTAACCGGTTATGAACATATTTTTGAAGGAATTGAACGAAAATTTTTCCACTAGACAACTATATTCCAATAACCCTTAACTATGAAAAATTTCAAGAAGCAAATAAGAAAAATGGCGGAGATATTAGAATATTTTTACATAGCTTGTAATTTGTTTCAAATTTCAAGATAGTGTAAAAAAATTGCATTTTTAAATTAAAAAATATATTATATAATAAACATTATTTACACTCCAAAACTTAGTTTGCACTCATTACACTATTTTACTTTTGTGAAACTTAGGGATGACGTTTGATTTTCACAAAAAAACATTTACCTAAAATTGCGCTACTTTTACAACATGTCTCTCCAAATTTCAAAAAAAAACAAAAAAAACGGGTATGAGGCACGGTTTCTGGTCGCTGTTTTCAATCTAGGGGGCTGAAATTTTTTTGGTAGTAAGATAACTGCAAGTAGTCGTATGGTACTGCATTTGAGTTAAATCAGAAGAGCCGTTCCAAAATGGCGGCCTTTTCAATTTTAGGAAAAATTGATAGATTTTGAACCTCTAAATAAGCCAGTTAGAAACAAAAACTTTTAAACGAAATTAACATTACTGGAAGAAAATTATTTGAAATTTGAGTTATAAAATATTGAGTTAAAATATTGCAATAAAATTTGCAATATTTTTATTATTAAGCCAGTGGCGTGGGTAGGAAAAGGGAAAAAGGGCTAAATTTCTATAACTGTTTATGAACATATTTTTGAAGGAATTGAACGAAAATTTTTCCAGTAGACAACTATACTAATAAACTTCAAAATTCAAAGATTTCAAGAAGGAAATAATAAAAATGGCGGAGATATTAGAATATTTTTACATATTATGTTTATTCCTCTAAAATTTAAAATTTTCGGTTTTCAAAGCTCCCCTTTCACTTTTTCCGTTCTATAAAAGGTAGTCTTAAAAATAGTTTTTTTTAAGTAAAGTTAGCCAGTGGCGGGCATAGGAAATGGGCCAAAATTGTTCAATTTTGCCAATGATTTTTTTTGTTTTGTTAAATTTAAAAATTCATTCTAAGGCATGCACGGTTTAAAACGAAATGAAATGCAATTGTCAGTAAGCCACTACGCGAATATCACCTGACTATGTAAAATTTCAGAAAGCCAATTTAACAAGCGGTGAAAATCAGAATTGAATCGCATAAAAATACACTATTTCTGCGATTGATGCGCAAGAAGGTTTTTTTTTATGTTGTTCGGTATAAAAAAAATCATAAAAACTAAAAATTGTTGAACTTCAAAAAATAAATTAAAAAATTTTTTATTCTTCTTTTTTCTTTACAAAAAAGACACATTTTTAGATCGAATTTCATAGATAAATTAAAAAACCATAAGGCAAGCACTATTTCGGCGTATTTTACAAATGTTGACGTTTTTCGACGATTTTTTATTAGGTTTATCTTTGAAAAATTAAGAATAAAAATTAAAAAAAAATTTTTTTGAAGTTTATTAATTTTTGGTTTCCATTATTTTTTTCATATCGAACGACATAAAAAAATAATATGGCGGCCATAAGAAAAACGAAAGTTGACTGTGAAAACTCTTGGATCTAGTAGGCCTTGAAAATTTTTGAAACGTCAGATGGATAGCTCTTAACGGCTTATGTAAGCCTACAAAAAATTATTTATTAATTTCAAATAATAAAAAAGATATGAGGAAAATAAGAAATCTCGATTTTTCAGTTTTTTCAGGATATTTTAGGAACGGTCACAGATATCTTGCATGTTTTGACGAATTCGAGATGGCCGCAAAACTGCGCATCTTTTCTCCAATCTAACCGACTCTGTATCTCTTAGCGTTCAGGAGATAGCAATATAGAGAAGGATACATGGTACACCCTGTATAACTGATAACTAACATTACTGATAACAGTATGACGACATTGTATATTTTTTTTCAATATGATACCTTTATGTTATTTTATTATCATATTTCCTAAGAAAATATTCGCTATTGTGACCATTGTAGGTGGTGGTGTATCTGTATATGTAGTAGGTATCTATTGAATTTACTGCTGATGAGTACCTATAATAGCAGTTCTGATTTCTCCACCGCTTCTTGTAGATAAAGAGCAAGGGATTGACTTGTTTGCAAACATCAATTGCAATTTGAGGTCATTATTTACATCTGCGGCTCCTACAGTTTCACTATGGAACTTATATAGGGGTGGAGAACATACCTATAGTAACACCAGGAAGGTATTCATTTGCTGGGCAAATGAAAGGGAAAGCCACAAAACGGTATAAAAAAATGGTTTTGAGAGTGCGGAGGGAGTGCGGTCCTGACAAGAGGCACCGATTAGATGCCGCGATTCCGGATAAAACCACTTCACCATAATTGCCAAGCATTCTATTCTGTGTTAGAGGTTCACAGAGGCGGACTGAGCGATATATCCGCTTTCATTACGTGTTCAGTCCGCACAGGGATTGATGCAATGATTTTCGGATTATAAATTCAAAATAAATGCAAAATTCAAAATAAAAATCGTGGTACTGTTATTTTCGAAGATTTTCCTTGCCCTGAAAGTGAAAAAAAAAATAGAAATTCGACCGTAGTGCCAAAGAGGCCTTAGTTGTGACCTTAATATTAGTTTGCCATGGCTGTTTTTACTTTCTTACCCACCCAGCACCCCTATTTCGCTCCTCGGTCCCGAAAAAATTGATGAAACTTAGGAGCCGCGGATGTAAACAATTACCCAATTTGAATTCACAATTGTTAAGAATTAAATATAATAATCTGAATAATGTGAAATTATAATTACCTTTGTGCTAAAACTATTGTAGGTCATAGGTAAAAAATCTATCGCAAGTGAGCACTCAATTTTCAATAACGTAGGTAATCTCGAGCTGGGCTGATCTGGAATATCTGCTTACCAGGAAAATATCTTATACAGTATACATCCCAAACCACTTTTCTAGATTACCTATGGTTAAAGTTTAACTTGATAAATTCACTACTTGAACACGTTTTTCCCATTAATTATCATTCTCCCCTAGGTTTTCTAAAGCAGAGTTAACAAACATCTTCCTACTTCACTAGATCCCATCTTCACGGTACATACTTCTCTCCGCGGATAACTAACATGTAAGAATCGATTGAATAATAAATAATTATTATTTAATGTGTGACTATCATTCTAATTCTATAATACAGTCAGTGAAGCCGTTAGTGAAGAATAAAGACTAAGGAAGTGCCTTGCATTGGATTTAAAGAGGTGTTCCTTGGTGCAGATAATAACGAAGAGTATATTACAGGAACATTCAAGTGATACTTTGAATTTAATTATTATTCAACTTGGAAGCTGTTCATAGCACATTTAATTTTGAAACACAAACCCATAACGTTATTGTGTCTCGTATTATGTCTGGTTGTAGTCAATTATAATAATAGTTCTCCAGGCATTGTATTTCATTTTTACTTTCATAATAACCGGGAAAGTGCTAAAACTTGATGTTAGCTAGCCATTTTCAACCAGCGATTTCATAGTGTGACTGCCGTTTGGACGATTTAGAAGCGCATTTCCTGCCTCGTGTACAATTACAGAAAAGTTGCTTCACATTTTCTCCATTTTATTTGCTAGACAATTAAACAAACTTAACGAAAAAAACGTCTGTATGAAACTTATACAACCAGGAGTTTGGAAAATGTGAATATTAACAAGGGAAGTTTAGAAAATTACAAAATCCGGGAAAAACAAAAGACCACTTTACAGAAATTGCCTTCTGTTCCTTTTCCAATAATTTCTGCAATAATTCCTGATAGCATAGTTTTTTGAAACCTTAGTGGTATATCCTCTAGTAGAACTGCTTTGATCTGATTTTACAGTAACCATGAAAATTGATGTCTGGAGCATCGTATGGTTCTAATTTTATCAAACATTAACAGATATATTCGTGAACTGAGGACATCTGAAAGATGATGGATCGATCCTAAAAGGGTTAGGTGTTTAACGGCCGCGTTGAAGAGTCATTGAGGGGGGGGGGGGAGAAGGAGACCAATAGATCAGTGGTAATATAAGGTTCCAAATCAGGTAGATGCTTTCGGAGGTAAGCCTTGAACTAGGAGAATCGAAGAATTGCAGAATTATTATGAATCACAATGATTATTATTAAAACATCATCATTTGATGCTTTAAAGATGAAGTTGACATAGTCACAGAAACAGTAAAGCATTTTTGATTTTATTCTAAGCATCCCTCAGCTACATTACCATTCACGTCTTTTCAAATTAGTTATGTAGAAACCTCATTCGCCAACGTCATAGCTATACAGCCCAAGTTGGGTTTTTCTCATCCACATTTTTTTGGCATCTGCCCAAAAATTATCGATTGCGATCTGTTGAACCACAGCCCCCTCTACAAATTTTAACTGTGCAACGACTCTTAAAGTACTTACTTGCCCTCTAGCTCAGAAGTTCTCTCCATGACCTGTCGAAGACTTTGAAACGCTGAAAATCTTCTTGCCGTATTTCGTGGGACTAATAATACAATTATTAATATTCATGCTAATGTCAAGAGCTTTAACAAAGCAATTTAATTTTACTAATTAGATTTGCAAATTATTCTAAATTGTGAACTTATAATTTCATTAAATTGCTTATTACTAAAAGACGTCGCAATTCATTAGTGTTGATTTTTATTAGGCATTTAATCTTCTAATATCAGATCTCATTATATCGAAGCAGTGCGACAGATTACTTAATCAAGCAAGACACAAAACATAATTTTCACGTTAAACAAAATCAAGGTAAAAGATCATTTTACACATGATGCATTATTAACAGTATTCATTGCGAAATTTCATCGCCAATCGAATCAGGATCGTGTCATAGATCCTTTCAGTAGACATGTTTGCTCCAGTCAAGAGTGACATAAACTGCTAGTATGTTTACCTCACTCGCTTTCTGTGGAGAAAGCTAATGAACGTGTCAGAATGTGTGTGTATGCCCAGTTGGTAGCCCTTATAGACGAGAATCCTGCCATTTAAGTGCTTAGAACCAATGGAATTTCTCTCGACAGACGAACGCAACCAGTGGCGTGTCTCTTAAATATATAGGAAATAATTTATCCCAAGTATAGGTAAGTATGAACATAATAACGCAGCTAATAAATTGAATAAAAAAGCGCCTGAATCAAACAACAATTCAAAATAATAATTCATGCAAGAAAACGATGTATAAATTAAAATAATTATTCAAACACAAAACAATTCATTAAGCTGAGTTTTCTGCAATAAGTTCAAGTCATTTTCAAAATGTAAGAGTAGGCTAATTAGTATTTTTAAAGATTTAAGGAAAACGAACAGGGAAGCTTGAATATTAATTAGCTTCAGCTCAAAATATACAACACAGAACGTTGCATTTGATGCTCTCAAAAGAAATGTACATAAACTGAAAGTATTTGGTCAGGAGGTTTAATCTTGTATTATCTGCTATCTGTTGAAAAAGGTTGCAATTTGGGAAGCCAGTCGGATATTATAAACCTTTTTACTTTGTGTCTAAAGGTTTATTTATTTCAAGATCCGACGTTTCATACAGACAGCTTTTGACCTAACGAACCGATTTTAACAAAGCGTAATAAAAACATGACCAGATAGCGTAGAGAAATATCAAAGAGTCGTCTTATCAAAGCTAACCGTATTGACTTTTGTTCAATTATTGTGGTACTCATACTCATGTAAGAATCGGATGAACGGACAGGCGTACATTATATAATTATATAGGATGATCTTTAATATTGCATAAAATTTGAAGCGAGATTCTTTGGTCAAAAATAAACACATTTCCCATTGTGTAATTTTAAATTGTTTGACTTCAGTTACCTGACTGTCTGACAGCAAAAATGGTTTTTTGTGCGCTAAGTGCGGGTGCGAGAATCACGCAAGAAAAACGAAAGGCAAAGAGATATCTTATTTTAGTTTGCTAGCATAGGCAAAGGCAATTATTATTTATAAATGATTTGTATCGTATCACAGTTAGTAAGCACCAGCACTTTTCATTACACTCCACAAATGTTGACTTCCACCTTAATATTTTAAATCCTTCCCTTACAGTTTGGATTACAATCACCACAAGACGTCATGTGCAGCGCAAACCGCAGTTTTCAGTCTCAAGCTAACATACCTTGTGTAGCTGTATTATCATGACATTGCGTAATAATAATAGTTTCCATGTTGACGAAATTATTTATTTCCTACTGTCAAAGTATTTTCACGTATTGTTATTAATATACAGGGTGTCCAGGTATGAGTGTAAGAGCTACACGTGGCGACCTTTGTTGGACTATTTTGAGTAAAAAATCTTAATACAAAAATGCTCTAAATGTCTTCACGGTGCCACAGGAGGTCATCAAAGTTAGAAATTCTGGGTCACAAATTTGCATATTATTGAGCTTCTGTTTCCTTTTGCAGTTACGGTTAACATTTTCAAAGACTTCTGCAAAGTCTTATTTCATTTAATTTTCGTAACAGTGGAATTATTAACTTTTTTAACATTTCCTAATTTTTTTTTTTTAGAAATGTTAAAAAAGTTATTAATTGCACTTTTACGAAAATTAAATGAAATAAGACTTTGCAAAAGTCTTTGAAAATGTTAACCGTAACTGCAAAAGGAAATGGAAGTTCAATAATATGCATATTTGTGACCCAGAATTTCTAACTTTGATGACCTCTTGTGGCACCGTGAAGACATTTAGAGCATTTTTGTATTAAGATTTTTTACTCAAAATAGTCCAAGGAAGGTCGCCACGTGTAGCTCTTACACTCATACCTGGACACCATGTAAATTGTAAGGCAATCAGTACTGAAAAAATTAGGCAAAAAAATTCCGATATACAAAAAAACAAGTCCGGGCAGCAATGTTATGTAACATTTCGTAAGGGGACCCTTTAAAGCAGCTCGGAGCCACTTTTTCACCACCCCCACTCTTGAGCGTTTTGAGAAAATGCTTTTTGCAAATCGATTTAGCGACTATACAAAAAAATTTTGTATGGTTCACCATTCAAAAAAAGTTCTACTGAAAAGGCATAGAGGTATATTACAGGGAGATTATACATGGATCATTTGTTAAGATTCAAATGCTGCTTCTGTTGATGTTTGGCATTCTAGATCTATTAAGCCATCTTCCAGAAAAACAGGAAAAAGTTTTCATTGGCTTTAACAATAAATAATACAACAAATTGCAGCCAAGGCTATTTCATAAATAACATCACAAATTTAAATTTTCTCTCGATTTTCTCGGAGATTGCTCAAGAGTCAGAATGTAATACATCAACAGAAGCAGCTTTTCAATCTTAAGAAATGATCAACCTAAGATTTTGCTCTAAAACAATTAATTTGGGAGGGGGGGGGACACATGTAAAGATAAATACATGTAAAGAAAAAAAAATTAATGTAAATAAAAAAGATATTTCAAGAACAGGACTTTTTGGGGGATTATGCCCATGCATGGAGACTTCTGATCTACTCATCGAGTACTACCGATCCCCAAAGGTACATTAAATTTAACCGGGGGCCTATTTCCCATAAGGATTCTGCGAAATCCTTCCAACCCCCTTTATGGAAGTAAATTTCACTTCCTACCGCAAAATTTCATTTTGAAAAAAGACAGATCCTATAAAACTCTACACCTTTTTATTTGGACTTTTTTGTAGGATGAACCGTTTATAACCCCCTTTCTAAAAGGGCTGAAGGTTGGGGGTGCTGAAAAATTGGCTCCTTTATGGATCAACTAATGAATGTTACAGAATATTGCTGCCCGGATTATTTTAGAATTCCAACCCTAGCTAAATGTCCTATGTATACAGAGGTATGGTCAGCCACCCGGTATATTTTTAATCATATTATAGGAGTCATATTATAGGAAATTTTTTTCCAAAAACATTTTTTTGTGGATTAAAGTGTCATTTAAGTAGGAAATACGACGGAAAGTTATGTGAAAAAGTTACTTAGGATCAACATTTAGGCCTCTATAAAATTTCAAAATCATCGGGCAGTTGTAATTTTGGTAATTGTTTACATCCGCGGCTCCTAAGTTTCATCAATTTTTTCGGGACCGAGGAGCGAAATAGGGGTGCTGGGTGGGTAAGAAGCTAAAAACAGCCAGGGCAAACTAATATCAAGGTCACCACTAAGGCCTCTTTGGCACTACGGTCGAATTTCTATTTTTTTTCACTTTCAGGGCAAGGAATATCTTCGAGAATAACGGTAGCACGCTTTTTATTTTCAAATTTGCATTTATTTTGCATTTATACTCCAAAAATACGCGACATCGCTCGCTATTATATTCCGACTACGTTTCCATGCCGCGTATGTTGCGTCTGTTACCAGACCGGCTCTGGTGTTGTTTACGAGTTTCCGCGGTTTCCGCCGTCCTCTCGACACTCTGACCTTGCATGTTTATTATGATATTCACTGTTCTAAACAGGCCCGCACTCAGGAAGACCTTCTTTTGATGCCGTTTTGTTCGCTTATCTTTCATTTCCCCAGCAAATGAATACCTTCCTGGTGTTACTATAGGTATGTCCTCCACCCCTATATAGGTGCCATAGTGAAACTGTAGGAGCCGCAGATGTAAATAATGACCGTAATTTTTAATAATTTTCGAATAAAATCTTGGATTTGGCAATAATCATTAAAGAAATGAAAAATCATAATTGCCCAATAGTTTTGGAATTTGGTAGAGAGACCTGTAATAGATGTTGATGCTAAACAACTTTTTCAAATATCTAACTTTTCTTCACAGTTGCTACATAATATTTTCATTCCACCAAAAAAAAAATATTTTTAGAAAATTTCAAAGGCAGATTTGATTTTTAAAAATTAAAACCATGTTAGAAATCAGTCTTCAGCCGAGCAGGGTTGAACTGCAAAAAATAAAAAAGCGAATGAAAAATATGTCATCTTTTACAAAATTACGTTCACCTATCCAGGGTCACACTGTATAAGTAGGTACTTCCTTTTTTATTTCACAACATAATTATTATAAAACACTTTATTCACTAATGAAGCAGCTTCAAGAGAGACTCAATGGACATTTTTCGCACATACGTAGGTACACGCTTCAGTTGACAAAGTCTTACATATTCTGCATGAAAGGCCGACATGAGCAGGGAACCTTTATTTTCTGCAGTCACTCTCGCTAAGCTTCTGAAAAATATTCATCCTCTTCGTAGATAGTAAATTGTGTTTCATAACCGATGATCCTTCTATTCATTTTCTTGAAGATTGCCGGGTAATATTTAAATTCCAGTTCAGAGGAAAAGTGCACTGGAACGGCGGGCCAATTTTATAACTACACCTTGTTGAAGGATTTAAATCTTTCATAGGACTTTTATTTGCACAAGCACTTGAATGGTATGATATAAAATTGCATCAGCTGGAAATTTAGATGGAATGAAATAAAGAATAGAAAATTCCTGTCAACGTATACGAGCTACACCTGGAATATATGAGAATATTTTTAAATGTACCTATTCAATATTTGCTTAGATGGCGTGCCCTGAAACGGGGTACACATTCAACACCTTAATAATAAAAGGAGTATTATCTATTTTGACAACGGAATGTAACTACGAAATATATGGTTTTGGGTCTAATATCTATCTATTTATACTGTCAATTTCAACACCCCATAAAACAAGAAGTTCCATATTTTTAATGGCCTAATGGCCTAATTAAGAAAATGACCATAATCGGTTTTTTTCACTTGACACGGATATTTGCAATTTACACTCACTTGGAGCAATAAGTACATAATTTGTGGAGCAACTCATATGTTGATTGTAGGAGACTTTTGGATAAGAGCAAACATCGGTGCCTCATCTTATGGTAGCCGGTATCCAATCAGTGTACTTCGTGCTGTAATGCGAGATCTTGGCATGCTGTATGCTAGATTCTGCATAGTCTTCTTACTTGAGGACCATCGTAAAGCTGCGTAATTAAATTAGTCTGTTCTGATGATGTACTGCTTGGTCTCGGTATGTGATTGCGACTTGCGATACTTTATCTCTTGTGAATGGTTGAATTTGTAATCTTTGTATAATTTTTAACTTTGTTGGTCTGGCACATCTTCAGAGTTGAAGTCCGTACCCAAGTTCATAAGCATGCTTTTGTTCGTTCGTTAGCTCGCGAAGTTTTATATCCTCTCGACGAGCCGGTACATTTGTCTGAACTTGAGATCTACCTGTCTTCGATTAGTTTCACGGTCAATTGAGGCTGTCGTCAAGATGGAGTCCAGGATATTCAACTTCAATCTTGATTGGAATCGAAGAGTTGTCAATAGTTACGGGTGGCTAAAAAATTGTATATTGGTTGACGAAATAAATGACTTGAGAGGATTTGATTGTGTTAATTTCGGTTCTCCATTTTCTATAGGTATCTCGCTGGTAAATTTAGATCGATTCGTACTTTTTCAGAGGCAGCTTGGGGCTCTTCATGAATTGATGATAAATTGCTACATCGTCGGCGAAAGTTGCTACAGTACCTGTGTCATTTGTCTCAGATATGAAAACAGTAACTGCCCTATTACTCACACACTTCCTTGAGTTAAAAAACTTCTACGAAATTTGCATAACTAAATTTAGTTATAAAAAAATAGTTCAGCAAAAGTGTAAGTCTTTTTTTGTCGCACTTTTTGTTACTGTTTCTAATTGATTTATGAATTGGTGGTATATGTGTTTGAGATCTTTTGAGCTTTTTTGTCACTTTCCATGTAGTAATATCGTCAGGTGATTTAAGTCAAGTCAATTTAGACTGCTACTAACTGCCTGCGCCGTCTATTTTAAGAGTGTTGGTCAGAGAGGTACTACAACTTAGCCAGCTTCTCCAGACTCGACGCTTTTCAGAAACTAAGAATCAGTCTAGTCGCTGAAGACATAAAAAGGGGCTTTCGCTACAGAAGGTCAAAGAGAGTTCTAATTTGATGGAGTTGCATATTTCGGTGTTCTCATTAATATTCCGAGCTTGCGACCTTGAGAGACCGCCGCTCGCGCCGCCAGGAATCACTGATAAATGGTCCCTAAAACCAGCATATCTTCTCTCCATTGCCATAGGTTAAAAATCGCTGTTACAAAAATTAAAGAGCATATAGTTTCCTGCAACTATTGTAACAATTATTTTTCAGATGAATAGTTTACGAATTACAGCGTCTTCGAGGGTAAAGACCCGAATCTTTTAATCGAATTGCAAGTTTTAGTCGCCCTCACGCGGCAATGGCTGTCACTTGTTGTTTTGCTAATTCATTATACTAATGTCATCCGTCTAATTACGCTTACGAGTTTTGTTTCAATATTGATATTTAAAACTTGCGCCATGTTTCACTTTTAGTGTCACTCACATACGCTTGGCGGCGCTGCTACAGTTGTCCTTATATTCAACATAATGACACTAACGCATTTTCCACGAGCATGGACGATCGCGGTAGATGTTCGTAAAGATTCGTGCCTTTACCCCCGAAAAACCCTCGAAGGCCGCTATAACTCGTGAACCATTCATCCGATGAAAAATATTTCCTTGAAAAGTTGCAGAAAATTATAATGTTATATAATTTTTGGAATAGCTATTTTTAATCAAGGTGGCTGGAGAGAAAAATATTCTCGAAAAACTGATTTTCGGTACAATTTTGTGAATATCGCTCAAGGTCTCAAACTTGGATTACTAATATGAGGACACAGTTAGTACAACTCAACCAAATTAGAACTCTCCTTGACCTTTTGTAGGTCGAGACCTACCTATTGCCTGGACTTGATCGAATGAGGCTGAGGTCATATTTCCATCAATGTATATATCCATCACATTGACGACAAAAATGCTTTTCAATTAAGGGTCTTGCTCCGAAGATTACAAGCCGCGAAGGTTGATTTCCTGTCTAAAATAGCTACAAATTAGTCGCTACAAATATTAGCAAAATATTTATAAAGGTAAAACACTTGCAATACCTATTACTGTAAGTTGAAAAAAAAAATTAAAAATGTTACCTGCCTACATTGTATTGTAACTCTTGAAATAGAAAATATTATGATGTTAAAAAATACCACTTTTTTATAATAAATTTGATATTACTTTAGTTTTTTTTTTGTGAAATTTAGTTTTCACTATCTATGTAATGAAGCATTTTCTATTATAATATGACATTTTTATTCCTAACTGTGCAGTTCGTGCGGGATTCATCCTTTTAAGAAGATCTTTCAAGGAAAAATGGGTAAAATAGGGGTGATAGTGGTTATCCACAGCTCTACGTTAAAATAAGATTTATTGTTTTTGAAATCCTCAATAAAATGTGAGCAAAGTCTTATGAGTTTTATGATATGGTACTCGGTACTTTTGGGACTTTTGAAGGCAACGGCTCAAGTCCGGCGGAGTGGGTAGCCGCCTTATACCGTATACTAAAAGATATATTGTCTAAGGTAGCCGCCTTTATGGGCACGTAACTGAAAAAAAAGTTTTAAACATAAGAAACGGTTGTTGTTCAGAATTATAGAAACAAGAATATATTTATTTGGACTTCAAATACCCCAGAGTTCAAAAGACTATTATGATTTCACGATTAGCACAAAAAATGTTCATATAAATCGTGTTTTCCTTAAGATGCCACCAGGCTTGAAATTTGTGACAATATTTATAAAAATCATCCTTTAAATACTTCTCTATAAACGAGTACCGTTTCTTATAAAGGATCATTCTTAGATAAATAAAAAAGTCTAATAAGTTAACCAAAATAACAAAAATATGAAAAACAAAGATAATTTGCAAGAATCTAGACTAACTTTCATAAGTCTGGATAAAGCCAGTTAAAAATTAGTTAAATTACCTACTTTGGAAAAGCATATAGACTAGAGAGATGAATAATTGAATTACTGTAATGGCGAATGATAAGTGGTACCTATAAATTGTTATTTAGGCTCATTTGGAGTGTAAAATGGTTGATAATTGATCTAAAACGATTAATTAAATATAAACGAATATAAATCAGATAGAATCAACTCTAAAATAGAGATAATTGAGATAAATCATCCAAAAACACTCCCGCTCAGTGATCAACATTTTGCCTGTCAGCACCCTGCAAAGTCCCTGCTTTTATCATATACATGGTGTTTCAAAACATGTGTAGGAATAATAAGGTGTGATTCCTTGCCATGTTTTAAGAAAAAACTTTCTATTAACATGGATTTACGAAAGTACCGTTTTCGAGATACTGGGTTTCACAATAATATACCTATTTTGTTCGGTTTTTTGACGATATCTCAGGAAACTGTGAGTCACCTATCTAGAATATTTACTTTTTTAAGGGTTAATTAATTTATGACAATGAAACAAATCATAAAAAATATCCAAAAGACGTAATGTTTTTGTCCACAACAAAACATTTTGTTCCTTTAATATTTTTTCATCATAAAGGGCTGTTTTCTCGAAAACAGTTTACATTAAAGCTTTTGAACAAGAGCACCTTTTTATGTAGAAAACATTAACACTTTAAAATGTGCTTTCACAATGCCAATTTTCTCGCAGTGTCGTTGAAATTAGGGAAAAAAATTTCAAGCAGCCCTGAAATCTTTGCCACTGCATGGAATATGGAAAGAAATTTAATTAGTCCTTAAAGAGTTTTAAAATTAAAGTTAGATACGATGTGTACAAAAATTCAGTTTTCTATTTCGAACCATTTCTGAGATATCGTAAAAAAAAACTGAAGAAAAAACGGTAGTTCGGCAGGTTAGAAGTGCAGACTACCATACCGTTGAACTGCCACCGACTGGGTTCAAATCCCAGTTTTGCTCAAGGTGTTTGTGTCGTCTATTCAAATAGATAAACTTGAAGTTGGGAAGAATTGGCAAGTTCTCGAAGCTGAAAATTACTAGAGTGGAGCGACTTTGTCTTATCTACATAGTAAGACTGATGTTACCTCCTTTAAAAAAAACTAACTATTCGAAATAAATTCCAGTCCTTTATTTTTTATAAACAGGTGCAATTATCAATAATTCCGGCATTTTGAAATGTGCTTCCCGAAATATTTCAAAGTCAACGTAACTTAGTATAATTATTATTATTATTACTATCGCTGTGAAAGTGTCAGTTTAAGTCCTTCGAAAACATGTCATAATTTTTTTTTTTTTTTAATTTCGCCTCCCTGCCTACCTACGCTATTGAGTTATTAATAACAAAACCGCACATTTATTGACAATATTATTAGGTTCGGAAAACGTTCTTCTACAGCCTGTTAGTTTTGCTTCAAAGTTTTCTTCTTTCTTGCATACTTAAAAAATGCCAATTGCTAAGTTTTTATTCCTATATCCTACGTTTTTTGAAAGTGAATAATTGATTAAAAATTAAAATGCTTTTTTTATTAAAAAGGAGGGAACCGTTTTTATTTATTTTTTCTCTACTATGTAAGTAAGTAAGGCAAAGTTTTCTCCACTCCAATAATTATGGGTTGCGAGACCTTGCTCATATACCCAGCTACAAGTAAAACAAATAAATATTTAAATAGACGCCACAGACACTCAGAGCAGACTGCGATTCGAACCCAGTCCGAGGCAGTTCCACGGTTTAGTAGTCTTCGCTTCTAACCCTCCGAGCCACCGCCGACTCAAAATTGAAGTAAATTTAGTAACAGTAATAATTATTGTGGGTAGATAAGTATCAACAATGGTTAGACGAGGTCAGGTATTTTTTGAATATTGTTTGGAGGATATCCAAACAGAAAAACACATCCTATGTGAGTGTCCCGCTTTGGGAAGAAATAAATTAAAAATCTTTTGGCGGGACTTTCTCACACCGGAGGAGATGGATATGTTACGGGTAAAGTTAGACAAGCAAGTAAACCTAGGTTTACCAGGGTAAACTGCGTAACACCCAAGACTCTTGGGTAAAGTTGAAAATATATTTGGAATTGTACACGTTTCGGGCTTTACCCGGGTAAACCGAGTTCTATCCGTTTTCCCTTGGCTAAAGTTGGGTGTAGGAGTTTATTACTGCGTCATCTTTCCCCACGCCACCGCCACGTGCAGTTCGAAAATGTCAACGGAAGAGAGTGGACGCGCTCGTTTAAAACAGCGTTTCTATGAAGTTTTCAATGAGTTGGTGTCTTCTAAAAATGCTAACAGTTTTTATTTTAATAATCAACAATACCAAGAAATGTTGGAATAAGTTAAGTTAGCAAAAACCAAATCCACTCTACAATATCGACGTTTGAAGAGGTGCGACATATGTTCCACATCAGCTTTTCGAAAGGAAACTATTGAGAAACTACGAACCGAAGAAGAGCTTCAGAAGTTGTCAGGGAATTAAAAGAACAGCGTCAACAAGAACAGAACGAAGACCAGTCTACGGATAGTGGCCCAAAAATAGACAATCCGCAAGAAGATATTTTTACTGAAGGTGAGAATATGGAAGACGTCGACAATAATTATAAAGAAAACGCCAATAATATAGAAACTTCACAAAGTCAGACCAAATGTGCCAAACAAATATTTAGTCAAACAGAAGAGACGCAAAAATAAATTTAGAAAATCAAGCAAAGAAGATGAAAGCTTTATCTAATCGAAGTTCCCTCCATGTTCCATTGGAGACACAGTGAGAATGAAAATTCCAGACGTTGATCGAGGAAGGCGCGATTTTAGAAACATTCTCATGACGAAATGTCACAGCAGCTTGTGTTTGAACAAATAAGTACTCGTGAGTAGATTACCTTTAAGAGAATACAGTTTTAGAACTCTAGCTTTTTTTTTTGTAGAATGTGTTTTTTTAATTAAATATGTTATTCAAATTTTAATGGCCTTGTCATTTATGGTACATCCAACATCCAACTTTAACCAAGGGAAAGCGGATGAAACGCGGTTTACCCGGGTAAAGCCCGAAACGTACACAATTTCAAACATATTCTGGACTTTACCCAAGAGTCTTGGGTATTACGCAGTTTACTCGGGTAACCCTAGGTTTACTCACTTATCTAACTTTACCCGTAACAGATACATTACGAATAGTCAAACTGGTCAGCTTTAGTCAGAAGATTGTAGAATCAGAAATTGATATAAAAAAACATAATTGCCATAAAGAAAACCAACTAACAATCACAACATTTTTCTGAACGACACAATACCTACCCCAACAATACAGTGTTAATATCTATTATTCATAATTGTCGTTAGAGCAGAATGATCTGTTTTGATCAAGAACTTTGCTCCCAGTAGATAAAATTTTAGTGTAGTCACACAGAAAATTACACTCGCCAACTCTAACTCTGTCGCACTGTAGTTTCTTTCATATGGTTTAGTAATTATTCTTGATATGAAGCATATTGGGACTTCTACTCCATCTTGTTCTTGAAGTAGTGCTCCTGCAAAACGATACATGGAAGCATCGGTTAACAATATAAAAGGTTTATTATATTGTGGATGATATATTTTCAAATTTTTATTCAATTCTTCTTTAATGTTCCTAAATGCTTCATCTCTTTCCTCCGTCCATTTCCATACCATATCATTAGGGAATGGTATGGTGAAGCAGAGACATCGATGTTTCACTGGTTATTTCCAGCTCATCAGTCTGATATACCACCTCCACCAGAGGAGTACGACGAATAGAAAGGAAACCAATCTACATAATTAAATGCTGTAACTGATATGATTCTTTTTTATTATGGGTGTATCAATTTAATTGATTACATTGATTTAGTCATGTAAGTCATTGATTTAATTAAATATCAATTGGCAATCGTTACTCGGATATATTTTAATCAAGAAAATTATATTTATAGTTAGTTTATACTCAGCTCTGATCCATTAGATGCGGCTTTAGAGTTTTTCAAATCAATTAAAAACTAAAGATGTTACAGGATTGTCCGTTCTTAATGAACCTCTCTGTATAACCCCTATTATAATGCATAACAACACATAAAGTTTATCCAAACCATAGATACGTGTCTATCAAAATGGGACGAAGGCTGATGTTTGGAGTTAGTTTTACCAACTTTAAAATAAAGTAGTCGCAGCTGTGTGTTTCCTCATTCTGTGTTGGTAACTTTAGTCAATAATGTTCAACTGTTTGCTTTTGAATAGCATTCGAAATAAGCAACTCCTTTCAGTTTTCAGTAGGTATTGCAAACTAGGTATACAAATGAATCACAGTAGGTAATTTAAATTAAATTTCATATTATTGTGGATGTATATAAAAATATATATCTGGTATATTATGTATTTATTACTTGTATGTATTTACTCATATACTGCAAGGCCCAAACTCACGAAATCTTAAATAATTTTAGATGTTCTTAGAAACTCAAAAAAAAAGGTTTAATGTTTTTAGTATCCTAAGTGGGTATGTAGGTATTCCTAAGCCTTGCAAACTTTTTCAAATTCCATCCGATTTCGATCACATTTCGTAAAAATGTATTTTTTTAAAGAAATTTTATTAAACATCTCGAGAAATTATTGGTCAATTTCGCTGATTTGTCTCAAGATTACGGGCGCCTATCATGAGACCTGAACAAACATTTTCTCTTGCGCACACCCCATAGTGCTCTTTGTGATTCAAACTTAATGGTGTGGTCCTCTGCAGACTCTCATAGATGCAAGTGAACCGAGGAAGCAGGTTTTTGGATATTTGGTGCGGGGGGCTTAGAAAAGCTTAACTTTAAATTGTCGACCAAGATTTCCTATGTGGATTCTCCGCCATCTTGAAAAAAGTGTTAAATTTTGATTATTTTCAATAATTCGGCTTTCCGTCGAGATATTAAAATTGCGCTAGGATACTTTTTTGTTGTTTTTTTATGCTCTTCAATTAAGGCCATATACATTTGTCACCTACCATAAGGACACAGCAGAGTCCTTATGGAAATTGGCGCCCGGTCGAATTTTTTGGAATAGCTTTGGGGATCGGTAGTATTCGATGAGTAGATCAGATTCAGAAGTCTCCATGGACATAGCCCCCCAGAAGCTCCTGTTCTCGAAATATTCACCTCTGATGATGGATTTATTTCTATCATGACATGCACGTACCTATATATTTTTAAATATTGACCACTTCACTTGTTTTAGAAAGAAATTGCAAATAGATATACAATGTGTCCCAGATTCGCGTCTCTATACAGGGATCTCAGCTCCTATCACACTTAGAGCAAAGGTTAAATGGGGAAAGTTTTAGGGGAAACTTTGTGCATTCGATAACCGGTTTCAGATTTACGATCGGTCAATTGGTTTTGGAAATATCGGCCAAAAACCGAAAATGGAGGATTTTGATTTTTGCAAAAAAGTCCGAAACGGTTAATTTGAAGGCTATCAAAATGTGACATTATCCGGACACTTTTTTAAGACGAATAAGATAGCGTGTATGACAGGTCTCAATCGTCTTTTGTTATTCCGCAACCCGCCTCAACTTTCGTTTTTCTTATGACCGCCATGTTGGATTTTTCCCTTTTTGAACGCAATTTATTTTTATGATTACTACACTACGAGTTATATTTTTTTTAATTCAATATGGCGTCCATAAGAAGAAAAGATAATAACTAACGATTTTTCGCCATCTTAAAATACTAGAAACTCGAAAATTGTTTTTGTATTCCTTGTTGAAAAGTGTCCTAACAATTAAGATGGCGAAAAATCGATAGCTATATTTTCTTCTTATGGACGCCATATTGGATTTTTTCAAAATATTTTAACTCGTAGTGTTATACATCTTAGTAATCAGAAAAATAAATTGCGTTCAAAAAGGGAAATATCCAACATGGCGGTCATAAGAAAAACGAAAGTTGAGGCGGGTTGCGGAATAACAAAAGACGATTGAGACCTGTCATACACGCTATCTTATTTGTCTTAAAAAAGTGTCCCGATAATGTCACATTTTGATAGCTGTCAAATTAACCGTTTCGGACTTATTTGCAAAAAACAAAATCCGCTATTTTCGGTTTTTGGCCAATATTTCCAAAACCAATTGACCGATCGTAAATCTGAAACCGGTTATTGAATGCACAAAGTTTAATAGTGTAAATAGTTTAATAAAGTGTAATAGGAGCCGAGATCCCTGTATAGAGACGCGAATCTGGGACACATTGTATTGTTAAGATTGAAAAGCTGCTTCCGTTGCTGTAGTTACATTTTAAGTCTGTTGGGCCATTTTCCAAAAAATTGTGAAAATGTTTTAAAGTTGTAGTGTCACTTTAGTGATAGACTTGGCTGGGAATTTAAAATTGGATATTTTTCCTGTTTTTCTCGAAGATGGCCCAACAGATCTAAAATGTAATTAGTGGAACATAAGCATTTAGGAATTCTCTCTAAAACAATTAGGTAGGGGTGGGGCAACACATAAAAATAAATGCGTGACTGTCATGAGAGAAAAAATTTATCATTATATTTTTCGATATCTCTACAACAAAGAACGATAGGTGAAAAATGTAAATTGCTTGAATTGTAGAGAGTAAAAAAGCAAGAAAAGTATTCCATCGCAATTTTCATAACTCGACGGAGAGCCAATTTATCGCAAAGAATCAAAATTTAGCTCTTCTTTCAAGATGGCGGAGAATGCACATAGGAAATTTGATAATTTGAGTTTAAGCTTTTCTGAGTCAACCGCACGCAATATCCAAAAGTCAGATTCTTCGGTTCACTAGCATTTGTAACCCATTTTTTTCGACGTAATGACTGGACTATTATTATACAGGCTCGATTTAAATTATAAGAAACATTTTTTTATTAACAGAAAGAAAAATCCCGCACGCCACTGGTGCGGTGACCCTTCGATCCCGAATTCAACACCTCCTCCCTCGACCAAACCAGACTAGATGCACTTTGTTCCATTTGGTGCGGTTAATGGAGTGTGGCAGTCCCGCACTGATTGGGGATCTGGCATATTTCACCTCATTGGCACACTACACGAGTCCTCTCTTTCTTTGCCTACTTGCTACCGATACAGCTATCCTCTTCATTGTACGTTTCCAGTTCTCTCCCAGTTTCCAATTACGGGAGCAGAAGGACGGTGCCCTTCAGAAACTTACCTAGATCTATTCGTTCATTACCTTTATTACTTTTGAATTAATTGAATTAATATCACCTGAATTTATGAACGAATTACTAACTACAATAATTATTGAGGTGGTAGTTAAACAACTAATGATGCGGTGCAGTTACGTATTATTCTTCCTCGTTGAAATAAGTGAGTAATTTCTGCAAACAAAATTTTGAAATAAATTGAATTTTGTGTTAATATAATTGAATTGACTTTAATAATAAAAATTACAACAAATAAAAACGTCAGCAATTAAAAAAATATCAAAATTTAGGGTCACAGCCAATGCTATTACAAAAATGATCCTACAAATTAAATACTTTGTTTAGCTGTCTCTTGGGCCTTGCTGCATTCTCGGCAGCTTAGGTCTCCATTGAACAGTTCTATTTTATTTAAGTATTCTTTTAGGGCAATATGTCCCGACTGTAATCCCATCGTGATACGCAACTGATTCCTACTAAGTGACAGTAGTTCTTCAGTTGTCTTCTTTATGGGTACGTTGATGAAGGCTTTCCCATGTTGGTGTTTGGTTCTTTTATCCCAATATTATTTGTATTTTTTTCCTAACCCATAGGTATATTAACTAAGGACGGCGCTGTATTTTTTGGTACCTACTCCCAAGACCGGTTTTGAGTTTTTATTGTTTGTTCTGATTGATGGGAGAAACACAAAATCCCACACCAGTATTCAGATAGTACCATAAAACAATAATTTTCTTACATTTTTCTGAACATAACATAGTATTCCACAGTAATCATAAGTAGGTTCAGCTTCCCGAATATATCAACAGTTAAATATTGGAATGAATGATGAATTAATTTTTATATTCTTTTTTAGGCCTTGCTACGTGGAGCCATAAGTCAACAATCAGCTATCATATTAATCTGTATGGCATTTGACAGATACATCTGCATGTTACATCCGGCCAGATACCACAAACATTCCAGTAAAAAAGTAAGTCCAGTTAAATATAAATAACAACTTCCCAAGCTATTAAATCGTATTAAACAAACGAGTGATGTGTAGATAAATTAATGTTGGCAACGAAATATTTGCTACCTCGGAAGTAAGCTGTTGATTAAAATGACGCTTGTTTTTTAAATGATATTTACCCTGTTTTATTACTACTCCAAACGACACTAGGTATAATGTATTTTTAAGAATTATTTTTGAAGTGTTATTTATTTTAATCGACAATAAGACCAGATTCTACGTGATGCATGGGAGTTGAAAACATAAACTGTGGAAACTGTTAATGCAAACCTAAACTTCTAAGCCTGGGACGAGTCTAGAACTTATAGACTTCTAGCACTCTAAGACATAATATAATCGGTCATAAAAGCTGTCTCGGGCCTAAATGGGTTCAATGGAGAGATTCCGTACCGTAAATATGGGTGGAGATCCATCAATTACCCTGTCTTTGTACATTTAAAGCCACCAATCCTTGTTGAAGTTATGCGTAGGTAGCTATATCTTCGTGGGAACTTCACATCCTGAAATCCAGACAGTTAGCTTATCCAGCTTCATAAAGTTTTGGAGTTGACTTACTTTAAAATGGATATATCCTGTCTCATTTTTCCTCAACAGATTTTATATGCGTTGGTAAATTAATTTTTGTTAAATCGTTTCATAAAGTTGCCATTATGATTGTCATTTAAGTTTCAAAATGACATTCGTTCACGTACTTGTTGTTAAAAGAATAGTTATTCATGTATACAAGGTGTTCCTAAATACAAGGTATATACGAAAGGGGGTAATTCTTTGACTTATTTTATGCTACTGCAATATTACGTCGAGGTTCGAATCGCTTCGCTCCAGCAGTCCTGCATTGGCCTGTGAACGCCTCTAAATACGCACAAACTCGCTTTTAACCGATTTTTTCTTAGATAACTCTTGCCTTATTTGCTCCTGCATATTCTAAAATCTTCTCGATGACTTCATTTTTCACTAAACTGATAAATTTGAGAATTTTCTTCCCACGAAATCGACATTTTCCTATCAACCTTATTTGGAATTCTTTGTCTAAAACTCCCGCAGTTATGGCGCTATAATGCGTGCAAGGATACCACTTGACAGCGTAATAAAAATATAAATTAATATTCATGAATGCTACCTAATTCTGGATGATGTTAAAATTTTCGGTGGTCTCCAGAACAAATTAGACCGCCAACTGTGCTCAGTTGACACCGTCTGTGGTTCGAATCCCAGCTCGGCTTGGTTGATTGTATTCGTTTATAAAACTATTTATTTCTCTATAAATGTGTCTGTGGCTAAATGAGCTCCATCTCGAAGCCAAATTATTACCAGAGTGGAGTGACTATGTCTTACGTACACGCAGTAAGACCGATGCTTCCTCTTAAAAAAAAAAACTTTAGGGCTAAAAAATTGGATGATGAGTTAATATGCGTAGCCCAGTATTATAGGTAACAATTATTAATAACAATGCACTGTTACATCTTGTTTTAATTGAATTTTCCGATGAAGTTAGAGAGATCATAGTTCTTAGTTAAAGTTATAATATTTTTGTTAGGAGCTGACCGTGATTAACTATTTTCCTAATGAGAGAAATCCCCGTCATAATTTATCTGTGAGCATCCTTGTGTAGACAGGAGTGCAATTTTTAATTCACATCCGCTTACGTATATCATGATAAACTGGTTGTTTTTCAGCTTCTGCAGAGTTTACTTTTTAAACTATAGACTCATAGTGTCCTATAATAAATTATTCTATTCTCATGAGTTATTATTTATCTTTTCTAAGCGTTTTAAGTTTTACTGCAGCGTCGAAGAATTGTTATAAATGGAGATTGCATGTTTAGAATTTCAATTCAAATAATATTGCAGCGCCATTTCTATAAAATAGCAGACTGATTTACAACAAGAAAACTGACAAGAAGATAAATGAAAAAGCACGTTCCCGGAATACAATTTATCTAGCTGCACTGAAAAACTAGAATAAATCAGAAAAACGTATGTCCTTTCAGCGATACATTCCAGCTGTCTCTTTATTTTCATTCCTCTTTTTAAATTTCAAATTAATTACTTATCTATAACATACATTATGTTACTATTCCAATATTACATACGTCATCAGCCAATATAGGACTTGGAACTAAATCATTTTAAAACGGAGTGGGGTTTGGTCATTACTTAAATAAATGTCCAGGAAATTATCAATATCCCTGAATTACGGAAAGCATACAGTAATATACTTGAAATCAGAAGCATGTCAAAGTGGAGCAGTTTCAATAAAGTCCGTAATGAAGTCTGGTAAATTGAAACTCTGCTTTAAATGTAGTAAATCCAGTGCAGTGGCGTTTCTGTTATTTTGAAAATTATCACCTGTCCTTAGGAATTTTATTTGTGAGATATTTTCTTGTGAAATAAAACGGAGCAAAAGTTTTGATTTATTTGTATTATCATCATTTTTTTTTAAGTAGATAGGTACTCCATAGCTAAAACGTCACTTAATTTACTTACAACGAAGGGTGCTTCAAGGGGTTAATATGGCGCCTAAAATAAAAAAGGGTTTTTGTATTTTATGTAACAAAAATTTTAATAAAATGAGAGAAATTGTACATAAAATATTGTCACTAGGTTGCTGTATTCTTATCCATCAAGTATTCTCTAATTTTTGTTTCAATTCTCATTTAGGTAGATGTATCTTAGGAGAATTAAGTAGCAATAAAGGTATTATACTGGAGAGTCGCAGGTGGCTACAATAGCCTTAGGTCCATACATCATCAATTTGTTGCGGAGGACTGAAAACCCTTTAGTGGACAGTCCTTTCCTTTTATTAAATTGGTTTGGAGGTTTTGAGCGGAATGGTAGTTTGAAAGCAAGGTCTGTAGTTTGAAAATGGCTATAAAGTTTCGTACGTAGGTACATGAGTAGTAGCTTGGGGCTAATCTCACCGTCATTTTCACTAACTCAGTTAATAATTACAGACACTCTTACCGCACATTTCAGGCGTGCACAATATTTAACTGTGAAGACTAGGTAGGTAATTAATTTAAATATAAAGGTAAACTGTTCATATTATGCTCTACGTTTTCAACATTTCTAGGACATTTATTAAAAGCTAAATTAATTAAAACTAGCTAAAATTAATTACCTGAAATTGCTGTGAATGCCAAGGCGCTTTTTGTTGTTGCAGCGGTTTCAATTACATTTCAAAACTATTTCAACTACTACGTCATTTATTATATGAACACAAAAATGATACTGATACTGGTCACTAGAAAATCCCCAATGGATCCAAGAGTCTCACACACAGAGACAAGGAAAAATAAACGTTTGGACAGCAATAATTGGATACCAACTTCTATAGTGCCCTAGTTTTTAAATGAAAATTCATGACAATATACCCCACGAAAGAATCTGGTTTCAACGGAATGGAGCTCCTCCTCATTTTGATGTTAATGTTAGACTATTTCTGAAGAACGTATTTCCTGGAAGGTGGATGGGAGCGGTGAGGACGATAGAATGGCCTGCGCGCTCACCCGACTTGACACCTCTAGATTTTTTCTCCTCGGGTATTTAAAATCAAGGTTTTACATTGATATTTCCAACGATTTAGAAAGATTTATTTAGAAGATCTACAGCATCGAATTCGCATGGAAATGGAAACTATCGCTCCGGTTGTCAGTGTATAATACAAAGTATTTGTATGAAATTTACATTAATTTATCATATTATATAAATTATTATATTATATTTGTAATAAATTTACATTCGTACCCGATAGCGTCAGGAAGTGCTTGGCCGACAATTTGAGCAATTAATCTGTAATAAACTCAATTCAGTCACTATTTTAAGCTAAAACCGATTTTTTCTATAGTCACTTTTCAATGAATTGTCATTTTATTCGTTTCTACACTTCTTATTTTACTTATTTAATTTATTTTTCTTATTAAAATTATTATTAAACGCATTCTAACAAAGAAGAAATCTTTTTCAATCTTTTTCGTAAAATCTTCAATATCCTTTACTCAATTTTGTTGTAATTTGGCAGTGTTATTTGTAGTGTCAAGGGGCTAATTTAATCCTAACTTAAAAAAAGAATTTAAGTCCAGTGGTGTCCCGATCGGCACTTTTACGAATGTTTTTGACAAAAAAATGTACGCCAGATATTTTTTCGTAATTTTTATATTTCTTTGAATTAAGCAGCTAAAAATAATTTTTTTTTGTCTCTAACTTTTTTTCGATCTAACTTTGTTTTTGAAATAAAAATAAAATCCAGTTAATTGCATATCCCTGGACCAACCAATATTAAACATGGGGGAAAAAATCCTAAAGTAGATCGATTTTTCCCGCCGGTTGGTAAAGACCTGCTAGACAGCGAAATCTTCTGTTGTACTGGATGGCACTCGATAACGAGATTTATTGGAGTTCCTTCCCTCTTCATGCAAAATCTACAGGTTGGGTTATTTTGCTGACCGAAATATGGCTAATCATCTATTTGGTTGTATCTTTCATTTGGTACTAGTTTCATCTTTCTAGGTCAGAATAAGAAGCATCGATCTCAAAACGTCTTATTTCCCATGCATTATCCTATTTCCAGTTACAATGTTTCTATTGCCCCCACTTATTGGTCTATTAAGGAGCATTTTTATGAGTCAAGGCTTTGAATGTTAGATACTCTTTATTTCTCAAGACTTTTTACACCCTGAAGATACTGAAACTACTGAAACTTTCATTTTAATGGATTGATGCCCATAATAAAAATATGTACTCAAGTACCTACCTATATTTCAATCGTACAGATTACAAGAAGAGTTTCCGTTGCTAAATTACAATAAATTTTCCATATTGTATTGACAAATTAGTTCCAAATTTTACGGTCAGCGTTCTGTTGTTATTGGAGCGTGATATTTGCTTCCAAACTTCCCTTTGATCTGCATATTAATACATTCTGTCAGAATCATGCACATTTCCTTACTCAATGACATGTTAAGGCCAACCTTGCTATGATATGCATTCCATTATTAATTAAGTCCTGCTCATTCCCCCCGTTGGGTTCTTCTTTTAAATGTACGTATTCTAATCATTAGTATATTAGACTGTTAAGAAGTAACTAAACTAATTAAATTCTATATGTAATAATTATAAAAGTAAGTGTTTAGTAAGATATAATAGGTTCCTATGCCTTAAGTTGAATTTACTCCGATTTTCTGCGTTTTTATTTCTTGATCCTGTTAAGGACGAACTTATATTTATTTAAGTTATTTTTTAATATTTAAAATATGTACTCACGTATGAGTACGTAAAACATACAGGTACATAAAGTTAATGTAATAATCCCCAAATCCTAGCACAGAATTTAGATTGTCGAGATTCCTTGTGCCAAGACTTCCTTGCTTTGGTTGTAACTTACACGGCCTGCAGCTGCCCTTTTGCTTTAGTGTCTGTGAGTTTAATTATCCAGACAACAGTCATCATTAGCACAGTAACTCTAAACTCGTTAATTCCTGTGACCTCATTCATCGAGTATCATGTTTTAAACTTTCAAGCGGGATCATCGATATCGATACCACTTTACGTTTATCTTTATTTAGGTAATTAAATTTTATCAAATACTAAAAATTTAATCTCTGATATTGAGAAAATTTTTAATTTTGACGAGATGCAACGCTGAATTCATATTTAACCTAAATGCTTATTGGAACAACAATGTATAAACGAATAATAATGAAGCCAGATATGGGATCTCATATTATGGCTCTCTATCCTCAAAACTTTTTACAAAAATATGTTTGTTATTAAATAAATTATTTGTTAATACAGTTTCTCATAACATAAATTCAGAATATCATATTTTTATAAGTCGTTTCCTTATCTATCTTTCTGTCTGTCTGTTTGCGCAAATCTTGAAATATATTTTAATCTTACTTGACCTTTTTAAAATATCTCAGCAGTAGATGACAATGGTATACTAACTCACTGTCTTACCTGTCGATAATGTCTGTTCGTCAAAAATTTTTGAAAATCTTGCACGATATTAAGAGCGCCTGGGTAAAGCCAGGTATATCGGGGGGAGTTTTGCAGTCCAAACGAGAAATTTCACAAATACAAATCTAAATAGCAGGAACACTTGCCCATACGTTTTTTTTTTTTATTTAAAAGGCAGATGCACGGCAGGGAAATTTTATGGCGCTCTGGTAGCGGTGAATGAGTGGAGATATCGATTCACCTTAACTTCAATCGTTGTAGGTTGTATTCCTCAGGAAATACTTCGCTCGAAATGATACTCCAAAGAGATGCGGTTCTGTACACAAAAGCAGTTTCAAATAAGGTGGTGCGAAGTGTAACGAGCTGAACTTGATAGGGATAGGCCACAGCGACTCGACGTGTATTCCTGCCCGGCCTCGATCTAGGTGGAATCAAACGGGTCACGTCTTTTGAACACTTCCCTTAAAAATATCTGTAAAACAGGCTCAAGTTATCTACTTTTCTTCGATGAATTTTCTTCGATGAAAAATCTCGATAAGGACACATCATGTTGAAACGAGTTTGTTGTATGAGGAACCCAATGGAGCCTTCACTGCGATGGTTTTTTCGTAGTCAAAAAGATTCCTAGTCAAAAAGATCCAGAAGGCTAGCGAAGCCTCCCTCGCGATCGTGAATGCCAGTTGGTTCGTCAACGAGCTGGATAAAGCCACAGCTAATAGAAAAAGCTTCAGATTCACGTCCTTCGTCATTAAATAAGAGTGTTAAAGACAGTGTGTGTTATGTAGGTACATTGAAGCCCTTCAAAATTGCTATCTCGGCTTTAAGATAATTTATCTTTAAAAATTAACGGTATTTGTCAGGGACAAAAAGTGCTCTGTACTGATTAAGGCTTGGTGGTCGGTATAAGCACTGATAAATCTAATCATTTGGTGATCTGTTACCCTAAGCCACATGACATATCAAAGTCCTGAGGCTCCAATTCTTCCTCACGTTGGCAGGAAAGGTCTCTTCTGACAAAAACTTCAATGCTGATCTTAAGTCTAAATCTAGAGTAAAAGTCGACGCTTGAACTTTTGTTTCACACAGTGCTAGAGTGTGAGGTTTATTTACCTGCAGATGTTGATGAACTGAATTGATATTCGTGTTTAAACGTAAACCTCTAATATTACAAAAGTAAACTAAAAATTTTTCCATTCGGGAGATTTAGGTACTATTATTGCTATTGCATGAATGTGCCCAATAAGTACAAAATTTGATCCCCTACTTCAAGAGAGATTAGTTTTCTGAGAATTAAAGTGAAATTAAAAATGATAATAATCCCACATAACTTCGTGATCATGAGGTCAGCAGTTATTATGCGATTCCTGATTGGTCATTGTGTTGCTATTATAGGACGCGTTTAAAAAACCCCTAATGTGTAGAAGAGACTTTCCATGTTGCTAGGCGCAACTCATCAATATGGGATTATCGTCAACTTTAAAGGCTTATGGAAGTTTTTTTAATGATTCTCATGTAAGTATAAATCGAATGAGTCTTATTATATCAATCCAAAAAAACTCATATTATATATATACCGATTTCAGTATTATTATAGGTTGTTGAGGGGTCGCCAAAATCACAAAAAAAAACTAGTAAAAAAATCGCTCTTGTAAATTGACCGAGATATGAAGAAGTGAAGTTGAGAACTCAACTTCCTTAATAATGACGATTTCAAGGAAATTATATTGTTTCCTTGAAATATACTCGTAGATTACGGTCTCTCGTTTCGAATGTCAATAATATTTTTTTCAAAAGAACGGTTTATGTTCATTGGAATGAAATGAATTTCAGTTTACCTGTATTCCATCAAAGAAAAAAAAAACTAAAGTTAATTTCGTTTGAAATCAATATACCTCCACTTAGACAGTGAGTTTGAAAAATTATTTTTAGGTATTTAGATTTGAAAGAAAAACGTAATCTTTATTTTACGGAAACAAATTCCTGAAGATTATCAATATTAAAAAAAAATATTTTTCAGCTTCACCTCTTGATATACCTATCGGTCATTTTAAAAGAGAGATTTATATACTAATTTTTCGTCACTCCTTCACGACCCCTCATCAAAGTACTAAAGAGTTCTTACGCCAATTTAGGATCAACCTTTATATCAGAAAGTAAATATCTGCCTATAAACACTTTCATGAATAAGTAAATCTAAGCAATAAATCGATAATGCAAGCGCTGGTGCGCTTATGGGCGCAATAAGGGGAGGCTACTTCAATTGCCAAGACATGTTTTCATCTCACCGAGTTTTGATGAAATATAATAAATGTGCTGACGCTTTACTGACACTGTAATCGAGAAAGTTGCATGAAATTTACATACAGATAGAAAAACATCAATCATACATAACAATATGGCACGCACAAGAACAAAGAAATATAGTCCAGAATTCTGACCAGATTTTCAAGAGATACTACGTCTCAAGTCAAATTATTAATAAGACAATAATAATACCTAATATGTATTTTTAAATTGAAATATTCATCGCCTTGTATCGTGTGAGCTAATGAAAACTTTTAGGCAGGCCTTAGAAAAAAATCAGGAAATCTGGAAACATCTGGAAATCTGTTAAGCGTATATTTAATTAACAATGTAAATTCGCGTGGTCATGGTTTTAAGTTGACACCCCACATTAATAAGAAATAAGCAAATGTACGATAAGATGCCGTCAAAATCTGTAGTAATCTTACCGACAACTAGACATTAAGGTATTATCTTTATGGTATAATGAAGAATACATTGACCTAAATGATCAGTTTCATGTTACGTCGGTTAAGTCGTCGAAGAGAAATTAGATACTGTTTAATTTAAGGCTCTGAAAACATTTCGTGAGAATCTAGAAATCAATTTGGTTATTTACTTTCCTATTGAAACTTCCATCGCATTGAATATATTTACCTAACATCTTGCGACTTTAAATTGATTCTGAGTTCAAAGTTCATCGGAATTAACTTTTAATGTAAAATTAAATAGCCGAAATGACTGCCTTACGATTAACTGGTTCCGATAAAGCATAAATTACTCCCACTTGACACATCCAAGCCTTCGTCCTTCAGTACCAAGCTTTGTAGGTACCTATTTATCATTTAATAGCAAATACCCAAGCAGCAATAAAGTAACAGCCACTGAGATTGGAAGTAATCGGAACTTTCACTAAGTCATTAATACGTATCTCAGACTAAATTTATTACACGAAAGTTATTATTACCACAATTTAGACTTTTTAGGTAACTGTATTATAGTTATTTACGCGATGTATGGATACAATAATTATACATATAGTTATGTTTCTTCTTAATAGTTTTTTAAGACTACGAAACGTAATCGTCATTAACAAAATGACCTCAAAATCGTTAGAACATTGAAGTAATATTCTGATGGTAACAAAAACTTTGACAGATTGCTCACTATTTACGTCATAGTTTTTTGAACTATCGATGAAAAATACTACCAAGTGATTTTCACCACTTGTTTTATATCACAGTCACTTTAAGGTTCCCAGTTACGCTTAAAAAAGCGCAATAAAGTAACGACGACATTGATGGAGGCATTTCATTACTAAAAGGTATTAAGCTCACAGTGCTCACACCTGCCTTTACTTCAAAATCAGATCAGCTAATATCAGATAGGACTGACGTTTTGATCTGGGATATGGAGCTTTTTAGCGCACGCACTTTAAATGTCAATAATTGAACTGAGCACATTAACATGAAATCAGTTAGGCATGTTCTTTTATTCATTGATTTAATATTGGCTTAAATTAACTCGTTGGCTAACCAATCTGATCTGGTTATAGTTCCAGATGAAATCGTCAAGTGCCATTTAGAACCTCAAAGTAGCAACGGGACTTTGAAGAAGTTAACTTATCGTAGTCCCTACGGCAGAGTAATAAAATTCTTACGTGCATTTTCAACTTTGCGGTGACAATCACTTTAGAAGTATTATTTTTTTAGATAACCGTCAAATAATATTACGATAGTAGCAATAACTTTGAGTTGCTTACTATCGACATTTTTTTATAATCAAATGAAGCACATTATTGCTATCTATTCGCCAGCGTGCGCGAAGTATTTCGCGACCTCGAGTGACTATTTCTTGCACTGTGTAGAAATATTGTATTTGTTCCATAGCAACAAAGCAACAATCGACTCCTTGCGGAATTTTTATGATTTTTATTGCGATTTTTTTACTTATTTCAATAAAGCTCTCTAAAAAATGTTATGTGCGTCTCGAGCGTGAAATTATGGTGCTTTCGAACCTCGGCTTTCGCCTCGACAAAAAAGCTCTAATTCTCAAGCGTCAAAGTTCAATTTCGCGCACTAGATACATAAATAACTACACAGTGGATATATTATAGAGGCCCATTAGCTTAACGGGCATATTTATGTGGTCGTTTTTGAAGCAGGTATCGAGTCTAGGTGGAATTTTTTTTAATTCATCGATTCTTGATATAAAAGTTACCACAAAAATGTTAATTAAAATTGTTTGACGTGGATATTAGCTTTTAAACACCAACACGATAACTGCCTGTTAACTAAATAAGCCTCTACCCACTGATAGTATTTATCACTGACATTACTGTAGGATTTGACTATGAAGCAGCCTTCTTAAAACACCGTTAAGTAATAATGATGTATTGATTAGATAAAATAAAACAAAGTTATTGATAAATGAAAGGATGTTCACACGTGAAATAATACAGCGTAACATTTAATGTAACATTTAATTAAAAAGTTCATTAGCTCAACATCAATACGTGTGTTTTTGTGTTTTAATAATGGATAATATTATATCATGTTTCATCAAATTCAATTTCTGGTCAATGTAAAATTTAATATAAGTTACCTATAAAAGAAAATTTCAAATTTTCTCTGACTTGCTTTTGCCAATAGCTATACTATACATATTGCTAATCTATATTTATAAGTACCTTTTGAATTTATTCATGCACGTTCTGAAAATTCTAAAAAGGAATTCAAAGAACGTACCTGCATATAGGATACGTTTCAAATCTATTCTCGTGCTTCTGCTGCTACTCTTTGTGTGTAAAGATATTTTATTTTATACTTTAGCTTCATACAGAGGTTGACTCTCAGAAAAGCAAGTGCATCGGATTAGTTTAACAAAGTGTTATTCACGGAGCAGAGGACAGTTTAAAATTGTTTATTTAGACTCTCTGATGTATCGAAATATTAAGTTAACCCTTAACTACGCGCGCCCTGAAATACAACATAACTATTCGCGTGGTGTATTTTGTACACCAGGCCTAAAAACCACCATAAAACAACCAGTTTTAATATAAGTAAAACAAATAACGTAAATAATGTTTAAAGAAATATTTGCCATACAAATATTGAACAAAAAACTTAAATGCAAAAGTATGAAACAAAAAAAATCTTAAAAAAGCAGAAAATTGCACCAAAAAAAAACAAACGTTTTTTTAAGTGACTACTCGCTTTCACTCATTGTTTCATCATCGTTGATAGTGCACTTCGAACAATTACTGACAGTAGTTGCATGTTCTTTGCATACAGGTCTCCCACATGTATGACACGACATGGTCGTCATACCCAATTTTTCTGTCTTCCGCAACAAAAGCACCTTTTTCGTATTTTTGTTGGTGGTTCTTTACACTGGCACTGACAGTGCGTGTAAACAACACTTCACCAATAGGTTAGATAGCCACCCCGAGTGCGCATGAAGTATTAAACAAAAATGGCCGCCACCATAGTTATAGTGGTGTACAAAATACACCAGCGCGAGTAGTTAAAGGTTAAATAAAAGAATATATAAATACATCTTAATCGAAAAAAAAGTAACGGAGGCAACGAAATTCATTTTCGTTCTTCATTCATTTCAAATAGTTTTTTTTTTTCAAGTAAACCACGTGACTGGATAACAATATTTCGCACTCTATTTGAAGTTGGACTAATTTGAAATTAAAGGGCCATTAAAGGTACTCTTTTTAAACACAAACAAAATGAAAAACGAATGTACTTTGTTAAGGATTTTTTTGTTATAATATAAGATCTATTGTTGACAATTATTTTTTAAATACTATTTAATGAATAATATTAAGCGGCCGCGGCTACGATCACGATCGCGGTCGCGGTGGCGTTCAAACTCAGCACACGTTTTTTGTAGATGACTTCACACCAACGCGGCCTAGGACTTGAAAAAAAAAAACGGCCAGTGTCGCGTTCTGAAGTGCGACCCGCGGCTAGGTCGGTTAAGTGTGGGAGGAAATGAAAATTGCGTTCCTTTATATGACTTTTCTGACTCTTGAAATTTTTTTGTTTAGGACTTGATTTAGGAGATGTTGCAACTTATTTGACTATGTGTCATTGATCAACTCATTGTTTCAGGCTATAGACATAGAACTTGGCAAGATCAAAACACATTTTGTCTTTTGATGTCTGTTGCAAGAATATACCTATTATGTTACACAAAAACTCTTGCCAAAATTAAAGTCCTTACTTGGCGAGTCTGGCTTGGGACTCGTCAAGTCACGCGCCATGAGAATGAGAAGGCTAGTGGGTTTGCCAAGTCTATGACTTACCGAGTCCAGCCTCCTGGAATCAAGCTTCGAAATTAACAACAATTGGAGTCTAATTAGTACGAAAATCTCTCTCAAAAAAAAACGAAATCACAAAAAATGAAGTAGTAATAATATGGAATACCTAAGGGTGTTTCCTTAGATTTTATTAAAATATGCGATTCAATTTTCTTAATGAAATAAAAAATTGTGACATGTTTTCCCACGGAATACTTAGTTTGTAAATAATAATCGGACAGCTTACCTGCTCTTCGGCGTCAGTGATAATAAGGTAAAAATTTCTTTCTAAAATATAATTTCTATAGGGATCAGTGAGGCAGTAGAGAATATATTTATGCTCTGACTGATTTGCTGCTCTCAAAACTCAAAGTTTTCAAGTTTGGCATTCATATTTATACCATTACACTTTCTCTCGTCTTAATTTATTGAAAGCTTTCTAAAGCAAAATAAAGCGAATGAACTCGTTCTCGGATCCATTTCCACCACTTACCTACCCTTTTATCGTCGGCTGTGTTAGTTACCGGTACTTTTATAGCAGTGAAATTTCCATCTTCACACAGAGTGAATACTTGCATAATGGCGCGACCTCCGAGATGACAAGAGCATCAATCACGGCGCACGGTCGCATGTCACCCTTAAACGAGATTATTAAATTCCTGCCGGGCTTTTACCTATGCTTTTCATAACGCTGTGTCACAATCGCAAGCTCACTAACAAATACCGCAGCAGAAATTCTATCCTGTCAAAAATACACAACAAGAGATGACGAGCGTAGTGAGCTCCTTTACAGGACGAACTCCGGTTCAACATGAAGGATTGTGGTCGCCTTCGTGAATTCCGGTGTTGATACAATGAATAGCAGGAGCTTGTCAAGCTTGTCAACGCTTTTAATGTTGTCTGGGACTAGAATTTATCTTCTTTGTTTCTGATTCAATCAGAACAAATTTTAGAACCTTAATCTCAGAGCGGTTTCAACACAGAATGAGATAGATGTTGCCAACTAACATACACAGAGTGTTTGAAACATACGAGGGTTTCCTAAAAATATAAGGATTCTTATAAAACTTGGAAATTTCTTTGTGCACTTGTTTCACAACTATAATTAACAATCAATAAATCGAGAAAGTTTTTTTAGATTATTTTTTCTTTTTTCTCATTAGTTTCTCAGCATATTTAATATTTTTCTACAATATGTTACCTATATAGCGTAAACTTTACTTCGTTATCGCTTTAAAATACCTTGTAAATCTGAAAGAGATTGGAGTGATATTTTTCCCATATCAAAGCCTTTTGTACTCGTGTTTCAAACACCTCCCGCTCCTGCAATCGATTTTGTTAAATTACCTTTATTGTTTTCAACGTGAAGAAATATCTCGAGCTTCACTTTCTCTGTTAGAACGAGATTTCTCTTGTCTTTATGCTTATGATCTGGCGGGATACATCCATCACGGTGTAACCTGCCCACAATCCAGGATACTGGATATTGTCGCCGAACTTGGCATAGGCCTGTCAGGATATGTCGCACTAAACATTGATATGTCTCGTAGTCTTTTCCCTGATTTATATCACGATCAGTCAGTCTTCCATCATTTTTGCTTTTATACAATATTTTGTAGCTAAATTGGAAACAACACATCTATGGAGGACGAAATATTATTCGAGATAAATGGAACCGGAATATGCATTGCTGTCGCTTGTAGCCAATAAGTCAATGATCTAAGACAATAGAACTATTATAGTCTGGAATTCTCTACATAAAACGAGGATTATCCCAAATGTCTCGTAATTAAGTGGCTGTGATTTATTAATCACACGTCGTCAACAAGCCTAGATGACTGGAACTGGACCTTCTGCGGAATGTATGATCGATTAAACAATAACGTCCAAATAGTTACAAAGGGCAGAATTCGGTTTACATTATAAGATTGCTTTTAAAGTAGTACAGTTTTGGAATAAAATTTTCCATATAACTTTATCTCATCAAAGTCTTGCCAACACTAATATGCAGGGTGTCAATTTGAAAACTTGCCACCCCCTATTTTTCCCTTAAGCAATGTTTCTGAAAAAAATCCCGAGACAGGTGGATTTTATATTCGAGGGGGACATATGAAAAGCATGAATTCAATGTTCCTGCTTCATCCCCTTAGACAGGGTGACTACCCTGTTGAAAATTTCAAATAGCAGTAGGGGTTGGGTGATACATCATTTTTAGGGTATTTTGATTCTCTTTATGATGACACCAAAAAAGGAAAATCCAACAACCGGTTCTCGAGTTATTAATTTTTCAAAAATTCACATTTCGATTAATATTAATTTACACAATAAATTGTAAAAAGAAGAAAAAGATTTCTTATTTTTGAAATGTCAAAAAAATTGTATGTCAAATGAAAATTTTCTTAAGCTGAAATCCTACGTGGTAAGGGTTTTAAGTCGCAGCTCATTTCAAAGCTAAGATAAGGCTGTTTTTTGTGACTTTAACAAAATGATAATCTGTATTTTATCGTTTATCGATAAGTTTGTTTTGTTGTTGCGGTTATTGTGGCTTTATTTTTGTGCCTAATTTGATTTGCTGCTCTATTCTTTCCGTTGTTACGTGTTTGGTAGTAAGCTAGCTATTAAATAAAAATTACTGATTTCAACTGATATCAACTGTACGAAATAGCTATTTATGATATTAGTGTTAAAAGTGAAGTTTTATTTTACGAGTGAAAAAGGTTTGTGAAATGGGCGAAGCGTAGCGGAGCGAATTGAACAAATTTCACGAATAAATAAAACCACTTTTAAGACGAATATCATACAATGGTTTTTCTAAAACTGCTCTTTTATGATAATAAAATTGTAATAAAAAGAATATGAAAAAATCTTACTACCTATAATTTTGTCTGATTTCATAATGAGAAAATGTAGTTCAATGAGAGAATGTAAGTACAGAAAAAGTAGATAGAATTACTTTTAACACGAGTGTTGTAAAGTACTTTTAACTTGTAACGTGTTTTAACGTGTTAAAAGTAATTCTATCTACTTTTTCTGTACTTACATTCTCTCATTGAACTACATTTTCTCATGATGAAATCAGACAAAATTATAGGTAGTAAGATTTTTTCAAGATTTTTTCTTTTTATTACAATTTTATTATCATAAAAGAGCAGTTTTACAAAAACCATTGTATGATATTCGTCTTAAAAGTGGTTTTATTTATTCGTGAAATTTGTTCAATTCGCTCCGCTACGCTTCGCCCATTTCACAAACCTTTTTCACTCGTAAAATAAAACTTCAGTACTTTTGTACATAAAACTTGTAAAGTACTTTTAACACTAGTGTTAAAAGTACTTTTAACACGCTTCTATGTAAACAATCACTTTTAACACTATCAGCTATCGTTAAAAGTGTGACTTTTAATGGCAGTTGCACAAAAAATGGTTTATTCTCTTCAAGAAAGAATTGAAATGATTTTAATATACGGAGAAGTTCTAAAATGTGCAAGAAGAGCGGCATTATTTTTTAATGAAAGAAACCAGGACCGTAACGTCAGTCATCAATACATTCTGGATCTGGTTAACACGTTTGCAGACACTGGCTCACTGACGAATAAACAAAGGGAAACCGGACGTGTACTCGATGAAGCTGCTCAAATTGAAGTTTTGGGTACCTTTGCTGCTGAATGTCATTACGTCAAGTATCACGGCAGACGTGTGTATATCCCATGAAAGTGTAAGGAAAGTTTTGAAACTGCATACATCCCGTCCGTATAAAATGCAAATGGTACAAGAGCTCCATGAAGATGACTTTGATCGACGAATACAGTTTTGCGAAATCATGAGCGATGCCATTAATGTTACTCCTAATTTACTGTTGAACATTTGCTTCAGTGACGAGTGCACTTTTTTTGTTAATGGAAATGTCAATAAACAAAACTGTCGCTATTGGAGTGATGAAAATCCGCATGTTTTTCGAGAAGTGAAGACGCAATGGCACTAAAAAATTAATGTTTGGGCAGGTATTTTGGGAAACGCCATTATTGGCCCCTTATTTATTGAGGACAATAATTTGAATGGTGCCCTCTACCTCAACATGCTCGAAGAGACCATCGAACCCCTTATCATTCAAGAGCTAGAAAATCAAGTTGATGATGCTGGTAATCGTATTGTGGAAGAAAATCTTTTGCACTTTCAACAAGATGGGGCTCCACCTCAGTATTTCCTTCCAGTACGACAGTGGTTAGACCAAAGATATCCTGGCAGATGGATTGGCCGAAGGGAAGGAATTGAGTGGCCAGCGAGATCACCCAGCGAGATCACCAGATTTGACTCCCTTGGACTTCTTTCTGTGGGGTCATATTAAATCGGTGGTTTACAAAACACAGCCTGCTGACGTAGATGACCTCAGGCGGAGAATAACAGAAGCGTGCCGGTCACTCACAGTTGAAGTGTTTCAGAATGTCAGGACAGAGTTTCAAAACAGACTTTATTACTGCTTGGAAAAAAACTGATAACATTTTGAACAGTTTTTGTGATGATCAATAAAATATCAATTTCGAAGATCAATAGTTGTTTTAATGGAAGCTTTAACATAGGGTGCCACTCAACCCCCTTTGCCCTTTATACTTATGATTTAAGGTGGGAAACTTGCCGTTGCTCGGGGTTAACTTACAGTCGACCTAATAACTGAAATAACTCGTGAATGTGTCTCCTTCGGTAATAAAATCGAGGTGTCTTGATTTCAATAATTTTTAAACAATGCAATTTTTAGATTATTGAAAAATTGATAACTCGAGAACCGGTTGTTGGATTTTCCTTTTTTTGGTGTCATCATAAAGAGAATCAAAATACCCTAAAAATGATGTATCACTTAACCCCTACTGCTATTTGAAATTTTCAACAGGGTAGTCGCCCTGTCTAAGGGAATGAAGCAGGAACATTGAATTCTTGCTTTTCATGTGTCCCCCTCGAATATAAAATCTACCTGTCTCGGGATTTTTTTCAGAAACATTGTTTAAGGGAAAAATAGGGGGTGGCAAGTTTTCAAATTGACACCCTGTATATCCTGCTTATTCGTCCCTGACTCTCATAAGGAGTTAAAAATTGCGACCCTTAATGATTTTTCTATTACAAATTTTTGTGAGGTTTAAAAATTTAAATTAAAGAAATGCCCCTTGACCGTCTGACTCACACCGAACCATTTTAGTCTTTTGCATTTTATTCTTAAAATGTACAGTTTTTGAGCAAAAAAAATAAATTATGACATTTTTTATTATTTTTTTATTCGATCACTTTTATTATATTTATTTGCTCAAGAAAGGTTTATTTGCGAATAACATGCAGGAGACCAAAATGGTTCTGAGTGTAGAAGAGCATTTTTCAATTTTCAATTTTTAAACTTCCCAAAAATGTATAGGTAAGTACCTACAATGGAAAACAAACATTGATGGTTGCAATTTTCAATCCATTTTGAGTGAGAGACGAATAAGGATGTTGGTGTGGGGATAGATTTAATAAGGCAAAGTTATATGAAAAATTTAATGAAACTGAGAAAAGAAATCATTAATTATTCTTTACCTCTTGGAAGGGGTAGGATAGGCAAATCTCCAAAGACTTTTTTGATGAAAATAAGTTTATGTAAAAAATCCCCTTTAATTTGTACAAGGCATACCTCCTTGAAATTTTTCGCAATATTAAAGAATCACCCTGTATAATGAGTGTCTATAGAGATAATCAACAAATAAACTTTATCACTGGTATTTGGTAATAACTACTGATTTAACCATTCCGAATTATTTTTGGTTAAAGTTTGCCCGGAAGTGAGTTTGTTAGCAAAAACAAGGAAAATACCAAAGAATTAGCAGAGTAATTTACGATGAAATTCATGGAATGCTTTGAGCGATGTTAAACGCTATTATAACCACATCATCATTCGCGTTTTTAAAGAATGCCTAGTAATGGAACGAGGAGGAATTTAAATTCACTTCCATTATTCTTCCTATATTTAAATTTCACATGAAACTGTATAAAATTCAGTTTGGCGTACAAAGTTGTACAAACAAAGATATAAAATAAAAATATTTGCTTTTACAGTACCTAAGTGGTCTAATAACATTGGACACATTTTGACACCCTCAAAAAATTGAACTGTCAATTCTAAATGGTTTGAACATAATAGGGACATGTAAGCCGTTTTTCTTTATCTTAGGCCGTTTTCGTTGTACAAAAATGAACTTCAAAAATGACGATTTTCACTTGTTTATAACTCACAAACTTCTAAATTTAAACACCAAATGTAAAAGCAAATCTTATTTTTTCTTCTCAGACAATCTAAAAATGCAAGGAGCATTCCATTTAAAAAAACATAACTTTGATATGCCACTCTCATATGGGACACTCTGAATAGTCCAAAATAATTTCAGTAATGGCCATTGTGATCCTGTGCTTGAATAATTATTGTTAATTTTTTTTTAATCCTTGGCCCACAGAGACCGCTTCAAATGAGCTGGGACAGCCTGCATGTATATAAAAAACATTTTTTTTATTTCAACACCCTGTAGATCGGTAATGAAGCGGTTGAACCTATGAACCTATATATTTACTTATATGAACTTTTATGTAGGCATGAAAATAAGCCTTTTATTTTACATTTTTTTTTAAATTTTTTTTTTAATTACATTCTTTCATATGAACCTGGTATTTAGGAACTCTCCGTATAAAGTAGACTTTTAAAACATTGGTGTTTTATTCCCATCTATAGAGAAATTTTTCCGAATTATATTAACTTTTGCACAAATAACTAATAAAAAAATTCAACCCATTTAAAATTGAATTTTTTTGTTGCGATCGGTGTAAACAGAAAAGTTCAAAATCAATTTGTCAAGTCTTCACGAGTAACAAACTTTAAAAGAAAAACTTTTATGAATATTATCAGAAAGACTTTAATCTTATAATACTACCAGCCTTTCCCATTATTTTCAATACTAAAAATAAAATTTATAGCGGCTCGTAATAAGTGTAGATATCCAGACAAGGCCATTGTCTAATCCGCAGAAATTGAACTACATATTAGTAGATAAGAATGGTTTCAAGTGAAATACATATCCCTAGTTGGATTGGATCCAAGAGCAGACAATTTCCTCCTCCTGGGTAGGTCAAGGACAGACAGTATCTCTATAAATATTGCCCAATTGGCGTCTTTGGGACCCTTCTCATATACTTCACAGTTTAAAGCAATCAGTGCTTGGGTCATAAAATCCCAGATTTACACGAAAAGTATCGGCAAACGATAAATTGTCATTGTGGAGGAGTGTAAGTTACCTAATTATTCGCCCTCGAATATAATATATCTTCGAAACTCTTTGAAATTAAAAAGCTAACCATAGATAGTTCTATGCTGCATTTCTCAAACTAGGTATGGAATGTTTAATAAAATTTCTACCAAATGAATCCATAATTTTTGTTTACAAACACTTCCCCGAAGTCTTTTTTAAAATCATTCATCACCAGCCTTTCTATGCGACCATTTCTATGATAAAATGTAACAATTAATCAGTCGAGCTCCTAATATCTTTAACATTAAAAAGGGTCTGGTTTCGTTGGATATTTCTAAAAAATATTATCAGAAAAAAAAATTAAGATTTTTATTGTCAGTGAATGGATATTCTTTAATATTCATCAGTTTTTTGGCTTCAAATCCGACAGATTTAGTTTTTTAACAAAACCGTTCATGAAGAATTTGAATTTTTGGAAAAAGCTCAACAGATTTGTATGTCAATGACTGTGCCAAATATCAGTGTTAATTATTTATGTCAGCATAAACTCATCAACAAAAAGCAGGAGGCATCAGGAAAATAGATCATTAAATAGCATCGAAATTTACATATCTTTATCAGAATCGCTGAAGACAGGGCTTATTGTCAAAACATTTTATAGAACATTCGTTAATCCTGCTCCATATAATTGGATATCTCAGCTTCCAGACACTTGTACAAAATCTATTTAAATCATAATCTAGATTTCTGAAAAATCGAAAATGATGCTCAAAAAAATTGGTCATAAAACAATGACTCCATAGAGTAATATATTACATTAGAGGCACTAAAAAAAATCGATATGTCAAAGCGATTTCCATAGAAACGTCACATAAGGGAAATATTAAATTTGTTCCAAACTGCAAACACACTCTGTATTTCGTATATCCATGAATTGTGCAATGAAACGTTCGATCAAGAGGGAGAGTATTTTCCAAGCAGGAATTCAACGTAGTGGAACTATTACCTCGGCTGTCGACCTATCAATGGAGGCTGGCTATCCATCATTTTACCGGACATCTGAAGAGTCTTTTTCAGACTTCTGGCGAGACTATTCGAAAAGGGATATTCAGTCAAATATTTTATAAATTCGAAGAAATTTAATACAATAAATGTATTTTTAGAGCGATAATTTTAGCTGGGAAATTTAGTTTTATTTCCATTATTAAAAAAAATTACCTGCAAAAATCTAAAAAATAACAAATTTTATGTCATTTTACCCATAATTATTATTTCAGCATGCTGTGCCTATATTATCGAGAGTGTTCTAGTTCCCTGACAACATAAGTTCTAGTAGTTGTAATTCGCGTAATTTAATCCTGGTATCATAGTCAAGCGACTTCAAGTATAACAAGATGGGAAGTTCCTAAACAAAGTCTACTCTCGGATTTATAACCACTAATGAGGATTTTACCCCGACTATGATCTTGTAACTTTAAGTAATTCCGGAGCTGAGCACCATGTGGGACTTCCAGAGCACTATTCGTGACGTTAAATTTATTTAAAATCTTCTTGCTACCGTAAGTTAATCTTTAGATAATTATACTATTATAATGGTAAAAGGATGCTTTTACATACCTCAACACTTGCAGATAATATATTAAGAAAATAATTTGAAATTTAAATAAGAATGGCATATTTGAAATTAATATAATAAACTGAAAAATACACGTCTGAAAAGCCATTTGTATAATATTATATTGGGTTCGAATACAGAGTTTTTGTCACTGGAGAGCCAAAATCAAACGTCATGATTGTATGAAATCGTATTTTAAGCATAAAAGAGAAAATAACTTTTTTCAAGATCAAGTCTCGTTTAGGAAATATCTCCAAAAATATAAAAACTAAAGCCGTAATACAAATAATACATGAGTATGTTTCAATATTCAGTAATAATAATAATTATTGAACTATAAATTGAAATATAAAAAATTAATAAATGTTAGTGTTCGTAAAACAACACCCTGCATTTTCATGGTATTATTTTAAATGAGCAGAAAATATGGAATTATACAGGGTGTCTGCTTAAGGCTGGCCACCGGCTATATCTCGGAAACTAATGGGCCTAGAACCTCAAAATAAAAAATTTCCAGACATAAGTGATCATGAGAAATTCAATGAAAATATTTTCAAGATGGCAGCACTTCCGGAAATACAGGAAGTTGACACCTACTTCGTTATTTTAACAGGAACACCCTGTATATTATTATATTTTTTAAATGTCTGAAAAAATCGAATACAGGTGGTTTTCACCATTGGAATTTAGATTGAGCGGTTTATGAGTTATAAACAAGTGAAAATCGAAAATTTTCAACTTCAAAGCAGTCTAGAACTAGAACGGCTCAAGATATCCAAAAACGGTTTACATGTCCCTATCCTAACTTTTCACGTTTTATCCCAGTATGTGGAGTAAATTTTGATACAGGGTGATGAAAATTATCCGATTTTTCATCACCCTGTATTAAAATTTAAACCACATAGTAGGATACTATGTGAAAAGTTAAGATAGGGCCATGTAAACCGTTTTTAGATATCTTGAGCCGTTCTAGTTCTAGACTGCTTTGAAGTTGAAAATTTTCGATTTTCACTTGTTTATACAGGGTGATTCATGAGTGACCTTACATAGACCAATGGTGATAAGCGGACTTCAAGGCGGGTCGAAAACCACAAAAGAAATTTTTTTTGTGTGATTGGTTAAGAAGTTACAGGGTGTTTTATGTCTCAGGTACAAAACTTTGATAGGCGATATTTCTGAAACGGCTGGAGATATTTTGTAGAAATTTACTAGGAATGGTGCATTCCGGAAACTCATCAAAACCGCATTCTGAGTTAATTAAAAATCCAGGACCGGACTTGAAAATTGTTGCCCCCATGGTCTTTGTTGAAAAAGTTTATTTTCTAACCGTGCTACTGAAAAACTGTCATCGAATTTGAAAAGATAAGAAAAAACTCTATAGAAATCATTCCTCAATTTGAACGGCACACCCAAACCGTCTCGAAAAAAAAATGTCAAAGTAAAACTTCTCAGTAAATTATCGTTTTCGAGCAGACATATTTTACTTAATGTTCGTCTGAATTCCTTCAAATTAATTTTTTGACTTGTTTCTGTGAGAAAAATGTTTGACAGAAGGCCAAGCTTTATTACTGGGAAATCAGGTGTCAACTGCAAAATTTTCAGATTTCACTAATAATCACAAATCATTTCACTAATAACGAATACCAGACAGTATGTTTGTGTATGGTTTCTGCAATGGAAATTCAAGAGCAGCTGCGAGAGAATACCATAGAAGATCACAATCGAAGAACACTGGCCCATGTAACGTTTCGCGTCTGTTTTCCAATTTTCTCGAAACCACGGCATATTTCCCTGAGTTCAAAGGAATGCTGAACCTCAATTGGAAAATCTGAACCATCAAAACATCGTGGAGATGGTGGCAGTAAATCCAAGTACAACTACGCGAAGAATTGGGCAAGCATTGGGCATTTCTCAATCAAGAGTATCGGGAACCTTGAAAAAAAAAGAAGAGCGTGGATGCATCCCTGTCACGTACAAAGCGTACAGAGGCTTCAACCATTCAATGAAGTTCCATTGAATGGACTGCGTAGAATTTTGTGTACTGATCGAAGCTCAGTTCACGCGGGATGGTGTAACGAATAAAAAAAACTCCCACCTATGGGCATATGAAAATCCGCGCTCTGTTGTTCAGAAGAACTCGCAACAGATTTTCTATAAATGTGCAGTGTGGCATTGCAAATGATACCCTAATAGGACCCCATTTTTTGCTGGGCGGCTCACGGGGGAAATTTATTTACTTTTCCTACAAGTCTTTTTGCCCGGCTTGCTTGCAGAGGCGAACGTGAACAGGCGTGCTCTTTCCTTCCAGCAAGATGGGGCACCACCGCATTTTTCTCGACAAGTCAGAGAGCATCACACAATGAGTACCCCAATCGTTGGTTCGGGCGCGGCGGCCCTCATTCCTGACCACCTAGGTTCCCCAACCTCACAGTTTTAGACTATTACCCATGGGGCCATATGAAGCAGGAAGTCTAAAAAACGGAAGTAAGTACCAGAGAGGAGCTCCGGACGCGAATACTGGTAGTTGCTGATGAAATTAGAAACAACAGGCAAATAATTCAAAAAGCAAACCAAAATTTATGGAAACGCTGCAGGAAATGTATTGAAGTTGGTAAAGGACATTTTGAGAACCGTTTATAACATTATTATTGATAACATTTAATTTACACTGACATTTTTCCCACAGAAACAAGTCAAAAAATAAATTTGAAGGAATGAGACGAACATTAAGTAAAATATGTCTGCTCGAAAACGATAATTTACTGAGAAGTTTTACTTTGACATTTTTTTTTTCGAGACGGTTTGGGTGTGCCGTTCAAATTGAGGAATGATTTATATAGAGTTTTTTCTTATCTTTTCAAATTCGATGACAGTTTTTCAGTAGCACGGTCAGAAAATAAACTTTTTCAACAAAGACCATGGGGGCAAAAATTTTCAAGTCCGGTCCTGGATTTTTAATTAACTCAGAATGCGGTTTTGATGAGTTTCCGGAATGCACCATTCCTAGTAAATTTCTACAAAATATCTTCAGCCGTTTCAGAAATATCGCCTATCAAAGTTTTGTACCTGAGACATAAAACACCCTGTAACTTCTTAACCAATCACACAAAAAAAATTTCTTTTGTGGTTTTCGACCCGCCTTGAAGTCCGCTTATCACCATTGGTCTATGTAAGGTCACTCATGAATCACCCTGTATGTAACTCATAAACCGCTCAATCTAAATTCCAATGGTGAAAACCACCTGTATTAGATTTCTTCAGACATTTAAAAAATATAAAGTTTTACAGGGTGTTTCCGTTAAAATAACGAAGTAGGTGTCAACTTCCGGTATTTCCGTAAGTGCGGCCTTCTTGAAAATATTTTCATTGAATTTCTCTTGATCACTTATGTCTGGAAATTTTTTATTTTGAGGTTATAGGCCCATTAGTTTCCGAGATATAGCCGGTAGCCAGCCTTAAGCAGACACCCTGTACAATGTACATTTTGAAGTTCCGCATTCTGCGAGTGGCATTTTGATCACGAATTTAGATTTTCGCTTAAAACCGGTTCATGACATTAAAAATGTTAATTTTTTTAATGAATAAAGAACATAAATTGTTGCAGTTAGTCTATTGTTACAAAATTACCTGCGAAGCTTGATAACTATTGCTGATGCTGATTCCATTTATTGCCAAAAGTATAAATGAAATTCGCGATTCAATTGTACAGAAAAACTGAAATTATCCAGATGGAAACACGGGCACTCCTTCCACTGAACGTGCAGGTCTGAAATGATTCAACATTCCTTACGCAAGAGGACCAGTTTGAGGTAAAGTTATGAACTAGATATAATACCAGGGATAATATCGTGATGATATGCGGGATATTCATCCCTAACGAGGGTTCTAGAGGCAATAGACCGTAACCTGGGATTACCGTAGCCTCAATTGTTCTACTATTTAAATCAGGAATAGGATTAGTTACATGGGATTACAAATTTCAGGATTAACTTTATAAAACAAGAAACATATACGTCTAGCTAGATGGTATGAAGACTTATGCGAAAATATAGATGAAAGCAGAATTGCCCATATTGTTCTTAATGAGACCTAATACCTAAGACGTATTTTTCATTTACCTAACGTATGCTGTTAGATGATGTTGTTTAGAGTTGACATTCTTGTAAGAGTATAATAGCTTAGGGTAATTGAAACAACATCCTTGCTTGCAATCCGAGAAGAAGTCTTGCCGCTAAAGAAACTAAAGAACATATACCTACTTACAAATCAGAAAAAGCTGATAATAAATTCCTCCGACCTGAGTCTGAAGACATTTTTTTTGGTTTTCTTATTTTAAAAATACACGAAACTACCTATACAGACTTCCAATAATATTAAACTCATATAGGCTAGCTTTTTTTTAATGTCCGGTTGAACAGACTCGAAACAAACTACAAACTAGTCCCATTTTCAAAAAACGATTGTCGAGCTAACCGGACTTTGTCGAACCAGACATTGCAAAAAAAAATCGACCTGACCGGACTTTTGCAAAAAAAAAGTAGCTGATAGCACTTTGTCTAACCGGGCATTGAAAAAATAAACTGAGCTGGCCGGGCTTACAAAAAAAATCGAGCTAACCGGACTTTGCCAGAAAAAAGAGACTTGGCGTTTTATATTTTATTTATGTTTTATAGAATGTGATATAAAAATTTCAAAAAAATTAAGTAAGTCTTTACTAATAAGAGAAATTTATAACATTTTTCCAATTTAAAAATAAGTACATTATTTATTTATAAATGCGTGAAGTGGCACTTGACTTATATGAAAAGCCGTACTACATCGGTGGAAGCACCATGAGAAGTTATCTTGTTTAGATGTAAACGTTTGTGCAACTATGAAAATCCACCATGTCCTTGAACTCATGTAAAAAACTCTTATTAATTTGTAACTTTGATATTTTTGAAACACCATTTTCTACATTCAATCATAATATCTGACTTTATACTTTGTAGAAGGTACTTTGAGGGAGAATTATTGCGAACTTCTTGCTTATCGAGATTCATACTCGTAAATATCACACCCACGAAGAATCAAGAGAATAATTGCAGCGCCAAGGCACTGGTGTTATCTATCGTATATATGAGCTTCTGAAGGTCGTTAGACGCGGCGTTATCCCCAAGGATAGCTGATAGGAGCCCGCTTATGTCACTTCATTCACCCGCATCACTTCTAATCGCGAAAAAAAAAGTCGTGGAAGGCATGTCGAAGCTGGATTATGATCCCCCTCAAATGAGTTATGTTTTCTTGAAATCAAATTATAATATTCCTTTGCCTCAAACAAGAATAATAATTCCTTTTTCTTTATAAGTTAAAATTCACTTTTCTATTAAAGAAATCAGATATTTTCCTTTCATTCTAAATCACCTGCTTATATTCTATTCTTTTGAGAGACGAGCCAAGGCATTATCCACCTTCTTCGCATTATCCAATATTTGCTGTAAGATACGATTGATTCGGTAAAAGCTAATGTCAACACAATGATATTATCTGACGAAACCTAAAAATACACCGGGAGCTTGGAAACTGCATCAAGAATTATTTTACTCCAGTTAGCCTCATCTGAGTCCAGGTCTGTCAACACATGTTCCCCCACAGAGAAGTTATTGACTTATAATGTTTGGCGAAGGAATTCTTATTCGGAAGTGGTTTCAGCTTCTTGGTATTCATCTCATGACATCCTAAACAATTTACTACCAGCAGGAGCACTCTGGACTCTGAATGCCGTTATTCATTGGGGCAAAGTTTCGACCAGACTTGGATAGATACAGTATGCTTGAGTCGTCCTTAATATCGACTCAATTATTAATAGATTTGAAGTATATTTGCTTTTTAAAAAAATATAATGCGAAAGTAATTTTTCATTTATTTTAGATAGGCACATGTGGCTAATTATAATAAAGGGTGTTTCACCACCAGACCGACCTGGCTTACCGGTAGGGATGGTTTTTCAAGACGTGTCAGGATCTGTTTTGAAATTTTTCTGAGGTCTTATACGTTTCGATGTTACAAGGCGATTCATGTATTTTGCCGAAATTTTTGATGAGCAGTAACTTTTGAACTAATTACTGGAATTTAATGAAATTTGGTAGGTATGCTCTACCAATGACACTTGATCCCCGCATTTTCCGCCGATTCGAAAACTGCAGTCCCTTTCTGTTTTATCAAAAAGTTTGTATTTTTTTTTAAGTTTATTTGCTACAATTACATGAAAAATACTACAATTGCGGCAAAAATAATTGCTTAGCACCATCAATAAACTCTAGGTAGGTATAAAACATTACCTACCATACCAACCAAAATTTCGGTGTCATCGCGACTATGGCACTTTATATTCACGGTGTTGAAATGTCCCGTTACCCCCTAATAAATCCTTAAATTCTTAGTATTGAAAAAAACCTAAGAACAAGTCAATTTTATAATTTAATTTAGTTTCTATTGATATAGTAATTTTTTATACAGGATGTTCCTTGGCTCAGTAATGGCGACAATGTCTATTTTTGTTTAAATAGCAGGACGCCCTGTATATTATTGTATTTTCATATTTCCTAAGAAAATCCAGTAGAAAAAATCAAGCAAAAAATTAAAAAGGTGCTTGCTAATAAAAATACAGTTTAGTAGTCTCAGTAGTCCTTGTGTGGATCGATCGCGAGCCAAAAATACGTCGTCAAAAAAAAAGACCAAAATAAGGGTATGGTAGGTATATGTTTTAGAGGTTGCTTTTTCCGAAAGTGAGGTTTAAAAAAATAATGAGCGAATATGGTAAAAACTGGGAAACGTGGGCCAATAATTTTTTTTTTGATATAACTTGAAAACCGTTCCGAATTCCGCAATAGAAATCACCGAAATCATCCGACATAAACATCTAAAAATCTATCTCAAAAAAAAAGTTCCCTGGACCATCTATCATCACTGATTGGTTCTAAAGCAACGAAATATATTGTCATCAAAACATACTCGAATTAAATTATCACGCGTTCTACTAATTTATTTTGTAGGAGTTCAGAGATTAATTGAAAAAAGTTCAATTATTAAAAAATGTGAGTTAATGATTAACAATAATTGAGAAACCTGATTTTATATTTTTTGCTACTACGAAGTACTGACCATAATGAAGGTAAGTTCAGGGTTAACAACTCTTTCAAAAATGGAAAAATTAACGAATGAAAAATAAACGTAAATTTTAAAACTGGTTTCTTTATCTAACCCAAAACTAATTATTCTCGTCAACATCGATTTTTTATTATAATTACCTAAATTATTATGTTTGTTTATCGGGACCACATCTAATTTACAATATTAATGTTCAATAAAACAGAACATTAGTAGTTAAAAAACCATAAAGCTAAATCGAATGATTCTCTCAACTATTTCAGATTATTACTGCAGCTTGAAATTAAAATGAAAAAACTACTTCAAAGGAAATTATAAAGTTCCAGCAACGTCATCTCTGGAAGTTTCAGAATCCTCTCTAAATCGATTAAGATCGTATCATAAAAAAATCCAATAAAAAGCATGGATCAATCACTGGCAGTGATGAAGGGACGGCCTCTCTTTTCTCACTCCTGACCATCTTATCAAGAATCTGATAGTCTATGAGATCACACTCGACACATGGAAAATAAATAAAAACAGTAGCGACTCGTCGTCATAATCGTTTAAAAGTGATAAAACGTTTAAAACGATAAAACGCTATGTAAAACGAAAAAAATTCATAAAACGTTAAAAAAAAGAATTTCGCTAGTGAGAGTTCCTTTTGAAGATTATTTGAAAAGTCCTGAACATCTTCTTAAGTAGATGTATAATGTGAAACGCTTTTCGTAGATAACTTTTCTCAATAATAAACTTAAAAGTAGAATTTGTAACTGTGACTTTATTCAACAATGAATACTAAAATTGAATACAAACATTTCAGCATTAACATACAGAGTGACCACGGATGGGGTGATGAAGAGAAAAAACTTTCTTAATACTCATTTGAAAAAAGGCATTCTTTATAAACAACTTTGCTTCTCGAAAAACTCCAGAAACCACACAAAAATATCAGATATACAGGGTATTCATAATTATCCAAAAATCCTAATAAAAAAATTAATAAATCAAAGAGCGAAAAATGAAACATAAAATCAAGACATAAAGTTACTCTGCGTAGCTGCCATCCATCTTCCGACAATTTTCTGTTTTTTTTTTTTTTTTAATAATTCTGCGTTGACTTAGTTTCCAGCCCTTTTTCCTGTAGTATAGCTTCAGAAGGACTGTGTGATTGACTGTGTGAAGCATAAGTAGACATCCTTTCTCATGTCTCGATATTTTTGGTGGACTATTATTGACAAGCTGGCCCGTGCTTGTTCCAAGGCTTTCTCGAAATCCAAACTGGGTACCTACTTGGCTCATCAAGCTTATTAATCTGAACTCGTTACACTTTTTAGTGTTTGCTTTCTAAAGGAGGGCAACAAACATGGAGGCAAGCCAATATTGGCTATCTGCTTGACTTTCTATATTAACTGGAATAGTGGTTCTAAGTTATCTTCCTCTATCAACTTTATAGTTTCTTTGTGGACTTCATGTGGGCCGGTTGTTTTTCTGTAATTTTGGATTTTAAATATTTTTTTTCTGCGACGGGCTATAAGTTTGACCTTTTTTCTCCGTTGACAGGTAGAAAAATGCCTCATTATATGAGCTGCATCTTATCGGGGAAATAAATGAATTAGCAGGGAAATAAATGAGTACTTATTTCCCCGAAATGGCGGCTTAGGTATAGCTACTATTAACACTCAGATATCATTAAATTTATATCAAATATACGTAAAGGAAAGTTACCTTATTATCCAAATGGCAATTATTAAGGGAATTTTCATAATAATCACTACCCATATTATTAAATGAATATTAAACCTGATTCCTAACAAAAACACACACCAAAAAAAAAAAAAAAAAAAACCTGCTACCTACTACTGAAAACTAACAATTACTCCCCACAATAATTATTCACCACCATTACAATAACAATACTTTTACAATCATATTATCATACAATAAAATACACGTAACAAACACAATAATGAAATATAATAAACAAAATCAGACACATAAAATGTCATCATCAAGATCAAAATTAATTTACTTATATTTTTTCTAAAATTTAAATTTAAAAACACACCATTTACGACATTTTAATATAATAATTATGATTTTTTTAAGTATTTTTAAGTTTTTACATGTTTTTTACATTTATTTATGAGTGAACAAGAGACCAATCGGTCTCGAAACGTTTCATTTGTATAAAAATATTTTTGAAAAATAGTATTTTAAAATCGAACCTAAAACCCAAAACAAAGAAGAACATTTAACAACTACTAAGAAACAAGGTTCAATAAAAATAATCAAACATATTATTAAATTCACTCATCGAAAACTAACAAGAATCTTTGCAAAACTGTCTTCAATTTTAATTACATTAATATGACGTTTATGAAATAATTAAATCGTTTCGTTACCCAGGCAACGTCAATTACGATAAAAGACAGTTTGAAAATCCAAGTTTAACATAAATCATTTTCCCGACATAATTTTCAGTTATCTAACTACGTTTTTCGACATTCTAACACTGATATTTCTTCTCGCAGAAAAAAATTGTATATTACACACGAGAAAAAAGTGCGATTTTAGCTCTCGATGTGTTTGTCCCCTCCGCTAAACACGTCAGGGACGAAATCACATCTCGAGCTAAAATCATCACTTTTTTCTCTTGTAAAATAAATAACTATAACTCAAGTATTAGTTAATATTGTATATAATAATTAGACAAATTAACAGCAATAATAACAACTAATACCAGGAGAAAAATGTTTGATTTCAATAAAATTTTTGTCACATTGTTTTTATATTTTTCGTGCAAAGCGTATTCGACGCGAAGAAACCATCTAACAAGTAGTTCAAGTATATTTTCTATAATGAAAAATGAACATCAATTAGGTAAGATTTAAAATCTATTGGGTCACAAAAAATGTTTATTTCTAATTTAATTAGGGGTAAAAAACCCAAGAAAATAAATTCTCCGCCTCTGGCATATGAAAAAAAGTAAGTTAGCCTTAAAAAAGTAGATAATATCAATGATAAGATCTGTACAAAAGCTGAGTTCTGTATCATATTATACGGTTCTCGGGAAATCTTAAAAAAAAAAATGGGAATATATTTTTTTGACACACGGTATCTCAAAAACGGTGCATTTGCAGTCACACGGTCATACGTAATGGAATTTTTATGTTTATCTTTGATCAAAGAATCTGCCATTAAATTTTATCGAAATATTAAACTTATCGGATCCTAGGCTGATGGAGCGTTTTATAGACAGGATTCCCAGAATTTTATAGCTGTTGATAATACTAGTAACACATTCATATCCATACGATCATGCAATATGCAAAAATCACATTGTCTGGCATCATAAAAAATGTACGATATAGTTGCACTTATGTAAAAAAACAATTTACATTTCATAAAACATACGAAGGACTACACAGCATTCTATATGAGTTTATATGATCACTTATTAATATAACAAAAATTATTATTATTATCTTCAAAAAATGTTTTAATAATATTCAGTTTAAATTTCCGGAAACTGGGAGATTTTTGATATTTTTCATCATTTTGACGCCAGCAAGTAGTATATTGTTAAAAACAATGTTTATCCATTTCTAACCAGAACATAATAATCTGTTCTAGCTATATTATGCACTTGTTTTTTCTGGCTTCATATTAAATTATTATGTCTTAACTTAACGACATCACCCATACCTACTCTTTTGCATAATATACAATACCTACCGTAGTCCATCCATAAAGTAATAATGCCATTTCCCAGAATTCCCAGAAATGTATTCCTAGATGATGAATTATTTAAGAGCAAATAATGAACTGAAAAAATATGCTTTTTGAACAACAAAGCTTTAGAACTTTTCGTTCTAAAGAAATAAAAAACCACAAGAATGAATGAAACGCAAACATAATAATAGCTAATAGGAACGTAAAATGGAATTTTTTTCCATTATTTCTGTGAGAAGTGGAAAAGCTGAAGGTGTGATTATCGCATGTACAGTCAACACATTTCGATTTTATCAGTCATGGAGAGATATATGCTAAAAAAATATTCTAAATTTTTTATTTATATTTTTGTGTAGAAAAGGTCACTCTACTGTCGACAATAAAATCGTTTAACTATTGAGTTAGAAATATATGATTCGTTCCGAGTGTTGCTGCTATTTTTTGATAATATTGGGATTCCGATTGAATCTATTCTTCTTTATGAAAAAACTTCCAGGCCAACCGACCATTTATAGTATTATAAGACTGCATGGGTCATACCCTATCTCAAATACTCAATATTGGGTGCCACACTCCTTTAATATCAATTAATCATTTCGGAAATTTTATAGCACCGCTCATTATAGACCTCACTGTACGCAGATAACTCGACTCTTTTCATAAAATTAAGCTCCAATATTTATTTCTTGTTAACCTAAAAAATATATTATCACAAGAAAAATACATAATAGCCCCCAAAATTAAAACGAAGACAATTTGTAGAAGAAATAAATAAGTACGTACCTAGATGTAATTTTTGAGGCCCAACTCTAATGGAAAAGCCACATCCTCACCTTGAGGAATGCACTCATGCTCGAAATCTATTAACCTCCCCAAAAAATGAGAATGAAAAAAAGTGAAGGAAATACCTCACAACTCTCAAAACCTCAAAACAATCCATCAAAATTTGAATTTGAAAAAGAATGAGTTTACAGGAACGAAAAATTATCCGCTGTAAATTCGTGTTTCCTAAGTGTTTCGACTAATTTTTGTGCGAGTTGGTGTACTAGGGCCGAAGGGGGGGAACATAAAACACACGGAATCGAACACAATCCCCACAGCTTTTGGATTGGCCATAGCAAATGGAGGCTAAAAGGAAAACTATAAAAAGAATTGTTATTAGTTTTCTATTATGAAGGGGGTGAGGGATTTTTTTAAACAACCGAAAGGTTTTTTCAAGTTTTTTCAAGTGTTATCTTACAGTGTACTTGAAACTTTTATACAAGGTGTTGAAAATTATCAGATTTTTCAAGTTACGTCTTCATCGTATGATAGTACATAGCAAGTTGAAATGAGAACATGCTAGCCTTTTTCTGATATCTTGAGCCGTTTTTTTAAATATAAGCAACTTTGGAAAGTGAAAATGGGGTTTTTCACTTGTTTGTGACTCATAACCTACTCAATTTAAACTGGAACTGTAAAAATCGTTCTTAGTGGACTCTCTCAGGGAATTTATTAAAACATTTATTATTAAGTATTATTAAATAAAATATAATATTAAATAAATACATTTATTAAATATTAAAACACAATAATATAAAGTTAAAAAAAATAGACAATGTCGTCAAAATACTAAGTCGAAAATCTTGTATAATTTTTTGTACATCAATAGAAAGTTAATTAAGTTATAAAATTGAACTGTTTTTTATTATTTTTCAAAACTCACACTTAGGGAGTTATTGGGGGTACCAGAACTTTTTCAACACTCTGTATAGCAGTCAGCTAGACAATTTCGGATCTTGTTACAATATTACTGTTCAAAAAGAAATCTAAAATACTTTAAAATGATTCATCCAATTCAAAAAAAAAGTTCATATTTAAACTTGAATAAACGTAGCTGAGATACTTCAGAGATGTAAAATAGGACGCCAATGTCCTCTTGGTGTGTGCTGCTCGTCTGTCAATTACAGTTTGCATGTCATTTGAGAGCGTCCCGACGACGGTTTTGATGCTTCTCGAACCAGTCATACTAGCCACGGCTCACTGGAACTGTGAAATGAAGATTCACGATAGAGAGTGATCGAATTTAACGATATAAGTTCCAACAAAGCTATACCGATCCCCTTGGGGAGACGCTTATTTGGTTAGGGTGATAATAGACCACATCTTGGCAATGCTTTCTCTAACGGAAAATTTATTGTGTGGAATTTCAGGATTTGTAAAATGGGAGAAAACATGAAGGGCAATTTATCACCTTTATGTATTAAGAGTGACAAATTGAATTTAGTATAGTGAGTTTACTCTACAGAAATGAAACCAAATGAAAATACTAAACTCATGCAAGAAATTGCTACCTATTTCTCCTGATATGATATTCTATCTGTAACTGAGGAAGAAAACTTTGCTCTCTCTGCAAAATTTCATTATCAAAACGAATAAAAATTATCAAAATGACGGATCTGCCACAAAGTAAACAGGAATGTTTCATTGGCCTAAGCACCATAGGGATTTCAAATAAAAATTGGCTTTTCTATGCCTACATCTTTTAAGAATAAATGTTATAATAATAATTTGTTAAGATCCAAAAGCTAATTCTGTTGCTGGAATTTTATTTTTAGTTTGTTTTCAAAAGGTTTTCATTTGTGACGTCATGTTTATCATTGCCTTTACATTAATAATAATTAAGAATAACTTAAATGACGAAAATTACATCACAACGATATTGGTGTCATGTATTGTAAACTCCTCATCGATTTTCTAGGAAATAATGTCTCAATAGAATTAGAATGTAACCGTAGCAACGAATGCATCTTTCCAAAATTTTTCTTACGTTTGTTCATATTTTTTTTGGGATCCACTCACATGGTACATACCTCCAGGAACATTTAAATAATTTTATTTCATTTTCAGGGCTGCGTGGCTATAATCAGCATGACATGGATAATGTCCGTCAGTCTCTTTGCTGTACTCTCGCTGCCCCGTGGAGGATACTACTTCAACCCTACCGGTATGCTGGCCTGCGAGCCATTCTACAGAAGAGCCTCGGTTCGCATCCTGGCAGCTTGCGGTTTCTATTTTCCCACTACTATGATCCTGATGTACTGTTATGGGTCAGCCTTCCATGTGAACCGACTGGGGTTGAAGAAGAGGCCGGTCAGTAGGTGTAGTAACTTTAGCACTGTGACGACGTCCATAGCTGGCAGTGAGGGAAATGTGGAGAAGGTACGAAAAAACTTTTTTTGTCATTATCTTTGTTTATTATTATATCTTTTGTATAACTAATTAATTATTGCTAATTTGTCATCACTTAAAAAACAAGGTGAGAAAGATCTAACTACAACATTGATCCATTACAAGAACAATTTGCTTATAAGGTCTTAAATAATTAGCTGGTAATTTAAATGCATAAATAAACATTTCTGGTAGGTACCTACATTCGAAAACTATAGCACTGATGAAGCAAAACATATGGCAACAATTCAAGGGATTATTTCCAGAATGTTCCAGAACATTCAGCCATCTGAAACAAAGTAGAGGACCAAGAAAGGTCCTCAACAAAGTGAGAACGGCAGAGAAGAACGATAGAAGATAATGTGCTGCAAATATGATCGAGGAAATTTCGAGTTCTGACGTTAATTCCTGCGGATTTTCCTCAACGTACTGGATTTTGTCAATCGTTGTTGCAACTAATATTGATTCAAAATCCTAAAATTCTGCCGTAATTTTTATACCAATAAAGCTTTCAGAATATTAAATAAGAAATTTCCGCCCTTTCCCCCTCCTCCGTCCTCCATGTAGCTGTAAAATTATAATAAGGAACTATTATTTCTTATTGCAGATTCTGATTTTCCGACCAAAAAAACGTAGCATTTACCTCCAACATTTTTTTTCGATTCATCACAGATGACGCTGTTATCGACGAAATTATTATTACTGAAATTGAACGAAAAATCCATGAATTGAGAAAAATATTTCAGACACATTTTACGTATTTTTAGCTATAAAATCCTAATTTGCAATAAAAAGTAGGTGGGTTCCCAACTAAAATTTCAAATTTCTTCCAGCCTCACCTGCATAGACGAGGAAGGGAGGGGGGGGGGGGATTTCCTATGTATTTTCGGTCGTAAAATCCGGATCGGCAAAAAAGTGGTTTCTGATTTGAAATTTGAGATTTCAGCCCCTATCCTCTCTAGAGCTCTTAAAAAAAGGATAACTAGTAGAATATTCAATTCACCCGGTATACAAACGTTACACCAACATAAATCTATTTAGTCGGTTATGATGCATGGAGCTTAGGGATAAGGATGTGCAAGCAGGGCCAGGGCGACAGCGGTATAATCATTTCCTCCCCTCATTATGTTGCATTGTCTTAACTAGCAGTTGTGGCTCATTTTGAATGAGTTTATAGTTCTACTTAACAGAGACGATAATCCCTTGTTCTAACCACTCTCTAACCACTGTCAAAGTCTGCTCGTTTTTTTTTTTATGATTATACTTTTAGGTTTCACAAGATAAAATTCACTTTTTAAAAAACTAATATTTATTAAGTTCCGATTACAAACTATAATTTCATCGAGAGAGGCATAAGATGGTAAAGCCGAACAACTACTGACTGTACATCGAGTGCGTAAGAGAATTTATAACTTCTTGATGTAGACATTATACAGGATACATATGGGAGCCAACCCTCCTTGTAGGGTAGTCACGTAGGCACGAAGTGCCTGATGCATGCAACTGGTTAGTAAGAAATGACAATAAATTATCAATAACATAAATAATTAAATACAGAATAAAGTTGTTTTAATCTGGTAGATGGCTGCTAGACCCTTTCAAAGGAAGTTTATAGTATATTGCATCAAACAGGGTGCGGGCAGGCAACGACCAGATAAATATTTAAGAAATGTGTTTGTTCAACAACAAACTTTGTTAAGGAGTAACAAATTTGTTTATAAGAGGACTCTCACGAATGTTAATGATGAACTAAATTTGAATACATAATTCTATGAGTCTTAATATGCTAAATTAATAATAATTCTACTTGATAATAACTAATTATTGTTCTTGCACATACACGTTAATGTTTTCACACATAACACCTCCCGGCGAAGTTGGAAATTATAGAGAATTAGAATTTCCTCGATGAGTGTGATGTCTTGCGTGGCATCGCGTTCGTCGATAATGGGGTTACTTCTTGTTGGAACGATATTTCATCTAGGGCGTGAATCGAGGTTCTGCTTGAATGGCGTCTAGTAACTGGTGACTGTACATTGCAGTAATTAAAGATTTGTGCACAGCAACCTGGTCGTTTATCGTTTCCATCATCGTCAGAACCGGAACTTTTGAAGTACCCAATAAGATGACGTAGTATTCCGCATTTACGGCAGCACCACCAAGTGAGGATGAGAGAGAATGCAATGATTGTTAGAATGGCAAAGGTACCCAGATGTTTCGTTGCAAAGGACTGTTTACCAAGTTGGTTTAACATGTCTTCTTGTTCCGCAAGTTTGTGAGAGGCGGTATTTAGTTCATCTAGGTTTATGTTGTTAATTTTGATCATTTTTAACTTGATGGGATCATTTTTCTTAATGCCCTCGCAGCAATCGAAAGGAACTTGAGGGATGATGTCGTTTTCAGAGTAGTTGGATGACTTGTCTTCTTCTGCATACAACTGCGTGGCTCCAACGTAGGCACTGCATTTTGGTTGCATTGTTATTATTGAACTCTGCTTGATAATTTGAGTTCTGGTAGCATCGGTCGGGCAGGTGGAGACAATTGGGAGTCGATTTGATATGACAGCGATCCATTTGTTCTTCTTTAGTTTAATTAAGTTGTAGTCTTCAAATTGCATGACGACAGGCTTGCAATTGTTTGTGGAGAGTTTCGCAATCAATTCGATTTCGCATGGGGGATTTTCTACAGATAGTGGGACTACATTTTTGCAGAGTGATGTATTATCGTCTATCTCCTGGCATTGGTTTATGTTACTTAAACGTAAGTATTGTCTGTTGTCCTTTGACAACCCTATGTATTTTGATTCCGGTAGAATTGCATGAAATGTATCTGTGGTCACACCTCTTGTAGGAATAGAATATAAGTGATAGGTTGAATATAATTCATTTGAAACTAATGGAATTTGTAAAATAAAGACTAATCTTTTATCGGTCTGGAACGCTTCAAGGTTAATAACATCTATAATTTTTGGCAAGTTGTTATAATTAGGCTGCACAGGTAAGTTGTTATGTTCTAAAGATTTTGAAATTAAAACAAGCTGATCCATAAGCTCATCTGATTTTATTATGGAAGGATGAAGAACCTTAAGTTTTGCAAATGTAAGGCTTTCGGTAATGTCTTTGAGTTCGCTCTCGATTAAGACATATGATTCTAGTAAACTTTCGCAAATACCGATAAGATTGATTTGCTTTTCGAGAAGTCTCTTTTCATCTGAAAAGTTGCCTATGGCAAGCTGTATCTGGACTAAATCTTCATTAAGAGTTTGTTCGTCTATTTGCAAGTTTCTGACACTAGTATTGAAGGTTTTGATAGTAGCTGACACGATTTGGATCTGATTTCGCAATAGCTCTTGTATTTCAACGTCATCTTTTTCTAGCTTGTCTATGCATTTATTATAATATTCGCCATCGGACGCATCAAGATTACCTGTTATCGATTTCCAAATTGAACCGAGTCCATTTAAAATGCCTCGTTTGGATCTCTTAGGTGTCTCGAGCATTACATTTCGGAAAAGATAATTAATTCGGCTAGAAACTGCATCTAGCGTCTTGTAGTGGGCTCTCATGGAGATCGCAAAGGAGTTCTGTTCATGAGAATTATTGGGGGAGTATAAACTTTGCGAGAGCGTATCTAGAATTAATTCGTTGTGATTAAATGCATCGTATATTAAAGATAGATCTTTATAAACTAATAATTTCCAGTGGTCGTTTGATATTTTTATATCGTTTTCCCTTTCATAATATAATCCCACGGTGTTTTCGACTGGTGAGATGGTGACCTGAGTTTGGGTTACTGTCCAGAAGATGGACCTGCAACAACAGATTCGTTGTCAGGGCTTATTAAATCTGATAATGGTTCGTCGTCAGATGAACTAAAATCATCGTCGGAGATATAAGGCTTGATTTTGTCGATATTGATTATATATTTCCTAGAATTTAACTTAAGTTCTATGTTACGTTCATTTACTAGACGCAGGATTTTGTATGGCCCTGTATAGCGGGGGGAATGTTTCTTTTTGGGAATATTTTTCAAATATACTAGTTGTCCTACCCTGTATTCTGGTAAGGCATTATGAACATGACTGTCAAAACGATCTTTAGCTTTTTGTTTTGAGAAGGTGATGTTGTTCTGAATTTTAGGGTAGAAATGGTTAGACCATGTTTTCATTTCTTCAATTTCTAGATTGGTGATCGCGGCATCGTTTGACGCGCTAATAAAATTTCTAGTAACGTCTAAATGACCAAAGATTGTTTCTTGGGGAGTGAACCCTGTTGAACTATTTTTGCTGTTGTTATATGAGCTGATAATTAAAGGGATAGCGTCGATTAAATTATCATTTGGGTTATCATTAGAAAAGCATCTTAGACTGTCAGCGAGGGTAGCATGAAATCGTTCAACGCTGCCGTTGCTCTGGGGGTGGTCTGAGGCGCTGAATGTTAATTTTATATCGTAAAGTTTACAAAATTCTTTAATGATATTATTATTAAATTCGCTGCCTAAGTCTGTGTGTATTCTTTTAGGAATGGGAAAGTGTTGAAAATAAATTGCGAGTTTTCTTTTCACGGTCGAACCTGTTTTGTCTTCTAGTTCGTATATCTGAGCGAATTTAGAAAAATCGTCAATAATAGAGAGGAATGAGTGTTTATCATAATCGAAGGTGTCAATGTTTATGCGTTCGAATGGTCTATTGGGGGTTTCTGTTAATACAAGAGGATAATCTAGGTTTTTACGATTTATTTTCGCTTTCGTACATGTTTCGCATGATTTTACAAAATTCATCACGTCCTCTCTCATGTTTCGCCAATAATATTTTAGCTGAAGTTTTCTAAGGGTTTCATTGATGCCTTTATGGAAGTTCTGAGGGTCCAGGTGAATCATTTTAATTATCGCTTTCTTTTCGTCCTTAGGAGGATCTCTAACTATTACGTCATGGCAAATGACAAATTTAACATTTTTATCTTGGAAAACTTGACTTAAAATTTTAGGTAGCGCGACGTTTTTCATTGCTGGCAAGTAATAGGTATTGTTTTCAGGAAGAAAGTCTGCAACTGCGAGAAATGCTCGAAAATAGCACGGATTAAAATCGCGTGGTTCGCGTTCGATTAAGTAAAACTTTTTGTTTTTGTTCGTCATACTGTGTTTTATTTCGATTTTGTCTGTAAAAGTGAAGTCGTCGTCGTTTATGTCCTCCCGTATTTTGTTCCAGATTCGTAAGTCTTCGTTTGATCTAGGATTGTTTGGCATGCAGAAAATTACATCGTGAAAACTCCTATGAAAAATTGAGTGGTTCGAGTGATTTATTTTCTCGTAACTGACATGAATGTTTTCTATGTAGTTTTGCCACTTTTGCGGCGTGGTAAGAGCTTTAATTTCGTCTTCCAATCGAATTACATTTATAGCAATCCGAGACAAGGCGTCTGCGTTGCCGTTTTTCTTGCCTGGCTTGTAAATTATTTCGTAATCATATTCTTCCAGTTTGAGTCTCCAGCGACTCAATCTAGAACCTGGATCTTTGACAGAAAACAGCCACTCGAGGGGTTTATGATCTGTTACGAGCTTGAATCGACGACCGAATAGGTAAGGGCGGAAATGTTTGACTGACCACACTATTGCTAGTAATTCGCGGTCAATTACGGAATACCTAGTTTCTGCGGGGTTGAGACTTCTAGAAGCATAGGCGATTGGAAGATCTTTACCTATAGGGCCTTGTGAGAGGACAGAGCCGATCGCGAAGGCACTTGCATCGGTAGTTAAAATAAACTCTTCGTCGAATTTTGGGTACTGCAAAATTGGGGCTTCCGTGAGAATCTTTTTGCAAGTCTCGAATGCCTTCACGCATGAATCACCAAACGTGAAAGGGACTTCTTTCTTTAGGAGATTTGTCAGGGGTTTTATGATTTTGGAATAATCTTTTACAAACCGACGGTAGTAACCGGTTAGGCCCAGAAATTGTTTGACTTCCTTAGTGTTTTTAGGTTGCGGAAATCGTTGGACTACATCTATTTTTGAGGGGTTTGGCTTCACCCCATTTTCGGTGATCAAGTGCCCAAGGTATGCAACTTCCTTCCTGAGGAACTCGCACTTGTCAGGCTGAATTTTGAAATTTGACTGTCGGAGTCTTTTGAAAACATTCTGAAGTCTTTCAATGTGTTCCTCGAGGGTGCTGGAGTAGATTATGATGTCATCCATATAGACGAGACATTGTTCACCTTGGAGACCTGTCATAACGTTATCCATAACCCTTTGGAATGTCGATGGCGAATTTTTCAAACCAAAAGGCATACGCATAAATTCAAAATGACCATTTTCAACCGAGAAGGCAGTTTTGGGAATATCCTGAGATAGAACTTCTATTTGGTGAAAACCGGACGCTAAATCAACCGTAGTGAAAAATGAACATTTACCTAGTTGGTCGAGAATATCGGAAATAATTGGCAGAGGATATTTGTCATTGACCGTTAGTTCATTGAGTTTCCTGTAATCAATGACGACTCTCCATTTTTGGACGCCAGAGGCGTCTAATTTTTTCGGGACGACCCATACAGGAGATGACCAGGGGGAGACAGAGGGCCGAATGATGCCTTGGTCAAGCATAGTTTGGATTTGAGATTTAACCTCCTGTTTGTGAATTTGAGGGTAGCGATAAGACTTCGTGAAAACAGGTTTGTTGTTATCCGTGTTGATCTCATGCTTGATAGCGTTAGTAAATGACAGTTTGTCACCATCTAAGAAAAATATGTCTGAGTACGAAATGCACAGGTCTTGGATGAGTTGGGTTTCTTCCTGGTTTAAATGTTCCAACCTGAGATTTTTAAGAACCGTATCTATTCTGGACTGGTCCATAGAACTATTTTCAGAACTGTCGATTGAAAATACCTCGGTCTCTTCAAATTTTTCCAATTCAATTAGAGGGAGTTTTATTTCGATATCTGATGTAGAAATGTTTATAATAATGGAGGTGATAAACGAATCCTTGTCGACACGTACAAGGGCGCTTGGGATTCGCACCGTTTTTCCGACGTCTATGCGTGGACAAATAGCGGATTTGTAATTGCAAGGAGTGCTCCTCATTCGTACGTACGATATGGTGCGAGCGGGAATTTGAACAATGTTTTGAGCGGACTCAGTGACTGGTCTGGCACCAGGTGAGATTCGCGAACTAGTGTCAATCGCTTGCGACTGAGAGTTTGCCAATTTCTTGGCGAGAGAATTTTGCAGCAATTCACCATTACTGTGGAAATTGCCAGAATTCGAATTGAGTTTACACTGAACGGGAGCCGAACTATCGGCTGCTTGTCCCTGGTGTTCACGCGAGCTAACGTGGGTTTTTCCTGGGACGGCTTCAGGGTTTTTGAAATCCCTTACCAAAGGGATATTGCGGAAGTTGGTATGTAATATTCTATTGGGTATATCAATAGTGCAATCATATTGTTGTAAGAAATCCAGGCCTAAAATTCCGTCATGTCGAATATTTAAATTATGTACATATATTTTATGGGGAATGCTTGCATTAGGATTAGGTAAATATGTATAGCTTTGAGAAACAAAAATGTCTTGATTAGAAATGCCATGTATAATAATATTTTCTGAGCAGAGTTTACTGTGATCACGTATGACGTGGGGTTTGCAGAGTGAAATAGCGGCACCGGTGTCTATGAGGAATTTATTACCGGCTTTATCTTCGATAAAAAATAAATTATCAGAATTTGTGTTTAAAATACCAGCTCTTCGAATGGATTTACTAGGGAATTCACGACCGGGCAATCTTGAGAGTTCGGAGACAGATCGCCCGTTTCTGTCTCCTCGTGGGAGTTTAAATGGTTGATTGTTGGGTTCCTCTGAATGACAGGTGTTCTCTCAAAAGGCGGGTTATGATTGTTATTTCGAAAGTTTTGATTTTGATTAGTGAAGGGTGGCCTAGGAGCGTATTGCGGATTATTTTGCGGTTGCCTAGGGATATTTTGAAAATTTTGTTGTTGCTGGTTGTTATAGGTTCTTTTTCGACATTCTGTTATTAAGTGACCCTGATTTTTGCAATAGTTACAAAATTTTGTGTCTTTTCGCTGGTCAGAAGAAAAGTTTGATTTCGGGACGATCCTTTGAATAGTTTTTGAGTCTTTTGACGAATTTTTATTCCTCAAATAATAAATATTTTCCTCCTCAATTATGAACTGAACTGCCTCGTCAATTGACTGTGGTCTTTGTGCACGAATAATCGAACCTATCGGATCACCAAGTCCAGCTAGCACTGTTTTTAGACCGATTCTTTCATGAGACTCATTTAGAGCTTCTTTAGTTCTAGCGTCAATATCTTCATCTAAAGCTACCGTGTTTCTTAGTTTTGTTAATAAATTTTCGATTCTTTGCACGAAGGCTCTGGGTGTTTCGGAGGACTTTTGAATACAGGTAGTTAAATCCCTCAGCAAGGATTCAGTGTCCCTACAATCTCCAAAATGACCTATTAGCAATTGCCTAATGCTGTTCCAATCGTTGAGACTTCTCGAAGAGATAAACTGTCTAGCTTTTCCTAATAATTTATTTTTTAGAATTAGCAGAAAACCTGGCATGATGCCGTCGTCGATTTGACCGACAACGAATTCGCAGGCGGAAATAAAATCGCTAAGGGTGGCTTGGTCGCCGTCGTATTCAGGAATCAGAGAACTTAGGGATTGCAGCAGTTTTAAATTGTCAACAAAATTATTAGCATTTTCGTTTGCCATCTTGTAAGTAAGTGAGTTATATGTAGGTATAGGTATAAAATTAAAATGCAGGCGTTTCCGCAGTAAATATGAAAAGTGTCAATACCAATAATACATGTAACCTATAATAATTTATGTGACGTTCTTAAGGTTCAAGGGGCCTGTTCAGTTCTAATTACATGCAATATAAAAATAGGAAACATAGGAATTAGTAGGTAATAATGATTCAGAGAGCTGCTAGATCATGTGTAATATTTAACTTAACAAGCCAAAAATAGGATGCGATGAACGGTGAGCGTTATTCAATAATTATTATTGTCGTTGTGATATAGATGTCAAATAATTTAACGACTCGATAAAATTATAGTTGATTATTTTACAAACTTTGTCACGATATTAACTGCGAGAAAACTTAATTTTGTTTAATCGGAAAAAGAAAATTTATTTATTTATTTATTCAATATTAGTATATAAAAAATTTTTTGTAGTAAGTAAGTGCACTTTTCTCGTAACCTAGAAATTTGATTCTATGTAGAATTGAACATAATAAGAAAGTTTTGACCTTTCTTAAATAATTTTAAACATGTAGGTATAGCAACTCGCAACCACAAAAGCAATTCGAAAAAAATCAAAATACAGGGGATGTAAAGAATGCAAACACTTACAGTAACAGCCCTCGAAGTTGGAGCTTCATTAGTCCGTCAAGATGAAGTACTGGAGTACAAAAGTGTCTTCTCAGGAGAGGGGCCGCTGAGTTTTCACTTTTCTTGAAATCCTACTGACTGCGCCAATTTTAGGTTTCACAAGATAAAATTCACTTTTTAAAAAACTAATATTTATTAAGTTCCGATTACAAACTATAATTTCATCGAGAGAGGCATAAGATGGTAAAGCCGAACAACTACTGACTGTACATCGAGTGCGTAAGAGAATTTATAACTTCTTGATGTAGACATTATACAGGATACATATGGGAGCCAACCCTCCTTGTAGGGTAGTCACGTAGGCACGAAGTGCCTGATGCATGCAACTGGTTAGTAAGAAATGACAATAAATTATCAATAACATAAATAATTAAATACAGAATAAAGTTGTTTTAATCTGGTAGATGGCTGCTAGACCCTTTCAAAGGAAGTTTATAGTATATTGCATCAAACAGGGTGCGGGCAGGCAACGACCAGATAAATATTTAAGAAATGTGTTTGTTCAACAACAAACTTTGTTAAGGAGTAACAAATTTGTTTATAAGAGGACTCTCACGAATGTTAATGATGAACTAAATTTGAATACATAATTCTATGAGTCTTAATATGCTAAATTAATAATAATTCTACTTGATAATAACTAATTATTGTTCTTGCACATACACGTTAATGTTTTCACACATAACAATACAACCACTTTCTACTCTATATCGTTATGTCCTCTTATATTATAGACGTCATATTGATCCCTTTCGTGCTCACCCTCGAAATGTGCGGTTTTAAGTGGACAGGGAAATTCGCATCCGGACTGTATTTTTTCAAATACACTAACGGTGGAGTGCTAGAACGTCAATTACAGATCTGCCAGATAATTACTGATTTTAAAATGCCCTGTATTGTCAAAATGTTGGTCTGATATTGCTGGAAATAAACTCTACCCCCTTTTAGAAGAGTTAATTACTGATAAAAAATGAAAGACCATTCAAAATATTCACCCAATTTTCAAAATTTGCAATTTAAAATCAATAATTATCTGACAAATCTTTAATTAGCGTTCTAGCACTCCACCCTAAGTATACTACGCACAAATGAATCTGTCGCACCCCAAAATTACGCCTGATTACGATTGGGGATATTTTAGAAATTCGCAAAGGATTTCGTTTTGGTTTTCCCATCTCAGCAGTCATATTCTTCATTTTCCTACTTTATTAGAGCTAACATAAAAAGAATAATGTGAAGACGTGCAAAATCACTCCCCGGTTTTCGTACCCCCGTTTTCCAATTTTTTATTTTTTTTGATGTTTTGATGAGTAATTTCGAAGCTTGATGTCTCACTTCGAAATGGTTTTCAGGTTTTCAATTTAACACCTATATTTACAGGGTGATCCCAGGAAATTAACTGTTTGCTCTTAAGTGGATAACTTTTCTCCTCGTCAACCGATTTTCGAAACTTTAGTCTCATTGAAGATAAAACTTTAGACAACAGATTCCAGGAACGAAAATTGACTAAGGACCAACATTGAAAACAAAAGATTGCATAAAAAATTACTCAAATTTAATTTTTTTCTGGAAACAGGTTTTGGGAAAAAAACTGAATGAAAATCAATTTGTTTCCTAACAAGTCTTCATTTGTGAACAATTTAACAATTTTCTTGCTGACATGAGATGAAAATATTGAAACAACATCGAAATTACATCTCCATGTTTTCAGGTAGGACCAGCGGTCTTTTTTACCTGAAAATGGTTTACAACCATCATTACGAAATTTCCAAAAGTCTGTAGCTCGCTTGAGTCAAGTTTATTGTTACAATTTTCGTAACGAGGGTTACGAATCATTCTCAGGTAAAAAAGACCGCTGGTTCTACCTGAATTTCGATGTAATTTCGATGTTGTTTCAACATTTTTCATCTCACGTCAGCAAGAAAATTGTTATGTTGTTCACAATTGACGACTAATTCGGAGACAAGTTGACTTCCTCCCAAAACATATTTCCAGAAGAAATTTAAATTTCAAATAATTTTTTATGGGCTCTTCTGTTTTTAATGTTCGTCCTGAGTCAATTTTCTTCCTGAGTCCGTCCTCGGATTTTCTTGCCTGAAGTTTTAGCTTTAATATGAGGCTAAAATTTCCAAAATCGATTGGCGGGGAAAAAAATATTATCTTTCAAGAGCAAACAGATTTTTTCGACATCACTTTTAACTATTGCCTGATTTACGTATTCATTGACGAAACTATTATTTTCTAGAGAATTGGCGTTTATTTTACTAGATGCTGGAAAACCCGGTAAAAAAGCCTAAGTAAAAACATACTAGTACCTAGTCAATACTATGATACGAGTATTATGTCATCATTATAGGCACGTGTGATAATGGATGGAGTTACGACAGTAAAAAGTTGATGTGATGCTTTTTAACGTAGGCACGAAAAAAATATTACATATAGCCATTGTCAGCTTATTCTAAAAATCAAGCGGAGGGCATAATTTTATATCGTGTATACTCACTTCGGGCGTAATTTTCACTTGTGAAGTTGATTGAATCCCTTATGTAGGGACTCTAAAACGCTTACCGCACTGCAGTATTTCATGTTTTATCTCTCCCTCTTGTGAGCATACATTCATATACCCAAAATCCTTTAATAAATGCAAAAATTATGGAATCTGTACAGTACCGCTCGATTTAATAATTTACGCATTACTAGAGATAGAGACGCTGTACAAAAAATTGCTTTAGCCAGTTTTAAAGCGAATTATGCAACCATAATTTCAAGAAAAAATGTCACAAACTCTAGGAAATAATTAAGCCAAATTTTCAGGGTATAGCCGATTTTATTAGACTAAATTCTTTATCAAATTTTCCGATTAGATAAATGTATTTCTCTAATAAGAATTTTATTTTTCTTTCGATTCTCATAAGTAAAATGACTTTTCTTAACGTCGTTTTCTCTCAAACGATATACTTTTTATGTAATTCTTGATAATGTTTTAATATTAAAAAAGGCGACGTTCCAAGAGTTCGGCTCAGTAGGTACATATTTTTTATTAGATCGCTTACATATAAGGTATTAAGGGCATGTTAAAAGTAATCCTCTACATAAGTTCTTATCTTCTCATTTTTGCTTGATTTATTTAGGAAATTTCTAAAGCTTATAAGAAGATAAGATTTCACCGGACCGCGTCCAAGGATATAAGTTAGTCCCGACATCGAAAAAATCCTCCGCTGAGCCGTGAAAGCAGAAAGTCAACAAATTGTTACCAAATTAATCAGATTTACTCCATTAACCAGTGATATGTTGGATCAGATGTCCAATATACCGGATTGCAGATTTATAACGAATCATTTGCTCGACTCATCATCCCCTACTGATGGATTTCAGTGCATGGCCCAGCTGGAAGTCAATAAAACAACACGCCAAAAGCAGAGAGACGATTTTTAGGGTTGTCGGCTTTGGTTATAAAATACTCCCTTTCCAGAAGGATTCACTCGAAAGGTTTTATTAGTCCAGAAGTCGATAATGTAAGCTCGATATCTCTATCAACCTCTCTGGTTACGTATATCTTATCCGAGATCTCAAATCGTGAAGATTTCAACGACATCCATCTGAAGCCGACACTATTTTATCTAGTAAAATTGGATTTTACGCTATGGCTCTTGAATTCGGGATTTCCAATTTCCAAAAAATTTTCAACATCTTGATGGCGATTTATTAAATAGAGATGAAGAGAAGAGCGCTTCAGGATTCATTTTTCTTGTAAAGAAGATTAAACGCTATTTTATTGTGCATGCGTTTTATTAAAATGGTAAATTATATAAGAAAATGGTAAAGGTCTTATTCAATTTTCCTGTGATAAGTTATTTCAAAGTTCAAAGGACTCTGAGCATATCTTAAAAGAACATTCCCAAAAAGGCACGCTTCCAAAATAATTATATTAGGAGGGTGTTCAAATATTTGTAAAGGAATTATATTTTATGGGCTTTTCACGAATTGCTATCGATACATTTCCGGTCCCATTGTCCGCAAAAACAATGTCGAGTAAAGGAATAAAAATAGGAAAGGCCCTCGGCATGGTAGCTTCAGGGAAAAAGTCCCTTAGAAGTATTTATCAAGATAGATGGAGTATAATTCCAATTTTGTCGCATCCTTTGTTCCGTTTCGACTCCAGACATGATAGAACTGTATAAGAATGATAGTGAGAGCTTTTTCATGCGCTTTTTTACTTTATACTGCAATCGCATCTTTCTCGGTTTAAGGAGGAGAAAAATGTAATTTATTTTCGCTTTTCTTTGGGACTGAATTAATGCCTCTGATGAAATAGAACCCAATGTGGTCGTAATTACATTTTTTAAATTTATGTAATAATAATCTTAAAATTATTACATAATCCTAAAACTTCATTTCAAATGCTTCTTACTGGATTTTTTTTGTTTGTAATAGCTTGTTAGACTGTTACACTACATGTATGTTATCAAGGTTAACCTAAATCAAAAAGTTATTAATATATCTAAGGTTTTTGCGGTTTAAATTAATGACCACCAAAACCTTTTCCCTCAAAGTTAACGATGAGAAAGGAAAATGGACGTGATGAAAGACTGGTTTTTGTGCATTAGTGTAGTTGTAAATGGGATACTTCCCAGGCTGATACTAGAGTAATGCATAAAGAAGACAAGAAAGTTAATTCGCCTCTTTTTCGCCACGTTAATTAAATTTAATGTGCAAAGAGGACTTATATCAAGGATGTTTAAGAAGTGCTCTCGTTTGTTTGGTAACTTCTAAAGAAGTTAAAAACGTCTACTATATCCTATATCCATACCACTATACGAACCTTAATCATATTTGGAATATTCAACTACTAGTTCTCGATGTATCTTTTGAGATACTTTCAAGAGTAATTATTAGTTCCTTTCTTCAATAAGAATTATTAATTCAGAAAGGAAAATATAGAAATATAGACTTTCAAGGGGTGCATATGAATAAAAAATAATAAGAATTTAGATTATGCGTTCTATGCAGCCGATGCCTATTTCAGATTCGGACCCTTCGACCGTTCCTGTTCCTCGCTGTTATTATCCTTCCACGGTAAATCTTGGTGATTTTTCGGTAAATTGTTTAAATTTCCAGCTGGAAATTTTAAATTATATGATATTTCAGTCTGAGATTATAATACGAGAAATTCCTCTAAGGGCTTAGCTCGATCATCGCCCAGATATTTAAAACAATCAACCTTTATTTATATTTCTCATCAGTTATTGATGTGGCTTGGTGTTTGAAACCAACTGAATGCTTGCAATGTTTCATCCCTCGGAGGGAATAGAAACCCGTCGGGAACCGTATTATTTAAGTAATTTTTCAACTAGTTTACTAAAAATTTCAAACTTAAACTAACCTACTGCACAAAATTGGGGGAAAACTTTTTGGAGTTCCCTTGCCGACAAAACAGTCACAATATTTTCCCAAAATTTTACATGAATTAAGCAACAAGGGTATTCTGAAAGTTCGCCAACACCAAGGTTTGTGTATGACTGCATTACCGAGTGACATGACTTGGAATATACCCAATGTACCAAAGTTGACTTCGCACGATTTACAATTACAATTGAAATTTTAAGCCTGCCATATAACCACCACAAATTCAGTCACCCCATCAGGCTTAAATGATTTACTCAAACTCCCTGCCAACTCTTTAACCCAAATGTTTGCAAATCATACTTCATTGTGAAGAGACCATTCTTTCTTAGAACTCCTGCAAAAATGACCACAGGATTTTAAAAGATGGCTCAAGTTTAAGGCAAATCGATTTTTGTCATCGCAAACGAGGTCACCCAATTGTGAATGGTTCAAATGGTTCAAAACGTTTGAAAAGTGCTCTACCTCTTCATTTGGTATAGGAGGTTGTTCTTACCACTTCTTTCTTGACCATTAGATGTTATTTAAATTATTTAAAAATATTTTTACTGATGCAATCAGGTACATTCGAGTCTCTGTACCCTTTATTGATTTCATTTTCTGAGCTCGAGCTCCCCTATTATAGCTCCTCTGCAACCTCTTTGTACTTCCTCCTGCAAGAAAAACAAAGAAAGAGTTTTTGCATAAAAGTAGGTTAGCTTACAATTGCGATGGTCTTACACCGTTGAAGACCTAAGAAAAACCCTTACCTTTTTTGTAACCGAACGCTCAATTTTTCGCAGATTTTTTGAGCACATTTCAGACACTTGTAAATTTCAGAATTTTTTACAATTTTTATTTTGTTGCAAATTAAAGGTAGAAAAACTCTATTACTTACCAATAAAATTACCATAATTCACACAAAACGTTCTTAATCTTGATTTGCGAGGCAGTTTCACAGGGGCCAGGGATCTACGGGCCCTGGCAACAGTTGCTTGGATAATGTAGGCCATTTAGATAATTCTTGCTATCAGAGTTTTGAACAGGCTTAAGTATGCTTGCTCCAAGACTCGGGACAACTAATGTTGCTGTTCACAGTCAAGAAAGGATGAACAAAATTAAAAGAATATCAAAAACAGTATGATGGCCGTTGGCATCAATTACGGCTCACATCTTCATCGCATGCTGTCAATTAAATTCATAATGAACTGTTGTGGGATATTTCCCATTCCTGCAAGAGAATTTGTTGAACGTCCTGGATGGTCTGTGGTGGAGGCTGAAGACTCCTAAGGCAACGATCGAGTTGGTCTCATAAATGCTCTATCGGGTTTATGTCTGCTGGCAAGGATGCCCAGATCATTTTCGTGATGCCCGCATCCTTCAAGAAATTTCTAGTCAATAGGTCAATATGAATTTCTCGCCAGCCTTCGTTTTTTTTCCTTCGTGTGTCCTCACTGGATCCTAGAGTACTTGTCGGATAATGGCTCGATCTTCTCTCAGGGTATTCCATCTTTGTCGCCCTTGCCCTCTTCCTGTAGTACATAGATCGGTCTTTCTTCACCTTGAAACTGTTCGGTGAATTACGTACCGAAATCTTCCTAGTAGTGGTGCTTCTCTGCGATCGACCTTCCATTATTAATCAGAGCAACGACCCGTACTGCTTCATTTTGATCCATTTCACGGTTCATCCTTGCTGGTATACAATGAGCGTTTGTACAAAGATTATGAATTTTAAATTTGAAAATTACATAGGTGCCACAACTTAGTAATCGGTAATGTGCCTCTGATCATAGTGACCGTAGATCCCTGTGAAACTACCTCGCAACGTTGCAAATATTTATTGGACCGTGAGTTGAAAACGTTACTTCAGCGGCTTGATCAAAGTTTTTTAATCAAATGACAATATCAGAATTGGCTCTTTGGCACCTCCTAGTGACCAAACCAAGCAAATTCGGACTTAGATAAGTTGACTCAAGTCAACTTAGTTTCATCCGAAGAGCATTTGGTAGTTAACTCTAGAAACATTTCAAGGACAACCTGTGTGGTCAGATCAGATCAGGATTTGAATTCTGAGCCAAACACTATAGAAATTTTGTTCAACTTCAATTTTTTTTTTTTTTTTTTGCATAGTAAAGCCAAAAAAAGTAAAATTCATGACATAGAATAATTTAGCTTTATAGCAAAGTTCTCTCTCATTCGGCTGAGAATTTAAAAGGGCAGAGGGGGAGTATTATAAACGTCCTCACCTGCATAGAGAGGGTCAAAATTAAAACAACCTCATTTTTGTGTAGTTAATTGAAATGCAATTAAAATGAGGTCTCATATGACCCCATATGAACCCTCCCATACCATTAAAATTTTGAAGTTAACAGACACTGCGATATCACCTTTGACACTTGAAACACTTACGTTAAAAAGAGATTCGACTCAGAATTAAAGGACATTTTAAAGAATTTGTTGGATTATGTAAAATATGATACTTTTCATCATCTTTATAAAAATTTTAGCTACATAATAGGATACCACATGAAAAGTTAAGACAGAAACATGTGAGCCGCTTTCCCATATCTTGAGCCGTTTTCAATGTAAGCTGGTTTGAAATATGAAATTCGCAAATATTATTTATTTATAATAATTCAACTATGAAAAACATTCTGATTCAATTTTTTCAGATAATCTAAAAATGTATTTATTAAATATAGGTGTCCCATTTAAAATATCAAACCTGTTGGCTACTTTCGGTATAACTGGAAGCGGTAAAAGGTGGTTAGTCGAAATTGATATCATACAGTACAAATTTTCAGTCTTCTAGTCTAATAATTTTTCTACTTATGAATGACCTAATATTCTAGCGCCGCACCCTACGTAGATAAAAACACATTTCGTGATACGGCAACATTGTGCCCCTAGCAGAGACGACTTGTAAATGAAGAACGTTTCACCCCAATTATAGGGAGAAAGATTGCGATGGAATAAATTCTGCAGATGGAGCTGGTGACGGCAGAGGCCTAGGGAAACTGCTTAATCTATCCAATCTCCTGGTACAAGGCTTGCGGGCAGACAAGGACCAGCTTTTAATTTAGACACATTAAAATTTAAATCCTTTGTTATAGGGCTGGTTGCGTTTTATGTTGCTATTATACTTTAGAGAGGCGTTGAATGAGCTTTAATAATTTATAAGGTCTTTTTAAAATTTTAACAGGCGCTTAACATTACTTTAGTATCTTATATTATTTAGGAATACACAGGCAAGTACTTTGGATTTATTTTCAAGTCCAGATGCATGTTCAAAAAATCCCTATTCAAAAAGGGTGTGGGGATGGCAAAATAGATGTCCTCTATTTATATGAAATTTTTCACGAGTCACTTACAGTACAAACGTAAACAATTTCAGCAGTGAAAAGTTAATGGTATGTTAGTAAAGACAGTTCACACAAAGCATTTCCGTCTATCCGTCTACATGTCTGTTTGGTTCCGTTGAGTGAACACATAGGCGATATTTCACGGGACTTTGTGGAAAATTGATGATGCATCGGGCTGGAGATAGCCAGAGAACGGTTGCAGATACTATAGAGTGCGATGAATAATGGAGCAGAACTATTAACTGTTATAGATTTAAATCTGACATTTAGATATTATCACTGCGATTGCCAACGTAAGCCAATCCGCAATCTGTGGTTTTGAGCGAACAATTTACTTGGTACAATCTCAGTTACTGTATTTAAAAATGAAAGATACAACAGCTAATATATTTAACAGATAATACATATTACAAGAAAGCATTCGACAAAAATATATGAAATACTTGATTATAATTTCAATGCTACAGTAGTAGGTACAACGACTATTGAAACGTTATGGCAAAACTGAGCGTTAAAATGTTTATTTCAAAAATCAGAATGTGAGTTATTGAAACGCGCGAACAAAACTGTCTCGTATAGGAACTATATTGGCACGGTTTGTCTGTAAAAGAATCCGTATGAAACCGAAGGGTGGAAAATTAAAGTGGCTGAGTTGGTCGGGACTGGCGCCTCGGTAGCTAAGATCAAGTTAGTGCTGAAACAAGGAACAACAAAAGGACGATAGGGAAGACATTGGAAAGTAACCCTATCCTCAAAACGGTAGCTCTCTCAGCTAAATGCAAATCATATGACCATAATAAAAAACCAGGAAGAATACTGATGAAATTTACTTTCCGTCAGTTAGAGGCAGTATTTTCATTTAACGTTCAATTTACAGCCGCTTACATACGAGCACTTGAAAGTAGGTATTTTATCAAGTCTTCAAATTAAAATCAAATAACGTAAACTATGGCTAATTAATCATAGTTCCACAACAGTATTTGATAATAATTATTTCGGAAGGTCGACCTACCACTTACCTACAGGGAACACACGAGACCATTTCGTTGTTTACAAATTAGGCTATATGAATTTTTGCTTTGAATGCGGATTAAAAAAGTGAAAAGATCTAAATGATTCTATGGAAACAGTCTTGTGATGAAGAAATTACAACATCGCTCCGGTTCCAATAGATTGCATTACAGGAAATTAAATTACAGGAATCTAGAATACAGGGTGGAAACTTGTAAATGGGTTTATAGGTCATAGGGTTTTAATGTGCAAATTCAGTTTCAATCAAATAATATCTCCAGGCAGGCTTATCTTTGGAATAAAATATTATCGAAATAACTTCTGGCAATGGCTAAAACGTCAGTTTTAACTTAATTAGCTAAATTAGCTGAAGACTTTATAGCTATTTTTTTTTTTAATTAGCTTAGATCAACTACACTTAATTAGCTACTTTTGATTTCATTAAATAAGATTAATGCAGAAAAATAAACAATAAAAATTTAATTTTTTTTTCAAAAATACCTAGCAGGCAACTACCTATACCAAATACGCTAAAATATTTAAACCGAACACTTCTATACCTAATGCATTGTATCGATGTGCGACAACTTTAGCAGCGCTGCCAAGCGTGGGTTGGTGTCATTAAAAGATAAATTTGATGAAACATGGCGGGAGTTTTAAATATCAACACTGAATAGGAAGGCTCTTAAAATTAATTAGACGAATGAAATTGGGATTAATAATAATTATTACAATAATAAACAAGAAAGTTTTCAATATGTTTATTATATTGACAACAATTACCTACTATTCCACACAATATTATTAATATAGGTAGGTGTATTGCAAAAAGATTGATATGTGTAAGCTTTTTATTTTCCGTAATTCCAATAATATATGCTTCCTTGCACTTTTAAAGGTGTATTATTTGCTGGATAAGCAAAATTGTCCTCTTTGGAAGAGTTTATTTACGAGGCTTCTAGAGCCTCTCGAGTTAACTTTATACATACATTTTTTTGTAATTTGATAATATCAACAAAAATTGATAATAATAATTATGATTGACTGACGCTGTCAAAAACCGTGAAAAGTTACTTAACTTGGAATTTAAAAACAGCTTATTCTGTCAACCAAGTCCTGTAAAAATTGTCGCTCGTTTTCAGTGTCCGGGATTAATATTTTAGCGTATTTGCCTATACATTTAGTCCATTTTATTATGATGTGGTGCTATTCTTCTGCTGCATAATTATTGTACGTGTACAGCTTGACACACGTAAGGTGGCCAGTGACGCAGTAGCCTCTGGGAGTGGCTTAATTTTCAAGTTTGTCAGATTTAACGTATTTTACTATCCATGCAGACAGGTATACTTTATGCAAAGTCAATAATTGAAATGACAAAAAAACTAAAAAGCAGCAGACAAGATAATTTAATTTCGGTACTGTCTTATCTTATCAGCATATAAGAAACGTATTGTTTATAAATTCATTAATAGAGGTGTTTTTGAGTCATTAATTCGGTAAGTCAATCAAATAATTTAAATCGCCGTCTTCTCCAATCCGCTTAGTTTATTAATTAAATATGTCAGTACTCGTCAAGTCAATGTGGACTAGCTAAGAGAGCGAAGGGAGCGTTCGATAATAATTTTCTTATCTTTTTGGTTTTATTTAAATGTAAAATCGGACCGTACTGTCAACTTTGCAACCCAGCATTTCTCTATTCAAATAGGGCAGCGTGGTTCAAAAATATTGAGCTAAAAAACCTCGTGCTCATGAGTTGTTAATTATGGCGACCGCATCTTCATATATTAAAAATAAAATATTTTCTGGCTAAAGTAGTGATACTAAAGTCGTTACTAAAGTACATAATCAAATTCCGTATTTATCATTTAATTACAGAAAATTCATTTTTAGTCAAAAACTTTGATACTCAGTGTACCGACCACAGGCATGGTTTGAATATGTCGCTTTCTTTCTAAAAACCTCTCGCTTCTTGATCTGCGCCGCTCAGCGGCCACCTTAAGGCGCATCCACACTAGCAAATAATTACGTTGTGCGTGGAATGTAGAATGCGCCGCAAATTCTACATTGTTGATGCATAAATTTTTACGTCGTGCGCCGTGCGTCTCCGATCAACGCGTGCGTGCATGTCTGTACATGTTTATCAGAGTTCTTTTTCCTTTTTTTTATTTTTCTCGTTAAGATGGTACATAACAATGAAAGCAGCATATTTCTTTTTCATTGCTATTAATGCATCAGAAGACATGATGCGACCACGAAAACACTACTAGTCATTAATAATACGTCCACACTAGAACAATGCTGCGGCGTAAATCGTTTGATGTCTATCAAAAAACCGACAAATAATTACGGATCGCGTGTGTTGAATTTGGCGAAAACTTTTGTGTGCGGTTAAATGCGCCGAACGCGTCCATACTCGCATAAATTTGTGAACGCACGAATAAATTTGCGATGAACGCGACGCACAGCATAAATTTTTACTAATGTGGACGCCGCTTTAGATGTGTCGACCTGTACCTATATTTCGATGTTAAGTTATCAACAATATCTTTTAATTTATTTTAGGTAAGTATTTATTTAAGTAATTTAAATTAAACTTGTCTGGTTTGATTTAAATGTACTTATTGCCGTAATTGATGTGATTTATTATTGTACCAATTTTTTTCTCAAATGTACATACTTGTAATTATTACATAATCCAACAATGACAACAATCCACAATGTCTTGCAAATTTGAAAATTTATTAAATTTTCTTTTGGATATTTCTACATTATTAAAACGTTTTAACTAAAAGTAGTCTCGTTACATAGAAATCGTCATCGTCAAAAATTATTTCTTTTATCATTTTTCTTTAAATCTAAACCTGAAGATATATTGATCGTCACAAAACTGAAGTTGGAAGTTAAATTCCTATGACCCATTATAAGTTTCCAGTCTTTACACAGAGTCATATTGGGCCATCGAAAATGTAACAAGCCTAATAATTTGGAAAGTAAAGATGTATGCGAAAAACGCCGAAACAGGTCAAATTTGTTATCGAGGGGGACATATTTTAGTGACAAATTTAACTAACCAAGTTCACCCCCTTGGCAGGGGTAGCTACCCCATTGCTTATCATCATAGGGAACAGATATCGAGTGATACATCACTTGAAAGCTACTTGAATTCTCTTTCGTTTTTTTTGCGTACGTCTTCAGTTTCCAAGTGATTGAGGTGAGTTACGCTTTCGTTGGGCCACCCTGTATGTAAGCGAAACCCAAAATGTTGGATATCGTTGTAAAGAGAATTCAAGTAGCTTTCAAATTATGTAACACTCGATATCTGTTCCCTATGATGATAAGCAAAGGGGCAGCTACCCCTGCCAAGGAGGTGAACTTGTGTAGTTAAATTTGTCACGAAAATATGTCATCTTCAGTTTCCAAGTTATTAGGCTTGTTACCTTTTCGCTGGCCCACCCTGTATAAAGTCCTGTAAAGGAAATTTTTGATTTAGCTTATAGTTTTTGCTTCAAAAAAATGTCAAATGACCCCCACACAAGCAGTCACGTGACTTTTATTTGTTTATTTATTCCTTATTAAGTATTATTAACAATATTTGGTTGTTCCAGAGGTGCTGCGATAGGTAAAAGAAATATTTTTCGTGTGTTTAAATAATACTACTGTGTATAGGTAGACATCATTTTTTTTTTTTCTAACGAGTGCGGGGTAGTAACTTTTTTTCACAAAATTAAGCATATCTGTTAAGTAAGCCATGTTAGACAAAAAAGTAAATAATGCTGTGGTACACTCCGTATCAGTCAATTTGGGATCAGCCTGTATTTCATGCACATAATGAAAAAAATTCTGGCCGGTAAAGTCACAAAAAAGTAAACATATTATAACAAAACAACAGTCTTTCAGAATATAAAGTAGGGGATTCTTGTATTCACAATGTCAAACTCTACCAATGACTTATTTATAGAGAAAGTTAATTTATAATAAAAATGTATTATAATGTATATTGTATAATAAAACAACTTGAAACTAAGATAATACGCATACTTCTATTCTCTGCTAGGTAGCACGTGTTGCATAATTATATTGACGTCGAAAACTATCACTGCTTGAAAAATAAACCATAACTGAAAAAAAATTATTGCATGATATTGTATTTAGAACGAAGTCAGCAGTAATAATAATTCTGTCAAGCAAAAAAATCTGGGTTTTATTTGAAAAAAAAAAAGTATGGGAATACTAGGTAGGTACTTGGGGGTTGAAAGGCTTGAAGGTGTATTATTGAGGGGGTAGCTGGGATAAATATAGCCTTTAGGGACAGAGTTGAAATTTCTTGAATACCATTTGTTTCTATTTTTGCATAACGCGAATATTCCTTGATACCCGCGGAATATCCCTTGAATCTTGGAACTGTATTCGCAAGGTGTGAGATTTGGGAATCCACTTTTTGTGGTCGACGAGTTCGGATCGATGGACATTTGATGGTTTGGTTATTTTTTTTTATTTGCTTGAACTTTTTTGAAAAAAGTATTTTAAAAAAATACGCTAATATACAAGACATGAAAATGTGTCTTTCGTCCATTGTACATACTCGACAATGATGATCTAAGTCTGCGCCTATTGGGAAAAAATAAATTCAAAGTAAGTATAAGTTATTCCAATCTCTTAAAAATAATGTAGTATAAAAAGTAGGTACTGCCATTTATTAAATTTCGTCACTTTTTATCTCTGATATATCCTGTATAATATACTACATAATATACGACACAATATATTATTATTCTTTTATTATGTGATACAGTTGTATTATATAGGACTATATGAAGGTAGGTAAAGTATTCATCATTTAGAATTCAGTCATGAAATATTCATATTAAATTATACCAGAAATTTCCGTCCGAAAATAATAATTATTGATATTGAAATATAAAATATGCAAAATCCAGAGCAAAAAATCAGGATTAGAATATAAGTAATTAGAACACACACGGTTAAATTACCCCTTATTAATTTATATATGCATATTACTTGTTAACTTATTTATTTTAGGTAATTATTGTCATTAATATTTTTAACCATAAACAATTAATGTTATTTCAATAAAAAATATGTGAAACTCCTGATGGTCACGCATGATGGACTTATAAAAAAATCTTATTAGAGCCTACATTAACGACTTTTTAATTACAATAACACAATAAATAACAATCCTTAACCTTTGAAAGATTAAGTGCCGTGATATAAAATTAATTGAATTAAATAGTTGATGTATCTGCGTTTTTATTACTACAGCAATTTTTAATTAGAAGCTTCACGAGCACTCTAAGTAATTATACAGTAATATGTCCATTAATATGCGAAATCGCACTGAAATTCAATATCCCAAGAATCATTTGCATTTTATTGAAAACTTTTCAAGTTTCATTTTATTCCATGGAGGAGCTTTGAAAGCAGAATAAATTGAAAACTAAATGGCGTTTGACAATACAAAATTTCAGCTTAATTAAATGTTACTAAAGTAAATTGTTTTAACAGATAAGGGCGTTATTGTACTATTAAGTAAAAATAATAGTCTTCTAACGAGACTGAATAATCAAGCAACATTTTGTAAAGAACTTTGGGAAATTTTATAAAACTTTAAATTACTTAATAACTATATGCTTCATTAATAGAGTAAAATTTCTGTCATAACTCCAGTATATTGAGCTGATTCTGGAGCCTTCCTCCCCCTCGCTTACTCCCACTCAAAAAGTTGAACAATAAAAAAATAATAATTCACTTACCTTAACCCCGAAAGGAAGGAGGTGGCTATTGACAGATCTCAATGTGACTAGGCAAATTTGTAACATTAGCCACATTGGCCTGTCGAGTGGAACATATCAAATTTGGAATGCCCCACCCAAATATTCTAAATGTCGAAATAAAAATAAACTTTAAATTTTGAAAAGTGATCGTCTAAATTTCCAAAGTATCAAATCAAAACCAAACTTAATCAAAATGTTCGTTGTGATTATCCAGCCCGGGACAGATAAATGTGGCCTTCCTCTGGAAAATCCAGCATTCACCGAACCAGACTGGACCCGTAGTAACTCCTAACAATTTTACAAACAATAACAAAAAAAAATTGATAAACCCCACCAAAATATACCAGAATAATCACCCCATTCTTGATGTTACTCTACTTATGGAATAGATGTTTTAAAAGAACATGAGGAGGGTTGATTCTCAAAACTCTAAAATTGTTGAATTTTAATACAAAGATTTATTAAAATCAATTTCATCATCAGTACAATAGACTGGCAATCACCAATAGATCTTACATATCAACAATCAATTTAATAATTAAAATCAGTAATCCTGACTCAAATATTCAAACATAAATATTACCTTATTACCAATGATATCAAACTTACATGATTAAAATTCAAGATAGGTACCTATATCATTTCAATAGTTCAGATAAAAATTTCCAAAGCTCAAATTCTATTAAACAATTTCTAAACTATAACACATAGGTATGATTCTGAATAGAACTCAGAGTTAGATCAGAGGTTATTTATCAAAAATTTAAATTTATCTTAAGCAAAAGTTTCAATATAAAAATCGGTATCTACCTACAAAATCTGAAATTCAAAATTTAATTTACAAAATGATCATCTCTAACTCAAAATCCTAAACACACACGATAAATTTAATAAATTATTTTTACACATAACCATTACATTAGTCACTCATTGACCACAATAAAAGTTCATAACATATTATCAAAAATCAGTTTCACTTAGAAAGTCATAGGTGATGAAATCAATTAAACACTGTACTTGAATTTATTTAATTTTCTGGATTGTCGGAAAATAGCAAAAGTTTATTCACTCATAAAGACATACCTTATTATTCAAAACTCCATCTCAAAAACTGACGAACTAAGGTTCCTCTAACCTAAGCGCGATGATCAAAGACTAGGCCGGCATGGTTGCTGGAACTGCCTTTGCACTGGTGTTAGCACCCCTTGGTTGGTGCTCCAGGTGCCGGATGAGCTGGACTGCTCCCCCTGCTACCTTGGGACGACCAAATATAAAAGCGCTAGAACCTCTGCCTGATGAAACCTTCCATGCCTCCAAACTAAACTCCACCACTCTTCTTTATTTCTCCAAGCTTCTTCAAATATCACCCTTCACACAGGTTAGTATACCTACCTAGGTAGGTACCTACCTAAGCCTCCACATGATCGAATCTTTATGTAAACTTTCATGTGAATCGGAAATTTGAAAGTTGGAACTCAAAACTCAGAAACTAGAAGTTCGAAATTAACATTCAGGAATCAAAAGTTAAAACTTAGAAATTCAAAGTTCGAAATCAAAAACTGGAAATCGGAAATTAGTAGTTAAAAAATTGAAACTAGAAGTTGGAATCTAACACTCTAGAACTTGAAGCTCAAAAGTAAATCAAAACTAAAGTTCAAAACTACGTTCAAAACTACGTCCCAAAACTTCGTCCAAAACTACATCCCAAAACTACGTCCCAAAACTACGTCCCAAAACTACGTCCAAGACTACGTCCAAGACTACGTCCCTTGTCTGTAAAGACAAGAAAGCGAACATTAGTTATAATGACCAAAATTAAATTCAAAAGATTACTCACGTAAGACTGCATCTTTCACGGAAACAACTTCACCATAATAATATCTATGTGTGCTTACACAAGGGACTAATACTAATTTACGAACTTGTAGACAAGCTACATGATCTCCCGAATTAAGACCCAAAAATGAACCTAACGCGTCCTTTACCCTTACTTATAATTTTCTGGGGTGACGCTACTCATGCGCCCCAACTACCGTCTAACCGAAAATGTTGACCCACTTTCAACTCCAAATCTCATCATTGACAGTATGCAACACTTAAAACTCGCACGCGACGGTGTCGGATCTTTCACCTTATACGTCGGCACACTCTCGACAGTACGACCAACCTCTCCAGTTCTCCCTCTATTCAAACTTAAATTTCACAATCGTGAATCCGCATATCTCCGAGGCTTGTCGTGTCTCAGAACGAAACGCAAGTTGTTTATGTTTCTTTATGGGTCTTCTCAACTATCTTTTCCTGTTTTTTTAACCCACACCCAAAGAAATAATCTTTTAGGTTTTATCTGGATAACTAATCGGAAATCTAGAGTAGCAAGATGAGAGTGGTCTCATTAGACGCGGAAAATTAATTCGCATAAGATGATATACTTTTCAAACTCTGAAAACCCAGAACCGGGACAGAAAATCGACCAGACATGTTTTCTACGTCTTACTTAAATAACAAAAGCAAGAATTTCTTAATAGCTGCCAGGTGTTCGTCCGTGATCTTTGCCTAATACAGCCTCCTACATCAGCGAAAATGTACAGTCAATCATAACTTTTCTGAACTTTATAAAAATATTCCAAATCGAGAATTAAAATTTTGAAAAAGAAAACGTAGCATGCAAGGCACGCTGCACACCCCCCCTTGTAAAAAGGAAGGAAAAGTCTCCACAAGAAACTTTTCCGAGAGAGCTCCTCTCGAGTCAACAACTAACAAATCCCAACAAACCGAAAGAAAAGACAGAAAGAACAAGCTTTAAACACTCCATGTTTCAAACATAAAGCAATATGGGCGAGCCCTGACCTCGGAAACCGCCAGTAGGACTCTGGTTACTAAAACTAGGTTAAACAGGCTCCCAAAAGGAAAACCTGACTGCCGTTATTCGGAAACTAACTCCGCTCTACACATAATTCAATAAAATAAGTTGAGTCTTATGAGAACACAAAGGGACTCAAAAAGACAAAACTCTTATGGTGGCAATATTTGCCTATGTAGCGAAGCTCAAATAATTGGCCCCTGTGGTTGGCATGTCGCAAGACTATACCTCCTACTTCATCAGTCGGGGGCTCCACAACTGACTAAACGGCAGGCCCTTTCCATTTATAAGGCTGGAAATGACATAATGCACCCCTCTAGTACACTACCTTGTAACTAAAGATTTTTCAAAAGAAAGCTAAATATTTTCCCTAACCTCTGGTTGAACAGACTATACCAGAACCAATAACCTCTAACACCGTACTCATCCATAAAATAAAACTAAAACTATGTGAAACAGAGTTCTCCATTGGAGAAACCCCGGCTGTCGTCAATCGATTACTGATTTCGTCCTACACACAAAAATCAAGGAGTTGGGTCTGCATGAACACCTCAAGGAAATTCAGCGACCAAAACTCGTGAATTGGCAATACTGCCAGGATGACGAAACCTTAAAGATTCGGCCCCTATGGTCGGTATGTCGCCAGACAATACCACCTACTTCATCAGCTGGGGGCTAAGCAGCTGACTAGACGACAGGGCAATTCTCCGCTTATGAGGCCGGAAATGCCAAAATACACCCCTCTAGTGCGTTTCCTAGCGACTAGAGATTTAACGTCAAAAGCTAAAAAGGTTTCCTCGATCGTTAGTTAGTTAAGAATAACGTCCTAACGACTTTGGAGCGAAATATGATTCCTAACAAAGGAAATCATAGAGAAATCTAAAAGAGCCAAAACTAAATTTCTACATAGAAAAGCCTAAAGAAATTTTAAATCTAAGAGTTCTACTTATACCTCAAACTCCAAGACGTCTAAATCGGGTCAAATGTCAAAATTGTTCATACTCAAAGTATTTTGATCTGGACACTTCCAAATCAAAATTATTCATACCTCAAAATGTCAAAAATCGAAATATCCAAAATGTTCACACTCAGCAATGTCGAAACCGGGATATCTAAACTATCTATACTCAAAAATGTCAAAATCGGGATATCTAAATTATCTATACTCAAAAATGTCAAAATCGGGATATCTAAATTATCTATACTCAAAAATGTCAAAATTGTTTTCCAAAAACGTCCAAATTATTCAACAAGATTCAGTCAAGTGGTTATCAAAAACACAAGAATAGATGAAATTCTGAAACTCCAACTCGGATTTTATTTCTCAAAATTCATTAACGCGAACGCTAAGTATCAGTAGTAAGACAGATTTAATTTTCCAAGATTTCCCTCTACTGAGACCTACGTCACTAAATTTCTCTACTGAACGACTCAAAGTGGTACTGGAACTGTGCGGCCATTCTTACTCAAGAACCCGTCGAGACTTACCCAGACACCTAAATTCAAAGACTCAAAACTATCTCAAATCCAAATTATTACTCGAAAACTTACACAAATGTGTTAGACCTTCAGAATTATACTGATATGTTGACTAAGGTGGAACTTGACGTCAAAATATAGGGAGTAAAGTCCCTACTTTACTTAAAAGAACTTGGAAATAATTCTCCAAACTGAATTAATATTTGACGGACCAAAAGAAATTGGATCCAACCGTAAATGGATGGAGAAATCAAAGAGAATCCTGATTTACCTAGATGGGTCTAATGGCAGGTTACACCGTTTATAGATGTTGAGGTTCGACCAACAAATCGAAAAGTTTTGCCGGCATGGATCTGGTGACAGGATAACCGCCATTCATAATTAGAATGGATGTTATAAATTATGGCCCAAAAAGGGATGGCATATAGGAACATGCCTTATATGTGTAAGGTTTCTTCTTAAACGTATAATGCATATATTGCTCTAAAAAGGGCTAAAGAGATTAAATGTCGAAATGGTATATGGTGCAAAGTGGTTCGTTCACCCGCTATGAAGATATGGATTATTATGAATTTAGATTGAAAGAGATAGAAAAAGATTAAAGACGAACTTATATGTGTGCCGTAAACGGCGAAAAAGGAAAGGAAAGAAGCGTATAGAAAGATATACAAGAAATCAGCCACTGGACCTATTTTCAAAAGTGGCTGGATACTTTCTCTTTAGGTAACACCAGGGTGGAAAGTACCAAAAATAACCCCATAGATGTTGTCATTGTCTAAAGAAAATTTTTCAAACGAGAAACCAAATCTCAATCATTGGACCTATGAAGTGGTTTTACTTACCAATGAACCCTATCTCAAAGAATAAAATTTTCAAAAAGAAAATCAAATCTCAACCGTTGGACCTATATGTGGTTTTACTTACCAACGAGCTCTATCTCAAAGAATAAAATTTTCAAAAAGAAAAATCAAATCTCAACCGTTGGACCTATATGTGGTTTTACTTACCAACGGACTCTATCTCAATTATTACAGAATAAAATTTTCAAAAAGAAAATCAAATCTCAAACGTTGGACCTATATGTGGTTTTACCTACCAACGAACTCTATCTCAATTTCAAGGAAATAAAAATTTTCAAAGAGAAAGATCTTTACTCTTAACTGTTACACTACTCAAATGTTCTCAAAAGAGCAAACTTGAAAAGTTCTTACAAATGACGAGACTTCTAAAACTCAAAATTCCTTGTCAAAATCTGTATAGTTAATTTCCAATCATAACTCATTAACCACCCGGTTAATGTTGTTCCACCAAAATTAAACACCATTAAAGATATTCAAGATAATGTGTCAACTGAAAGAATTCTTAAATTTCAACTAACTGTACTTATTGAATCTCAAACTCTAGCTAAAAATATTGACTCGACTTAACCTTAATCAAAGGAATGGAAAAGATTTTTATCATCAGGAGCTTTTTCTTCAAAATCTCAACCTAAAAATATTATAACTACCTCAATTCTCAACTCTACTCAACGGATCGTTCCTGAAAGTTACTGTTAGGATGATAACAGCTCAGATTTATATTTAGATTATGCCAATTATCAACTCTAACAAAACTCGAAATTATCAATTAAGAACTCACCTAAATCAACTCAACCCAACGCCTAGTCACGTAGCTCACTTATTTGCATGGGGCTCTAACGCGACCGTTTAAAAATATTTTACAAATTAGTCTGGCCATGACTAAAATGTAACTCAACCTCTACCTCAACAACATTTACTGGTAGGTTAGCTAAATTTATTTAATTTGTACGCTAACATCACCAGTCTCAAATTATTTTAACCTAAGTACCTATAAAAGGATTTTCTCTAAACTCGACTCAACCTCTACGAAAACTCCTGACTCTAAACAACCTTTACTTTTTCTCCAAAACCGTAACTAAATTTACTGAAAAAACTTACTATTGACACACTAAACGAATTCTTTCTAAACTCTCAAACTACAAACAAATAGGATGTATACTGCCTTTGCGTGTGAACGGAGCTTTACACTAGGGGCGCCAACTTGAATACAACACAACTAGGTCACCCCTAAAGCGCGCTCTACACTAACACTGGCTATCTTGACTCTCAACAAATGGTTTAATATCACTTACGTGAAAATCTCCCAGGATTTTTCCTGACAGATCTGAAAGAACAACAACCTTACCAGTACCTTTAATTTTCTTTATCATAGCCGGGACATATTTCGGAGCTAATTTCTTAGCAAACTTATCGACCGCTTTGGAAAGAACGAAGTTTTTCTTCCACACTTTATCACCTTCCTGATAATTAACTTCTCGCCTACGAAGGTTATACCTCTTAACATTTTTCTCAAAAGATTTTCTAATTTTCTCCTGGATTTGGGGATAAAGTTTAGGAACTTTGCTCACTTCGGACTGCCATTTAAGTCGATTGGAAAAATCGACGGGGTCAAAAGAACTATAATCAACATCCTTATAAAAACTACCATTCACGGGTGTGTATCGTCCAAAAACCAAAAAAGAGGGTGAGTACCCTGTGGACTCATGTACCGAGGTATTAATTGCCTGAGCAATCTCGAAAATATGTTCGTCCCATGTTCGGTGATCGTCATCTTTGATATATGACGCTATAGCACTACCCAAAACTTTATTCACCCTTTCGGTTGGATTAACCTGGGGGTGATAACTGGGATTATACCAGGTCTTAGGAATCTGGTACTTCTTCATTAATTCTTTGAATTCTCTAGACCTGAACTGACTACCATTATCACAACACACGACCTCTGGAGTTCCATAAACCAAAAAGATTTCTCTCTCCAAAATTTTCACAACCTTGGCCGAAGTAGCCTTAGGAAGGGGTTTTACTATAACAAATCGGGTGAAAGAATCAGTAATAACTAACAATTGGGTATTTCCTGATTTAGATCTTGGGAAAGGTCCCATAAAATCTAATGAAATAGACTGAAACGGAAAATCGACTTTACGTTGATTACCTCCTAAACCAGCTGGAGATTGATTTGTGGATTTGTGTGCACCACAAGTCTCACATGATCTAACATAACGTCTCACTGACTCCTTTACTCCTGGCCAATAATAATTTTCCAAAATTCTTGCCAACGTCTTTGAAATACCTAAATGAGCTGAAGTCGGATGATCATGACACTCAACAAAAACCTCTTTCCTATTCTCAGTTGGAACTACTATTTTCCAGTCTGAAAAATTAGACTGGATGTCGTGTTTTGGCCTAATATGTTTATACAAAATATTATCCTTAACGTCAAAATCTGGAAACTTCGCTGGGTTACAGCGGACTTTATTAATCATCTCAACATACCAGGTATCTGGCGTAAAGGATTTAACATTAATCAAAGAAATATGTCTGGACAGAAAATCAGCCATTACCAAATTCTTACCGGGACGATGAACAACCTTGAACTTAAATCCACTCAACCTGACTGTCCACCTAGCAATTCTGCCGACTGGATCTTTAATTTTATACAGCCATTGTAGGCTGGCATGGTCAGTAACAACCGTAAATTCTGTGCCCTCGACATAACACCTAAATTTTTCGATACCGAAAATAACTCCAAGACATTCCTTTTCTGTAACCGTGTAATTTTTCTTCTCAGTCTTGAGAAGCTTTCTAGAAGCATAAGCTATAGGGTGCTCAAAATCATCCTTAACTTGATATAAAATTGCCCCCACCCCTACGTCACTTGCATCCGTCTGAATGAAGAAAGGTAGATTGGGATCCGGTTTGACTAAAATGGGAGCTGAAACCAACAATTCCTTAAGACTTTGGAAAGCCTCTTCGGCTTCCTCCGTCCAAATAACTGGAGTGTGCTTCTTACGACCCTTAATAAGCGATGTAATTGGCTCAGACACGGTGGAAAAATTAGGGATGAACTTTCGATACCATTGGAGGATTCCAATTACTCTCCTAACTTCAGTGGTAGTTTTAGGTGATGGCATATCAACAATAGCCTGAACTTTTCCTGGATCGGTCCTTAGACCTTTCCTATCTACCACATAACCCAAAAACGATAACGAATCTCTACAGAACTTACACTTATCCAGGTTGATCTTCAACCCGGCTTTAGTGAGAATTTCCAACACTTCAGCAAGAAGGGCAATGTGTTCCTCGAATGAATTGGACACACAAATAATGTCATCCAAATAGGTAAAAACTCGATCTTCAAACTTGGTACCCCTAAATAGGTGGTCCATTAACCGTTGTTGCGTCTGTGCCGCATTACACAACCCAAAAGGCATAACCTTAAACTGAAAAAGACCTCGACCATGAACTTGAAACGCCGTTTTGGGCTTGGAGGTTTCCTCCAAGGGAATATTCCAAAACGCCTTTGTTAAATCAATCGAAGATAGATAAGTAGACCCAGCTACTTTACTCAAAATACTATCTACCAACGGTAGTGGGTAGGAATCCTTAACAGTCAACTCATTAATCTTACGACCATCAAAACACATACGGTAGGTACCGTCACTTTTTGGAACCATCAACACCGGACTTGACCAAGCTGAATTACTTTCCTCTATAACTCCATCTCTTAACATTGAATCTACTTCCTGATGTAGAAATTTGGTGATAGCAGGAGACAGAGGGTACTGCCTCTGCTTCACGGGTCTAGCTGAACCTGTATCTATGAAATGTGTAATTTCACTCGTACGACCGGGAGCTTTCGAAGCAAGTAATTCGTACTGCTTTATTACCTTATCTAAAATCAACTGTTGTTCCTCTGACAACTCCTCAAGATAAGTACCTAAATTTGGAGTCTCTCCTGTAATCTCATTAATGTCGAAAACTTGATTTTTAAAATCGATAGCCAACTCAACCTGCTTGCAAAAATCAGAACCTAAAATAACAGCGTGAGATATAGTAGGGATAATTGTAAATTCTAACTCAATTAACCTATCCTCAAAACAAATAGGCAAAACTACAGTACCTAGAACTGTTTGTGGCTGTCCATTTGCTACAGTCACTCGCGGTAATTTATCTTTAACTACTCGATTGGATTCCAACAGTTCCCAAATCGACTCAGTTCCTGCACCTAAGATGGAAATATTTGCCCCAGTGTCAACTAGAGCTAGAATCTCAAAACCCTCTAATTCAATAGAGATATACGGCCTATTATCTGCATCTTTACTCTCAAAAACTGGACTAATCTGCTTAGAAAGGTTCGAGTTCACCTGTCTCGATTCTAACGTCTCTTCGGAATCGCACCTGATTCTGGACCTGGTTGGCGTCTTCGAAACTCGAGGGAAGTCGCGCCAAAATCTTCTCTCGCTGACTCGTTTTTTGAATCTGCCTTAGAACTTTCTTTACCTAAATTCGACTCCCGAGTTTCTGGACAATCCACCACCTTCTTAGCGTCCTTGGACTCAACTGCTTCCTGAATATCTTTCCCTGAATGATGACATCGGGGACAAGAAGGCGCTATTGCTCCTTTCAAACCGCACGAAAAACAAAATTTCTCAAGTGGATGTGGACAAAAATTAAATGAATGACCCGCCTGGTCACAATTCCAACAGGAAAAAGAGCTGACTGGGGGTCGGTCTGACTTATTCATCGACTGATTTGGGGCATTCGCAAATCTTCGGGGAGGAAGAGGTGGACGAGGGGTCTCTACTTTAACCTTTGGGATTTTCTTCGCTTCCCTAACCGTCGTTCCCACAGGGGCTGCCTGGGGTCGACCTACACGGGTTTTACCCTCTACTCCACTCATTATCACCGAATTCTTCGCGATCTGCCTGCATAGACATTCTAACTGCTCATAAGAAACCAGATCAATCAAACATAACTTCGAATTCAAATCGGGTAGGAGGTTTCTCCTAACTATCTTCAACTGTTCCGGAATAGAAATTGGATTAAGAAGATGTGAAAACTTCATCCTTAAATTCGCAATAAACGTAACGACATTTTCATTATTCCTTTGCCTAAAGGAGCGAATCTCCTCTAGGAGTTCTTCATCGTAATTTGGAGGGATGAAAGTATTACCAATCCTTGCCTCCAAGTCTCGCCAAGACCTCAACTGATACTTAATGCTTCGGAACCATGAGAGAGCTGGTTCCTTAAATAAATCGACTGCACTATTAAAAACTGTATCAAGGGGGACTCCCCTAGCTTGACTAAGTTCGCGAACTCTTTCTAAAAATTTTATAACTTCAATTCCCTTTTCCTTACCAGTAAAACATAATCCCCATTTATACACTGGGATGACCTTATCTATAGGCGCTACTAACTGGATGGATGGAACTTGAGAATTGAGACTAAACTGTGAGAAAGTGGGTGATGGATTTCTCACTGGGGGTACAAAACTGCTCGAATGTGCCTGATTATCATAATCAAAGGGTACCTGGTCATAATCTAAAAACGGATTGGTGTTATGGCTTCTTAAGCCTAACCTTCTTAACGATAGATCTTCTGGAAGATTCGAAGGGACTCTCGAAACCGTATGAAGATTACCTTCATGAGTAGTTGAAGCATTATGACATGATAACCTATCAAATGCTTGATCTAAAAGAGAGGCCTGCGATCTTTGTGGGATTTCTGTTCTCGAACTGACTACCTCACCGACAATTTTTTTCTTAAAATCGTCTCGCAGTCGCAGAGCATCTGCTCTAACCTGATCTCGACTAGCAGTCTGAACATCAGATGTGACCTTCATCCTATCTATCCTTCCTAACAAATGAGCTAACCTCGAAGAAAATCTCCTAGCTACATTAGACTGAGGGGAAATAATTACCTCATCGTGTAATATTTCAGTCATATCCAAAATAGAATCCAAAACTTGACTCAAATCCTCATTAAAATCGAAAGGAGAGATAGTCACAGTGACTCCTCCATTTATTCTCAAAAGTTGACTTAATTGGGTCCGCCTATAATTTCCGTTCCAATGTGGAACTTCTCCTCTTAATAAAATTTCATACTTAATCTCATCTACCTTGAGATCAACGACCTCAAAACCGACTGTAGTATTTTCCTCAATAAAATCCATTTTCACTATTTATCTCAAAAGAATTTTTACCTCAAAATTCTCAAACAAGACTTTTCAACCAACTCCACCTGAAACAAAGAAAACGAAAATCCCGTTTCTTTTCTTAGTTGACTTGACCTGACCTAACAGAATTATCCAAAACCAAAATTCAAAAATCAGATTGTTGCTGATTCTATCTGTAACTCCACCTAAGCTGAAAAATTAAGAAATTATCGAACTCGAAAACCACATCTTCAGGTTTACCACACCGTCTTGGCTGGAACCTAAAAAGCTGAAACGTCAAAAAGAAAACAACACGTACTCAAATACCACAGGTCTGAATTCCCTCGAAGTCCTTCGTTGAAAATTTCAAACCTTACCTTTTGGTTTTAGTCCATCTGTAAACTCTACGCAACTAAGAAAGGTATTTGTCTTTACTTGTCTAAATTTTGAAAAAGTTTTTCTCTCAAAAATTATTAAAACACCAACACCTCATGTTCATTAATTCTTCTCAAAGTTTGAGAAAGTTTTCGAAAAAAGAATAAGGAGATTGATTTATCCTGGTCACGCACCGCTTGGAGCCTTCCTCCCCCTCGCTTACTCCCACTCAAAAAGTTGAACAATAAAAAAATAATAATTCACTTACCTTAACCCCGAAAGGAAGGAGGTGGCTATTGACAGATCTCAATGTGACTAGGCAAATTTGTAACATTAGCCACATTGGCCTGTCGAGTGGAACATATCAAATTTGGAATGCCCCACCCAAATATTCTAAATGTCGAAATAAAAATAAACTTTAAATTTTGAAAAGTGATCGTCTAAATTTCCAAAGTATCAAATCAAAACCAAACTTAATCAAAATGTTCGTTGTGATTATCCAGCCCGGGACAGATAAATGTGGCCTTCCTCTGGAAAATCCAGCATTCACCGAACCAGACTGGACCCGTAGTAACTCCTAACAATTTTACAAACAATAACAAAAAAAAATTGATAAACCCCACCAAAATATACCAGAATAATCACCCCATTCTTGATGTTACTCTACTTATGGAATAGATGTTTTAAAAGAACATGAGGAGGGTTGATTCTCAAAACTCTAAAATTGTTGAATTTTAATACAAAGATTTATTAAAATCAATTTCATCATCAGTACAATAGACTGGCAATCACCAATAGATCTTACATATCAACAATCAATTTAATAATTAAAATCAGTAATCCTGACTCAAATATTCAAACATAAATATTACCTTATTACCAATGATATCAAACTTACATGATTAAAATTCAAGATAGGTACCTATATCATTTCAATAGTTCAGATAAAAATTTCCAAAGCTCAAATTCTATTAAACAATTTCTAAACTATAACACATAGGTATGATTCTGAATAGAACTCAGAGTTAGATCAGAGGTTATTTATCAAAAATTTAAATTTATCTTAAGCAAAAGTTTCAATATAAAAATCGGTATCTACCTACAAAATCTGAAATTCAAAATTTAATTTACAAAATGATCATCTCTAACTCAAAATCCTAAACACACACGATAAATTTAATAAATTATTTTTACACATAACCATTACATTAGTCACTCATTGACCACAATAAAAGTTCATAACATATTATCAAAAATCAGTTTCACTTAGAAAGTCATAGGTGATGAAATCAATTAAACACTGTACTTGAATTTATTTAATTTTCTGGATTGTCGGAAAATAGCAAAAGTTTATTCACTCATAAAGACATACCTTATTATTCAAAACTCCATCTCAAAAACTGACGAACTAAGGTTCCTCTAACCTAAGCGCGATGATCAAAGACTAGGCCGGCATGGTTGCTGGAACTGCCTTTGCACTGGTGTTAGCACCCCTTGGTTGGTGCTCCAGGTGCCGGATGAGCTGGACTGCTCCCCCTGCTACCTTGGGACGACCAAATATAAAAGCGCTAGAACCTCTGCCTGATGAAACCTTCCATGCCTCCAAACTAAACTCCACCACTCTTCTTTATTTCTCCAAGCTTCTTCAAATATCACCCTTCACACAGGTTAGTATACCTACCTAGGTAGGTACCTACCTAAGCCTCCACATGATCGAATCTTTATGTAAACTTTCATGTGAATCAGAAATTTGAAAGTTGGAACTCAAAACTCAGAAACTAGAAGTTCGAAATTAACATTCAGGAATCAAAAGTTAAAACTTAGAAATTCAAAGTTCGAAATCAAAAACTGGAAATCGGAAATTAGTAGTTAAAAAATTGAAACTAGAAGTTGGAATCTAACACTCTAGAACTTGAAGCTCAAAAGTAAATCAAAACTAAAGTTCAAAACTACGTTCAAAACTACGTCCCAAAACTTCGTCCAAAACTACATCCCAAAACTACGTCCCAAAACTACGTCCCAAAACTACGTCCAAGACTACGTCCAAGACTACGTCCCTTGTCTGTAAAGACAAGAAAGCGAACATTAGTTATAATGACCAAAATTAAATTCAAAAGATTACTCACGTAAGACTGCATCTTTCACGGAAACAACTTCACCATAATAATATCTATGTGTGCTTACACAAGGGACTAATACTAATTTACGAACTTGTAGACAAGCTACATGATCTCCCGAATTAAGACCCAAAAATGAACCTAACGCGTCCTCTACCCTTACTTATAATTTTCTGGGGTGACGCTACTCATGCGCCCCAACTACCGTCTAACCGAAAATGTTGACCCACTTTCAACTCCAAATCTCATCATTGACAGTATGCAACACTTAAAACTCGCACGCGACGGTGTCGGATCTTTCACCTTATACGTCGGCACACTCTCGACAGTACGACCAACCTCTCCAGTTCTCCCTCTATTCAAACTTAAATTTCACAATCGTGAATCCGCATATCTCCGAGGCTTGTCGTGTCTCAGAACGAAACGCAAGTTGTTTATGTTTCTTTATGGGTCTTCTCAACTATCTTTTCCTGTTTTTTTAACCCACACCCAAAGAAATAATCTTTTAGGTTTTATCTGGATAACTAATCGGAAATCTAGAGTAGCAAGATGAGAGTGGTCTCATTAGACGCGGAAAATTAATTCGCATAAGATGATATACTTTTCAAACTCTGAAAACCCAGAACCGGGACAGAAAATCGACCAGACATGTTTTCTACGTCTTACTTAAATAACAAAAGCAAGAATTTCTTAATAGCTGCCAGGTGTTCGTCCGTGATCTTTGCCTAATACAGCCTCCTACATCAGCGAAAATGTACAGTCAATCATAACTTTTCTGAACTTTATAAAAATATTCCAAATCGAGAATTAAAATTTTGAAAAAGAAAACGTAGCATGCAAGGCACGCTGCAATTCTTGAAACTTATACGTAAGCGTGAAAAAAGTTTAAAACCTTTGAAATGTGTAAGTACTAATAAAAAATTTAACGAATTACTAAAAAGACAAATGTGGATAAACACACCAAAGAAAGTTTCTCCATCTTCATTCGTAATATTCAAATATTTAGTTTTTTTTTTTCAAAAATATAGTCTTTTTCTTTTGGTATTCTTTTTTTTTGTTAACTGTTTTTCCTATTTACATACAGTGATATTATTATAAACATTGGAAAAGCATTTGGTATAAAGAAAATCTAATTTGACAAAAGAGGAATTTGAATTGAAAAATCACACTGAATTTTGATAAATGGGAAAATCATTTGAAAAATTTATAGAAGCAATTGACAAAAGACGTAAACCAAAAGAAAATAACTATAGAAGATTTTAAAAGAGTGATCAACATTATCGATGATTACGACGATATCATAATACATATTATATTTTTACAGAATTTTCCAAACATCCTTAATAAAAATAATTAATTGTAAAAAGAACAAAAGTCAAAAATGAAACATAAAAACAACACATAAAGTTATTCTACGTAGCCTGCCATCTATCTCCACACATTTTTCTGAGGTTGATTTAGTTAATTTACGACGTTGCTCTTTCTTCTGAAAAACTTTTTTTTTTTAAATACCCCATAAAATTCTAGTGGTGAGAGATCGGGTCATCTGGCAGGATAATGGACATTCCCAAGCCAAGGACATAATCCATTTTTTACCAAAATGCCAACTTAGGTAACACTATTTCTTGCTAAAGCTGTAGTATGCTCTAGAGCAGGGCATACACCTTGCTGTCATACCATGCTAACATCATAGTCAGCCATACTTTTATGGTTCCAAAGTATTTTACTTCAAAAAATTACTGGAAATAATAATAAGCAACGCCGTGAATGAAGTAACTCAACCTGCAACTATTCGCAAAGTGTATAAATGGTGAATTCTTAAAAAAAAAGCAGAAGAGATGATAGGTGACTATACAATGTGTGTCACAGGCATGGTACACCCCCTTTTTTTTCTTTATTTTTGGAGATAATTTTTTGAAATTTGGTACATCGCATATTCTCGATAGAGCTCACTTTTTAGAGAAAATTGAATTTTTTCCCACATCCGGTTTTTCCGGAAATGTTATCAACTTTTTATTTTTAAATGGGACACCCTATATATTTTTATATTTTTGGATTCTATACATTTGTACAAATCCCAACAATACCACATAAGTACCATTTTAAATGTCAAATTTGTTTTTATTTATTTTTTTATTTCTCAATTATAGTGTGCCATGACTTCAGTTGTGTTCGTCACAGATGCCAAAATGGGTACACCAAAATGTCCCTTATTAAGAGTACTAGTAGATGGTACCCCGGATCCAAAAATATAATAATATATAGGGTGTCCCATTTAAAAATAAAAAGTTGGTAACATTTCCGGAAAAACCTGATGTGGGAAAAATTCAATTTTTGCTAAAAAGTGCGCTCTATCAAAAATATGTGACGTACCAAATTTCAAAAAATTATCTCCAAAAATAAAGAAAAAAAAGGGGGTGTACCATGTCTGTGACACACACTGTATGTAGAATTTTATTTTTTGTTTCTTATTAACTTTCGTTTTTTTTAATCATAATTTACTTTATTTATTGAATATGTTTGAAAAATTCTTACTATTTATCATAACACTCTGTATATCTCATATTTTAATGTGATTTAGAAGTTTCTTGAGAAGCAGTTTTTTATAAAGAATTATTAGTTTTTTTCGTAAAAAGTAATTAAGAAGATTTTTCCGCTTCATACCCCCATCCATGGACACACTATATCAATCATTGATTTTCCCATTTACGTGCAGTAGAAGTTATATAATATGTTACTAAGATTGAAGCTAATTCTATCAGAATTTCTGGCTTTATAGCTTGTGTGGACGTGACAATGTTTTAAACAAAAGTTTCATAGCCATAGCAGGTTAGCAAAATTATATAGGTATAGCAATGTTACTAAGTCTGGACCGGGCTTAAAGGGAATTTTATTTGACAAAAGAGAAATTTGATGTGATAAAACCACAGAATAGATACAATCAGAAGCTAAACTCACCGGCGGTGCCTTTGATCTTTTAGAGACAAGCCACAGAATAGAACACCTCTAGCGGCCATTGCTTCAGAGTAGAAACGCAGGCCCACCACCAACCCGCCACAGAATATAGGTACAATTCTATTCTGTGGGCCCGCATTCAAAACTAATGAAAGCTCATCTCAAATCATGGCGGATCACTATGCGCCGAGTAAATACGCGAACTCGGTATTTTTATTGAAGTTTATATTCTGATTGTACCTATTCTGTGATAAAACTGCATGACAATATTGATAAATGAAAATTGGGAAACTCAATTATAATAAAATGAAAATCAAAAGAAAAAGACGTAATTGATTTATATAATGTATAATAAGTGCAAACTTTCCCACTTGCCCATTAAATGTATACATATAATTTACTATGATATTAGGAATTATTTGGGTTTGCAGTTAATTAAATTAAAGAACACTCTTTTTTCTACGTCAAGCTTTCGAATTAATTTTAATTCTTCTTCAGGACTATAGAATTTGAGATTAAAATTTAAAGTTTGTAAAAATTGTTAACCATAGGACTATTCTTGTATACATTCAAAGCAACTAACACCAACAAAGATAAAATTACATAACTAATGAAGTTCAATTTCCAATTCAGGTCGAAATGATAAAAAAATTTTGAAAGTTTTTTTTTTTTTTTTTTTATATTATTTCGGCCTGAATTGGAAATTGAACTTCATTAGTTATGTAATTTTATCTTTGTTGGTGTTAGTTGCTTTGAATGTATACAAGAATAGTCCTATGGTTAACAATTTTTACAAACTTTAAATTTTAATCTCAAATTCTATAGTCCTGAAGAAGAATTAAAATTAATTCGAAAGCTTGACGTAGAAAAAAGAGTGTTCTTTAATTTAATTGACTGCAAACCCAAATAATTCCTAATATCATAATATAACTGGACAGTCGAAATAAACTACTAATTTATCATATAATTTACTATAAAATTCAAAAAAGAATAGTAAGTAAGTCAGTCATGAAGCAAAATATATTTCTCCCAAATCTGCTATGAAATTCTTGTACCTTCCGCCCAAACCTTGTATTTAAATTCAGCTACAAGCGTACCAGAACAGTAATAATATAATGTTTTATTCATTGTTAGAAGTCATCACAACCCCCGAACGCATCCCCCATGTGTACATTAGAGGGAGCCTCATCTGGTCCTACCGCGTTGCGTAATGACTCCCCTCAAGCTAGCTTTCGACACGACTCCAAAGTGCCTTATTATTGTCGATAAGAAGTTTTGACCCCCTAATTGTTATATTAGTTTTATTACTAATGATTATTAGAAAAAAAACTCAGAAGCTAATGGAATATTCGTATAATGAGATATAGTTTAGCTAATGGAGATGTCTTCTAGAACAAATGATATATGAATACGAATTAAATAAATGGAAATTTCCTTTCAGTTGGTGACCCAGGAACGTCGCTTGAGTGCAGCGGCATCCCGAACGATGGCAGCCATGTCTCTGGGATTTATAGTTTTGGTCACTCCCTGGACCATACAGGAAGTTGTGGCTGCTTGTACGGGAAGCCGAGCTCCATCTGGTTTGGATTTTCTAGCTACTTGGTTGGCACTCAGTAACAGCTTCTGGAATCCGTTTCTGTATTGGCTACTCAACAATCGGTTTAGGAGAATATGCAATGAACTTATATTCCATAGGGTTAGTATGAATGTTATTCCAGATTCATTTAGCGAACTGAATAATGTCACTCTCGTCTGTCTAAAATTAACAAGCTTCATTTTAGTCAAGAGCTTTTTAATTATTGCTAACAAACGCAATTAAAGGGAAAACTACCTAGATGCTCGCATAACTAATTAACATAATAATTATTAATTGATTTGGGTTTGTTTGATGAACTTTTAATTATTGTTTCTAACCGGTTTCATGACTTATTTAAAAAATTCTTTGACTAATTATTATACAATTATTGTTCATAAAGCCGACAACTACCAGAGTAAGTTAAGATTGCATCCCATTTAAAAGTAGTACCAAGGTTTTGCAATGAAATAACTTAATCGATTGTGACACTTTTGGATCTTGATAATGATAGCGCAGGCAGTTTAAGATTGTTTGTTATGGCGAGAAAATAATCATTTATTGGTGATACAACAGCATCTATTACCGGTTCATAATTTGTTATAACTGGTCGGTTTTTCATTCCACACATTTACATTTTCGTAAATTGCTTTTAATCTGATTTACATTTATTTTGTCTTCTGGATTTTTATTCGCCGTCAAGGACTACAACATTTTAATACATATTCAGAGAAAATTACCAACTTAACAAACGCAAGATTCCTCTAATACCCATTTTGTTCGTTAAATACGAAAAAAACTATTCAACTACATATTCAGATTTTTTCTAATGAATTGAACTAAATTTCCTAAAATAAAAAAAGTAAATTTTGTCTCATTATTAATGAATAATCCTAGAAAGTAAATTTTAAATCCACATTTAGTGATTAAAATATGTTTCGGACTATTATATCTACTGACATCATCAATTTAACTTCATCTTAATACGGTCTCGTGCTCATAATAAACTTTTTGACCTTGTCGGATTGTGATGACGATGAGTAAACAAGTCCAAGAAATTTAATAAGAGCCCAGGCCTGTGTTAAGGTGAAATGAAACTAATGATGTCCATAGCTATAGTGCGAAACACGTTTGAACCATTATAATGTGACATATCATTAAATTCAGAATTAACATAATCTTTTAATTTCGCATTAAAAAATTCTGGGCCATATTTAAAAAATCGAAGTTCAGTTCCGCACTGAAAGTATGAATCGCCAGATAAAAAACTGTCATCGCAAGTAAATAAAGCTGGTTAATAACTGAAATGAAAATGCGGTTTCAGTTTTTCCCATTATTCAATAATAACATCAATAAATCAGAAAATTTCAATTGAAATTTTTTTTCTTTCGAGATAAATCGAAAATCAAAAATTATTTTTAAATCTCTTTCTGCCATTGCACTATCCTTTAGGTTGTCCAACGATTTACCATGCAACCGACCCTGTATTTCCCACGGTTTCCGAGTTCATTCTTATTTTGGACACAGTACATGTACAGTCAAACCTGGATATGACGAACACTGAATAAGGCGGAAATCTGTCTATCACGGAAATTTTTCCCGGTCCCGAATTAAGCTATACACATTGCATGTTTAACTTCCACTGCTCAAGCCGGAAACTGCGTAACGCGGAGACGGAACACGTTTTTTAACCTTATGCACGCAATTTCACCTGCATAAGACGGAAGCGGACCGACGTCGCCACCCTTTACTCTTTACCTCCGCATGTTCTCGCGCGTCTATCCTACTCTCACTTCTCGGAATTTTTATTGCGGCAATAAAAACTGTCTGCAGGTACTTATGCACTTCCTGTTTAGTCCTGTTCGGATTCAATTTTATTTTAGTCAATTCTAAACTCTTCAACTGTGAGCATCAAATTATTTTTAGTAGGTACGATATTCGATATGTCTGCATATAAAAAATTCAACACTGAAGTCTTTAGAAATCTATTTTGATAGATTTAATTATGTGTTATGAAAACAAAAAATTAGCGTTAAGCTTCTCGCGGAAAAATATAAGTGTGGTAAAATAAACACAAGTTTATGATATTTTGAAGAATAAGGAGTAAATAAAATCAGATTGGCTCGTGGGAAAACATTCTATAGATACTAAAAATAAATGTACGTACTGTTGGGCAATTTCCGTGCTAAGCAGGTTTGTTTCCGGTTTAGACAGTTGTTGTTGTTTAAGCCGAAAACCTGTATAAGACGGAATTTATTTTCGGTCCCAGGCGTTTCCGGGTTATCCAGGTTTTACTGTATACCAATTCCTGGCAACAATATTTTGTCGATCATTTGTGATCTAACTATGTATTACTAAATCAGTATACCAAAGTATAGTATACCAAATCAAAATTATTCACGTAAGATATTGCATCCAGATCCCCAAAATTTTCTTTGCTTTCGAGCTCAAATCAGTCAATAATAATTCAAGATTTTCTTTTAATTATTTCTCTCAGAATTAGTATTTCTGTCACAAATTGTGAATCACCCTGTACGTCAGAAAATAAATACTCTATGAAATATTTAGGTATATCAGAGAATTAATAAATTTGGTGCATTCTATTATTTCGCTATGATAACTTGTTTACTCTTAAAGAAGTTGGCCCAGTTTCAGGAGTCGAATAGTGAAGTTGGGGGCATACTGAGGAAACTCTCCTGTTCATAGTCAGGATATTTATTGCATTTTAACGCACAAAAGAATTTTATTGCTTGGGAGCGCCTACAAACATCTCAAACTTCCGTTCTTATTGCCACTAAGAGAGAAACTTGCACTAGACACACACTTAATGGAAAGCCGAACAGGCTTTTTCTGCAGATATAAAGCAATGTTTATATAATACATAATAGAAAGACAATACGAATTTCCAAATATAAAATAAAGAAAAACATATCAACGCAAGTATCTATAGTAATACACTGCTCATTTAATGTGTATTATCAGATAATATACAGAGTGTCCCAGATTTCTTCCCTCACAATTTATTTATCGATGTTAAATTTTATGTTTAGTAATTTTTTTTTATAAACTTAGTATTTTTTCAACTGCTTAACGTAGTACAGCTGTTCTTAAATATGAGTCGTGTCAACTAAAAAACAGAAGCTTATGAAGACATAATACCTTTTGCAGAACGTATAGACAAATCAGATAAAATACCGTATTACGACATCCCTTGCGAGGAACTATACAGCACCATCAAATTCATAAGACCACCAATAGAAGAGAATCCGCATCAAATAATCGTGATTAACACTTATAAAGAAATTCTATACCAATATGAAATATATACCGACGGCTCAAAAAATGACGCAGACAAATTAAAAAATATCAATAAAAAAATGTAATAATATAGAAATTAATAAAACTGGTCATGACGTCACGAATGAGATCAGCTTTATTCCAACCTTCTTCACACAAACCACATCACATACAACTCTGAACGTGTGATGATATAATTTGAGTTGGTAAGTCCGAGACATGTAGTCGGATTTATTCGAATGAAAGTAACTGTCAAATTATCACTTTCAACACAGTTTATGAATGTTCTTCACAAGGAAGTTTCTCATCTTATTCCGAAAATTTCGATGCAAGTGGGTCAGCGATATTTATTATTTGTGTTATTGAATACCTTATTGAATACCGAACTGACCTGACTTGACTGATAAGATATGCTGATGAGTCCGTAATAAGGACGAAACGGTATCATTATTCATGTCTTCAGTCTTCACCTCGCATGGCTGTGCGGAAATTTCTAATTTGTTCTGCATAGAACTTATAGTGGCAAATAAAAATTGAAACCTAAATTCCAAGATAGCTCCAATATTGTATAATCAATATAAGTGGTTCGAGAAAAACATAATTATAAATGCACATATTTATTTCTCATAGCTAGTAAGAATTCTGAGAAATCAAATTTCGCTGTTAAATTTGTTAAACAATAAAGTTTCCTGATGGTCTGGTGACGACAGAGACATCGCCGTTTCGTTGTATTTTTAGTTAATGCAGTCTTCATCACCAAACAAGACCACACCAGAATAGGAGTGTGTCGAACAAAGAGAAAATTAAATTACTGCAGGTATTCAATGTATTCAAATTCCACTGACTAAAAATAAATAATCCGTTACTATTCAAAAACTAATAAGCTACAAGCCAAGCTCTGTTGATTTCGTATTCGAGCAATCAGTCACAATCATTCAAGTAGATTTTTTATTTGTGTGTTGCTATAGAGACATTTTTGTTCCTTCCTTTTTTTTATTTTTATTCAAACCTACTACTGTTCTTTTCCTTTTTTTAATATTTACTATTTTATTTGTTTTTTGTCTTTGCTGTTATTTTTCCACCATTTCTTTTTATTAATTCATACTTGTAATACAACATTAAGTAGTGTGCTGTTATAATAATAATAATAATAATAATAATGTTTATTTTTGAAGAATATTACATTCTTTATAACTATAATACTATAATACAATACTTAATTAAATCTACATTAAATCAAACCTACTTACGTATACATTTTTTTCCTATACTAGCTAATTATTTCTTTTTGCTTATTTTGCACTATCATGTTTTTATTTTTATTCTCAATACCTATGTCCTATGTTTATGTCTAAGATCGCGTGGTCAATAATTTTATCATCGTTATTGTTGTTTACAATATCCATTTCATACCTATATGTGTTATGTTTATCAACAATGCAACAATCTGATAGTGTCCTACTTTCACTTGCCCATTGATTTCTACCAAATATTCACCATTTTCTTCTTTTTCTGTTCTATTTTCTTCTTGTATACACCACAATTTACATCACAAACGTCATGACTTACATCCATATTCAAATTCATTTTTCTATTCACCTCAACACAATTGATACATTTCTTTTTTTTCGCAGTCTTTTGATAAATGTTCTCCACTGCATCTGAAACAAGCCATTCTATTTTTACATGCTTCTTTTTTATGATTGTATCCCCCACAATTGAAGCATCGCTTTATATATACGTGCTCGTAAACATAACAGCGATCCCAACCAATGTTAATTTTTTGCATCTCCATTATCTGCTTGAACGATGACTCATCCACTTCTGCAATCAAGTCCCAGTATCTTTTTTTCTTTGTTTCTAACAATTTAACTATCTTTATTTGACTCACATAGTTGTTCTGTTGTTTAATTTGATTGATTATTTCGCCATTTTCATTTACTTCACTCAGTCCACATATTTTTATTCTTCTTTTTACCTTCTCAATCATATCTGCTTTATAATCTGTCATCTTCTTACTAACTTCTGCTTTGAGATTTTCGCCATCCTGTTTTGTTTCACAATTTACTATAATAGTACCACCTTGTGTTTTCTTTATGCTTTTCACTTTGTTGGAGACAGGATCAACAGTATCCCTCAATTCCTTTTCAATTTTTTCATGTTCTTTTTTAACTTCATTTTTATTTATCTCATTTTTAGGTTTAATAATCACAGGTGTGATTGTTTCCTTAATTGCATCCTTATATGATAATATCTTCTCCTTTTTATCTTCCAACTTTTTTACTATCTTATCTATATTATTTGCTAATACCTTTTGTTCTGCCGCTTATTCTTGCATTTTTGCATCCATTTTGTAAATGAATTGAACTATCATGTCCAATCCACCTTTAAAATCCTTTGTTTGTAAATTTTATAATCATTTCTACAGGGTTGACATATAAACCAAAGTGCAGTACTCTTCTTCAGTACCTTACATTCATTGTCAGAAATATTCATACACACTTTGTGTACCGGTTTTCTACATAATCCACAATTTCAACCTTGCTCTCCACTTTCAACCTCCTTTGTACACACACTACACTTGCTACTCATTTCAGCTATATTTTTATCCTTTTACATTTAAATTCTTCGGTTTGTTCATACTATATACTATATCGCAGTCCGGCAACGATGTGCATCGTGCCGCTGCTAACACACTACTGTACTGTTAAGTATCAGTTTACGTATGTACGTAGTGGTGTGCCCCTTTCTTTGTTTATTTATTTAAAAGTTTTAATCAAATTGAGTTTTCCCTTATACTTACTACTGTTCCTTAAATTTATCGCGATTCCAGGTCAATGTACGTCGATTACGTATCCTTGATCTTAGGCTAGCACAGCATTACCTCTCTTCAGGGCTCCACCTCTCACCATTGGAGATTTCTTGATGAATTTTAACCATAATAGGTATTTTTTATCTTTTGTAGTTTTGGTGCGGAAAATCAAACGAACAGAAGAACATGGAACGAGAGCAGATGCGTAGATGTTGCAGTGCTGGCAGCGTTAGTGGTTTGGGTCATCATACGGCTACATGCGACCTAGAAGGGCTCTCCGAAAAGTATTGGGGAGAAATTTTGGAAAGAACTTTATCGTCAAGCTCCCTACAGGCATTACATAGGTAAACATTACGTCTTCGTTTTTATTCACCTTCTTCTACTTGCTCAATAAATTCATTGCTCATATTATTAATCATATTATTTCAAATATGTACTAGTCGAGAATATTAGATATACTTTCATTATTTGCAGAGCATATTCCCAACCACGTTGCAATGGAGGACTGCACGAATTGCGAACTATCGAAACAGGACTCCAGGGAGTAGCTCCAGAAAGGTGAAGGCACGACAAGACCACGCAGACCTTCGACCTTCATCTGATGGAGGAGAGCATGGGAAGCTCCACCGAAACGGCCACCGTTTCGGCTATGTGATCCCATGTAATTGCAGCGTGGTCAATTTTTTCATTTTCACTGAGGGCTCTTGAAAACCTGTTTGGTTTTATCGAGCGCAAAATGTCCGATCGCCTTTTACAAACTAATCCACTATTTACGCGATACTTGGTGATTTTTTGTTTATATGAAATTTAATTGTGTGCAATATTCCATAAAAGTACATCTCTTCTTTTAAGGATACTTACATTATTTTCTTCCATTCTCATATGTGCGTTTATTATATAATCTATCTTGCCATGAAACATCTAAGATTATGATATAAAATAACTTTTTTCAACGCAACTCCATTCAACCTTGTAACTGTATACACGTAAGCTCCTCATTACAATGATTCTTCATCTGTCTCGTTCCCTGGAAAATATATTTTTTTGCACACGATGTAAGGATTAACGACTTCCTACCTCTGGAGAGTTATGAGTGAAAGTGTAGATAATAAAGCAAAAAAAAAAAACTGTGATTCTGGCTTTTTAGATGGAATGTTCAATATCCCAATGAACAAAGAAAACTGTTGCTCGAGGATTTTAGAAGCTTCTCCTATGTTAGATTTAAAATTGCAAGAATGCCCTGTAGTATAAATTCTTACGACCTCTATACGCAAAACTTCTAACTCTCAAATCACCCATTACAAATTTGAAATATAAACACCATTTTTATTGAATTTTTTCAGGCAATCTAAAATGTAATAATATCAGGTACATTTAGGGTGTCTCATTTAAAATAAGAAGTGAAATACGAAAGTAGCTTCCGGTTAAACAGGAAGGTATGAGGTTATGGAGTAATGGGGTTGTAGTTATTTTAGTTCAGATCGTCGAAATTGAAATCATACATGTACAAATTTTTAGACCTCTACTTTCAACACATCTTCATATAAAAATGACTTAAGGTTCTCCCCCTGTATATTTTTAAAATTAATAGTTCAGTTTCAATCCACATTGAAGACTTTTTATAAGTGAATCGAATAGTCGATGATTCGAGTTCGCGAGTGTTAAGAATACGATCAACATAGTGGGGAATGTTCTAATGAGATGTTTTCATGGAAACGATCTCCGGTGATCGTTCCGTTCCCATGAACTCGAGAATTGTCGTCCTGATCAGTCGTGGAAGAGCATACTTTGCAGACCTCGAGAATCGACAGCCTTTTACTTCTTGAAGTAAAATATGTTGAAAAATAAATAGCTATTTTACCAGACTTATCAAAGCACCCTCGTATTTGACCAGATTTGTTTCATTGATTATTAATAGTCTAGTAAAATGGGACTTGTAAATTGCGTAAAATCGAAAAAACCGTTCCCACCTCCAAAAGTGCGATTTTTTTAAATTAGTAACTTTTGAATGATAAGAAAAGAACCCCACAGAATCCATATGGAAATTGACTTTCGGGTCAAATTTGTTGTAACTTTGGTGATCGGTATAATTCGATGAGTGGACATGTAAATATCTTATATCAAGTATATGGTAGTGTCAAATAAGAACTTTGAAGAGCGGCACATCAGAGATGTATTTAAAGTGTTATTAAAGTATTATTTTATGTTACTATTCATATAAAAATCAGTTTGTCATTTCTCTGATGACTCAATTCTTATTGTTTCAATTACTTATTTCAATCAATTACTTATTTTTTATAGTTTTTTTGGTTTTGAACTGCATTACTACTTTTTAATATCTAATTTAATGATTTTTTTATAAAATTTTTAGCCAAAATACCAATAATTGACTTGATTGTTTTGACTGAAAAATAAATTCTTAATTGTTGCAGTTATTTTGTCTTAAATTTTCTGAAATTTCATTAAATTATTGAAAAAGTGGTAACGGGTAACGCATTTCTAAACGGAAATAATTCTTACAAGTGCATTTTAAAAATTTTTAACCAATTATTAGTCCTTCAGATTTTGTTTCAAAATGTACAGGATATTTCCAAATATACCCACCTATTTTACATGTTATTTCCCTGTATCGTTTTCAAATCAACACCGTGTATATGGCACTACCTCAACTTGTCCATAGTTATAAATAATTAAATAAAATCCTATTAACGTTTTGACGTAGATTTCAAATTTAACAGTCGTCCTAATTGGGAAAAAATTGATAACAACTGTCCAAGTATGATTATACCATCCAAATCCATCCGTATAGGTATTCATGCTACATACTACATGTTCCCAGATCGGACATTTATGATTTAATTTGGTTCTAGTTAACTAACATACCTGCAACGAAAGATATTTATTATGTTTACTTACCATTTTGTTTTTGTTTCTTACAATTTTTGAATCTTCTAGCATCTATTTGAAATGCACGTTGCTTCAAAATAATTATACAATAATGACCACCAAACAACAGGTTTCTGCAATTAAAATAATTATAGTTTATTATGCGCTTCTAATCTATATCAGAGAACGTTACGTTAGAAAATCACTTACAGTTATTTATAGGACTTAATAAACTTTACACAGTTGCAAAGTTTAATTATTAATTTATCAATTGAAACTGTAAAATCTGAAACTGTTTTTTAAAACAATTTTACTTGTGTTTCTTTCAAGCATGATGTAACTATTATCACAATTATGTTACTGTATTAAAAACTTCCTGCTGTTTAAGATACCTACCTAATAAGTACATAACTCGTCAAGAAATATGGTCAATCTGCTAAAATATCAGCAGAATAAAGAAGTTATCCTGCTGCTGAACAAGAATTTTTTGTTGGTATACGGCCTTTTTAGGGTATATCCTATACTCATTTTGATTTTTTCAATATCCATAATAATTACGAAATTAAACTGAAGAGATAATGAAACTTCATTGCACAAGAAGATTGTTAGTTCATCTAACGGGTAATTAATAATTATTCGGCATAAATCCGAGTATCATCGTGTAAATTGTGGATCATACATTACTTCTGAAAAGTTATTTATGTATTTGATTTTATACAATTTTATAAATTTTTATTATTACTGAAATTATTTCAGAAATGAGCAATAGCAATATTAAAGTTATAAGTACTACGCACAAACTTACAAAATTAAAGCGTAAGTTCCCTTTGTTACAATAAATATTCTCCTTATCATCATTACAGTATTTTTAAGAACTGTTTAGAGTTGTATTCTTTTAAAAATGTACAGATACATGCAGTTGTCAAGGAAAAAAATAGACGAAAGTGAATAATAATAATCATTACTTATTTGACTTGTAAAAAATCTTTGACCTGTCAAAATTAACAAAGTAAATAGAATAGCCAAAGATAATAAATACATGCGTACAGTGAGGATGTTTATAGTTCCCAAACCCTCTTTAAATTATGAGACGAGTGAGATGCAACTTTGGTACAAAAAATTAATTCGATAACATGAATTTACTACTTTTTGTTAGAAAATGTCAAAGATGACAGTTACTGTCAACTTTAAAATTTCCAATTATTATAAGGAGAAGGGAATCATGTATATCATTCGGCTTCAAAAAATAAAGGAGGGTGGGGTATTATGTGACACACACGGTGGAGTGCTAGAACGTTAATTACAGATCTGCCAGATAATTACTGATTTTAAAATGCCCTGTATTATCAAAAAGTTGGTCTGATATTGCTGGAAATAAACTCTACTCCCTTTTAGAAGAGTTAATTACTGATAAAAATGAAAGACCATTCAAAATATTCACCCGGCCTATTTTCAAAATTTGCAATTTAAAATCAATTATTATCTGACAAATCTTTAATTATTAGCGTTCTAGCAATCCACCCACAGACTATCAAACTTAAAAATAACAACATTTTTGTGCAGACGAGGTTTTAATAACTATTGAATCTCAATCTCCTTTTTTCAGTATCCTTTATTTTTTTTCTCGACTGTAGGTATACAATAACTAAAACACCAGAAGTAATAAAATAGCAGAGCAACTAATTTACTCTATTAATAAGTATAATAACAGAGTTATTGTAAAAATACAACAATCAAACATTTGATGTTAAACAAAACATTTAAACTTAATATATTACAAAACTTGTAAAGTGAGAATAACATTTCTGCAATACTTACATTTTTTTTCAAAATGTATCAAAAATATAAAAGTGTATTTGCCTTCTCATTCCACAGTATAGTTTAACACCTTAGATTTTAAGGCCTTTTGAGATCACTAACCAAAAGCCCTTCAATGTTATATTATCGCCATTAGATTATGTTATTTTGTATACAATGTATAAACTATAGTTCACAGGATGACCAACTGAAAATGAAGAATGCCTGATTTCGAAATAATTTAAAAATATACAGTATGTATCATTCATTTTAGGAATTTTTAGGAATCCAAAAAGGTTCTTCTTTATAAAAAGTTTTGCATGGTCTAAACACCTAAATTGACATAGTCAGGCATCACATTTTTGCAGTCATAATACAGGGTGGGCCATCGAAAAGGTAACAAGCCTAATAATTTGGAAAGTGAAGATGTATGCGAAAAACGCCGAAACAGGTCGATTTTGTTATCGGAGGGGACATATTTTTGTGACAAATTCAACTACCCAAGTTCACCCCCTTGGCAGGGGTAGCTACCCCTTTGCTTATCATCATAGGGAACCGATATCGGGTGATACATCATTTGAAAGCCACTTGAATTCTCTTTACAACGATATCCAAAATTTTGGGTTTCGCTCACATACAGGGTGGCCTCACGAAAACGCAACTCACCTTAATAACTTGGAAACTGAAGATGTACGCGAAAAACGCCGAAACAGGTCGATTTTGTTATCAAAGTAGGCATATTTTCGTGACAAATTCAACCACCCAAATTCACCCCCTTGGCAGGGGTAGCTACCCCTTTGCTTATCATCATAGGGAACAGCTATCGAGTGATACATCATTTGAAAGCTACTTGAATTCTCTTTACAACGATATCCAACATTTTGGGTTACGCTTACATACAGGCTGGCCCAACAAAAAACATTTTTTTTGGGCCACCCTGTATGTAAGTGAAGCCCAAAATGTTGGATATCGTTAAGAGAATTCAAGTAGCTTTCAAATGATGTATGCGAGTGGTTTCGCTTACATACAGGCTGGCCCAACGAAAACTTTTTTTTTGTTCCACCCTGTATATAAGTGAAACCCAAAATGTTAGATATCGTTGTAAAGAAAATTCAAGTAGCTTTCAAATGATGTATCACTCAATAGCTGTTCCCTATGATGATAAGCAAAGGGGTAGCTACCCCTGCCAAGGGGGTGAATTAGGGTGGTTAAATTTGTCACGAAAATATGCCTACTTTGAGAACAAAATCGACCTGTTTCGGCGTTTTTCGCTTACATCTTCAGTTTCCAAGTTATTAAGGCGAGTTGCGTTTTCGTGGGGCCACCCTGTATATGAGCGAAACCCAAAATGTTAGATATCGTTGTAAAGAGAATTCGAGTAGCTTTCAAATGATGTATCACTCGATAGCTGTTCCCTATGATGATAAGCAAAGGGGTATCTACCCCTGCCAAGGGGGTGAACTTGGGTAATAAAATTTGTCACGAAAATATGTCCCCCTCGCTAACAAAATCGACCTGTTTCGGCGTTTTTCGCATACATCTTCACTTTCCAAACTATTAGGCTTGTTACCTTTTCGATGGCCCACCCTGTATATGAGGTTTATCAAAAAACATGATTTATATCAATTTAAGTAGGTAGGTACTTTTATTTTCACAATATCAAAATTTTGTTACTTAAAAAAGTTAATTAAAATTGGACACAACACCCAAATATGCAATTTAACAAATACAAATTTCGCGTTTTAGTTTTTATCCTTTTTTTTACGCAACAGGTTATAACTGCATATTTGAATGCTTGCAATTTTGATCAACTTTTTCAAGTAACAATTATTGATATTGCGGGAAATAAAGGTATATAGGTACTTTACTTTACTCTACTTTACTGTACATTACTTTAAGGTAGGTACTTTACTCGTATACGATACGACTCCAAAAATTTGATGTCTGACTATTTCATTTTTGGTTTTAGCCCATGCACAATATGCACAAACTTTTATGTAGAAAAACTTTTTTCCAGAAATAAAAAAGTTATTATATTTGACATATTATGACTCCAACTTACCTAGACACAGTGTATATGTCATTTTGATGAAAGAGACATTTTTATGACCTGTTTTTTCCATTAATTTTAATAATAAAACTTAAAAATTCAAAGCAATAAAAAATATTGAGATTATTTGCCTTTGTGCAAAAGTTGAGCCGCAGAACTAGATATAAGCATCCTAAGACAAGCATTTACCTAAATTAGGTGTGATACTTCCAAAATGATCTACATAGGTATTTGAGTTCATTATTTCAGGATTTTGGATCCCTAAAAACTTTTTGGGTTCCTAATAATTAAGTAATTCAAAAAGGAGAGGTACTCAATTTTCTAGAGTACTTTTAACAAATCATACTTTATTTTATTTGAGATCAATACACCTAAAAATGTTATAAAATTGATGGCTATGCCGAGGGCTATGCGATATTGAATATTATTATTGAAGTGTTCATCAGTTTAGTAAAAAATTTGATACTTCGAAATAAATTTTTTGCAATCTGAATTTTCCAGTTATAAGTTTGACTTATAAGATCAACGTTCTTGTACATTTTTCGATGCTCCAACCAAAATCCACCCAAAGAGTTTCTTTCTTATATTATAAATACCTCTGACATGACGTTAGTTGTTATTAGATGAATCCAATAATATTATTTCCATAAACATTTACTTCTAGCGTTTCTGTGAAATATTTTCTTAAAATAAACATCTTCTGATCAACTGATATTAATTAATGACACTTTGAAGTTAGAGGTAAATAAACGAAATATTAATACGACCTTGTATATAGATAGATATAATAAAATTAATTATCAACACATGCTGGCTTCATTTTCAGATAGACACCTGTATTAATTAATACACAACAGTATACTGTGATGTGTTGTATAAATTTTTGTAAACGTGACTTTAGACTTGCTGAACAGATAAATAATAATTATTAAGAACTGAAAATATCGAAATAATTTCGTCGATGTACAATTACTACTAACAATAAATTTGTTTATAACCATCACTTAATATTATTATTGATGTACCTACCTACCCAAAGATATCTTGCAAATATTTAAATATCTATGAAATTATTCTAATGTGGCAAAATTATTATTAATATTATTATCATAGCATATAATCATCAGAAAAAAGACAATTCTGGAAATACAATTATCTGGAATTATCTAGTTCTATTGACTGGGTTAAAAAATATCACTGTTAAGTTCAGTATAAAATTATTGCTTCTATTTTTATGTAGGAAGATCGGTAGGTATATTAATTTTTTTTGCTATTAATTTTATTGATCAAGTTTACATACTTAATTTGTCCTTAAATCACTAATTTAAACCGTATAAGTAGTAGGTATGTTAATGAGTGGTAATAATTTATTAGTGTGCCAAAGATGTCTGGAATTACCTATACCCACCTCTACTTCTTACTTTAAGTAAGACTTTATACCAGGGTTACCTTAAATAAGTGTGAAAAATTTTACGGGGTGATTCATTGACTTATACTAATTTCCTATACAAATTTCCTATCAATGTGACTCGCACACGCACCATTTTTGAGATACAATAAGCAGGGTGTCAAAAGAAGAGTATTCATATTTCCAATTTCTTGATTATTGGAACTGTTTAAGGTACAGAGCAAAGTGACCCATGAGATGTGATACCCACTGACTTTTTTAATTTTGATATTTTTTTTCAGATTTTGTAACTTAATATACAATTTTTTTGTCTCTTTAGTTTTTTGTATTACTTTTATCAAAAATATGTAACAACAACAAATAAACACTAAATTAAATACATTTTATCATCCAAACGATTGAATTTTATTTTTTAATTTTTTCCACATGTTTCTTGGTTCAGGGATATGAAATTAAGTAGACTCTATTTTATTGTTTCGAAAACTAACCCAAAAAAATATCAAAATTTTAAATAAAGTCAGTGACTTATTAATTTTAATTCACATGATGTTAAAGGGACTCCTTATTACCACAAACATCACTGCCAAATTTCAAAAATATTATCCAACTAATGAAAAAGTTATTGCAAAAAATAAATTTCCAACCGTTAACTTTAAGGGGTATAATATCTTCACAGGGGTGTCTTATAGAAACAAACGTTATAGCTATTTTTTATTATTTTTACTGAATTTACCCAAATCCGGTAGATTGACCACATATTATGCGACACTCTGTATATCTTACCCTTGGTTTTAGCTACTTTTTTAATAAGTATTAATTTTTTTTTCATATGCCATGTAGTGACGGGTATTTTGAGTTTGAAAGGTTTTTTTTTGTCTACGACCCTGGGTAAACTGACATTTTAAAAGCGCATTTTAAACCAAAAATATTTTTTACACAAAAAAAGTACTCTCTTGGTCATAACTTCTAATGTGAACCGTGTTCGAGATAAACGGTCATTTACGATGAAAAAATCGTTTGGATGTTTCAAAACGTGTTGACAAATTAAGGGAAAAAACTTCGCTCAATTCCAAAACCTCCGCCAAAGGCTCATGAAAAAAAAAATAAGTTGGTATCGAAAAGGTAGCTAATATGATATGACAAAAGCCGAGTTCTGCATAAATCGGTAGTTACACAGTTTCTGAAATATCATCAAAAAACTGGAAAAAAGTCTTATTTGCTTGGCAGTCAGTATCTGAAAAACTGTGCATTTGCGGATCAACGATAATAGGAACTTGTTTGGCTGCTCAGTTTATCTGGAGACATGGATATATCCAAAACTACCCAATAGGTCAAAAAAGTGGGTAATAATATTTGTTCGCCTGGAAAGAGGACGTCCAATTATACCAAACTTCAACAACTTACCACCCCCCTTAGTGGCGGGGGGTAGCAACTTTGAAATCTTAAATGAGAACCCACGTTATTATCGCAAATTCGGATTTTACGGGTTAAAACACGTAGGAAATTTGCTGCCCCCTCACCTCTCAATGTTAGGGAGCCAAGGGGTAAATTTAAAAGTTTGGGCAAGCATCTATCATGAATTTAAAAAAAATATTGCAGACAAATCCTTAATATATGATTTGATGTAAAGACCTAAACAAAATTTCGAATTTACTCCCCGCCCCACTTGCATGGAGGGAGAAGGTGTTGAAAATAAATTATTTTTATTTTTTGTAGGCTTACATCAATTTGGCATTCATTTGACTTCGAATTGACAATAAAAAAAATTTTAGAGTCGACCGGATCTTATAGTTTTCATACTTTTAACTTTGTTTTCCCTTATGGCCGCTATATGCTTTTTCTGTCATTCGGCTTAAAAAAAAACAAGAAAACAAATTAAATAAAAAAAAATTGTCAAAATAAAAAAATTAATAAAAAATTGTACTTCCTTGTTTTCGAAAAACAGCACATTTTTTCGGAGAATGCGAGTAATACTAAGTCATAAAATTTATTTTACTTGCCCTGTGGTGTTTTTATAATATTCCGTAAAATAATATCGATTTTTTGCACTCTGTATATCTGAATAATGTTTCACACTAATTCCAAACGTAAAAGTTACCAACATTACCAAGAATACCATCGTTTTATTATAATAATTATATACTATTCTTATTAGATAAGAGTAGAGTCTATTTAACATGATTGTTAAAACACGAATTTTAATATACTAAACTCAAACTTTGGATTTACACGAAATCAATTAAGTTATTTATGTAAAATAAGAAAACAAGGAAATGCAATTTGAAAAACCAATAGCGAATTATATTGATAAGTATTTTATATAACTTGCACTGCAACTATTATTTCATTACTACTTTTCTAGGATAAGCAGCAAGCATGAAAGTTTTAATAATTTTATTTTCTTATTTTGTGATTTTTACAAATGCTAAAAATTTACGTAAGTCTTTAAATGTGTTAATTTAAAAGTGTTTTATTTGAAACTTTAATTTTTAATTATTTTTAAGCTTCATACATCAAAGCATGTTCAAGAAACGATCCGAATCTGGATGAGTGTGTTAAAAAAAGTTCTAATGAAGCGTTGATTTCAATTATTCAGGGTAACGTATAGTGAGCGATCATATTTTTTTATTCATACTGCTTTAAAAGTTAATTAAACTAGAGGAAATTATGAATTTTAGGAGGCACTAAAATTCTTTTTTCGAATTTAAATTTTTTCCATAGTTAACTAGATAGGTACCTGTAGGGAAAAAACAAACTCAGGCATTGTTACAATTAGCTCTTCCTGTGTTTAACAGCTAATGACCGGAAATATTTTGCTTACCTTTCTGTACAGTGTGTCCCAATTTGCTTGATTTTGGCTGTTTCGGCCATTTTCAGGCCAGATAGAGAAAAAGTAACTTGAGTGTCTAGAGCTCGATTTTCGTGAAACGCGAAAATGTGAAAACAGCATCGAGATATCTCTAACCGTTTCCGAGATATCGGCCAATTTTGACATTTGACAGATTTTGAAAAAGTGTCATAACTTTTTTCGTGATTATTTTTTCATGCAATACAAACTTTCTACAGGCACTTTTAAAATCAGAATGCAATGCATTATTCAAAAAAATTTTATCCCCCTTGGATTTTGAGATAATACGACATACTTTCTTATTTTAAATATAAATCATAGTTGGCTTTGACTTTAAAAAAATCACAAAAAAATCAAGCTTCATAAAAAATATACGGTCGGGGTACTTTATAACATCATCTGAGAAAAAAATCAATATTTAAACTAATTTCTAGTTGGCTGTGTAAATAGGTGTCAAAGATTAATTTGACAAAAGTTTGTCTATAAATTTGTCTGTACATAGCTTGATTCTATTGCCCATGTCAAAAATAATCTAGTCACTCCAGATTTTGCGCAACGATAAGTCGGGCAAAAATTATATATTTTATTAAAGAATGAGAATACAATTCTGAATTTTTTGAATCTGTAATAAGTAGACATGGTTTTATTGATTTTTTTATACTAAATCGCATAAAAACGCAATATGACGGCCATAAGAAAACGCAATCCAGGGTCCTAGGTTATTTTTGACATTGATAGTAGACTTTGTGCAATAGAGTAAGACCAAATTTAAAGTGTAGCTCTTATAGGTATACATAATTTATATTCAAAGGAAAAGATTTATGAACTTTAGCTTTATTCCTGTATCTAGTGCCTATGATTTTTATTATATGAAAGAAGCACTTCAGTGCCCTCTAGAATACGCAACTTTTCTCTAATTCAACCAACCTCAGAACTCTTGACTTAAAAAATTCTAAATTTTCACCAAGAAATGTTTATGTAGATTTTCTAAAAAAATGTCACTTTGGAATCGATTACTCTTAATTTAGGTACCTATTTAAATCACGATTATTTCTAAATGTAATTTTTAGATCTTATAGAAGCCTATTAATCATTATTAAACCTCAAAAATGCAACTTAAAAACTTAAAAAACTACTTCAAAAAATACTTTAAAAAAGCAGTCAACCAGTTCTAAAATGTGTGGATACCTAATATAATTAAGCATTCATTATTGTATGCGAAATTAATTACTGATGATAACTCTGTATCAGAGGTACCTTCTCATTGTTAAAATGTTTATATTGTAATTTTTTGTCTATATAGGTGACAAAGCTTATGGACAATTTTCTTTATCTCCTTTGAATCTACCTTCCGTAGAACTTAGGGCAGGTGATAATTTCGTTTTGAAGTACACTGATTTAAACGCTTTTGGTTTTAATGAATGTCTCATCAAAAAAGTTCAGTAAGTAATTAGTATATTGCCTTTACTATTTCTCCAATGAATTTTCACTGTAACTATAGCGTAGACATGGAAAAGAAAGTTGCAACTGTCGATACCTCAATACCAAAACTGCAATTTTTGGGCGATTATGACATTCATGGTAAAATTCTAGTGCTACCTATTGAAGGTCAAGGGAAAGCCAATGTTACATACTGTAAGTATATAACTAATAAATATAAATTTAAATTTATTCCTCGGTTTAACAATAATTGGGTTTTCTCCAGTTGATCTTGTCGTCTATTTAACTTTCTATTGGGACCTGGAAACACGGAAAGGTGAAGAATACATGAAAATAAGAGACACGAAAGTAGATTTTACAGTAGGAAAAGCTTTATTCGACCTTCAAAATCTTTTCAACGGAGATGAACGATTGGGTAAGTTATTTTCAAATCATCGTTCCAAAAGATTTAAAACAGAGGATCAATTTGAAACATACTGTGCTAGTCTAAAGTCTCGCATGGATTCGAATAAAAGATAATGAGCAACTTTTGAGTCAAATAAAAAAATTGTAGGTATTGGTTTTTAAATTGTCATTTTTTTTCAAAACTACTTCCCCCAATAGTCTCGAAAAGGAACATTTTTCCGATAATTTTATTTAAAAATAAAAATAAGTACAAAGGCGAAATATGATAAATTAAGTAAAATATTTTATTTCAAAAATTTTTGGGGGAAAACAATGGCGATCTAAATCCAAAAAGCTTATGTTTGCTGAATAGAGAAGTCAATGAATTTTCAAATTACATGTCACTCGACCTCCCAATATTATTATTGAAAAATTTCAAAGGGGTAGTTACCTCTCTGAAAACTGTCATAGGACTGGATTGCGAAAAAAGTAACAATTCTAAACACGAAAATCGATGGGTTTTGGATTTAGCTCGAAAGTAGTTCATTTTCCTTTAGAGCTAATTTTCTGAAGAATTATTTCAAGGCAGTAAGTACAAACGAGATTTCTTAGGATGATATATTTCACCATTTATCTTACGAAAGGTTTGTATAATATTATGTACATACCGATATGTAAAGTATGAAAAATGAGTTGGTCATAGTTTATTCACCTTTAGCGAGTATTGACCAAAAAAAAAACTGATAAATACAATTTGCTCGATACACTGCTCCGCCACTACTTGTTGCATCAAAACCTGTTGCTGCTTGATATTCTTTAATCAATTTACATGTTGCTTGTTCAGAATTTAATTCTTGACTTTTTTAGAAAAGTGAATTACCTTTGCTACTACTGTACTTTTACCTAAAAAATGAAACTAATGTTTTATGTATTTTCTTAATTTTCAGCAAAGGATACATTGAATTTAATGAATGAAAATTGGGAGGCTGTAGAAAAAGATTTACATGGCTCCGTAAGTGAAACTATGCGATCCGTTATTAAGCAAGTAACTACGAATTATTGTACAAAAACTCCGTTTAAGCTTCTATTTCCCGAATGAGAAACAAGAAAAAATCAGTTTCATAATCTGAGTTTATTGAATCGATCTAGATTGTATTAATTTTGCTTAATAAATAAATATACACTAAATTTAGTTTCTTTGTTTATAAAATAAACTGAGTAATCTGTTTATATACAGAACAGGATGAATTACAATTTATCTTACTTGACTTGCCTTAGTCCTTCTTGATCAGAAGAGTTTTTATCAAGTTTTGATTGATATTTTTTATGAAAAACTAAGTTCTTCGAAAAAAAATTCAAGTTGTAAAGTGTATTATTCCATTTTACTCACCAAGGCAGATAAAACGGATTTGTGTTGCAAGATATTAAAATACTGAATGAGTATTAAATGGCGGACTTCATGCATTATAGTGCCTTGGATTGAACTAATACTATTGGACCCTGAGGCCTGTTGTATCTACAAACTAGGTAGGTACTTGTAAATTTTTTCACAAGTTACAAGCTACTATATAGGAAGTAGGTACCTACTCACTAAAAATACTAAAAATTTGGTTATTTTTTCAGAGCTTTAGTTAAGAAGCTGTAGACTTTAGTATTTGGTATCTCTTTTAACTGGATTTCTTAAACAGTTGCTGAGTCTGTTTATGTGAGTCTGAAAATGTGTGTTGACAGACCCACATACAACAGAGTGATCTAAATAAGAACTTCCCTTCTGATCCTTTTGAAAACAAGGTTCGTCAAGCTGTAATAAAACCTACCTGACAAAATTTCATGTATAACAATTCTGTGCGCAGTATTTTCTGCGATGCATAACTGCCTGCTGAGTGTTTTTTTTACCTATATAATATACCAGTTAGATAAAAATATTGACCAAGGACTATTATAAGTTTCCAATAAGTAGACTTAAATAAATCGTGCGAATTTTTATACGGTTGTACGCTCCTCGGTTGTGAAAAACCTGACGTTTTTGAAGTTAATTTGACAGCAGGTACCCTAGGTTAACCGGTTTTCATATGAACTCTCACCTGGGAATCGACTCCTACGAACTCGAGAATAGCCCCCATGATCGTAAACATTGTGAGCAATCGTGTGTAGGGTACTGTGTAATATTGCCTTTCACACTTAAAGACGAAAAGGGGTCGCTGTGTATGGTTATTTGTGCTGCTTGTGGTTCTTCTTATGCCAAAAAATTAAATTAATGAAATTTACATTTCATAGGTTTCACCCATTTTTGTCGAATTTGCCTTGATATTGGTGCATTTCTGAAGATTTAATAGGTACTTTACAAATGTCAGTTTTCACTGTGCACTGTCAAGTAGTCAGCATTGGATACTACGCCAATTGACAGTCGGTTTTAACTATCCCCGTTTCACCTCAATCAATTACTTATGAAGAATACTTATTAAGCCTCTAATACGTCATCCAGATATAAGGATAACTCAAAAGACCACACAGCATCTTTGAGAAAGAGAACAATAACTTTCCTGCTCGCGAAAACAGTGGGTTAAGTAGGTACGTAAAAGATTGTAACAACGTCTGAACTCGAAGAACAAGTGGAAGCAAACCCTGGTATCAGTAGGTACACGTAGTCTTGCCAGACAATTTATCACAAATGTTAGAATTAAATTATAAGTTAACAAAAGTAAAAATTATCCACAGTATTTGGAAAGGTTGGACAATATATCTTAAAAAGAAATCATCTTCTCCAAACATGCAAAATTACTTTCTAGCAAAAAAGTCAATTTTTCATTCCCTTGAGTTTGTAAACTTCCCGGAGGTTAAACAATCAATTTTGCACTCCCTTGCAAAAACCCCCAAGTGTAACAATCTAGATAAAAGAGAAAATAAATAATATTTTCTTGCCTGGAGAAGGTTTTTTTTAGAAAATATATCGACAACTGCGGGATTGGATCAACCCCAGGATTTTTCTCGGGAAAAAAGTACATTTTTGGAGATGGGGGAGGCCTCAGATCAAAAAAATGTTTCAGTTAGTAGCATACGTTTCACACAAAATCACAATCCGCGAAAAAAATTACCGTTCCTCTTCAAAATTTCAAGGGGGTGATTGTTGTGTATTGTGTCCAAACGACGTCCCTTACTAACCAAAGAATGATTGACAGTCAATTGAGTTTTCCAATAACACTGGTGCTCAGAAATCACTAACCGGGCGACTAAAATTTTTATTTTGAGCATTTTTTAAAGCAGAATAAAAAGCACCTTTAAAAAAGGGCCTTTTGATTTAAAAATCGCTTAAAAGTCAAACTTTACAACAATACAGGGTGTCACAAATTAGTAAAGCAAGCAACATCGGCTAAATGTTACTTGCCAAAACTAATGGAACTTTCCTCATGCCATTTTTCACATAAAAGTTCCTCTTTCAAGATACACGGTGTCAAAGTTATATTTTATAAGAAGTCATTTATTATTAGATATCTGTCTTGCTGTTTTTCAAGATATTCAATTTAAATTTTGCACAAATTTCTTTCTCAAGACTCATTTTGCTCATTTTTTTCGCAGAGAATCGAAGCGTAAGTGGAGGTAATGTAGGTTGGAGAACAGGGGGATCTCCAAATTTTTCCTTCATACGGTTTTTGTAAGAAAATATTGCTTTTTTGATCAAGCAATAATTTCCATTGCTTTTTCACTGCTGTAAAATTTTGATACCGGGCTCGGTTTACGGGCATATACATACAGGGTGTCCGGTAAGTACCTCCTAATCTCTCGGGAGCATACAGGGAAGGGTAAAATAAACCTAGTCTGTCATAAAAAAACATTCCTAAAGTGTCCCTAAACGGAGATACAGAGCCCCAAAATGGTACCCTAAGATTTACTTTTTTGGCTCTAACTTTTGAACCGACCTGTATAATTTGATGAAATTTTAATTTTCTTATAGAGGCCATAAAAACTCATTAAGCCATATCAGAGTGGATGTTTGACGGCCTAAAGGAAGTCAGGAACGGACTTACCACCACACTCGTTGTGTCAAAGTTTTCACAGGTGTCATTTTACAGAGCTGAAAACTTATTTTTTAAATACGCTGGTCATTCATCTTCACAAAAGGTACTTTTAATTTATTTCGATAAAACGAGCGGTTCTCAAGATAAATCGACTTTTATGCGAATTTTGATCAAGTTCCGTCAATAGCAATCCATTATGTAGTATGTAGGTTTATCAACAAGAACCTGATTTTTACCTGTTTGTGTTTAGCATTAGTAACTTTTGAGTGTTTCGCATACCTAAAAACCGGTTTATCTCGAAAACCGTCAGTTTTACCGAAATAAATTAAGAGCACCTTTTTTAAAGACGAAGTATTAGACTATTCAAAAAAAATGTTTTTAGCTCTGTAAAGTGACACCTGTCAAAATTTTGACTCAACGAGTATGAGGTAAGTCCGTTCCTGACTTCCCTGACGACGTCAAACATCGACTTCAATATGGCCTGATGGCTCTCTATGGCCTCTATAAAGTGTTTAAATTCCATCCAATTATACAGGTCGGTTCAAAAGTTAGAGCCAAAAAAGTAAATTGCGGGGCACCCTTTTAGGGCTCCATATCTCCGTTTGGGGACACTTTAGGAAATATTTTTTTATGACAGACTAGGTTTATTTTGACCTCCCCTGTATGCTCCCGAGAGATTAGGAGGTACTTACCGGACACCCTGTATATTTGACTATGTTTCATCGATAAATTACTTAGATGTTTTAGAGTTTTAGAACAAAAAAAAAAAAAACATTCAAACCATTAATAATCGGCTGTAATTTTATATACAGTGCTTCCCAAAAGTAACGGATAAATTCGATAAAACGGAGAGGGCTGTTTTTTTGAAAAAATAAAAAAACAGGTCGATTTTGTTTTTGAGTTGTTCAACTTTTGACATAATATTTGGGTATACAGGGTGATGCGCGAAAAAGTGGTGACGTCATCGGCATTTTTTTAAATGGCAACCCTTATTTTTTATTCCATTTTTTGATACTTAATTTAATTGCCAGTATGGTAATGTAATCAATTTGTAACCTTAAATAAGGAAATTTCTGAGAAACAGCTTGTGAGTCGAAATTGTGCACTTTTTACTGATGTGAAAATCGGAACATTAACGATAAAAATAAAAAAATATCAAATAAAAATTACTGTTTCCATGGTAATTTTATAAGATCTGTCTATTAAATTAAGTCTATCAAATTGAATCTGTTAAATTAAATTAAATTAAATCTATTAAATCTGTCGAAATTAAGTTATTTTCTCCGAAATTTCCTTTATAAACGTTACAAAATGATTACATTACCGTATTGGCAATTGAATGAAGTATCAAAAAATTTAATAAAAAATAAGAGTTGCCATTTAAAAAAATGTCGATGACGTCACCACTTTTTCGTGCATCACCCTGTATACCCAAATATTATGTCAAAAGTTGAACAACTCAAAAACAAAATCGACCTGTTTTTTTATTTTTTCAAAAAAACAGCCCTCTCCGTTTTATCGAATTTATCCGTTACTTTTGGGAAGCACTGTATATTTATTGAAATGGATCGCACCTAGGTAGGATTATAAGGAAATTATTTCCTTCGCCTCATTAAATCAGCCCAAAATCGAAAAAGGCAAACAGTGCAAAAATTATGTTAGGAAATTAAATACAGCTACGCGCCGTTGCATCAATAGAATAAATTCCTGGCTGCACATTAAATATTCATAAACAGAAATGTTCTCGCTCTGGTAAAAAGCCAGCTTCTAAAACGACCGAGCTAGGGTAGCAACGCACCAGCACCGAATATTGCCGCAGGGTATTGGAAGGACATTCCCTAGCTGCGTGAACGAGATACCGACCGCCGGCCGGGTGGAAAGATTTGTAAAGTAAACAATAACACCTCGCATACACAATAGAAACTCATTAGGTATCCTGCCCACCCCACGATAATGAAATTTACACGTATTGATAGGGAGAATTAAGATATGACAGCCGCCGAAAGTTCATTACGCTACATAGACAACAAGTAGGTGAAAAGACGCTATGAGGTATAAGCAGGAGAATAATTAGTAAGTCGACACAATGAAAAGTACCTAAACGCGTTGACCGATTTGAAGGAAAATTTAGATGGTGCAGGTTTCGGACAAATTAGTGAGGTAGCCACGAGGTCAACTCGCCAAATCTCAAGACAATTGAGATACGATTAAGGACTAAATCACAGAATGAGAGCAGTGTCGATAAGGTTCATTATTGCGCGGTGTTTAGAAAGCGGGCGACTGCTTCTATAAAAGCAGACGTCTTCCAGCAACTCGCTCTCAGATCAATTTTGACTTCCTAACCCTTTATACGGTACCCAGAGATGGCATATTGTGGACTCCGGGATACCTAATCCTTATCTATACCCGAAAATTCGACTAGAGATGGCATTTAGTGGACTCCGGTCGAATTTCCTTTATCTACCTTGGAAAAATTCCAGTTGAAAACCCGAAAAGGGCAAAACAATCGTTTCACGCCAATTTCTAATCACAATTCTAATAAAACTCGGCTAGAGATGGCATTTAGTGGACTCCGGTCGAGTTTCCTTTACCTATCCCGGGAAATCCCAGTGAAACATACTTCATTCGCATCTCGGACTCAATATTCGCAGTTGGCAAATTCTCTTCGAACTAATTCACTAGTAGATGGCAAAGCGCCTATCCTGAAGGAATTTCCTTCACAAATTAGGGAAAACCCATTGAGAAAATAGTTAGGGAAGATCTCTCTTCGGAACAAAATCCACGTCAATAAATAATTAAACAGATTCGCCAAATTCACGAGTGCAGGTCCCATTTTAAATCAGACACAATAATTAACTAGATATTAGGCGGCACCACAATAGGTACCTACGCAATTACGTCAATAATTAGAAATAAACCAAGTTAGGCAGGAGACAGGAATAAATAATTACATATTCACGCATAGGAAATTGAGATAGAGCTAGGAGCGAAAATAGACCCAGATCAGAAATTAATGATCGGTAAACAAAACGGCCCATGATTCAATCATCCTATTCTTCGAAGAGTCCGAGTTTTTAAATAGCGCAGATGGTTAGGCAGGAAGCAGTCCCTTTAAAAACGATTTAGAAAGTGAAAGGAGTTTCTCGCCATTATATGACACCATAAATAAAGATCACATAGCAGAGCACCCCCGGTTAGTACAGGTCTAGATGGAACGAGGCAGCGTTGTCAGATGTAGCCTCTGTTAATTCGCAAATATTATCAGGGAATCCTAATTCCATTACAACACCCAATTAGGAGTTAAAATACGTACTCTATTTCCAAACGTTGGGGGAGGGATCCACCTCGATGTCCAGGTGAAGACCTCCGTTGTACCAATACAAGAGTATAACTCTTTAAAGTGGAAATCGTACAACAGGGCAAAAGTACCCTCAGAGCAGGACAGAGTAACGCAAACCAAAGCAAGGTTGCCAGGTGTAATAAACGCCCTCACATGTCAGGAAATCCAATAATCAAAATAAAGTTAGGATCATGAATCGCAATTCACAAATAAAAATCCAAAGCAAATCAAAATTAATCTCGAGTATGGGAAAGCCAATTTAGATCCAGAAAACCAACGTATCTTTATAAGGTCGTTTTTCCGAATCTCTTCTAACCAGATTTTATACACACCTGAATCTTATGTGACAAACGTTATTATTATGTTCTCATCATACTATCTACGCTCTTTGGGTTGATAGGTCGACGTACTCGTGTTACTGGCGGACCGGTGGCTGGCACCGTACAATCAAATAAGTAAAATTGTCCGTAAACATGCCTAAACACGAATGAGGGATAAAAGTCCAGCATTTTCAATCATTAACTAGATTAATGGTTAAAGAGGTGTGGTCTGTAGTATGATCAGCTAATAATCACGTTGAGGAGCAAAGATCTTCGAGAACGGAGCCAACATGCTCTGGGTAATAAATCAAGGTGTGTAGAAAAATCTACAATAATACAGTTGATTAAGGTTTCAATCAGAAAAGCAAATAAGGTAAATCATCAGGTATAACAGTGACAAATGCCTAAGGGCAAGGTAACATATATGAAATAAAGGTCGCCTGACGAGGCAGCATCGACGGGTGCAATAAAAGGTAGAACAAGACAAATAACAACAAGGTATACAAAGTGATAACTAAATACAGTATCACCCAGGTTATGAATTAAATAAACGGAGGTGAAATAATTCACACTCCTAGGTAAATCAACTGTGAAAATGAAATCATTAAATAAAAGAGAATCGGAAGGAACGATTTTATAAAAGATGCAAGTCAGCATTCAGGAGAAGTGGCAACCCCGTACTCGACTGAGCCTCGCATCTCAAACTGTCCGAATTCCCGTAACAGAACACGAACCGCTGTAGCTCGGTAGCCGAACTGCCGCCAACCGTCTTGGCGCGATATTTAACCCGAGTCAAATCCACAGGCGACTCAGCTAGACATACAGGATGATTCTCCCGGTTGAAAATACATGCTAATTTCGTACGAGAAATTGAATAGCAAATCATTCAGACATTTCCGCAATATCCCGGATCGTCTGAAAACCAAAGTGGTTGTATTCTTTAATTAATTCAAGCCGTTGCTTGAAGTGAGATCAAAGAAACTAGAAAAAGGAAAATAGGCAAGGAAAATCGTTGAATAGTTAAACACACGGACATTTTCGCATATACCGGATAGTCTGTAACCGAAACAAAAGCGAAAACGAAATAATAAGACATTCCCGCATATACCGGGTAGTCTGTAAACGGAACAAAAACCAAAAAGAAAGCACAGGTGTGCAAAAGAGTGGAATCCGAAATGGATTATAGTTTGAAAGATGGATGAAAGGGATCCCTCTTCGCTTTCCATTTTTTTGTACTCTCTATGCAAAATCACAGCCCATCTCGCCCTTCATCACTTTACGCCCTTACAAACGAATTCTCTCGCTCATCACTCGCTTTTAAACTCCCTGACAGGAAGTCCACAGTTAACAACAAGTCTCAGTTAAATTCCCCGCTTCTCCGACAAAAGAAAAATCCCAGTAGGTTCTTTGCGCATCCGTTTCGGCCATAGTAATCCTGGCATACCTCAATCAAAGAGCAGGGGTGACTACGGTAAAAACTAGGTAAACACAACGTAGGAAAACACAGCGGTCCTATTAGGAGAAATTAGGGAAACTAGACGATCACAAGGCGGCTTTTCGCGACAGATCCTGCGACCCGGGTCCTCGACGTTACATTATGTGTCTCAACATCAAGGTCATTGACACCGGAACATATAGGTAATTGACAATATTATATTTTTACAGAAGGTGATAGATCTCTATTTTCTTGAGGAATTCTATTAGGTTGTATACTTTTGCGTCTTTCAGTTGGAGTATTTCGGCCAGTGTGCCATCTAGCTTGAAGTGGTTTCTATGGATGTTGTACTTAGGGCATTGTAGTAGGATGTGCTTCACAGTGAGTTGGGTATTGCATGTTTGGCATACTGGGGGATTCTCGCCAGCCATAAGATATTTGTGAGTTAGTAGTGAATGTCCTAGTCTCAGTCGTCGAATGATGGTTTCTGATCTTCTGTGTAACTGGGGTAATCTGGTATACTTTACTGTGGATTCTACTTCGTGAGTTTTAGTGTTGATATTCTCCCAGTGTCGTTGCCATTCTTCATGTACCTTATTTTTGAAGTACAAAGTTAAGTCGTAATGAAGTTGGACTGTGGTTTCTTCTGGTAAGTATGCTGCATCTTTAGCCTCTTCGTCTGCTCTCTCATTTCCTGTGATACCTATATGAGATGGTATCCAGAGTATGGATATTGTTTTAAGGTGCATCTCGTGGAATCGGGTGCTTATATCCTGGATTTTGTTGACTAGTGGGTTGTTGCTGTATAACACTTCTATTGCATTTATGGCGGCTAGGGAGTCGGAGCAAATTTTTTTTTGTTAAGCATGAAATTTAATACCTCGTAAATCGCTGAAACTTATTAATTTGATTTTTTTTTTTTTTTGATAATGCCAAAAAAGTTAAAATATCTCTTAAACCAATCCCTGTGTGCCCCGTATTCTTCCGCTCGCGCTTCGATTCTCTGTGAACAAAATCTAGCAAAACATGTGTCGTCCATAAGAAAGAAGCTTTCGCAAAATTTCAGTTCAATATCCTAAAAAGCTACGAAGATATTAATAAACTTCTTAAAAGATTTACCTTTGACACTCGGTATCTTGAAAGAGGAACTCCTAAATGTAAAATTGGATTAGGAAAGTCCCATTATTTTTGGGAGAATAATCTGTGGCCAAGAGCTTGACCTACTAATTTGTGACAACCGGTATATCGGTCGAGGTACTCTATGAGATCACTAATGAAGAAATAGCAATACTTATAAACAATTTGTTGACTGTGAAAAGAGGTGAAAAAAATTAATTTGACAAAAGATTATTCCCCTCTGGAATATTATTACCTGGTTAATACCTTAGTTATAAAAACTGTAAGCAAAAACCTATTTTGATTATACCACCCATTATAATTATATTTGTTTTTAATGGGGTAATAATTTTGAATAATAGAAAAATCATTGAATAATAATTAATAGGTACCTATAAATAAAACAAAACCAGTTCTTATGTTTGATATAATAGAAAAATCATATCCATAATTACGCAGGTCTATTTTATTTACAATAAACACTGAAATGTTATTATTTATTTAAAAGCAAGAAGATATCAGGGTTAGTGTTGTAGAGGTATAGACGGTGTTCAGAAGTAGTGTTAAAAATGGCAAGAAACAGCTTTTTAATTTTGACATTTTTCTGCATATATTATTATGTTTCTGCAGCACAATTACGTAAGTCATCCCTTCATTTTTATGTGTTAAGCTTTTATTCAATGGTTCTCACAATAGTGCTCTAGATGCCTCTACTCGTAAAAAATTGATTATTCGATACAGACTAGTTTTACAAAATACAGTGTGTGTCACAAGCATGGTACACCCCCTTTTTTTTCTTTATTTTTTAGATAATTTTTTGAAATTTGGTACGTCGCATATTCTCGATAGAGCGCACTTTTTAGCAGAAAATTGATTTTTTTTCCACATCCGGTTTTTCCGGAAATGTTACCAACTTTTTATTTTTAGATGGGACACCCTGTATATTATTATATTTTTGGATTCTATACATTTGTACGAATCCAACAATACCACATAAGTACCATTTTAAATGTCAAATATGTTTTTATTTAATTTTTTATTCCTCAATTATAGTGTGCCATGACTTCAGTTGTGTTCGTCACAGATGCAAAATGGGTACACCAAAATGTCCCTTATTAAGAGTACTAGTAGATGGTACCTCGGTACCAATATGGTACCATTTGAAAAAAATGAATTCAGCTCAAAAAATCATTGCGGTGCGCATAATTCGTCCATAAATCACTTAATTTAGTACTTTGAACAAAAATTAGATTTTTCTAGCATTAGATGATCCAATTGGAGTAAAACGAAATAGTCATGGCACACTATAATTGACAAATAAAAAATTGAATAAAAACAAATTTGACATTTAAAATGGTACTTGTGTGACATTGTTGGATTCGTACAAATGTATAGAATCGAAAAATATAATAATATATAGGGTGTCCCATTTAAAAATAAAAAGTTGGTAACATTTCCGGAAAAACCGGATGTGGGAAAAAATTCAATTTTCTGCTAAAAAGTACGCTCTATCGAGAATATGCGACGTACCAAATTTCAAAAAATTATCTCAAAAAATAAAGAAAAAAAAGGGGGTGTACAATGCCTGTGACACACACTGTATTTACATAGATTTACCTTTTTATCTATATCACACAATTCAAATAGCGTGTTCATGACCGTGCTAAAGTATAACAATTGTAAAATTAAATTGTTATTACAATAATGAGGAAACAATTAAAAAAATAAATACAGGGTGTCCCAAAATTCCATGGACATGGAGCAACTACAGATTACTGAGGTAAAAAATAGTCGCTCGGATCAAACTTATCTCTATACCAAAATGCTTCGTTTGTCCGTTAGAGGGCTTCAAAGTCTTTTGAAAATTTTAGTTTTTTTGAAATAGCTCAAAGTCGGCTAATTCCAATTCGATGAAATTTGGTAGGTAAATTTCTTATTAAAAGTAGGGATAATTAGCCTTGCGATATTTCTTCATCGGATGGGAGGAGGAAATAAAAGGAGTTGTAAAATGTCATTTCAATACAGCTTATCTTCTAAATTTTTAACGAGCGATTTTGCTATGAACAGGCAGTCGTGCAATAGCGAATAAACATTCATGAAACAACATAGTACTTAGTATATGAAGATAGGAATGTCTCCTTTATTTAAAATTATTGCTCAAAATTTAATCATGGAGTTTATTTTTCGGCATTATTTTACTGTTTCCTTTTATCGTTCATCGATTTTATTGTAATTCGAAAAACGATATTTGCAAAAGAAGCTGACACTATGATTTTCAAAATGATTCAAAAGGCATTGTTGTCATCAAGTGAATAATGGTCATAATCGTGAATAATACTATGCTTTTTCTACTCTTATCAAACAAAAAAAAATTAATCATAATATATTTTTTTTTTGTATTTTTTGTTGCTTGGGACAACTGCTTTTACCGGAACAACTTCGGATAGGCACTCAAGAAGTAGACGGACCTGTCAAATTATCTACTTCGTATTCCTCGTCAAATTCAGAAAGTAAAAATAAGTTATTTTCCTGAGATTAGAGAAATTATCGAGCACTCTTGAAAACCATTGAATTTAAACTCATTACTAACAGATAAAACCTCGACATTAATTTATTTTGTTTTCAGCATCTTACATTAAACTATGTCACAAAAATGATCCAAATCTGAATCAGTGTTTTGTAAAAAATGCAAATGAGGTCTTGCCAAAAATGGCAGAAGGTAAGATTTTATTTTCTATTTTTACTTAAATATCTCATGGCTTGAGTTCCGATTATTTTCATAAAAGTAAACTTTTCTCTGGAATCAATTTTTATTTCAAATACCTTAGCACGTGCCCATCAAAACTGCCACTTAAAATATCGATGACAATGTCAAAGACAAGAGTTTAAAAGAAGTTGTATCTATAGGTTTAAGTGGATTCCTACAGATTTTTTTAGAAACTTGTCGACCAGCTGACCAACTTACGTACTGACCAACATATATAACAGATAATAAATAAAAAATTTTAAATAGCAGTATCTATAATTCGTGAAAAATTAACGGACTATTTTTACGTTGTAACCTAAAGAGCTTTCCAAAGCAGACAACTAACGGAACCACCTAGTCATTTGGAAACAACGCTGTTTCGGTCTCCTTATGACCGATAACGTGCTGTGTTGATCAGGTTATAAGCAGACCGAAAGCAAACTCTCTGAGCCAAGGAACATCCTGTATAAAAGTATTTTACGTCAATAGAAGATAAATTTTAAAACCGCCCTGTTTGCGGTTTTTCAATTCTAAAAATATTGACTGAGAAAATGAATTTATTCGTTGCTTATAATCGCCCTGTGTACAGGGTGTCCCAGCTCATTCGAAGCGGTCTCTGTAGGCCAAATGATGAATTTTTTCAATAAAATTTATGAATTCAAGTACAGTATCACAATAACCATAATTTAAAATTATTTTGTACTATTCAGAGTGTTCCATATGAGAGCGGCATATCAAAGTTATGTTTTTTTAAATGGGATCCTCATATGTTATTGCATTTTAAGATCATCTAAGAAGAAAAAATAAAATCGGTTTTTACAGTTGGTGTTTATTGAGAAGTTCGCGAGTTATAAACAAGTGAAAATCGCCTTTTTCGAAGTTCAAGAATTTTAAATTTTTTAGGTACATGGTACATATCTATTTTAACTTTTTACGTACTATCCTATGGTATAGAAACATTTGTACTTTCTTTGTTTTTTTTTATTTGGCGACGCGTGGAGAAATCTCAGCTTTTTCAAATGATTTATCACCCTGTATAAACATTTTATCTACATCATAGGATAGAACATGAAAAGTTGAAATTTAAAAAAAGTCGTTTTTCTCTATCTTGAGCCGTTTTCGTTGTACAGGGCCTTGAACTTCAAAAATGACGATTTTCACTTGTTTATAACTCAGAGACTTCTGAATTCAAACACCAACTGTAAAAGTCAATCTATTTTTTTTTCTTTTCAGACAATCTAAAAATGCAATAACATAGGAGCATTCCATTTAAAAAAACACAACTTTATATTCCAAAATAATTTTAAATAATGGCCATTTTGATCCTGTACTTAAATTTTCAAAACTTTTTTTGAAAAAGTCCATCGTTTGGCCCACAGAGACCGCTTCGAATGAGCTGGGACAACCTGTATTATGTATACAAGAGTTCATTTGCCAAATAAACTCTAGAATTAATAGTGATCTAGCAAAGAAATGTTTTATATTAAATACTATCTATTTCTGCAGGAAATAAAGAACTTGGGCAAGTGCCTCTGAATCCATTTGTTCTTCCAAGGTTAGAATTAAAGGGTGGTGACAATTTTGTTTTGACATTTACTCAATTAAAAACCTATGGACTAGAAACAGGAGTATTTCAAGAAGGAGCCAAGTAAGTACATACCTAATGCCTAATGTATAAATAATTAGGTCATAATATTATTCTTCATGTACCTCATTTATATCTTCATGTCTTTGACGTATGGGACAGTACCTACAATTATTATTGAAGAGTAAAAACCAGTTTATGTAGAATGTCAGAAACTTGAGGGTTCTTGGTCACAGAATATTTGGCCAAAAACAATGGGACTTTTTTTTAAATCTTTAAAAATCAGACATTTAAAATCTTCAAAGATTTTTTTTTATAATGCCAAGTTCTAGCCATAGGTAACCTAAAACAGTGAGTTAATCAATGATTCATAGTCAAATTAGTTTCAACATCTCTTAAACAAAACCCCGTAATACAATTTTACAATAAAGTGAAAAAATAATATAGGTAAATGGATCTTTGATCTAAAAAACATTACATTTGAACCAGAAGGACCCGCAGGAAAAATTTGGGGAGTAAACGTGTTCTGCAATCACCGTTCCCTTCTCTCGCGCTTCGATTCTCTATGAACAAAATCTAACGAAAAGTTTAATGTCATGAAAAAGAACTTTTTGCAAAGTTTCAACTGCATAACTTGAAAATCAACGGAGAATCCAATAAAAAAAATTTACTTTAACATCGTTTATCTTGAAAGAAGGACGCCTATGTGAAAATGACATAAAGAAAGTCCCATTATTTTTGGTCAAATAATCTGTGGCCGAGAGCTTGTCCTGCTACTAATTTAAAATTTCTGACACCCTTTATAAGGGCCTGTAGGTACAAAAAAAGGCCAGGAGGCGGGATATGAATATTCGTGTTTGAGTTTGGGTATTAAGCAAAAAATGCGAAATTTTTTTTTCGGCTTTTGGTTTGGAGATATCGAGGTTCAAACTTTTGAAAGGCTATCATGTTTCACAAAAAAAGAATAGTGGGCCATATTAAAACTTTATTTAACACTGCACCTACAGCTCATGTTCGAAAAGTCAACAGCCATCCACGAATCAAGCGTGGCAACGTAAAACCTTTCAGTTATAACCTCCAACAAAATCTTGCACGTTTTCCATTTGAAGTAGGTATCCTAAACTAAATAGGTTTACGTGGTCCCAGAAGTAAATTTCTAGTGGATTTAGATCTGACCCGATCTATAGCATGCCGCTTATAATTGGACCACGCCTGCCCATCCACTTTTCATTTAAATGGTTTCTAGGCATTCTACGTAGCAACCCTTGTGCAATGCGGTGACGCACCAGTGTGTTGAAACCACACTATGTTGCGCAATTCAGTTGGATCTTGTTTTCTCAAAGACTCCCAAAGACAACTCGTAGTGATTATTTAAGAATTCCAAATAGATGATACTAGGTATGTACTATAGAACTACACCTTTCAAAACTTTTGAACCCTAATATTTCCAAAACAAAAGCCGATTGGAGAAAAAAATATATACCTATTGCATTTTTTGCTTCAAAACCCATCACAAACATGAATTTTCATTTTTTTGCCTCCTGGTATAAATCTATAGGAAGGAAAGTGATTATTAGGAATTAAATAGACTAATAACTGAAATACATATAAATATGAAAAGTAACTACTATAACTGATGTCAAAGAAACAAGTTTTCGGTAGTCGAAGGAGGAATCGAACCAGCTATCTTCTGAATATATGTTAGATGCCTTATCCACTAAGCCTTAATTCGTACTACCGGAGAACTGATTCTCTGCAGTGCATCGTTGTTTATGAATTATTGAAGTTTTAGGGCCCGTTTTTGTGATAAATTCTAAAGTCACTTTAAACTATTGTTAAAAACAATCGTAACAAAGCTGAAAGTGGACTTTAAATTTTAAAGTGACTTTTATTTTATTATGAAACGGGCTCTAGGTTTTTTATTTAGGTATCTAATAATATTTTAAATTGTATAACATTCCTCTTCTTCAGAATTGACTTGGAAAAGGGAGAATTTGTGTGTACTGCTATAGCTCCTCTGATTACATATGATGGAGATTATGAAATAAATGGTAAAATTCTGGTACTACCAATTAATGGTAAAGGAAGAGGAATCATCAAGTATCGTAAGTTGCATGACTTTTTTACTCAAGCATAACCATTTTATTAGATTTATCACATAAGAAAGGAACACGGCAGCGAGTATGAAGTTTGGATCATCGTGACTTTGGCAGGTAACAGCTGAAGAAGTTGTATAAAATCACTCCTCATAATCTTGAAAGTATAGGGGGTATTTTTTTAATTAAAGGGGATGTAGGAAATGCTAAAATAGGCCAAAAATTTCCTGTAGGCATGGGTCGTGTTAGATACCTATGGTCATAGAAGCTGCAAGTTTACAACCCATATTACCATAATTATCATACATAAGTAGTATTTATTATTCACATCAATCATTTAGTGTATAGGCAAACATGTTTGTGTAATATGTATACTTATAGGAATTGGTTAATTTCCTTTTTGAGATTAAATAAAAACCTCTTTTCAGATGAACCCACATTGTTTTTGACCGTTAAATTCGGTTATGAAGATAAAGATGGAAAGAAATATATTAAACTAGAAGAAACAACGGTTGATTACAAACTTAAAAAAGCAGAATTTAATTTCGAAAATTTATTCAACGGTGACGAGAAACTAGGTAAGACATTATTAGTATATTTCAAAACCTTTGGATATAAAACCTAAAGGAAGAACTCTAATGGCAATGGCCGTTCTAGTGAGCGCTACGGAAACCGCCATTTTAAAACACCTAATACTTGCGATTAATTAGACATTTACAGTTGTTGTACTTTTTACCAGTACCCCATTTTATTGGTTTTAAATAATTTAATAATCGGCTCACTCGTATTATATTGTGTTCGCCATATCCAAACACCTTCTGAAGATCGCAGCTGTTTGGACGGTACCTATAATAGTCCTCCCCGATGTCTTATATTCAAAGTACAAAAATGATATTTTACCTTAAAATGTTTACAAAATAACATAAAATAGGTGTTTAAAATCTGGTGAATCATACACATAGCGCCAATTTGATTTTCTTACTTACAATGTTTTTGAGACACTGGGAAATCACATGAAAATGGAATTTTGATCAATATAATTTTCCCTAAATGTTTCAGGAAGGAATGCTAGATAAATAATTTCTTAAGATTAAAAAGCTGCTTCTGTTGTTGCAGTTAGATTAACACTTTAACTTCAATGACGAAGAAGGCCGTGATTCTGAATATTTGGCTATTAGCTATAGCTTTACCCAGCTGGATGACGAACCAATCCACACTCCGAATCACGAGGGAGCATTCTCTAGCCTTCTGGATTTTTTATATTCACGCATTTTCAAATGAATGTATACCTAGTAACAGGAAGTGTATCCAGTGAAAGCTTCTCAGACCACAAATTCGTCTCTACATCGTGTGTCCTACCAATGGATGATAAATAAAACAGTAATGTTTTAAAAATTCTACTATATATTGATGGATAATATTGATGGATAATATAAACGCTACACGTGTTTCGCTACTTTTAAAAATAGCATCTTATATATATTATTATCTTAATAGCATTAGCACTTTTTACGTCTGAAGATGCTATTTTTAAAAGTAGCGAAACACGTGTAGCGTTATATTATCCATCAATATATAGTAGAATTTTTTAAAACATTAGGTACCTACTCTTTTATTTATCATCCATCATAATGCAGAGATTTTACAAAGTAAGGGTTGAAAACATAAATTTTGTGTCCTACCAATTAATGACAAAGAAGCAAGTGAATTGCAATAGTCTGGCACAACAGATAGGCTAAGTGGAAAGAACTCAGAGAACACTATCAATCTTTTCCATGGCGGAGTACACATCAACCTCAGACGCGATTTTTTTTCAAAGCCTACCTGAATTACGTTTTCATTTGCTCACACCATAGTGTATTACCTATGAATGTGCTTATACAAAATAGGTCAAGATTTTCAACCTATAAATTCATATTATAAAAAAATAATTATTTCTATAATAATTATGTATAATAACTATGTCATTATAGTGAACCTTTCTTGTATTCATTCTATGGAAAAACTCATTTTCCTTGACTGATATATTCTTTTCTTTTGTAATTTCAGGAAATGAAATGAATAAAGTGCTCAATGAAAACTGGCAAGCAGTAGAACAGGATATTCATGAAGCCGCTGCTGCAGCCATGAAGGCTACCATCAACCTGCTAATAGTCAACCATTTTACCAAAGTTCCCTTTGACTCAATTTTCCCGGACTAAATAAATGTAATAATTCACCATTCACCATTACCAATTTACATTCTACTTTCGTAGAAATTTGTTAAATGAATGAACATATTATTTCTAAATAATTATGTTAGATAGGTATACTTTTTGTATTTTTTAACTAATAAAACTTCCTGATTTGGTAAATTTAATTATTATATTTTCAACAGTTTACTACATTTTGTTGGGGTGATGCTTTGTCAATGACACAAGTGAAGCATTTTCAATTATTTTTGTGTAAGTAAATTCGTGCAAGATAATTCTGAATTGTTTAGCCACTATCAGCAATTTCACGGAAAGTCTAAAGTCAACTCACAATTATTCACAATTTAGTCCTGCTAGCAAACGGTTAAACAAATTACCTATACATATTATACACTGCCATGAATTAAATCATGGAACCAAAAACTTTATTTTTTCGACCAAAAAATGTAGTCAAAATTTAATATTGACGTTATCCATTTATAAGACTCGGTGAAGCATTTCAAAAAAATAAGAAAACAAGATTTTTTAATGAAATTAGAATCAAGTCAAACTCTTAGAGCTCTAAGATCACCAGATTTTGACAAACAAAAAAATAGTAACAAAATTCCGCCAGTGCCATTACATGCGAAATATCCCCCAGATGCTAACTGCATAGTTTTGCTATTTTGCAAACAACTCAGGTTTGCTATTTTTTTTCTTTTATTGATCAATGAAAAAATCGCTTTTTTGTATTTTTGCTTATAAAAGAAAAACCGATGAAAACATTTTTTTTCAAAAATTCGTAACGTCGTCATTTATTAAGTTGTAAGGCAGGCTCTTCATATTTGCAAAACCTAGACGCTGTTTGATAATTACTTTTCACACATTGCAATCAGAAGTTCTTCATACTATATTTTGCAGCGAGGATGGATGCTCTGGAGGTCGACCGATTCGAATTTATCAAACGAATTTGGAAAGTAGAAGTATTCAGCTATAAAGCTTAAATCTTCATTTTCCATTTAAATGCTAAAAATTATGCGCGTAAACGTTAGCCTAAACGGCCGATGGTAGCCAATTGTAGCTTTGGGGAGGGTGAGGAGCAAAGAGCTCTTCTATTGATCGAAACCCACTTTCCAAGTGAAGAAAGAAAAGAAGTCATAAGTAGGCCAGGAAGTATAGACTGGAAAACAGCTACAAATGTCTTCTATACATGAAAGTTGCCTTGGGCAACCAAAAATATCCAACCATACAAGTCATCAGGTACGGACAACATATTCTCTGCTTTGCTCCAAAAGAGACAGGAGGAGATTATGTCATACTTGGTTATACACCCAAGGATTGGAGAAGGGCTAAAGTTACTTTCATTCCAAAAGTAGGAAAGAAAACATGACACAACCAGAATCCTCCAAACCAATCAGCCTAATATTGTGTATATAGAAACGATTGACAAGGTTTGAAAAAAAATCAACGGAGATCTCCCTGCATCAGTTTACAAGAAAAATCAGGAGTACACTGGAGGTAAAAAATTAACTATTTGTGCCTTTGTGAATATAGAAGGAGCTTTTGATAAAATTCCTCACGAAGCAGCCAAAAGCTCCCTAATTAAAATAGGAGCAAACAACATAGTGTCCAAATGGATATGTGAGATGTTAAAAACAAGAGTAACTGAAACAAAAATGGGACAAAACACCATCCAGATCAGCTCAAACAGAGGCTGCCCACAAAGAGGAATACTACGTATCACCTCGGATGGCAGCCTAATGGTAGATGAACTTCGGAAGCTATCGAGTCAAGACATCGATTCACTATGCCGATGACATAGTTATAATAGTCAGAAGAGGGAATAAAATTACATAATTCAAAGCGGACAAACTAAACATCGTAAGAAGATGGTGCTTTCCAGTGGGGCTGAACGTAAATCCAGCAAAGACTACTGTCATAGAGTTTACCAGGACTGTAAATATTCAACTAAAAATAATCATCCTAGATGCGGTAAACATTAAATGGAAGCCGGAGGCTAAATATCTAGAAGTTTTAAGACAAGACAGCAAGCTCCTGTGGAAGAAGCATATAGAAGAAAAGGTCAAAAGAGTCACTCGAGCTCTCATAGTGTGCAGGAACATTGCAGGAAAGACCTGGGAGTGTAACCCGGGTACACTGCGAACTGCGATGGATATACAGCATGATAGTGATACCTATACTCTCTCTATATTCTCTATATTATACTCTCTATATTGCAAAAATACAGAGACTTACGTGTGTATGCGTATAAAAGGTTCCATGAGAACATGCCCTACAACTGCAATGAAGTTAAGATTAAACCTCACACCACTACACACCTAGTGGTGAAAGTTTCCGCAAAAAGGGTTTATCATAGAATGGCTAAAGAAGAAATAGCTCCATTAGGAGAAGGGAACAAGATTACCTACCTAATGAAAAACACATTGCTAGCGCTCCTAGTAGAATTTGAGTAGAATTTTGTAACACAGTTCAGTAACAAAAATGAATGGACAAATGAGTACAATCTTAAATATCTTAAATAGAATACGACGAATAAAAACCTCTCGAAGAAGCAGGTGCGGGGTCTTTGGACCTGGAAAGTATTTTTGGAAAGAAATATTTTGAGTCAATGGGAAATTAGACCAGCATATTTCAAGCGGAAATTCACTCAATCAAAAGATGCGCTCAATTTAGTTTAGACAGTAATAATAATTATAAAAAGCCAGCAATCGCTATCTTAATGGTTAGCCATTAAAGGACTTAGTTCATACGTCATCAGTTCCAAAATGGTGTGGGAATAATGAAGCGAAATAAATTAGGCAAAGGAAATAAAGTAGCTCTCCTTTGAGTGCCAGAGCACATAGGTGTAGAGCGCAACGAAGAAGCTAACAACCTAGCAAAGCGAGGAGCAATGTCCTACGAATAGGAGAAAATTTTTTCAAAGACAGAATAAAGACAGAAGAGGAAACCCAAAGAGAAACCTCTGAAAAAACCTCCCAGGATTAAGATAGCCCAATGCGTGGGAAATAGGTACAAACAAAACAGATTTGCATCCTGTATTAAACTCAACAAAAACGTTTGAGAATGCTAATAGGTTTTCTCACGGCGCATTGCAGACTTCGAGCAAACCTTAGCAAGATTGGTATACGAGTACAAAACGACCAAAACGATTCTGCATGGAGGTGGACGAAACCACACTACATCTCTTGGTCGAGTGCCATGCAACACAACAAACAAGACTTCGCTGTCATGGTCTTTACCAAACAGCGGAAGACTTTAGAACAATCGAAACTCCTAAATCTCCTCAAAGACTGGGAGTGGATGGGGTGCTATAATCAAATAGCCCCTAGGAGAGGAGACATAAAAGATCTTCTAGATTGTAGGTAGTATACATCTCCAATTAATACAATACAATGCAGTACAGTGGTATTTCGCTCACTAGAGCGAAAACTGTTTCGTGCACGATAATAGGAATCACGGTAATGTTTCCCTATCATCAAAGAAACAATAAGCACCTTTGCAATAAGTTAAAACTTCCCTTGCGTGATTTTTATGATTTTGTGACAAACTTGTGATGATTATGCGATTTTAAAAATTCAGTTTTCTTATTATGTACATACAAACTGAGCTATAATAAGAATGTAATGTATGTAGTTTGCTTAGCCCTTAAATTCAGCTTTTATTTTTTGACTGAATCTGCATATCTGACGAAGAAAACCTTTTATTTATCTGAGATGTATTTGCTTTTACTTGTAACAAGAAGGTTTTATTCCACAACTTTTATTCATATGACCACAAAGATTTGCTTCAAATTCTGCAAGGATAGGGTTATGCTTCTCTTCATTCACACTGTCCGTAAGGTAATCAATGTCCGTCTCCTGACATTGATTAAACTTATGATATAGAGAGTAGCGTGAGCATACCAAATAGATATTTCTTTTGTGGAATATCGTAACTAATTATAATACTCGTAGCTCAAATCTGGCCTATTTAATATTTAGTTGAGGTATAATGTAGTTACATAACTTTACATCATCTAACTCCGTGAAAGGTATAATTACTTAAAATAATATTAACAATCAAAAGTTGTTAAAAAAACGAAGGTTGGAAGTGAATTAGATAATATTAGTATCATATTTTTAGTTAGATGAATAATATTCTTGATTTGAAAAAACATTGAATAAATTAATATATTATATGCACATGCATATACACTGTGTTGCATAGGAAAGGTAACATAGGGAAAACACTACAAAGCAAGGATCCAAGTGGCCTAAAAGGATAACTTCCTAGTAAATTGTGTAGTATCCTAGAAAACTTGCTACTACCCAAGGGAACTGTATTTTTTATCATTTATTGCCAAAGGATTGTTGAAATATTTTTTATACGTATTCCTTATGTTACCTTTTCTATTAAACACGGTGTATAAATAAAACAAAAAACCAGTACTATTATTTAATTTCATAGAAAATGCATAGATATGCATAATTAGACAGGTCTGTTCTATTTAAGAAAGACAATAAAGTTATATTTATTCAAAAGCAAGATGAAATTCTGGATTAGTGTTGAACAGTTATAGACAGTGATCTGAACCAAAAGTGTTAAAAATGGCAAGAATTTGTATTAAAGAATTGATTATTTTGACATTTTTCTGCATATATGTTTCTGCAGTAGAGTTACGTATGTATCTAATGAGTATTTTAGTTTTAAGGTCTCTTTCAATGGTTTTCACATAAGTAATAGACACGAATCAAGAAATCTATAAACCGATAGGTGCTAGTACTGCTAGTAGTTATAAAAGATAAAATTGTGTACTTCCCCGGGTTTATAGTTTTTTTCTTACTATAGATATAGATATAAATTCACTCAATCTGCAAATAATGCAGATTGAGGACTTCAGTTCTTATCTTTATCTCTTCACATCTATAAATAATATTTAGTTGCACAATGCTGCAAACTCTTTTTATTTGCAGTTACCCAGACGATGTGACTTAGCGTCGCAAGTAAAGCTCTAAATTCCTTTACTTTGTCTAGGTCATCAAATTCTGAAGATCGAAAGGAGATATTTTTGTTGTAGTTTCGGTCAGAATTTTAAATGTAAAAACATTAAGTTTGTTTTCTTTTCAGCATCCTTCATTAAATTATGTCACAAGAAAGACCCGAACCTGAATCAATGTTTTGTGAATAACGCAAATGATGCCTTGCCAAAAATTGTAAAAGGTAAGTTTTTATTTTTTTGTTTTTTAGTTAGTTATACTACAGGATGTCCCAGATTCATGCTGCATGTATTGGGATCTCGACTGATGTAGAAGATACGAGAACATAAAATGAGGAAATTTTAAATTATTTTGTTGGAAAGAATATTTTTTAAATAGAACTCATCTGTCAATTTTTTTTAAGTTGAATAACTTAAAAAAATTGCTTTTTTAGTTATGTTATTTTACATAAATTCAGTCATAAATTCAGTCCACATCCGATTGAACCGAAAAAGGCAGATAAAAAAAATAAGTTTTCTCATAAAAAGTGACATTTTGCAAATGTTCAAATTTCACTTACGGATACGTACCTACAGAGATATTTTGACTCATAGTGAATCACCTTGTATAATACTTGTTTTTATTTTTTGATTTTGATGACAAAAACAGAAACAAAATAGAGCCAAAGACAACTAATGTGCTGCTTTTTCGATAAGTTCAATACAATAATTTTGCTCTAAAATAACCAGGAAATCAAATATTGATAATAAAAAAATTTGCATGGAAATCCTTAATTATGTTGCACTGGTAGTTGAAAAAACCTGCTTAATTAATGCATTAATTCATTTTATTTAAGTAGGTTGCACGTCTGGATCTTGTCTTAATATCATTGAGTCTAATTCATATTTTGGTGCTGTATTATTTCATAATTGATTATCCTATAAGACTAAGAGTACATACCTACTACCTAAGAATTCTTTGTAACTTCGTGCAACAATTCAACAATCTGACAAATTCAACTGTAAAATTATTAATGTGATGCTAACAGTCGCTATCTGTTGTTGAAAGAACAAAAAATATACTTTGTGGGTATTAATAATTAGAGGTTAAACGACTTACCTGGTAAGGAAGTTCAATCCTCAATTATACGAGATGATCACGTCCGAAAATATCACCCTGTAGTGACGTTCACGAGCTCCAATAGTGCGTAATGTTTTCAGTTTTTTAAAATCCCCAGGTAGGTACCTATTACTCACCCGCACGTCCGGCCGTTATCTGCTGTAGATAGCTCATTATCGTTCTGAGCTTTTTCAATTTTTTAGATCGCTATCAGTTGGGTATAGGGTGCGGGTGGGTTGTGATATTTTCGGACGTGATCATCTCGTATAATTGAGGATTGAACTTCCTTACCAGGTAAGTCGTTTAACCTCTAATTATACTTCGATGATCACGTCCTCAATATCACCCTGTAGATGTTTAAAGCACAACCGATCTAAAAAATATCCTGTTTCCTGGTAGGTGTTGCTTGCTGGAATATTATGGCGAATAAAATTAGGAAGCATACCTACTAACCATGCAGAGTAATATTTATTTCCGTTATCAAAGTTACATACTTTCTTCACAGAATTTAAAACCAATAATAACACTGATGTAAAACTATGTTTCAACCAGACGAAGATTATGTAAATATTAATTACCAATTCAAGTAAATGGACTTATTTGCCTAGGTGCAAATAACTGACCTAAATTTTTTGATTTGACGCAACTTGCCTGATACTTCATTACAGGTCGATTATAATATTTATTTACCTTTGAGTTTTCTGTCCATCCCAGTGCTGTTTTTGTAAAATGCTTTCAACACTGAGGCCTTTCGTTGCAGCAGCGGAAGTAGTTGCATGTCGCGTTCTATGCGATTTGAATTTTCTGGTATTTATTCTGGCTTTTGGGCCAGCCTTAATGCAACGACTGATTGTTTGAATAGTCGCTGGATGATATAGCTTTTTGAAGGTAAGTAATAATTGATCTATCTCTCCTCTGAATTCTTTTGTTGAGTCTATGTAAAATATGAGTACTGACGAAGCGCATTGGTTTGACCTTTCTCTAAAATAGGGTAATGTTATTTTTGGTTGGCATTTGTTAGATGTGGAAGTTTTCATTAGATCCGTTATCACAACTTCAACTTTATCATCATTGATTATGGATTATGTTTGATAACTTGATCTTTGCTAATTTTTGTACTCTTGGTGCCGATGATAATGCTAGAAGAAGAGTAAGTTTATAATAATCAGTTGCAAAGACAGTGATTCCAATGAATTTAGCTCAGGATTTAGAGGCTCAAGATACATTAGTATAGGGTGCAGATCTCATATCTCGTTGTACCTTGGGAATTTTGGTCCTGTTCTAAAAGCCCCTTTCAAGAATCTCATTAATATGGTCTGATCGGTTGGTTGTAATAATGTATTCAAGGCAGACCTATGTCTGTTAAGGGTACTGTACTTTTCCCCCTTATTATATTCTTCCTATAAAAATTTAATTATTTTATTTGGGTCCGAATTAAATACTTCCACCCTTTCACAAAGCCACAATTTTTTGTACGTGGAGCTATATTGCTTCAACGTCTTTTCGCTAAGAGATGGTATCATATGGTTTTTAAAGCAGTTGCAGGAACATTTTTTAAGATGTACGCTTCCCGGAAAACCGTGCTGCTCTCCGGGTAAGGCTTTCCCATAGAGGATGAGGTTGTCTCAAATAAGATGAGAGTAAAGTTTTATTAGTGTGCAAAATTGGCAACTCGCAGAAACAATCAAATTTTTCAATGCAGGACACCATGGCTGTGTTTTCCATGGTGGAAAAACAACAATATATTTTGCCTTATCAATCAAAAATTTATTTATCACCGTGGATCGGAGCGGGGAGGGCGGAACTGCGTAAAAATTTATAAGTATTAGTCCATGATAATGTGAAAGCATCTACTGTTGCTGATTATGGATCTGGACGCCAAGATACAAAGTTTTGCATTTATTATTAAGGTGGGAAGCAGTTAAATTTACGTTTGGTAGGCCCAGTTCAGAAACAACATTTCCAAATTTATCGCCTTATGTTTTTCAATGGCCCATGCTTGACGCCGCCTATGCGATTTATGTAGGCTATGGCTGTAATATTAGCTTATCTTAAGAGGGTATGCCTGTTATAATATATATATTTTATTTATTTTTTTTTCCGCAAAGCCTTTTAAAATTGAACACATTCCATTGAACACATCCATGAGTTCCAGCTGATTGATATGATAAGCACTCTCCTGTAAGCTCCAAACCCCTCGGGAGTTTGTTGCACCCCATTCTGAATTGGATGCATCGGTGCAGATTATAGTAAAATATTGTTTGTTTATTTATTGCTCATTTTCGCATTTTTCAAGCTTTTCGACTACGAATCGATATCTATTAAGAGATAATTCAGAATAACTATCTTCTTATCATAATTTGAATTTTATTTTTTAAGTCCTAGATATTTTCCCTTTCAAATTGTTTCACATGCACCCAACAGTAGTTACAGCATAGCTGCGACAAGAGTTATTAATTTTCAAGAACATTGGTAACTGTGAGACAATTTTTTGTTTTTCATTTGGAATTGACATTATCATCTCCTGACTATTGGAAACAAATCCTAAAGAAATGTTATATTTTTACTGTGATTTGGGCAACTTTTCTCATAATTTATAATAAAATCTAGAGATGTTATTTTTATTTTTATTTATTTTTATTTTTTTCTATCAATCAATATCATCAATATCATATGGGTCAAGGTATATTATTGAAACATGACCCATAGATCTAAAGCGATTCACGATAGGTTTAAAATTTTTTGTAAAAACATATGGTGCTGTCGAAATACTATTTGGAAGGCACGTAAACCCAAAAAGGTGGTTATCGTATTTGAATTTGAAAAAATATGCATTCTTGAGATCAACCGTAGGTACTCATATAGCATCCTTCATTTATCAGGTTTTTTACAGTTCTGAAATCCTCAAGTTTAAAATGTGGACAGTTCAGATAATTATTTAGTTCTTTGAGATTTATTTTGTGCTCCGGGAGGTCCTGAAAAGGGGGTCCCGGCTGCTTTTACAGGGGGTTGCGTGAGCGAAGATCTCACTGAGTGAGCTGATTCACTATCTGGCTGTTATTCTTCGCTAGTGATATCAGTGATATCACACAAGTCACCTGCCTGTTGATCAAGGTACAGTAGAGTCCCGTTCATTCGAGCTAAACGGGACCGGACGGTGCTCGGATTTGCGGGAAACTCGGATCTCACGGATGAAAAAATAATCCGTCTAATCCGACCGTCGCTGAACTTTGTTCCGCTTAAATCGGGCCCACGACATATGTAATTACATAATTATGTACATCTGCATGCCTGTATGTAGGTGCGCGCATATTTATGTATTATACCTACATAAAAAATAATAATTCAAATTGAAATACATTTATGCCAGTACATTATTATTGTATTAAAAAAATAATCCCTACAGTACCGTTTTGTAATTTACATAATATGTATGTATGTACTTTAACAGGGAATGCGATAGCTCGAATAAAGCGGAACTTAGCATAATGTTGCTCGGTTAATACGGATCGTGTAAATTCTATTTTTAGCTCGGATCACACGGAAGCTCGGAACACCGGGACTCGGATTAGCGAGACTCCACTGTACTTAAATTTTGTATTAGCTATTAATGCTTCGGTCGTGTTGTTAGTACTTTTATGCACTAGTAACCATTATTAATATGATTCTTTGTTATAAGTCATCACTATTGATATGATTATTAATATTTTCGGATTATTACTATGTATTTTCTCATCACTCTTAGGCCCGTATTCACAAAGCGTTTCTGTCCTGTAATATCTCGAAAATAATTAAATAAATGAGATGGAGATAAATGCAGTTTTTATGCGTTAGAGTGATATGGTTATAATTGATTACGTAATTATTTAGGAAATTATCGTTTGTGAATACGGGCGATAGTATAGTTATTTTGACCTTTTCTCCCCATATCTCTATTAAGGGTATTAGTCCCTAATCGTTCCATGTTAGGACGGCTGTCCACCATTTAAGTGCACTTAACTATTACATTAAGTGAGGTTCTAATCATCCACACCTATTACAGTGAGCATGATAACCTGACAGAGAGGATTACTGACAGAGAGAATTACTTTATTCGAATTATGACTACTTATGTCCATCCTTTAAGTGCACTTAACTATTACATTAAGTGAGGTTCTAATCATCCACACCTATTACAGTGAGCATGATAACCTGACAGAGAGGATTACTGACGGAGAGAATTACTTTATTCGAATTATGACTACTTATGTCCATCCTTTAAGTGCACTTAACTATTACATTAAGTGAGGTTCTAATCATCCACACCTATTACAGTGAGCATGATAACCTGACAGAGAGGATTACTGACGGAGAGAATTACTTTATTCGAATTATTTATTATTTATTTATTTATTTATTTATTTATTATCAATAATTTCCAACAGGTCTTCACCCATTTATAGGAAAAATTAAATACATGAGATACATGTGTAAACTGTGTATGTGAATTATGACTACTTATGTATTTTTCATCACTATAAGTATACTTATTTTGACCTTTTCTCATCCCCATAACTCGATTAAGGGTATTAGTCCCTAACCGGTCCATGTTAGGACTGCTGTCCACCCTTTAAGTGCACTTAACTATTACATTAAGTGAGGTTCTAATCATCCACACCTATTACAGTGAGCATGATAACCTGACAGAGAGGATTACTGACAGAGAGAATTACTTTATTCGAATTATGACTACTTATGTATTTTTCATCACTATAAGTATACTTATTTTGACCTTTTCTCATCCCCATAACTCGATTAAGGGTATTAGTCCCTAACCGGTCCATGTTAGGACTGCTGTCCACCCTTTAAGTGCACTTAACTATTACATTAAGTGAGGTTCTAATCATCCACACCTATTACAGTGAGCATGATAACCTGACAGAGAGGATTACTGACAGAGAGAATTACTTTATTCGAATTATGACTACTTATGTATTTTTCATCACTATAAGTATACTTATTTTGACCTTTTCTCATCCCCATAACTCGATTAAGGGTATTAGTCCCTAACCGGTCCATGTTAGGACTGCTGTCCACCCTTTAAGTGCACTTAACTATTACATTAAGTGAGGTTCTAATCATCCACACCTATTACAGTGAGCATGATAACCTGACAGAGAGGATTACTGACAGAGAGAATTACTTTATTCGAATTATTACTATGTATTTTTCATCACTATAAGTACACTTATTTTGACCTTTTCTCATCCCCATATCTCGATTAAGGGTATTAGTCCCTAACCGGTCCATGTTAGGACTGCTGTCCACCCTTTAAGTGCACTTAACTATTACATTAAGTGAGGTTCTAATCATCCCCCTATTACAGTGAGCATGATAACCTGACAGAGAGGATTTACTGACAGAGAGTGACAGAAAGGGTATTTATGTCTCTCAATTAAGAAAAAAAATAAAAAAATTTAAGTTATTGTACTTACTTGAAAGGTTTAGCTGTTTATCCATTTTTCTTAATTTTTTCTAACTTCCTTCGTGTTTTGCTTTTTAGTTCTTTCGGCATTTTTCAGTAATTTTCCAGCAACACTCTCTTAAACACTAGCGCACGTATCGAGCGTAAGAACGATAATGAGCTATCTACAGCAGATAACGGCCGGACGTGCGGGTGAGTAATAGGTACCTACCTGGGGATTTTAAAAAACTGAAAACATTACGCACTATTGGAGCTCGTGAACGTCACTACAGGGTGATATTGAGGACGTGATCATCGAAGTATAATTATTGTAGTTTCTATAAATGTATTATCGCCTGAAGCAATAATTTTTATTATTATTATTATTATCCATTTGCAGGGAATAAGGAATTTGGACAGGTACCTCTGAATCCATTTGTTATTCCAAAGGTAGAATTGAAGGGCAGTACCAATTTTGTTATGAGTTTTTATGAATTAGGAATTCATGGGCTCGAAAAAGCAAAAATACTTCAAGATGGAAGCAAGTAAGTACATAATTACAGGCATGATTTTGCCTGTATGGCGATACCGTTTATGACGATAAATTACACGAGTCTACGTAATGTGTAAACATGGGTCCATATGCGTTATGCTTGGTGCGCCGAAAGCTTGGCAATCACTTCTTTAAACGCTTCCCTATCCCTTGCAACGTGAAATATTTGTTCTACACTTAGGTTAGTCCAATCTCTGACATTCCTCAGCAAAGACGTCTTTTCCCTTCCTACGCACTTTCTTCCATCTATTCTTCCCTGCATGATCACGTGCAAAAAGGAATATTTATCATTACGGAGTAGATGGTCCACATATTTTGCTTTCGTTATTTCAATAATTTTAATTAGTTTTTTGCCATGTCCAATCCGTGTTAACACGGCTTTATTTGTGACTCCAGCAGTCCAAGGAATTTCAAGCATACGTCTATAAAGCCACATTTCAAATACTTCTAATCTTTATCCGAAGTAAAATATCTGGGCATTAATACTGGATGACAAACTGACATGGGCAAGACACGTCAACGAAAAAAACGAAAAGACTAGTAGGGTCCTGTGGCAGTGCAGGGCGGCCGTGGGGTCGACCTAGGGCCTAGCCCCAAAGGTTGCCCTAAACGGTCTGCTGCCCCTGGACATTTTTGACAGGGAAGCGGCACTGAGGACTACCGACTGCCCTAAGGCTAAGCTTTACGGGTCAGCTCAATGAAAAGTAGTGAATGGGCCAAAACGGCTCCATACTGAGGGAGGCATTCGCAAGATCACCTATCCTCACGGTTACGGACGACAGGTTTGTACCCATCCTCATCTTCAATAAGAACTACGTGATAACATATGAGCTTTCGGATAGCTCGTGCTTCGACGCATTACTATACACGGATGGAGCTAAATCTAGTTCAGGATCAGGCTGTGGAATTTATTCCAAGGCCCTAGACATCAACCTAACTTCTATTCGGCACATTATCTTACTGTTTTTCAAACAGAATTGGTAACGATCACACACTTTGCAATGGAAATCACTCAACGCGAAATCGTGAACAAAAACCTATTAATCCTAATGGGCAGCAAGGGAGCTCTGGGGGTACTTAGCTCGGGAGGGAGTCAAAACTCCTGCTGCACCCGAGCCTGCTGTGCCGTTGGCATTACGAAACCTCTATTAAATAATAAATTCGCCATGGGCTGCTTCCTCAAACAAATTATACAGGTACCGAACAAGTCACTAAAATACTGTCTGCAGATATCACGTCCAACACTCAAATTAGTGATTGGCATCTACACCGGGCACTGCCGACTAAACAAACATCTCCATATGATCGGAGTCAACCCTGACCCACTATGCAGGGAATGTCACGAAGAGGAAGAGACTGCGGAACCTGTGCTGCTGTCTTTCACTCTCCAATTTCCGTGGATCTATGCTTGGCTCACTTCAGTCAAGCCTCAATAACCTCTCTGGAGACTCTCCAGGTGCCCTGGTATGGCTTAAGGAGAGAGGCCATTAGAGAAAGGAGGAAGCACAATGGGCCACCTGAGGCCTCAATGCAGCGGACTTGTTCTGCCCTCCCAAGAATCCAGAATCCAGATCTAATCTTTTTATTGACTGCGCTTTCAGTGTCCAGGTTTCTACCTCACTATAGCAACTGAGACCATACATAGCAGTCAATTTTAATCTGATGGCCAGACTTAATTTCTTATTAAAACTTACTTGTATTTTACAAATTCTTTTCGGGCTATTTCTATTCTGACTCCAATCTCCTCGTTTTGGTCTAATTGGGAGTTTATGGTTGCTCCAAGGTATTTATATTTGTCTACTCTCTCTAGTTGTTTCCTTCCAGTGTACGTCGTATGTTTGTCAACAGGAGTTTTTGAGATGACCATTTGTTAGCTTATAGCCCCATTTGTTTTTATACTTTTTTAATACTTACTGTCGATGAATTCTCTTGAATAAGGTTTTTCTAAGTTTTTCTAAATTCAAGTATAGCTGAGATATTGAGTTTTTTCAAATTTGGAACCACTATTTCAACGCCTATAACTTCTCAGGGGTGCAGCTTAGTATAGGGATAAGTTGCGTTAAGTCATCCTATTTTGGGTTCCCCAACACACCCCTGCTCTATGTCGGTGCTTATTCGAATCACCCCACTAACTACTACTAACTAAAATTTTTATAACATTTACTCTTCTTTAGAATTGACTTAGACAAAAGAGAAATCATGTGTAGTGCTACAATTCCCGTGCTTCTACTCGATGGAGATTATGAAATTAATGGCCAAGTTTTGGTCCTACCAATTAAGGGAAAAGGAAGAGGAGTCGTCAAGTATCGTAAGTTGCATAAATTTTTTAATAAATACAAATATTTTAGGTTCATCGTTATATTATGAAAATTATTAGAAATTATCAGATAGGTAGCAATGGAAAAATGTACTTAAATTAGATACTTTTAATTTTAAATAGGTAAATGCAGAGAAATAAAATTGTAAATATTTTTTTAATATATCTTTTAGGTAAATATCTACACACTCAGTGCATTTTATTGTGGTGTGCTATATGTATTGCATTTGTCTATGTTTCGATATTGAATAGTTATCAACAATATCTTGACAATATTTGAAGTAAATGTTCTTGTCATTATTTCATAATACAACGCAATCTGCAGATCTCCATAAAACCAGCAATTGAGTGCGAATTAGAAAGCTTATTAAAATTTTCCTATTTTTCTACATTATTATTGAAGACTTTGAACTGAAGATGCGCTCGTTACATACAAATCATCATTGTCAAGAATTATCGCTTATATAACTTTTCTCTAAATCTAAACCTGGAAAATATTTGCACAAAACTAAATTTGCGTGTTAAATCCTTATAACCCACTTACAACTTTACAGCCTGTACAAGTATTGTTTTATTTCCTTTTTGAGAATAAATATAAACTTCTTTTTCAGATGATCCCATATTGTTTTTGACCGCAAAATTTGATTTTGAAGATAAAGGTGGTAAAAAATATTTGAAATTAATGGAAACAAATGTTGACTACAAAGTTAAAAGAGTAGAATATAATTTCGAAAACTTATTCAACGGCGACGAGAAACTTGGTAAGATATACTTTATAAAACTTATTACAACCAGAGGTTTGCTTCAATACACGATTCTGAAGGGTTCAAAGGTACTATATCTCAGTCGACCAACAGATATAGTATATAAAGCTGCGCACAAACTTTTAAGGTCCAAGTAGTCACATCTGTAGGCAGATAGTGCCTTATTTATTGGTTACCTGGTTCCGGTAAACCAATGAGAAGAGCATTCTAAGGTTTGTGTATATAATTCTTGTGTATAAGGTCTGCCTACCTGGATTGTAAACTTACCGCGCACTTTTATTACTATATCTTTTGGCCGACTGAGGTATAGAACCGTCTACAGAATAAAGTTTTCATTTACCTATAATGATAGTTGTTTCAATCAAAACTGAAACTATCGTATGCTTTTTTCTGATTCATAATCGTGTGTTGGAATAAGAATATTATTATATACATATGCATTTTAAAATATTATATAGACTTTGGAAAAAAATTTCATGCTGAGATTGAATCTGTTAATACTTCCCTGATTTCTGGGTGAAGGTGGGTGGAGAACTATCTAATTCGTTGAGTTCAGCATGGTGTGCCCCAGGGATCTATTTTAAGAGCAATTCTATTCACATCGTATGCTAGTAATTTTTATAAGCATATTAAAAAACCTTGTAAAAAATCATAATTATTATAGTAAAATGTCGCAAATGGTGTGTTTTCAAATTTTAATTTTAGAAAAAATATAAGTAAATTAATTTTGATCTTGATTTTGATTTTTACATATTTTTTACAATTTATAAGTGAACAAGAGACCAATCGGTCCCGAAACGTTTCATTTTTATAAAAATATTTTTGAAAAATAATACTTTAATATCAGGAACCTAAAACCCAAAACGAAGAAGAACATTTAACAACTAAGAAGCAAGGTTCAATAAAAATAATCAAATTTTTCCATTTAGGTATATGATTTTCATTTACTAAAGCTTTTTTTTGATTTCAGGAAATGAAATGAATAAGGTGCTTAATGACAACTGGCAAGTAGTAGATGGCGATTTGCATGAGGCCACGGTAGCAGCCTTGAAGGCTACATGTAGCCTGCTAATAACCAACTTTTTCACCAAAGTTCCATATGACACCATTTTGCCGGACTAGATAAATGCAAACATTCATCATGTGATTACCGTTCTTCGGGTACCTATAGTTTTTAAATGTTCTGATAAATAAACATGTTCTCTATATTGTCATATTTACTGATTTAATTTTAATGAATAAAAATTTTTATTTTGGTAAATTATATAGTTATATCTCCTGTTAGTAGTTAGGAAAATCTCACCACCAAAAAACAGAAAACAGTAAAATTTATGTTCTCAACCTTCACTTGATAGAATCTCTGCACTGATGATAAATAAAACATTAATAACAGTGAGTATTATAAAGGCTCTTTAAGCTAACGGACAGATTTCGGAGGTGGTTTCTAAAAGATAGTATCAGCTCTAGGTGGAAAATATCGCAATTTAGTTATTCTTGGCATGGAAGGGATTACAGAATTGTCAACAAATGTTATTTGACGTCAACATTAGCTTTAAAAACGGTCACAGAAATCTGCCCGTTAACTTAATGAGCCTTTATAATACCCACTGTTAATGTTTTAAAATTAGAAAGATTATTTAATTTTAATTTTAAAATGATCAATTTCTTCAAAACACTTAATGGAAAACAATCACACTTTAATTGAATAATAGCATTAAAATAAAATTAAAAATTAAAATAAATAATTAATTAATACAAAAAATAATAATAAAAAATACATTAATAAAACACAATAAATTTTAATTACTTCATCATTATTGGAATCGTTATTTTAAATTGAATTTTCTGTAGGTAATCACTAGAGATCTACAGATTTATATAATCAACAATACACAGTCATAAATGAATCACTAAACACATATCGCTTTTTATTGCCTGATTTTCTTTTTGATATCAACAACTGCGAAGATTCTGAAGAAATTGTACTATGACCTAGTTAGTTCTGTTAGAATTAACTGAAGTATTATAGTACCTAGTCATCATTAATATCCAACAATATAAAGTAGAATTTTTAAATATTGGTGTTTTATTTATCATCAGAAGGCAGTAAGAACTGATGCTGAACCGTTTCCATATACGGGGTGTCAATTTGAAAACTTGCCACCCCCGAATTATTCCTTGAAAAATTTATTTCAAAGAAATCCCGAAACAGGTCAATTTTTCAATGTAATTTATGTTCTATTGACGTAAAAATATTTACTCAGGGTGTTCCTTGATTCAGTAGTCAGTAACGACGATATGGTCTTTTTTTAATGGGACAGTCTGTATATTAATACAATTTCAGATTGTCTGAGGAAATCCAATAAAAATTGTTTTTACAATTGCAATTTAAACCGAGTAGCTTACGAGTTATAAACAAATTAAAATGAAAGTTTTTCATTTTCAAAGCAGTTTGAAAACGGCTTGCATGTCCCTATCCTAACTTTTCAAGCAGTATCCTATTGTGTGGATGAAATTTTCATACAGGGTGACGAAAATTATCAGACTTTTTGATCACCGGTATAAAAAAAAAATCTAAATCATAGGATACCACTTTAAAAGTCAAGATAGGGACATGTAAGTCGTTTTTCGATATTTAGAGCCGTGTCCGATGTACGCTGCTTTCAAAATGGAAAATTGCTATTTCCATTTGAACCCTATGCTGCAACAACGTTGTAGTGCCAAAAGTAAATTTTGCGGGAAGTCGAAATAAACATTTTTTGTGAACCAATAAAATATATCAGCTTACAAACATTAATATATTAATTAATTATATTCATTAATTAACATTGATATATTAATGTTTGTAAGCTGATATATTATATTGGTTCACAAAAAAATGTTTATTTCGACTTCCCGCAAAATTTACTTTTGGCACTTACAACGTTGTTGCAGCATAGGGTTCATTTGTTTATAACTCATTATAACTCAATGTGAGCTGCATCTGCAAAAACCATTCTTACTGGATTTTTTCAGACAATCTGAAAATGTAATAATATACAGGGTGTCTCATTTAAAAAAATAGACAATGTCGTCATTACTGAGTCAAGGAACACCATGTATAAAAAATATTTACGTCAATCGAACATAAATTAAATTACAAAATTGGCCTGTTTCGGAATTTCTTTGAAAAAAATTTTTCAAGGAAGAATTCGGGAGTGGCAAGTTTTCAAATTGACACCCTGTTATTATTTTACTATAATAGAATGTCAAGGTGAAGGACACAAATGAAGCATTTTCAATTATTTTTTGGACAGTGATTTCGATTCAGATACTTCGAAATGCTTAAGAAAGTTCAGTGCAAGCCTGATCAGATCAATTTAGTCACACAATAGAAATTCAGTTCAAAGTTGGATGGAGAAAATATGATGAAGAGGAGTTACAACCGCTGCCATATTTATTTGGAGAGAGAGGCCAGAATGATTGACTATAAATAGGATGCTGCAAATGGCAAGAAGGCTGGGAGTGAACCAGGACGTTACTGGATGACAGAATGCCTAAGACCATCATGACCCCTGTAATAATAATAATTATCAATTATATTTTGATTAAGTTATTACCTGACCTAAAGCTGGATCCACATCAATACAAATTTTCGTTGTGCGTTGTTTTTGACACAAATTTGCTCGTGTGCGGCGGAATATTCATATATGTGGACTGTGCGCCGCAAATAAATTCACGCAAACATTTTTGCAACGAACGACACACACGATCCGATGAGCTGTCGGTTTTCAACCAACTTCAAAGGGATTTGAGCCGCACAGTGATATTAATGTGGACGTGAATCAGTGCTTGTGTAATTTTTTACTAGATATTTTGGCTATTTTGTTAATTTTACAGTCTTTTGCTTTTGATTTTCCTCTTTTGTCAATAATTGCTTTTCCTAATTTGTCAAATGCTTTTCCCATTTATCAAACATCAGTGCGTCATTTTTCAATTGAAATTCCTCTTCTGTCAAATAAGATTCCATTTTTATCAAATATGCTTTTCCAGTATTTATTATACTGTCATTGCACGTAAATAGGAAAACAATTGACATAAAGTAAAACTGATTTGACATAAAAGGAAATTGATTGATGAATCCATGACTACAATCGTTGATAGATAGAAAAATAAGAAAATCATTAGCGAATGTTATTATTTCAAATATCGATCCGCACACAAGTGGATTCGCACGCACAACGTACAAGATATAAAAATACGTGGTAAAATATTTCATCAGATTTAAATTTATGGCGCAAATTCTTTCGCTGAATTTCAACACACAACGCACAACGAAAATTTGTATTGATGTGGATCCAGCTTAACCTTCATCCCGTCTTGAAAACTGGCAACCTTTCAGTTTTATTAGCAATGATGTCATTGCTCCTTTAGTTGACACGAGCCACACTCACAATATAGTGACAAAAAGTAAGAAATAATTTTGGGAAAAATCATTTAAAACCCTTCCAATAATTAATTAGAAAATAAAATAAAACTCACATAAAACTTATCAGGAGAATCCTAAATATTTAGATATGGTTGTCTACTCGATTTAATCGACAATAATTATTACCTATACTCATTCTGAAAACATCACAAAATCACCTTGATTTGTTTACGAAGAATTTGTATAATGAATATTCATTCTTCATAATTCATCAAATTATCAAATAATCCGCAACAGTAAATCTGAAATGTTTCAGAATAATAATAATTTATAAATTGAAGTAGGTAAAACTTACCGATTCAATTTGGAAAAAACCGAAGGTTGAGTACGACTCTGGCCAAAGAGCAAAATTTAAGTCGCGAATATATTTCATTATTTCGTTAATTTATTATTAGGAATCAATCATCATCATGACTTGTATTGTATCCTTTTTTTGACAATACTTATTATACAGGATTGCCCAGACCTCATTGACCAGGCCATATCTCATATAGACAAGTTGAGATAATTTAACCGAATAACAGGTCTTTAATTATAATTTTTAAAGCTCTATAGCATGACAGAAGGAAAACAACCCCCATTTTAACATCATATAAGTTACAGCCATCACCCTTAAGAAAATTACAAAATTTTGAATTTAAAAAAACAGCTGAATAAAGAATCGAATACTTGTTTTAAATAGGAAAATATAACTTACATGTTGAAGTGGGGGCTGTTTTCATGCTGTCAATTTATAGAGCTTTAAAAATTATAATCGAACCCCTTTATTCGGTTCGATTATCTCAACCTGTATCCTGTATATGAGATGTGGTCTGGTCCATTAAGTCTGGGACACCTGTATACAATTATTTTGATTAATCAGACTTAGTTGTCACAATCTAAGTAGCTTGGCCCCTTCACTACCACCGTTAAAATAAATAATGTTAAGAAGGTAGGTATGGTTTTAATTAAAATAAACTTTTTATTAGAAAAATCAATGTATGCAACTCGCAGATAATGACTTATTTGGTTAATAACAAACTCATATGATGATTAAGATACTCGCCTATGGTTCGTATCTTATTAATCATCATATCCTTGTATTAATAGCCTTCATTATCACCTTACTCCATAAATAACTAAATAACTTAATAACATTAGCATCAAAAAAAAATGACGGAAAAAAATATGAAGCTGAAAGTCAGTTATTACATAATAATTATATTATATTATTAATTAAGAATAATTAAGTTTTCATTGACTAATTATTATTGTAATAAAACAAAACCAGTTCTATTATTTAATTTCGCAGGAAATTCATATACCTGTCTGAACTGACCTGTCTGTTCCATTAGCAAAAAATATTTCATATTGAATATTTATTTTAACGCAAGAGGAAATTTTGGAGTAGTGTTAAATAGTGTTCTTGACAGTGATCTTAGCTAGAAGTGTTACAAAAATGACAAGAAAAGGATTTATATTTTTTTCATTTTGTTGCATATTATATTATGTTTCAGCAGTACAATTACGTACGTAATCATTATATTTTTTTGCTGAGTTTTTATTCAATGGTTTTCACAAAAGTACACATTTACCACATAAAAGTGGTAAAATTATTTAACTAGATTTCTTAATTTATTTTTTTATAGACTGAACTGCAGATTAATTGTAAAAGATACCTTTTTATTAAAATAACAATTACACATAAAATATTAAATTTAAAAAGGATAAAACTGATAAGAAATTCACGAGTTTAGCTAACATTTTGTGAATATTTCTTTTCTCGTCCCTCTTGTGTAACACGTTCATGAATTTAATCGAATCGGTTCACGAAATAAACTTAATCTGATCCTTATTTTCTATTAAGGAAATTTCATTATACTAATTTATTTTAAATTTATTATTTTAAATTTTATTTTATATCAAATATCATTTAAACAACTAAAACAACTATTATGTCTATTAAATTCTTATAAAATCTTGTAAATTTTGCTCTGATATTATTGTTATAGTTTCTGATTTCACATTCTGAAGAAAAATTATTTTCCTGGCATTCAAATTATTGAGCTAGTTTGAAAACCAATTATTTTAAATCTAATGACAATATTCAAATTTTTCTTGTGCAGTGATCACTCCTGGCGAACTAGGTATACGCTGGCCTAGCTCTTGCTTATGTCATCCAGAGCAGTCGAATACACAGTCTCCACCCCCCAACAACGATCCATAATCTGCCCGATTCTTTATTAAGCTCCCTCCTCGCTATTGATCAGATTTACCCCTTCAATCCCCTTCTCAAACAAATTAAAGCCAAGCTCGCGGAAGGCCCATATAGGATCATTTTCCTATATACCCCTTCCCATGTCGGTAGTCAATGGAATGAGAAAGCCGACTCAGTAGCCAAAAGAACTGCTTCGGCTAGCGACCTCAACGTTACCCAGATCCGTCTTCCTAACGAACTCAAGGCTTTCAACCGATAAAAAATCCTTACGCTTTGACAAGAAAACTGGAACCTTATTCATTCATTCCTTAAAACATTAAAACCCTCCGTCTTTAACTGTTAACCCCTCCCATCCAACAGATACGACCAGTTCAAACATAATAGAATCATACTAGGACAAGCCAGAATAACTTCCTTCTCTCCAGACAACCTCCCCCTTTCTGCTCCTCCTGTATTACCAGACTCACCATCCTTCACATCATTTTCTCATGCCCCACTCTTCAACCACTCGGTTCCAAATACCATATTGTTGACTCTAGTCACTAGAGTCAACAATATGGTATTTGGATGCCACTAGAGTCTAGTGGCATCCTCGCAGACCCTCGTTTCATCAACATACTCGGCTTCTTGAAGGAGGCTAGTTTCTTTAACTTTATCTAATCTATTGTTCTAGCTGCTGCTAATAACCCTCAGTGGTTGATGCAGCCTGATTCAATAAAAAAAACTATTGAGCTACTTTGAAAACCATTGAATTTAAATATATAGGTATAAAGTCATTGATAACAGATAAGACCTTGTACACTACAAAATTTTCTTTTCAGCATCTTACATTAAATTATGTCACAAAAAAGATCCAAATCTGAATCAGTGTTTTATAAAAAATGCAAATGAGGTCTTGCCAAAAATTGCAGAAGGTAAGTTTTTATTTTCCTTTTTGAATAAATACAATATTCTTTACAATAAATATTCACACAAATTCTTTACGAAGGGGTCCGGATTAATTTCATGATTTCTACAGTATTGATGCAAAACCAAGTCGACCTAAATAATTTTACTACGTTTTGAGAGCAGACCTCTTCACAATCTATCTCACTATTCTATTTAGAACCCCCCTGCCAATTGTCACCCCTCGGATTCCGCAATAGGTGGCTGACATCTTGAATTTAAGGCAATCACGTATATCCGTAAATAATGCTTGTATAAAAACTATCTGCCATTAAGGAGAATGTATAGGTATCCAAACACTCTTGTTTGGAACTTTGCTTAAAAATTTCTTATTTTTCAAAAGTTGAAAATTTTTAAAAAATACATTATTATTGGGGGTGGCAATAGTTCTTCCGATTTTACAACAAAACAGTCAATTCGCGGGGCGAATATGTAGGTTATGACAAAAATTGTAGCTATTAAATTTTCCTACAACATACCTGTCTTCGATTTTTTTTTGCATGCTGGATACGAATCCAGAGGGCGACATCGACCGGGGCCAATATTTTTGAAAATTTTCGTATTCTCCACATACGTGTTTTTGGGGTTTTCAGGATCGCTGATTAAGAATCCGATATCGGATTTTCAGAAAACTAAATGACAGACCAATATGGAAGGCGTCTTTCGTTTAAATTTTTACAAGTTTACAAAAAAAATAAAAAATCGCCTCCATTTCGTCGTAAAATCGAATAAGAACCGTTGCCATTCCCCAATATTGTCATCTAAAAAATTTGTAGCTTTTGAACAATAAGAAACAAATTTCCGAACAAAAGACGTTGAAATTGTCCTTAACAATTTTTGTTATAACAGTTTTTCACATTCTAACAATGTTTAGGAAGATATCTAATTTCATCCTTTAAATTCAAGATATGGCAGTCATCTCTGGATGAATCTTACGGGGGAAACTTGACTTGAGTGTTCTAGTGGCACCCTCGACCTATACCATTGAAGTTTCATCAAACATCTAGTAATAGAGTACCTGGATATTCACATATTTTTATTGTATCATAGTACGGAAAGTAATAAGTGTCATTTTCGTCGGTCGTCTCTTTTTACGTTGCAGTTATTTTCTCGCGTTTCAATTGAGATTCACAACTACTGTCATTGACGTGCATTAATTATTAATAAAAAGTTCTTTCATCATGTTAAATATGGGAGTGGGTCGAGAGGTACCTACCTCAGTCATGAAAACACACGTCTTCCAGCAGCTGCAGCTAGTAATGAAAGACAATAACGGACTACAGAATCTTTCCAACAAGAGGAGCAGCTGAAACTGTCTTCAATAAATTACCATCATGATCTGTTATCATAGTATAGGTATGACTCTGAACCTTGTCAAAACAACAGAGCTCTTCTAATCAAGCAAAATTTAAATCTGAGAAATACAATAAGCCCGCTGGCTTCAGTGTTTGGGACCACATAAACTGTGTATCACATTTAGTTAAAATCCAATATCAATAGGTATGACTCCCTTAATGATCACATCATGGTCGGAGCGAATAAATCGAAAAAATCAAATGTTGATAAAGTTCACCGAATTCAAAATTCAAAAAAGGGGTTTTCCACAATTGACTATAGGTACTTACTCTATTAAATACGATCTAGCGAAGACCTTTCGTACAATAATTATTATCTATTTCTGCAGGAAATAAAGAACTTGGGCAAGTGCCTCTGAATCCATTTGTTATTCCAAAGGTAGAATTAAAGGGTGGTGAAAATTTTGTTTTGACTTTTACTCAATTAAAAACCTTTGGACTAGAAAAAGCAATAATTCAAGATGGAACCAAGTAAGTATATAACGTATAAAGAGTATAGTAATGTAATGTATAAATCAACTGTAAAAGTAGTATACGGGGTGAGGCGCGAGAACCTTAGGGCATTTTTATATGGAGAAGTGTTAGGAGTAGAAGTCTAAAAGTTTGTACGTTTATGACTTCAATTTTGACGAGCTAAACTAAAATATTTACAACCCCTCACCATTTCCGGTTATACCGGAAGTTGCAATCAATAACTTTCTTATTTTAAATGGGATACACCCTGTATATTATTACATTTTCAGATTGCCTGAAAAAAAGTAATAAAAATGATGTTTACAGTTCAAATTTTTAACGACCAATTAATGAGTTATAAACAAATGAAAATTGCAATTTCCCATTTTCAAAGCAGCTTAGCTTGAAAACGGGTCAAGATATTGGAAAACGGCTTACATGTCCCTATCCTAACTTTTTATATACTACGCTAGAGTACCTACCTACAAAAAAAATATTTTTTATTAATTTTTTTTTAATCGCTGATTTTTCATCACTTTATTGTATACAAATTTCATCACACCATATGATACAGCGTAAAAAGTTAAGATAGGGACATGTAAGCCGTTTTCATCTATCTTGACCCGGCGTTTTCGACCTAAGCTGCTTTGAAAATTTGAAAATTGCGTTTATTTTCATTTGTTTATAACTCATAAACCACTCGTTCCAATTTTGAACTACAAACACCATTTTTATTACATTGTTTCAGGCAATCTGAAAATGTCATAATATACAGGGTGTTCCATTATATTCAGAGGGGTTATAAATATTTTAGTTCAGCTCGTCAAAATCGAAATTATACACGTACAAATTTTTAGACTTCTACTCCCAACACTTCTCCATATAAAAATGCCCTAAGGTTCTCACGCCTCACCCTGTAGAGGTAGATAGAATGAATGGGTTTTATACTTTTTTATATGGCGCTGATTTTTTGATAGCTTTTACTCTTATTCTTTAGAGTTGACTTAGAAAATGGAGAATTTGTGAGTACTGCGAAAATTCCTCTGGTTGTATTCGATGGAGATTATGAAATAAATGGTAAAATTCTGGTACTACCAATTAATGGTCAAGGAAGAGGAGTCATCAAGTATCGTAAGTTGCATAACATTGTTATTCAAAGCATAAACATTTTAGGTTCATCATATCCTGTCCCAGCTCATTCCAATCTGTCTCTGTGGGCCAAACGATGGATTTTTCCAAAAATTTTGCCATAATTTTAAATTATTTTGGGCTTTGACAATCGTGATTTTTACTGGTTTTATAAGTCATAAACTTCTCAATTTAAACACCAACTGTAAAATAATTTTTCATATTTTCATGTGCAGCGTGCCTTGCGCGCTACGTTTTCTTTTTCAAAATTTTGATTCTCGATTTAGAATATTTTTATAAAGTTCAGAAGAGTTATGATTGACTGTACATTTTTGCTGGTGTAAGAGGCTGTATTAGGCAAAGATCACGAACGAACATCTGACAGCTATTAAGAAATTCCTGCTTTTGTTATTTAAGTAAGACGTAGAAAACATGTCTGGTCGATTTTCTGTCCCGGTTCTAGGTTTTCAGAGTTTGAAAAGTATATCATCTTATGCGAATTAATTTTCCGCGTCTAACGAGACCACTCTCATCTTGCTACTCTAGATTTCCGATTGGTTATCCAGATAAAACCTAAAATATTATTTCTTTGGGTGTGGGTTAAAAAACAGGAAAAGATAGTTGAGAAGACCCATAAAGAAACATATAAAAAAACTTGCATTTCGTTCTGAGACACGACAGGCCTCGAGTATATGCGGATTCACGATTGTGAAATTTAAGTTTGGATAGAGGGAGAACGGAAGAGGTTGGTCGTACTGCCGAAAGTGTACCAAAGTATGTGAGAATCGATCCGACACCGTCGCGTGCGAGTTTTAAGTGTTGCATACCATCAATGATAAGGTTTGAATTTGAAAGTAGGTCACCAAGTTCGGTTAGACAGTGGTTAGGGCGCATGCGATAGCGTCATCCCAAAAAAATTATAAATGGAGGTAAAGGACGCTTCAGGTTCATTTTCCGGTCTAGATTCGACAGTTCATGTAGTTTGTCTTCAATTAGTGAATTAATATTAGTCCCTTGTGTAAGCACACAATAGATATGGTGAAGTTATTTCTGTGAAAGATGCAGTCTTACGTAAGTAATCTTCTGAATTTAATTTTGGTCATTATAACTAATATTCGCTTTCTTGTCTTTACAGACAAGGGACTTACTTACTTACTACTAGATTTAATTTTGGGCTTCTTATTTCTGACTTACTTAGGGACTTACTTATTATTGGATTTAGTTTTAAACTTATTTTGGAGTTTCAAGTTCTAGAATGTTAGGTCCCGACTTCCAGTTTTGATTTTTAACTACTAATTTCCGATTTCCAGTTTTTGATTTCGATCTTTGAATTTCTAAGTTTTAACTTTTGATTCCTGAATTTTAATTTCGAACTTCTAGTTCTGAGTTTTGAGTTCCAATTTTCAAACTTCTGATTTACACGAAAGTTTACATAAAGATTCGATCATGTGGAGGCTTATGTAGGTACCTACCTAGGTAGGTACACTAGCCTATGTGAAAGGTGATATTTGAAGAAGCTTGGAAAAATAAAGAAGAGTGGTGGAGTTTAGTTTGTAGACATGGAAGGTTTCATCAGGCAGAGGTCCTAGCACTTTGATATTTGGTCGTCACAAGGTAGCAGGGAGAGCAGTCCAGCTCATCCGGCACCTAGAGCACCAACCAAGGGGTGCTAACACCAGCACAAAGGCAGTTCCAGTAACCATGCCGGCCTATGCTTTGATCATCGCGCTTAGGTTAGAGGAACCTTAGTTTGTCAGTTTTGAGATGGAGTTTTGAATAATAAGGTATGTCTTTATGAGTGAATAAACTTTTGCTATTTTTCGATAATCAAGAAAATTAAATAAATTCAAGTACAGTGTTTAATTGGTTTCATCACCTATGACTTTCTAAGTGAATTTGATTTTTGATAATATGTTATGAACTTTTATTGTGGTCAACAAGTGACTAATGTAATGGTTATGTGTAAAAATAATTTATTAAATTTATCGTATGTGTTTAGGATTTCGAGTTAGAGATGATCATTTTCTAAATTAAATTTTGAATTTCAGATTTTGTAGGTAGATACCTGTTTTTATATTGAAACTTTTGTTTAAGATAAATTTGAATTTTTGAGAAATAACTTCTGATTTAACTCGGAGTTCTATTCAGAATCATACCTATGTGTTATAGTTTAGAAATTGTTTGATAGAATTTGAACTTTAGAAATTTTTATCTGAACTATTGAAATGATATAGGTATCTATTTTGAATTTTAGTCATGTAAGTTTGATATCTTTGGTAATAAGGTAGTATTTATGTTTGAAGGTTTGAATCAGGATTACTGATTTTGATTATTAGATTTATTGTTTAGGTATAAGATCTATTGGTGATTACCAGCCTAGTCTATTGTACTGATGAAATTGATTTTAATAAATCTTTGTATTAAAATTCAACAATTTTAGAGTATTAAGAATCAACCCTCCTCATGTTCTTTTAAATTATTTATTCAATCAGTAGAGTAACATCAAGAATGAGGCGATATATCCTGGTATATTTTGGTGAGGTTTATTAATTTTTGGTTATTGTTTTTAAAATTGTTAGGAGTTACTACGGGTCCAGTCTGGTTCGGTGGATGCTGGATTTTCCAGAGGAAGGCCACATTTATCTGTCCCGGGCTGGATAATCACAACGAACCTTTTGGTGAAGTTTGGTTTTGGTTTGATACTTTGGAAATTTTAGACGATCACTTTTCAAAATTTAAAATTTATTTTCTTTCGACATTTAGAATATTTGGGTGGGGCATTCGAAATTTGATATGTCCTACTCGACAGGCCAATGTGGCTAATGTTACAAATTTGCCTAGTCACATTGAGATCTGTCAATAGCCACCTCCTTCTTTTCGGGGTTAAGGTAAGTGAATTATTATTTTTTATTATTCAACTTTTTGAGTGGGAGTAAGCGAGGGGGAGGAAGGCTCCACATGAGATAGTATTGTGCCTGTATTGTGTGAATGAAATGTTTGTACATCAACTTTTTCATCACCGGCTCTGTATAAAAATTTAAATTATACTGGCTGTCACAAATTAGTAGGTCAAGCTCTTAAACACAGATTGTTTTGCCAAAAATAATTGGACTCTCCTAATGTCATTTTTCATTTAGGCGTTCCTCTTTTAAGATTCAGACGGTCAAAGTTTTAAAAGAACAATTAAAATTCTGAGCAAATTTATTTCTCATGACGAGAGACACTTTTTGCTAAATTTTATTCACAGAGAATCGAAGCGCGAACGGAGGAAACGGAGGTTGTAGAACACGTCAACCCCCCGAACTATTTGGGAAAGGTTGAGGAGATCAACGTGTTCTGCTACAACCCCCGTTTCCTCCGTTTGCATGTTGATTCTGTCAACTTCACTGAGCTAGATCTATACAGTGAGTTTTTTTTAAGTGTCCCCATAGGGATTTACACAGTAAAACAAAAACTCCATGTTATTTGGCTTTGAACTAGATTGTTGTGCATATGACAAATAAATATTACTGTCAAAGTAACTTTCATTAAAAATGTCGGTGTACACTGTACCAGAACGCATTGAAATGGTAACTGCATACATTCAAGGTGTTTCCAGCAGAGAAATTGTAAATAATTTTGCCGCGACTTATCCAAATCGTTCGATTCCCGATAAAAAAACAGTTCTCAAGTTTTACAATAATTTTCACAAAAATGGGTGTGTGTGTCCTCGGCACATAAAGCGAGCTAGGAAGCCTACCGTCGTCACAGACAACACAAGTGTCGATGTAAGTTTAGCTGTTGAAGAAAATGATGGTTCCATTACACTTAATAAGCTTGCGGAACGCTTCAGCATTTCAAGAAGTAGCTGCTTTAAAGCGTTAAAAAGTGCGAAATACAAGTCCTACAAAATCAGAAATATCCATAAACTGTTGCCACGTGATTACTTTCCAAGAATGGAATTTTGTGAACTATGGATTGAAAAAATTAATCAAAATTCAAACATTTCCAGTAAGATATTATTTTCAGACGAGAGCACATTCACTCTAAATGGGAGCGTCAATAAACAAAATACCCGTATTTGGGCAAGGGAAAATCCTTATAAAATACAAAATATCCATTCCCAGTGGCCCGAAAAAATAAATGTCTGGGCTGGGATATTAGGATCGACTGATAGGACCTTTTTTTATTGACGGCAATCTTGATGGAATTAAGTACTTAGATCTTTTGCAAATCAAGCTGGTCCAGCACTGGAAAACTTAGGGTTCCCTGGAGAAGTAATATTTCAACAGGATGGTGCACCAGCTCATAGCTCTATCATTGTTACAGAGTTTTTGAATGAAACCTTCCCAAATAGCTGGATTGGTCGACGCGGTCCTTACAAATGGCCTGCTAGAAGCCCAGATATTTCACCGTTAGATTTCTTTTTGTGGGGCTACTTAGCAACGAGGGTTTATGATTTTAAAAGAGGGCAACCTGAAACGGTCGAAGAATTGAAAGAAAGAATCATAGAGGCTTGTAATTCCGTTACCGTCTGAATGCTTCAAAATACTCGTAGAAATTTCAATGATCGCTTAGGATACTGCTTAGCAGCTTTTGGTGACAATTTTGAACACCGTATTAAATAAAATTGTTCTTGATAATCTTTTAATTTTTATTGTATTTTGTTCAAGTTTGGAGTTTAAAGGAATAAAACATTAGTTACTTAGCTCATTGAATTGATTTCTTAAATAAATAAACCGTTTTAAAAAGAAAAACAGCAAATAACATAGGTCTAATTTGTTAACATGCAAATCCCTATGGGGACACTTAAAAAAAACTCACTGTATATTAGACTATTAATCGCATTACTTCTCTTAGATTTACGGTATAGAGCATGTTCGATATTTTTTGAGTATGAATCCCATCATTTTGAGAGAAATATGCCTTATTTGCCCATAAAATAAAATGGGACAGCCGTAGGTATATCATATTATTTTGATATGACATACTTAAGTAAATAGTGTATTCACCTTGACCATTTAGTAGTCATTAGAGAATAATTAAATAAAAACTTTTTTCCAGATGACTTGACATTGTCTTTCAACATAAAATTCGGTTATGAAGATAGAGGTGGAAAAAAATATATTAAAGTATCGGAAGGGGGAATAACGGTTGACTACAAAGTTGAGAAAGCAGAATTCAATTTCGAAAATTTATTCAACGGAGACGAGAAACTTGGTAAGACAAGTAGTATTTTGCAAATTTTGTTGCTTACACTGATGGTACGTACCTACTCCATCATATCACACAAGAAAAACGGGGAAAATTTTCTTTTATAAATTATAAGTACCTATAGGTAGGTACTTAAGTAGTTTTTATTATTTTTTATTAATGTAACAACATTTTTAAAGATCGATACTAACGAATTATAATTCTTTTTTATTCTTCCCCATGTTTCTTGGTTGGTCCAGAAGGTATATGCAATTACTTTTTTTTTCAAAAACTAATGAAGATAAAAATATCAAAATGTAAAAAAAGTAAGTGTCATACATTTTTCTTTGCAATAATATTGGTGAGGGTGCGGCCCGGTGCGGCCCGCCTAGACACCCAATGGACTCAGTTATTATAATTAACTTGAGGCTGAACTTTGCCCAAATTACACAACTTTTTGTTTACAAAATATGTTTGTAATTTTTAAGTTTATATTTCTGGAACTAAAATTCACACCTTGGATCTAGTGTGCTCAAAAACCTTTTATAATTACAAACTTTTGAAAAAAAAATCTTTGGGAAAAGATGGAAAACAAAATATTTTCCCATATGTTGCGAATTCTTTGGTGGGCACTGAGTTTACCTTTACTGTTTAACTGTAACTGAAAGGACAAATAGCGGCGGGTATATCTGTCTTAAGTCTGGTATATCTGTCGCTTATAAAACATCAATAACACAAATTCAATAAGTGTCCGATTTTTGGAAAAACGGCCTTTTCCTTCACTGATAATTTTCTTTGCTTTTTTAATTTCAGGAAATGAAATGAATAAAGTGCTCAATGAAAATTGGGAGGTAGTAGAGCATGATATACATGAGGCCGCGGCTGTGGCCATGCAGGCTACAGTGGATCTGCTAATAGTCAACCATTTTACCAAAGTTCCAGTTGACCAAATTTTCCCGGACTAATCAACAGAAAGTAACCATTTTACCATGGCATTACTATTTTAAGAAATAGCTTTGTAATAATTTGTTAAATACCTAGACATTCCTATTATTCCAAAATAATATTTTTATGTTTATACCTACTGTTAATTTGTAGTTTGTAGCCATAAATAAAATCTTTTGATTTTGGTAGATTTAAATTTACTTGGAATGATACTCTGTCAATTTCAATTTCAATTTCAATTTCAATTTATTGTTCAACAGAGTAACTCCATTTACAGAACAAGATAATATATACAATACATATGTACCAGGTGTCCCAACACTAGTGTCCACCCCCTAAATCGAGCTTAATTTTAAAGATAAAAAATTTAAACTTTGAGGATTTGTGTACTTGATATAGGACCACGGAATGGCATAATTAGTTTCATTAAAAAACATTTTTAATATCTTTTTAATAATCACCTTTTTCATGAGTCCATACTACGACACTGTCCAATGCAGGTTCAGTGTGCCGGCTAGCCCAGCAAGAGCCATCCTTCTATTTATTTAGGCCTTATTCACTTTGTCATAAAACTTATTGCACCTACCGTTTTCAGATTATATTGATTATATTGTTCAATTATATTGTCTACCTGTCATTGCTATATAATTATATTTTATTTAATTAAAGCCTTATAATTAGTTTTTTTACATTTCTTTCAAGCGATATTGATTTTATTAATCGATTTCTACGTATGTATTGAAAAAAAATCAATTTTTTTTTCGACAATTTACCACCATCTTACAGTTTTTTATCGCTGGCGTCCGAACTAAATTTTTTTTAATGAAACTGATTATGCCATTCCGTGGTCCTTTATCAAGTACACAAATCCTCAAAGTTTCAATTTTTTATCTTTAAAATTAAGCTCCATTTAGGGGGTGGACACTAGTGTTGGGACACTCGGTACAATATAAAACATACAATATAAAATAATCATAAGTATCATTTTCTACAAAATCCTACCAGCCAGGTTCGTGAGCAAGTTCACAGAGCAGCCATGATAAAAGTCACAATTTGTACAGATTTTGTTGTAACTCCTACACATCATATTAAGAGGTGATCTCACTCCTATATCTGTATTAACTGCTTCGGTATAGAATGTTAATTCTCTCCTTGTATTGTGTTTGGGAACAGCAAAGTTAATACTCGATAATAACAAAGGGCAGTCAATCCTACCCTGGATCAAGAAGAATAAGAACCTTAATGAAGATATGATGCGACGATGCTCCAGTGATAGACAGTTGAAGTTTCGTAACAGGACCTGATGATCAAAACCACGCTCCGGATACCTGCCATCAATCCTAAAAGCGTTGATTGAAGGAGTCAGGAAGATACGCAACCTTATGGGAGAAACTGTGCACAGGACGATATACCGACAAATAGATGGCGACAGCGTCGAAATATACCGAAACTCGTGAAAGTGGATATCGTTCCAAGCGCTCAGTCGAATTCAGGATATCTGGGTAGTAACTTCGTACGCTTATATGAATATCTATTGAAATCATGCGGCAGTTTAGCGATGGACAGGGAGCTAAGGGTTTATGACGGGGCAATAAAACCATTTAGTTCAGTTTTATGGGCCTGCACTCGTGAATTATAGATTTGAATAGTTGTTTCATTTGGAAAAAATATGTATACCTACCGACTTTATGTTATGAATTAAGGCATTATTAGATATTTCAAGACCAAGATGATGATTTATATTCCCACAAAAATATTAATAATTTTCAATAGGTACAATTCGTTGTGAAACAAATTATTCAGCATCATCAACAAATCAGCTACCGTTCTTATTGTTCTTAAGAACACTAGCTGATTTGAAATATTTTAATAAACTAGGTAGGTATAATATGTTGGATAAAATCTAGTTGAGTCAGCACTATTGCTAACTTCGTTATTTTTGGATCTACAAAATCGGTTAAATGAAATTAGCAAACTATGGTAGGTATGTATAGTATTTTTTCCGCTGAATAAAACAACAATGACAACTGAAAAACAAATGAACATCGCGTTTTCGAGTTATGTCAAAAAAATCTATTTCTTTAAAATGAGACATCCGATATATTTTTGTGTTTTCATATTTCCTGAGAAAATTCAATAATCATAGTTTTTACAGTTACGATTTAAATTAATTAATTTTTTGAGTTATAAACAAATGAAAATCGGAATTTTTCATTTTCAAAACAGCGTACATCGTAAACGACTCATTATATCGAAAAATTGCTTACGTGGCCCTATTTTAACTTTTTATGTAGGTACTGCTATATATATGATGTGGATGAATTTTTTATTTAGGGTGATGATCTTGAATCGTTTCCGATGTAACCTCTACACTGCTTTCAAAACGAAAACTTGCAATTTTTATTTGTTTATAACTCAAAAACTCAAAATCGGTAACGAAGCGGTTGCGGGCCTATGTTTATATACGAACTTTTAGTCATGAAATAACCCAAATAATTACCTCCTTTCGTATGTACCTGGTATTTAGTAACAGACTGTATTATTTGATTATTAATTTTAGGTATGTTATTAATTTTGTTATATCTATAATACGGGTCTCCAGTTTAAGTGGCACTACATGGGGATCTTGGAATTTCTAATAAGAGACACAGGGTCGATTAAAGTAGAGGAAAGTTGCACAATTTTATGCATAAGAAGAATCCGAATTCAGTCATTGCTGAAATATCCTGAAAAAAACTGGAAAATCAAAATTTCTTGTATCATATCTTTTTTATTACATATTGGAAAGTAATAAATAATTTTTGTAGGTTTACATAAGTCGTCAAAAGCTATCAATTTGACATTACAAAAATTTTCAAAGCCGAATAGATATAGAGTTTTCATAGCCAACTTTTGTTTTCCTTATGGTCGCCAAATTGTTTTTTTATGTCGTTTGGTATAAAAAAATCGCGCAAAACAAAAAATAATAAATAAAATTTTAAAAATATCAAAAATGTTTTTCCTTCTTTTTTCGAAAAAACAAACATTTTTCACGCAATTATGTCAATGTGAATTCATATTACCTACCTATGCCTTATGATTTTCTAATTTTTATATGATATTCGGTATACAAATTGATATTTTTTCTTACTGTGGAATTTTAGTTTCCATGATTTTTTTTATACCGAACGACATAAATAACAATATGGCGGCCATAATGACAACAATAGTTGACTATGAAAACTCTGTGATCTAATAGTCGCGGCTTTGGAAATTTTTATAATATCAGATTGATAGCTTTTGATGACTTAAGTAAACCTACAAAAAATAATTGATTAATTTCCAATAATACCTAAAATAGATATGGCAAAAATTAGAAATTTTGATTTTTCAGTTTGTTCATTTCAGCAACGACTGAAAATATTCTACATTTTTTTCAGATTCTTATTAGGTATAAAATTGTGCAACTTTTCTTCAATTTAATCGACCTGTATATCTTTTAGCGTTTCCAAGATCCCCATGTCACTGGACACTCTGTATAGCGGATCTTTTATGAACATATCTCATCAGTTATTTTATTAGATTAGAATATGCATTAACAGTCTGATGATAAGTTTGGAACATAATAAATTCATAACTTCGTTTTGTGGCGTTTGTGAAGTCCCTTTGACGGGTAGATTTAATTTTTTTAAATGGTATATCTTCTGAAGTGTAATAACATATCATTATGATGTCATTGGTTTATGACGTTTGTGTTTTTTTATCTATTATGGATTGATTTGTATATACGTTGTATGGTGCAATATGTATACAGGGTGATTGATTGAAACGCCACATTAAAAAAAATTCGACTTCCAAATGATCTAGGAATCTGAAATTTGGAACTTAGGCAACATACCTAATAAGGAGTCAAAATGAAATATTACCAAGATGGCAGCACATTTAAAAATGGCGAAAGCAATGGCCATCTTTGTTTTTTTAAATGAGACACCCCATATATTATTGCATTTTCAGATCGTCTGAGAAAATGTAATAACAATAATGTTTATAGTTGCATTTTAAATTGAGTAGGCTATGAGTTATAAACAAGTGAAAATCGCAATTTTCCAACTTTAAACCCATTTACCACAAAAACGGCTCATAATATCAAAAAACGGCTTCATGTTCCTATCTTAACTTTTTATAAGGCATCCAATTATGCAGTTGAAATGTTTATACAAGGTGGTGAAATTTATCACATTTTTCATCACCCTGCATAAACATTTAAACTATACAGTAGGATACCAGATAAAAATTTAAGATAGGGACATGTAAGCCGTTTTCTGATATCTTGAGCCGTTTTCGTGGTAAATGGGTTTAAAGTTGGAAAATTGCGATTTTCACTTGTTTATAACTCATAGCCTACTCAATTTAAAATGCAACTATAAACATTATTGTTATTACATTTTCTCGGACAATCTGAAAATGCAATAAAATATAGGGTGTCCCATTTAAAAAAACAAAGATGGCCATTGCTTTCGCCATTTTTAAATGTGCTGCCATCTTGGTAATATTTCATTTTGACTCGTTATTAGGTATGTTGCCTAAGTTCCAAATTTCAGATTCCTAGATCATTTGGAAGTCGAATTTTTTCTAATGTGGCGTTTCAATCAATCACCCTGTATTGCAACCTTCATATTGAGAAATTTTGAAAATAAATTAATAATTTTTTGTAGGCTCACTCGTCATGAGCCAACCATTTAACGTCTCTATTTTTCTTTTTTTTTTAAGTCGACCAGATCCCAGAGTTTTCATAGTCAAATTTTGTTTTTCTTATCTTATCTTTTCTCTTATCTTATCGTTTTTATGGCGTTCGATTAAAAAATACCTTTTGTTTTCGAAAAAATAACTTTAATCGAAATTTATATAATATATTGACTTTTTCTTTAATTTGAATATTTTTTCAGACTACTAAAAAAATTATGTTTCTTGGTATATTTTTATATCTGCATGAGATCATTTTCGAGATGTGAAATAAAAGCCGTTTCAATACACGTCGAAAAATTGATAAAATAAAAGCCATTAAAATCAATTCTTCGACGTGCATTGAAGCCGCTTCTATTTTATTTCTCTACAGCGAAGTAAGGTAAAAAAAAATTCCAATAAAGTTTTAAATTAAGATTCCAATGAAAACATAAAAGTTTTATTTTTAGTGGTTTAATCTCAACAAAGTATAAGAATTTAAAAAAAGTAAGTAGGTACCCACTTTTTTCTTTTCAATAATATTGGCGAGGATATGCCTCCCTGGACGCCATTGGACATGGAAATTTCAATCTGCTTGGGGTTAAATGAGCTCCTCATAACTAAAAATAACATTTCAAATTTCACCAATATTGATGGCAACAGAATGTTTGAGATATTAATAAACAACTAGGTAATTAAAAAAAAAAAAAACTTTAAAACCCTGGTATCTTAAAAACCAGACTCTTCAGGACGTTTAATGGTTTGTATGAACTTTTCTATTTAAATTGGTCCAAGACTAGGTAAGTAGGTACGCCCTTAAATTTAGCACATGCCTTTAAATAACATCCTGTATAAGATGGAATTCTATAAGAAAAAAAGAAATTTTCATAAATTCATATCGTTAATTTAGTAAACAGGTAGGTACTTAGGTATATCATATACCAAAATAGTAAATGCAAGATTTATGATGATTATTTGTTTGTTGCTGAGAGAAGCCGAGAATTGAGATGGAGATGAATAAAAATAATAAATAATAAGAAACGCTCCGGAGCTCTGACCTATAAAAAGTTAAAACCGGTTGGGGCTATAAACACCCTCTTCTACTATAGTTCTATAATTTCAACACACTCTGCGGGGCTGGCAGCACCTTCAAATGAACCGATATGTGGATAAAGGGGAAAGAGGGTAGCTCGAGCGACCGAGCACACAATTTTACATTAGGTTGCGTATCTTCCCTATTCCTTCAATCAACGCTAAAAGCAAGAAACTTCAGAAACTTACGCTGTACCGCCTCACAGGCTTGTTTATGGCAAGCATAGTGTGGGGACCATACAAGTGAACAGTATTCTAGTCTTGATCGAACAAAAGCGTTAAATAACAACCTATGAACATTCAGATCGGTGAAATCTCGGCAGGTTCTTATTATGAATCAATGACACTAATAACTGGATCATTTTCAATTATTTTTATGGAAGTGATTGTATTATAAATAGATAATTAATTCTAATCTATAATTAATTCTATAACATTATTGGTATGTATCAAAGACAGACGAATGAACGCTAGATTTCAAAGAATGTGATAGTGTGAAGTTATAGGCTCCATCAAAGCAGAGTGGATCTTACACAAATTGATGTTCTTTGTCATTCTAAGGAATCTAAGAAAAAAAATTATCCCAGCTCCTGTGCTAGGACAAACTTCGTTTTGTAAATTTGTGAAAATAAATGGCAACTTTTCAGATATTCGAAAACCAAAAATCAATATTTGAAAAGTTATACCTTGTGACGACAACCCCGGATATCCGGGAAACTGGCCGGAATCGGACGGATTGCTCGGGCGCCAGATTTTTGCAAAGGGTTTATTCCCTCGGCAAAATGGACTCGCTATCTTTTCCCAATGACCTGGGTTATCGCACAGTTGGTAAGTTAATCGTACCCTCGTCCCAGGGCAACTCAATGGAGAAGACGGAAACTGCCAAGGGTCAGATGAGGTTATCACGAAAACAAGACGGACGCAGAGGGGCGGTCTTTAAGCGCTCCCTGCGGCTTACGGGGCACTCCCGTTGAGTCAAGTTGTCTAGCGAGTAGTTTGAGGATCACGGTCGGTGGTGATACTAATTGAAGGTCATGAAGTGAGGTTAAATATAGTTTTATTATAATCAGAATCCAATATGTACAGTCAAAAAAAGTGAATTTGGCCCTCCCATAATTTAAATTTAATAACAATTGTAACTATATCACCTGTTAGCGATCGTTTTTAGCGTATACTGTGAAGCAAAGCGGCATGGGAGCGAATTGCGGTCGACGGAGCGATGCAAAATGTCAGCGTTAATTAGAATGGACTACCCGCGGTAGGTACGTGGGTACTTTTCGCGTGCCAGGATTGAGGGCCGGGTCAGTGCGGTGAGGCCGCGGGGTTGCGATTCGATCTAATGGCGGAGGAGGGGATCGGCGTGCTGTTTTGTCGAGTACCAGACCACGGCGCCACCGCAAGATTACCCCCTGCTACGCCGGGTCAGCAATCTCACGACAAAAACGGGACCTTTGTTACTACAGCGAGAGTCGGGAACGGGTGCAGCACAGGAACAATTGAGATGGATTATTGAGGGCGACCGTGACACAACCGAATACAAGAAAAACAATTTTACGGCTGGAATGGATTACCACCTACCTTGACACGGAAGCGAAGGGTGATCGGCTCTGATCTCGGAAGCTCGGGAACGGCGTTAACTCGGAGTCTAGACTATTCTTCCGGGACGCGGGCTACCGGTCTATGAATCTACTGAACCCTCTTACTACTATCTCACTATCACTAGTCGTAAAGACACCGGATCGGAACTCAACTCGGAACTTGGCTTGGAACGATCTATCTAGCTACTGCGGCTTACTACTGTATCGGAATTGTCAACACTCTACTTAATCACCGTAGGAACGCCGGATCTGAAGTCAATAACGCCGGATCGGAAGTTAATACTATACTACTCGTAAGAACGAAGAACGCCGGATCGGAAGTGTCTAACACTGCTCGTCGTAATAACACCGGGTCGGAAGTGATTTTTAAGCCGAAATGCCCGTGATTTTATATGTTTGCCGTATATCCTGTACTAATTACCTGCCGTTTTTCAGATGGGACGCGGAGCATAAAAAAGGTCCATTTAGTTTTTACCCACGGTGATAGCGCTGGTATCAGCGGTGTGGCTTCCGAATTTGTACTCAACTGCCTCGATTCAGCTCGCTTCAAACTTGGTCTGTTCATAAAAAACCGATAAATGATTTGAAAAATAAATGCGTTTGTGACAAATTAATAATTATTATAATCCTACTATACTATTCATGAAATGCATAATTCGATCCTGCTGATGATTTTTAGAGTTAACATTGCAGTGGACGCGCCAATAATTTTAACACCCAGTCAGCGCGCGCGGACTCACAGTCCGCATTTCTTTGTGAGCTTGATTTTGGCACACGGTAATAAACAACAATTGTTTCAAAAACAATAATAATAATGAAAACAATTATTGAAAAAATGTAGGTCTGTTTTATACAAAATACGTACTAACCTTTTAAAAAAACACGAGTAGTCGCGCGCGGACTGTCGGTCCGTAATTTCAAAAGTCACCCAGTTACACTGCACCGATCGGCCTACAATTCGATACTAACACATATTCCCATGTATTAGTGTATTTTTTAACAAAAAAATACACTATTGAGGACGACATCACTTTTCGAAAATCACCCAAACTCATCAAATGTCCACCGATCATGACCCCCAGATCACGAAAAAGTGGTTTTCCAAAATTCACCTGCCCACGATATATATATATATATATTTATATATATATTTATATATATATTTATTTATTTCTCCAAAATCACGATTTTTCGATTTTAAAAACGCTCCTGTAGCTTTATCTTTCAAGATTAGTGAACGAAATTTTGGATTCTTGTAAAGCTTGGGAATGACTTTAGATTTTCGTTGAAAAAAAATCCAAAAGTCACGTTACTTCTACAGGGTGTCCTTTCAAAGTTCCCCAAATCCGGTCCTTGAGGCACGGTTTCTGGCCGCAGTTTTCAATCTAGGGGGCTGAAATTTTTGTGAGAGTAAGATGTCCACAAGGAGTGGTCTGGTATTGCACTTGAGCAAAATCGGCCGAGCCGTTTCAAAATGGCGGCCATTTGAATTTTTTGAACATTAACGGAAAATTGACAATTTTTTGAACCATTGTATGAGCAAGATGGCAAAAAAACTTTGAAATCAAATTAACAGGATTTGAAGAAAATTATTGGAAATTTGAGTTAATGCAATAAAATTAGCATATTTTCCATTAATAAGCCAGTGTCGTGGGTAGGAAAAAGGGTGAAAATGTGTCAATTCTATAACCGTTTATGAGTCCATTTTTGAAGAAGTTGAACCGAAATTTTCCATTTTTTTTTGCTTTAACATATAATTTGATGTCTTAGCTTCAATTCGCCTCGATTAATGTAGCACTTTAAACGAAAGATAAAAAAGTTTTTCGCTTGTGCAAAATTAGCTTACACTTATATAAAATTATTAAATCGATGAAATGGTTCGCAATTTCTTTTTTATTTTTTTTCACATTCAATTATGAATGGTTCTGAAAATTAGAAGAGCAATCGCAACGACAATTAAATCACCTACATGCAGGTGAAAAAAGTATTCAAATTGGTTTTTTAATAACTAAGATATGACCAGTTTAAAAAATAAAATGAGTAGATGTAGGTACCTGACGTACTACATATATCTACCCTATCATCACTACAAATTCGAAACGCACCGTGTGGCTCAGTTTGTTACATCCTTGACTAGCTAACTGTTGGAGCGGGTTCGCATCCACGAGAGGATCATTCTTTTTTTTTTTGTAGGTAGGTGGAGTTTTCCCAAAAAAAATCGGATTATTTTTCATTAAATTCATTATAAAAAAAAATAGGAAGAAAATATTTATTATTGAATCGCATAAAAATACACTATTTCTGCGATTGATGCGCAAGAAGGTTTTATTGAGATACTGAAACCCACATACCTACGAAATACGGGGATTCCCAGTTACAGTTGAATAATGTTCACTGCGGACTCATACTCCGCGGCGCGCCAACTGCAAACCTTTTTAGTGAAAAACCACAGCACACGAGTAGGCGCGCGCGGACTGTCGGTCCGAAATTCAAAATTTTCCCAGTTGCACAGAACCGATCGGCGTAAAATTTGATACTAACACATATTCCCTGAAATTATGAAGATACTAGAACCCCCATCCCTAGGAAATAAGGGGATTTTAAGTTACAGCTAAATAATGTTTCCTGCGGACTCATACTCCACGGCGCGCCCACTGCAAATGTTAATGAAAAATATTTATTGGAGACAGTTGACTAAAATGGAGTCGGAAATTCACGACTTCATTACAACCTAAAGTCTATTTTTTATTTAGATGGACTTGTCAAACAGCTGTCAAGTTGGTACCCTGTGCAATCTTTAAAAAACCTTCTTGCGCATCAATCGCAGAAATAGTGTATTTTTATGCGATTCAATAATAAATATTTTCTTTTTTTTTTTTTTATAATGATAATTTAACTCATGTATTAAAAATGACATAAGGAATAGTGTTTTTGTCACTTTGACATCGGATAAAGTTAGCCCTAACTTTGCATCTGGATAAAATGTAAGCTAGCTTTTTAGACGCAAAATCAAGTAAGTAGTTACCAAGGTGATATTAATTGACAAATTAATAAACGTCATTTATTAATAATTATTATTATTCGTTAAATTATCTCCCTAAATTACACACGAGCTTATATTTTTTATCCGGATAAAGATGCACTTTTAAACTCAAATTTGTTTTTTCTTTGGCAATTCAACTCGTCAAATTGTCAGATAAAACGACTCGTCCTTCGGACTCGTCGTTTTATCAGACAATTTGACTCGTTAAATTGCCAATAAAAAACAAATTTTCGTTAAAACTGCATCTTTATCCGGATAAAAAATAAGCTCTCGTGTAATTACCCCCGAATATAATGAAAAAATAATCCGATTTTTTTTTGGGAAAACTCCACCTACCTACCAAAAAAAAAAAGAATTATATCATCTCGTGGTTTCGAACCCACACCAACAGTTTACTAAACATCGGTGTAATGAACTGAACCACAGTGGGTTTCGAGTTTGTAGTGTTGATCGCGTAGATAGGTATATGTAGTACGTCAGGTACCTATTATACACCTACAAATTTTATTTTTTAAACTGGTCGTATCTTTGTTATTAAAAAACCAATTTGAATACTTTTTTCACCTGCATGTAGGTGATTTAATTGTTGTTGCGTTTGCTCTTCTAATTTTCAGAACCATTCATAATTGAATGTGGAAAAAAATAAAAAAGAAATTGCGAACCCTTTCATTGATTTAATAATTTTATATAAGTGTAAGCTAATTTTGCACAAGCGAAAAACTTTTTTGTTTTTCGTTTAAAGTGCTACATTAATCGAGGCGAATTGAAGCTAAGACATCAAATTATATGTTAAAGCAAAAAAAAAGGAAAATTTCGGTTCAACTTCTTCAAAAATGGACTCATAAACGGTTATAGAATTGACACATTTTCACCCTTTTTCCTACCCACGACACTGGCTTATTAATGGAAAATATGCTAATTTTATTGAATTAACTCAAATTTCCAATAATTTTCTTCAAATCCTGTTAATTTTATTTCAAAGTTTTTTTGCCATCTTGCTCATACAGGGATTCAAAAATAGTCAATTTTCCAAAAAATTAAAATAGCCGCCATTTTGAAACGGCTCGGCCGATTTTGCTCAAGTGCAATACCAGACCACTCCTTGTGGACATCTTACTCTCACAAAAATTTCAGCCCCCTAAATTGAAAACTGTGGCCAGAAACCGTGCCTCAAAGTCCGGATGTATGGAATTTTGAAAGGACACCCTGTAGAAGTAACGTGACTTTTGGAAATTTTTCCAACGAAAATCTAAAGTCATTCCAAAGCTTTACAAGAATCCAAAATTTCGTTCACTAATCTTGAAAGATAAAGCTACAGGAGCGTTTTGAAAATCGAAAAATCGTGATTTTGGAGAAATAAATAAATATATATATATATATATATATATATAAAGGAAATGATTATTGGGCTTTTTCTCTTAAAATGCACTCCACGGCAACCAGCAACAAAAATCCAAGCAGATCCGGAGCCACGGACAGCGCTGTTTCGGCCTTCCTTGGCCTCTTCAGCGTAGCACACCGAGAACGCAAGGACAATGCTACCGAAAGCCATGGAATGCGCCAGTTCTATACAAATCAGAGGATTTTTACATCAGTGACCTGCAACACAGAACGACTGCGACGACACCTACTGCTGGTGGTAAGAACCACCGACCATAAACAGCAGACAATCGCCTTCGTGAGACAAGACTCCTCGTGCAGTTACCTGCTATGAGGATTTGACAAGTCCCCGGGGCAGCGCCAGCTAGTGGCCGGCAGCTCCCTTCACCATTAGCCCATGTAAATTAGAAGGATAAATAGAAATCTTTAGAGAGTAATTAATAAATATAAAGGAAATGATTATTGGGCTTTTTCTCTTAAAATGCACTCCACGGCAACCAGCAACAAAAATCCAAGCAGATCCGGAGCCACGGACAGCGCTGTTTCGGCCTTCTTTGGCCTCTTCAGCGTAGCACACCGAGAACGCAAGGACAATGCTACCGAAAGCCATGGAATGCGCCAGTTCTATACAAATCAGAGGATTTTTACATCAGTGACCTGCAACACAGAACGACTGCGACGACACCTACTGCTGGTGGTAAGAACCACCGACCATAAACAGCAGACAATCGCCTTCGTGAGACAAGACTCCTCGTGCAGTTACCTGCTATGAGGATTTGACAAGTCCCCGGGGCAGCGCCAGCTAGTGGCCGGCAGCTCCCTTCACCATTAGCCCATGTAAATTAGAAGGATAAATAGAAATCTTTAGAGAGTAATTAATAAATATAAAGGAAATGATTATTGGGCTTTTTCTCTTAAAATGCACTCCACGGCAACCAGCAACAAAAATCCAAGCAGATCCGGAGCCACGGACAGCGCTGTTTCGGCCTTCTTTGGCCTCTTCAGCGTAGCACACCGAGAACGCAAGGACAATGCTACCGAAAGCCATGGAATGCGCCAGTTCTATACAAATCAGAGGATTTTTACATCAGTGACCTGCAACACAGAACGACTGCGACGACACCTACTGCTGGTGGTAAGAACCACCGACCATAAACAGCAGACAATCGCCTTCGTGAGACAAGACTCCTCGTGCAGTTACCTGCTATGAGGATTTGACAAGTCCCCGGGGCAGCGCCAGCTAGTGGCCGGCAGCTCCCTTCACCATTAGCCCATGTAAATTAGAAGGATAAATAGAAATCTTTAGAGAGTAATTAATAAATATAAAGGAAATGATTATTGGGCTTTTTCTCTTAAAATGCACTCCACGGCAACCAGCAACAAAAATCCAAGCAGATCCGGAGCCACGGACAGCGCTGTTTCGGCCTTCTTTGGCCTCTTCAGCGTAGCACACCGAGAACGCAAGGACAATGCTACCGAAAGCCATGGAATGCGCCAGTTCTATACAAATCAGAGGATTTTTACATCAGTGACCTGCAACACAGAACGACTGCGACGACACCTACTGCTGGTGGTAAGAACCACCGACCATAAACAGCAGACAATCGCCTTCGTGAGACAAGACTCCTCGTGCAGTTACCTGCTATGAGGATTTGACAAGTCCCCGGGGCAGCGCCAGCTAGTGGCCGGCAGCTCCCTTCACCATTAGCCCATGTAAATTAGAAGGATAAATAGAAATCTTTAGAGAGTAATTAATAAATATAAAGGAAATGATTATTGGGCTTTTTCTCTTAAAATGCACTCCACGGCAACCAGCAACAAAAATCCAAGCAGATCCGGAGCCACGGACAGCGCTGTTTCGGCCTTCTTTGGCCTCTTCAGCGTAGCACACCGAGAACGCAAGGACAATGCTACCGAAAGCCATGGAATGCGCCAGTTCTATACAAATCAGAGGATTTTTACATCAGTGACCTGCAACACAGAACGACTGCGACGACACCTACTGCTGGTGGTAAGAACCACCGACCATAAACAGCAGACAATCGCCTTCGTGAGACAAGACTCCTCGTGCAGTTACCTGCTATGAGGATTTGACAAGTCCCCGGGGCAGCGCCAGCTAGTGGCCGGCAGCTCCCTTCACCATTAGCCCATGTAAATTAGAAGGATAAATAGAAATCTTTAGAGAGTAATTAATAAATATAAAGGAAATGATTATTGGGCTTTTTCTCTTAAAATGCATTCCACGGCAACCAGCAACAAAAATCCAAGCAGATCCGGAGCCACGGACAGCGCTGTTTCGGCCTTCTTTGGCCTCTTCAGCGTAGCACACCGAGAACGCAAGGACAATGCTACCGAAAGCCATGGAATGCGCCAGTTCTATACAAATCAGAGGATTTTTACATCAGTGACCTGCAAGACAGAACGACTGCGACGACACCTACTGCTGGTGGTAAGAACCACCGACCATAAACAGCAGACAATCGCCTTCGTGAGACAAGACTCCTCGTGCAGTTACCTGCTATGAGGATTTGACAAGTCCCCGGGGCAGCGCCAGCTAGTGGCCGGCAGCTCCCTTCACCATTAGCCCATGTAAATTAGAAGGATAAATAGAAATCTTTAGAGAGTAATTAATAAATATAAAGGAAATGATTATTGGGCTTTTTCTCTTAAAATGCACTCCACGGCAACCAGCAACAAAAATCCAAGCAGATCCGGAGCCACGGACAGCGCTGTTTCGGCCTTCTTTGGCCTCTTCAGCGTAGCACACACCGAGAACGCAAGGACAATGCTACCGAAAGCCATGGAATGCGCCAGTTCTATACAAATCAGAGGATTTTTACATCAGTGACCTGCAACACAGAACGACTGCGACGACACCTACTGCTGGTGGTAAGAACCACCGACCATAAACAGCAGACAATCGCCTTCGTGAGACAAGACTCCTCGTGCAGTTACCTGCTATGAGGATTTGACAAGTCCCCGGGGCAGCGCCAGCTAGTGGCCGGCAGCTCCCTTCACCATTAGCCCATGTAAATTAGAAGGATAAATAGAAATCTTTAGAGAGTAATTAATAAATATAAGTAGGTGTCGTCGCAGTCGTTCTGTGTTGCAGGTCACTGATGTAAAAATCCTCTGATTTGTATAGAACTGGCGCATTCCATGGCTTTCGGTAGCATTGTCCTTGCGTTCTCGGTGTGCTACGCTGAAGAGGCCAAAGAAGGCCGAAACAGCGCTGTCCGTGGCTCCGGATCTGCTTGGATTTTTGTTGCTGGTTGCCGTGGAGTGCATTTTAAGAGAAAAAGCCCAATAATCATTTCCTTTTATATTTATTAATTACTCTCTAAAGATTTCTATTTATCCTTCTAATTTACATGGGCTAATGGTGAAGGGAGCTGCCGGCCACTAGCTGGCGCTGCCCCGGGGACTTGTCAAATCCCATAGCAGGTAACTGCACGAGGAGTCTTGTCTCACGAAGGCGATTGTCTGCTGTTTATGGTCGGTGGTTCTTACCACCAGCAGTAGGTGTCGTCGCAGTCGTTCTGTGTTGCAGGTCACTGATGTAAAAATCCTCTGATTTGTATAGAACTGGCGCATTCCATGGCTTTCGGTAGCATTGTCCTTGCGTTCTCGGTGTGCTACGCTGAAGAGGCCAAAGAAGGCCGAAACAGCGCTGTCCGTGGCTCCGGATCTGCTTGGATTTTTGTTGCTGGTTGCCGTGGAGTGCATTTTAAGAGAAAAAGCCCAATAATCATTTCCTTTATATTTATTAATTACTCTCTAAAGATTTCTATTTATCCTTATATATATATATATATATATATATATATATATATATATCGTGGGCAGGTGAATTTTGGAAAACCACTTTTTCGTAATCTGGGGGTCATGATCGGTGGACATTTGATGAGTTTGGGTGATTTTTGGAAAGTGATGTCGTCCTCAATAGTGTATTTTTTGTTAAAAAATACACTAACAGTAATTTTCATATTGTCGGATGGTAGCCTGTTTTCTCGACCTTGGCAAAAAATTTACGTTGTGACTAAAGTAACGGCAACATTCCCCGATTCGGGTATAGGCTATGACGTCACCTGCAAAACATGTTTCCTTGTTGTAAGTTCCACTGTTATAAAACGCAAATTGAAAACTTCAAATTACTTTATTTTCTCTGAAAATAGTCCTCTTTTAGTAGTTATTCGTTTTTTGAGGACAAATTTAACTGTTGCTTGGATTGACTATATCCAATGACGTTTTGCGAAAACTAGGTCTACTCCCTGAGTCGGCACTCCAGTCACAGCGAAACGCGAAGGAACTGAAAAGTTGAAAACCAAATTATCAAATTCAAAATTATTAAAATGCTCAGGCAGGTAAATTTATTTCAAAAGAAAGAAAAGAAGGAATCATCAAATGCTATAAACAATAGCGATTGAAAGATGTTTCTCCAGATTAAGCAAAAATACTGTTTAATCAGATTCCTTGAAAAATTCTTAAAAAAATGATTAAATAATGTTAAATAACCTCTTCTATTTATCAATAATAGATTTTCTTCTATTTTCAACATTTTTACATAAAACTAAGAAGGAATCGGTCTAATCCTACATACAGCTAAGGTACTTACACCTACAAGTCTCTAAAATTTTCCAATTTACCTCTAAAAATTGAGTTTATAGTTTTTTTTTAGATTGAAATTTTGAAATAAAATGACATTTCAACTAATGGACATAACCTAAATTAATTTAGTAACTATTCCAGTGACTATTTTAGTAACAACTATCACCATAACCAACCTAATCAGTCTTGTTGCCAATCGTTCCCCTAGAATTTTGACTTGGTGGAATCCATCTAAATAAAAAATAAAGTATATATGGTTTTATTAGTCTGTTTATTAAAAATGGTATCACTGAAGAAATCGTTAAAAAAAAAGTTAGAATTGATTTTTTGCAAAAATTCCATTTAGATATGGTTGTTTAATAGGTTTTTTTTCTATTATTATCTTGCCAAATTTGGATAGTTTGAATTACTTACAAAAAAATGGCACTAATCTTAATTAAAATATTTTTTTCGTAAACCGATCTTGCTGAAATTTTTTGTATACATATGTGTATTATCCGTATATTATGGACAATCTTCAAGAATTTTCAACCCTCCATATCATATACAATATCTTTTGAGTAAAAAAAATAGTGAAAAAACGGTTTTTTGAGCTGTCCAGGCTATTTGTAAGATAAGCAATTGCACCTAGCGACCTCTATCACTGCTTATTTTTAGAGGATTTTAAACGAACAACTTTTCTAATACACGTCGACGGTAAAACCCGACAAAAGGGCGTAAGCGACAAAATCGTGAAAATGACATTTTGGTGTCATTTAATTCGTCTTTTGCTACATCAATGACATAAAGGTAGCAAACGCCAAATAATTTTTATTATTTATTATTATTATTTATTATTTTTATGAAACAGGCCCCAGGATTTTGAATTCCGAAATAATTCAACTTCTCTGAATGTAAGCGACAAAAAGATTCCCAATTGCGTCTCAAACCAATTTCAGTAACCCCGCCTGGTTCTCGTCTGTTCATTAGTGATACGCCTTCATAACTTTACAGAGCTTGAATGGTAAATAATAATCTCAAATTATATTTTATTTGCTAATAAGTGCTTTTTCTACAATTGAATGCAATTTGTACTCATAATAATAATAATTGTCAATAACCATAAATAAATACGCAAAATATTTTTGGTCGGTTACGTCTTTTCGATAAAAATAAAATTGTAAAGTGTAACCTCTAATTATTGCATAAGATCCTGCATGCAAACTGTTGGTACGATTTCGCAGTAATTCTTTTAAAACACAGAAAAATAGTAATTAGATAACTTTTGTAGGCATAAAATTTGTCTATTACAGCTGAGTATTCTAAGACTGTCTATTTAAAACCATAATTGCAGACTCGTTTCGAAATGTCTCTTACGCCTTTTCTATCTACAGATAACTATATTGCGTATTGCGTTATTTTTTTACTGTAAAAAATTGACTTTACTTTTTAAGCCTATCAAGACAGGTAACATTTTTAGGTGTTAATACAAAAAAAAAACTTATTTGAATACCTCAAGGTGATAAAGTGGTAAATTAATGCAAAATTAAACTTATGAAAATATCCGAGGGAAATATTTTAATACAAAAAGTCGACCTAGCGGATTTTTTTTTCATTCATATAGCTCCTCGAAATAACGTCGGTGTATAATTTTTTTTAACTGCAGGAAAAAAAAATTTATGCATTAAGCCTAGGGATACCTACTGAACGTAAGCAACAGGCAAAAATGATACTCTCAAAAACTGAAAGAGCGTAAGGTATTCTCAAACGACATTCTAAAGAGGTTTCTGCCATTGGCAAGAAACGTAGGCGCCACTTAAACTCATGACGAATTTCAAAAAATGCTCAAGAAAAATCAAAAGTACAAAAAATCGTTTTTTCTTGCTACTGTAAAATTTAGGTTATTTCGCTTACGCCCTTTTGTCGAGTTACCGTCGATGTTATATGTTACACTGTAAAAGGATATATTAAAGGAGTTAGAGATGAAGTGCCTATTCTTATCACTAATTGTTATTTATAAAATCAAGCAGTCCAATAATTTGCAAGCAAACTTAGGGTATTCAAGTACCTACACCGTAAAATGAAGCGATTCCAACAATAACTTCGCCTATACCTCAAAAATCCAACCAAAACTTCCCAACATTTAGCCTATAAGTGTTCCAACATAATCCTGTCAGCAAATGAACACATTGGAAAACATCCCATGTCAATGTTGAATTTTTAAAACAATTTTATTAGAATCTTTAATTTTACGGATTCAATTTTTTTTTTAATCCTGGCTAAATTATTTTTTATTTAGATTAGATTAAATTTAGATTTTCCGTGATAGGTCCATGGTCACACCTCCACTGCGACCGAAGGTCTATTGTAGCTCACATCTAGTCGTGCTACATTTGCTCACTTTTTCATTTTTCATTGCTCACATGTTTTTCACGCTTACGCTTAGAGTAGAGCAGACTTCAACATACTTTCAAGAAACTAGCACGATTTATAAGGGTAGCCTGTATTTTCAATCAAGTAAGTATTTATTTAAATATTTATTGACAAAAATACAGTATATCATATTTTTAGTTAATACTGAATGAGTTATAACAAAAATAAACTTTTAATATTTCGTTTTCACTTTTCTTGCATAACGTAACTAGACAGATATATTAATTTGTAAGAATAAAAGCATAATTTAACATTATTCAACATTCAGTAATTATTAAATGTTCACAAAATAATAAGTATGAATTATTATTTGATTTAAATTGAATAGTACACAGTACAACCTCTTTAATTTGGACAATTGAATGGAGTTTACTCTATGCATACCTGTAAAAATATTAATAACTACAAAAGTAAGCCTGAGAGAACCTAAAAACCAATACAAGAATAATAATATAATTCACCTGTAAAAATACGCATTTGAGGATAAGGTACATATTTGTAGTAATAAGTAAATATCTCAAAAATATATATGTAAAGTAGGTAAATTAAAACAATAAATAAATATACAAATTGGTATGCAGATACAAAACTCAAAGTCGAAAAAAAATTTCCTGTTTTCTACAGCACACACTAAGCGGGAAATCTGTGTAATAAAACTTCGGTGATCAACACACACAGCCAGCCAGCTATTGAAACTTTATTGTTGATGAATATTAAAGTGATGAAAGCATATTTTAGGTCAAGTAGGTACCTAATATGCACTCACAGTGTCCACTTTACATAGATGTGTCCGACTAATACTCTGCAAATTGAGTAACCGGATTAAAGAAGTTCTACTGTTTCTTATATTGACTATTTTTCTAACTACATGCTTCAAGCAAATATAGGCACTGTTAAGCAGTTTTATCATCACAATAAATCCAGTACTAATAATTAAAGTTTTTTTCTTCACAAATGTGCAATTGTTTAAACCTACATATAACTAAATAAAATAACACAGTCATTCTATACCAAACTTTAGATACTGCATAAAAATAAATATGAATATTTACATAATTATTGTACAGGGTGAGTCATCTAAGATGAAAAGCTTGATTACACCTACACCGTTAAAGATATCGAAATTAATCAAAAAGTGCTGGACACGAGAGGCCAAAGTGCCAGTTTGTAAAATTATTCACCTCTCGTTTGCAGCACTATAGGTTCATTTCGATATCTTTAACAGCATAATAGGTGTAATCGAGCTTTCTATCTTAGATGTCTCACCTTGTATAACTTAATATCTTGCTCTTAACTATTAAATAAACAAATATACTAAATATTGTTAGTAGTTGTAATTTTTCACATTCCTTTGTAATCCCAAAAAGCAGATCTACAACGATGAAACATTAATCTCAAAATTTTGGTTTGAGTTTATTACTTAATCATGAAACTTAATAAGTATTATAACAAAAGCAGGAACTGAAACAGTGCATTCCGAATTTCACTGTTCTTTTATGCTATCGAAAACAATTTTAAGGACACCTCCCGCCATTTTAGATCCATAATGGCCCTTCCAAAATTGCTTGTCCTTTCCTACATGTTGGAAAACTAATTTTACCACTCCTTCGGGATAATCTTTCACTAGCATTTCAATCTGTAAAATAAATAGTGATTTAAAACAACTAGAACTATCTGCTGTTGAAAAATAAATAGTTAAAACTTCATAATAGGCATATTAGGAAGTTTACTTAGGGTTTTTCAACTCTTGAAGCTTTAGCATTAATAATAAAAGTAAATAATAATCACCCAATCATTTTGTTTTTTTTTACAGCACATTAGTGATACTACTGCCATTTTTCAAAACAAAATTTTCATCCATAATAGCTTATTACAGAACCAGTTATGAAATGCATTATTTCATACAAGCGATGGAATGTTTGCAGTTTTGTAGTAATATGTAATTATTATTAATTATTGAAATCCAGAAAAAAAGAACACTACTACAAATAATACAAAAAATTACTACCAGGAAACTTGTTTGTTCGACTTATTTTACTCCATTTAAAATAAGTTAACCATAGAAATGGTCATATAATGGTCATATAAGGAACAATTATAATTTCCATAATTTCTAAAAAGTTGATAAGGTGATAAAATAATAATTGAGCTGTTTGAATTTCTACTCCAGCCTTGAACTTATTAGAAGAATTCACATGGAGGACAATAATTAAATGATTCTCTGATGTATTTTACACGGTGAGTTAGTTTTTTTGAAGCAGGACTTCATTAAATTATAGAAAACTTGCTTTAGGAAATAAAAGTTCCCATAATGACCCCTTTTTCGCTCATATAAAATAATTATTATTTAAAAAAAATCTGATGATTTTGTATAGCCAACTCAATAGTATGTGGAAGTTTAGACTCAATTTACTTAAAAACTATTGAAAATTTCGAATATTCACAAGTATACCTTATTTTGTGAGAAATCTTCAGGAAATAGTCTCCAGTAAGTTATAAAACCCAAATTCAGCAGCTTACCTTTTTCCATTTACCTCCTTGCCATTGTTCCTCTGAGAAGCTTGCCTCTTGTATGTGAAGAATTACCTCCTCAGTCATTACAGGTTTTGACTGTTCATCAGCTGTGTCACTGTTATCTTCATCAAACTGATCGTCACTATCTCGATCAGAAAACTCGTCATTCTCAAAATCTACAATTCCGAAACGAAAGTCTGCCTGCTCTTCACTCGAATTATAATTCCTAGTACATAATTTACAAGCAAGTCCATAGTCACAGGCACAATCGAACCTTCCTGCTACCCATTCGCTAACCTGAATATGGGGCTTGAATTTATCCAATATATATCTAAGAAGTGGTGATGAAGAAAGATCTATGACTTGTTCTTTGTTGCATTCAGAGTATGAGGTAGCAAAACAACTTGTATGGCCGTGGAATTCCTCAACATCCAGGGGTAGCGGATCAGCACCGTTTGGGATTTTCTCCACAATAAACTCGTCACCATAATTCTTTAGGATTCTCTAAAATAAAAAAGAAACAATCAAATAATAGGAGTTTCTTCATCATGAAAAATTATCGAATGCAAGTGTTTCTCCTAACATAATAAAATTTTCAAAGATGAGCAATTTAAGAAATTAATCAAGAGCTACTGATCACTCAGAAATAGTGTCAGTCTTACAGAAATCAGGCAAATACCCTCAATTTTTTAACTTTCAAAGTGGCTGCATGTTTAAAATAATGGTGTGTTTTTAAATTGTCTACTTATTAACTTTCAAAATGCAATGTATTCAGATATTAATTTCTTTGAATCAGAAAAATGATATTAATTTATATACCAGTTTCTTCAATAATTATCCGTAATTAGTATTCTAACATTTATAAAATTTGCTGAACTGTAGGAATTAGAGAAAAGGGTTCATGTAGATTTATTGAAATGCTATACGTACCCAAAATTTGAACTGCAATTCTCCATTACCATTCTTAATAAGATTCTTATCCAAATAGTCTGTTCCAAGTAAAGCGTAATAAATATACCACGGTAGAGGTTTTGGATGTTTCCTGTACCGTCTCTTGTATTTTTTAAACCATACACCATGTGAACGGACCATGTTAAACCAGTTATGACAAACCAGAGACGCTTTTAATAAATCCTTGGCATCCAAAAAGCTAAGAATGTGAGTCAGGTTCTCTTCAGGTAAGAAAACTCCATTCAAGAAGAAACCATTATTGGAGTCCACCGGCAATAAATCGAGGAACTGCATATCTTTTACTTCTACGAAAGGCTTTTGGTCGGCTTTGGATGTTGATTCTTGAAGTGCTACCTCCTGTCTGGTTACTTGATTGCCCATTTCTTCTGCTCCCCTTGATCGTCTACCGGGGCCACGAACTCTAGCAAATGCACCAGGACATACAGCAACAGGTGGAACGTACTCCTCATCCATTCCGCGAGAATTTGATAGTAAGTTTCCCATATAAATGTGAACCGATAAATGATAATAACCTGAAATGTTATAGTACTCAATTAACAACACTACTTATGCTGCAAGTTCAAAGTTACAAATTCCAGGATATAGGTAGTGAGACTGCATTTAAAGGGGATAAGAAAACAGTAGCGGATTAAGGTGATTCCTATTCCCCCCCCTTAATCCGCAGACTCGGCTTGAGAGTCTACAGCCAAGAGTGGCAACATTTTAACAAAGTAGGTATAAGACAAAGAGAAAAATGCAAGCCACCACTGAAACAGCTAGTAAGGACAAGTTTGCCATTAAAATTTTAAATTAGATAAATCATGAATTTGAAACAATTTCAACCATTAGGAACCTAAACCTAACCCATACCCACCTAAAACAGAATTGAAAAATCAATCTCACTACTTTCTTAAATCTTTCGGTATATCTACCTACCGATCTTTCAATAGTAGGTACCTAGTAGATAACCTAGCCAAGTCAACAAGCAAGGATGTGTAAAATCCAGAGTAGGATTTCCAAAATAAAAGTTTGACTTCCCATTCTCTAATTTGTCCCCCAAGCAGAGAGCCACGAATTTACCAACGTAGATCTTTTGATAATAATTATTTTTGAATGTTAGTATAAAAATATTAAAAATGTATTTTACATAATAATTAGTATGTTCAAACTTATTAATTAAGTTACCTTCAATAACAGAACCAAGGAATTAATTATTGTAAAACTTCACGTTAAATTTCTTCCACTCTATTGAAATAATTGAAATTACAAAAAAACTAGACTCTTTAATCGAAAATGATTCATGGTCCACAAAACATTACACATTAACATTACACAATCATCATCAATATTATGGTAAAGGTAAATATTAAATAAATCGTAATAATACAAGAAATACTGAAATTGAAAATAATGTGAATGAGTAATGACGTTTCCCTTTATTTTATTTTTAATTGAATTTATTTTACGTTCCGCCTAAAGCGCCGATAACCGCGCATGCGCACTAGACGTTTTCTTGATAATAACTTTGGGAGAAAGTTGATTTTTTAATACAGGTAATCAGCAACTGATGAGAAGGTAGCTATACCCTCTTTAGTATTTAGTATTTGTTAGATTTTTCCCAGAATGTTTCAAAAAAAACTAATCTCCTTGCCTATTTAGTGGGATATTAACTTCAGATCATCGTCACTATAGCATAGACGTTAATTTTGGACATGACGTAATGCGTTCTCAAATGACAGTTAAGACTGATGATGTCTGAAATTCAAGTCTTTCATTTTACCTGTACTTCAAATATAAAACATCAGGAAAGGCTAACCGTCCAAACAGCTGGCTGCGACCGCCAGAAGGTGGTTTGAAATTTGAATATAGCCGACACGACATGACCCATTCGGCATTTGGCGATAAAAGAGTTTTTTTTTTTTTATTAGTATTTACTAATGTAAAGTTATTCACAAGAGAACCGGCACAATAAAATAAAAATTTATTAACTTACAACATTTATAATTGAAACGTGATCAACAAGATCAACTTTATAACTTTTTATAGGTAAAGTGACGAATATTTTGGGCTGTGTAGGTATTTTTCGAACAAAATTCTTTTAAAGATTTTTTTATATAACTAATTATTTTAAATACAAGAGTGAACTGTGAAAGTTTCAGATGTTTATTGTTAGAATTTAAAAAAAAAATTAGATATTTAATTGAGTTATTAAAAAATAATATTCTTCTATACGGCCTATTTTTGAAAAAATATTTTTTTCACATTTGAAAACATGATATCTTGTTAGCTGCAGGATTGTTCTCTTTTAAATTTTATTGCGCTCAATTTGATAAACTATAAGAAGCAATTTTTGAAGTTTTTGGGCTTAAGAACGCGCAGACAGGGTTAAGAGAAAACCCTGTTTTAAAAAATCTCTTTGTAGGCTGTTAAAACTTGTATACACCCTATTAAAACCTGTATATACACCCTGTTATCTGTAAAGAGCTTTTTGTCATTTTTTAAATGACAAACTTTTATTTTTTTTCTCGAAAACAAAGCAAGATATGAAAAAAACTCAAGAGATAAAATAGTTGTATTTCTAGTTGCTTAATTCGAAAAAAATACAAAATTAAAAAAAAGTCCGTGGCGCCCAATTTTTTAATCAAAAATATTAGTTAGACTGTCTTCCGGGACGCCACTGGAATTAATAATTTTAATCTAATTGAGGCTAAATTACCCTCTTGTTTATTACAAACAGAACTGCCAAATTTAAACAAAATTTATTGAAAGAGTTTAGAGATATGTATTCACGAACATTCGAATTTTTTTTAAGTTTGACACCCTGCTGTATCTTGAAAAATATGCATTTTCGGACCCATGTTTATTTGAACTTTTCTTCTTAAAATCACTCAAGGAAGCACCCCTTGGAGTTTGGCCCCGTACTTAACTAACACCCTGTATAAAGTAATTTTAATGGGAGCGAAAATATTTATGAAAAAAACTTTTATCTCGTCTAAGTGCATTTATTATTTTATAAAAAACTTGATATAAAAGAATTTAATAAAGAGGATATGAATAAATATTTAGAAATCGTTGGATGCCGCTAATTTATTCAGCGCCGGATTACAGATTTGCAGCGCCCTAGGCTAATTAAATAACAGCGCCCCTTTTTAGTTGAATTTTAGTAATTGTCGCCCTCTCTCCCCTCTTATGGAAAAATCTCTATCTAAGGAATGGCAAAAGAGCAATTTTTTGTATGTAAAATTAGACATTAATAAAAAGAAATGTGTAGGTATTTCATTAGGTAAATTCTGCTGCGCTTTTTGTGAGTGAATTGTGACAAAGATATGCTAGCATTATAGAGTCCAACCGGGGGGTCTGGGGGGTACGGAGTATCCCCCAGGAATGAGGGGAATTCGGGGGTTCCCCCCCCGAGAAAATTTTTGAAAAAACAAGTGCGAAAATGTTAATCACACTATAAGGAATAACTGCATTTATACTGTTAGCTATACATTTTCGCATTACGTTCAAGCATTGGAAAGGTCCGCCGGATAATATATAGAGTTGAATAGAAGTTAGGTTAGAGCAACCATCTGGTTTTAATATGCCCAAAGCCTTCGTTGTTCGATATCGTCAATTCAAGAACCAAGACATGCATATGTATCACGAATTTTTCAAGAAAAGGAAAATAGTATAGAACTCTATAGGTACCTACTTTTATTATAGAAGAACATGAATCAGGTTCGACGTTCCGCGGGTAGTCTGTACAGGCCAGAGCCGTGATATTTGGGGCCTATGGGCCACTGAAAGTAATGCGCCCTTTTAGTGTATTTTTTAATAAAAAAATACACTATTGAGGACGACATCACTTTTCGAAAATCACCCAAACTCATCAAATGTCCACCGATCATGACCCCCAGATCACGAAAAAGTGGTTTTCCAAAATTCACCTGCCCACGATATATATATATATATTTATATATATATTTATATATATATATATATATTTCTCCAAAATCGCGAAATTTCGATTTTAAAAACGCTCCTGTAGCTTTATCTTTCAAGATTAGTGAATGAAATTTTGGATCCTTGTAAAGCCTTAGAACGACGTTAGATTTTCGTTGAAAAAAATTCCTAAAGTCGCGTTACTTCTACAGGGTGTCCTTTCAAAATTCCCCATATCCCGTTTTTGTCATCTCATTTCAGGTCGCAGTTTTCAATCTAGGGGACTGAAATTTTTGTGGGAGTAAGATATATATAAGAACTGGTCTGGTATTGTACTTGAGCAAAATCGGCCGAGCCGTTTCAAAATGGCGGCCATTTTAATTTTTGGAAAAAGGACTATTTTTTGAACCCCTGTATAAGCTAGATAGAAAAAGAGTTTTATATCAAATTCACAACATTGGAAGTAAATGACTTGAAATTTAATTTCATGTAACAAAGTTTGCATTTTTTCTATTAATAAGCCAGTGGCGTGGGTAGGAAAAGGGTAAAAATGGCTAAATTTCTCCAACAATTTATGAGCACATTTTTGAAGTAATTAAACTGAAATTTTTACAGTAGACAACTATACTAATAGACTTCAACCCTTGAGAATTTCAAAAAGTAAATAAGAAAAATGGCGGAGATATTCGATTTTTTTTACATGATGTTTTTTTTAAATTAATTTCTCTAAATTTTTAAAAACGCTCCTGTAGCTTCATCTTTCAAGATTAAAGAACGAAATTTTTTACTCTTATAAACCTTAGGGCTGACGTTTGATTTTCGTAAAAAACATTTTCCTAGAGTTGTGTTACTTCTACAGGATGTCCCTCCGAATTTCAGAAAAAAAACCGTCCGTGAGGCACGGTTTCTGGTCGAAGTTTTCAATCTAGAGCGCTGAAATTTTTTTGGTAGTAAGATACCCTCAAGTAGTCGTCTACTGTATTTGAGTAAAATAGGTAAAGACATTCCAAAATGGCGGCCTTTTCAATTTTTGGAAAATGGCTAGATTTTGAACCCCTAAATAGGCAAGATCAAAAACTTTTAAACAAAATTAACAAGATTGGAATAAACTTATTTGAAATTTGAGCTAATGCAATACAATTTGCATCATTTCTATTAATAAGCCAGAGGCGTGGGTAGGAAAAGGGTAAAAATGTCTACATTTCTATAAACATTCATGAGCTTATTTTTGAAGGAATAGAACGGAAATTTTGATAGTAGACAACTATACTAATAGCATTTAACCTTCAAAAATTTCAAGAAGCAAATATAAAAATGGCGGAGATATATTCGAATATTTTTAAATGATGTTTATTCCTCTAAAATTTCAAACTTTCGGTTTTCAAAACTCTCCTTTCAGTTTTTTCCGAATTTATTAAAGGTAGTGTAAAAAATAGTATTTTTCAAGTAAAGTTAGCCAGTGGCGGGCATAGGAAAAGGGACAAAATTGTAAAATTTTGCCAATTTTTTTGATTTTTAAATTTAAAAATCCATTCTAAGGCACGTGTTGAAACGAAATGAAATGAAATTATCACAGAAAATTTTTCACATTAAAGCACTACGCTAACATGACATGACTATGGAAAATTTCAGAAAGCCAATAATTTAAAAAGCGGTGAAAATATTCATAATTGAATCGCATAAAAATACACTATTTCTGCGATTGATGCGCAAGAAGGTTTTTTTCAGATGAAATGCGTAAAGAATAGCTAACGCTGGGAATAAGCCAATGACGACTGATGGTCGTCATTGACAAATTACAAATGAGTTAGTGCAGTATGAATTCTAAATAATTTAACACTAGTTATGTATGTCCGGCTCCAAAGAAAATGCGCATCAGCAAGCGAAATTATTTTCAATGTTAAAAGTTACGCAATTTCCCACTACTTAGTTAAACATGTAGGTACTGAGATGTGAAAACTATAATAACTAAATGACTAATAAATAATCACAAAAAATATTATACTTCAATAAAAACATCCGCCACCAAAAGGCTTGCGCCCCTTGCCTACAGCCCTATTAATTCTGTGGTTAGAAAGGCCCTGATTATGTAATATTGTGAAAAGTTGCCCAGGATCCTGCACGCGCCCCCCGCCTCCTTGGCTGTACTACCCACCCACAGTAATTAATTTTATCATGATATTTTGATAATTTTTGTTATTGTTATGAATTAAGATGTTTTTTTCTCCCGTCCGCCGCCCCTATGAACTTGTCGCCTGCGTGCGGGCAGTAGGTAGGTATTATATTATCCTAACTCGGAAATGTATATTTCAATATTTTTAGTACCTAAGTATTTATGCATTTACACATTTACAAATTTTAAGAGCGCCTCCGGCGCCCCACCAAGCTTTGCGCCCCTAGGCTACAGCCTAGGTAGCCTTGTGGGTAATCCGGCGCTGAATTTATTACATAGAAATTATAACAAGAATCAACAATACGCGGACAAATATTTTGGTCATTATTTACATTCTGCGTGTCCTACAGTTTCACTATGGCACTAATATAGGGGTGGAGAACGTACCTATAATGTAACACCAGGAAGGTATTCATTTGCTTTGCAAACGCATGGTTAGCAAAAAAAAACGGCACTAAAAATCGGTCTAGGGAAGTCCGGTCCTTTTGCTAGAATACGCTGGATCTCGGAAGTAACAACTTGACGGCAAAGGCCAACTGCCTCGAAGCGTACAGGTCAGTATCCGCACGATATAATAAGCTTTCTCATATATCGTATCCAGATTATATAATATAATAGGGACTGATGTCACACTTTTTTGGAATGCAAATACAAAATAAATGCAAATATCAAAATAATAATCGTGCTACTGATGTTAATTTCGAAGATATCCCTTGCCCTGAAAGTGAAGAAAAAAATAGAAATAGAAATAGTAGTGTCAAAGAGGCCTTATATAGTTGTGACCTTCATATTATAGTTTGCAATGGCTGTTTTTAGCTCTTTACCCAGCCAGCTCCCCTATTTGGTTCCTCGGTTCCGAAAAAATTTATGGAACTTAGGACACGCAGATGTAAAATATTTACCAATATTTTTATTTAAAAAAAATATATAGGAGGTGAACGACTTTAGCACTCTGGATCGGGCTTAATGAAGACTTAAGTATACAGGGTGTCCCAGCTTATTCGAAGCGGTCTCTGTAGGCCAAACGATGAATTTTTTCCAAAAAAATTTTGCAAATTCAAGTACAGGATCACAATGGCCATAATTTAAAATTATTTTGGAGTATACAGAGTGTCCCATATGACAGTGGCATATCAAAGTTATGTTTTTTTAAATGGAATGCTGCTATGTTATTGCATTTTTAGATTGTCTGAGAAGAGAAAATAAGATTGGCTTTTACAGTTGGTGTTTAAATTCAGAAGTTTTTGAGTTATAAACAACTGAAAATCGTCATTTTTCAAGTTCAAGGCCCTTTACAACGAAAACGGCTGAAGATATAGAGAAAAACGGCTTACATGTCCCTATTTTAACTTTTCATGTACTATCCTATGATGTACATGAAATGTTTATACAGGGTGATAAAAAATTTGAAAAATTCTGAGATTTCTCCACGCGTCGCCAAATAAAAAAATCAAAGAAAGTACAAATGTTTCTATACCATAGGATATAGTACATAAAAAGTTAAAATAGGGACATGTAAGCCGTTTTTCTCTATCTTGAACCGTTTTCGTGGTACAGGACCTTGAACTTGAAAAATGACGATTTTCAGTTGTTTATAACTCAAAAACTTCTGAGTTTAAACACCAACTGTAAAAGCCAATCTTATTTTCTCTTCTCAGACAATCTAAAAATGCAATAACATTATAGGAGCTTTCCATTTAAAAAAACATAACTTTGATATGCCACTGTCATATATGGGACACTCTGTACACTCCAAAATAATTTTAAATTATGGCCATTGTAATTCTGTACTTGAATTTTCAAAAAGATTTTTGAAAAAGTCCATCGTTTGGCTTACAGAGACCGCTTCGAATAAGCTGGGACACCCTGTATAATCAGTAATCCTGATTAGATATACTGGAATGACCCCAACGAACTGGTTGATAGACTAAAGTTTCTGTTATCTTCTAAGTATATTCAAGCAATGATACAAACGAAATCTCGGCGACGTATATCATAATTATCGAATCAGTCCAATAAGAAAGATTAAAATCTTGTAGGATAAAACACCTCCTTGTTTATTATTGGACTTGAGTTTATAAATATTTCTTTCATATTGTCTCTTTATTTAAATTGAAACGGAATCATTAATTTAACACAGAAAAAGAAGCAGAGTTAACGAAATTCAAAAACAGATAAGAACAGCATTTTCATCGTAGATCTGTACTTTTAAAAGGAGTTGATAATAACTCATGATAAGCCGATTAAATTGACCTGACCTAAAGCTGTCATTCTAGCGATAATAGAAGATATCGTTTCTTACTAACGTTCTTATTATTATATTTATATTAGTTCTTAATAACTTTAACTAATCTGCTGTTACAGTTTGCTCTCATCAGTTCGTTCTAGCTGTTTTTATGATGTGTAAAGTGTAGTGTAAAAAAGTGTACTTATTCTCAAACGTAATAAGTATATTTATTGTCAATTGACCATTGACCTGATAGAAAGTTATGGAAAAAAATTGTGAGTATAGTTATTAGGTACTTAGTTCATTATTCATAACTTTTTTTGTAAAAATGAATATCTTTATGTATAAGACAACGATTTTATTATGCTTTTGTCTTTTATTATACTTTTTAAAATCTTTTGGCGATCTTACATAATTATATTTCTGGTCACATGGTTTGTAAACTTGTAGCCCATTTGACGTAAATAAATATCACCAAGGCACCCAAGGGGCGCTTTATATTCTGTATAAATAACGGCAATACCGGGACTGACCTAACGGTACATGGGATACGAAGGGCCAAACAGACCGGCGTCACAGAAGAATTATATTGTTAGTTCTTCGGTCCCGGCGTGCCGCTTCGCTTTATAATTATATTCTACTATACAGGGTGTCCCAATATTCCATGGACATGGAGCAACCACAGATTACTGAGGTAAAAAAAAGTCGCTCGGACCAAACTTATCTCTATACCAAAGTGCTTCGTTTGTGGGTTAGAGGGCTTCAAAGTCTTTTGGAAATTTTAGTTTTTTTGAAATAGCTCAAAGTCGGCTGATTCCAATTCGATGAAATTTGGTAGATAAATTTCTTATTAAAAGTACTAATTTCTGATGTACATGATAATTTGACGGAAACCCGGGAAGGGGTGAAACTACCCCTACCCTCCATTAAAATCGATCGTAATTGTTGATAGGGTAGCAGGAACGCTGTTCATGTTTTTTTGTTTAAAAGATACATCGTTTAAGCCCATTTTTGGTCTCCAACAAAAATCTGTATCTTTCCGAGGTGCTATGTGATAAAATAAATTAGTCGATGATAACTAAATTTTTATTTCATTCTTTTAATTTGAAATCGAATTTTCAATTGTCAGGTGATTATTTTATCTAATCTCATAAAAGATGCTCGATGTGGGCGCCGGTTTGGACCCTAGAAAGTTCCATCCTGCGCAAAAAAATGATTTTAACTTTTCTTCGAACCTCGTCGTTTTGTAAACTGTTTATGCGTTTGAAAAAAACCGTTTGCAAACACTTGAAAAAAAAACCCGAACCATACTAAACATCTTTTATGATATTAGATCAAATAATCACCTGACAATTGAAAATTTGATTTCAAATTAAAAGAATGAAATAAAATTTTGGTTAGGTGTCATCGACTAATTTATTTTATCACATGGCACCTCGGAGAGATACAGATTTTTGTAGGAGACCAAAAATGGGCTAAAACGATGTATCTTTTAAACAAAAAAACATGAACAGCGTTCCTGCTACCCTATCAACAATTACGATCGATTTTAATGGAGGGTAGGGGTAGTTTCACCCCTTCCCGGGTTTCCGTCAAATTATCATGTACATCAGAAATTAGTACTTTTAATAAGAAATTTATCTACCAAATTTCATCGAATTGGAATCAGCCGACTTTGAGCTATTTCAAAAAAACTAAAATTTCCAAAAGACTTTGAAGCCCTCTAACGGACAAACGAAGCACTTTGGTATAGAGATAAGTTTGGTCCGAGCGACTTTTTTTTTGCCTCAGTAATCTGTGGTTGCTCTATGTCCATGGAATATTGGGACACCCTGTATACTATATACTATATCCGGTCATTTCGTTAGAAAGTTTCGAAGTGGACAGTTGTATCTAGTTAAGAGTGGTGCTTTCGTATTTTAACACATCTCAGTAAATTTCAATCAGAAGTCAGAACAGTGTTAATTAGGAAATTAGGAGTTATTATGTTTGGAGGAGGGTGATGAGTTTTTCACTGAGCATTCTCTTTTCCTTTTTGATCTGTTTTTCTTTATTCAAACATCGTGTTATTCAAATAATTATTGATTTGATTAATGAACGAGAATGAACCTAAAAATGTAAAACTGCTGTGTGATTTAGTTTAGGTACACTTTATTTACTCAAAATAAGTTTCTAACATCAAGGTTGCCACTTGCAAAGTGGTATTCCCGAACGCTGGAAAATAATTTAAGGTGCAGACTGTGTGGAGGATTAAGAAGTGCTCATGTTATTTTTTATTCTTTTCAGGCGCCCTGCTCGGACCGCTCCTGATTGCCCAAGCTACGTTTGCAGTTATTTCCAGGTTGTTCTTCTTTTAATTTCACTTAGAATTAAGATTTTCTTTTTATAATAAATTATTTTTTTACCTTAATTATCTTTTTTTTTGCTAAATTAAAGTAATGTGTTCAGTTTACTTTCGAGAAAGTTATTTTCATTTATTATTTTTGCTTCTCCATCCTGTTTTATTCAAAATCAATTTGATTATCAGCCCTTGAGAATAACCTCCTCTGACACTTATTTAAGAATTATAATATTAATTGAATTGTACCTATCTATTAGATTATTTTACTGGAGGTCCCCTTGGAGGATATCCCCCACATCAGTCAGGCTCCTGGGAATCTGGTTATATATAACGGTGATGTCTTTCCCGAGGATGGGTTCAAATAGAATGGTTCAAATAGAAGAGAGTCATCTCTACGTGTATAAAAGATTTCGTAAGTTATAGGTATTCTTCTTTATTAAACCTATATATTTAAAAAAAGTTTTTTAGTTTTAGATCACAGACCTGATATTTGATACGTGATTAGTATTATCATCCGTGATGAGGATCCTCCCATTTGACATCTTAAAAGCCAATCGTTCACCAGATGTCCACAGATGCTAAATGTTTCTATAATACCATAAATATAGTCTATAAAGCCAGTTTCTATAATAAATATTAATAATTGACTTTTTTATATCTCACCTGTGGCATTTTATTGTTATACTTTGTATATGAATTAAAATAAATAAATAAATAAACATCATTAATAAGTCATTTTGACGGGAAGGAGTATATTTATGAAAAAATCAATAAATAATTTTATTAAATCTCTGAATCTAAGTCAGAAAAAATTTAAAACTCAATTAGCTGCCCGTTTTAATCCGAAAGAAAAAGTATATGGACTTAAATGAACCTATTGTGTTTTATATAGAATACAAATTTTTATATTTTCAATAATTATATGTAGGTATTTGGAAATCCTACATGGAAATCCTGAAAAATTTAAAATAAAACTAGTGATTGTTTAATTATTATTCCCTAGAATAAGTCAACAACATCACCTTTAAAATGAAAAATAAATAATGTCGCTAGTTGTTATACGTACCTATACCGGGTGTCCCAGACTTAATTGACCAGGCCATATCTCATATACAGGTTGAGATAATCGAGCCGAATAAAAGGCGTATTATTAAAATTTTTCAAGCTGTATAACATGACAGCATGAAAACAACCCCCACTCCAACATCCCCTAAGTTATAGCCCCCACCGTTGAAAAAATGAATAGCACCCTGTATATATTTTTGTATATTCAAAACCAGTATTCGATTGTCTATTCAGATAATTTTTCAGATTCAAAATTGGTTGACAAATAACCAAGAAAAGGTTCATCAAGGTGGTCATGACTTTTTATCTTTAACTTTCTCTGGATGACTTTTGCTGTCAAAATTGATCAATATTTAGTCATAGTTTTTAACAGGTAGGTGATAGTTATTATTATAATTAAAGTCCAAACAATTTATTTAATAATTCTGAATTATTGGGAAATTTTAAAAAATAAAACAAGAGACAAAGCACTTTATCATGAACCTTATGATGACTGTGACCTGCTAATTAAAAACTATGACCAAAATATTGATAAATTTTGACAGCTAAAGTCATTCAGAGAAAGTTCAGATAAAAAGTCATGACCACCTTGATGAACCTTTTTCTTGGTTATTTCTCAACCAATTTTGAATCTGAAAAATCATCTGAATAGACAATCGAATACTGGTTTTGAATATACAAAAATATATACAGGGTGCTATTCATTTTTTTAAGGGTGAGGGCTGTAACTTAGGGGATGTTGGAGTGGGGGTTGTTTTCATGCTGTCATGTTATACAGCTTGAAAAATTATAATAATATGTCTTTTATTCGGCTCGATTATCTCAACCTGTATATGAGATATGGCCTGGTCAATTAAGTCTGGGACACCCGGTATATAGGTAACTTAAAAAAAAAAATTATCGTTTCGTAAAAAAAATTTCGTATTTACAATAAAAGATCATAAAGATCATTAAATAAGTAAGTCTAAGTACCTAATAAGTACCTACATCATTATGATGTAGGTTACATTATGTAACCCAGCAAATTTATCAGATTTGAAAATTACCGTAATTTTGCATCACTGGTTAAACATAGTGAATTTATCATTTTAATAATAATTTTATTGTTATCTATTTTTTTTCACAAAAAAGTAAGCTGCCTATCAAGGTAATAGACGCTATTATTAACACTTCTCAGTATAATAAAGGTTTTTACTTATGATTTTTTTTTATATAATTATCCTATGTACATTATTATAATATTAAATACTACAATTATCTTTAGATAATTTACTGAGAGCTGGTTTATTCCAATTCAAAAATTTAATGATAATAAGATCCTGTAACCTGATTGTAAGTCAGAGTTTGATAACCTTTCTAAAGATTACAGAACTCTCCTTCCATTGCCGCTCCTATCTGTAGGTATATATTCAGACAATTAGCCGAGCAACTTTATTCCGATTTTTGTCACAAGTCGCGACAAATACTAATACTAAACTGATGGGTCAAAAAAGTCAACGTAATATCTGTTAATAAAATAATTGAGAAGAAATCAAGCATAATCAAGAAGACATCCAGCAGAGTTACCTATAGCTACTACGGGTGGAGTCAGTAAAGAAAAAAAATGAATGGAAATCAAAATTCAATTTCCTGCTAGTGCGTCCATATGGATCAATTTAGAAACCATGGAAAAGAATCGCCCTTACTTGCCCCAAAAATTGAAGAAAGAGGTGTCTAAATATGGTGAAAGGATCATCTCAGATTTGGAACAAAATACCAAATTATACCTTCCAGAGAGGTTCAACGAGTTCACGGACAAACAGCTGCAAGAGCTCAGGAGCTCAGCCAGCGGGGGACGATATGCAATATTTAATCACGGCAAGCAGGGAGCAGGATGCAACAACTACAGGCTGGAGCTTGTTAAAAAAGGAAGACGCAGAACTGTAGTACTTGTCATTGCAGGCGGAACAGATGCTTTATGGTTGATGAGGAACCTCCATTTGATGATTTTTTTGTGTCTCATGTAATTTTTTATAAAAAAACATATTTTTTTTTATATTTAAAAAAAAGTTTAAATGCATTTATTTTTTATTTTTCTACTTATGTATAAAACTGGTAATAAAAAATATAATGTTCCCCATTTTATTTACAAGATACGTTGACTTTCTTTTATATCTCACATGTGACGTATAATTTTTTCAAAAACATATTTTTTAAAATTTATATGGTTAAATTAAACAGATACAATTATTACACTTTGGGTATGAATTGAAAATAAAATTCAAAAATAAACATTTTACTTTCATTTTTTATTCTTATAAAATGAGTCTTACAATACTTTTTTAACACCTATGATTTTAAATTCTTAAGTACAGAGAAATTATTTTATTTTATTTCTCGCATATTCTTCTTTAAAACAATTATTACAAGTGTCTGGACCGCAAGAGTATACCATCTAATGCCCAAATACAATCTTCAAAATGATAGCCATGTTATGATAATGTAATTTTTATTTTTTTTTGATCTTTTGATTTTTATAACTATCCACTAATAAGCTTGAAGTTGTTTTAACTCTTCTCTAATGTATGAGAATCCACTAATACATCATTGTATTTTGCAAAAAAGCCTTGTAGATTTATCCTTGCTGTTAAACCAAGTTCTACTAATTTAATTCCTATATCTGTAAAATCTGTCAATTCAATATCCGGGCACTCTACCTTGATCTACAGGCTGATAAAATGAACCATTACTTTAATCTTATCTTCTTAGGTAAGTAGGTATCGGGTGTATGTGGTCCTATATAATAACAACCCTTTTATTAACAACCGTAAAAAAATGGACCCCGACAGCAATTATTAGACCCCCCTAAGTTAAAAAAAATATACAGGGTTATTCACGGTATACGCCACGGAAGATTATTGCCCTGTCTCTGGATTTTAGGATCTTTTTATTTTTGGAGTGGATAGAGACCCGGCAGAGGTACGTTTTAAAATTATATTCATAATGTACAGGTTGTCCCAAAAGCATGAAACATATCAAAGTTATGTTTTTTTTAAATGGAATGCTCCTATGTTATTGCATTTGTAGATAGTCTAAGAAAAAAAATAAGATTGGTTTTTACAGTTGGTGTTTAAATTCAGAAGTTTTTGAGTTATAAACAAGTGAAAATCGTCATTTTTCAAGTTCAAGGCCCTGTACAACGAAAACGGTTCAAGATAGAGAAAAACGGCTTACATGTCCCTATTTTAACTTTTCATGTACTATCCTATGGTATAGAAACATTTGTACTTTCTTTGATTTTTTTATTCGTCGACGCGTGGAGAAATCTCAGAATTTTTCAAATTTTTTATCACCCTGTATAGAAATTTCATCTACATCATTATATAGTACATAAAAAGCTAAAATAGGGACATATAAGCCGTTTTTCTCTATTTTGAACCGTTTTCGTTGTACAGGGCCTTGAACTTGCAAAATGACGATTTTCACTTGTTTGTAACTCACAAACTTCTGAATTTAAACACCAACTGTAAAAGCCAATCTTCTTTTTTCTTCCCAGGCAATCTAAAAATGCAATAACATAGGAGCATTCCATTTAAAAAAACATAACTTTGATATTTTTCATGCTTTTGGGACAGCCTGTACATTATGAATATAATTTTAAAACGTACCTCTGCCGGGTCTCTATCCACTCCAAAAATAAAAAGATCCAAAATTCCAGAGACACGGCCATAAACTTCCGTGGCGTATACCGTGAATAATCCCCTGTATCTATATCTGGAAATTATCTTCAGAGTAAATAAGAAACAAATTGATTTAATAACAAATTACTATATCAATTACAGCAATCCGATTGTTGAAAAACAATAACGCTTTGTGAATGACACATTTGCCCTAATGGTATGGTGAAGACAGAGACATCGAAGAACATTTTAAACTGTCAATATTTTCTACATAAAAAAGGTGCTCTGGGTCAAAACATTGACTTGAAAAACTGTGTTCTAGAAAAACAGTATTTTATGATGAAAAACATAAAAGTGGCGACATGTTTTATTGTGTACAAAAACATTACTTGTTTTTGATCATTTTTTTATGATTTGCTTCACTGCCACTTAAAAAAAAATAGCTCCAAAAGCGGTTTAGGTTTACCCCTTCACAGAAATGCGAGGGGGGGGGGGTGAATATAATTATTAAATTATGAAGGCTTTTAGATATTTTCTATTGTCAAATAAGTTTATTTCATTTTATTTCAAATCGTTTCAAAAAAATAAATATAGGTAGGTACATGTAAAATTTTTACCCCATTTCAAGAATTATTTCTGTACTTCTCAGAAAATTAAAAAAAAAATAAGGCCTCCTTTAAAATAATTTATCATGCAAGGAGTTTCCATTTGAGTTTTATGTACTTATTATAATGAAACACCTGGTACATCCTGTGTCTAATTAAAAATATATGTGAAAAGTGATAATTTTTTCATCATTTTTTCCATTAAAAAAGTACATTATTATTATTGTTATAGCCTGAACATCAATAATAATACGTGTGTATGATTGCTTTTGCCCACGTTTTTATCGATTATCGACACGCAAAACTACTTTAGAATAAAAAAGTTATATTTACTCCGGGATTGATAAATAAACATAAATAAATATTTAATATACAGTATAGAGAATAGAAAAATGAGAGGTCAAAAAACTGTACTTCTGATTGGTTATACAGTGCGCGAGAAAAGTAAGGAATAAATTCGATAAAACGGAGAGGGCTGTTTTTTTGAAAAAATAAAAAAACAGTTACAAAAAATCATTTTGTAACCTTAAACGACAAAATTTCTGTGAAAATAACTTAATTTGGAGACATTCAATTCAATAAACAGATTTAATAGATTTAATTTAATTTAATTTAACAGATTTAATTTAATAGACTTAATTTAATAGACAGATCTTATAAAATTATCATGGAAACAGTCATTTTTATTTGATATTTTTTTATTTTTATCGCCAATGTTCCGATTTTCATATTAGTAAAAAGTGCACAATTTCGACTCACAAGCTGTTTTCTCAGAATTTTCCTTATTTAAGGTTACAAATTGATTACATTACCGTATTGGCAATTGAATGAAGTATCAAAAAATGGTATAAAAAATAAGGGTTGCCATTTAAAAAAAATACCGATGACGTCACCACTTTTTCGCGCATCACCCTGTATACCCCAATATTATGTCAAAAGTTGAACAACTCAAAAACAAAATCGACCTGTTTTTTTATTTTTTCAAAAAAACAGCCCTCTCCGTTTTATCGAATTTATTCCTTACTTTTCTCGCGCACTGTATAGTTATAACATATCTTACAACGTGGTTATAAGGGGCCCTTCATGCAGTCTATTTCGACTATAATATGATTCCGACTACTATAGATTTTTTTCTATAAAACTATATTCGTGACTGTCGACCCGCTTATACAAAAATATTAATTTGAGTAGGTATCATCGACACATTTTATTTAATAAATTTTTCCCCGGGTGTTTTTTTTTTTAGCATCCATACACTATTTCTATAACGAATTTCATTTACATAATAAATTTTTTGCCTGCAGATTTAATTATTAAATTTTCTTGTAGTTGACTGAACTTTCTGGATGACGACATTATAGGGCTCTATAACTGTGCTCTTATTAGTATTAAAACTTGATTAAAACAAAAATTTATTACCTTCTAATCACACCATGAACCTTTATTATCTTATTACGTAAATATAATAATAGAAATAATAATATTCTTAATAATAAATATTACTATATACATATAGGTATAGGTAATATACCTTCAGGGTGTTTCAGAGATATAGGGCCAAATCTAAAGGGGTAGTTCTAGGGTGTAAAAGTATAAAAATATACTTGTTGGTTATAACTCATGTAAATTTAAACAGATTTTGATTAAACGTGGCAGGAACAAGAAACAAACTAAGATCTCTAATTTGACTATCTCATGTGTTGTAGACGTCTTCCAGTGGCGTAGATATTCAGAGTTGGGCCTCTTTTCCCTCCCTATCGTTTACGCCACTGACTTTATTGCAATTATAAAACATGCAATTATTTTAATTGCCGATACATCTTAGAACAAAAAGAATCATTTAATTTTTTTAATACGGAGCACCGTTTTTGAGATGTTTCCTCAGAAAATGCCCCTAATCTAAAATCAGGGTTGGCGCCCGTTTTCCCTCCCTATCTTTAAAGCTTTATTTATTTATTTATTTTTTTTTTGTTTACTTTTAATGAAATCAATAATTTTGCAATACGGTCCAACATTACCTGAGAAAACTTAAAATATATCAAAAAGTGCAGCATATGAAAAAAACTCAAGAACGTTTATGTTTTTGCAATAAAGTAGGTGGCGCAAAAGATGGGGAGGGAAAAAGGACGCTAATCCTCAATATCTATGCCACTGGAAGACATGCATCTACAAAAGTTTAAATTAAATAGCCAAATTAAAGATCTTTGTTTGATTATTGTTCGTGCCAAGTCTCATCAAAATCGGTTTAAATTTACACGAATTATAACCAAAAACTGCTATTATATTTCTTTAAACTTTGATACCCTGCTGTATCTTTTAATCGACACGTCATTTTCAGCTGACATTTATTGTTTCATATATATTATATTTATGAGAGAAACTACCCCTTTAAATTTGGCCCTAAATCACTAAAACATCCGTATGTACCTAAGGTATATTTTTAAATTTGAAAAAAAAAATTAAAATAGGTCCAAATTATTAATAATTATTAAAAAGAGTACATACTAAAATACCATAAAGTCACCTGTATCTTATACAATTAGCAATATACAGTTATTAGCTGTAAATTATTGATTATTGTCGACACGCAAGACTGGGATGGGTGAATTATTATTTTGTTGTGATCGGTGTTAAAGACACCTTACCAAGCGTCCAAATCCTGAAACGATGAATGCAAACACTGTAAAAGCGCATGGTCAGAAAAATAATTCTACCATAATTAGGTACATGGTCAGTTGCAAAGTTGTTGAACTTCAAACCAAAAGTTCAGTCTGTTGATACTCCCAAAAGAACTCTTTTCAAAGACAAAACTCTTTAGAGGAGTATCTTGTGATATGTGTACAAATAATTGCGTTTATGACAACTCTATTAATTTAATATATCCATTATAAGTTTTGGCTGATCTTATATTTTAGAGTAAGTCAATTTAATTTTTTTTGAAGTAAGTAGGCACTAATTTTAAATTTCATCACTTCTTATAGCACTTTTAACTTTTCATTATTATTTTAGACTGCATTTATTTTATGTATCTGTTCGAGAATATCTCAATCTCTAATTAGAAACGGTTTAATATAATATCAATATATTATATTATTAATTAATTTAATAGGTACCCTGCTGTAAATTACTTTAAGACATACCCAAAAGCAAGTTTCGGTAATAAAATTTCCATTACAAGAAATCCTTCTCAAAAAGATTTATTTGATTTGTAATTAATTATTTATAATTAATACCTATCTCATAATTTATGTAAATAACTGGGTCGCTTGTGTATGGATTTTTGTCAAGAGTATAATACGTACCTACATTATATGTATTAATTCTAGGAATACATTTTCCTATAAATATAAGGGTGATTGTTAGTGAAAAATCGATAAACCCTTATACAGAACAATAACTGATGTGTTGGGTGATAATAATCTAGGAAACAATTTCTCTTTAAATATTAAAGACTATAATGTACTTTTCGTGTTTGTTTTTCCTCAAAATAACGAATACGAAAGAGGTAATATTTTAATTATTAATTTCTTTTGTTCAAATTTTTACAACTTTATTGTTCAGTATGTAAAGATTTTTTCCCTAAAATTTGGGGACGATGCTGATACCTACATTATAGCAAAAAATTGGTGAAATTTATCGGAGAAATCCGATTTTTTCTTCAGTCGTTGCTGAAATACTCATAAAAATTCAAAAACCTAGATTCCTTTTCTAGCCATATCTTTTTTGTTCTTGAAAATGAATTGTTTATTTTTTTAAAGTTTACACATATCGTCATGAAGTATCCACCTGAATGACATTTAAAACATTTTCAAAGCCGCCTAGATTCCATATTTTTCATAATCAACTTTTGTTTTTATGACCGTCATTCGGTATAAAAAATCAAAGAAGCCGAAAACTACCACATTAATAAAATGTTCAAAACTTCAATCTGCTTTAAAAAAAAAAATAAAATTCATCTAATAAAATAAAATCTCTGAGAACCGGTAAATAGACCTTTTTTTCGATAAAAGAATACTTAACATTGTTCGTACTTTATTTAAAATGTGACAGATTTTTAGATTTTTAGATTTTCTTCACAACTATGAAAACTCTCGAGCATCTAGTCGACTTTGAAAATTTTTTAAATGATAGACGGATAGCTCTTGAGGACTTACCTAGTAAACCGACAAAAAATAATTCAGTTATTTTCAGTAATGAAAAAGATATGAGTAATACAAGAAATTTCGCTATGAGTTTATTTTCTATATTCTCAGCCACGAACTTGATTTCCCAGGAAAGTTTCGTAGTTCGGATTTGCAAAAAAAATTAATTTTTTTCATTTTTTTGAGCTTCCGGAAGAAATCTTTGAAAAGAGCAAATTGGGAGCAAATTTTTTCCTTCAATTGCGGGGTTGCATAGCTGGTAGAAACTTTTTGAAATCGCTCGGGCAAATCTGGGCAAAAGGTCGTAGCCGCTCACCGCAAGGCGGTAGACCCCTACTCGACAAGACGGATTTTGAGAAGCAGACTCGAAATATACAGGTTGCACCATGTATCCTTCTCTATATTGCTATCTCCTGAACGCTAAGAGATACAGGTCGGTTAAATTAGAGAAAAGATGCGCAGTATTGTGGCCATGTCGAATCCGTCAAGACATGCAAGATATCTGTGACTGCTCTTGAAATATCCTGAAAAAACTGAAAAATCGAGATTTCTTATTTTTGCCATATCTTGCTTACTATTAAAAATTAATGAATAATTTTTTGTAAGCTTACATAAGTCGTTAAGATCTATCCATCTGTCATTACAAAAATTTTCAAGGCCGACTAGAACCAAAAGTTTTCACAGTGAATTTTCGTTTTTCTTATGACTGCCATACTATTTTTTTATGTCGTTCGATATGAAAAAAAATAATGGATCCCAAAAATTAATAAACTTCAAAAAAAAAATTTTTAATTTTTATTCTTCTTTTTTCAAAGAAAACGCAAAAAAAAATCGTCGAAAAACATCAACGTTTGTAAAATATGCCGAAATAGTGCTTGCCTTATGGTTTTTTAATTTATCTATGAAATTCGGTCTTAAAAGTTGTCTTTTTTGTAAAGAAAAAAGAAGAATAAAAATTTTTTTAATTTATTTTTTGAAGTTTAACAATTTTTAGTTTTTATGATTTTTTTTATACCGAACAACATAAAAAAACAATATGGTGGCCATAATAAAAACGAAAGTTGACTATGAAAATCCTGGGATCTAGTCGGCTTTGAAAATTTGTGAAATGTCAGATGGATAGCTTTTGCCGACTTATGTAAGCCCACAAAAAATTATTGAAATCTCGATTTTTCAGTTTTTTCAGGATATTTCAGGAACGGTCACAGATATTTTGTATGTCTTGACTGATTCGAGATGGCCACAAAATTGCGCTTCTTTGGACGTGTTTAACCGACCCTGTATCTGTTAGCGTTAAGAGATAGCAATATAGAGAAGGATACATGGTGCAGCCTGTATAAAAACCTGCTTTTCTTCCATTTGAGAGATACATGCCCGTATTCACAAACGATAATTTCCTAAATAATTACGTAATTAATTAAATGAGTGAGATGGAGATATGCAGTTTTTTTGCAATAGAGTGAGATGGGTATAATTGATTACGTAATTATTTAGGAAATTATCGTTTGTGAATACGGGCAACAAGGTATTTTTGTCGCCTTCTCTCTAAGTGTAGGTAGATACTTGCTTTCTGAAATTAGAGTAAAAGTTTCAGGTATAAGTAATACCCAACTTAAAGCCTTTCGATGTCTATTAATAAGACATTAAACATCGCTCAAGAGAGGGAATCATACATTTTGTTCCAATTTCTATACAAAGAACTATTTCTAAACACGTAATTCCTATTGTTCACTTTTAACCAAAGAATCAAATTGTTTCCTTTAGTAAGCGTGACTTCATAACTCTCAACTTTAAGTAATTCATTTTTTATGTCACCATAAAGAACGGAATAAATTTCTACTAGCCATCACGATAATCCGGACCTTGAACTCCAATATGCAAATTCTGAAGTTATTTCTGAAACCGCGCGGTCAAGGAGTTGTACCTAAGTAGTAATTATTAGTACTTCACAGACGTCTGCTTTCTTTCTGCAATCCTTTCTTTCGAACGAAATATTTAAAGAAATGGGTAGGATAAGAGTTTTTCACTTATATTAACACAAAAAAATAAAATAAATTTTTTACTTATTTTCTCCTATTCTTCAATATTTTGAAATTCAGTGAGAAACTAAGAGTTCGAATTTTTTGATATACAGGTATGGGATGCAGTGCAGCTAAGAACCTAACCGTGGAACCTCTAGAAGGTAATGCTGCTGCTGCTGCCACCGCTGTCACCAACGGACATGCAAAAGCTGTCTCGGTTTCGAGAAAAGTCTCGGATGTTCCTCCTTTAGAAGGCGAGGAGCCCCAGGCCGAAATGTTGGATGATGCTCACATCAATAATATTCATAAAGGGGGTAAGTTCTTTTGATTCTTACATTTCAAAAGCAACGATATAAATTTATTGGTAGATACTCGATATTTTTTGGCTTTCTAATAAAAAATGCAGTAGGTATTAAAGTTCAAGCTCATCAAGCAAGTCTAGGTCTTTGTATTAATTTTTAAACGCCTCCACAGTTACAGGTCAAGTTTACACGCATTAATAATAAAAAAATCAAAGTTTGCGTGACCCAGTGCTCTTATTAGTAATGAATGATTTGTTGGAAATGAAATATTGATTCATTAACGTGTTGATAAATGCCAGTATCGAACCAGAATTAGATCTACATAGTAGCAAATTTTCCCTTTAATCTTGACCGAATCGGAAAAGCTATCTTCAAAATAAAATTATTATTTTCATGTAATCATATTTAATGAAATCAACATCAGGAATTTAAGATGTCTCTTTTAATTTATAGCTAATGGATTATCGTTTGAAATTGCATTCGAGGACGAAGATGAAAGTATAATTAAGAAACATCCACCAAAAAGATTGCAGATGAGGTTAGAAGAAACATTAGGATCTGTTCCTACACTGGAAAAATTGCAGGAGAAGCTTGAAGAAGCCGAAGAAAGACGTCAGCAGGTATATTTTTTATGTTTTATAAATTTGACTCATTTTAATAAGATTTTGACAATTCCATCTTCTTCATTTTGTTGATTCAAATACTTTTGAATCAATTTATGGCAATTTATCGTAGGTATTTAAGACCCAAGCAACACCAGTACCTCTTTGACTAACTTTGACTAACATTTTAATTAGTTTCTTATCTTCTCAAAGAATAAGACAATCAAAATGTCTTGCTGTTAACAAACCAGATTAATTTTTTGTTCAGGCATGGTCATCCCGGAAATCTGGAAAAGAAAGACAAGACTAAAATTACAAAAACTAGAGGATCCTATAAAACTGCATGGTATTCCGTTTTATTTTGTTGATTCCAGGATTGCACTTGGTTTGTTTTTGAAAGAACATTTTTATCAATCTGGTTAAATAATGATGCAATGATTATTTTGAAATGGCTATTCAAATTTTGGAATTGTGGATGATAAATAAAACACTAATATTTTAAAAATTGTACTGTTTACTGCGATGGATATTATATCAATGTTAAACATGTTTCTCTACTCTTAATCAGATACATCTTCAGACATTATGTAAATGAATAAAATTATATACTATACAGGGCGTACCAGCTCGATTTAGACAACGGTAAGGGCCGTGTAGGTCTCGCCAAGACGAAACGTTTTTTTAATTGAAGTTTTTGGATTTGGACCTTCGTTGCGGAAATATGGCCGACTTCCGGTTTTTAGTTTTTTGGCTCCAGTTTCGGCATTTTTAGGTTCTCGCCCAAACTGAAACTTGTTTTGGAAACTCCTTAGCTTCAGTTATAACTTTCATATTGAAGTCAAGGTTCTATCTCTGTTGGATTCAAAATCTTAATGTTTCAATTTGATTCAATTTGAATTGATTCAAAGACTTAAAATTTAAAGTCTTGGGCATGCCGCCATTTTGAATCCAACAGAGATAGAACCTTGACTTCAATATGAAAGTTGTAACTGAAGCTAAGGAGTTTCCAAAACTAGTTTCAGTTTGGGCGAGAACCTAAAAATGCCGAAACTGGAGCCAAAAAACTAAAAACCGGAAGTCGGCCATATTTCCGCAACGAAGGTCCAAATCCAAAAACTTCAAATAAAAAAACGTTTCGTCTTGACGAGACCTACACGGCCCTTACCGTTGTCTAAATCGAGCTGGTACACCCTGTATAGTAACATAGCAACAATGGTAACATAACATAACAGCATAACATAACATAACATACTGTTGCTATGTTATTAACTATATCAATAATTTTATTCATTTACATATGTCTGAAGATGCTACTTTAAAAGTAGCGAAACACATGTAACATCGATAATATATCCATTGCAATATACATCATCCATCAGTATGCAGAGATTCTATACAAAGTAAGGGTTGAAAACATAAATTGTCCGGAGTTGTAATTTAACTTTTTGTATTCAGTGTTTTTTGGAGTCATCGCCTTAACTTAGATCCGATTCGGGAAGAACGGACGACGGACGTCAATTTTGAACTAATATATATTTGGAATCTTTTACTTACAACTGTACAGAGTGATAAATCACTTATGTTCAAGATGGATTATGGCAAAATAGATGAACAATGACTAAAAAATAAAAAATAAAAATATTCCAAGGCTTTAAATAAATCACAGTAATATAAATAAACAACTAAAAATATTACCTCAATTGTTTATAGAATTTTGAAAGTCCATAAATCTCAATAAATTAAGAGACAATAAAATATTAGCAAGTGTTGCAGGTAATCTTGATACATTACAAGTGTATATTTATGTCCTCTGTTCCTTATGAAGGTTCTTGTGATTACTTTATAAACTGCTCTTGCAGTTCATGAATAATTCTTCTGATTTCAGAATATTACATTTTTATTAAAATCGTTCGAGCTGAAAATCATCCTCTTCTCCCAATAGACCTCTAGGAGGTAGGAGTAAAACATAATTCTTGAAATAGATATCTGCATTTTTTTATTGTAAATTTCGGGTAAATATCCAACTTTTCTTCGAAAAAATGTTTTTCTGTTATACGGGAAATCGCATTTTCGGAACAAAAAAAGGTGTAGAAAAAGAAGGGTTCAGGAATTAAGTGAGAAAAAATCTAAAAATTCAAATCGTTATCTTGGCTCATGCACCGCTTCCAGAGCGCCATAGGGATTTTCCTGCAGTGCATGTGCATTTTCAATAAAAAAAGAAACTTCCAATTGTGAGTTGACAGAGATTGATTAACTGCAGAAAGTTTTTGCTGTTGAATTCTGTACCTACCTAAAATAATATTTAAAATTTTTAAACACACGTGTATTATGATGTTCTATAAATTTTATTATTATTGCTTATTGCTTAATCTTAAGTTATGATTAAGTCAAGTATAAGATTTTATTATTAATATCTTAGAACATGACTGTATTTTTTCAGATTTTACAACAACGAGTGCAATCGGCAAAACAAAGGAATGCACTGAAGAAACAATCCAGCGTCACTTCGATGACTGATGAGAATGATGAAAGTAAGAAAGATCCTCCGGACATTCCACCAGCTACTAATAATAACGCTTTTGAGCCTAATTAAAAACATTTCCATTTGTTTTTTTTCGATACTATGGTACAAAAAGCCTATCATTTATTTTGTTTTTCCGATAATTCCTGTTATTTAGTTTTAACTTTCTTCATTCATAGTTTAATGTCAAAATTTTTTAATTAGGTATCTTTTTATTTTGTAAAGAAAGTCCAATTTGTAAAGAACTGAGTAATGCAAAAAATAAACAAAAAAATTCCTGTGAATTTTTCGTGATCTTCCTAAGCGAGTTTGTAGTTGATAGAGACAACTGGAATGTGGTAATAATCAAAATTATTGTCTAGAATTTAGTAATTTGAAAGTTGTGTAAGAAGTTTTTCAATGCAATAACATATGTATTAATATAAATTTATTTAACACGATCTTTGTTGTAATTTCATTTAACCGTTGTCCAAAATTTCAGACATTGTTTCCCGACAGCGTGTCATAATAAATTATATTATTCTTGGACGAATACACAGCATTTGGCGTCCAAGCTGCTACCTGTTTTCTGTCGGCTTTTCAAAATTATCTTATAAGAAGGGAATATTTCCTTCCTGCTGGAAATGCGTACGAGTTCAGTTTATTCCCAAGAAAGGCAAAAAGACCATGCCAAATCATTATCGACCAGTGGTACTGCTTTCAGTTATATCCAAGATTATGAAGAAAGCTTTTAACCAACATCTTTTAAAGTACTTGGAAGGAGCTAATATAGGCCAATACGAATTCCGCATACAGAGGTCAACAGGTGACATCTTCACCTCGTCGATCCCCGTCATCGATATCCGTCGATGGAGTTCTTTCTGAAAGCTTTTCGATCAATGCCGGCGTACCTCAGGGATCCGTTGTATTTCCGACTCTCTCATATTTGTTTGAAGCAACTCAAACCCCTTCATACAGTTTTGCCTATAACAGTTTTTTTTCTTATAGCTTATAGATGCGCGAGCATCTAACGTATTTTCTCGCAAAGAGCAAGAAGTTTTGATATTCAACAATCACCTACATTTCCTCAGTCATCTTCTCAAAAAAGGCCAACGTTTGGAAGCCAGACGGCGAGACACTCTCTTCCTCCATCATCATCTCTTCGTTTAATACTGCACTACGGAGCAAACATGTCGCAAGTTGGGCGAAGAGTGCTTTCCAGAAACTTGGAATATTATTCCGCATAAATAAACTGTAGGTATACACTTCAGCAACCCTTCCTCTTATACGAGGCTCAAATCCGACCATCATTGGAGTACTGCTCACATGTTTGGAGTTCAGCTCCTACACATTATACTCTGATATTACTTGACTCCATTCCTATTACGTCATAGATTTCTCCGCTGTGCACATGCATTTTCAATAAAAAAGTAAAAAGTCATTGGGATACGTCAATTTCAAATGTGGAAAGACACTTTCATTCAAAAGTGCTACAAATGCTTAACTTTGTTGATTGTATACATGCATGATATTCTTCCAAATACATCATTTTCACAACCCCTACATGGAACAAAAGATATATTATTATGTCCAGAGGTTCTAAAACGGGGCTTTGTTTCTATTTCAGTTTCCTTATTTGCAAAATTCTTAAGCTTTCGTATTTTGGGGTTTGTTACTTTCCTCGTCTAGATGTATAAGAAGTAACAAAAACTGAGAAGAATTAAGGAAGATGCAACGGTTTGCAAACTCGCTAACTGTAGTCATTATGCAGTGACAGCGTATGCATTTATGGATCTTAATGATTTGAACATCAACTCCATGTTCGGGTAGAGATAAAGCTCGTTGCAAGAGATGCGAAAGTAGCTATTTTTCAGAATAAGATTATTTCTTCCTCCAAATCTAGAAAGTACACGTTATTGCAGTACATTTCGGCACTTCCAACAGATCTGCTGTAGAATGAACAGCTCGTTGTTCTGACCTCCATGTCGCGACCACAGAAATTCCTTTCAAGTTTAAGACAATTAAAATTCGGCTACACTTCTTCAAGAATAATTTCCCGATAACTTTGATTATTGGTTTATATATACTTTTATAATATTGGTTTATAATATATTGATTATAATAAGTCATTGGTTGATGACTTATTTGACTCACCTCTGGAGTTCGTCTATTGAAAGGTTTGGAAAAGCAAAAAGTAGCCTTTCCTATTGGCTTTCTCCTGAGCTCTGTAAGCGGAACCTCAGTTTCCTTTCCGTTAGAAGCTAGCATATCATTGTAAAAGGGTTGCCATCTAACACTTATGCTTATGCCCCCTACTAAGGTGTGTCCCATGATTCGGTGTTATCGCCCACTCTATTCCTTCCAGACATATGTAGAGCTTCGAAGATAACAGTACTCTCTACACGGAATTTACATTTCCGCAAGTTGAACTTCGGAATTCATGCATGAGGAATCCCTAGCATGAGACAACATTATCTTCGACAGTATTAATTCAATTCTGACCTAAGTGCGGTGTATATTGGGGCTCTGATAACTTGGTTCAATTCCAGGCTCTCAAGACAGGTTTGCGTATTCTTTAAATGGCATGAGTTAACTGGACCAGTTAAGCATGGTCCACTTAAGCAGCTTTGGACTGACTGTTATTGGAGACTTATCTTGGATGACTCAACTCATGAAAAATAATAAAAAAAAGATGAGATAGCGAAGAATGGACGCCTTTATTTAAGAACTTATTAGAGAAATATAGTAATAAAATCAGGAACGGCTAAGACAATTAATTATACCGTACGAATATTGAGTCTTTATGCATAGGTAAATTGCTCTGCGCTGTATTTTCCTTAATTATTAGTATTGTTATAATCTCATTGCAACAATTTTCCATAGTAACTCTCAATTATTGCAACTCGTCTATTAATGAAGACTTTGTACTCGCACGGTATAGAACAAAATCAATAAGACCAAAATTGTTGCTTAAAATTTTATTGCAACCAGGTATTTCAATTTAATTTTCTCAGACGATATTGCTGCTAATTCTGCAGAATCTTAGACAGATAACTTGATTCATTCATTAGGTTAACAATTATTTGTCATTGAGCAGTAATGTTTGAAAAATAAAATATCCACATTTTACTGGTAGTAATTTTCTTGTTCAAATTGTTTGCAAAAATGGCATGAAGATTGAATAAAAATAAAATATGCCTTGGGCTTGTGGTAATAATAAATAAACCTCTGAATACCATCGAATTGTATTTAACGAATCTTTACCTCATCCTGATTATTAGATGAATCCTCAATAATGTGTTGAAGAATCTGTTTCTTGATCAGTAATTTGAAGATGGAAGATGTCGAAGACGGAGTACTATATTTTATATTCTTATAGTAATGATTAAGTACATAAATTTGATGTTCTCGCAAGGATGTCCGTTCATTGATTTTATGAGGTAGCGTACGTATGTTCTAAAGTTTGAAAATAACAGGGTCGAGGTTTAAAAACTTTATAATAAATTGACATAGATATATTTGCGGTATAGAAAGTTCATAAGAGAGCTAGAAGAATAAACTTACTGTTGAATTAAATTCTATTCGAGCGTTTATGGAGCAGAAATTTAGACTCACTCACATCAGGCAACTCCTGAAACGCTCGCCTTAAAACTAACATCCAAAAAACATCAAGTAAAATTTTTATCTATTTTAAATGTAGCTTTATTATCTCATTTTTTATGTACATTTTCATTAACATTATATTTAGCATAATACCCGTAAATTGTTTTATGATTTAATGGGATTTTAATAAAATGTCTTTATTATATTAGTATATAAAACAACATTTTATTTATTAACATCATTTACAAACCACTAGTTTAGTTAATATCGGGAATGGTACAAAAATCTGTTTCCACGTGGTTTTTGTTAATAATAAATAGGTTGTACCTACTGTGCGTAAACAGTTACACTGTAAAATCCAGTGACTTACTTGATTCTAAAAATTACACTTTAATTCACTAGAAGGGTCGTATAATAGCGGCTTTCACTTATTTGATCCGGTCCTTGATCAAATAAAATTATAGTAAAATAAGAATATTTGTGAGCACCATATTATAAGGCCCTTCTTACTTATTCTGCCAAAATTACATACTTCAGTACAGTTCTTATTTGACAATAAGGATTTTTGAAAATTATCAATCAAGGTAAAACATGTATTTATCACAAAATAATTTGGCACGTTATTTCATAGTGAGCACTTTTAAAAAGCTTAACAAGGAACAGCCCATTTAATAACGAAAAACTACCTTTAGATTATTTCTCCCTAAAATAAACAGTAAACCTATTATACACTATAGCAAAATGATCTGACGATTTATAGACTCGTATTACCTTACGAGCTAAAAAGAAAAAAGTTGTTGAAAATAAATCCGAAATAATTTAATTTTTCTCTATTTTATCAGTCATATTATGTGGAATAATTATTCACATCTTGACAGTGTAAATCATTTTAATATTAAAATTCGTATAATAAGTGCTGGCAGTTCTTATGCTGAGCCTCTGATTGTGTCAGAGATGTTAGCTGGATCCTTTTGAGGGTTTATATCATTTAGAATCTCCTGACATTTGAATCACCTCGATGCCCCCAAATTCTGAGCAGTCTTCATAGTGCCTATCCAATCTTCTAAAAGAAGTTCAAACTCTCCTTTCAAAGGTTAGCTTGTCTTCATCATCTGACCTGGATGATCTCTCGAGTAGTCTGCTGAAGAATTAGAACAAACTGTGTCTCAGAGGCTTATCTCTACCTGACACAACCGCTAACCTATATCTCATGGCAAAGACAACCTTTATCCCTATATTGGAATCTGGTGATAAGCTATCTGCTGATAAATACCGTCTCATTGGCCTTGTACCAATCATCGCTCTGAGAGAACGGTATATCTTACTTGTAAAACGTTCTTTTTTTCTTTTAATTATTTTTCTAGTATCTTTTTTCACGAATAAAACAATGAAAGTCCTCTAGTAATACAAAAATAATAAAAAAATTATACATTGGTTTCCCCATTTAATTAAAATTACATTTAAGTGAGGGGTACTTTATGAAAATTTCATAAGTCAGGCGTTAGAAGGTTTTACAAGTAAGCTAACGATATGATAGATTTCTGCCATTTTTTTGTGTAATGATGTCATTCTACATATCCGCTTTACGCATGCCGCATTGTTTTCTACCAGTCATTCTGTTTTAACCAATCTTCTTGTGCTTCCGATCATGGTCTTAAGCATAAACTACCAAACTGAAGACCTTTAGGCCTAAGTGGAAGTGTCTTTAGGTGATTCAGTACCTAGTTTCTTATTAGGACATTTGAAGTAACTATCTTCAGAGCAGTATGTGCCATTGAAATACCTCTGGATCCTTTTTTAGGGGCTATTTTATTTATTATTCGTATTTTTGACCTTGCTAGTGCCAAAAAATCCCATTCTGTTTTTTAATGGGATGATTTGAAGCTTTTCGGCTATCCCAATTGAGGCCGGAGAAGGTCTTTCCTTAGGAGGAGTCCAATTTATTTTTCTTATAGAACCCTTGACCCAAAAATGTTGACCTTGATAGGCTACTATATACCTTGCGTACGCCTGTTTAGTGATAGAAGTCTTTATCATCTGTTCCACATTTGGGACAGACCGGATCCCTTCTCACCCCCATAAGTGTTTGTTCAGACTGTGTTGCGATGAGCACCCAGACTAATAGTCCAAGCTCCTTCCGGTTTCGTTTGATCATGGATTATCTGCAGCCTGGTGTTGTCTCCCAATACTTCTCTAGACCTTTTTGGCTCCATTCATTAATGGCCTCTTTAAGAAGAATTTCTTCAAGTGGTTCGGTAGTTTCCTATCAGATAGGACAATATATACCATTCTGCCTTCTAATGAGAGTATTTGAAGTGTTTCAGCTATCCAAATAGATTTCGCGGAGGGTTACAGTTGTTAATGACTGGCGTAAATAATTTAATGTAAATAAGGTCATAGTTTTAGGTATCTAAGATCGAATAACCCCAAGTTTTCGTAACCGATTCGTAATCCTGTGAGGATTGGAAATTCCCACAATAACTGGAAGTGTTGGTAACGTTTGACCTGAACCTAATATCGCTTCTATTGTAAGTATGTAAGGCTTAATGTCTGTTAGATGTGGAATTTGAATTCATAAATGTTTTCTTGGTTGCTGTCTCTCTGTTTTCTGTTCTGTAAGATGTACAAGATTTTTGTTAAGCCTCTTCTGGGTTGTGTTGGGACTGTTTGGACTCCAACTCTTATTCGGGAAGAAAAATTAATTTGTGTTAGTCCTCTAGCGCCGTGAGTTACCAGAATTTGATATTCCATAGTGCTGATAGCATTAGATCTCGTCACTTAACATCTTCCTCAAGCCGGAGAGAGAGATGGGGGGGATATAATATAACGGTTTTCAAGCCGGGAAAGGGTTTCTTTGGTTTCGATCTTACACACTTATTATGTTTTAATAACAACTATGTTTCCGGTCATATTTTCAAATTCATGAAATAATTTTTTTGTAAAAATTTATTTATAAAGAAAACTTGTTTAATAATGGCCTGGATTCAATCTGCACTTACTAGTTTTTTTTTTCTATTTATAAATTTTTCTGTTTTTGCATTGTTTTTGAGGGCTGTTTATAGAGTGAGACAATTTTGTTGGTTTTTATTTTATTTTAATTTTACTTTATTTATATAAATTAAAGGATATTATCTAGTCTATATTTATGGGTTTTTTTAATAATTTTTGGTTATTATACTTAGCTGTATTTTAGTCTTTAAATTTCAGTTAAAAAGTCTCATTGATTTGTTTTATTAGTAATAATTATATCTACTTACTAATTATTAGAGTTGTTTAATAAATTTAATTTTCTTTTATTCTCGTAAGATACCAAAATGTATTTTTAAGGACAATAATATTATGACAATTCTCAATTTTTTATATAATACATAGTAACAATAAGTATTGTTAAAAAAACACTGACCAATGTTATTTTGTTATGCAGTATCGCAATTATATAAGTTAGACTAAAAAATAAATAAAAAAAATTATTTAGGAATTAAATACAGGATGTTCAATATCAATCAGCTATTAACGAAATAAAATTGTTCGCAAAATTAAAAACAAAATCATATACAATCTTAATCATAGATATCATCCTCTATAATACCACCTACCTATTATAATGATTTGTAAAATATGGGATAATAATTACAATAACACAATAACACATTAAAATTGTTCTGGGAGTTCTAACTTTAACATATAACTTATCTATAAATCGTCAAGTTATTATGCTGTTTTGGTCTTATACTGTTTGAGATCAACAATAATTAATTATAACATAATATTAAGCGAATGTATCTAAAATATAAAATAAATGGGAATGAGCTTATTGATTTGGTATCATCTATATCTAATATAAATACTTATATTTTGTACTAATTCTTTGGGCAGGTATCACAACTGAGTTCATACACAGCATTTCAAAAACCCTTATTATTTTTTAAAGTCTAAAAAAGTATAAGAGATGACTGATTTGATTTATGATCTTATTGTTTTTGAACCTTTAGACAAAATACACTCATATAATATAATATATCTTACAATATATAACAACCTTTTCAAAAGAAATATAAAATTTCTTAAACGAAATAACATTTTTTTATATAAAAACTAGGTATAATGAATTAATATAATTCTTCAAAAATTTGTTCATGTACTAATAAAATAAGGTAAAACTTTAAAAATAGAAGCAAGAGTTGCCTCCAGATCTAGAGAAACATAAGTCAACTTAGAGGAACATGTCAAAGATAAATAATATTCATGTTGGCGATTTTCCTTTCAAAAATGGATCACATTGAAACGTAAAACATTAAGAAAATCTAAAACTGATTGTCTATTCATTCGTTTTACGGAAAACATTTAAAATTATTGCATATTGTGACTAAATTAATTTTTACACGTACATTTTATATATCTTTGACAATTTTCTTATTGATCAGAGAAAAGATTTTTAATAAGCATTATCAAGCCATATATGTAACACTATAAATGTTCAATGTTTATACACATATGTTTTAAAAAAGAAAACGCCTCTAATTTTCCACTATTAATTCAAATACTAAATCCAAAATTTCATGTCAAAAATTCTTTAGTATTTTTTTAGTGTATTTATAGACAAAAAAGCATTTAAGAGAATCTTTGGCACTGAAAGGAACATTATTTTATTTGTTGATTCAATAAAAATCAGCCTAGCTACTGTATTTCTATGTATTAATTGGCACTAAATATATAAAAGTTACGTATTATAAAGTGAATGATAATAGTGGTATAAATGTTGCATTATTAAAAAATACAATCTTTTTTAGTTTTTGTAGGTAAGTGTCTATTATTTTTATTAAAATTTCAAAAAAATGTTTTATTTATTTACAATTCCTTTTTGCAAATTTATTTTTAATTAATGTTTGAACATGTACAAATATTTTATTGTACATCGAAATTATTCTTAAATGCTTTTTTGATAGCTTTATGATATATGAAATTTTATGATAATAAAAGATTAGATAGTCACTGCAGGCATGGAATCTGATTTACAACAAAACCTTAGGTTTTACATATTATTTTATAATTTATTACTATTTCTTGTTATTTTCTTTAATTTCAACATAAATAAAGTCGATTCTTTGTTGTCATGTCATATACCAAGAAATTAAAAAAAATTTGGAAACGATTCGTTTGATTTCGAAAAGATTTTACCAGAAAAAAAAATAAATCATACAATAGGATGGATGCTACTGAAATTTCGGCATTTACCTAGTTGGCTACTTTAATTGTCGACCAATAATTTGTTTATTTTGTTAATATATGTATACATGGTACCTTTTGATTTCCCGAGCATTGATTTACCCATGTAAGTAAATCTTGACTTCTGCAAAAATTAGGTCTTTTAATTATTTCAAATATAAATATTAAATGAATCTTTGGTAAGATTGGAATTATGCTTCTGTTGCTGTAGTTACATTTATTAATATGTGTTCGAGAAAAGTAGAAAAAATTTTCGATTTATGATTTCGTTTTCGTAATACATTTGACTTTATCAATTAAAAATTACGTCACAAAGAAATGAAAACAACAAAAATTACGTCAAAAATTTAAAACTTTTTCCTGATTTTCTAGATCATGGCTTAACAGACCTAAAATGTAAGTAACTAGACCAACAGCAAATCAAAAGGCTAAGATGTTCTGAGAAATGTATTATTGTTATTACAATAATAAAAAAAATAGTCGCTGAAGGTTTTTTCATAAATTAAAAACAAGAACCGCTTCCAATGCTTGGGTTAAAAGCTGCTGAAAAGTATCACTTTTAATAAAGAAGAATAACTTGAAAAGTAAGTTGACATAAAATAAAAGCTATATGTTTTTGTCATATTTCCGCTTAGATATTTCTCTTCATAAATCAACGGAAGAAGTAAAGTTTTGTCATAACGCTGCCATTCTGAAACGTTATTATCAAAAGTAAGAATCGACCGCAACAGCAAGAAGAGTTATTTTTCCGGTGATGTTTCTTAAAATTTGAAACGATCACAAGAAAAACAATGAACAATCTTTATCCTGGAAAATATTGACACAAAATCAGGATTTATTTGAGGAAACTTCGAAAGCCTCACGTGCAGTGACTGATTTCAGTGAAACACTTCCGGAATGAAGTTAAATTATCTCAGATAATGATAATAAATAGTCTGTTAAGCTTCGTTCAGACCTCAAAATCGCCAACGCGGCGGTTTATCTAAGTTCAGACGCCGCTAAGTGACAACATAAAGTTAAAACAATATACGTTTGTACCTACCACATCTAAATCTCATTATTAATCTCAAGTTTATTCAGATGTAGACACACAAAAGTGAAACATTTTTGTATATAATTTCAAAAAGTGTCGTACATTATTACTTAATGTAATCACCTACCCTTCTTTATTTTTAATAAAAATTATAATTTTGATGTGCAAACGAAGCTTCATGTAGGCATGCAATCGACGACAGATCTCTGGTCCTGCCAGAATAAAAGTCATTTCCAAAGTTGTCAAGTGGAAGACGTCGTCAAATGTCCAAAGATTGGTCTTGCCACGAACAAATTGTTATTATGTATCTACTAAAACTAACACACAGCCTCTATATTATGTAGATAATATTTATAATATGTATAAATATATCAGTAGTTAATGATCTATCATCGTCAGGTCAGTCCTTTCGCGATTTTAGAACACTGTTTGAGCGGTAAACATTTACAAATATAAAAACATTTATGTATAGAAAGGGACTTCCAACATCAATTCGGGAATTCCAAGACAATCTATGTATAGTATGTATTACTATCACCTATCAGGCTCTGTACCGAGAGAAAACGTTTTCGTCGGAATTACACGCTATCCTTTATTCAGTTCGGGATGAGTTGTAATTTGTGATTTTTGAAATGTTTACAAGAAATTGGGTCCCAAAATATTACTCGAAGGCTTTTGATGTTTGGTTATTATAACATACCTAAAACATGTTATGTTTATTAAACATAAAGTAATCCTGTGTATTGAGAAAAAACTGTGACCGCTTTGAACTTCTATAAAGATAATTTTGAAGAAATTAAAGAACATAATTACTTAAAATAAGTTCGAAAATATTTCCAGATACGAAAAAACCTGGAAAAAGGCCAATAATTTTAAATAATGAATAAGCTATAGACTTTGGTGTATTATCGTTTTAACTTATTTACTAAATTTTTCTAGCAGACTTTTTCTAACATATTATATGGAGTATGGAGATATTATAAAAATTTAAATATTTTATCTGTACACAATAGAAATGAATTATAGTTGAGTCAAATTAGGATTCAACCTCGGAATCTGATTTTTCAATGTGGCATCGTTATTCGAATTCGAGCTCAACAATGCAACTAAAATATATTTTCAACAATATTATCGGGATCACCCTTATATAAAAATTTTTTTTTTCCAAATCAGGCGTCGCTTAAGGAATATTTCCAGATGTAGCTATAAGCAGCAGTATAGCTATAGGTATATTTTTTAAATTTTACTTTTCTGAAAATCTCTCTTAAACGAAGCCTGATCTAAAAATATGCTTTTTTATGTTTAAAACACGATTTTATATTATGATATTCCACTTTTGCTTTCCAGTTACTGAAAAAAAACATATTTTAATGGCAGCCTTAGTTTTACATTTTTATAAATACTTCCAGAACGATGCTGGATATGGGGAAGAGGCATTCTTTATCATGCTCAAAATGCGATTTTGGCTGTCGAATACGTTACAAGGAAATTGTTGGTAACTTTGTGATCTACGAGTGGCATAATAAGCCTAAGAAACTTGTTTCACAATTGAGAAAAGCTTTTTTCGTAATCTCTGACCAAGTGGCGACTTTTCAGATGAAGTGAATCAAGTGCCACTTCAACCACTTATTTCTAAATAAAAAATTATTTTTCTTGGATTCAGCTTGATTTTTTTTGGGTCACCTCCAAATTTCTTATTTTCGGAAAGCTCTGTTTGACTAGTTGCTGTTTATCAGTTCTATTTTTTTTCAAGGTGAAATTTAACAAGGCCTAGTCACCCAAAAAACGTTCTTTTGGTAAGGTCCACGGACCTCGAATTCTTTTTAGTAAGATGAGGTTTGACAAGGTCCGGTCAGCTCGAAATATTTTTCTTTTGCAATCCAGGTTTGAAGAGGCCCGGCCAGCTCGAAAATTAGAACTTTTTTCGAACCTTACCAAAACGGACCTGAACAAATTATTTCATCCTAACATATCAAACTGGATTCTCCCAAAAAAATAATAAAAATTCCACCTGATCGGACCTTTCCAAAATCGAATTTTCGAGCTGACCGGACTTCGTTTTTTATTTTCCCGAAATGTTTGCGTTATTAAAAAATAAACTTGCTAACCGGATCTTGCAATTCGAACTGACCAGATGCTGTGTAGAATCTACACTTACCTAGCTTTACAACCCACGAGACGCCACTGGTTTGACCTTGACTATCATGCAACCGGGACATGAGATTATACCTATGAGAGTTTTCTACCAGCCTTTAGAATGCCATAGCACAAAGGTTTATACAAATTTACAGCTTTTTCTCTCACATTACGAGGTTGAATCTTAATTTGACTAGGCTGGCTATGTTTTTTTTTGTTTTGGTTTTCCAGTTCAATCTCTGCAAATTGTTTGTTATTATTATATTTGATTTTTTTCTGATAAAGAAACATATACAACGTGGTGATAAAGTTTGGAGCAATGTTCATAATAACAATAATAATAATTTTATAATAATGATTATATTTTTCACTTTACAAAACTTGACGTAAACTTTTTTATTATGACGTCATCTATTTGTTAAATATGACGTCATCGCTTTTTTTTTAAATGACAACTACAATTTTTTTCACGTTTTCCAAGAGATCTCCTTACCGTTCAAATCATGACATAAAAAAACATAAAAAAATAACGATTTTTTTTTATTTAATTATTAAAAAAGATAAGTACAAGATAAGTGACTGATAACACAGAAATTGATAAAAATGACACCAAATGTCCACAAGTTGAGATAGCAATTTTTTAGTTTAATTCAATTTTTCATTTTGTAACATAGCAACGTACCAAAACAATAAAAATTATATTATTTTATCAAAGTCCATTTTTTGAAAAATCTGTATTTTTTCGAAAAAATCGTTATGTAAGGTACCAGTTTTTTATGTCATGATTTAAACGATAAAGAGATCTCTTGGAAAACGTGAAAAAAAATTGCAGTTGTCATTTAAAAAAAAGCAATGACGTCATATTTGACAAATAGATGATGTCATAATAAAAAAGTTTACGTCATAACTTGGCAAAGTGAAAAATATATTCATTATTATTATTGTTATTATTATTATGAATATTGTTCCAAACTTTATCACCACGTTGTATATTATTATGAAGATTGGCTGACTCAGTTACTGTAGTAGGTATATGTACGTTTCCCTTAATCTTTTTTTTTTCAAATGCAGATATTATTCTTAAAGAATTTTTGGTATTCATATAAAGTTAACAAATAAAATCTTACACTCTGTTAGGTACTTTTTATCGGGAAACATTTAAAATTTTATTTGTAGCTCACAGGGGAATTGTCACGTTTCACACCTCACATTCGATTATCTCACAGGACTGACAACATCTCTGAATTATCCAACATGTAGATATATCCAATTATAGAAACTTGATTATTTGTTACGTCGTGTTTGTGGAAGATTTGCTTGATTATGAAACTTTGAAGACAGCGCTTTAAACCAAACTTACAGAGCTTTGAGATGATGATCTAGACTCCAAGGACTTAATAAAGAACTTAATTGCATCATAATTTGTCCAGAAATATCCAATTTAATACATTGAAAACTAACCATACAGGTAGGTACATGTAAGTAGGTACAATAAAATTATTATGATTTTTAAACTATTGAATAATTCTTTCCTACTTTCTTGAATCTTGATTCATGTATTTTTAACCAAGACGTCACAACCTGAATGTCTTGAAGATAACAAACACAGAGCTATGGAATGATCAAAAATTGAATATGTGATATTTTGAATATGAGAAACCGTCAAATAATGTTCGGAAAGAGCTAATTACGGTTTACGTTGTAATTGTTACGCAGACTTTCTTATCAAAAAAGTTATTGTCTGATTGGTCTCCATCATAATCATCTCTTCTTGCATCATCACTAGACTGCTCCTCATTTATTATAATAGTCCTGGGTCTGTTATCATTAAAAAAAAACTCTAATGTTTTTTTCTGCAGTAATGTCAACATAAGGTCACTTTTGGGTCATATTATAGCTCTTTAATGATTAATTAGTTTTCAGTGCCCAAGCATCAACGGTATTTTTTCATTCACAGCTCGATTTGAACAGAAATTGATTTCACCGCTTATGATGAGTGTTATTACCGAAAATCTGGAGCTTCATAACTTTACTCATAACTAAGTAAGGGAGAATATTGTTTCGATTTGTTGGATTGAATTTTTTCTGGATAGAATCAGACAGACGGATAAGGGTTTATGAATGGATACATAATGTCTGTAGATAATATGCTTGTATATAAATATAATGTGGAGCAAGATTTAAGTTTCATCAGGTAGTTTTTTAATTATCTTGTGCCCACCAAGTTCTGTCAATAAGTGAAAACAATCAATCAATATGTGCCACTCCCTATAGTTAGATAGGCGACCAGAAAAATATTTGTTTCACGTTATATTATTCCATGATGAAAAGTAATTGACCCTTTAAAATTAGAGGTGTATCGAAAAAAAAAACATGGTAGAAATACATCTTTTTCATGTGTAATATTGTTTGAATTCATTAAAAAAGTATCCAATTACGAATTATTGAAGGTTCGATTACAATCAATTTTAAAAACAAAAGAGTTACACAGTAGCTGGGAAATGATTGTTTTAATCAACCAATACATGGCGTTAAAAAAGGTTGAATAATTTCATTGGGAAAATTGAACTCATAAATATAATAATTATACTTTTACGAATAATATACTACGAACAAAGTTACGTATATTAATGCCCTAAATTACCATAATAATTCAATATAGACGTCTGTCAACTAAAATTCCTTGAACCGTGGTGCATATACCTAACTTGGGATAAATTGAATTGTAAATTACCTTAGTTTGAATTTATCCCAACAACAATCTCTTGTCAACATTTTCTCTCAAAACAGAGCCCATTACTACACATCTAAATATATATTTATATATTTACAGTCAGGGTGGAGGGGGTCACCTAACGGCCAAAGTCAAGTCCGGCCTCGGTGCCCCTCCTGTGCTAATTGTAGAAGCCCCTATTCATCGCCGCCCTGTTCCTATTGTGCCACTTGCACTGCAGGATACGAAGGTATGTTCTCCTGAAACTAGCGTTACAGAGGGCATAGCACATGGGGTTGATGGTCGAGTTGATGTAGCAGAGGTAGTAGAAGAAATCCCAGACCATGGGAGGGATGTGGTCGCTCGAGGTGACCGGTTTCAGAAGAACCAGAATGTTGTACGGCGTCCAGGTAATGATAAACGTGAGCAGGATCGCAGAGAGAGTCTTGGCGGCTTTTTTATCGGCTTTCTTTTCTTGGGTTTTTTTCTTTTTCTTGCCTTGGTTTTTGGTGGCATTTGCAAGAAGAGTTTTACCGCCTAGAGGGAAAATAATGTGTATATTAGAAAATATAAACCTACTGCATGTGTTCAGATAAATTTGACCAGGTTATAGACGCTGAAATGGAACATTACAAATGATAACTGTTGTCTCTACTAAGTGAGCTAGATTCACATGGTCTGAAATTAAATGAGTGACTGGCGTTCTCCCTAAAATAGAGACAGTACTGCAATGAGGATAAAACTGGGTTAAAATAAATAGCAACTTGGTTAAAGTCTCCCCATCTACCCAAATATAATTCCCTACATACCCATTAACTTACCAGCCAACTGTTTGGGTATAATCTTGGCGTTGAGAGGTATCCGAATGTCGGGCATTGCCGAAGGACGCCTGAGTACGTTATTCCCAAGATGGCTCATCGCGTACTCAGGCGCTGGTTCGGTAGGCGGCTTATCAGGGATCATGCGAATAGTGGGAGGTTCGGACCCATCGTTAGGATCAGGCAGCCTGATCAAGATCGTATAAACGCTGTCGGTACTGCGCGAGGTTGTCGCCGGCAGTGACCGGGAATCTCGGCAGGGCAAACGGGTTGGAGTTAAAGTTGCGTATGGTTCCCTGAAAAAAATTGCCTGTTGAGGTGTTGGTTTTGGGCCGGATTAATTTCAGTGCAATTATTTTTATTGTTATGCTTTTCACCCTGAAATTTCTTAATAAAATTGACTGTAGGTTATTTATACTAATTATTTACTTGCTAAGCACTATAATAATACTCGTATATTGTTTATTTACACTAATGAAACATCCAATTATTTCTTTTTTACCATGCAGAAAAGGTACTATGTTGTGCTTTTTGTCTAAAGCCAGCTTCTCGTAGATCTCTACAGTATATTTCGCTTCCAGTTCCTGAATACCCAATGGTTTTTCAGTATCTAGATGGTTCTGGAGAACTATATACCTAGATGCTTTCTTAGACCTGCCTAGTCGACATTTCTAAATTATTATACTCAACCGACTTTTTTACTTTTGTTATTAGTGGAGAGGGTCTGTCAAAAAAAAAAGGCTCCATCCGCCTTGGACTCGAGAATTTTTTTGATTTTTTTTTTTCATAAAGTTAGACCCCCTCTTCATTTTGGTGGCATTTTCAAAAATTTAATCGAGGCCCTGGCGGAGAAATGTGCGTGCGAAGACATCGGCAATGGGTTTTTTGCACATAACTCGCTTAATTCAACTCTGAGCATAGTAAATATCCTGTCAAAAAATGAAGAACTCTCGAAGACGCGTAATTTGAACTTTGACTGGTCCAAATCGGTCAAACGGTTCTCGAGATATCGCATTTTCAATTTTAAGGCCCTTTCTTCAGGGTTCCGCCGCATTGCGAATACACCGCCGTCCGTGTTCGCGTGTTTTGCATGGAAAAAATCGACTTAGGGACTTAATTTTTTTTTTTATCGACAGACAGCAGTGTCCTCAATGATGCCTGAAATTTTGAAGTCGCTATCTCGATTAGAGGGGGAGGGGGAGGGGAAATCATAATTAAAATTCAAATTGCTATAACTTTCGCTAATATTGGGGCCTCGGGCCCAACCAATGGGAGATGACACTTTGGAATGCCTATACTTTAAATGGTATTTTTTTTTAGATTCCGCCAATATTGGCAAGATGCCCGCAGAAAAATCGATTTCCCTCCCCCCCTTTTTTTCTTAAAACTGTTTTTTTGCCATGAAAGAAGGGGGTGGGGATAAATTTTTTTTCGTCATCAGACGGGAATTTTTTTTATCTTTGTTTTGAGCCCCAGTAGACCTCGATCGGATCATTATTAAGGTCACAGGGTCACCAAACGCGTTTGGTCCTGTAGAATGGCAAGGATTAGGGTTAGCGGGTTCCGCTACCCGGAATTTTTTAGGGCTAAGTGTCCCCTTTCAAGATTTTTTTACCCCATGTCGCTATCTCAATTAGGGCCTGCACGGGGACGTGATATGTAAACCAATTAATCTAGCCGCGGAGCAGCGAGAGCCGGGGGCGGAGCAGCGAGAGCCGGGGGCGGAGCCTAGCGCTCCCTCTCCTTTCTCTCTTCTCTCACAGACACACACGAAAAAAAAATCAAAAAAAATTCTCGAGTCCAAGGCGGTTCGAAAGTTAGACCCTCTCTACTATATGAAGGGGGTCAAATGTAAACGAAGAGTTTGCTTCGCGGTGTTACTTGATACCTATATTTTTTAGTGTTCTTCTCTTTTTGACCATCGTCACAAGTTAATCCTGGCACTGTTTACCTACTATACGAGACGAACTTTTCCTTCTTCATCATCACGCATCAGCTTTCAGTATTCTTACGACGTCCTAGTGATCGAAGTTTGCAGAATCTCTCTGAATTCTGGGTCGCTTTAAGGTCAATTTACGACACGGACACGAGCCGTTAGATGTAAATTCACCTTTAATGAGGTATATTTGTTTCTGCTTAAAAATATCTAAAAAGATGCTTAGTTGCTTGATGAAAAAGATCTAAGATTACCCCAGCAAAATAATGAACATGGGTAACGTAGAGAGACAGCTAAAATAACATACTACAGGTGACTCATTCTAACCCCCCCCCCCCCCCTTCCGGGAGCCTATTTTGCGCTAAAATACGAGCTGCTTTTCTCATATTGAAGAAATGTAATTAAAAAAACTGGCTTTACGCTAATCCTTGTTAATTAAAAAAAAGCGATAACTTTATAATATACACTGCTTGGCTGAATACTGGGAATAGGATTCATTAAATGGACAGCGATAAAAAAAAATAGAACAAATGTAAAATGTAATAGAGAAGGCGATAGATATCCTAGACGAACTACCTGCTGACGACGTTGTATAACTTGTCAATTTTTAATTAATTTGTGATGACACGAATAATTGAATTTCCGTATCAACATGACAACATGCAGATTCGCCATCCTCTCTTAATGCGCATCATCCCGATACGGCCATCTTCCTCACATGCCTAACATATCACAGCCAACACGGTATAATGCAATAGAATACAAAGTATGCATAAACTAGGTACAAACTCACATTTTAGTCACATAATATTTTACACATAAATTAAAAGTTTATTAAATCGCACAAGTAGGTAGGTATTATAGTACATGAGCGGCGTGTGATTCGAACCCACGCAGAGCCCACACAACTGCAAGTCCCTTAATACACGATAATTTCATGGGTCGCTCGAATTTAACTTTCAGGACACTTTAAGCATATCAAATGAGACACACGACATCAAATATATTCAAATATAAATTTATGTAATCACTGCCCTTTGCGCCCACCCACAAATAACTCGAAAGCGAACTTACGCAGGGATTCTCCAGGCTTCATCCTACGCGAAGCTTGCACGTAATGAGTTACTCCCGAAGGTCCAACTAGTAAAAGAACCGTATTGTATAGTCTAGTGATTACGGAGTTAATTTTTTTACATATAACCGTATATTTTGCCTTATCTCTCAGTAAAGTAATGTTCCAGCAAGATGTTTTATGGGTACCTAAGTAAAAATATCCAAAATGTAACTCGCCTCATCAGTTCCAGAATAATTTCAGATTTTATTTAGGATTAGATCTTCACAATTGGTATAGCAAATTTGGGAGAACATCTTTAACACGATAAATTACCACTTTGTTGTTGGAGTGGAGGGCAGTAACTTTGAAATCTGAAATGTCACTTTTTTATTGCAGATTCGGATTTTAAGACTGGAAACACGTGGGAAATTGCTCCCCCCTAATTTTTATTAGAGATTCGGATTTTACGACCAAAAACACATAATATTTTTCTATAGCATTTTTTAGATTGATCATAGGTGGCGCTGTAATCAACAAAAATTACCTAATTTTTTCGGGGTGTAATTGAATACTGAAATTGAACTAAAAAAAATGAATTGAGAAAAAAAAATTAAAACGAGTTCTACGTATCTTTAGCTATAAAATAAGGATTCCAAACCACAATTTCTAATTTACCTCCCGCCATACCTCATGAGTGGAAGGGGGGATCAATTTCCTATGTGTTTTCACCCCTAAAATCCGATCCGCAATAAAAAAGTGGGTTCCTATCAAGGATTTCAAAGTTGAGGCCGCCTGTGGAGGTATAGGCTGGTCGGGTTTGGTATCATTGGATGTCCCCCTTCCTGACGAACAACGAACAGTTTTTATAACCCATTTTTTCAATGTTTTCAGATAAAATGAGCCTCTGTCTGTGTTTCGTACTGCGAAATTACTAGATTTAGCATTTTACCAAGCGCAGGCAGTTTTTAGGGCTCAAGTTATGATTACGTAGAGTGTCATGGTGTTGAAGTTGAGCTCTCCCTATACTAAGGCATCTTATTACATTGCCCGGGGTAGCATCCTCCATCATATGTCAACCGAGATGAGCGTAGTTCTTAACAGGCTCAATTAACTGATTTTTCAGATGCAGGTTAACGATCAATGAAAAGTAAAAAAAAAAGTTTTTGAGCTTTTCTTCAGACTCTGTGGAACGCAAGGGCTCGTCGGCGTATCTAATTCTACTAACACACTTACCATTAACTAATTTTGTTTATATCTGTATTTGTTCTAAGGCTTTTCTTTAAAGTTAATCTGATAGAGGTTGCCTAATAACAACCATAGGATACAGCCCTGACGGACTCTTATTTTGATCTCAATGTCGCCCCTGTGGTGTTCTTGCCCCCTCTTATCTTTTTTTATTATTTCTACATATCTGTGTTCTAGTCCAATCTGTTAAGAATATCAATGTTGAACTTTATCTAAAGGTTTTTCACAAATCCACAAAGCAAACAAGTGTTTGCCAATACATCACTTACTTCATCTTTACACTTTTTCAGCAAAACATGAAGAAAAATTATCTTATTCATCTTATGTACCACATCCCCTCCTTAACCCCAGTTTGTGTCATTAAATTCTTTTATAATTCTGGAGTGTATTATAGGTAGGTACGTGGAAATAAATTTTAAGCATTAAGACTCATTACGCTTTCTAGATCTTTCCTTTTTTTGGATTGAGATAAAATCTGAGCTAGTCATAGGGAAGGATGTAAGTTGAGGTAAGTTTTGAAGAGTTTCCCACCTAAAATGTGGAAAACTGTTTTCATAGCTCAGTTATAGTACCTACCTACCATAATACATAAACGTTCAGTGATCACGTTGATATTAAATTATCACTACCAGATCGAACATCCCGATGAAAATTTGATTATCCTCGGGCAATGAGATAAATTTAATGCGAAGTTTGACACTGCAAACCGACCTGATGCACATATTGCCTTTCACATGCAGATGGTATATACAATGAGGTCTACCTAATGACGTTCAGGGAGGTGCACCTGCTGACGGAGCTCTGCAGCGGCGTGTCGAGGGAGACGGGGGTGATGCAGCCTTGGCCTCCCTGCTCACTAGGGCTCTCCTCCTCTGTGTCGCTCTCCTCTCGGCCCGAGTGCCACCACGCCACGCACCACGCTCTCACCCGCTGGTACCAGCCTATGATACCAGGGCGTCGCTGAAAGAAAATAGAAAAGAATTATGTTGTTGTTTTACCTTTCAAAAGTTTTAAAATAGAAAGTGTTTGTTTATTGTTATTGATTCCTTCTTCAGCTAACACCGATACTAGATAATGAAAGATTGGTTATGCAAAGAAAGAAATGTAGCGAAGCATAAAATCTTGTCTGTGTTTCTTTGCATAAAAAAATATTTGCAGTAGCACTAGTAGCAGTAATTTTTGAATCATATCTTTAGGGTCGAGTTCTGATTAATACTCAATTAATTAATAATTTAGTTTACTAGATTTTAATCTAACTAATAATAGTCTAGATCTAGGTCTAACTATAATTCTTGAGTCCTAATAAAGAATTAGGGATAAAAATCGCTATGGGAAATTTTCATATCTCGGAAACATTACTCCTTACTATATATAGGTACCTGTTATTTCAATGTAAGATTCTGATAGGATAGCATACCAAATATTTAACATATTAGTAACAAGCTTATAAACACGACTTGAATTATAGGGACTGATGAAAAACAGAGACTGGACAGGGTTGGCCCCAGGACTATATTCCGGCTCGCCGGTTGGAATAGTTTATCGAATCATTTTCCGGTTATTTAGTCCGTCAATTTATCATAGGTAGGCTTGTTGACTATTATGATTGTCATTAAATGTGAATTTTTAAGTCGCAGATCCATAGTCTGGTTGTAGCCTGACCCGTCACGTGGTCATGATATTTGTACGGTGTACTGAAGTAAGCAAGATGCAGTGCGGTCTCATGTGGTGGTAAAGGTTGTCCTGAATTTGTGGAACTCCGGAGCCCATGAACTTATTAACGAAACGAATTCCCGTTATTTAAGTAATTGAAGACCAGTGAAGAAGAATTAGTTCTTCTTGGAGAACAAGAATTTATATTTATATATACATAGAACTTTTGAATTCTATGGATGGGAAAATTGGCGAGGTTCTTCCCTGGATTAACTGCCTTAGCGACCGACCAAAAAGATTTTGAATCGTTGAAGTAGGAGAGAAGCTTGTTCCTAATTCTTAGCTTGTAAGCTTCCTTGGTTTGGTCTATTATTTCTTTGCATCGTTTCGAGCACGGATGATAAGCCAAGCAAAGATAGATGGATGGGATTGATAATGACCTCAAATAAAAATAATTTACAGGAGAAGAATCTCAGGACCCTCATTGTGGAGAAGTACCTAATTATAGAAACGTGACCACACATGAAAGTGGTGAAAAATCGAAGTGAAAGAAGAAGAATCCTGTTTGTTTTACAACATTAGAGATTTATTGAGAATTTTCAGCGTATAAAAAGTTTCAGTTGATGTAGGTATAATACATTACTTTTAGCCCGTTGAAAATGGAGATTCCTCAACTATAGAAGCAGCACACATGCCCTTTAATTGCATTGAATTGCATACGTATAATTTATCGTGTTGGAGTTTAATACGACCCCAGCAATGCGGCTTTTCGAGGATTTATTTTCAGCATTGACGATTTTCTGAGGGAAAATGTTTCACCAAATTCATTTCGATGTTAAATGAAACAGGTTACTTTTAATCCTAGAGCTCATGTACTGTTAAAAGGTTCGTTCGACCAAATTGAATAAAATGTGGATAATAATACCATCTGGAAAATCTTACGTAATAAATGACACTTCGCATGCTGCTCTTAACCCGTGTAGTGAATTGCCCTTCAGGAACTCTCTTAGCTGGTTGTATCCATAGCTACTATTTTTTGTAACTTTAGAGGCTACTCCTCATTATTTGTCTATAAAAACAAAAATAATATCTTTATAGTATTTTCAAAGTTGGAGTTCTAAAGACATTTGAAATTGTAATAATTATTAATACAACTCTTCAGCAAAATAATTATTTTTTACAGTTAATTGGAAAGACTTTGAAAGCTAGAAGTTTGTGAAACAATTAGGTATTATGATGCACCTGTACGAAAAAATGTTAGTTTTTTTAATAATTTCCATTTTAATAAAGTCTCTCAGACAAATTATTAAATTATATTTTCAATAACATCATAGTTTCAATCCAAGAAATTGTAATTTTGTTTCGAAAGATGAAAACAGGATATTAAATAGTTTTAATCCTCATCACAATCTCGTTTCCTCAACAGTTAGAGACCTGTGTGTGATAAACAAAAGCTCTCACTTCTCTCTCCCGCTTCTAACTCTGATTTATTTTCCAATTACTCTCCCTTTATGCAATATTATTTGATTAAATTTTTTACACATCCCTGAAGCTGAAGGACTCATTCATAGCCTCGATCCTCATTCCTGACTGAAACCTTGCACGACCAGCGATAAAATTAACGAATTCTTTTCCAGAACGAGATTTAATCGAGAATGTAAAGGTTCCATGTAGTATGTAGGTTGCAGTGTCACTCTTCAACATTCTCTCTCAGGTTAGGGTGGCAGGAAAAGGGTAGCATTGCGTGGGACTCTATATCCACTCCTACACATTTCCTCAGTTATAAAGTACAAAGTGGATTCATGGGCGTAGTTGGGATGATCTTTCAGATTACCAAACTCTGAATTATACAACAGCAAACTTAAGTGGCCGCAAAATCGACCCATTACAAGTCTTGAACCTTTTAGGTATCTCCGTACCTAGAGCAAAATGGAATAAAAAAATTCCTTTCTGTTTTACGGCATTAAAATGTGGGGCTTTAAACTTTACCGAGCTCTCAGTCTCTCAGCGATTTAACTCTCTCAATTTAGCCTGAACTTTATAATTTACAAACATTTTTTAGAAATTTTAATTGGTCTTGTTATCAGGTAGGTACGTATAAGGTATTGTTGTTTTTTTTATAAACTAGACTCTGTTCATGTAATTTAACAATTAATTGTTCAAAATTCCTCCTCGAATAGTTCGTTAGAATTAAATAGAATGCAAATATGAATCGTCAGATAAAAAAACTGATAAAGCTGGTCAATAACTGAAATGAAAATGTGGTTTACTCTTTACTTTGTCTTTTTTGTTAAATTAAGTTTTCATTTGCTCACAAGATAGATAAAGATCTACAGATAAAGTTGTTATGAGGACTATAGAGTCAAGCTATTACTCTTAAACTTTGCATTGAACGGTAAAGAGTCGACTAATGGAAAGAGCTGATTTTCACTCTCCATAGCCTTGATTGCTTCCGCTTAAGCCAACCTAACTTTCCACTTAAGCATTGCGCAGACCACCCAGGTTCACAACAGCTGATTGCAGGCCCTTTGTTCGAATTAATTCCGAGAGACGTTTCTCTGGTCAACTTTCGTCCGGAGATTGAATAGGAGGATATTTTACCTCCCGTTCTCCCTTAGGTAGGGAATTCCGGTTATGCTGCCATTACCCGTTAATGTAGCTGCGGTGTACATTTTTCCATTTTTCCTCCATATAGTTAAATTTTAAACATATTAGAAGTAAGGATACAAGATTCAATAATTTTGTTACCAGATACAATTCATGAAAAATTTCAATCATTTTTTATTATGATCGTGAGTATTATAAATGTTTTTTTTAAATAATTTTATCCAATTATTGTATTTTAAAGTTTTAATAACTTTTTTTTAATTCATGTTTTCAACCCTTACTTCGTAGAATCTCTGCATACTTATTGATTATGAATAAAACACTATAATGTTTTATAAAATTCTACTGTATATTAAAACACTTAATAGAAAACAATCACACTCGAACAGCAAACAACAAAATTGAATTACTTCATCATTGTGATCATTATTTTAAATTAAATTTTCTTGAATCTCTAGAGATCCACAGACATTTACATAATCAACAATACACAGTAATAAATGAACAGCTAGACACATATCGTTCTCCACTGCTTGATTTTCTTCTTGATATCAACAACTAAGAAGATTCTGAAGAAATTACATTATGATCTAGTTAGTTCTGTTAAAAATTCATTTAAATCTAGTTACTTGTTTTATGATCACTTAGGTAATACTGTTGCTATGTTACTGTATCAATAATTTTATTTACGTCTGAAGATGCTACATGAAAAGTAGCGAAACACGTGTAACGTTTCTATCATCCATCAATATACAGTAGAATTTTATAAAACATTAGTGTTTTATTCATAATCAATAAACTTTTTTTTATTTGAAAAAGTTCAGTTTAGTATTATAATCTTTAAGGTAACTCAGCTTTAATTAGCCTTTCTAGTTAATAAAGTAAAACTCGAGGAAATAATTGAATTTTGTTTTTCTCTTAGTAACGAGTATAAGTAATAAGAAAATGCAGTGACCTTTAAAAGCGTAAAAAATGTTCACACTCCGCCTCTTCGAACTGATTTTAATGACCCTAACTCCAGCAACATTTTTTAATTGGCGTTAGATCTCATTGGAAAGTTATTTCAGTTTTATATTCTGCGTTGTAAATTTTCTTACGTAATCTTATTACAAGTGTAACGTTAAAATAGCCAATTAAATTAAGACATTTTTTTGGATTTGATTGATTAAATCAATAGTACTTTTACCATAAAAACGAGCCTCAAAACAACTTAAATTTTATAACAGATACCTTAGTTAGCAATTACAAAAAGATTTGGTATAATCGTATTTAACAAACCAAGTTTCACTAGCGAGTAGTTTTTTCTTAAGTTTTGCAGCTTCATTCTTCATTTTTATGATAATTTGTGGTAAAATAATTCCATTGTCGCAATGGGTAAGACAGTTAATCCATTTAAGTGAGAGGGTATACACCGTGGGCAAATTTAGAGTAATTTCTCATAGGGGCCGTTGTATTACATATTTATAGGGAGAGCAGTGTTTTACAGCTGCTCCAGTGGAGATATATTATGGCCATTTGCTCTTTATATCAGTGAGTGGGCGGCGTTAAGGGATGATAGAGACAATGTTTAGATAACGCACTCACGATGATTGAGAACAAAATTCACTCGCATATCTAGAAAAAGTCACTTTTAATAATTTTATATTCAATGAACTTTAGATGAAGAAAATCGAAGGTATAATAATATACAGGATGTTTCACTGATACAATTCGGTCTATTACAGTGAAGAAAAAAAAACTAATACTACTTCCATAAATGAGAATACAAATGAGCATTGTTCTTACCTACGCGCAAATGTTTCAGAAGACCACGTCTTTTCTTAAAAAAGTTATATGTATACAGTAGTGTATGGAATAAAATTTATAATTCAGAGAAAATTTTTGAGAAAAAAATCTCGGACGCGTCAACTTTAATTTTTTGTTTGGCATCTTTTCAGCCTGAATTTGAGTTTGCTTTAGACTTATGGATTTTAATCACTGTAAATTGAATCCTTGTCAATTCCTGTAAATTTAAACATACAGTACAGTTTTGTATGTAAGTAGGTACTATAAGAGAGAAACAAAAATTAAATATTTCTCTTTGTTTTCAACACACATATAAAAACTATCAAACAATAAATTCGAAACAATCGTATAACACCTAAATGTTTAACTAACGATTTTCTTTTGCACTGCATATGAAGAGGGGTGTGAATATACGTGCAGATAATCGGTTTAGGATCATCGTTTTTATCACTGTTCCTTTTCCATTGTCTTCGAACGTAGGGGGGCAGATTTCCTGCTGAGAACACTTGGCCGAGCATATCGATTTCTCACATGCATTCACTAAGGCAGATCAGCTCCTATTTTCCTGAAAGGTATCCCAATCGAAGTCAGTGTCTCAAGAATCAGACAATTCAGCCTGAGATGACCCATCCAAAGTCTTGTTTATTGGAATTCCCAGACCCTGAAAGTATTTCAGTCCGGACATTTACTTCTAGGATCTGTTTTCTTTTGAAATCAGGCTCGTTTATTAACTTCCAAGCTGCAATGGTAATACTCATAGAGTGATATATAGAAAAAAGAAATGGCTAATGGAAACCTTGGAAAATAAGAATTTGAATCTTGGGTATATTATATCGTCAACTCCATTCGTAGCTGTTTTTTTCTTTTGGTCTTTCCATTTTAATGGAAAACGGCAAGAATAAAGCGAGCAGTTAATCATGTTACTGGGGTCGTAAAACGGAAGCATTGTTTGTGTTATTGGATCTGTCATCAACCTCAGCTAGCATATTTCTGGACCAGAAAAGTAATAGGTATACAGTCTGATTCAAAAAGTGTGTTATTATATTCAAGAGCCATAAAAAATTAACGACGTCCTAAAAATTGTATGAAAAACAACCATTTACGACGAAGAAAATTTAAAAACTATTGAAATTTGTATGAAAACAGATTACATTTTCCTCTGTATTGATCAAACAGGTTGCCATTAGAATTATAATTAGAAATATCTCAAATTAGAAATATTATTACAATTCGGATCTTTACGTTCCAAAATGGTTCGAATTTATATAAACAGCGAGTTTTACCTCTCTATATTATTAAAGCCAAAGCAATTATTATATTGTAGATGTTATGTTATTGAAAATTTTAATGCCTAAATCTTAAAAAAAATCTTTAAATATACAGGGTGTCCCAGCTTATTCGAAGCGGTCTCTATAGGCCAAATGATGGACTTTTTCAAAAAACTTTTTGAAAATTCAAGTACAGAATCACAATGGCCATGATTTAAAATTATTTTGGAGTATACAGAGTGTCCCATATGACAGCGGCAAATCAAAGTGATGTTTTTTTAAATGGAATGCTCCCATGTTATTGCATTTTTAGATTGTCTGAGAAGAGAAAATAAGATTGGTTTTTACAGTTGGTGATTCAATTCAGAAGTTTTTGAGTTATAAACAAGTGAAAATCGTCATTTTTCAAGTTCAAGGCCCTGTACAACGAAAACGGCTAAAGATAGAGAAAAACGGCTGACATGTCCCTATTTTAACTTTTTATGTACTATCCTATGGTATAGATGAAATGTTTATACAGGTTGATAAAAAATTTGAAAAATTCTGAGATTTCTTCACGTGTCGCCAATTTAAAAAAATCAAAGAAAGTACAAATATTTCTATACCATAGGATAGTACATAAAAAGTTAAAATAGGGACATGTAAGCCGTTTTTCTCTATCTTGAACCGTTTTCGTTGTACTTGAACTTGGAATAGTGATGTGGATTGGGTATTTACCCAACGGGTAGGTAAATATAAATTGGGTATTTACCCGGGTATTTACCCGAAGGATATTTACCTACCCGAATAAATACCCAAAGTAATACTGCCTAAGTGCGCAACAGGTCCTAGTGCCACTAGCAGTTGAACTAAAAAACGAAAAAAAAAAGAACAGAACCGATTCTGTTCTGACTCTGAATTGACATATCAGAAGTGCAGAACACCTGTCAACTTTGATCGTCTACTTATATAATAGTCATATACTTATTGCTTTTGACAATTTACAGGAACATATTATAGACCTAAAGTAGCAAAGACATGATTTGAAATTTCACAAAAAACGCACAATCTTATTTGGTACCTAAACCTAATCATACTTGTTATATGACTGATATACATGCTTGACCAAAATGATATATTTACCCACTTTTGGGTAAATACCCGGGTAAATACCCTGGGTATTTACCCAATTCTTACCCCAAAAAATAAATACCCGGGTATTTTACATCACTAAACTTGGAAAATGACGATTTTCACTTGTTTATAACTCAAAAACTTCTGAATTTAAACACCAACTGTAAAAGCCAATCTTATTTTCTCTTCTCAGACAATCTAAAAATGCAATAACATAGGAGCATTCCATTTAAAAAAACATAACTTTGATATGTCACTCTCATATGGGACACTCTGTATACTCCACAATAATTTTAAATTATGGAAATTGTGATTCTGTACTTGAATTTTCAAAAAATTTTTTGAAAAAGTCCATCGTTTGGCCTACAGAGACCGCTTCGAATAAGCTGGGACACCCTGTATAGCGCTTGTTCCTAAATTTTAAAGAAACTAGAGGCTTTCAGGTTTTGTAATAATCTTGTGGTTTTCTTTAGATCATTATATTTTTGATAGAGAACAATATGTATCTTATAATGGTTACAAGCTCATCGCGACATGCTTCCACATCCGGTGTTCCTCAGGGATCTAACCTTAGCCCTCTGCTTTTTCTCATTTTTATCAACGATCTCCAGAATATCATGTTTGCGGACGATGTTAAAATTTTCCGTGCTTTGGGGTCGCTTGAGGTTGCGGAAATACTCCAGGAAGATCTGGAGAATTTACACAGCTGATACAAAGTAGCAACAATTTATCACTTATGCTTGTTGGTGTATATTTGAACAGTGAAATTATTTTTCACATAACACATAGAGGTTATTTCAAACTCTCGTCTCAAAATGTTTGGATTTGCGTTGAAAAACAAAATTCAGCGGAGATTTTTGAAAGGAGTGTGGCTGAGGAGATTTGGTAAGTATCCCAATAAGCAGTTCCCTCATCTGACATTGTTACAGACTTTCAACTTTAAATCGCTACAAGAGAGACATAATAGCTGCTGCTTGATATTTCTATTCAAATTAATGTATGATCGGGTCCATTCGACTTGGTTGATTGGTGGGCTCAAATTTTGCATTCCTCGCACTGGTATTCGCTCTCCACAGGCGTTCATTTTACCGACTACCAGGACGAATCTTCTGATCAGGTCGCCCATTTTCAGAATGTGTTCACTGTTCAATGATATCTGCAATGATTGCGACATTCTCCCCATGTCCATGAGCGCTTTCAACCAAATGTTAGATTCATAGCTGGAGGGGGTTAAAGTGTATGTAATATGTGGGTGAGACTAATTCATGTGTTATTTTTTTTTTCGTGTTTTATTTCAAGGCAGAGTATTGTTACGTTTGTTAATTCAATTAACTATAGTGTTACTCTAGTGTTATAAGATGTGTAGTAGTAGTAGTGTCACAGATGTAATGCATAAGTAATACTTTTTCTTCAAATTTCATTTTGTCCTGATGATGGATTTTTCAATCTGTTTGGTAATAAAGGGTATCATTATTATTATTATTATTATTATTATTAACTAAAAAAAAATGCTTTAAGTGCAAATTACCTGAACTATTACAGTTTAAGAACCCAGCTGCATTGTTTTTAACAACTCTTGGACAATAATAGACTCCTGAATGGTTATCAACGATTCTTTTGAAGTTGGAAAATAAAAATTATCTTTATTTCTAACTCCACACTAACTGGCATTTTGAAAAAGTGAACATAGTGAGGAAAATCAGAAGAATCAGTCCATGAGAGGCAATTTCAAGGTTGTTGACACTTTCCACCCTCGCCAACTTCTATGTCAGTAGCAATAACGTTATGAGATCAATCGGGGTAAAGTAGGTAGTCAACATCGAATATCAATATAAGATACTTCAAATACACTCATAAAAGTAAACCTAAATGCTAAATTATGAAGACCTGTAAATATGAAGAGTGCAATCTTAAGGTATGCTTCCACCAAAGGAACATTGAGGAACTTTTATGTTTCTGTTTCCTTTTTTCGAAAATGTTCTACAAATTTTCTGAATGTTCCACTCGGTTTCTGTTCCAGTTTCAGATTGTTCCTTCTTGTCGCCGGTTTCCATTTCGAGCGGTAAACTTCAAAGGAAAATCAGCAAGACGAAACTTGTGGCTACATAAAAGTTCCTCAATGTTCCTTTGGTGGAAACATACCTTTAAGTTTTCGATATTAAGTATTCTTTTAGCTTAATTAAATCATTTTTCTCTTAGTTCAGTAATGATCACTGATGATGTCATGATCTGCTCTTTGTTGAATTTGAAATCACGTACAATCAGAAATATGAGGCTAATTCAAAAGCTGGAAACGGTTGTATTATTTTTTTAAATCATTTACAAAGAAAGCCTACAATATTATTTTTGTTTTCAAATAATTAAGTGCAAAAAATTACTGTTTTTTCTTTTTTTTTGCATGGATAATATAAAACAAATACTGTTCTAGGCAAGAATGTGATCAAGTTACTGCGACCTAAAAGATCTAGGTATTGTATCGCCTCTACTGTGCTTCGCCTGGTGTGGAGTCCCTTTAGTGAAGCACCCTCTCCAAGTCCGTTTCCTTGAGAAACTTCAGGATTTTGAGAGGATCAAGGTCGTGTAAATTCCCTGCCTTTAGCTGGTGGTGGCCCAGAACATTACTTCTTTTGAGTTCTATCGCATCGCAGTTGAGCAGCAGGTGACGTGGTGTCTCGTCTCCTTTCCCGCAGAATCTGCAGACGCCATTTTCTTCTATGTCTAACATCCTCAGGTGTTCCTTGAGCTTGCAATGTCCCGTTAGGAATCCCGTCAGTGTTCTGAGACGTTCCTTGCAGGTCGAAGATACTCTTCAACCTCTCTCGGTTAAAATTCCCGAGAAGTTCTTTGGCTTGTCTCAACCCCGAGAGTATCCTCCAATGGGTTTCTCTCAATTTTCTTCTTCCTTTTGGAGTTCTGCCTTGAAGAAAGTATCTTCGAAGCCACAGAATGGTTCTGGTCCTATGAAGGGTGTCGATGCTTCTTTTCTTGCCAATGAGTGGGCATTCTTCTTACGTTCGAGGTGGTCTCGAGCACAAGGATTGTTTAGATTGCCGACTGTCTTGACGGGTGACAAGCCCCGCTCGGTCAGCAGTCTGTTTTGCGGTGATGTCCCGCGATTTCTTGGTTTTTTTGTTTCTTACCATGGTTGATCCCACGAGTAGCTAGGGAAGGGTGTTCCACCTATGCAGAGCCCCGCATGCAAAGGTGAGGGGATTGATACAGTGGGGTGCCCCCTGGTGCCCCAAGGTTGAATCCAGTAGGGCTGGTCTTCTATCCAGTCACGCATCCCATCAGCCTGGATCCCCGCCTTAGGATTTAGGTTTTTTAGTGAGGTTGTCTCCTCTTGGTTCCGGCGATTAAGCCCAGACCCCCGCATCTCTCTGTGCGCGGAACGTGACCACGACAACAGATGATACGGTATATCAGATAGTCCACAGTCGGACATTTCTGGCGCCGTTTCCTCTAGTGCAGACCCTTAGTCACGACACGACAACTAGGTTAGAGGAGGTGGTCCGCGGCAGGGCTTTGAGCTACCAGTCTAGAATTTTACCTCCGACGAGCTCTATCACCGCTGCTCCTTACTCACTTACGCTCATTGTAAGGCCTTCCCCCTATCCGCTACCTGGGGAAGCGCCCGATGGGTACTCAACCGCACGGGAAATTATTAACTATAAATCCTATAAAAAAACAGAAGAATAGTTTATAATGAAGAATTGAAAATAAGCTGAAAATTCATAACAAAGTTTGTTGAGTTCTTATTTAAGTAGGTAGTAATGGAAAAATCCACTTTTTCATTTTATACGATTTTTACTTTATTTTAAACTGATAAGAAGACTCTTAAGACTCTTATAATTGATTAACTTCAAAACAAGTCCTCCCTTGTCCGCAGAGCAGACTGTACCATTTCGTCTTTGCTTGAATTAACTATTAGAGTTCACTTTGGATTCTGTGTGGTTTTAATATACAGGGTGCCCAGAAATAGCATGAATGTATCTAGAAAAGGAGTTAATTTTGTATAAAAAGAAGACTTTTTCTTATAAACTTTTACGCCCAGACGTACCGTTTTTTTGATGTCTGGGGTGTTAAAATTTGTTTTTGCCAAATCTCGAGTACCGCAAGAGATACCTACAATGTTCTTGACACAACAGATTTGAAAGTTAACCGTTCCCGAAGGAAAACTTTCGATGAAAAGCTCACTTTGAATGTATCAAAACATGTAAAAATAAATAAATAAATATCTTATGGCTGTGGTAAAGCCCAAGTGTCAGAAGTTTTCAAGTAGCCTCAAGGGCCTCTGACGTAACTTAACGACTGCTGTGAAGCAGCCGGGACCCCCTTTTTAACGTACCTCCCGGAGCACGATCGGTCACGGAACTTTTTTATTTACCACTATCAAGTTTGGTCACCCATCTAAGTACTAAAACATGTAACCAAAATTAAGGGCACAAATCTTCGCTCAATATTAAAATCTCCGCCAATGGCACATGAAAAAAGAATAATTGGTAATAAAAGGTAGATAATATCAATCATATGACATGTACATACAAAAGATGAGTTCTGCACCTCAAACGGTTCCCAGATATCTTTCAAAAACTGGAAAAAAAAATTTTGTATCTCAAAAACGGTACGTCTGGGCTAATAAGTTTATAAAAAAAGGTCTTATTTTTTATGTAGAACTACCTCCTTTTCTAGGTAAACAGTTAACCTCGTAAAACAGTTGTCGAATTGATAGAGTTTTTTTTTTTTTTTGAGAATATTTTATGGAGAATACAATAGGGGTTGACATGGGTTGAAGAAAAATGTTAAGAATCTTCCGCGCAATACAACTATGAAACTGGTAATTATTGTTAAAAAATTAGTTTCACTATACAGGGTATTTCAAAACAAATGAAAGGTGTGATTATTTGACTCGTTCTGTGAAAAAAGATTAAAATGGCTTAAAATTTTCGGAAAAAATTTTTTTTTTTTTGTTTTTTGACGATTTCTCAGGAACTATTTCAGATATAAAAATGAATTTTTGTACACGTTTTTTTTATTATTTACGTTTTGAGCTCTAATTAAATTTATTTCATATGGTAGTGGCAGAGATTTTGGGGTTGCTTGAAATTTTTTCCCATAATTTCTACGACACTGGGAAAATTGGGATTGTGAAAGCACATTTTAAACTGTTAATGTTTTCTATCTAAAAAAGTGCTCTTGGTCAAAATTTTGTTTTCGAATTTATGGCGAAAATTAACATATTAAAAATTAATTAACAATAATTAACAATAATTTAAAATCATATGTTTTAGGAAATTCGCTGCAACACACTACAAACTTAATAAGTAATACCGTTTATTTTTTTATGTTGTAAATAATAAGAAAACATGAATCTTGGTGTAGATGATGTTAAAAGGCTCGCCAGCAATACCTTTTTTTGCGATAATTTTTTTGCAACGAGTTTAATACCAATATCATTTTTGTAGGTATAAAAAATGAAGCGATCTTTCAAGTAATGTATCACATGACCTCAGCATCTTCTCATCTCTTCATTTAAAAAAAATAATAATGGCGGCCATATCGTGAAATTGTATGGCAAAATTTTTTTTTTGTCACAAGATGTGCAAGGTTGTCAGATTTAACCCGTAAAATTTTTAGAGGGATATGCTGCTATGCTGGGCCGTTCTGCCAAAACAGTCTTTGTTCCATACTTCGCAGCTACCCTGTATATTCCAAAAAATATACGAAAAAATTCAATAAAAGAAAATTCAATAGAACTTTTCTGCAAAGTAAAATGGGAGGTAGAGTAGAAGACCTTATCTGGAATACCAAACATGACGTTTACTTAAGTTTTAGTTTGGCTTAGCTTTGCTTTACCACCACATAATGTATATCCATTAAGTCGTCAATTAGTTCGTCAGAAAATCAATAATTATAAACACATATTATGTACACAAATACATAGTGTAAAGGTATAATATAGCAACTACCAAGAACATGATTCGCTTCCTCGGGCTACATTTTCATAAAATTCCCGTATGTTATACCGTGTGTCCCCGGATAGGTGAAACGACTCTTATAAAAGACAAAAATTTTTTGATTTCAATTTTTATGTTTTGGGGTTCAGCCCTGCTTGGCTAAAGAGTAATTTTTAACAAAATATTAGTTTTGAAAAATGAAGCATGCATGCCTTGGAAATTTCCAAGAAACCGGTTTTTCGGTTGAGTAAAGTGCCTTTTATGTGGCAAATACGACAAAATGTTATTTGAAAAAGTTGTTCAGAATCAACATTTAGGTCCCTATACCAAATTTCAAAATCATAGGCCAACTTTTATTTTTTCCATTTATTTTTATGTTTTATTCCACAAATCAAAGAATTTCATTTTGTAACAAAGACTGCCATGGAAAAACCAAATTGTACCCATAGCAATAGGAATCTGTCAATATAAGTCTTTGTTACAAATGAAATTCTTTGATTTGTGGAATAAACATAAAAAAAATGTAAAAGATCAAAATTGGCCTATGATTTTGAAATTTGGTATAGGGACCTAAATGTTGATTCTGAACAACTTTTTCAAATAACATTTTGTCGTATTTGCCACACAAAAGGCACTTTACTCAACCGAAAAACAGGTTTCTTGGAAATTTCCAAGGCATGCTTGATTTTTCAAAACTAAAATTTGGTTAGAAATTACTCTTTAGCCAAGCAGGGCTGAACCCCAAAACATGAAAATTGAAATCAAAAAATTTTTGTCTTTTATAAGAGTCGTTTCACTTATCCGGGGACACACGGTATATAAAATAAATATATCCCTTCAATATAAAAAATAAATGTTTATCTACGAGTGATTTAAAAAAATTACTTATTTACATGTTAATTCATAAAATGTGCGATTATCATGATGAGTGGATAAAGTAAAAACGAGTGCAATAAATTGCCTCGTGGGGTAGTGTCTATCAGAGAGGGTTGTGGAAACTGACAGTGCAACTCTCAAATAGGGTACATCGAATAAATTAGTTCCTACTCGTATATCTGATACCATAACCATGCACATCTTCTCGGAGAACTATATCTAATTATTGTTTGCTTTTGTATTTTTGTAATGAACAGTCTTTCGACGTCCATGCTTGTCCCCAAAATACCATGCCGTATCTACATCGACTTAAATAATTCTGAGTAGGTATGCTGATTTTGGTTCTTCTATTGTAACATTCGATTCCAAATTTCTAAGTGTATAACAACATGTCACACTGAGCTTCGGGGTTATAAGTCTTATGTGCTCAAACCAGGTAAGATTTCTATCGTCCTATAAACTGAGAAATTTAGCACTGATAACTTCAGGATGTAGACACGTTTTCATCATCAGAAAAAAGATCCATAAGCCAGTGTCTTCTATGCTTCCTGGTATAATCATTAATAAGTATTATTGAAAAAGTAGCAGATATGCATTATAACTATGAGGTTCCCTGCTCTACCAGTTTCAAGTCCGACTCAACACAATATCAACTACTGTTCTATACTGTTTTTAGCGTCGGTGAGGTTTTTTTTTACAAAAATGCAATATTTTCTCCACAGAAACAGCCTTGAGTGACCTGGGACACCCTGTAAATATGATATAGCTATAAGAGCAAGTTTAAATTCCTTCAAATGATGTTGCACTCGACCTCAATTCCCTCTAATGATCGGCGAAGGAAAAGGGCGGCTGGTCGAACCAAGAGAACGAAGTTTCAAGACTAATTTACCGCCTTTATTGGAGGACTTTGCCCCTTCTTACAGCACTGTCGCAGAGTGTTTCATCAGGTTTTCAATCGGAAAAGAATTTTGTTAAAATACACCTCGGTGTGTTGGTCACGAAAATTTGACACCAGGACTAGATAGAGCTGAAACGATGTTACTATATAGTTCTTTTTAAACCAGAAAAATTACATTTTAGATAGAAATTTAAAATTAACGAGATAATTTTTGTTATGTACATACTTCGAAAGGGTGTTATTTCAGCACTACTGGAATGACAAGAGCACTAAGGTATGTGTTTATATTTTAGATATAGGTACTCTTCTTAAGTTTGTGAGCATTGCAAAAAAATTCCAAAGGTTCCAGAACATTAAGACCGTCGGCCAATCTAGAGGCGATGCTGATATAGAAACATAAACACCAACCAACCAACCAAGTCATACCAGGTTCCTAGAAAAGTAAGCGGGAGCACGGCACTACAAATTGGTGAATCACCTACTTGTTTTTGGAATTCTATAAATATGTTAATTCACCGTAATAATGATGCATAGTTCCAGAATTTGGCTCTAGACAAATTCTATCCTTTCTATGATCTACTGAAGACTGTATAGAATATAAAAAGCGATTTCTTTGGAAAGCGAGTCAATTTTGAGTAAATGAAGCTGCGTACAAGATAAATACTGAACATTATTTCTTGTGTTAATAGATTTTAAAAACAAACAATTAACTTAGTCTGAAAATACTTTATTGACGAACTTTTTAACGATAATACTTTGCAATATGTAGATGTGTGGATCATTATACTACTAAACATTTTGATTTGAATAGTACGATCTTGTCCTGGATAGGATTTTATTCAGAACAGTAGCATTTAGACTGGATGCCACCATTAAATGTAAATTAATCTTAGTCCAGTTAAATTAGATGAAAATTGTAATCAATTATGCAATCAAAGCGGGCAAAACGGAATTTTGTGTCGGTGTTGGGTGGTCGATGATGAGACTAAATCCAAAAAAGCGACCTCCTACCCCTTGTGGAGAAGCCGCCATATTGGTTTTAAGGGATAATTTTTTTTGCATTTTTCGACGTTAATTAATTTTTGAAATAACGAAATAATATAAGCAAAAATAGTTGGTTAACTACACGCAATTAATGGAGGAAAATTCTCTACAAAGGAGCCGCCCAAATCTTTATTGAAATTGGCTCCCGGTTTAATTTGTTGTAACTTTGGGGATCGTTATTATTCGATGAGTAGATCAGAAGTTCCCGTGGGCACAATCGCTACTGAAGATAGATTTTCTTCTCATGACACAGTCGTTTGCATTCATGCATATTTTTTATACAGAGTGTTGATTTTCAAAGCGGGCCATAGGGGATTAACATTGCGAAAGTGGTTTTTGAGGATTCCTGCTCGCCGTTTAAACTGACAGAAATGGTTTTGGTATCAAAATGAAGCTAAAACTATTGCGCATAACGCTTGACATCAGAAATTAATTTAATTTCACGTTGTTTTCCAAAATTCCTCAGTAAAACTTCAAGTAATTGTTAATGTTTAATCACAAAATAGCATGCCTTGCCTAAACAATAATGACGTTTCTAGGTTTTGACAATCCCATAATAAAACTTTATAAGTCAGTAGGTAATAATAAAGTCTGATTCTATTTAACCCTCCTGTAACTGGCTACACTATAGTAGGTTTTCACCATAAAGACTCTTTCTTGGTTTGTATAACCCATTTTTAAATAGAACCAGACTTTATTATTACCTACTGACTTATAAAGTTTTATTATTGGATTGTCGAAACATAGAAACGTCATTGTTGTTTAGGCAAGGCATGCTATTTTGTGATTAAACATTAACAGTTGCTTGAATTTTTACTGAAGAATTTTAGAAAACAACGTGAAATTAAATTAATTTCTGATGTAAAGCGTCATGCGCAATAATTTTAGCTTCATTTTGATACCAAAACCATTTCTGGCAGTTTAAACGGCGAGCAGGAATCCTCAAAAACGACTTTCGCAATGCTAATCCCCTATGGCCCGCTTTGAAAATCAACACCCTGTATATTGGCCATCCTACTTGTATTTGAGATAAATATTAGTTGGATCATTATTGTTAAGATTGTAAAGCTTCTTCTGCTGCTGTAGTTACATCTCAAGTCTGTTGAGCCATTTTCGAGAAAAATAGAAAAAAGTTTTAATTTTGTGTTGTGATTTTCGTGATTGCATTGACTTTACAATTGAAATTTGCAACAAACAAAAACGTCAAAAATTAAAAATATCAAATTTTAAAGTCACAGCCAAGACTATTACAAAAATGGTAACAGAAATTAAAAACATTTTCTCGAAATATGCTCGTAAGTTATTACACTTTTTTTCGATAAAAAGTTAATTAACGTCGTAATTCATCATCTAAAACCAAAATGGAGGCTTTTTCACAAGGAGTAGGAGATCGCATTTTAGTGTATTTTTTAATAAAAAAATACACTATTGAGGACGACATCACTTTTCGAAAATCACCCAAACTCATCAAATGTCCACCGATCATGACCCCCAGATCACGAAAAAGTGGTTTTCCAAAATTCACCTGCCCACGATATATATATATTTATATATATATTTATATATTTCTCCAAAAACGCGAAATTTCGATTTTCAAAACGCTCCTGTAGCTTTATCTTTAAAGATTAGTGAACGAAATTTTGGATCCTTTCAAAACGTTGGAATGATGTTAGATTTTCGTTGAAAAAATTTCCAAAAGTCGAGTCACTTCTACAGGGTGTCCCTTCAAAATTCCCGCAAGCCGGTTCTTGTGGTATCATTTCAGGTCGCAGTTTTCAATCTAGGAGGCTGAAATTTTTGTGGGAGTAAGATATCCACAAGGAGTGGTCTGGTATTGCACTTGAGCAAAATCGGCCAAGCCGTTTCAAAATGGCAGCCATTTGAATTTTTTGAAAATTTGCTATTTTTTGAGCCCCTGTATGAGCAAGATGGCAATAAAACTTTGAAATAAAATTAACAAGATTGGAAGAAAACTATTTGAAATTTGAATTAAAGCAATAAAATTGGCATTATTTATATTAATAAGCCAGTGGCGTGGGTAGGAAAAGGGTAAAAATGTCTAAATTTCTATAACCGTTTATGAGTTCATTTTTAAAGAAATTGAACTGAAATTTTCACAGTAGGTAAGTACACTAATATCCTTTAACCCTTAAAAGTTTCAAGAAGTAAATAAGAAAAATGACGGAGATATAAATATTTTTTTTCATATGATGTTTATTTCTTTAAAATTTTAAAACCGCTGCTGTAGCATCATATTTAAGGATTAGTGAACGAAATTTTTTACCATTGTGAAACTTCGAAATGACATTTGATTTTCGTAAAAAAATTTTCCTAAAGCTGCGTTACTTCTACAGGGTGTCCCTCCAAATTAAAAACAAAAACCGTCTATGAGGCACGGTTTCTGATCGCAGTTTTCAATCTAGGGGGCTGAAATTTTTTTATGAGATAGCCGCAAGGAGCGTCTGGTTCTGTATTTGAGTAAAATCGAGCCGTTTCAAAATGGCGGCCTTTTCAATTTTAGAAAAAATTGCCAAAATTTGAACCCCTATACCTACCTACCTATAAGCAAGTTAGAAAAACAAATTAACACGATTGGAAGAAAATTATTTTAAATTTGAGTTAATGCAGTAAAATTTGCATATTTTTCATTAATAAGCCAGTGGCGTGGGTAGGAAAAGGGTAAAAATGGCTAAATTTCTATAACCGTTTATTAGCCTTTTTTGAAGGAGTTGAGCTGAAGTTTTTCCAGTAGACAGTTTTAACATGATGTTTATTCCTCTAAAATTTCAAATTTTCGGTTTTCAAAATTCCCCTTTCACTTTTTGCGAATTTATTAAAGGCAGTGTAAAGAATAGTATTTTTTAAGTAAAGTTAGCCAGTGGCGGACACAGGAAAAGGAAAAAAAATTAAATTTGCCAATTTTTTTTTATTTTGTTAAATTTAAAAATCCATTCTAAGGGACGTTTTCAAACTAAATGAAATGAAATTTTCTCAGTAAACCACTACGCTAATATGACCTGACTATGGAAAATTTCAGAAATCCCATTTAAAAAGCGGTGAAAATATTCATAATTGAATCGCATAAAAATACACTATTTCTGCGATTGATGCGCAAGAAGGTTTTTTTTGGATTTAAACTCACCATCGACCAACCAACGCCCTCGCAAAATTCCGTTTTTCATACTTTGATTCCGTAATCAAATCCTAATTATTATACAAATAAATAGGAGTTTTTTTATTGAAAATATTTTCGAGAGCCTGCTTGATGCTGATATTGATAATGTGGAAGTAGTAGTGGTTCTCTAAAAGGCTTTGATCTCTTGATTTCTATAGAGAGTAGAGAAATTGATGAAATGTCTGAAAGCAAGTTTCAAGTTCTTGTATTTCCTGAAAGTTGTATTAATAAGATGTCCTGTGTATATTCACAGCCATGTAGAGCACAGCGAGGTATATCATTGAGAGATAATGAAAGAGTTTAGCATCCACGTGAATAACTCTTTGCAGGAAAAATGCTGCAAGATGAAATGTGTCTGTTAATATCTTATTATTACTATTCGTACCAGCAGGGTTTGATGTAGGTAGGTATGTACATTTATTATCATAATGGGCATTCCATTTCATTAAAAAATTAATAAATAACACAGTTATACATCCCTCAACAGTGCCTACAAGTTGATTTTAAAAAATTGTAAATAAATAATTATAAGAATGAATGCAAATACTACTTCATTGGAAATTATTATTGCTTCAACCTACCGAATTATATTTTGCTTAGCTTAATGCAGAAAAATTAAATTATCTGGATGTGATTTATTTACATTTTATTTGATGTGGAATTGATGGCGAACATTCCGCGAAAATAATGAAATAAAATGTAAATATTATCGATTTTCAGTTATTACTGTAATGAATAATTCCAATCTGAAACTGAGCACCTTCAGTTATGAATTTAGAGTTATCGGCAGTCGAATCAAATATACATAACAGCGCATTATAAACCTGGAGAGATTACGAAGCGAAGCAGGTGAAAGAATATTACCTCCCTTATTGAATTTCCTATTAGGTTTTCCAATAGGGGGAAACGATCGTTTTACCGGAAACTAAGTTCTGGAGTCTTAGTGGATGTCGTCTCACTGGCAATGAGGAAATTGTTTTTCCTCTTTCTTTTTAACATTAACCAACATATTCCCATCCGAGAAACAACAGTTAGTACTTAAATATTATACGAATAAAACGGATAAGGCTTAAAATGTGTAGTAAAAGAAAGGGAGACGTGGATTTTAATATGATACTTGCACAAAACCAACCACACGGGTTTAGATTTTAGATAGATTTTAAGATATAAAATAATAATTATTAGAATCGTGATCCTGGTCATAAGCAGGTATACGTATTTTACGAACCTACATAATGAATTCCCCTGATTTACCCTTTATACATTATTTCGAAAAAATAGCAGCTTGAGAACAGAAAAACTGATTTAAAAAAACTCAGCGCGATCGAAAATGTAACGAATCTAAAAAGGTAAGGTCAGTTATGGGGTATATGGGCCCAAGGAGTATTGTATTATATTGTATTTTATTGTATTGTATTGTATTGTATTGTATAGTATTGTCTTGTATTGTATTGATTGGGGATGTATCTACACTACGACCTAGAAGATCTTTTGTAGCTTCCCTTCTAGTGAATCACTATTCGATTACAGTACTCCATCCAGTTCCAGTTCTCGGAGGAGATTTACGATTTTCGACTATTCTAAAGATGATAAGTCTTTTTCAGCTAGTTGGTAAAGACCTAGACAGTGGAATCTTCTTTATTGTACTTCATGGCACTCGACCAGGATATGTATTCGCTTTTCATCCCCCTCAATGCAGAACCTACAGGTTTGGTCAAATTGTTTAAAACTGAAAAATTTTTAGGTAACATTTTTTTTCAACAAAGGGGTTGTTTTTTGCGGGACTCGGCACCCTTCAGCACTGATATTTGTGGTTTCATGCTCTACTAAAAGCTTCTTAGGAAATTCCTTAGAACCCTTGTTTTCTGAACTTCTAGTGTATTTTTTACTTCTGTACTATGATTTAAATACCTATTAAAATTTACTTATTTAACACTTAAGATAACATTTAATTTAATTTAATTTACGTTTAGGTAACTTATTTCAAGTTTGGATTTTTTGCCAACTTTTCTTTGAATCTCACAATATTTGGCTCCCGATAAATTAGAGTTTTTAAATTAACTCGAAACTCTAAAATATTCAAGCCTGATGACCTGCCAAGCTCTATGCTATCCAACCAGCAAGCCCACGGAAATTGAATATCTAAATAAGCTCCAGCTAGTTCGTTGAAATACGGAGGAATCCCCTCGAAAATATACGAGGATACGAGACTTCATATCTATTAAGATACCTACTACTTCATCCAGTAATTCGGGTAATGTTTCCTGGAAGATATGCAAGTAGAAATTATCTTATCATCAGTAATTATGCTTCTTCTACTTCCAGTGGGAATTCTGTTCAATTCAGTCATTATTCTTTACTTGTTCCGTTATTAATTTTTGATATTATATTATAATAATACCTTATCGGTGAAGACACTAAATTAAATGAAAATTAAGTCACATTCGTACATTTTCTAAACTGACAACCCAGTGCAAATTTTTAAACTACTTATTTGAGATCGAAACTAGAACTTCCGCATCCGGCATTCAGTCTTGCCTCACTATTTTTTGGATTTGATCACCACCACAGACGTCGAGATGTCCGTTGTTTGATTCAAGGTGACATAATTCGTGGAATATTCCAGCGTACAGGCGAGTTTTCTGGAGGTACGTTCCCTTGACAGTCTGCGCATAGGAAATATAGATATCATTCCAGCTCGAGCGGAGCATATGTCTATGAATTATATGTAGGAATGCACAAGAGAATAAGAGACACGGCAGATGTGATGCAATATCTTTCCATATTGCATGGAAAATAAACTCGCAAAATGTTGAAAAAATGTAGCAAGAAACTGTTTTCAAGTAACAGTGATTTTAGTTTCTAGAAGAGAGCAGACAACTTAATTGTACTATTATGCCGCATGTCTGAATCTGCGCTATAGTTTGTTCCATGGATCTTTGCATGGTGTAAGAATTCAATTCTACAAACGGAAATGCATTTCACTATTTTAATGTTAACGCGCAGATGCTTACGAAACGTCAACTCATATTTACTGACGTTCAGAATAAGATAGTGAGTGAAACGAAGACAGAAAACATGAACTTCAGCAAAGCTTGCTATTAAAGGTTCCTTGACTTGCTACCGCCTGCGCACTTGTAGGCGTCCGAAAATTTTACTTTTTGCAACTGATGACGTACTTTGCTTATTGGCAACTTACTCTTACTTTTTCTGACATTTACAAGTTATGTGGTCTTAACATACACTACTACCTTGCTCTATTTATATTGCATATAGTTAAAAGGAAGTAGTTATGAAATTCCAGAAAATGACAGTTCGCATAGTTATTCGGTTTTGCATCCAGATAAAAGTGAAAAACCAGGTTCTAACCGGGATCGTAACGTGGAAGTCCTGCATGCAACCAAGCCGACTACATAAGCATATATTGTTAAAGTTGTTCTCGTATGCTACATGATATTCTCACAAAAATGTTGGGTAAGCCTCGGTCATGAATTCGTTTGGAATCTTCGAGTTTGCATTGTGTCTGCCGTACAACGACCTCAGTGGCGATCTTCCCTACAGTACTCTACAGAATAGTTTTACTGCCATGGTGTAAAAATAACTATTGCGTTCAGAAATCGAATAACTGCGTTAACATCGCACTTCGCTCTAGCGTCAACTAGGAGCACCATCCGTTTGGAATACAAGAATCCGTTTGGAGTATAGGCCCTCACAGCAAAGACATTTGTCTTAACTTACCGAATCCAATTTTTACAGCAGACAGGTATTGATTTTGTTATATTTAGGTCCATAATTTTAATTTAATTATACAGTTGTCAAAACATTCACGCACAATAATATAAAAAGGTAGATTCTCACATTATCGACTTTTTTATAAAATAGGTAAATAAAATCAATCTGTCTGTCGAAAATTTGCAATATATCGCTTGACAGCTTCTCTGAAATCCTGGACAGCCACCGCAACACCAGAATACTTATGGAGTACATCCAAAATCAGTTTTATTTCCACTGCGAAAGTGAATTTCAACTATAAAAGTTTCGACTCTCTCGTAAACGCCAGTTTTGGATTCGATTAATCTTAACAATTACTAAACTTCTATAATTATTTTCTTTTAATAGATACTGATCAGCGTCATAATATCTAAAATAGCCGTTACTCAAGATACCCGTGCGCGAGGAACACTGTTTCCGAGCATTTGACAGGATTTAGAGTTAGAGATGAAATACCGATGATTTGAGAATAATAACTGTCAGTAAAATTACAGTTACTTTCGAATAACTTATAAACGAATAACAGTCACAGTTAGTAACAGTGACAACGTATTTCAAGAAAGTCGAATACTTCAAGATCTGGAATATTCGAGGTATCGAAATTAAGTTCCGACTCTCCGCACAATTTCCACGGTCATCTGAGAAAGTGGTAAGTACTTTTTGAACAAACCCGATATAAGTCATCGAATTGTTTCATAAGATACGTATAGGTATTTGTTTTGCTGGGACAGGAAAATAGTAGATTGACATAATCTTTCTAAAGCACAGCTCTAAATTTTAAAAAGTTAACAAGTAATAAAATAAATAAAACTTACCGGTCGATGTTTCCGCCTTGGATGATCGTAATGGTGCATATACACCGAGTCGTTGTCTGCCCCAGTCGAAGATTCAGATCTGGGCCGCCTCCATTCTTCGATATCCACTGTTGAGCAGGCGTTGTTCGCCTCGTCACTGCACACGAATACACTGCGTCAACAACAATTTTTATGACTTTTGGAAATAATGTTTTGCCCAAATTTTTCTATCTAAAACAACTATTAAGTACTAGATTATTTAAAGTAACTAATTTCTTATAGTTATTTACGGTGCAAGGCCGATACAGAGAAAACAACAGCCGTGATTGAAGTTTGCCAAGCTGTTATTTTCGGTATCGGCCGCGTTGGTACATAAGCATTCTTGAAAAAAAATTTAGATTATGACGATTATTATTACTATTAAAATAAAGGAAATGACGCCCTGGTCCAGCTAAACGCTCGCGCTGATATTGTATAGCTACGATTTGCATGTATGCCTAAAATGACATGTGATTTCTTTAACTGCCTAGGACGTTATGTAACGGACCGCCACCGTTAAAGGTGATTTATCATTTCATTTTTTGGATTGAGAGTCAACAGTACAACAGTTTAATCTCTTTAAAGATAATATGAAAGAAGAAATGAACACGCGAAAAAAACAGTTCGTTCGGGTAGTCTTCGGAAGATATAAGATTATATTATCGAAACTCTTTTTTATATCTCATTATTCATCGAGCGAAAGTGAATATACCCTGTACATTATGAATATAATTTTAAAACGTACTTCTGCCGGGTCTCTATCCACTCCAAAAATAAAAAGATCCTAAAATCCAGAGACATGGCCATAATCTTCCGTTTCGTATACCGTGGCCCACCCTGTATAATATAATTAATAGTACTATGATGACTGAAGAAATAACACGCTAAGGCCGTGGCTGACCTCTTCTCGCGTCCATTCTTGATGGGGTATTTCGTTATTCCAGTTTGCTTGCGTTTTGAGGTTCTGCAACCTTTTTCGTTTATGTAATGCCGTCACTCGGTTCTCAGAGACCGCTGAATCTTACACAGGATTCTGCGCAACTTTTGACACACCATAAGGATTTTTATGGCGCTATTTTTTTGGTTTATTGATTTTTTTTGATCTTGATTAAAAACAAGAACAAATATACAGGGGTGATAACTATGATGAGATCGAAAACATTTTCAAACTTCATCAATTACAACTACATGAAAAGATATTTCGCATCTTTTTTAAATAAGCTGTAATGCTTTTTCGAAAATTCAATTTTTCTCTAAAAAAAAAACAGGAAAGCAAAATATTTTAAGATTAAAAAATGTACATGGAAACCCCCATATTGCGCCTGCAGTTGAAGAACCCTGTATGTTAAAACTGACAATTTTATAAATAATTTCCTTTTTTTTTTAATTTATTTTTGTAGTTATGTTTTAAAACTAAAGCCCTAACTTTTTCCTAAAAGGTCCAAATTATTCCAGAGGGTCATAAATCACACCCAGATTGCTAAATCTCTCCCGATGTCGAATATTTACTTGCTGCTAGTTCCAAATTTCAAGCTGTTTACGTGTCTGATTGATTAGTCTTCTTCGAGAGAATCCATCGTCGTTTACCGAAGGTTGGAGGTTGGAGGTGATCAAACCATGAGAACTTCATTGACCATAACACTAAACAGTTTCATTCAAACCACACCCTCGAGCTAAGATATTTTTCTTCTTATGCTTAGCTGTCCTCAGATTTCTATCATCTCATTACACAGTTTCTCATTAGGTAGGTACATAATATCTCAAAGCAGTAATCAAATTTTTTGATTGTTAATTGTATTAATCTGTTCTATATCTGCTATTCTTAGGATTCTTGTACCAGAAAGTCGTAAATTTATTTAGATGCATTTGTTTCAGTGTCCAAGTCTCAAGTCATAAAGAAGAGTTGAGAACTCATCGCAAGGGAGCATTATTATTCGGCGTAGTATTAAACTTATATCGTGACACCGTAGAAACTTCTTGAGTCTAACAAACGATGAACGTGCTACTTCAATACGTGCTTTTATTTCTTTTGTTTGATCCAGGATTGTTGTTTTTCACGTACTCAAGTATAAGAACTAGTTGGCAACTTTCGCTTTCTGAGTTTGATTCCCATATTAACCGGAGGTAATTTTGATAACAATACTGCCAATTTCCTTACTTTTAAGAGTCCTGTGAACTTGCTTTGTTGGTCCTTATCACCCTAGGAAGCCAATTATTACTTTCACTTCCTAAGCAAGAAAGTTTACATTTCCTGTCTAAGCAAGATGACAATTATTATTAAAAAAATACTAAGAAAGCTGAAACTTTATTCATCAATTATTAATGTCGACATAATCATTTTATTCTTGCATACCTAATAGGCTAAAGGCGCGATCACGAACGGGAACGTGCCAAGATGAGACCGAACGAATGCCTCGTTTGAATGGGTTTTTGATTGCAAACGATATGTGCCGAGGCAGCGAACAAAGCACCGATCTATCTGTGTGGATAATACTTATTATAAAATAACGGGCACTGTCAGTGATCTGTCAAAATGGTGATCATCGATACGATAGTAGCAAATACATTAGATGATATATTATCTAGTATATTATATTATATAATATAATTATTATATTATATTATATAATATCTAGTATATTATCTAGTATATTATCTATATATATTATCTAGTGTATTTGATAGTAGCCATTGCAACGTTTTTGACGGATGTTTCTTAGGGTAAAAACATAGTAGAACGACGAGGCTAGAGGCACAGCGACGAGGTAAGCGACGATATTAGCGACGAGACAGGAGACATGCACATAGGAGACAGAATTTGCGATTTACTACTTTGACTTTCCAAACTCAATTCAGTATGAACAATGTTCTCCGACAGTGGAGATGAAATTTTATTCGATAATTCCGCGCTTCGTGGGCTTATTATTATTGCAATGGGAAGTTTGGACAAAACTTATTCTGTACATCCTATTAATAAATTACGCAAACGGTTTGGACAGTACCATACATTATTTTCTGAGCTCAAGCAGCACCCAGGCCGATTTTTTGAATATTTGAGAATGGAAATTGCCAAAACTTAAAAAGAATGCAGCTATTAGAACCGTCCAGTATCAACGCGATAATAAATCCAATTTTTATCTCGACGCGCATCGCCTCGCTTGTCTCGTCGCTTACTACTGCGTTAATCTCTTCACTATGTTTGGCTTCATTACCATACACGATGAAATAAAAGCCGTGTCGCTTACCTCGTCGCTGTGCCTCTAGCCTCGTCGTTCTACTATGTTTTTACCCTTAATACGTGACAGAAGCGGCGAGGCGAGGCAAACATAAAAAAAGCGGTAAAGGTATGCCGTCCACATAATTATATTCACGTTTTTCTTTGAAGAACCGAGTTCCATCGGATGATATTCGAACAGTTAACCTTCCAAACAAAAACGTTATGTTTCAGAAAGGTAGATAATTTTGTCTGCATTAATGTTGTAAGAAATGGGCTAGGCAAAAAAAGCTTTCTTTCTGAAAAATAGACCAAAAACTGAAAAAGTCACAAAATTTGGGTAAAAAAAAGTTTCGGGTTAAATTTTCGCCAACAAACTCAAAATTTGGCTAACTCTGTCTTAAATTTATAAACTCAATTTTCTCTTAGTTTTACTGGGTTGTGTGACCGTTCATCCACTGACAAAACCTATACAACTACACTGATCGTGAGCGACCAAACACGAGATTGTCACTTTGATTAGTCGTAGTCTCCACGGTGGACGAGTAAGATGAATTTGCCCATCGTCGACCGAGAAAACCCGTAAAAGGCCACCAGTTGCTCACAAGTGATTGAGCATTTTACAGAACTGTGATTTAGATATCTACCGATCGTCTGTTATTTGATTGAGAAACTATCGATAGATTGATGGTTGATGGTGAGAGGGCCATTGTGACACCTCCACTACGATCGAAGATCTATTGTGGCGTACATCTAGTCGTGCCGCAATTATCGGTAACTGGAATAGCAGTTCGATAAATATCGCCCATCGCTACGTTTCATTACAATAATTCACGTTTGCGCGTCCGCCGTGGCGACTATGAGCAGTCAAAGTGACAGTCGTACATGATTAACCTGGTTGGTCTCCACGGTAGATTTGCTTACGATAATATTTTAATAAATTTTGACATTTTGATATTTCATATTATAAGTACTTATTGTTTTATAAAATATCAAATTAATTAATTAATTTTTTTTTTATTATTAACCACCATTTTCTTTTTCACATTTGTTATAAATGTATCTAGGGAAAATGAACACATCTAGTCACTCGCGATCACGACCAGTTGCCTTGCAGTAAGGCCCTTTGATGGACGAAGAGCATTATTGTGACGAAATCTAGTGATGGGTGATATTATCGATCTGTGATTTCTGTCACCGATATTTTCTCAGTCAAGTCATAAGTAGATATCGGTAAAACTGGTGCTCATTAGGTGCAATAAATATTACACATCACTCATTGCTCGGTCGTGAGCGACTGGTTGTCTCGTATATGTTTTCTCGTTGGACGAAGGGCCTATAAGTATCGTCTTAAGTCTTATCCTTCTAATATGATGAGAACCACAATTTTTAACTTTAGATCGTAGTCTCCGTAATTTCTCGTCTTCTGGCACAATATGAACTTTAATTTCTGACTAGATAATACAAACTTTGACAATTAACTCTTATCTATATTTTAACAAGATTAAATGGCTGAAGCACTTAAATTTGCTCGTCTACACCAGGAGCAGACTTTATGAATCTCATTTCAGGGCTTGAAGAACATTAGATATAGTTAAGCTAATCTTCATTTCTTGTGGTGATTTATAAGTTTCATTTCGGTGAAAAATTCTATCTCACTATGTTGTAAAAGGTTTTAAGAAACAGTTTCCAGATGGCGACGCTACTTCTTGGAAATATCTATTATGTGATTTCCATAAACCAATCTGAGAAACAAATTCAATACTTGGGTGCAAAATAAAAATCTCCAGTCCCGAATCCTTTGCTGAGATGAATGGGGCACATATTTTCAGGGAAGACTGAGGAAAGAAAGATTAATTGAGATGGAGAAAATATACGGTTCGGCGAGAGTGATAAATTAACTGGTGATAAGAAGCAATGTGTTAAGGGTAGTTTACTTATCTTAGCTTCTGATAATAAAAGTGATTCTACAAAGATAATGGCTAATTTAACAATCCATTACTTATTTTTGTTAGCATTATAAGCGTCATTTGATTATCCATTTATCCAATCGGGAAGCGGAGTGTAATATTTTCATAAAATTTTACTCAGTTTTCTCACAAATCGCTTATTATATTATAATGTATTCTCATCGATGACTTCATTTTTCCATTATAGAGGTGTATGTAACCACCATATAAATCGGAAAGAACGACTTCGCAAAAATTGAAAAAATATGGTAAATGGTAACAACTTGTTTATCTGCAATATGATATTTTTTAAACACAAATCTTTTTTATCATACAGGGTGATCTATTAATGACACGGAGCGAGTATATCTTGAGAACTATCGCTTCTAGACGCTCAAAAACAAAACAAAAATTACACATAAATAGTGTGCAGAAGAATGGCGGGAATGCACAGGGTTGCAATCCATCCATTGTACGCTGGATGTACACCATGCTAGTGAGACCCATTATCACATACGTCGTCTGCTACCGAGGAATGAGAACATGCACAACAGCAGCGTTAGAACTAACGCTAGATCTCACACCACTGTCCTTAGTGATTGAGAGAAGTACCGCAGAGGCTCAATTCAGAATGTCAAGAATGGGAATGAGGGGTGGAATACGGACCAATAGGAATCAACCCCTGAACGTCTGTAAGAACCTCCTGATGATGCTAAAAGACAAAACTGTTAAGAAATTCAGCTTCAAGAAAAACTCCTCATGGAAAAAATGAAAAACCAATCATGGAACTGTCTACGACCGAGGAATGGAGCAGCACATCCATACACACTCTCACAGAAGGTACAATAAAATGGTACATAGACGGTTCTAAGGCCACCGAGGGAACTGGGGCAGGTATATGGGCCAGGCACCAACTACTAAAAACCGATGGGAATACCTCCAAGCATACTCCAATAAGCCGAACTACATGCAATAGAAGTATGCGCCCAAATAAACCTCGACAGAAACTATAAAAACAGAGAAACAGTAATACTGGCAGTAATCATAAAGACGCTGAGCTCTTCTATCAACTAAAATGACAAGGAACTGTCTACAAAAACTAGGCAAAACAAACTAGGCAAAGGGAACAAAATTTACCTCAAATGGCTACCAGGTCACACTGAGATTAAGAGAAACGAACGCGCTCACTCATTGGCGAAAAAAGGAGCAGCAGCTGCCTTTATAGGACCAAAGCCAGTGGTCTTCAAAGCCGAACTCCAAAAGAAAGAAGGCAAACTGAGAGAAGTCTATTGGAAAATACCTCTCAGGATTGCAACGATCCCAGGAGCTCCTGGGGAACTTTAACCGAGAAAACTCAAGAAAACTCTTGAGTGTCAACAATGGAAGTCTCAGAATGCTAACGGGATTCCCAGCAGGTCACTGCAAGCTCAATCAACACATGAGGAAATTTGGCATAGAATAAGATGATGTTTGCAGATTCTGCAGGGAAGAAAACGAGACGCCTTGTCACCTATTATTGAACTGCGGAGAGCTAGAACAAGGTGATGTTCTGGGACAACACCAGCTTAACGGAGGGGCTCTACCCAGCCTCGATCCCCTTCCAATCCTGAAATTCCTAAGAGAAATGGGAATGGAGAGGCTGCTGCAATGAAGAGAATACACACCAGACAAACAGAGTAGAGGGGGCACAATAAAAGGTCGCAGCGCATCAGACACCCTCACTATCAATATTCAATATCAACTGTTTTGGTTCTCCATATTATACTTAAAATAGAACACCTTATAATAACCTTAATAATTCCTTAAAATTCACCTTAATAATAAAAAAATCCCTTTGATATAGGTACTTAAGAAGACATCAAAGTTCAGCCAAGTTCAATTCCTCTTTGAAAACTATTTTCAGCTTAAATATTAATTGTTCTATTTTCATTAAAATGTCATTCACCTATATCAACTCCTCACATTTCCCGCTATATCCAAAGTTTCTCCGATAAGAGTAATCTTCAAGATAATTTTATCAAAGCGTAAAGAGTGATATTGAGTCAATAGAAACGGTAAAGCGGAAATGTCTGAGAGGGGAGGTTTTCTTTATTATTTTTATTGGTACCTTTTAAGCAGTCGTGTTTTTATTATCTTTTCATTAATTATTTTATTTCATCATTTATCTGTTAGAACCGCTAAAACCGCTAAGGATTATGCTAAACCGCATTTTCTCGATGCCGGAAAACAAAGGCAATATTGATTGTTTGAACACCGATTAATCCTTCATTGCCTATGCCCAATTTCTAGCAGCATCTGCAAGATTATGGAGCTACGTTTTAGTTAATAAGATGAGATACTTCCTTGATGTTAAATTATCGTACTTTGGAAACCAAATTAAAATAGATAGGTGAGATTTTGAAACTTCTGAAAGTGTAGTTTTGCAGACGCCAGGGAAATCCGGTAACATAATAATTACTAAACATTAATTAACATCATAATTAATAATGGAAATAGTTAGTATAATCACTAATTAGCCTACGCAGTTATGTTTTCCTAGTTTATTACACAGCGGCGAGTCGAAGTTTAAATTCTTGATGATGAAGAGAGTATCTGTGCAATGTGGGCGCTATGAAGCAATTGGAAATTTAATATTCAAATTTCCCGAGTATCTAAGATGAATGAGGGCACGAAATCCAATAGTTGTACCAATTAGCCGCACAAATTTCATATTTACGCAACGAAATCAGTTCAAGTTAAAACCAGACTCTTCTAAAAGTTTTCTTCTCGATTAAGTCGAGAATTGTGGGGAATTTTAAACTTATGAATCTTGATTAATAAATTCACTTTCAATGAGTTTACAACGTGAGAAGATTTACTGAAAATCTTGTAAAGGTGACAGGATTTTTAGATATTTATTTAACACTTCGATGGGCACACAACAAATTTCGACTTTCAGTCAAGGAACACCGGGATCTGGTGAGCTTAAAAATAATTTTCATTGTTTGATTTGAATCATCATTTCATGATATTTTTTTTGCAATTCTTTTATTTTATGTCTTTTAACTAATGCAGATTCGAAATTAACATCTTTATTTAGGATAAATAATGTAATCGTTCCATTCCTGAATAAGGTATAGAATTTCATTAAGCTTCAATTCACAAAACAAACATAACAATTCAAAGACCTTAAAGAGCAAGAAATATAATATAATCATTAGATCGAAGGTTAACGCGTTAAAACATTTTTTTACGTGTTAGAGAAAAGTTTAATGTAGGAAAGTAATTTCATGAAGTAGAGCTTCGTTCTTTCTCGAGCTCTTCAAGTCCTGAGACAAAATAATAATAAAAAACTTCTACAGATTTTATTCGGACTCATGTTCCTTTTTATCTTCAAGACTGGACAAGACGTTTTAACGTCATGTACTCAAGAGAGCAGTTTTCAGTGGGACTCAATAAGATTATTCAGCACAATGCCGACCTTTAAAAAAAGTATTCAAACAAGAGCGCTACTTTGAAAACATTTGTGTGATTAGGATTACGTAAGATAAAGAACAGCGTAGAGAATGAAAAAAAACGTAAACTTGCATTAACTATCAAATTTGCAGCATATGTTGGAACGCCACAAAGAGAAACAATTAAATCAATAGTTGAAATTCTGTAGTTTCTATACCCATTTACCCGTTCCTGTTTGTTCCGGGATGAACCCCTTGGCTAAGTCGGGAGTTTCACAATTGGCCCTCAGTTAATGTGTACAAACTGCTCGGTCCTTGCCAAGCGCTACCACGCTCTTATAGAATTAATTTCCATATAAATCACGACGGCGATTCAGTAGGCTCAGTGGGTCCACTGACCGCTACTATATTGCATGAGGGTGGATTTTATTTCCCTTGTTAAGAGGAAAAGTGGGAAAAATGGCACTTTTTCCAACAAATTTACAAATACCCCCTATTAGAGTGAATAACTATCATTTTAAGTAACTTAAGACCGGAGGAATTAGTGGTAGATTAAATCGCTGTTTATCAAACGATCTAGCCTTTCAAGAATGTTTCGGAACAAAAATCAGTAACGCGGTGCAATTACAATAACTTTTTAGCGTGAAGACACGAGTTGCCAGTCAAATCACGGCGTGTTTTATGACTTTGATGTACATGTACTGCAGGTGAATCCCTATGACGCTCTAGAAGCGATGCATGAGCGGAGAGAACGAGATAGCACAGCCCTTGGAATACTATTCCAAAGTGATGCGGTTCTATACATGGAAGGTATGAACTAGAGTCCAGAGAACTATTTCGGTTCGACGAGTATTTCTGCCTTGCCTTGTTCTAGATAGGATCAAACCGGTGAGAGGGTGCACGTCTTTGGAACCATCATATAAAAATACGTTAAAACAGACTTTTTTTCTTGCGAGGGCCGTCTGATGTAAAACAGGCTTAGATTCAAGACTAGCCAAATTTTTAGTCAAATCCGGGTTCCCGATCAAGTGAATGACTCTTGAAATATACCAACCCTTACCTCAGTAGTTTTAATTTTTTTTTTTTTTTTGAGAACGGGTTACTGAATTTAAATCCACAAACAGAAAATTAAAAGAAAGTGTACCTATGAGACTTGTACGCCACTGGACAAAATTGTTTGTAGAGGCTGGCCAATAATAAGGCCAACGAAGAAAATAGAAAAGGTGATGCAGTCCCCGGCAAAGTGAATGTATCAAAAAGCACAGGAATCAGGGAAACTACAGGCATATTTGACATAATCTGCATCGACCCAGGTTAGCGCCGTAATAGTTGATGCTGAAACCAGGAAATGACGGTTGGTGGCAAGACACTTTCAGAAAAATAGGTAAATAGTAGATAATAGGAATAATCTGGAGGTTTATTAGGCAAGGGGAGAGATAAATTATTTAAGGTCAATTAGTCAGCTTGGTAGGAACAGTTATCAGTCCACACACACACAAATCCACATGCAAAACACATCTATTAGGGTCAGTTCTTTGCCTTAACTATCTATTACTAACTGTGTATTCGCTTCCATTAATATTCAACACCTAGAAGGTACTCGCAGATTTTACAACAGCGAGAAAAGCCCTGACTACGCTATATGTATACATGAAATTTCCCATACTTACCATCGTCAATAGGAAGATGCCGATCCACCGCTATGAAGAAAACGGATCCTGCAAGGCTGCGTACGGACTGCCATGGATAAGGCTTATAAATTCATGAAACACCAAGGAGTGACCAAATTTACTTTTGCCATAATGACTTGTCAAGTGACAAATCCGTAATAATATTAGTACTATGGCGAATAACCTTGAAAAAAGGACCACCGAACATCGGGAAAGGACTAGCATAGCCACAACCAAGTTTAACAGGGAGTTTTAAGATTGTATCGAACCACTACCACTAGATTAAAATTGCAACACCAAAGGCAACATAATCGTAATGGAGCTCCATCAAAACATAACCTAATGGAAAAACCCTGGCCCGGAGCTCTGTTCTTCCGGCAAGTCGACAGGGGAGTGATGTTTTTTCGAGGACTGAGTATTCCTTTCTTGAGAGAAGTCACAATTACCGTTTGGTAAGTGACTGAGCACGGTGTAAGGTTTTGCTTTGATTTTTCTCATCACCAACCTTTAAGTCTACGAACAAAAGAACGGTTTTGCACAAAATGGGGGAGACTGAAATATATCAACCCCTACCCCAGACAGATTTTTTTTATTACGTATCTGGAAAAACCACATGGATATTTGACACCATCTGCATCGACCCATAGGTAAGCCCCGTTACACTCTTTCCTGGAAGCAGTCAAGTAATCTCAGCGTATGTTTGGGAGCTGAGCCCCAAACAGGTGAGCAGTACTCCAAGGATGGTCGGATTGGAGCCAAGTATAAGAAAAGAAGTTTACAGGCTTACGCCAAGCAAAAGTAGATAGTTTATACTTTTTTGAAGTTCATGTCTTACTTCACAATTACTTTAAAAAACCTATTTCTTTGTGAAGTATTGATTATTGAATGTAAATATAATATATGTATATTCAAAAGCTGTGACATATGCACGATTTTTTTATATTAAACCAGCTGGATGTTGTCGTAATATTCTGCTTTCTAAAGCTTTAAAACCTAAAAAATGTTGATTCAGTGTTGATCCAATCAAATTCTTTCCACTGTAAAATTCGCAATTTAAAATTGTTGCATAACGTGAATACTTTCTCGCGATAATAACCAGATGACCCACAAAGCGAAAGAGAGGGAGCCAGTCTTCCTATTGGATAATGTTTGTTAATAAAAGCGGACTATCGCCCCAGCACAAAGTTTTAATTACATAGCGGAGATTCGGCTTCATCAAAATTTAATAAACTTTGCGAATCGAATTACGTTCCCTTGAACACCAACCCATTCGGTCAGTTATTCAGTTGTTCGTGGAGAACAACATCTTTCTTAAATTATGTGTAAATAAAAAGATATGGAGATGCTGTAAAGAATGGAGAACCTAAAGATTTACAGAATTTAATATTAATTCTGGATTACCAGATCATTTTGAAACTCTTATTCGCCGGCTATTTGAATAAGAAAGCTTCATGAGGAAAGTTTTGACAAGCGGTAGGCATGCTGTTGGATGTTTACTTACTGTGTAGGGTTTCGTATTTAACCATCTCCAAGACTATTCGGATTTTTCAAAGAAAAGGCAAGCAAGCGAATTGAGCATATTTCGAAGCCATCGGCTAACAAAATAAGACGACTTAACTCAGTAAAGCAGCTTTTGTTGTTTCTTTTATAAATAAATATGGAGTATAATGTAACTTCTCTTTAAAGACTCAACTTATAGGTAGGTATTCCTCTGAACTCACCCGATTAATTAGACGGCTACAACATTTAGGCAAAAGATTTATTTTCATGAAGACATGTGTATTAGAATATATTGTATACTGTTTATACAGGGTGTCCCATAATATGTGGGCAATCTCCCGGATTTGGGTAAATTTCATAAAAATAAATGAAAAAATAGCTATAAAATTAATTCCTCAGAGACACCCCTACAAAGATATTAGCTGTTGAAGTCGAGGGTTGAAAATCAATTTTTTGTCATAACTTTTTTATTTCTTGACCGATTTTGATAATTTTTGGTGTTATTTTGTATTATTTTGATCTGTTTAGAATAGTGTTTCTTAATCTTTGGTAGAACATACATAGACCTCGGGATGACATAACCCCCTCATTCACTTGAAATAAAACAATAAAAATAATAATTTTACAGCTTTTTAAGGTTAATTTTCTTTTTATTTGACATTTTTTACATAAAAAATGTATCCTTATTTATTTCGATAGAGCGAACCGTTATCGAGATAAACGTCCTTCTAATAGGTGATGCGTCGCAAGAACTTTCTAAATTTCAAGTAAATTTTAACAAGATGGCTGACCTTTGACAGTAAATTGAGCAGGAAACAAAACAATAACTTAATTAAATACACGTCAAATAGTGTCAAAGATTTTATTTCATGCAGATTCAATTCTAACTGATTTTAAAATGAGTTACAGAAACGCTGAATTCGCAGAAAATCAGTTAGAATTGAATCTGCATGAAATGAAATCTTTTGACACTGACGTGTATTTAATTAAGTTATTGTTTTGTTTCCTGCTCAATTTACTGTCATAGGTCAGCCATTTTGTTAAAATTTACTTGAAATTTAGAAAGTTCCTGCGACGCATCACCTATTAGAAAGACGTTTATCTCGGTAACGGTTCGCTCTATCGAAATAAATAAAGATACATTTTTTATGTAAAAAATGTCAAATAAAAAGAAAATTAACCTTAAAAAACTGTAAAATTAGTATTTTTATTGTTTTATTTCAAGTGAATGTGGGGGTTATGCCATCCCGAGGTCTATGTATGTGCTACCAAAGATTAAGAAACACTATTCTAAACAGATCAAAATAATACAAAATAACACCAAAAATTATCAAAATCGGTCAAGAAATAAAAAAGTTATGACAAAAAATTGATTTTCAACCCTCAACTTCAACAGCTAATATCTTTGTAGGGGTGTCTCTGAGGAATTAATTTTATAACTATTTTTTCATTTATTTTTACGAAATTTACCCAAATCCGGGAGATTGCCCACATATTATGGGACACCCTGTATAATACACTGCCGAGCATAAACTTTGGGTCAACTCATAATTTGCATTTTTTTTCGGTAGTGACATATTTTACTAACCGCATGCGATGATCTTGTAGTGATTGCTTGAATAATAAAACGGTTTTGTTGTTTGAGTAAGCGCTTGACAAAAAAAAACATCCTATCCTAATTCCTGAAATCCATTTTTAGCATATTTTTTGTTTCAGCGGTTTTATCTCTCTATTTGAAATTGTTTGACCAATTAGTTATATCACTTTAAAAGTGTATTGACATGGTCATAAATCCTGTTGTTGCTGCACGAATTGTGATGGCTACAGAAGATGGCCGCAGTCAGCGCGAAGCTTCCGTAAGAATATTGCTGTAAGTCTCCCCAGTGTTCAACGAGTATTTCAGCGGTACGAAGAGACTAGTCTACTCACCCGAAGACCTAGTCCTGGATGAGGTAGGACTACAACAGCTAGAGACGACCTCTTTCTAGTTAAGTTTGCTTTTAGAAACCGACAAGTCACGGCATTTCCCCGTCTTAATCATTTACAAGAAGTGAGAAATTGTTAGGACAGTTAGGAGGAGACTTGCTGCTGGATTATCATTTCGAACTATGGCTACTGAATCGCCGCTTCCTCGTCAATACCGGATTGCAAAGTTGAATTTTACCGAGAACACTACTTGTCTTGGAATCACGTTTTTTGTTCGATGAATTATTGCGATTTTGTTTTACGGGCTCAGACAGACGTGTATGAGTGTGACGTAGTATGTAGGTTCAGTTATGACATGGGGCGGCATTTCTTGAGGATCTCACACCGAGTTAGTCTTTATCCAGAATGAGACTTTAAATTTGCATATATAGGTATTTGACAGAGGCTCTACAAGACCATGTTGAACCGTTTGTGGTTAATCTTAAAGAAAACGCAACCTTTGTGCTTGATAATGCACGGCCCCACACTTATGGTTACTGCTAATCTTGCGTTCAAAACCACGCGAATAGTTTGGCCTGCTCGAAGTCCTGATTTAAATCTGATTGAACATGTTAGGGATGAGATGGGGAAAGGTTTACGGAAACAGGTGCCAGCTTTAAGAAATTATAGAGAACTTTGTGACATACTGTTGCAGGAATGGGACAATCTTCCGTAGGATGTGATCCTAAATCTCATCCGAAGCATGCCTCGTCATATGCAAGCTGTTATCCCTTCCAGAGGAGGGAATACTCACTACTGGAGTCTGAGGACATTTCAAATTATATTTTTGATATTAATTATTATTTTCAATAAACTGTGAACAAAACAACAAAAAAATTTTTATCCAAGCAGCCATAACAAAGTCGTCGAATAGGGTTGGTAAAATATGTTACAACGAATAACATTTTTTGAACGACACAACCCTAATGGTATGATAAAGACAGAGACATCGATGTTTCACTGGTTATTTTCAGCTCATTAGTCTGACATACTATCACCACCAGAGGAGTGCGCAGAACAGAAAAAAAAAACAGAAATCAGAGATGGAGCTAGTCATAAAGCTGTAGTCCTACAAAGAAAGTAGTTAAAGTAGTTTCTAAGAAAAATGTCTTTATCATACCATTAGGATTCTGTCGTTCAATGTTTGACAGTGTATATATTCTTCAAGGCAGCCTCAATGATGACACGGTCTCTTACGACTCTTATGTTTGTATTCATCAAACTTCAAAATATAACTCTGGGGTTATATTTTGAATTTTCTGACAGCTGATAATTATTGGTCTAATGTTCAAAGCCTACGAACGCTACGAATTTTAAACCAATGACATGTTCCAAAATATAACCCTAGGGGGTTATGTTTATTGATGAATGCCTTTTAGTCGTAAAAATTCTCCTTTGTGAAGTCAAAAATTTTGTTGAAATTAGATATTTAGGCCAGTTAGGGTTGTTCTGGAGACTACAATAATTGATCCTAAACGCATGCAATAAATAGGAATTTAGTTCTAACTAGACGTAGTGTAAGAACCTATTTGAGTTTCCTGGTTTCATCAATGGTAATATTTTTCTGAGCTTCTTCAAAAATATTTATGACCACTAAAATAAAGCATAGTTGCTCTTGCACCGAACCTTGATGGGCTCCATTTTTGAGCATTTGATTGCTTGATATTACTGGGTAGTCTAAAACTGTAAACTATCTACGCGATAAGGATTCTCGGTAAAAGAGTTCTCATGAAATACTCACTCTCAAAGTATAAATCAATAATCTAGCATTGCAAAAACTGTAAAAAGCACATTCAAGTTCCAAGAAGACAATCCAGGAGGATTGTCGATGTTGGATCTACTCATTCGGAAATCGCTTTCAGTATAAATCAATACACTTGCAGTTTTAAAAGACAAAGTAGTTACTTTTTGTTCTTTTCTCCATTCTTTTGAAAAGCTATAGGATAAAGATACAGATCTGTAAACTACCATATCTTTTCAGTAGCAATTTTTTCATAAAATCTGTGAGGTATGTGAGGTACACCACAAATTTTTGAGCTCATTATTGATGAGTACAAGAAGAAGAATTCAAGATTCAAGAATTGAAGAAAAATTCTGTGAAATGCAAATTTGATATTCAAGATTCAAGATAATACAGTCTTTTGCTTTTGGTTTTCCTCTTTTGTCAATTGCTTTTCCTTATTTGTCAAATGAGTTTCTTATTTTTCCATCTATCAACGATTTATCAATCAATTTCCTTTTATGTCAAATGAGTTTCACTTTATGTCAATTGCTTTTCCTATTTACGTGCAGTGACAGTACCTATCATAAATATTTGAAAAGCATTTGATATAAAAGGAATCTCATTTGACAAATGAAGAATTTCAATTGAAAAATCAAGCTGACGTTTAATAAATATGGGAAACCCATTTGACAAAAAAGGAAAAGCAATTGACAAAAGAGAAAACCAATAGAAAAAGACTGTAATAATAGAATTGATTGTAGTTTGAATTCTTTGTAGAAACATAATTGGAATTGGCGAAAGGGAAAAGCTGCTTGGAATGCATAATCCCTTACCTCCATACCTCTACCCTTTCTTTCCAAGGAGTCCAAAAAACAGCTACCAACAAAAATAAAATAAGCCATTTTTAATCAAAACTGGACAAGGAATCTATCAAAATTAGAATCAAAGTTTATCTAATCAAAATTAAATTTCTGTCAGTGACTGAATAATTATTAAAAATAATATTTAACATTACGATCAGATCTACGCCACTGTTTTAAATCACCTACCACTGGGAGTACTAAATTCTAGAGCACATTCAACATTATGAACGAATCCAATCCGCTAATTTTAATGCTATTAAAAAAATGTTTCTTTTAAAAACTTGTGAGCAGTGAACGTCAAAAGCTCCTGAAGGGACAATGTTAGTTTCCTATGACCACTTTTAAAAGGCACCACACTGTGTATTCAATCATGCCTAACTCCCGACGATGGGATACAAAACCTGTGGGATATAGTACGTTCAAACGAATAAATCCAAACGTTCTCAAAGAAACTCAATGTTTTTATTTCTTCTCAAATAGAATACAACCGTCACTAGTCTGAGTTTATTACTTTAGGAAAATACCAGAATCCTCATGCCGGCAATGCGAAACGAAAAACGAAAGACCAGTTTGAGATTAAGGAGGCGGAAATAAGTGCCAAAGAAGAATTATTGTAGCAATAAAACGCGGACTGAGATATGCAGTTGTATCAGTAATGCACCTGCTGCAACAGCGCTGCTGCTCAAACTTTGTTACCTACTTCAGGAATATATTATAGAATATTGCATCACATTTAGGTACTCTCTGAAAGATGAAATTTAAACTTTTAAAAAATAGAGGATGCTCTATAACTTATTATAGGTTATGCTATTTGGCTAGATTACAGATCGGGGTAAACAGGGAGACCATCGGGATAAACTGTGACATAATATGTTACAATCATATCGCAGATGATGACATGACAACGACAAACTTAGAACTGCTAGATAATGTTTCTGCTCATATTATACTTTTAAAATAATAACATAGTCGTACGATATTCTTTCCGTTAATAGAATACTGATAAGAGTGATAAGCTATTCGGTATGTGTAAGATGTTCAATCGCAGGTCATTTTATACGCATATGCATTTAAAGTTTGTATAGGAAGCGCAAATGTTTGATTAAAATACTTATGACTGCCAAAACTAACTTACCTGGAGTTACTTCTCTTGCTGCTGTCCTTTTTCCCGGCCTGGAGGTTAGGTAGATCTTTTTGTCTCTTCTCCGTTTCCCTCCAGATACGCCAGTAAAGTATGCACATCACTGTTACCGGCACATAGAATGCGGCAATTGCAGTGCCGAAAGTAATATAATGGTTGGTCTCTATAAATTGTATATAGCACTGGTTATCAGGCACCGTACGCTCGCCTTCTATGTACGGCCAGGAGTAGATCCAAGGCGGCCATAGTAGTAAACTAATCCCCCATGCACATCTGAAAAGAAATATATTTTATAAATTTTGTTTGTAACATTTCAAACCATTTATCTTTGATTATTTTACTTGTGTGCTCCTAAGATACGATGCCACTCAGCGATATACAGGTGTCTCTTATTTCATAGCTCACTATTAGGCCAGTCAAAATCGGCAAAAAATCACAAAACATGATGTGCCTCTGATTTTTTTAATGCCTATGTTGTTAAGACCTGTTAGGATAGTGTTTACCCAAGTTTTCAACTTTCTAAAAGTTGTAGAAAAAGTGTAACACACTAAAAACATATATGTTTTGAAGAGAATTCGTGATAATTTAGGCCCAACCGGAGCTCTGTAGGTCAATTAGTTACCGAATTACGGTACTTTTTTTAAGTCCCGGTTAGGCCATTTTTTTTCAAAAAGTGAAAATATTAGTTTTAGACCTTCTTTAGATCAAAATTGCTGCTAAACTATTGATTCTACGAGTGACCCCGTAGATCTCATAGAAGTTATAGGCAAATAAATTATTTTCAAATTACGCACAGAGCGGGGTCTGTAGGCGTCGTATAGTTATCTCAAAATCCCAAAAACCTATACATAAAGGTAAAATCGCATTTTTATAGAAATGTTCCAAAACCTTTCTACCTATTGTTTTTTGCTGTAGTGTACAGGGTTAGAACTATTTAAAGGGCCACTACAGGGATATCCTAAACCATTGAAGATACGAGGTCGGTTAAATTAGAGAAAAGCTGCGCTATTTTGTGGCCATCTCGAATCCGTCAAAACATGCAAGATATCCGTAACCGTGCCTGAAATATCCTGAAAAAACTGAAAAATCGAGAAATATTATTTTTGCCATATCTTTCTTACAATTGGAAATTAATAAATGATTTTTCGTATGCTCACATAAGCCGTTATGAGCTATTAATATGACGTTTCAAGAAATTTCAAAGCCGACTAGATCCCAGAGTTTTCATAGTCAACTTTCGGTTTTCTTATGGCCGCCATATTATTTTTTTTATGTCGTTCATAACAAAAAAATAATAGAAACCAAAAATTAATAAACTTCTAAAAACCATTTAAAAAAATTTTTGTTCTTTTTTTTTCTAAAAAAAGACAACTTTTTAGACCGAATATCATAGAGAAATTAACAAACTACAGGCAGTATGACTTCATATTGATCAATTTCAACCCAAAATTTTCTGTTTTTCTTTGAAAAAAGAAGAAGAAAAATTTTCCATTATCTTTTTTCTGAAGTTTACTAATTTTTGGTTTCCATTATTTTTTTCTTATCGAACGACATAAAAAAATAATATGGCGGCCATAAGAAAACCGAAAGTTGACTATGAAAACTCTGGGATCTAGTAGGCTTTGAAATTTTTTGGGTAATTGTATACATCCGCGGCTCCTAAGTTTCATCAATTTTTTCGGGACCGAGGAGCGAAATAGGGGTGCTGGGTGGGTAAGAAAGTAAAAACAGCCATGGCAAACTAATATTAAGGTCACAACCAAGGCCTCTTTGGCACTACGGTCGAATTTCTATTTTTTTTTTTCACTTTCAGGGCAAGGAAAATCTTCGAAAATAACAGTACCACGATTTTTATTTTGAATTTTGCATTTATTTTGAATTTATAATCCGAAAATCATTGCATCAATCCCTGTGCGGACTGGACACGTAATGAAAGCGGATATATCGCTCAGTCCGCCTCTGTGAGCCTCTAACACAGAATAGAATACTTGGCAATTATGGTGAAGTGGTTTTATCCGGGATCGCGGCATCTAATCGGTGCCTCTTGTCAGGACCGCACTCCCTCCGCACTCTCAAAACCATTTTTTACACCGTTTTGTGGCTTTCCCTTTCATTTGCCCAGCAAATGAATACCTTCCTGGTGTTACTATGGGTATGTTCTCCACCCCTATATAAGTTCCATAGTGATATTGTAGGAGCCGCGGATGTATATAATGACCATTTTTTGAAACGTCAGATTATTAGCTCATAACGGCTTATGTAAGCATACGGAAAATTATTTATTAATTTCCAATTGTAAGAAAAATATGGCAAAAATTATATTTCTCCATTTTTCAGTTTTTTCAGGATATTTCAGGAACGGTCACAGATATCTTGCATGTTTTGACGGATTCGAGATGGCCATAAAATAGCGCAACTTTTCTCTAATTTAACCGACCTCGTATCTTCAATGGTTTAGGATATCCCTGTAGTGGCCCTTTAAATAGTTCTAACCCTGTATATTATAAGAAGATTAGAACCCTGTAGATATTTTAAAACGCACAAGATCATTCTTCATCTTCGACAAAATAGACTTTTGTAGTTACATTATGAAATTTGTTACACTAGATGGATTTTTATTACACACACTGAACTCGAGAGAAATGGATGACAATCTTAAAAGAAAATCGACGTATTTCATCATTTTCCAGTTATGGAAAGTATCTAAACTGGATGTACTTCAGTATATAACCATGATGGCTTAAGATGACGAGCAGCATAAAAAAGGGAATTTATGCTCTTTATGAAATAAAATATCCTGGACATAAAAGACAATTTGGGAATTTATTACCGCATATAACGAGATCTATTCTATTGGAGAAAGGATCGTTATATTGTCTTTGACGATCCCTAGCATTCGATTATGGAATTTATAGGTTTCGCGTAATTGCTAAGGATTTTCTTTTGAAGGCTATGATTGGAGCATATATTCAGTATTTTACTTCGTAAACGATATCGAAAAAACAAAGTTCATTAAAACTTCCAGGGTTTCAAGGACTATAGATCCGATATTTGGGTCTACGGGAAGGATAATAAAGTTACGATTATACAGCATGCGTTCGTCTTTTCGAACCAGACAATTTATATTAAGCTTTACAATAATTCGAGACGTGCATAGTAGATAATATTGCGGATAAAAATTGATTCTGGAATGTATGGTAAACATAAAATATTTATTATTCGTTTTTTATTGACGTTCCTTTTACTTTTTATTTGTTATTTAATCTTCAAGACTTAAACAGAATTATTGTTTAGGAATGGTTTTCCCATAGGTACTTGGAAAATTGGTTAGCGATCATTCTAGAGTAAAAGTTATTGCAGAAAATTATTCAACTACTCAAAACAAACCAACAAGTTAATTTAATAAAATAGTTTATACCTAAATGACATCAAGTCAGTTTATTGAAGAACATTAAAGTTCTCTGAACGACACAACCTCAAATGGCCTGTTGAAGACACCGATGTTAGACTCCACTCCTGGTATTTTTTTAGTTGATATGGTAGACTGATGAGATGAAAATACAGCGAAACATCAATTCCTCTGTCTTCTCCCGACCATCTCAGGTTAGGTCTTTCAAAGAACTTTCAAAGCAAGTATTTCATTCAGTAGTTTTCAAAATATTAATTATATTTTTGTAGGTATAGAAAAGCTTGAACTTTAAACCTCGTTGATGACATATTTGCGTACAAAAACAGGTTATCAAAAAGAGGAACTTCTGCCGAGAAGAATTTTATTTCATGTCAAAGATCCAAATAAAATCCAAAAGCTCCTATTTACCTTTTATATTAATTATTAAAATAATTGATTATTAAAATAATCTTCATGAGAGCCCTTTAAGTATGTAGGTAATATCGATTTTAGTCCCATGTTCATAAAAACTTATTTTGACAAGTTTTGTAGACAAAGTCGATCTTCTTGAACCTATTAGAATTGAAATATTGTGATACGTTTTCAATAGGTAGCTGATGTTGTTTACAGTTCCGTCTTGAGAACGATCGAGAAAAAGATTAGATCAATGAAGCAAATATTTCAAGAGAATGGTGTTTTTGGATATGATAAAAACAGCAATAAATATGGGTTGTTTATGTTTTTCTTTATGAATCAACATTGATTTATTGTACGGTGTGATTATAAAATTTGGAACATGCCATAATTCCGTTACCTATGTGACATTTCTATAGAAATCGCTTTGTCAGGGCGATTTTTTTTTAATGTCATCTTCCAACGTGAAAGGTATAATTATGACGTCACTCAATGATTTTTGGGTCAACGACGTTATCATAATTTTTATTTAATAACATCTCCCTATTTGTTTGCAAAAGTACTTAAGGGGAAAATTTTTCGATAATTTTTTTTCAAGGGAAAAATAAAAATATATTTTTGAAAATGAGGTCACCTTTTGAAGGTCTTTCTAGGGAGAACATTTTTCGTCTCACATTCATATTCGCAAATTCAAAAAAGATCAACCACAAAAGTTTTAAAAATTGTTGAATAGTTCAAAAGCACGCCCTACCTTTTTTGAGTTAAAGAATATTAAAGCGAAACTTTGGAGTAATGTGTTTCTTAAAAAGATTTTCAAAATGCTGTACATCAGACGTCGTTTATACCAGACTTCCGCAGTAAGATGTTGTTTGATCATATCGGAATTGGATGGTCAGTGGGCGTTTTGTACAACATAGTTGTAATTATAGTCTATTATTTTTGGACGATACAGTCAACAGAAAACAAAGTACCATAGCCAAAAAGACAAAAAAAAAAGCTTTGGGAATGTCAATGAGAAAAAAATATAAAAAAGTGAAAGCTTGTACCAAATTTATGCAAAAGAAAAGATTTTTGAATTTAAAAATTTTTCACTTTGCAAATAAGGGAAGTAAAGTTGATTAAAAGTTACACTCCTGTAAGCTATGGAGCTTTGATGAACTTATCGTTTCAAATTAATCAAGATGTCTCAAGAACATTTAGGTATAGGTATATCAAACATCACTTGCTATCAGAATTTTCTTGTAGTGAATGATGGGCTCGTCCAACAACAACAAAATCGTACGACGGCGCTGGTTTATGCGTGACGGGCTTTAGAATAATTCAAAGTTTGTCATTGCCGATCCTGGTAGGTCACAAACATAATTTCCTCACAAATATCCAGATTAGGATTCGTATTGCCACTATCAATCCTCATAAACATGTTTATTCATAATACTGCTGATAATATGGAAACAAACATAAGAGAATATAAAAAAATTTCAGCCTGTTTAGAACTTTTCCAAATTTCCCAAAACTTTTCTCCATTCATTTAAGCTGAAATGTGTACCGATTGTTCACAAAGCACGGCAGCTTTTCCAGCATATTTATTCCAGAGAATAACAAATAACTTTGAACTGAAACTTGGTTATCACTTCAGGATATTTATTAACTTCAACCCTGACTAGAAACTTGGCAACTTTGAAGCTTTGATAGCTTTGTTTATATTCGAATGTCGAAATTAGTTCTGATTTAGCAGAAACCAAAGTTCTAAAAACATAATTTTTAGCGTCCAATATGTTTCTCAGGGAGACAGATTGTGAATGTTTGTACTCATTGTCCGATCATGTTTCTTAAGGACCACTTAAAGAAATATTAAATACATGGTGTTACAAAAAGGTCTCCTAGTCAAATGTGGAACAAGAGTTTTTCGCCAAATTATAATTGATTTTAAGATAGGTACTTTGTCTTCTCTAATACGTGGTATTAAAGCCTATTAGTATTATTATGTCTCTGAAACACCATGCACAGTTTTAGTTTTAGTATAAGGTAATGAAACCTAACGCCCCGGGGTGAATAATTTTTCTCTAAAAACTCCACAACAAGGTAGTACCTATTACCTAAAATCACGTGAAGAAAGATTATCAGAAGAAAAGTGAGATGAAAATGTTCAACGACGTAAGCTAAATATCGCTCAAACAGATGACCGGAAATTAAATAAAATACAAAGGGAACTTCATTATTACAAGTGATAGAAACAAGACGAAAAATGTCCCATATAAAGGAAAAGCAGTTTAATCAAATGACATATCCACCATTTAGTTCACACAAGAGGAAAGCAAGGAAATCTACCATAACGAGTCATTGGATAAAGGAACGAAGGGTGAAAGCGCTGACCTAAATAGACACAATAGACCACGAAGACAAGGGTTGACTGTCTACTATAAATACAGGCAGAGATTTCAGCGCGAAAGTCAGTCTTGATTCAGCTTCCTGATCGTAGACTACTCCTTTGCCTAACCCTTTCTGGTTGAAGAAATTGCCCGGAAATATTACCTAACCCTTTCTGGTTGAAGGAATTGCCCGGAAATCCTACCTAACCCTTTCTGGTTGAAGAAATTGCCCGGAAATCTTACCTAACCTACTCGTTCCAAAAATGCCACGAAAACCACTAAAGCCGCAGCCCGTGCCCAGCAAGTCAGTTACGCAGAAAGTACGCAAGTTGAAAATACCGCCAGTCGTTCCTATTGTCCGGAAGGCAAGACGAGGCCGTCCAGCTAGAATCAAGCACGCTGTTGCCATGCCGCCCGCCATAGCAGACCCGAGTCCAATTGCAGCGCCTAGCCACCCCTACTACGACGATGCCCTAGAGGAACCGGAACCTGTCGCCCTGTTAACCCAAGGGGCCATCAATTCTACAGGTGAAGTAAATTTTCACAATTTCAAATTTTGTAAATAAAAAGCTTAGTTTTATCTTTATAAGTTTACTGCCTCTGAAAATTTTCTCGTTTTGTCTCAGGTATCCAGACTGCGTTCTTGAGGAGCCAGACGTACGACGATATCAGCAGTTCAAATACTTAACCCCGACTTTTAAATTATTCTTTGATTCATAAGAAAAAGTCTCCGAAATTTTCACGACAGCTTTTAAATTAAGGAAGGGTTTTTAAAATTTTAGAAAAGTCAAAAGTCTCAAAATTCACAAAGAAAGAAATCAAATCAAAATTCAGAAAAATTCACGAATTGAAAAATATTCAATTCATTTTCAAAACCACGAAATCCACAAAATTTGAGCATTCGAGAAATCAAGGAAATCAGGGTACTTTTTATTATCACGAGCTAGTAATTTGATTGGGAATTTTTTAGATGTACTGTCGAGTGAGGCAATACAGAAACAAGACAATCAAACAATTTCACAATGAAATTGTACCAAAAATCATCAGTTCGAAATTGACCTTGTACCGATAACAGGACTACCACGAAGCTGGTGCATCTTTTCTCTCTACACACACACATTATAATAGGGGAAAATATACTGAGCGGAGTCCGTCTTGTCCCATGGCCAGCAGGGTATGCAAGAAAATACGGCACGTTCAAAGTACGTGTATGGCATTCTCTTAGGGTTGAGAAGGGTCTGTGTATTGGCTTTTCGGTCAAGAATCGTTATCTCAGTACAGAAACAGGTCCGGGAGATTCGCGGTCTTGCCTCTGTATTTGAATTACTAAACAGTCATCTAATTAGCCACCGCCACCCATCCTGTCGTAAGGATACCAATCGAAACACATCGGGAAGCGCGGATTAAACCGCCTTCCAATCTTCAAACAGGCAAAGATCGAAGCACCTGGCTATAACGCCTTGCTGCATCTTATTAGCTCGGGAAGATAAAAATAACACTCTGATATCCTACAACTGTCACAAGCTGACAACCTTGCTTCCGCAACGAATAACGCTTAAACTCCAGGGGGTAAGAAAGTAAGAGTGAAACCAATTGTAAAAGGACAACAATAGGCCCAAAAACCAGCTCCAGGCACCAGACCCAATTCACGCAACAAAACCACAAAACAAACAAATCATAAATCGACTGGGTTGTATTTGAACTGCAGGTAACAGGTTGTACCAACATAAAATTAGAATTTTTAATCTTGAAGAGATGAATTAAATAAATTGAATAATTAAATAAAATTGTAAATAAATAACATAGAATTTCATAATCATTTTAAATTGTAAATAATTAAATTAGGAAAAGGCAGTAAATTAGGTGTTTTGAAATTACGTTGTTTTATTTCCCATTCTCAACAAAATCTCTGCGACCCCATCTTTACGAACCACTGGGTGCTACAAGACGACACACACAACAAAAAAGGGTCCTACCAAGAAAAAGAGGGAGGGAAAATTCTAGAGATCACCAGGCCAGGGGGGTTGGAGGTTACAGTAAAGTAAGTTTCTTTCTTAAAATTTTCCCATTTGCAAACTGAGCAAGCGTTAATGAATTTTTTAGTGCTCTTTAGTTTTTAGAGTGTTTTTTGAGAACTTTTTCTATAAATTAAATTAAGATTTTACTTAGAGCGGCAAGCAGGAAATTTTCCTTCCAATTCCATAGTGACAAGATTTATCCCTGTCCGAGCAGTGTAAACAAATGTTAAGGTAACAAATTATAAACATATTATCTACCGACTAGAAGGAAGTGCTCAGCCGTTAAGACACACCGAGGGCTTTCTACCAATCTTTGATCGGTAAACAGCTCCCCAATTAACAAAGGAAGGGTTATTGATTGAATCTAACCCTTATGAAAGGTAATATTTACTCCCTGATTCTCAATGGATAATATTGGGTAATTATCCCGTTCCTCAGGTCGGCGGAAGACTCCTTCTGGACTCTCTCTGATACGAAATTGAGTGTTAATTTATTCACCTTATATGGAGAGCTAATTCGAGTGGATGGATTCGAAGTGGCAATTACTTGCAGGGCCTTACAGAAGCTCCATTTCCTTATCTGCAAGTCTCCCCGGTGAGAAGGTAGAGCCCTTGGCTTCCTTCCACAATTTAACTCGCCCGAATATGGCACTACGAGTATAATTGTACTGGGAGTTTGTTGAATAGAGAGTCGGGAAGATTTGCAGAAAATTTGCGCGAATTCTTTCATTGGTGTATTGGAAAACGAATTTCTTGTATGTATTCAGAATAATAAACACGGCGATAGAATTTTAAATTAGTTGGATGGGAATTTTGGCTTTGAGGATAAATGTAGAGAGAGACAGATTCTGTAAAATATTTTTATAACAGAGGCTTCATTTTTAAAGAAATAAAATTATTGATTTCATCAAATAAACAGGATTTTAATAAGACTTCTTGTCAGAAAATAAAATTAGGAATTAAGATCAAAGTATTCGTTGTTAATTTAATCATGTGGAAGGATCTACTTTCGTTCTTCCTCATAAACCGTATGCCAACCAAATGGCAATTGGAAAATCCTGACTTTGTCTCTAAGTAAAATACATACTACTATCGGTCCACTGAGAGTTGTCCGTTGTCATGCCACACTGATTCTGACTAAACAATTTCATTTAATTCGATTTGAATCGTACACTTATTTCTAAGTCGAACCAGATGTGGTATCGCAGTTCGTGTCAGTGGCGTGTGTTGAGGAATAATGAATATCCTACAAATATATTATTTCGACAAGTTATTGATGAAGTAGAGACTTGCAACTTTTTGATAACAAATATATATAATGCAAGTAAATAAGAATGATAATAATTATTGTTATCATCATGATTAGAAAATATCATGTCACCTACCTGCTGGTTGCCGTTTAAAAGAAAGAATAACACCTCCGTTTTCTTATTTGCAAGTAAAATATTCCAGCAATTTAACCACAAGACCACGTACAGGGAGTTCAATCGTTTCCCAAGCAAAACAAGGAAATAGATTTTTAGGCATTCGCGCAATTAATAAGTTACTCATAGTTTATCACACCGTACAATAACACAGGTAATTCTGCTAATTTCGTATTAAAAACGTTTCAAATCACAACACAAACCTTATTAGTATATTTAGCGCTGACACTGACACTACTGACAGTAGCGATGACAATTTTATCGTAATATCGTATCAATCTAAGCGTATCAAGACGCGAGTCGATACTTCCGTCTCACTCTCGCTCATCTTTTTAGAATTGCAGACGATTCAAACGTATTTCTGACAATACGTCCCATTTTAACTCGATTGACTATGCAATGCAATAGAAGGAGTAAGAAACATAACGAGATGATGTATCCTTAGTTATCACAACAGACAACTCTCAGTGTACAGACTTTACTCATCTTTTTAACTCTTGTCTCTTATTTTTTTTTATTTTGTATTTTTCTGTCTGTCAATTTTCTGTGTGGACAATAATAATTATAAAATAAATGGCACTGTCAGTGTTCTGTCAAGGTGGAGAGCATCGATACGATAGTAGCCAAGTTTGAAGTTTTTTTTTGTCTCAACTCATTTTTGATCACAAACTTTCAAATATCATTATGTACATTTGAAATCTATTATAGTACTTAGATAAATTGGACGTGACAGATGAAGCGAGGCGAGGCAAACATAAAAGCGATGAAGGTATGCCGTCCACATATACCTATTCAATTTTTTCTTTTAAGTACCGACTTCCATCGGATGACATTCGAACTGCCTCGCGTCGTGCGTCGCACAGCCACACGCAGTTTGCCTCGCCTTGATAACAAGTCTACATACGTATGCTCGTTCGGCCTCGCCTCATCTCCTTCCCGACTTCCCGTTCGTCTTCAGATGAGTACGCGCCTTTAGACAGTTTAAGATAAGAGCGTTGATCACTTTTTTAGTATTGAGGCGTTATCGTTGAACACTGGTTTGAAGTTTTCAAAATCTCGATTTTCAGTTGTTTATAACTCTAAATAAACTTCTCAATCTAAATTCCAATTGTGAAAAATTCACGTAAAGTTGCATTTGTTCAAGTTGCATTGGTCTCGCAAAAATAAACTTATATCGCAGTTAGTTCAAAAACATAATATATTCATTTTTGTGTAATTCAATTTATGATTGCCGTATTATTAAAGGCCCCCCTTCCAACAGACAGTGCAAAAATTGAACATTTTTGGACATTTTTTGCTTTAACTTAAATTCCGGAAGACGAGGATCTTTTTTGCTTTAACTGTACTCTTTATGCTTGCGTAAGACGAGACTACTATTTCAAATGTGCAGAGAAAGAACAAAAGTAATTTTTAACCTATTATAATTTATCTTTTGCTTTCAAATTGCTATTCGAACTCCTATACACCCCACAAGATCAGCTGCCCTATTTGCTCCACCACCACACAAAACTAATTATGGTCTATTCTCTCCAATAACAGATATGATCAATCATACTAACGACTTTATGACTCGCTATCCTGGCTTGGACATATTTTTCAGCTCCTTAAGGGCACTGAAAACTTTCCTTAGCAATCAATGACAGGATGCTCGATTTGTTAATAAGTAAGATAAGTTAATTATTAGTTAATTCCAATATAAGTGTTGTGTAACTGTAAATACATTATTTGGGCTTGCCCGTAAATGTAAATACTTGAATAAATAAAAAAAATAAATAAATCTTTCAGATTTACAGAAAGATGTGACCCTTAAATGGAGAATAAACTCAGTTTCAAAGTATTAAAAAACATTAAAATGATAACGAGCGTGTGTGATAGAGTCTATAACGATCACGGAACCTCCTCTGTGTAAACTCATAACCGTCGAGTGGACTATCGACTCTTCTACTCTCCGTTCCCGTCCCGTACTTTATTACCGGGTCGCAATCCAAGTTTTACAGTTCGGGCAGTAAATGTGTGATGCTAAGCGCTCCACCAAATACGACATTTACCGACTACGTTCCCGGAATATTAATATCATCCAGAGTACATTATTCTCAAGGCATACCTAGTAACGCTTCTACATCCAGTCTCACTTCTTTTACGAGACTTTATAACCCAGAAACTCATGTCGCACTCATTTACCAGTCAACGATTATACTGTAGCAATTTGGGCTAGTTTGTGTTTGATGAGAAAATCATTTTGATTGGAGCATTAGGTTTTATTCACAGTAGATGAAACCCCGATTAGATTTCTCTCGCATCGCTCCATTGCCTCCTTTAGGACGCTTTACTAATTTTACGTAGCTTCGCTGTCTGAGGTCGTGTAACTAGACCCAGTTACTTCTGAAAATATGAACACTAAAAGACAATCAATATCGTATGGACAATACCAGAAGAAAAGGCCTTAAGAAAATGCAATGAAAAAATTAAAGCGGTGAAAATAACACAGAATGTACCATACAATGATACAACAAATCAAAAGTCAATATTACCATTCATAATCTTGAACAAAAACATTAGATACACAAATAATTCTAAATAAACTGGGTCTCTATTATTATGGGTCTTGAATATTATAAAGGCTTTTAGTGCTAGTTTTCGATAATCAAAGTATTGAATAAAGCCCTCTTAAAATCATAAGTTTCATAAACAATTAATCAGAGAATCTCCACTTGAATTTTCTCTATATTGATTAATGATTCACACTGTCCAGAAACATAATCGGGACATTAAACATAACTGTGGGACAGTTTCAATAATTATTGCATCGAAGCGGAAGTAAAATTTTCGTAATGAGTCATTAGGAACGCGATAATCAAAAAAAAAAAAATCATAACCTGCTGAGACCAAGAGGTTGTAGGTGAGTAGGTGTTAATTACCCACCAAGGATCCCAACTTCACCCTCACGATTCTGGCTACGTTCAGTAAGTTGTGACGAATGAGAAGTAGCTACGTTGAATGAGAAAGTGGACAACCAGGCTTTGCGGGTCGGAATACACTTTCGATGACTCTTAAAGAGAGCAGTCTCAAGAGAAAGCTTAAGAGCGGGAAAGCCGTAGAGAGAAGGAGAGTGATCCTAAATATTCACGTTGGTTTAAGCTCCCCACAATACTGCTAGTGGAGAGGAATATGACCCAGAGAAAAGAACAATGTAAATAACTTCAGGAGACTCTCTTAGCTTATTTCTTATCAAGAACTGAAACAGTTTTATTAGCTAAGTAACTATACCCATACGGTTACAAAAATATAATTTATCTGAAGTAATTTTACCTAATGATAAATTGGTTACCTATAAAAATATGGTCCGAATTGGAGAAGAGAAAATGCGAGTTGAAATTATAGAGTGTGTATAAGGGAAACTTTTACCTTATGTCGCTTTTATATTTAACACAAAAAAAATTAGGCAAAAGTCAAATAATTTGTTAAAATTTTGTTGAATTTAAAAAAGTGTGTCATATTAGTGAATTTTTCTGCCAAGCATTTTTTCTGTTTATCATTTTTCTATTCAAAATAATAAGAGAGGACATCCTTCAGTAAAAAAATTACATCATGGCTCTAAAGTTGATGACGTCCAAAAATCTTAGATATTCTTAAAATAAGCATCAGTAGGTATAAACGGTGGTCACTTTTAACTTGGCCACTATTATCTTATTACTTTCTTACACAGGATGTACCTACTATACGGGACACTATACAGGATAGTGTCTCTTAAACCCTAAGATATACCAGAGTCGGTTAAATTAAAGAAAAGTTGTCCTTTCTTATACTTATTGAGAATCTGAAACAAAATTTATAGTAATTTCAGTTGTTTCTGAAATTCGTCGAAAAAAAATTTCTCCTTTATTTTTGAAAATAAATATTATTTTTTGTGTACTTACATAAGTCGTCAAGAGTTATGTAAGTTATCCATCTATGAAATAAAAAAATGGAAATCTTATTTATTAAATGTAATCAACTGCATTCTCGGTAGCACAAAAAGTTGGGCAAAAAGTTGGGAATGTCTCATTAACTTCCAAAAACATTATTTTTTCATTTCATAAGCGAACAACCTCCCAATAGTTTCCAAAATTTTGTGTGATTTCAGGGTATTAAAAAAAAGCTTTTTGCCTCCTTTTATAGGTTGTTTCAACGATAAAAAGGTGGGTTATCACTTGTTCGCGTTGCTTAGCTGCCAGTAGGCAGTTATGGTTGCAGAAAAGCAAGAAAAGATGTCACATAGAATTGTCGTAATACCTGAAAGTTTTCCAAGTACGTTTGTTATTAAATCTTGACGAACCTTTTTTTTAAGCATCAGTGTAGGAGGTTTCTTACACTCGAATGTCAACACCCCTTTTCTCAGTTACCGTTTAAAATATCGAATTTAAAATTTTACCAAATACCAAAGTGTATAGTCTCGTAGACCTTAGTAATCTTTTTTTAATATCTACTGAAATAGGACTCCTCGTTCTGTATCTACGCGAGTGACCAAATTTGTAAAAATGTGATCTTCACTTGTTCAGTTAGGTATCTCCTTGTCAAGTGAACTTCAACGAGTGAATGTGCTACCCTATGTAGGAAGAGTGCAGTGTTGACAATACAGATGATAGCCTAATTGAATGTCATAAAGAAACCCTAAGGCAAACGATATGATATTAAAAGCTGTTGACAAACCAATGCGGGACCGCGGGAGTGGGAGAGGAGCGATCCGAGGTCGTGATCTATTTGTGCAGCGGGTAATTTATGAACACATATTTACGCTTATAGATCCATGCATCTTCCACTGCATAATTGCGCAAACCAAGCTGGTCTGTTATCACCTTCAATATCATTCGGTAAAAATACTTTCCTTTTTTTTACAGAAAATAATAAACCATTGAAAAATGTTTTCTGAAATGTTATACAGAAAAAATGTTTTGTCCGGTAATAGCAGGTACCTAGAAAAGGAGCTGATTCTACATAAAATAAGTGGTTTTTTCTTATAAAATTATTCCTACGCCTAGACGTAACTACCGTGTATGAGGAGTGTCAAAAAAAAATTATTTTTGTAGTTTTTTGAAGATATCTCGGGAACCATTTTGAGATACAGAACTCAGCTTTTGTACATGTCATTGATATAAGCTACTTTTTTAATACCAATTCATTTTTATTCATGTGCCATTGGCGGAGATTATAGGATTGAGCGAACTTGTTTTATTTGTCCTTTGACATAATGTTTTGAAACATCCAAGCAAGTTTTTCATCGAAAATTCCCGTTTTTCTCGAAAAAGATTTACTTTGGAGATGTTAACCAAGAACATCTTTTTGCTGTAAAAAACATGGAAGGTCTAAAGGACTTCTTAAAAATGAATTTAACCCAATGGTGTAGGTGTTAGAGGGTTAAAAGCGTCAAAGTACCCAAAATCGACGTCACTGTGCCTTTTAAAACCTTTATTTTACAATGAAAACAGTTCAGCGTGAGAGTTGCTGTCATGTCAGTAGCTGTCACACAACCTACCTCGTGTGAACTGGTTGATAGTTACTCTCACGCTATCGCGATAGAACTATCATAATAGTATCACGTTCCGACGAGATAGTTAAGAGCAGCTATCGTGAGAGTGACAGCAAGTGTCACCGTAAAAACGCGATATCATAATAGCTCTCACATGCACTGTTCAGTAATAGGTTTAAAAAGAATAAAGTGATCAAAACGAGCACTTATTCAATATTTAAAAATTGGCAGTCAAAGGTGATAATTTTAATGCAATAAACTTTCTCGCCTGTGGCAAAAAAGTTTGCCGCATTATAAGAACCGCCTGAAGTGAAATGCAGCTGAAGAAAAGCTCTGAAGGACTGCAAACAATTAAAGATTGAATTAGACATAATATCTTCATTTAGTCGTAAGAAGTTGCATAAACTCATCCGTGGGTCTTCCAAACTTAACTCCATTATTAGCCTGTTGGAGGCATCTAGCTCATTTCTTCTCTGAATCCATTCTTTAATCCAAATCTTTCTCTTATTATTTTTTTTTCTTTTTCAAGGAGTATAATTAATTACGAAAGACTTTTTCACCATCATGATAGTGCCATAAAATTCAATTCGTCGTGTAAACACTTTCTAGAAACGCGACTTTCGCGACAGTAACTATCGCGATAGTTCTACCACGATTTTACTATCACATAAACACGAACCTTAAGAGCTAAACATTGTATCTAATACGGTTCTCGATGGTGATCAAGCTAAAATGTAAATCGCTTTATCCTTTGAAGCGTAAGTATTCGATATAATTAGAGAAAAATAATTCAACATTATCCGTCATTTAAAAATAAATTGTTGAAGGTTGTTGACACTAAAATTTAGCTAATTTATATCTTGCTATTAATATGTGTTTATTAAAAAAACATGTTTATAATGTAAATAATAATCTTAGAGCAGAATCGTAACACAAATTTTACTCACCCGATCATCACAGCAGCTTTATTGGTGGTCCTTCGAGCCCGATACGTCAAAGGCCTTGTGACTGAGAAGTACCGATCGAAGCTGATGATGAGCAAATTCAGCACGGAGGCGTTGCTGGCAAGGTAGTCGAGAGCTAGCCAAGTATCGCAGATAAGCGGACCCAGAGGCCAATACCCCAGCAAAGTAGAAACCGTGAACAGGGGCATCGAGATCAGCCCTATGGCGAAGTCAGCCACAGCCAAGGAGAAGAGGAAATAGTTACTGATGGTCTGCAGTTGCTTGTCGATCTTGAAGGAGACCATCACCATTATGTTGCCGACCACTGTCACCACTGACAAGATCGAGGCTGTGGAAAAAAATATTTGATTAGTGTAAGTTTTTTTATTTCGAAGCTTTTTTTAATTAAATAATTAAATAAATGAGTCAGGCTGAGAAAAGCTCAGAAATAAGGGAAGCTACAAGTAGTGAGTGACAGTTGTCTGAAAATTATGAACACACGCTTTTTGTACAGAGCGTACTGTTAGTAATTCATCAGTTTGGTAACGCTACAATTCATTGACAGCTCTCAAACAAACCCGCCTGATAATTCCCTTGTTGGGGGTGGTGAAATTGAACTTTCTCGTAATAACGCGGTATCTGTTCTGGGAGTGCTTTATTTTGTGTGTGCAATTTCATATCAGAACCACACGCATAGTAACAACAAGCTACCCGCAAGCTAAAAACGCATTTTGAGGGACATATTGTGGTGAAACAAATAACACCGCTTTCAGTCTCCTGGCGCCAAAAGCCAACTTTATAGAGTCAACTCAAAATGTGACCCGTATTAACCGGGATTGGTAACGTTCCCCCTAATCGAGGTTTATCCAGGGATTAATAGCAATTCCAGTAAAAAAAAACTTTCGAGTTTAGTCTATTTCAACGACATGCTTCAACTAATATCACAAGATATTTTAAACCGTCGGGTCGTGATCCAGTGAAACTTAATCCATGTGATTTGTCTACAAGTCGATGCGTTAAGTTCGAAGTCGAACTAATCCTTTAGTCTGGATCGAAGCAACTTTAATTACTTCATTTAGCATCGATAAAAGGCAAGGGAACAGCCGTCAAAGTCGTCATCACTGACAATAAGTATCACAGTTGTAGACGAAACGCAAGGAGTAAGTTCCCTTGATATGAGATTTTTATATGGTACAAATAAATACGATTTAAAAATAGATAAATGAGGAACTCTCGCGGGAAAGAAGGTATCTGCGAAATCCTTTCTTGTACTTTTGCTGTAAAATAATTAACGAAGAAATAATTGTTGATAGTTGATTCAATACCCCATATATATTAAGTGAAGTACTTATTACAATAATAAATTAGTCATTTTCTACGGAAAATTCTCTTCAAATTTTATTTTTAAAATACAAAGTTTAAGAAACAAAGTTAAAGATATTTCCAAGATCGAAAGGAATATAATTTCACTTCTCGTAATTAGAATCAGGATTTTTCTGGGAACATTTCTAATGAACTTCTCCTCAATCTCTATCGCCCCCATTTCAAGCTTCTGAAATATCTATATCGACTTTACTTTTAGTTTTCCTTGGAAATGAATACATTTAAAAGGAACAACTTGTTTTCTTTTCTTCGCTATTCCAGTGGCAGTTAATTCCGCTTCTTTTGGACGTCCTCTCTCTCTTTAATAGCCACGGGCAGAGTAATATTTTCTAAATTCTTGGCTACCGGTACCGGGATCGTTATCAATCCCAGTAAATCAATGTCACTTATTTAAAGTCCCCATACTTTTACCTGGATCAAGATTGCTGACAATAACGGAATGTAGACTATATTCATAGTTGGAATGAATAAATCGTATACAAAGTGGACCGTTGTTTATTTGAGAGATTTTTCAACAGTTAAACGTTATAATATGTTGCCAATACGTACAAAATCCCCATAAGTCATAAATCTTATTGCCGCTTACTTTAAGAGTGTTCCAAATTGGAATGTTATTTTAATATTTATGAAGCATTTTTTCCGTTTGACTTTTTTAATCTCTAATTTCTATATTTTCTATTCTTAATAAAACAATCTGTATAATATCTGATTTTATATTGTGGTTCTTATAAGTTTGGAGATCATACAAATTAGTAAGATCATGTGATATGGGTGTGGTGTGAAGGGGTAATGGACTCAAAGCGACTACGCCATCAAGGGCTCTTTTTGCTATTCTTGCACCATGATCAAACCTTCTCGTTCCCGAGCTTTTCATTAATGACAGAAAGTTTTTTCTTGCATTGTTATTAAGAAAGATATTAAGTCTGAGGGTATTGTATACCTCGCATACACCTACGTAGTGAGAGGCGTCCTCGTCGTCTGTTCCACATTTGATATGGAATGGGTCCCCCTCAAAAGTCCAACCCGTAAGTTGTACGCGTCATTGCAGACTGTTGTGTCCAGGCCGGAGCTCTCTCCGATTCAGTTTATTCATGTTGGCAAGCCAGTTTCTGTCATAACCGGCTTGGAACTATGAATCCTGTCTGCAGCATGATGGTGCCTCCCAATATTTATCCATACCTTTTGAAATTCTCACCACTTCTTTTGTTTTGACATTTGATATTGAGATATTTTAAGTGTGATCGAGAGACCTAGGAAATATAAAATTAAGTGTTACACGGTTGAACAAGGAGTCATTATTATTGAACCATTTTATGAAAATCAGCGATCATTATTACCAACGAAAATAAAATTTACGTGCCGTTTTCGGTGGAAATCAAATGCCCAGTATTTTAAGGAGGTTCACAAGTTAATCGCAAAAGTGCGGTTTCCAAAAATAAATCCATCCTCGACGAGTCGCTGTTTGGTGTGTCGCTCTGTGAGCTGAAAGGGCTATTGGACCACATTTTTTTAGAGTATTGAATTATTCTTACCGTGACATGGCAACAAACTTTTTCTGGTCTAGAATTGAACGGGCACTGATTGATCATCAGCAAGCTCCTGCGATTTCACGCTCTTGTCCTAAGAGTTCTTTTTTCTTGGCTATGTGAAAGAAAATGTACATGTACAAGTAATAAAGCCACAGGCCATTCTTGAACTGAAGTAGAGTATCAGAAGAGATGCACAGCTGTCGGAAAGTCGCGTCGGCCATGCGTCAGATCACATATTTCACGTTTAATTCCTAACAGTAATAAACAAGATATTGTTAAGAAAAATATTATGTGTTATAAAATATTTCTCGGCCTAAAACAAAAATATTTCTGGTTACTGGCACAACCAGTCTAACGCCTCAGCACATTCCTGGATCAGCGGGGAGCTTTAAGAGCACAACGCTTTTGTGGCAGCCTGACTATCGATATACATATATATTATAAATTGTCTTCTCCGTGATTTCTATTACCTCTTCCATTATTCAATTCTAGGTGCTTTTAGGATGAAGTATATATTTGCTAGGTAAACCCTGGCGGTTGATTTCAAAGAGAAAGTTCTTGTTCTGCCAGGTGAATTTCTGCTCCAATATAATCATTCTCATTCCGGGAGTCCCCTGTGAAAAAGATTAGTTTTCCTAGTTCTAAGGTTCTCCTTTTCTGAGTTTGTTCTTTCGTGAATTGTTAAATAATACTTCCCCTTTTACGATTTTTCCTTGTAACTGAGGTGACTTCAGGTTTGAGATGCGAGTCTCCATCTCAGTTACCCTGGATTTCTAATCTTCCCGGTTCCATGTTCCCAAATCCCGCATTCCTACGTAGACCGTCATCACCTTTCCTTTTATTCAATTTTTTTGCTAAGCAGATCTCACTTTAGATTGTATAGAATACGGTATTATTTCTTTCAAAAAAAAAAACAGAGAAAATAGAGCAATCACGGTGAAATGATTTATAAAAATTTACACACCAAACTATCAGTAATTACCTGCAATTACTGCATATCGATCCCGCAATAATTATATTGTCGAGAAATTCAAATTTTTAAATATTATTACAAAATATTTCTAGAAAAGAAGTGTTTCATATTTGTAGGTACCAAGAATATGAGTCACCGATAATTTGAAACAAAATCTTAGGCGGGAATTTGGGGAAGTCATTATTTCAGCTTCATCTAATAATACCAGAAAGCAGCAAGCAGGAATACTTTAATGGACGATATGAGTTTACTCGCTCCAATAGAAAAGTTGGACACGTTTTCGGAAAGTTGTAAGTACAATTCAATCTAAAGATGCTATTCCTAGAATCCTGGCTGACACAGTTACATGTCGCCTGCTCGGAGTTGAAAACACGACAAAAGTTTCAAAAATTAAGTAAGCAGTAGGGATCATCCTATCTACTTTCTAGCACTGAATCATTCATAATCATGCTATCATTCTTTGAAATAATTTTCTTCCTCCTAAATCACTATCCCTTTCCTCCTAAGTCTCCCTGTGTGTCAAAAAAGTACTCTTCAAGCTTCAAATATATTCTAAAGTAGGAATGCGTTAATAAATGAATAAGCACATCACGGTTTGGAAATTACGAAATTGTCTTTTTGACTTATCTACGTAACTGTACAAATAAGAAAAACAAGGTTTTCCTCTACGTCTATTGAATAAAACGTTCATTATCTTGCTGATTTCAAATTATTAATGACGTATTTACATTCCTCGTGCCATATAATAATAAACAATCACAGCTCAGCCGGTTAAATAATAGAAGATAAAAGCGGTTAAAGTCATTCACAGCACCCAGACGCGTAAGAAAACACCATATCTAACGTTTTCGTAGCACTCTGACAAAACACGTATAAGAAGACAATAATAACATGAACACCTTAGAACAAGAAATGGAACAATACTATCGTTCTTCCTATAGTCGTGTTTTTACTTTATAGTTTACACTGACATGCACAGCGGCCGCGGTAACCAGGAGCAAAAGGCTAGTAACATTGCCAACGCCCAGAGCCAAGGGCAACAATAACGACAGCTGTAGGTATGACGATTTTTGCCTAAAATAGTATGTCGCGGAGAATAGCCATTATTCACTTGGACGTGTCCGCGTGAATACCCATCATTCTCCGTTCGTTGGAGAATATTCTATTATACTATCTTTCTCTAAATTTTCATTACTTCTCAACAATAGAACAACATACTGGAGAGTTTATACATAATTTCTGGAACACGCTATATAGAAATATGTAATTAGCAACATAGTATTCATCAACGACGCATGCAACTCCTTTGATACGGGATATGGTTTGTACCCATCTAATTTAGAGTTGATTATCTCCCAGTTGTAATTGAAATTGGTAAGTCTTTTATTTCAAAATACGTATAATCATTAAAATAATTAGTGGACGTTTCAGCTTGCAAAGCATCCTGAGCTAAATAATCGATTTGTGTCAACGTCTAATTAATTTTAGGCTTGCTCATTTAGCATTGTGATAAACGGATATTTCAGCCCTTAAATTCCATGATTTCTAGAAGTGAAATCTGATGTCTGTGTTTATCAGTTATACGCTTAATCAAGTGGAAAATCAGATATATTATTACTATTGTCACCCGCCGAGGGAGAATCAGGTTAGCTTCATAATGGCACAATAGACATCAATCATTGGAAACTATATGGAACGATTATGGAGATATCATCAGGAATAGGTGAACTGTTTTTTTTTTTAACTGAACAAAGGTATAACTAAATTAATTATTGAAATACAAGGGCCAAAATTTTATAATGTAAATTAGCCTGTCATTTATTTTCCCTGTCCATTTATATTAGTTGAGATATTCATCCCCAAATATTTACCTGTTACTTAATAATAGAATTTTTCGAGCAATATGATATCAAGACTGTCAACTTTAGAAATTTTCTGACCCAATATCCTTTTGTCGTTGACAAATGCCTCATAATTATTTTATGTCAGTTTTATCAAGCACACGTTTGTTGGTAACATCCCTTCACATAAAATTATCTCCTGTATTATGAATGTCCTATAGCTATGTTATGGTTGAAAATATTCCTCAGATTTTTTAATCTGAGTTGGTCAAATTTTCAGGGATGTTGCCAGATTTCAGGGTCACAATTTTATCTCAGATGTTAATTTTTTCAGGATCGGGTTTCTGAAGAGAATCATCCGCTTATTTTGTTACTTAATAAGTTTTCCACATTTTAAGAGAGCAATAATTTCACATAAGTCCGCTTGATCATCCTTTTATCAAACTGTATTGAAAGAAATGCTGCCTCAGCTCATTATTCTCTGGTCTACAAAGATTTGATAAATGGAATTTCCATCAATTAAATATTGAAACTCAAAAGTTGAAACTCAAAACTCGAGTTGAAAGTGATTTATAGCCCAGTTGGGTTAGTCAAAAAAAAAAAGCTTTACCGTGTAAAAACTACCGCCAGAAATTTTATTGATCTAACCTTTAGGGGGGGGGGGGGGGGGGTAGTGTAAATTGAAAATCGCGACCCAATCGTTTAATTCAAAAAATTTTGATCGTACGATAAAAATTGTCACGACTGAAGTTGTTGAGAATCAAATTTTCAACACCTCAAATCGTCACTATTTATGTTGAATAGTTGAGCAATGCCGAGATATTGAGCCGAAACGATTTCTCGTCAAATTCAAAATGGCGGCTAACGCGGGTGTAATTGCCGGGGTCAAAATTGCGTCGCGATTTTGAATTTAGACTATTAGTGGCCCCTCCTAAAGGTTAGAGAAAGAAAATTTCTGTCGGTAGTTTTTGTACGATCAAATGCTAGCCCGACTGGGCTACTAACATTCAGCAGAAAGTTAACGGCATTTGAAACTTACTTTAAATTGAAATTCAAAATAATTTATTTATGATAAATCTATGATAATCAAATCAATACACCTTGCAGATAAAGCAACCTAAATAATAAATTAGTTATTGAAATAATTTTTCATTTTGAATAATATGTCAATGATGAGTGCACCTAATAATAAAGAAAAAATAATATAAACAAGAATTCTATACAGGGTGCTAATTACGCTTGGGGCCAAACTTCAGGGGGATTTTTTAGTGAATATATGACGAAAAGTTCATATAAAGAAGATCCGTAAATGCATATTTTCCGAATTACCGGATGTTACACTTTTATTAGAAAATCGTCTTTTCCGAAATATCTTTTAAATACACTGCACCCAATATTGTTTAAATTTGTCAGTTTCGTTTACAAGTACAAGTTTCGTACAAGTACAGTGGCGTCCCGGGAAGCACCTCAACGAATATTATATAAAAAAAAACTTTAAAAAAGTACGCCAATGGGTTTTTTCAATTTTTTCACCAGAATAATCAATTACAGGTACAACTTTCTTGTCTATTAATTTTTTCTTCGCATCTTTCTTCGTTTTTGAAATAGAAAATAAGACTTTATTGCATATCGACTGGACTTAGTAATTTCAATCTAATTGGAGCTGAATTAGCCCCTTACTGCAGAAAAAGAAACTGCCAAAATTCAACAATATTTAGAAAAAAAACTTTGTAACAAAGACCGGTAAAATAAACAGCTCGTAAACAGACCGGGGAAATCTATTTTTTTTATTTTTTCAGTCGATGGAGTCGGACCTTCCCTGTCTTTGGACATGTGTCTTAGGTTGGGTCGGGGTGCGGGGGAGGGGGGGCACGCTTTTAAAATTTACTGAAAATGAATTTTATCGGAAAAACGGGTATATCTGAGCCGGATTTGATCTGACAAAAAAATTATAGTATCGAAAATTGAAGACCTTGATTAAACACGGAAGTTCGTTCCAACCTGAACCCTTTAGCTCAACTGGTTCGCGAAATATTGCGATATTAAGGGTAAAAATGAATAAAAATTTAACTGACTTTTGCTCGGCAGGTGGTGGAGTTGGGGCGTAAATTTTTTTGCGAGAAGAAGGGTGCCACCGAGTACTTTGACGGGCCGGAGGAAGGGGGTGGTGGGCCAATTAGGAAGGGAGATATGGGGGTAAGAAGAAAAATACGGAAACGCTCGTAAAAAGTTTATTTATTGACCTACAGAGACCAGGCACCGCTCATTTTCTTCGTTTTTTTTTATCTACTACCCGGTAGTCATGGCAAAAACATTATTTTACAGGGTGTTAAGAAAATGACGGATAAACTCTTCAGTACATTGTAGGGGACACTCAGTAAAGTACGGGAAATATAATTAAAAAAATTCCAGAGCTACATTTAAAAAGATATAAGCAAAATATTGAACAATAAATTTGACAACGTTTAACACAATAACAGTTGCTATTTGGTAATTTCGTATAATTTCTAACAATGTAGGTAGTCAAGGTATCAAAACCGTTGTTGCCAAATGCTTTTTTTTCAGCATCTTAGAAAAGAAAAAAAATCTTATTAAATTTTCCAAGCCAGTACTACATCTTAAGCAATCTTTTTAATTGATAACGATTAAAGTACCCTTTTTTATATCTGTAAAATCATCTAGTTTTTGCAAATATCGAAAAACAAAGATAGTAAAATGTTAACTTTGGCATTTTTTATCTCACCAAATTGAAGACCAGAATTTTTTAAATTATTTTTCCCGTACTCTACTGAGTGTCCGCTACAATGTACTGAAGAGTTTATCCGTCATTTTCTTAGCACCCTGTATATTTATTTATAAAAAATTTATGAAAAAAATTTGCGAAAATTTATTTTCGCAAATGCGCATTGGTCATTCCCGATCGTTCAGCGATCAAAAGCAAGCAAGAATTTTCAAAATCGATCCATAATTGAGCGAGGTACGAGCGAACAAGCATTCGAAAATAAATTACGAGCGCGCGTTCCCGGCCGATCGTGACTGTGCGTGCCCGGAGTATAGACAAGCGGAGAGCGTAAGCTGCGCCCACGGTATCTTTCTCGCCCGGTTTAAAGAGAGATCTTATGTATAACACGCGCCCGCGGGCAAGATACGCACGAAAAAAAAACAAATAAATAAATAGATAAATATTAAATGTTTTCTCTTTCCAATGAGCCTAACAAGAACCCCCCACCCCTCTCCGTTCGCCCGCAATAAAGCCTAGACTTTGCCGGTTCGTTGTGCCCTTATTTATGGTCGGATCGGGTTCAAGTGGGGCTCAAATTAAAGATTAAAAAAAATACCGTTCAGTGGTGAAAAAAAAATTTCCCCACCCCCTTCCTTCACCCCCAAAAAAGCGAGAAAAAAAGGACTTTTTTTAATTGCGCGCCAAGCGCGCATTTGCGAAAATAAATTTTCGCAAATTTTTTTCATAAATTTTTTAAATAAATAAAATAATTTTTTTGCCATGACTACCGGGTAGTAGATAAAAAAACGAAGAAAATGAGCGGTGCCTAGTCTCTGTAGGTCAATAAATAAACTTTTTACGAGCGTTTCCGTATTTTTATTCTCACCCCCATATCTCCCCTCATAATTGGCCGACCACCCCCTCCCTCCGGCCCGTCAAAGTACTCGGTGGCACCCTTCCTCTCGCAAAAAATTGACGCCCTAACTCCACCACCTGCCGAGCAAAAGTCAGTTAAATTTTTATTCATTTTTACCCTTAATATCGCAATATTTAACGAACCAGTTGAGCTAAAGGGTTCAGGTCAGAACGAACTTCCGTGTTTAGTCAAGCTCTTTAATTTTCGATACCATAATTTTTTTGTCAGATCAAATCCGGCTCAGATATACCCGTTTTTCCGATAAAATTCATTTTCAGGTAAATTTTAAATTCGTGCCCTCCTCCCCCCCACCTCGACCCAACCTAAGACACATGTCAAAAGACAGGGAAGGTCCGACGCCATCAACTGAAGAAAAAAAATAAATAGATTTCCCCGGTCTGTTTACGAAATACCGGTCCTGCTGGGTTATTGAGATATTTTCGAAAAAGACTATTTTTTTAATAAAAGTGTAATCTTGGAAAATGTGCATTATTATAATTATACTGACTTTTCGTCTTATAATCACTCAAATAATCACCCCCTAAAATTAGGCCCATACTTAATTAGCACCCTGTATAAATAGGTATCTAAACTTACTTATGGTTCCGATGAGGACAATCTGGGTAATGGAATAGATAGACTCCGGGGTAACGCTGAGTGACGTGTTGACCGTCCACGACTCGTTCATGGTGTCACGAAAACTTGCTGGCTTGACGCCGCATTTTGATCCGCATTTTCTGAAAAAAATAGACTAAATTAGCATCAAAATTTATTAACAGTTAATCGTTTAGATAACACATTAAAATTTTCAAACTCTATCCCTCAAGAAAAAACCACACCTCATATTGAAATATTTTATCGTAATACGATATCATTTATAGTAATATTATTCGTGCCCTTATTTTAGTCCCTATTCCTTCAAATGTAAAATCCTGATGAGATATGTTTTCATTTTATTGTACTGACACAGAAAATAATTTACAAATGCTACAAAATTGTACATCTTCTTAGTACCTATATACCTATATTGGATGAGTTGAAAAGAAAATTGCAATTTTCTACGTAAATGTGATGTATGTATGAAGACAGCAATTTCCTGTTTGGTATCGGGTTTATATAGGTAATAATCGTCTCCCATTGCAACCTTGGCAGTACAGAAGATGTTCTCTATCCATCATTATTGCCTTTATCATGATCAGACTCCCCCTGCATGAAGATCAAATCCCGACTTGAGTGACACAAGTCAATTTCGTTTGAAATTTTAAGGGAAGATTTTATTCCGTATAGTCAGTTCCACAAATATAGGACGTATTTTGTGGAGACAAATGTTAAAGTCTTAACATAAAAATTCCATTTATTGAATTAAAGACTGAATTAAATCAAAATAATAATAATAATAATATAATAGAACGAAATTTAAAATTCAGTATAGAAAACTGGCAGTAAGGGTAATATATTCTAATAAAGCTAATGGAATGAACATTTAAAATTAATGGCTACCGGATGCTTTATTTTTCCGAGATATTCGAGTATCAAATGTAGAAGAGCAACAGAATTAATCCAGGCTTGTTAAACTTGCCAAACGGGCTATTATAGGGTTCATCCTACCCAGTTTTCTGGAAGATTTTCTAGGGAAATCTTGCCTGCTTACTAAGGATATCATGCCAGGGCCAAATTATTCGCCACATTAAACCACTTGAGAGATTTCCTCTAAACAAACTCCTAATTCGTCTTGGATTAGAGTGCTGCGCACAGAAATGCCGCGTTTGTTTAAAAATGTGAAAGGATAATTAATTTTATACATCAAGTTCACTTTGAACGTGATTATAAAACGTCAAGAAGGATAAACCATTATATTTGTTTAGATTTTTTCAACTTTATCTGTTTCCGAGTATAAAATTGTTAACTTTACCTTTTTTATGACTTTATACCTAACTGTTAATCCATAGATAAGGAAGGAGTCAGACTGAATTCAGAATTACGAGACTTCAGGATGCTTTGTCCTAGTAAGAAAATTTTCTATCAAATTGTGTTTTTACGAGTAGGTAAGTTAAATTTCTTGCAATTAGTGTTTTCAAAGATAAATATCATTAAACATAATATTCAGACTGCATGAAATCAAAACTTTATACAGGAAAGCAGAAAACTAATAACTAAATCGGAGCAAACTTTATAAAACATACCTGTAAATTCACGAAATTAGAAGAGTCCGAGTGATGAACTTCAGCCAAACTTTAAATTATATAATTTAGACGAAATGTAATTTAAAGCACTATTCTTCCTGGAAGTAAGCAACCAATCACTGAATGGTAACAAATTAACCTCAATTCTTCTCTACCTACTACATAAATTCTAGGACGAATTACTTCTTAAATTAAGAAAAACACTACTACCTGTAACAATTAATATTAAATTGGGTAATTTTTATTAAACTTTCTAAATAATGAAATAACCTAAAATAATGAATAAAATGTAACAATTTTTTAACCAAGAACCTAAACCACAATAAAGATTTATTAATTTTTTTTTGCAAAATAGACAACATATGCTAAATCATAAATTGTTATGTGTTAGTTATAGGTATCAGTTGTTTCTAGCAGGATCAAAAGAAGCTATTTTTAAAATAAAAATTTTAAAGTAAACTTGGAATAGTGAAACATTTGAAGCCGAAGCGATTCTTTTGAACATTAATTATCATCATGCTAACAAGTTATGCGTTCTCCTCATTATGTTGCCCAGTCAGACGATTTCTATCACTTACATTTCCTGGGAAGTGGATCGTTAGTAGAAGAGATAACCCGACGAAGTCACCTGAATTTTCTCACTCGATTTCCTTCTGTGAGATCATCTAAATACTGAGATAAATACTTAAGCAGATCCTCTGTCTGTAAGGCTGCAAAGCTAGAATCCGAATTGATCAAGCTTATCGTTTATGGCCGTCGATATTTTGATTTTAATATTCCCTATAAGCTTTGTAAGTTTAATTTTTTCTTAAAGAAGAATCTGGAGCCTTGAAAAAAAATCTAAAATTAAGCCTGAATATTAAAATAAAATTATGAGGTTGAAGGAACCGAATGGCTCGGGGAGTTATACAGTGTGTATCACAGGCATGGTACACCCTATTTTTTTTCTTTATTTTCTGAGATAAATTTTTGAAATTTGGTACGTCGCATATTCTCGATAGAGCGCACTTTTTCGCAGAAAATTGATTTTTTTCCCACATCCGGTTTTTCCGGAAATGTTACCAACTTTTTATTTTTAAATAGGACATCCTATATATTATTATATTTTTGGATTCTATACATTTGTACGAATCCAACAATACCACATAAGTACCATTTTAAATGTCAAATTTGTTTTATTTAATTTTTTATTTCTCAATTATAGTGTGCCATGACTATTTCGTTTTACTCCAATGGGATCATCTAATGCTAGAAAAATCGAATTTTTGTTCAAAGTACTAAATTAAGTGATATTTTGGTGTACCCATTTTGCATCTGTGACGAACACAACTGAAGTCATGGCACACTATAATTGAGAAATAAAAAATTAAATAAAAACAAATTTGACATTTAAAATGGTACTTATGTGGTATTAGGTATTGGATTTGTACAACTGTATAGAATCCAAAAATATAATAATATATAGGGTGTCCTATTTAAAAATAAAAAGTTGGTAACATTTCCGGAAAAACCGGATGTGGGAAAAAATTCAGTTTTCTGCTAAAAAGTGCGCTCTATCGAGAATATGCGACGTACCAAATTTCAAAAAATTATCTCAAAAAATAAAGAAAAAAAGGGGGTGTACCATGCCTGTGACACACACTGTATAGCCATAAAAAATTTTACCTTCAAAGTTGAAAAATTTTGTTGAACCTACCTCCGTTCAATAGTATGCTCAATAATATGTCAATAAGAATAAAATAATTCTGGTCAAAAGAGAAAGAAATTTTTACAGGTTTCGGGTTTTATCCCTTCATCTGGGCAGCTTAAAAGTGATAAGGCTGTATGTATGTATGTATGCGAAGTTTTTGGCATTGGAACGCTCGCTCCATCAGCCACAGACTTTTGGCAACTCAAAAGCAAAACCTGACCTGACCTGACAAATTTTTGAAAGATAGATTTGGTGGAGTCGGGCTCACTTACAAAAGAAATTTACAACCTTTAATACAGTGAAGATATATGCAGTGGGCGTTTTTTTTTTTTTCTTTTTCTTTTTTTTTATTATTACTACTTTTTTTTTATTAATTTTTTTTTTTAATTTTTAAGTGATAAGGCTATATTATTAATAATCCACACTTAAATTAAATATTGAAAATATATTAATACTGCACACTAAAGGTAGGTACCTAAATATTCATAATTTTTCTTGAAATTCGTTCATCTGAGAATCATTTTCTTATTTATATAACGATAACTTCGATACGGCTACAAGAAATTGATTGGTCTTCAGTCGATTAAATTCGATTTGGAAGGGACTCAAATTCTCCGTCCTCTGCTCCTGGCAATGAACATGGTAATGCAGTATCCTGACAAAACCACAACACATCTACTTGGCCATAACGACAGAAGGGAACCATGTAATTGTATTAACTATACCACATTACTAACAGACAAAAGGGAACTTATTGGACCACATGTATGTGAAATGGGGCAGAATAAACCAACCCTTGATCGATTGCCTGTTATATAGCCAATTTTTTCCTATCAACCACGCGACAAAAAGCTACTGCGCTCCTTATGAATTAATTATCCTGCAAGTAAATTAATTACAACTAATTAAAATGAACTAGTCACAATGTAATTTTTTACTTAAATCATTTACTTAAATGATCACAGCTTTTTATACAATAGAATATCCTTTCGAAACTTCTCCAGTATAATTTTGAAATATTGAACTTTGAAAAATGTAGTATAGTAGAGTCCCACTAATCCGACCCCTCCTGATTTATTTCGAACTAGTTGGACTTTACTGTACAACGCAAAAAATATCATTGTAAGCTTTTAGATATGTCAAAAATGACAGTATTGAATGTCAGCTAAAGTAATCAGTAAATTCTAATAAGTAATTCTAAGTAAATCTGGGGGTTAAATCATGAATAATAGTGATTCGGTAATTCGCAGATTGTGGATTAGGTTCCTGGAAGTCGGCATTTATTCATAGAAGACCTTACCCGCAACGACAGAGAATAATTAAATAATTCATCCCAGACTACGATTTTGTTAGGTACTACTGTTCTATCGAACATACAGGGTGTTAGTTAAGTACGGGACCAAACTCCAAGGGGTGCTTCCTTGAGTGATTTTAAGAAGAAAAGTTCAAATAAACATGGGTCCGAAAATGCATATTTTTCAAGATACAGAGTGTCAAACTTTTATTTTTTTTTCTCGAAAACAAAGCAAGATATGAAAAAAACTCAAGAAATAAAATAGTTGTATTTCTAGTTGCTTAATTCGAAAAAAATACAAAATTAAAAAAAAAGTCAGTGGCACCCAATTTTTTAATCAAAAATATTAGTTAGACTGTCTTCCTGGACGCCACTGGAATTAATAATTTTAATCTAATTGGGGCAAAATTACCCTCTTGTTATTACAAACAGAACTGTCAAATTTCAACAAAATTGATTTAAAGAGTTTAGAGATATTCACGAACATTCGAATTTTTTTTTAAGTTTGACGCCCTGTATCTTGAAAAATATGCATTTTCGGACCCATGTTTATTTGAACTTTTCTTCTTAAAATCACTCAAGGAAGCACCCCTTGGAGTTTGGCCCCGTACTTAACTAACACCCTGTATATCGACACAGACAGCACGGAATAGGCTCCATGAAATACAGCTACGGTCACGAAGTGCAGTTGCTGAGTTTAACTTTAGCCCATCGAAGAGATAGGAGAAATTTCGGACACCGGCGTAGTAACTGGAAAATTGAAGAATGGAGCAGAGTAGGTACTCTTTTTCCGATGAATCCAGATTTTGTCTTCACAACAAGGATGCTCTATCTCTTTCTATTCAACAAGGAATCTATTTCTTCTTCTTCTGTGGGATTGCTCACAGAAGAAGATGCTTTCTGCTTCTATCGCTCATCTAAATAAATTCAATCCTTAAATTTACAAAATTCAACATCCTGTTCCTGTATCGGCAATTAAAACTCTGAGGACCTGTTTGTTTTTTTTTTTAATTTTTGAAATTTTATTGAGAAATCACCAGTTTTATTTTCTGAGATAAATCTGATCGGTCTATATTTTTGAAAGGACAGGAAAGTCAGAATAAACCATTTAAGTTTAGGTTCCTAATTATTAATCAAGATTAATATTGCAAGTATGAGCAACAACTGAGCCGTTGTAGAAATTTCCTCACACGCATGCTTCTTTAATGTAATGAAAGTCTCAACTAAATATAACTATATTATCGAGATGGAATTTCTGAATGAAGATCATTTTCGCTGTTGAGATCTTATTATAGTGGTCGATTGGGGAAAGGAATCGAAGCGTTCCAAATCTTTGCAAGTTGTTTCTTCCCACGCCGTTGTATCATCAACACAATGGAAAGTGTGCAAGCATTACTGAATCTCTCTAGCCAGAATGATCGGGTAAACCTAAAAGCGGAAATGTTGGCGAGTTAATTTGGGAAGCTCTAGTAAACTCAGTAAACTCTTGCGAGAGAACCGATTATCAAAGTATAATAATAAGACACAGCAAGCTGTAATGAACCCCTTGAACGGGGTGTAGTTGACATTAATGAATAAAGTACACACATGAAGATTGCACTTTTTTATAAAGTTCCACTCCAGCGGAGAATCTTAATCATTTAACCTGAAAACAATGCTTTAAAATCTTACACCTTTTAAGAAAACGTTGCAATATTAGAACTATTTAAGAAGTGCTTAAACAGGGATATCCTGATTATTAAAGATGCTAGTTCGGTCAAATTATAAAAAAACGTTGCGTATAGTCGACCAAGAGATATAACGAAAAAATCTAATTGTTAAACTGTCATTTTTTGACTTCAACAATATTTCAATAATCCAAAAATTGATAAAATGACAGAAGTTGTTTCGCTATATCTCTGGTCCAACTATACCTATTTATGAGGCGATGAGTATTTTGGAAAAAAAACAATCTGAATTTTAGCGGTTCCTGAAATGTCCAGAAAAAACTGGAATATTTATTATTTTAATAATTTGACATGAATATGACATGCATGTAGATTATTTTGTAAGTAGGTAATTATTATTTAATTATTCGTTCAGGTAGGTATACCAAAATTCATTATTAAGAAAAACAAACTTTAAGTATCATTGTCTTAAAACCCATAAAAGGTATATAAAAGCTCTTTCAGTCATTGGCATTTATGATACAAATAAGAAAAAGTAATTTTTCATTTCTATCAGGATATTTCAGGTTTGGCTTTTTTCAAAATACTCTACTCATCACTAATAAATAACATATTTCTAATTTATTTGAACTCATATTTTTGATAGTTCCGGATTCTCCTATAATATATTTTTTTAAAACCTGGTTCTGACCTATATACAGGGTGTCACAGCTTATTCGAAGCGGTCTCTGTAGGCCAAACGATGGACTTTTTCAAAAAACTTTTTGAAAATTCAAGTACAGAATCACAAAGGCCATAATTTAAAATTATTTTGGAGTATACAGAGTGTCCCATATGACAGTGGCATATCAAAGTTATGTTTTTTTAAATGGAATGCTCCTATGTTATTGCATTTTTAGATTATCTAAGAAGAGAAAATAAGATTGGCTGTTACAGTTGGTATTAAAATTCAGAAGTTTTTGAGTTATAAACAAGTGAAAATCATCATTTTTCAAGTTCAAGGCCCTGTATAACGAAAACGACTGAAGATAGAGAAAAACGGCTTACATGTCCCTATTTTAAATTTTTATGTACTATCCTATGGTGTAGAAACATTTGTACTTTCTTTGATTTTTTATTTGGCGTCTCGTGGAGAAATCTCAGAATTTTAAAAAATTTTTATCACCCTGTATAAACATTTCATCTACATAATAGGATAGTACATGAAAAAGTAAAATAGGGACATGTAAGCCGTTTTTCTCTATCTTCAACCGTTTTCGTTATACAGGGCCTTGAACTTGAAAAATGACGATTTTCACTTGTTTATAACTCAAAAACTTCTGAATTTAAATACCAACTGTAACAGCCAATCTTATTTTCTCTTCTCAGACAATCTAAAAATGCAATAAAACATAGGAGCATTCCATTTAAAAAAACATAACTTTGATATGCCACTGTCATATGGGACACTCTGTATACTCCAAAATAATTTTAAATTATGGCCATTTAGATCCTGTACTTGAATTTGCAAATTTTTTTTTGAAAAAATCCATCGTTTGGCCTACAGAGACCGCTTCGAATAAGCTGGGACAGCCTGTATAATTCACTGCTGAAATATAAGTATATACCATAGTTTGTTAAATATATGTTAAGTACCACTTTTTGTTTTTTGGAAAATATCTTTCAAACTGTGGATATAATTGCTAGAGAATTTGAAGGATTTATAGGTAACTATAGTAAATTTCTTTTATTTGACTAGGTAGGTATAAATTAAAAGCGTCTCAAACACAAATAGTTTCCAAGATGTAGGCTTTCCAAGATATGTGAGTAAATATCACATTACATTTACCTTCAACTGAGTAACATGTCTCTTGAAGGGTTTCTTGCTTTAACCGTGATATTGAGGATGAGATTAGACTCAGAGGGTGTTTTTCTCAACACTCTTAGCAGCCAAAATTAATGTCATCTCGTTAATAAGCAGTGGAGTTTTTGGAAGGAAGGATCTGATTAATTGCAACTGCTCTCAATAGATTGGTAGAGACAAGGAATCGTTGGTGACTTGGAACGTTATACGTTATTAAGGTATAAAATAAACGTAGAATTTAAAATACTTGTAACGCCAACTCTCGTCAGTGAAATGTATCCCTAGTTTCTTTACTGAAGAAAACGATAAAACAACTTATTTGAAATCTGATATTATCGATATTACAGATTCCTGTTTTGTTCGTGTCTAACTTTAAAATAACTTAATCCGATAATGATTTGCTAGATTAAAGTTGCTGACCTAATGTTGGAAATATATCCGAAGGGCGGTAAAACCATGATGGCATGTGCGAGTTGATGTGCCCGTTTTTACCATAAAAAAAGTGCTTCTAAGACGCGAAATGTTTCCCTCTTCGAAAACCCGTAAAATAATTCAGAGTATGATTATTAATTTTCTTATAAATAACTCAGAGCTCCCATTTTAGTTTTCGGTATTACGTGTAAATCGTCAAGATCACCTGAAAATTTATATCGATTTCTGACTAAACTTGTACTGATACTTTGTCCATGTGGTTTGCTTTTGAACGATCATTCAAAAATATCTTTCCTTTCAAAGTGAAAAATAGAAAAATACAGCTTCTCGAAGATATTTTTCTACATCCCTGAGCGATTTTTATCTCTGCCAGGTTTTGCCAACCCGCAACTCCTGTTGACGTCTTCGCCGGCATCTCGAATTTTTCATTTTGAAACTGGATTAATGAGGCTCCTAGGAAATATAATACATCAAATTTTCCACCAGCATAAGTTTATAGCGAAGTAGAATGGGATACCATTCATTCATTACTTAAAAAGGACTAGAAATAAAGTACAATTTCGGAAAGTACAATTTTTTCTCCATTCACTTGTTCGCCCAACACAACAGCGTTTTTCTATCAGGGAAGCTTCTGGCATAATTGAGCCTAATTATCAAGTAAAACACCTAGAAGAAGGTAAGAGTATTCTTGTAAAAAAAGGCCTAAAAAAAAAGGCAACGAAACTTTTCTTAATTACACTTTGAGTGTTTGTCAGAGACAAAGACCTAATTAAATTAACAAATTTACCTCCAAATAAGAATGTTCCACGACTTTTCTGCAATGAGGATTTCATCAGACGGAGACGTGCCACAATCTCCTGACAAAACAAAAATAAATTCAGCTCCTGATAATTTTTCTCATTCAACTGCAAAAAATATTATGATGAGCAAAAGATGGAAAGCTCAAGTGATCCCTGATATACATATTTTGCGTCTGGAAGTTGTGAGAAATAATGTCAGTTCTTATCATTGAGATCAACTCCGAGAACAAATATTTTCCATTAATTATTATTCAACATTTCTAACAGATACAACAGAGTTGGAAATTAAGCATTTTTTTCTCGAGCTGAGTGGACTAAATGTAGAGTGAGCAGAATTTGAAGGAATTTCTTTCGGTTTTAAAAGGGACACGAACTGTAAATATTTCTAAAAAGATTTTTTTCATTAATTAGTTGATTTTTTAGTTTATCGGAAACAGTTTGCAATGTTGCTCCACATAAATAAAATACAAAGTGATTCAGTGGTGAGTACCATAAATTGAGGGACTTGAAGATACAGGCAAGACTTGTAGATATTAAGAAAATTCAATTAATTTTTTTTCCGAAAAAAAATTTGCCGAGAGGGTGTTTAAGTTTCAATCTGAGAAACTCTTTTTTTTTGTATTTTTTTTTCTACAGAGTGGACTAATAATTCTGATTTTTTGTATAAGTACATGTTTTGTATTTAATAACCAGAATTTGGAAAAATTTTGGATACAACCGAAGCACCCATCAGTGACGTAGAATCCGTCACAAGATACGTTTTTGTCTCGTAAAAAATTCTGAACTGTTTTTATTTTTCATTCTTTTTATTGTTTTTTTTTGGAATTCCAAACTATATAAAAAAGGCATAGTTATAAAATTTCGATGGGATCCACCGTTTTTGAGAAACATTCAAATTTTAACATTTTTTTATTACTATTATTTTTATTTAATTGTCTAATATAAGTACCATAAATTAAAGGGCTTGCAGATAAATCTAAAATAATAAGAAAACTTAGATAATTTTTTTCCGAAAATGTTTCCTAAATGAGATACAAGGTGTAAATTTAATCAAAAAAATTCTAACTAACATTAAAAAACATTAATATCCATAAATTTTAATAAAAAGCAAGGAAAGATTGTCCAAACAGAAATGTCTTGCTCTTTTGACCATTTAATTACTTGATTTAATAAGCGTCAGAAGTCAGTTTCTAAGACACGTTTGAGGAGAAATAGCTTTCTTTCATTTGAGAAATTCGTCAACAGCAAAACTCATTCACGATGCTTAATTTAATGATCTTACAGACTACTAAAAGGAAGTTTTTTCATACCGTATATAATACGCTAAGAAAAGCTCAACAGAATCACTGACATTTCTCCTGAATTATATTTATTATATCAATATCTTTTTAAAGATAAAACAAAGGCCTTATTAAAGAAAAGCTCAGTATACCTAAAAAAAAATGTTAATTTATACAGCAGTTATTAAAAATATCTCCTAAATTTATCGTTTAAATATATCATAACTTTTTTGATAATGTATAAAATATTCTTTTACCGTAGTGTCTTTACCAAGACACCCAGATGTTATAATGTTGAGGAAATGTGCCACAAAACGTTGCAGGAAAACTCTTATAACCCCATAACGTGTACTCTCTAAAAGAAAGTACAAAAGATTCCGGAAAGTGTAGCCGTAGGTCTATTCCGACCTTTTTGTTGCTTCGATAACTGCGACAGAGATTGTCAACGTCGACATCGAAAGAATATCGTGGGTGGCTCTGCAGCCTGAATTTCTCTTGATTTTATTTATTTTCAAGTTTTCAAGCTGCTGTAAAAGTCTGTTAGGTAAGTTACAAGTATGTAGGTACCTACTTAGTTGAATTTGTATGTTTCAATTCTCGAATACTCATAATTTTTATTCGCGAACATAAATTATCTATTATCATTATTATTATTACTAAGCTATTTCGTTTTCAATTATTATTATTAACGTTAAAAAAAATTTTTTTTAACTTACTAGTCTTATTACAGTTACCTATAATATCTCTAACTAAAGGTTAAAGGATCAACTGCCTTTTCTAATCTCATTTGAGTTATAAATTTCTAATCTCGAGAAATGTGTTCTAGAAAAAGTACTAAATCGAATTGGATAAATGTTTCATCTGAAGGTTGAGAAAATATGTTTGCCCCGGTGAAAATTGGCTAAATGTACAATTGCATGAAAGTCAATTTCAAGAGAAGAGTAATGTTTCTGTGCGATTGAAGCCGAGATTTAGAAGAGATTTTCCGATTAACCGATATTTTCAGGACGTTAAAACTTGTGATAGAGCGAACGACATAAAATCGGAAACAGTTTAAATCACGTTAAAAACTACCTAATCGATTAATTTCCACCCGCTGCAGTCCTGCGAGCAAATAAGGGTGGAAGAAAGAGTACGTAATTGAAACGAATGGAAAGAATATCTGGGATTTATATACTTTAATATATCAGCTCTCTCAGTGGCTGCGAATTTATAGACGTCGTGCGATCTGTCGAATAGCTTTATAAATATCGATTCAGGTCGCTCTAGCAAGCCTAAATGAGAACAATTAAATTGAGAAAAGCGGAAAATATAGACGGAAATTGAACGTCTCCACTGAGTAGGCGAGTGGGAAGAAGAAAGCCCTTCCTGGTTGCGGTGAGATGCTTTCAAATGTCATCTTCAACCAGACCCGATATCGGTTTGATTATATCGTCCTTATGAAATACGTCGACCAAATTACCAATGCCATAAATGGCGTATGTACGTGACCACATCACAATGATCATCTCGGAAACTTTCAATATCACTTCCAGGATCATTTTATGCTTTATGTATAGAAGTAACTCATATATGGATACTGGAAAATACCACTCTATTTAGCTTCATTTTATCAAGGAATCTTCAATTTCATTTCAAATATCATGTTAATTAATCGAACCTATTTTTTCAAAAATGAGATAATGAGATTCCTTGAAACTTTTTAGATTCAATAAGTTGATGCAATTGCAACAAGTCCCAAGAAACACCCACCCGTCTGTTAAACATGCATTTTAAGAATAATCGTCAAAGATTTGCTAACGGAGTGCATCAGCAAATACTGTCACACCTTGACATTTAAATCAGATAATATAAGATCTCTCCTGGGCATCTCTCCTCTCAAGGAACATCAGTGATATAATGAATTTTTTAAATGTCAACAAACTAGACACTCTGATTTAATGGTTAATTTACCACCCGCAACATCTGTCAATTTATCATAATACAAGGTGTTAATAAACAGGTGTTACAAAGGAAAAAGAAAAACTTCTGAATTTAATTGGTCATCCTCACTTATAACACAAATAATGCGAAGCTGAACTGATCATTTCATAAAGAAAAAGAAAACGTAGATTTGTGATGAACTTGTTGATAAAGTAGAGATGAACTGGTGGGATCGTCATGTGATAAACTTGTAGTTGGAGGGAGATTTTAACTATAATGTAGAATACTTTGGTTTATTATTTAGTGGTTATAATAACAATATGATGATGTCCCTGGAGAAGACACCAGGGAGGGGTTAATAAGATGTTACAGGATTATCTTAACCCTTATACTCGCATCTTAACGCAATTTCGTTAAATTATAACAATACAGGCTGATTCATGACTATGCGACGTAGTTAAATGCAAGGTAGGGGACTATGAGGCAAGTCTATCACCTTATTTTACAGATACGAAAATACCGGTGTTTTCTATGTTTGGGCTTGAATTTTTGGCTGAAACACTCTTCTACCAAAGCACTTCAAGATTACCTATCGGCAAATTGAAAATCCACGACCTACTTGAAATGAAATGGTTTTACATTTTTTTTTTTGCAGAAAAGCACATTTATCTACCGACTTTCGAAAAAATGCCATCACAAAAACAGATCAAAGTAAAAACCTTCCTTTTGTCGTACAAATCATTTCTAATGTTCCTCAAAATTCATTTGAAATCATTTGAAAAGCTGAGGTACTTTGAATTTACGAGATGGCCCATTTCCAGAATTTTATACCTATAGGAACCAGGAAAAATTATTGTTGCATTTTTTACAAAAAAGAACATTTTAACAGAAAAGACCGGCAAACTTCGAACAGCTTCAAAGTGAGAACTTGTACTGCATTTCATGATCTGTTTTTGTGAAGCTGGTCAAAGTGTGCCGTGCGATTTAAGAAGTTCATTTCATGGTATTTTTCCTGTTCTCACCTAATCCAATTACGTTTTTTTCGAAAGTCGATCGGAAAATGTGCTTTTCTGTCAGAAAACATGGCAACAATTTTTGTTCAAGAATAAATGACCCTGGTTCCTAGATTTAAAAATTCTGTTAATAGGCTGTCCCGTTCATTTGCTCATTCCATAGAATTTTTCCATAAAATTTTTTCATAGATTCCATTCCATAGATGAAGTTTTTTAAAATTTTTTACATGTCACTGTCACCTAATGTATTTTCATCCGATGATGAATCCAGTTTGTTAAAATTTCCAAGAACAAGAACCCCGTCATTTATAAAAACATTCAGTGTATCTTCGAAAGATAGAAGAGATGCAGGCTCTTCAAAATCAGCTCAGCATTCAGTCCACTCCCAACAAGATGAAGCCGTTTGTAACATATGTCAAAAACATTTCAAAAATGTCAATGGCTTAAAGATCCACAATGGTAAATTACATCCAAAATTATCTCGTAATTATGATACTCCATCTCAAAATGATTTTTCCGATCTCGGTAAGCATTTATCGTCACTCAAAATGACTGTTCCCACATTACGGCGGTGTCCTAAGGGTGCCCGGATGATGTTAGCAAATTTACTCACTGCAAAACTCAAAGCAATAACTACTACAGGTTCAGAATGTGCTTGGAGAAACCTTTTTTTGCTTCCATTTCAAGCTTTAACTATTCCTAAGAAATCAGATAGCATAAAGAATCTTTCCACTTGGACTAAACAGAAAATCACCGTTTGCAGTCAAGCTCAATTAGAGAGTGCAGAGAATATAGAGAATTTAACTCCCACTTATGCTTCAATGAAGTTTTCGGTCAATCAACGGACTGATGAAAGGACACATTTGCATGTTGGCAAGAAAATAGAATCAAAATTGTCCGATGGAGACACTCGTGGAGCATTGAAACTTCTAACTTCTGAGGACTCTCTAGCTTCAAATGATCCCTCCACATTGGCCGATCTTCTTAAGAAACATCCCGCTCATCCACAACCGACTTTTTTCCCCGAAACACCTGAATTTATTTCCTTCCCATCGATAACAGATCAAGAGATTACGAGAGCTATTAATTCATTTCCACCAGGATCTGCTGGCGGTTTAGATGCTTTGAGACCGCAAATTCTCAAAGATCTCATTGCCAAAAATACCGGAGATTCGGGGATCCAGCTTTTAAAGGAAATCATCTCGTTCATCACTCATATTGCAGAAGGGAAGATTCCTGAATCGATCCGTCCTATTTTTTTCGGAGGCTCTTTGACGGCTCTTAAGAAAAAATGCGGTGGCATACGTCCAATTGCAGTTGGAAATGTTTGGCGCCGTGTTACTGCTAAAGTGCTAAATTTCAGAATTTTACCAACTCTGGTCGAGTTTTTCACTCCTAATCAACTTGGTGTAGGGGTAAAAGGTGGTGCTGAAATTGGTGCCCATGCTGCTCGTATATATTTCAATAACAACCATGCGGTTCCAAAAGTATTTCTAAAACTTGATTTTCGGAATGCATTTAACGAAATAAGAAGAGATGCCATCATTCAAGAGGTCAAGTCAACTTTTCCGACTCATTTACCTTTTATCTTCAATTCTTACTACAAGCCATCAAATTTATATTTCCATCAACAAATTATTTCTTCTGAATGTGGAATTCAACAAGGCGATCCCTTGGGCCCAGCCCTTTTTGCTCTTACAATCAATCCTATCGTCAAATCACTTAAATCAGAATTAAATATTTGGTACTTAGATGACGGAACTATTGGTGGTGATGTTGACACAGTGTTGAATGACCTGAAAACTATTTCTGAGGCTGCATCTAAATTAGGTTTATTTCTAAACCCTTCTAAATGCGAAATTATTTTCCTTGGTGATCATGAAGATGAATTATCTATCTTGAACGACTTTAGATCTTTTCTACCCGGAATTACATATATGAACTTGGAAAACGCAACTCTTCTAGGGGCCCCACTTGCTGATGAGGGTATTCTAACTATAATTAATCAAAAAATAAATCAATTACAGCTATTCACATCAAGATTGAACTGGATTTCTTCTCATTCGGCTTATTTTCTACTGAAAATTTCCCTTTCAATACCGCGTCTTATATATTTCCTACGCTGTTCTCCTTCGTGGCGAAAACCGCAAGCTCTGCAAGTTTACGACACTATTTTAAAATCAACCCTTGAAAACATCTTGAACTGCACTCTTTCTCACGAAGCTTGGATACAATCTTCCCTTCCCATAAAGATGGGCGGTATCGGAATCAGACATGCTGTGGACTCAGCGATTCCATGTTTTCTCGCTTCTTACCACAGCAGTCTCGAATTGGTGACTTCTCTTCTTCCTTTTGGAATGATACAATCTGATTCATTGAGCGCAGAAGCTTTGAGTATTTGGCATGATTGCAATCTAATTACTCCGGAAAATATGTTGTCTCAATCTTCATGGGAGACAATTGCTTTTCACAAAAGTTTAGATTCCCTGATCCATGAAACAACATCTCTACAAGACAAAGCTAGACTTCTTTCTAATTCTCAACCACATACCGGTGACTGGCTATATGCTCTTCCATCTCCTCAGCTTGGAACCCACCTTTCAGATGAGTGCTTTCGAATTTCCATCGCATTTCGCTTAGGCTGTGATTTCTGTTATCCCCATCATTGCCGCTGCGGAAACGAAGTAACTTCGAAAGGATTGCATGGTCTGTCGTGTCTATTCAGTGCTGGTCGTCTTTCGCGACATGCCGAGGCGAACGAGATTATCTCCCGAGCTCTAAGATCTGCCCAAATTCCGGTAATTAGAGAACCTGTGGGATGCTCTAGAGATGATGGTAAGAAACCTGATGGAATGACATTGACTCCATGGCAAAGAGGCAAATGCTTGCTGTGGGATTATACCTGTGCAGACACCTATGCAGCATCTTACCTTCATTCCACTTCCTCCAATCCTGGGTCTGCGGCAAATACTGCAGAATCAAAAAAAAAGAAACAAATACCGGCATCTTGAAGATCGCTTCATTTTTGTGCCTATCGGACAAGAAACTTTAGGAGTTTGGGGGAATGAAGCCTTGAGATTTCTGACATCGGTTGGTCAGAAAATTACGAATGCCACGGAGGAATCCCGGGCAACATATTTTCTGTTCCAACGATTGAGCATTGCTCTACAAAGAAGCAATGCAGCGTCAATGTTGGGAACACTTCCACCAGGGAGGGAGTTTTCAGAAATTTTTTATTTGTGATTCTATTTTTTTACTATTTTATTTTTTTTTAAATATTTATATTGTTTGATGTTTGATGTTTCATGTTTGTAAAAAGTTCGTTAACTTTAATGTTCAGAAAAAAAAAATTGTGATATTTTGAGGAATAAAATACTATAGATGAAGTACCTATAACAAAATGTGGCTTGAACTCTTTATAAATACAACTTTTGTCCCATAACCAGGTATTCTAACATCTCATATTGTATAATTAATTACAAAGAGAACGATTATAAAGATTATGAAGCACATCCGCTAAAGTTTACTCTCTTTAGAAGTGATTAACTGTAATTTTAAAGAAAACATGACGTTTTGTCCTGTTTTTATCACCTGCATATTACAATGAATTTTATGTTTAACATAAGAGAGGGGACATTTTACTGGGACACCAAGTGTAAATTCAGTTTTTATTTGACTCAAGAAATAAAACGGAACGAATAACTATGATAAATGGATATTTTCCTAGGTAGATATTCGAGCGCGAGGTAGATAATCGTGAAGTAACGACTTGTACAATATTCGGTAACAGATGTTACCGAACTGAATTTATTCTAACGACGTTCTTGGGAATAACATCTGACAAGAAGTCGCTGATCAATACAACAGTCACAGCTTCGCAGGAATACATTACTTCGTCTGCTTTTAGTGCTTTTAACCTCTGATATCCATGAAGTGTTCAGAATCACACAAAAATACAAAAAATTTTATTCCTTTACCTTTCTTTTTTACGCTTATTTATGTAGGTAGGCGCTTATGCGGATAGAGCTTACACCATACAAAGTGTTCTAATAAATCCACTAATATTAATAATAATTACAGACCTTGCGATGTTAAAGAAAATTTGATAACAATAAAAAATCTGTTCATTTTGATGGCATTCAAACTTTACTAATGATTTTATTGAGTTAAAATCGTTCTGACACGATGTAAATAATTGATTATATTCCCTGTCTCCTCTGCGTCCTGGACCAATTTGGAGGGTCCGAGGGCAGCTTCCGGGCCTCTCCATAGATCAAGAGAAGCTACGGAACCAAGATCCGAGAATTTATATTGCCTGTGGCGGCGAGAAGCGAACATATTGTGAAATATTCAGCGTCAAATAAATCTCCCAAGTACATTACAGCGCTTCTAGGTCTGCAAAATGCACATGCTTCATCATGAATGTGTAACTTCATTTCCTAGTGCAAGGGGAAATTTAAATGAAGAGTTTACATAAATATTTCAATGCAAATTAAATAACCTTAATTACTCCTGTTGAAGATTTTAAAAAGGGGAAGCTGTGACAGAATTTCATTCGCATGCAAATAGAGGCAGGAAAATTCAAAGTACACTGAGTAAACATAACAGACGTTCTTTTAATAAAGCAGTGCCCATCAAAGGCAGCAAGTAATCTTTGAGAGATGCTACAAGTTAGTCCGCATCCCCAGAAGCGATGCCGCCTTAGTTAACCCCTGAGGCGTCTCTAGAGCGTCCCCTCCAAGCTGGAGAGGAACATCTTCCTAACTCCAACACAGGCTACAAGACAAACACAATATGCGAACTGAAAGGGCAACCCTCTTCTATTTCAGGTCTATTGTTATCAGCTTAGTCTGTATATGGCTATTTGGTGCCCACTTGTTGACTAAAAATGTAATATAAAGGGCATTGTTTTTGATGAAACTTTCTGAATTTTTTATTATCATCCCAATTTTCGGTAATCTTTCCGTTAGGTATAACAGAATTTCATAGCTGAAATAGTATAGAGTTTATATTCGTCAGATTTGTCGCACATTTGGTCTTAATTTAATAAAAATTTGATGTTCAGAAGTGCTGAAGGTGATTAGATTAAAACTTTGAAGAATTAGTTGCTGACTTTCTATGAGAAGGCTCAATTATCTGGATGCATACACAGTGAGGACGTTTATAGACCTCCCCAGGAACTCAAATTTGTATGCCTCTAGTATCTCCCCAGGGTCTTAAATTTTTAACCGAATGAGATAGAACTTTAAAGCAAAAACTAAATCAAATGTCATACATTTTACTACTTTTTTAGGTGAAGCTGATCTGTCAAATGTCAAAGATGACTTTGCAATTAATGTCAACTTCAATTTTTTGAATGGCTTGGGGGAGGGTCATGTGAGACCTCATATTAAAGGTATTGATTTTTAGAATATTTTTATTTGTGTTTGTACAACAAATAAATACAGTCATAAAATTGTTGGCAAAATCGTCATGTTATTTTAATGTCACTCTCTTACTGTCTGGTATAGCATCAACTCTGTAGCGGCACAACATCTGCACAACATTTGTTGTACCGATTCTATACCGCTATTAACCTCTTACGGTGCGGCAAACTTTCGGCACTGTTAGATTTAAATATTATTAGTGTATTTTTTTAACAAAAAAATACACTATTGAGGACGACATCACTTTTCGAAAATCACCCAAACTCATCAAATGTCCACCGATCATGACCCCCAGATCACGAAAAAGTGGTTTTCCAAAATTCACCTGCCCACGATATATATATATATATATATATATTTATATATATATATATATATATTTATATATATATTTCTCCAAAATCGCGAAATTTCGATTTTAAAAACGCTCCTGTGGCTTTATCTTTCAAGATTAGTGAACGAAATTTTGGATTCTTGCAAATTTTTGGAATGACGTTGGATTTTCGTTGAAAAAATTTCCAAAAGTCCCATCACTTCTACAGGGTGTCCCTTCAAAGTTCCAGACATCCGGTTTTTGTCACCTCATTTCAGGCCGCAGTTTTCAATCTAGGAGACTGAAATTTTTGTGGAAGTAAGATATCCACAAGGAGTGGTCTGGTATTGCACTTGAGCAAAATCGATCGAGCCGTTTCAAAATGGCGGCCATTTTAATTTTTGGAAAAAGGACTATTTTTTGAACCCCTGTATAAGCTAGATAGAAAAAGAGTTTTATATCAAATTCACAATATTGGAAGTAAATGACTTGAAATTTAATTTCATGCAACAAAATTTGCATTTTTTATATTAATAAGCCAGTGGCGTGGGTAGGAAAAGGGTAAAAATGGCTAAATTTCTCCAACAATTTATGAGCACATTTTTGAAGTAATTAAACTAAAATTTTTACAGTAGACAACTATACTAATAGACTTCAACCCTTGAGAATTTCAAAAAGTAAATAAGAAAAATGGCGGAGATATTCAATTTTTTTTTACATGATGTTTTTTTTAAATTAATTTCTCTAAATTTTTAAAAACGCTCCTGTAGCTTCATCTTTCAAGATTAATGAACGAAATTTTTTACTCTTATAAACCTTAGGGCTGCCGTTTGATTTTCGTAAAAATCATTTTCCTAGAGTTGTGTTACTTCTACAGGATATCCCTCCGAATTTCAGAAAAAAAACCGTCCGTGAGGCACGGTTTCTGGTCGAAGTTTTCAATCTAGAGCGCTGAAATTTTTTTGGTAGTAAGATACCCTCAAGTAGTCGTCTGGTACTGTATTTGAGTAAAATAGGTAAAGACATTCCAAAATGGCGGCCTTTTCAATTTTTGGAAAATGGCTAGATTTTGAACCCCTAAATAGGCAAGATCAAAAACTTTTAAACAAAATTAACAAGATTGGAATAAACTTATTTGAAATTTGAGCTAATGCAATACAATTTGCATCATTTCTGTTAATAAGCCAGAGGCGTGGGTAGGAAAAGGGTAAAAATGTCTACATTTCTATAAACATTCATGAGCTTATTTTTGAAGGAATAGAACGGAAATTTTGATAGTAGACAACTATACTAATAGCATTTAACCTTCAAAAATTTCAAGAAGCAAATATAAAAATGGCGGAGGTATATTCGAATATTTTTAAATGATGTTTATTCCTCTAAAATTTCAAACTTTCGGTTTTCAAAACTCTCCTTTCAGTTTTTTCCGAATTTATTAAAGGTACCTAGTGTAAAAAATAGTATTTTTCAAGTAAAGTTAGCCAGTGGCGGGCATAGGAAAAGGGACAAAATTGTAAAATTTTGCCAATTTTTTTGATTTTTAAATTTAAAAATCCATTCTACACGTGTTGAAACGAAATGAAATGAAATTATCACAGAAAATTTTTCACATTAAAGCACTACGCTAACATGACATGACTATGGAAAATTTCAGAAAGCCAATAATTTAAAAAGCGGTGAAAGTATTCATAATTGAATCGCATAAAAATACACTATTTCTGCGATTGATGCGCAAGAAGGTTTTATTTATTATTCTTGTTAAAAAGTATTCAATTTAACAGTCTTGTCATAAATATAAATTTATTTAGGCTATAGTTTCAGTGCAAAGGCCATATTCAATGGCCGTTTTGATATTATTGCCAATTTCATAATATGTACTACGTCATCACGCGGTAAATGCAGTTTTGCAGACTGAAATCTTCTGCATGAGCAGGATGTCGAAAACATGCCCAACTGATGTTGTGCCAGCGTCTCCACCACGCCGATACTGTACCCACCCGTAAGAGAATGGCCTTAAGATACTCACTGCTCCACTTACTGCGCTATTAATGAACCGATCGTGCTTGCTTGAAAAAAATTTTACCACAAAAAAGCTTCTACCACTTCATTTTTTCCTTATAAATTGTTATCCCCTTTAATGACAAACATAACATATGAATGATATAGACCGATACACTGACAAGCAATACCGATGATTGGTCAAAGTGGATGTCTAAAATCCGATATTTAGAAGAACGATTGCATGCATAAATGTACACAATAATAATGTTATTTTATAAAATATTCTTAAACAGGTTTATATTCTTATATATTCTACAAATATTCTTAAATATTTGAATTTATTTCAAACATCCTTGAAGTGCTCCTTCGGAGAGAAATATAAAATTCTCAGACACACTTCATAACAAACGAGATTATTTGCTTACAGGAAGTGACTAATTATACAGCTGCAAACTCCATAAATTATCTCGGTTAAAAATTAAATATACCTCAGATGTAGAACTTGGAGTCCCATTATCAACTATGAGTCTTGAATGTCTAAGTGCAGAGTTTCGTCGGAGAATTCACAATAATTACAGTTGCAATTAAAATAAAACTACGCCAACCAACTATGTAACCTGGAAGTGACTGAATTTAACATTCCCTATGCAACTCTGCGGTGCAAAACTAACCTGGAACATATCTTCAAAGTCATCCCATAATGTAGGAGTGCTAACAGTGTAGCAACGTGTCTAGACTCCCGCAAATCAAATTAACTGTTTAGTAGTATCTCAGATGTTGGTTAAAATGGAAATATAATTTCCAGAAGGATTGTTCTTGTTTGACAAAATTCGAGACCTTTAATAGCATTAAGATTTATTTTGTATCCGCATACTAATTCCACTGGTATTTAAATTCTTGTTAGTGTCAGAATAATCACTTTTAAGAAAAAAATGTTTTCAGAAAGGAAGAAGCAAAGGTGAAACATTACTTCACTGAGCAGGAATGCATTGGTTGATCTTGAGCTAGAGAATCAATGGCTTAAAGATACACTTCTATTAAAAAGTATTGAAAATTGGTACTTGTGCAAGAGGTGCAAACTTTCTAAGCTATATCACAGTATAATAGTCCTATAAAATGTTCACTTATTTATTAATAAGGCATCTACTAAAGCCCATTTACCAACACTGAGTCAATGAAAGTGTCCAAAAGGCTTCTTCCTCAAAGTTTGATTGAATTCCAAACGCCGTGACCCTCAATGTAATTGACAAACGTATTTACGTCAATCATCCGTTTTTGGGTCCATTTCCTGGAAACTGGACTCTAATAAAACTTGTCGTCTGGTCAAAAAATCTAATAAGTGAACTCGTTTCTTCTTCTTTTTCTTCTTCTGCTGTCCGTTTTAGTCTCCAGCAGAATAAGTTTTTATAAGTCGTCTTGCTACTCGTGTAACCGATGTACTTTATAGCACGGTATAGCACATTCACTGGACTGGTACCCAACAGTCTATCTCCCGGATTCGTGTCAAGTAAGTGCACAAAGTCAGACCAATCACTTTCAACATTCTTAACGAGCCAGGTATCCTTGCATGCCTCTTCGTCGTCGAAAGATTTCGTTAATCCTCTCAGATTGTCTAATATTCTCAAAAATCTCATCTAAAAGTGTTACTAGGGCAAGTATAAGTTTTGAGTCTTATTTTTGCTAAGCTGAATACCTGGAGGTCTTCTGTGACTGAGTTGGATGATGGCTGATCGAACTATTCGCGGTCATCTCTTTATCCACAATCACTACCATATAGATCAAGAGTTTTTTTATTTTTTATTCTATTTTTTTAGACACGTCTTAGCTGCCTTCAAAAATTCACAGATGAACAGAATATACTATACTCGATTACCATTAATTACCATTAAACGAAACATTATGTCTGCTGATGTCCTCGATTCTTCAATTGGGGAGATCAGGAAGAAAGGCGACTGGCAGGATAGATAGGTGGAGACTTGGATGCGAGAGACGCCTTATGGTGTAATCCCACTCGCATTATATATAAAGATAAATGTGCCGTTGGCAGAACGTAAGTTATGCAGTTGTGAAGTTTGCAGTTCGAAATACTTCTGCTATGATCATTAGTTTTACGTTCTATCTACGGCGCCCAGATCATGAGGTATTTCCTACACAAAGTTTATATACTTAATAATAAAAATTTGCTGACATCTTATTACTTCAATGAGAGTATTGTCAGACGTTGAAAGTTAGTCTTTCGGTTCATCCCTCACAGCTATCATTTGTTTGATTGTTGGAGTTGCCTAAAGGGGGGTGTACCACCCCAACCCACCATACTACTACTACTACTGCCTAAAGGGGGCAGGGAAATCAGTGATTTGAATGAACATCGCGTGGAAGGCATGCGATAAGGCCTAATGTACTGGACTGGAAAACGTGCACCAAGAGGACAAATTTTGGAACAAGCAATTTCTTTGAGCCTGCATCAAATCTAGCTACTATAGGTAACTGAAAACTGTGATTTAAAAAAATCGTTTTAGAAGTGCTGATGTCGAGTTTAAGTCTATCCACTTATTCTTGCGATATTTGAAGAATGAGAAATGATTTGATTCTCTCGTCAAATAATTTTTTGTTAGGAGATAATATGTACTTCATGTACTTATGTACTTCAATTACTACAACAATAATCGTCAAAAATTTGGAGTTATTCTGATCATCCAGTTTGAAGATATTCAAAAAATATTAAATTTGTCGAAGAACTTTAACACGCTGTATCTCGAAAACTAGAGCTCCAACGACTCATGTCTACAGGAAATTTTTCGCGTATTTTTGCATTTCCTACATGCCCTTCAGACATATTTTTTGAATTATCCTTTATATTTTCAAAATTTTGAGGAGTGATTTTATAGGAACACCTTCCTCACCTGTTACCTGCCAAAGCCACGATGATCCAAAACTTCATAGTCACTCCATCGTTTCTACCTGTGTTGGATACATAAGCAGAGAAACTTTCAGCTTTTATAAAATAACAAAGATCTGGCAGTCGCGGGCTCTTAGTTTATACATACAGTGAGTTGCATAGAAAAGGTAACGTAGGGAATACGTGTAAAGCAAATTTCAACAATACTTTGAAAATAAATGACATCCTTTCAAATAATTGAAAACTATCAAGTTTCCTGGAATGCTATGAAGTTTCCTAAGAAACTATCAGCATTTAAACCAGAGTGATATTCAGAGACATCACTGTATTCAGAGATACAGAGATATTCACTGTAGTGTTTTCCCTATGTTACCTTTCCTATGCAACACAGTGTATATTATGTAGGATTATAATAATAATTATTGTAATAATAATAATAATACTTTACCATATTTTGATGTACCTATTATTACTCTCCCATCAGCCCCTTCTGTGGCTTCCATCCGCTACAATGTAGTCCTATGTATCTTTACACCGTCGACATTTCACCAGTTAATTAAGTGCAGCAGCTGTTTTCTGTAGGATTTAAAAAGTCCTTTAAAAGTCTTAGAGTTCATGATTACAAAGGACAAAGTTTTTCCTTAAATACTATAAACACTGACCCTGAGAGAGAGTTCCTCCAATTATCCCGCAGTAAAATGTCTCAAGTTAATATCACAAAAATGTAATATTAAGTAAGTATAGCTCGGTCAACATCGAGAGTTCAGCCTTATGAAGCACGGAAATTCGAAGAAAAATTTGTTTTTGTTTCCTTTCTGATGTTTTAAACGTGTTCTAATTAGTTGGTTTCCCCAGATCAATCCATATAGTGAAGTGCCTTAGACAATAATTGATGAATGCGGACATAAGTGAAGGGCTCTAATCCCGTCCGGGGAAGAACCCTGATTCATGTTCTTAAATTCATTTATGATTTCTAATTTTTTCTTGATCTCATTATCCATCATTCTCTATCTAGCCCAGACAATTCATTCATGATTCCTTGCAAAAGGTCATGTACTTATTTCTGCTTTTTGAATAATATGTTGTATAGGACAAATGTTACCAATTCTTGTGTGTTTTACTGCAATTTTTGCGCAAAGTCTTCAATTTTGGCCCATTTTACGCCTAATCTAGTTAAAAAAATTTCCCGTAGTTCAATAAATTTATCATTGACCATACATTAAGTAATTTCTGACAGGGAGCTTCTCTAAGATTTATACTTTTTTTTTTGTGTACAAACCATTTTTATAATAAATACTTACAGTCTCTTGCTCTATGCTAGTTCATTTACATTTATTTGTATTTGTGTGTACATACAAACAGTACGTTTGTAGTGGTGGATGGTGTATATTATCTTGTCCATAAAGTTGTTCAACAGTAAAAACGTATGCTTCAAAACAACGTTTTCGTAATTTTCAATGAATAACTTGAGGACAGCACAGAAAGGTACAAAAAAATTTAGAAAGGCTACATCGTTCTTCTGCGCAGTTTTCTAATGGCATAATCTTCGATAAAGCAACTCAGATTGAACTCCTGATTGCGGTGCTTTGTAAAGCACAAAAAATGAGGAAATGATATATCGTTCTTCTGTGCAGTTTTCTAGTGGCATAATCTTCGATGAAGCAACTCAGATTGAACTCATGATTGTTCAGTGCTTTGTAATGCATTCGAGCAGCAAAACATTGACATGAGGCAAGCTGAGGAAGATGTAACGTACATTTCGTACGTACCGGCTAGATGCCGGTAAAACAGAGACGACGGCGGGCGCGCGCAGTTCGTGAGTGATAGTGGTTGTTAGTGCATCGACCAACTCGAGTCGTAACCTCGACTGTCAAGTTGTAATGAGGTGCGTTTCAGCATCATACCTGCGTTTTCACGCTCTTTCTCTCCTGGAATTCGCTAAGCTAAAGGAAGGTCGGTTCCGCAAAACACCTGAAGTTTCCTGAAATGGCGTCGTGAACTTTCAAGTTAATTATTGTTAATTATTATAAACATCGCCCACGTTTTTGGCTTGGTAAGTGTCGTAAAATGATGTTATTAATTGTGCTAGAATTATACCGATCATATTTATTTTTCTTAATACCGTATGCTAATTTTAATTACAGCTCCGATCGAGTTTCGCTCGCATGTAAAATTGGTCAGTCACATTTTTTTTTGATCTCAACCTATCTTGAGGACGGGGCATAATTCTATGTACCCTTGACAAGCAGACTCGATCGGACCATTTATTAATGCAAGAGTGTTTCTGATACACATGAAATTACAGCTTTTTCCTACGGATTGCTTTTTTTACCTGGAGACAATTTTTTTTCCCTGGAGGCACATTTTTACCTGGAGGCAACTTTTACTCCCGGAACCAACTATTTCATGGAAGCAAGGTTCTTCTTCTAACAAGAAGGCAGCACAGGGGTTGTACCTGAAACCAAGTTTACCACCAGCTAAACTTTCACCCTCGCCGAAGACCCTACGAAGCTAAGTGCCTTTACCTACCAAGTTTTAACCGATCAGTTCATTCAGATTCTACACGCTCTTGCTCCTTATTGTTGCTAACCGTGCTCAAGTTAATAATTTGTGATAATAACTGTGATTTATTTTAATAAAAAGTACCTGTTGTTCTACTGACCTACTTGTTATTGTTGACCCTCTTAGACTAGCGACTCAACCTACGACCCTTGTTTTTCTTGTCTCATGCTCTCAGCGACTATTTTTCCCCTCTAAGGGTTAAATAGTTCGTTTCAAAGACGCGGATCGTGTTCTTTAGGAAAAGAAACAAAGGTGTACGAATTCAAGCTCGTCAAGCTCGTCTTACAAACAACAGGTGACAAAATATCGATCGGGTACCTACATTGACAAGCAAAAGCAAAATTGTGCAGTATTCTCCAGAAAAATCATCATCTTATGGAGCATGCTACAGTATTTTTGCTAGAGAGTTTCTGTTATAAAAGCATTGCAGGTAAAGAAAGTATTTTTTGTTGTTCATAACTGAGAATTTGTAGCGGAGAGTCAGTTAGAGTTGCAACTCTATTAAACGCATTATTAAACTGAAATCCCCAGGATAATGAACGATTTATTCAATAATCGTAGAGAAACTATATTACAGAGATGATTTCTTCAAATTATATTTGTATCCAAGCACAGCAAAAGCGTAACTATATGATCAGTGAAATTAAAAGATTATTTTTAGTCTCTTCAAGTTGAAATTATCTCTAGTTCAACCTGGCCCAAAACTATCTTCACAACTATCCAGTTCATTTGGAGTTTGTCGCACTGGCACTACACACGCAGGCAGTACTATTCAAATCATTCCGTGCGAGCAGTCGTGACTTTTCAACCATTCTTGGTCAAATCTAGAAAAATAACTCAAGATCAAGAAAAATTTTTCTTAATGCATTACTTTCGAGACCCCCTGTATTAGAGTACTTATAATAAAAGCAACGGTACTGCGATTTAATGCTTATAGAGCAGTGATTTCCTACCCTAATGTAGTGAGTTTGAATCTTACACCGTCAATGCTTTATTTATTGACCTTTGCCAGCCACAATGGAATTCATTCTTCTAGAAAGTGATGGCACGCTTCCAAGAGTATTCTTGCTTAGAAAAACCTCTCAAATAGTGCCATTCGAAGCTCGAACTCCAGCGATAAGAAGTTCCTGAAGTCCGCTTCTGATGAAGAACACTGTGGATGTAGGTATACGAGATGTCGCCAGTCCGATGAGTATGACACATGAGGATGAATATAATACATGACTCACCTTTCCCATATCCATGACAATTATTCGTATAATCCTGTCCTTAACCCGTATTAAATATCGAAATTACCTTACTGATACGCAAGGCTCGTGGGTAGGTGGGTGATCAGTTACAAGATTAAGTATAAATTATAGCGACCGCAGTAATAATTCCCAACAACCCGTATTATATCCCAGAGTTCGTCTGGACAACTCTATTTCCCTTTAATTTTTCAAAGTGAATGTTGTACAGTCAAAAAATTAAGAAATTTTTTAAATAGTATCCTCCTAAAGGTCCAAAATGTACTCTTAAAAAATCAACAAAACGCGTAAATTTTCCCATTTTACATTGAAATCAGTAACAGGCAGACAATATTTTGAGGGAGAAGGGAGGTAATATAGAAACTCCACTATTATCTTAACGGAAGTAAGCCCTGGTGGTAAATTTTGAAACCTTCATTTAACATTCAGTTATACTGAGTTTTCAATAGGACGAAAAATCACTGCTCTGAAACTAAACAAAAAGGGTACATTTATGTTTCCACTTGATCTAAACCATGTTCATAAAACTTTGTGACGTAAATAGAAGGAATAAGGTGAGCAAAACCCATTTTCATATGAATGGGAGAATATACCCCTGACAATCTCTGCCCAGCAATATACGAACAGTACAAAACAAAGGACAATGCGTTCAACGCTGCGTGTTGCCAGGCATCTTCAATATGTCTATTCATATGTGCAGTGATTGGTAAACGCGCTGTATAAAATAATATCCTGCCTATCCATGTTTCTGTGCGTGCGTCTTCTTCTCACTGTTGCCACGTTGTAATAAATATGCAAGAAAACATTTAGCAACAATACACAGTAACATGTAGTGTTACTTTTTCTTTACTTTCGGAGAACATCTTTACTTACACAGGCAACAAATTGTTGTCGGTGCTGAAAGTTAATTATGAAAAGAACTCAGAAGGGGAAGGGGAAGGGGAAGGTAAATTTAATTTTTGAGGCGAGGGGGCATTGGAGTGACCCTCCCGTCCCATCAGCTACAAAAATCAGTTGTTATGGAATCATGGAAGCAATCGTAAAAAAAGAAGCACGCAAGAGGTCTTGTCTCACAGCAGAAGCTCTTTTAATGCTAATAATTAGTAATAGAAGTTTTTATTTAATTGAATTTGAAAAAAAATTAAATTAATTTTGAAAATATTACTATACATGGATGTACAATGAAGAGGACCTGATAAGGGCAACTTTTCTGCTTCAGAGACAAGATTAGGCACCTACATGTTTCGTAAAAAAAATGGAACGACCCCATCCACAATTGCAGATTCTTCATCAAATTGTCAACTCTTAATGAATTTCAACATGCACATAAGCCACTCTGATAGTTTGAGGTTACGAGAACTGACACACCCCCTGTATGATGTAAGTCATAAATCTTACAACATGAAATAAGAAAACAATGTAACACGGCGTGACATAATGAGATCGCGGTTTAGGGTTGTTTCGGCGCGAAACGGCAAAGCTGTTTCAGGGATTGAAGGGCTGCTTGGCGTATCTCTGTTATGCTGTTGCCGAGGTAATTGGAAAAACCGATACACGGTTGAAGTTGATACCGACGTCGACCCGGTTCAATTGGAAAATATTCAGTAAAAGAGATCGCTGTTGCCAAGCAAACAGGAAGATAAACTTTACTTGCTAACAGGCATGCTTAAAGTAGCCAAATATATACAGAGTGTTGCAGCGATAATAAATCAGTATGATTTCAATTATAAATGTAACTCAAAAATTACTGTTATTCAATTTGGAATCATAAATTATTTTTCCAAATTAATTTTTGAGGTCTATTACATCTGAATATTAGAGATAATTACAGCAAAAACCTGGATATTACGATATTAGACATTCTAGTAATTTTACTGGTGGAAAAGAATTCTCGAGTTTATGCTTTTTAAATTACAATAAAAATTTGTGTATCTCTGTTCGAGCAGATGCAGTAGAATGAAAAGGTCCCGGCTGGTATATAATGGAATCAGGGTGTAATTCCAGGGGGTAATCCGATGATCCTGCCCGCAATTATGCAACATAATCACCCCCGGACCGCGACATGTAAATTGCTGATCTACCAATTTGTATATTCCAGGGAATTTCTGTTATATCTAACCATTATACTTAGTTCTGTGGTATCGGTATCACCGCCACCAGACAACTAGAGCTTCATTCTTTTAACAAATTATAAGAAGCACTTTAATAATGAAAGAATAAGAGAGAAGGAGAGGGAATATGGACTTGATTGGTGGAATAAAGTCGCTTGGTACCTGAAATTTAGTATTTTTTTTGGGCACTTATTTCCACACTCCTTGATTCCCATCAAATCATGAAATTTATTAATTGTAGATAGATTTGTTCTGAAAGTTTAATTTATAATAAAATAATAGACAAAATTAAAGAATGGAAACCCAGTGGATAGGTCATTTCATTTCGTATATTGTTTTTCATAGAGCACAGATGATATAATGTAGATAATGTTTTCAGCATAAAATGTGACGAATCAATGAATGAACACAAAGCGAAAATCGAGTTTGCCTATTGCATTTTTATCAGCAATAAAGTTTTTCATTTGCAAACAACATGAAAATGCGCCGGGACTTTTTTAAGCCTTATTTAACGGTGCAAATATGTAAATCGTGATATTTCAGAGTTTTTTTTTGAGAAAACTATAATGACTAAGACTGTATTGTTTTCCAACTCATATCAGAATGTGCTAAACTTAAACATTGCAAACTAAATCCTATTGAGCTGAACTGGGCTCAAATAAAAAACCTTCTTGCGCATCAATCGCAGAAATAGTGTATTTTTATGCGATTCAATAATAAATATTTTCTTCCTATTTTTTTTTTTATAATGAATATAATGAAAAAATAATCCGATTTTTTGGGGGGGAAAAGCGGAAAACCACCTACCTACCAAAAAAAAAGAATAGCCCTCTCGTGGTTTCGAACCCGCATCAACAGTTTACTATTTAGGCAAGGGTTCGGTTGCCTAACTAACTGAGTTAAAGGTGCCTTTCAAATATGTAGCGATGATCGAGTAGGTATATGTAGTACGTCCAATACTTCATCCTACACATTTTATTTTTTAAACTAGTCATATCTTAGTCATTAAAAGACCAATTTGAATACTTTTTTCACCCGCATGTAGGTGATTTAATTGTCGTTGCGATTGCTCTTCTAATTTTCAGAACCATTCATAATTGAATGTGGAAAAAAATAAAAAAGAAATTGCGAACCATTTCATCGATTTAATAAGTGCAAGCTAATTTTGCACAAGCGAAAAACTTTTTTGTTTTTCGTTTAAAGTGCTACATTAATCGAGGAGAATTGAAGCTAAGACATCAAATTATATGTTAAAGCAAAAAAAAATGGAAAATTTCGGTTCAACTTCTTCAAAAATGGACTCATAAACGGTTATAGAATTGACACATTTTCACCCTTTTTCCTACCCACGACACTGGCTTATTAATGGAAAATATGCTAATTTTATTGCATTAACTCAAATTTCCAATAATTTTCTTCAAATCCTGTTAATTTGATTTCAAAGTTTTTTTCCCATCTTGCTCATACAGGGGTTCAAATATTAGCAAATTTTTCAAAAATTAAAATGACCGCCATTTTGAAACGGCTCGACCGATTTTGCTCAAGTACAATACCAGACCAGTTTTTATAGATATCTTACTCCCACAAAAATTTCAGCCTCCTAAATTCAAAACTGCGACCTGAAATGAGATGACAAAAACCGGATACCTGGAATTTTGAAGGGACACCCTGTAGAAGTGATGGGACTTTTGGAAAGTTTTTCAACGAAAATCCAACGTCATTCCCAAATTTTACAAGGACCCAAAATTTCGTTCACTAATCTTAAAAGATAAAGCCACAGGAGCGTTTTTAAAATCGAAATTTCGCGATTTTGGAGAAATATATAAATATATATATATATAAATATATATATAAATATATATATATTTACGGTACAATTCAGGCTCCGGCCATGTAATTTTTGCGGTTTACTGGGACTCCGGCGTCACCCGGCGTCCGATATACGGATCCCCAGTGACATCTTCAATTTAAAACTACCAAATGGTTCCTCAGGTGATGTGTAACTAGTTTTCATCGAAAAATCGAGGAGCCTGACTAAATCCATTATCTGATTGCCGTATAAGTTGTAGTTCATCGTGTATTTAGATAGAGGCGCTGCATACGATTGAGTGTATATACAAGTGGGAACCCAGGACGGTTTACTCGGCACTTGTATAAAATGTTTTAAGTAGAAAGGGTTACCTGGCACCGTTTATAAATGATACTTGGAGGATCACTGGGCGCTGTTTATAAAAATGATACTTTCAGGTTTACGCGAAGTAAAGCAATTCATTCATGCAAACACGACTATTAGCTCCTAAAACAAATAAAAAAAAATACCCACGGTCTACCCATATAATGCTCTTCAATTATAGGAAAACACCGATGAGGTAATAGGGTTGATATGAAAATTAATCTCTTTTATATTCAGTTTTAGATTTAAATCCACATAATTATGTAACATACAATAATTATGTTCCTACCTAATTTTTAAAGGGCCATGTTAATAATTCAGATCAGAATGGCCAGTCGCACGTCACTACAATTTTTACATTATTACATTTCATTTTCCTTATAGTTTCATAATTTGTGGTTGGTTCTTTTCTTTTGTGGAAAAGTACTTTAGGATCTAAGTAAAACTTGCACAGAAGAATGATTTCTTTGTTTCACGCGTCCTCATAAGGCGACTGTCACTCTATTGGGCTATTCGAGTAGGGTAAGGAATAATTTTAAAAAATCGTCCAATAATAATTAATGGGCCATCTAAATGGTAATTACAGTTATGGCGAAGCAAATATCTCCCTATTACTGATGATTTCCCTAGTACTATGATCTTCCACACTATCTCCTAGTAGTTACCTATGATGTACATAGAATGCCTGAGTGCGACTGGCCACTGATCTGAATAATGACCAAAAAATGTATTTTCGAATATACAAGGTGTTTCTAAAAAAAGTACCGCAAGTTGGAGGGCGTGTAGATGAAGCTTAGATATTAAGAAAATTCAAATACTTTTTTTTCCGAAAATGTTTTTCAACCGAGATACAGGGTGTCGAAAAAATTAATTATTTTAAGTTTTTGACGATATCTTAGGAACTGTTTGAGATACAGAACCCAGCTTTTGTACACATCTTGTCATTAATATTATCTACGTAAAGAGGGAAAATTAAAAAAAAAAATATATGTGGCAGTGAAACAATTGTATAAAAAATATCAAAAACACTGTGTTAAAAGGGCTATTAGCCCTGATGTTATTAATAGTTATACAAGGTGTGCTTCATGTCCAAAAAGGCTCCCTTTTCGAGATGCATATCACAAAAGGAGGTCAACTATAGCGGGTAATTATAGTTTTACAAACATTAACGTACCGGGTGTTCCTGTTTTTGATGTCACGCGTTACTTTTTACTACGGAACTTTTTTGTCCCCACGCCACTGATTGATTCTGTATTTTTTATTCAAAGGCTAAAGTATTCCTAAACTTTTTGCTCTTTTATAAAAAAATCGTACTTGCATCGTTTTCCCGTAATTAATTCTTTATTATGGATCTATACTACTGAAAATATATTTCTGAAAATTTCGTTGTTAATTTAAATAATAATTTCAACAACAACGTTCCACCACAGATTCCTCGTTGTGTCAAATTGTACCGATTTAACTGAAATTATTTATGCCTAAAATGGCACTTTTTTCAAGATACAGCTCTTACAAAATAAATTTGTAAAATACACATTTTTCAAAATACCGAAGTAAATAAAACATAATTAAATGAGAAAATTTAGTTTCACCGCCTACTATGATTATTCTCAAGGTCAATAAATGTGAATAAAGTCATTTCTTTGAAATAAAAATTAATTTTTTTAATTAAAATGAGATTTTCACAAATACGTTTTCGTGGTGTGTAAGTCCATCATTAAATTTAATTATGGTAAAACCATGCAAGATACAAAACTTTAATAACAGGGCAAAAAGTTTGGTAATACTTACGCCTTTGGATAAAAAATATAGAATCAACCAGTGGCGTATGACTAAAAATTGTAGGGTAAAAAATGAGATGTGACATCAAAAAGAGGAACAGCCTGTATATCAATGTTTGTAAAACTACTCCAGTCTATTGCTATTAACAATAGTAGTAGGCGGTGCAATTTTGAAATTTTTCAGTTAATTTATTTTTGACTTCTTCTGGAAAACGTATATTTGGTTGACCCCATTATTTTAACGACTGTATCTTGAAAAAGGTGCATTTTTGGACATAGATAATTTTGGTAAATCGGCATATTTTTTACTCGGGAGTCTATGGTAGAACGTTGGTGGTACCTTTTTAGCGACACCCTGTATAGCAGTGAGAAAATTAATTTTTTACTTATGAAATTAGGTATCTGGGCAATTTATATTTTTAAACAGTGAATTCTATTCAAGAGGGACCTTATAGAAAGTGACCCTATTAAAAATTACACCCCCATGTTAACTTATGTTGTCTTGTAGCTTCGAAGTCATTTTTGATTTTCAGTAATAGTACCATGTCATTTACTTTACAATACGACTAATCGGAAAAAACCGGTTTGTGTTTAATTATACCGAGTAATTCAAAATGAGCGTTGCTCAGGTATTGCTGACTTCGTTGTTATTGGAGCTATGAAGTCCGTATCCTAAGTTCCATCAATTTTTTCGGGACCGAAGCGGAGCGAAATAGAAGTGCTGGGTGGGTAAGAAGCAAAAACAGCTATTGCAATTAATTTTAAGGTCACAACTAAGGCCTCTTTGATACTACGGTCGAATTGCTATTTTTTCTTCACTTTCAGGGCCAGGAATATCTTCGAAATTAACAGTAGCACGATTATTATTTTGATATTTGAATTTATTTTGCATTTGCATTCCAAAAAGCATGACATCAGTCCCTATATAGTCTGAATACGATATTAGAAAGCTATATCCGGTGCCAATCCTGCTCCTGTAGGCTTCGAGGCAGTTGGCCTTGTCGTCAAGTTATTACTTCCGAGACCCGGCGTATTTATTATGTGATTATCCCCGATTCTAGCCAGACCGCACTCGCAAATTCGATTTTTAGTGCCGTTTTTTTTTAGCTAATCATGCATTTGCAAAGCAAATGAATACCTTCCTGGTGTTACTATTGGTACGTCCTCCACCCCTATATAGGTGCCTTAGTGAAACTGTAGGATACCCGGATGGTTGATACCCTAATAGGATAATGACCAAAAAATTTATTGGGGAGCCCTGCATATTATTACATTTTCATATTTTCTGATAAAAAGCGAATTAAAAAGAATCACACTGTGTGTGTTTAAAATAATGATTGTGAGTTATAAACAAGTGAAAATCGTCATTTTTCGATTTTCAAAACAATTCACACCAAAAACGGCTCAAGATTTTGGAAAATGTCTTACATGTTCCTATCTTAACTTTTCGTATCGTTTATAGTGTGTAGTTGAAATTTTTATACAGGGTGATGACAAATCTGATAAATTTCAATTTCATTCACACAATGGGATACCACATGAAAACTTAAACCAGGGACATGTAAGCCATTTTCCTATATCTTGAGCCATTTCCACTGTAACTTGCTTTGAAAATGTAAGAATGATGCTCTCCTAAGCTGCAAAACAACAAGTTAATATAGGGTGTAATTTTTAAATGCCATTCCTCATGGCCAGTCTTAATAAGAAATTCTTTATGTATGTAGTTTAGAAGTTGCTAACGCTTACGTGTCATTTCATTAATTTAAGTTGAATCTGGCAATAATATGCTTTTTATCTAAATACTGGAGAACATAAACAGTCCAAGCAAATTATTGGTTATTACCTATCTGAATAATAATTATTGAAAGTCTCATTTTAAGCTTTCATTTTTTATTTTATTTTTTTCAATCACACCTTACTTAGAATTAATTTTGTGTCTTAAAACTGCCACTCAAACTCAATACTTTTCCACTAAAAATTGAAATCGGGAGACTTCAATAAATACATAGATGCTAACAAAAAATTTAGATTTGCATCTAAATATCATCAATACTTAGGGAAGCATTAATGAAGTACGAAGTACCTTGTCAAATTTCAGGTTACCATTCCTTAGCCAATTTTATTTTTATATTAGAAGGTTCAATAAACAAAATGTCCGAAATAGCTTAATTTTGACAGTGCAGTGTGTTGACATTTATGAGAAAATTCCTCTTCATTCTCCCCTTTACGAAATTGTAACTTTCTGTCTTGATAAGACAACCGAAAACGAAAGTAAAACATCCTACAAATAATAATTATTTGTATGTTCCAGAAAGATTTACTGGAATTTTTTATTGTAGTTTTACATTTAATTTTCCATCTAAATAAACGTTAATCAAACTGACATTTCTACTTTTCCGTCCAGGGCACGAAAGTTTTTCATACCTAGCAACCACCTAGCAACCTATCACCTAGTATGTTTTACTTTCGCTTTCGGTTGCCTTATCAAGACAGAAAGTTACAATTTCGTAAAGGGAAGAATGAAAATAACTATTTTTTGTAATAGGTAATAACTTTGATACCAACCAAGATATATCAGTAAAACCTGTTGGTAGACATTTTTTCTAAAATACCACGTATACGACTGGAAAAATTTGATTTCTTACTATAATATCATTTTAGGTTTCAAACGAAGCACAACTTTTTATGAAGAATAACTTTTTTCACTAAAATGGATAATAATAGCTATTTATGATATTAATATTAAAAGTGAAGTTTTATGTTGTGAGTGAAACGGTTTGTGAAATGAGCGAAGCGTAGCGGATCGAATTGAACAATTTCACGAACAAAATAAAATCACTTTTAAGACGAATATCATACAATGTTTTTTGTAAAACTGCCCTATTTTGATAATAAAATAGATGAATTTAGAATGACACTGAACTTCAAATTGCATTTTAAAATATTCAGATAAGTACAAGTGTACTTATCATAGCAACCGTTGCCGACGCTATGGTTACTAACAAATGCGTATATACAAATAAAAAAGACGCTATAATAATTATTATTAATTGCAATTTCTGAACAATTATTATTGTCTTGTGTTCTTGACTAGGTATTTATTTTTTATTAATGTGTGTGCCAGTAATAAAAAGAATATGAAAAAATCTTATCACCTATAATTTTGTCTGATTTCATCATGAGAAAATGTGGTTTAAAAAGAGAATGTACAGAAAAAGCAGGTAGAAATATTTTTAACACTAGTGTTAAAAGTATTTTTAACACGCTTCCATGTAAACAATCACTTTTAACACTGTCAGCTGTCGTTAAAAGTGTGACTTTTAATGGTCGTTGCACAAAAAAAGTTTCCCATTTGACTCCTACTTACGTAGACGCACTGTATAATAGGGATTATGAATGTGGCAAAATTATGAATGTAACAAAAAAAAGCATGTCTATTTTTTGGGCAAATAAAAGTGCAATTTAGGAAGATTTTGAAATAATTTCATGTTTAAGATTGAATCTATAAAGATGTAAAATGACAGATTCCAATTGTTTCCAATTTTTTTTACAGATTAGTTTATCCCACGTATTATTTTTTTTTAATCCTGACTAAATAACGTACTTCTCACTTCCTTATACAGGGTGTCCCGTATCGTTATGTTCAAATTTTGTGAGCATATATGTAGGATTTTTATTTAGGTTAATTAACACATTTAAATTCGTCTTCAATATTAACTAAACCTTCGTCTTCTCGTCTTGAACACCTATCTCGTCTTCGTCTTTAATAATTCTTCTCTCGTCTTTACGTCTTACTAATAGTCTCTGTACACTCGTCTTACTCTTAACTTTACACTAATCTGACTTACACTCTAAACTGTCATAATAATAATAATGTCACATCAGGAGTCGCGTTCCGTTTTCATCCCACATATAGTAGGCTTATTCCTAAGCCTAAAAAACCCAAAAGTGGCAGGTCTATCTGCATTCGTTACGAAGTTAGAGGCCTAAGAAAATAATGTCTAGTAAATAGCAGATTTAACTTTGAAAACCACATAAAGCTTATTTTATTGACCACATCTTTAGTTTATCATGTGTTAAAAATGTCCTATTCCTTGCTGAATACAAACTTGTGCTCGGAGGCCTATTGCAGAAGTAACAGTTCTAATTTCTCGTCTTTTTTCGCGACCGATCTCTTGACCAGCATGCTGAATACGATCCAATAATAATTGCTTTTTGGAATTTACGAGGGAATTTAGTTACAAACGCCATTTCCGAAATGCTGGTGTCCCATTTATTTGAATCCAAATGCCATTTTGTATGAGCAGGAGAACCTCTTCTAATGTTTATTTTGGTGACATTTACACATGTCGCCACCATAACAATAAATTATTAGTCTAAACCGCAACACATGTGGTTGTGTGGTTTTCAAAGTTGAATCTTTGTTATTTACTAGTCATAATTTTCTTAGGCCTGTAACTTCGTAACGAGTAAATATAGACCTGCCACTTTTGGGTTTTTTGGGCTCAAAATTAAGCCTACTATATGCTCAAAAAATTTGAACATAACGATACGGGACACCCTGTATAAAAAATAGAACAGTATTAGGTAATTATGTATGCACATTTGATTTATTAAGTTAGATATCTATTTCAGAAGTATAGATGTACCTAGAACAGAATTGAATAACAAACTGATTGGTCACACAGTATCAAGCAAAATAATCAAACCCAACGAGAAAGCATACAAAGGCAAATACCAGAATATCATTTAACTTGTCTGTAAAGACAGGTGTTACTTTATCGTTCATAATGTCGTAACAATAAGCAATAAAACCCCCTTCACGGGGAGGGAGCGGAAGGGATGTAGCATTGACCTACAGGAATATGGATGCTCGGTTGACTGTTACACAGAACAAGGAACAGTATATAACGTAGCTGTATAAAATGGAGCTTAGGTAGACCTAGTATGAATCGGAGTTTGAGTTGTCCTACGTAGATAAATATATATATATATATATCGTGGGCAGGTGAATTTTGGAAAACCACTTTTTCGTGATCTGGGGGTCATGATCGGTGGACATTTGATGAGTTTGGGTGATTTTCGAAAAGTGATGTCGTCCTCAATAGTGTATTTTTTGTTAAAAAATACACTAAAAGAAGTGGTATTTAAATAAAGTGTTTAAACAACGTTCAAGCTCTCAGATGTAAAAGAACTTCTGCCGTGTCAAAAATGTTCGAAAGAAACTGTCGAAAGTGTATTGCTCATCTAATTGAGCGAGAAGAAAATATGCGGAATCTTGTTTTTCAAATGGATCTTGCAGTTCAAAATTTTATTATTTATCTTGGCAGTAGTGATGGAAGTGATTCATCATCTTCTAGGGATGAAGAATAATAAATTGAAGTCGTTTGTATAATTAAAATGTAAGTTTTTCCATTATTCATTAAACATTTTCAGACAACACTATCTACGTCTCTGATTGACTCACAAAGCAATGAAATTCGTAAATTATAGTGATGGGCAGAATTGTATGTTTTTAGTATGTAATCGAATTCTCGACGCGATTTTTAATTCAGATGCGCGCAACATCAGTACATTCCAATCTTAGACTATATTAATAAATATGGACCAAGACATGAACACTGAAAAAGTGTTCCGACATCCCTCTCTCTCCAAACAAGACTGTTCAAAACAATGAATGCCAGATCAATAATGAAACTGGCACTTACAATGAAAGAGCGCAACCTCTCCAGTGTTATTGGTGGGCAATAAACATCGATGAATCCCTTATACCCGTTTTACTTTGCTACATCTGGCAACATGAATGTTTACATCTTGTCAGACCGTTTGTTTACATAAAACCATAATAAGAGTTCGTGTTTTTCAAACAGTTGTAAGTTCCTTGTTATTTATATTTTCAGCTCTAGCTTTCACTCGTTTTAAGCTTTAATAATTAATTTTTCAATTAAGTTAAAAAAAATGGCGAAAACGTGTTCTGTTTTTGAGAAAACTTCGAAAGAAGGTAAGTCTATCAGTTTCCTACGTAAGCAACGCAAAGCCGTCAATCAAAACAAAGCATACATGGTCATGGGCGTAGCGTAGTGTAAGTGTTTTATCTTTTAATTTGTGAAAACAATTATTGTTTGACAGTTTTTTTCATTTTCGAAAGCATACTGAATACCTACTGAATACTTTGAAAAATGCAACTTGGAAAAATTATTCCATTTAAATAAATAAAAAATACTGACTTTTTGAAAGTATATTACCTATTATTATTATTGTCAACCTCTAATTTAAAATAATCAGAATATGGAGAGGGGGAATAATATTCAAACAATATCATCAAAGAATATGAAATAAAAGACTTTGACTCGGTTGCACGAACGTTAAAAAAATTTCAGATTATTACTAATTTTAAGGTGCAAATTTTTAAAATGTGGTGAACTTTTTCCATGATCTTTCATTTTTTATCGGCAATTAATTCTTCTAAAATTGAGACGAATTCACTCCCAGCAATATCAGAACAAAACTTTAGTAATACAAGGCATTTTAAAATTAGTGATTAGGTATCTGACATATTTTCAATTAGGTTCGTTTAATTTATTTTTAGAATAAAATCAACTAAATATGTAAGAAATTTAAAAAATATTTTAGGTACCTACTGATGTATATTGCTTTCCGACTTTCCTATCGATTTTTTATTTGCTAAATTGTTATTACCTTTTTGTACCTTTTATTTTGTATAGGTAGGTATAAGTATATATTTTCTTAATTTAATATCTATTAGTATTCCCATAATTTATGTTTTTTGTAACAAAAACTGCAAATAAAATAATAATATTATGAATATTATTATCATTATTATAATGTATGTAATTATTACATTTCCTATAACTGAACTCGAGCGCGCCACTGCCGTTGCGTTCTGTTTGTTTACGTTTTACGTCGTTCCCCTTACCCCGCCAGAATCAGCATATGAGTGCGAGAGAGAATATCAACAAACTAAAACTGAGTTCAAGCTAAGATAGGAAAGGCGCGGTCCATATTTATTAATATAGTCTAAGATTTCAATCATATCAGCGATAACTAATCCTATAAAGGTATATCTGCATTTATTATCAAGTCAGTATTTCATTCATAGTTGATAGAAAAATCCGCTATAATAAAGTTTATTATGATTGTGTACTAGACTTTAAAATTACTGTTAGCATGATCCAAAGAATCCTCCAGCGAATTTTCGCGAAAAAATACCCAAGAAAAAAAATTTTAATTCGGTAAAATTTGTTTTCTCTACCACTTGATCACACTCACACTCACGCAGCATTTGTGAACGTATATTATGGAGTTGAGATACTTATAAACTTGATTGAGCAGATGAGTAAATTATGAATTTGTATATCTATGTTTTGATACAGTCAGCAACAGAAAATAAATCTATATTTATATAACTATTTGAAAAGAGTGAAAAGTGAATCTTAAATAAATATTTTTGTAGTATGATATTGTATATTATTTTTCTATACAATTATTATTTAGGGCCAATGAATACTTGAGCCATATTAACAGATGAAACGTATATACAAAGAATTAATGATTCAACAGCCACCCTAATTCAAAGCAGTATTCGAAAAATTTATAATAGTCGTAATAATCGTAATTATCGAAAAATAGGTATATCCGGAGAGGACGGAATACGAATAAGAAGACGTATAATTCTTGAAATTACTTTTGCATCCGGAGTTGATTTTCCTAATTATGATAGCATCGTAACAATGCGAAAGCAGATTATTTTTGGAATATAACTTGTAGGCTCTCCGAAAGATGATTAACGACAGAATGTCTTTCAAGAAATTCTTAAATGATGAAGCTGGAAAATGGCAACACTTTAAACAGTATGAAACCCTCAAATCACGGGTCGGGGATGGTCAAAATAATACTTGAATGAGCAACTGCTTCGGAGCACCATTATATTTTTGCTTTTCAATTCAAATAAAATATTTGAATCGTCCTTCGAAGTATTGTCAGTATTGTCAACGAACCAGCATAGCGGCAACCCTAGTAGAAGCATCAAGCATCAGATTTGCAGATTATTGGTCCAAAAAGTTGATCTAAACGAATTTAGAAATCACAATCACTGTGAGATCGTTCTATGCTTCCTTATCCTTTACACTTTCTCAATCCTTATTAGTGAATTCAAACTGTATTTTAATACCCAGTTTAGCTTCACTTTGTGTTACTGAATCTCATTACTGAGCAAAAGAAAACATTGTCAAATATAAAAGTGTTTAAGAAGGGGATATTAAACGTTTTATATTGTCGTTAATCAAAAATGGGAAGGAGAACCAAGACAGACGAAGTTCGCGAAGATGAAATCTCACAATTGAGTCATGCACGTAAAGTTATTCGTGATAGATAGAGACGATTTTGCAGAGTTCGACAAAGGTTAGAGTAGAGTAACTAAACGATTCTGGACGCGATCATCGTATTGAACCAGAGTCACGTTTTTATTCAGCAATTAATATAAGTCCTCACTCGCCATCTATTCTTCTCCAAGTTTTTTGAACATTTCAATGTATTTTGTTGAACCACTCATGAGTTTGAATAGTACCCTCTTGTCTTTACCATAAAACTCTGAAGTTTTGTTACATCCAGTGGAGCTGTGGAACCCCAAATGAGCTTTCATGAAATCGACACTGTTACACTCATGTGACAGTGTAGTAATTAACTTTGCAGCAATATTTTTAAGCGCAATGATCCGATATTTTCCTTGCTTACCCAATCCTACGTTATATACTTATCATTTAAGTGGATCAGTTAAGGTTAGTAGAATAGTATAATAATTAAGAAAAACATCAGTGTCATCTGCACGAAAATGATATATTCTCGTTGAATTTCCTTTTACACCTTTTGAATTATTATTATCAACGTACAACAAGAATCCAAAATATTTCTCTCAAGTTGCCTCATTGTAATGAATTTTCGCATAATAACCGTATGTGGGCGGTACGAAATAACTAAAAGCTGTCATGTTTCAATCTAAATACTTTCCGCACAAAGCATAACTGGAGTAAATTTGGTGAGCTTTTATCTCGGCTCGCAGCATAGAAGGGTGCAATTCCATGTTATTTCAGCCTCTGTTGGAGTTTACGAGTTTAATTCCTGAAAATCCTTGAGGGTCTGCTTACAATGCAGTTTCATGAAGCCTATCTGATCAATTATGGGACGAAAAACAACAGAAAGTCAGAGGAATTAAACACTAAATACAGTTTAGAATTTGTTTTTTGTAGAAAGTCTAAAATTTGCAGAAAAAAATACTTACGAAACTGAAAAATAAATTCCTACTCTCTACCTAACATTTTTCGAATATCCCATTAACTGAGATTCAGATGAATTCATTTAAAAATTTTTTTTTTAGCTTTTAATGCAGTTATTTTAAGGAGAAGCATTTTTTATCACGTTTATATCAGATAAAAGCAAATAAAGTTTAGATTAATATGCCTATTAATAACCAGGAACGTTCCAGAGAACTTCAAGAATGAATAAATCCACCGCTTTTTACGTAGATGTCCTTTTCCACCAGAACAAAAGACTGCATTTTCAAAAGCTGTTCAAAAGTACTTGAAAGTTCGAAAGCACATTACAATACTTATGAAGTGCGATGCGGAACTTACTGTTCTTATTGTCAATTATTACGATAACAGTTATTATACAGGGAATCCCAGAGTAAAGGAGACAAACTTATAAGGTAGAATAAATACTTGATTTTAAGACGAAAAGTCTTAATGAACCTACCCTCTAAATTGAGTATTAACGAAGTTGCAGGATGTTCAATGTACCAAAAAATTACTTTTTTTAATAGGTAGCACCGAAGCGGCTTAGTATTTTTTTATGAATTTTTTTGTGTCCTTATTCTATTAATTTATCTAATTCAAAAACAATAATTACCTCTGTATAATTTGAACGGGTGTTCTACAAGCTCTATGACAAACTTTGACAGATGGTAGGTTGCTTGATTTTAAACATATTTTTTTTAATAAACATGGGTCCGATTCGTTTTTGTTTAGAAGTTACAAGCATTTAAAAAATCGTAATTTTTCAAGTTCAAGGCCCTGTAAAAGGAAAACGGTTCAAGATAGAGAAAAACGACTTACATGTCCCTATTTTAACTTTTCATGTACTATCCAATGATGTAGATGAAATGTTTATACAGGGTGATAAAAAATTTGAAAAAATCTGTGATTTCTCCACATTTAAAAAATCAAAGAAAGTACAAATGTTTCTATACCATAGGATAGTCCATAAAAAGTGAAAATAGGGACATGTAAGCCGTTTTTCTCTATCTTGAACCGTTTTCCTTTTACAGGGCTTTGAACTTGAAAAATTACGATTTTTTAAATGCTTGTAACTTCTAAACAAAAACGAATCGGACCAATGTTTATTAAAAAAAATATGTTTAAAATCAAGCAACCTATCATCTGTCAAAGTTTGTCATAGAGGTTGTAGAACACCCTGTATGCAAAATAGTGCCGGGTTAAATTTCATCTTTTATGGGTCTTCGAAAAATTCCAAAAAACTCAGCCCGTTCACGCATTATGTAAATACTGGTCCTCCACACATTTGTTTGAAAAATCATTCACGAATTTACAAGCTTTTCGAGATATTGAAAGAAAACATTTTTTCTCTAACTTTCTTGTTAAATAAAAACAAACGCCGTTTTTTGCTTACCTAATCAAACGTCATATTATTAGAGAAATCATTTTGTAGGAACTTGCACCCCCAACTAAAAAGTATTCCTTACCCATACCGCAACTTTAGAATAAAGTGGGAACACTTAAAAAAACTAACTCATCCTCTAAAAGCAAGATGGCGGAAAACGCACAATGGGTTCTAGGTCAAAAACAAGGGAAAATTCATATTTTATTGTCTTTAAAATGTCCCTAAAATTACAGCTTGTTCCGGAAAATGCCTATCTTAAGAAGTAGTTTTATTACACTGACTGGTAATAATTTTTTATTATATCGCAAGTTATGAACAAATTCTCATCGGGCTAGCATATTTTGTCATCGTATATGAGCTACGTCAAAAATTAGTGGCAAATTTACATTATTTTGGAAGTCTTATTGCTAATAACAACTTGAGTAGGTAATTCAATTTCATATCTCATTATGATAATCTTTATGCACACAAAATCGTTACGGATCTATTACTTTTCTGGAGACAGGGTCGAATATTTTCTGACATTAATCTTATTATTTTTTAATTCTCATACATTCAGAAGTCCATCACAGTTAATGCAAATTTCCCCAGATATAGGTAATATTACGTAAATAATACAACTTTACGGTCAATCACTTTATGAAGCCATATATTCACTAATTACTTGGAAAATTACAACAATCAAACAAATAGCGACATGCATCATAATGTTTTATTGTTGCCATAAATCTACTTTACCTAAACAAAGAGCAATACGGCTTTGATAGCCGACCATATAATATAATAATAGTAATTCATCTAAATGGCTATATGTCACGGGGCGAATTTCCTGCAATATTATAGTCCTTGATCCTAGTATTTGTTGATTTTATATGTCAAATGTCATATGTCAGATATCAGCGGTGTCATAACAACGAGGAAACAGGACATCAACCATCTAAGATTACGTGTAAGTGTTGGAGGGTAAATAATATGTAAATTAAGGGAATTTATTCAAGGACGGGTCTTTGCAAAGCATATGAGCTGAATGCGAAAGTCCTCCCTTGTCAGTCTCGTCGAAAGTCGATAACTTGGGATGGTCGAGGGAGACTGCAACAAAATGAGTAGCAGCAATTTCGTTTTTAACAAATCAAACAAGAACAGCAATTTGTTGTCTGAATATCAACTTAGTTTCATTTCAATGCAGTTCGCTGATACCCATATTTTTTTATATTATTTATTAAATTTTAAACTTTTAGAAGAAATATTCTTACAGTAGAGCTAGTAGGTATCGGGTTAGCTATTTAGAAATATGAAAAAATGTCATCCTACATGAGCTAAAAGTTATAAGAAGCGTTTTATATGATGACCTCTTTTTCTTCTCTTCAGAACTCATATAAGGTGTGGCATACATTGTATGATATGATATAATAATTCTTCAGTTTTTATGCATAAATAATAAATATACATTTTTGGTAAGAATGAAATATTTTATTTCATTTTATGTATGGCGATAGTAACAGTAACCATGAAATACCATGAAGTTACCCATCCTTAGGTAGACTCCACGCAGCACAATAGACTAGAAATTGATGAATAGCGTCTACGTTATCAAAATACAATTTTCCTAAAATATTATTATTTTAATTTCAAAACGCTATTGAAAAAATAATTTACAAAGGAACCAATTTTCTTCTACTTACTTGCTCTTCCAGCATAATAAATACAAAGATGTATTTTCATCGAGTTTTATAGCCGAACTGTTCCATAAGATAAGTACTTGCGAGCATCCTTTGTTGGAAGTTTGTAAGGGATTCAAAATGGACTGTAAAAAGCGGAAAATTTTCCAGAACAAGGCATCAAAATCGAAGTACATGAAGTTTGTTATTGATTAAACTTTTAACATGAATCAGGATGCTGCAAATTGAAATAATCTTTTCAACTTGCACGAGGCATCGTCGGGGGCCAAACTTCAACAACAGGTCTGAAAAGAACTTTTAAGAGAATAAAGTTGAGTTGAAGTTTGAGTTAGGGGCACAGCTGCAAAAGCGTGCATAGGAATTCTCTTCTGAAAAATTTAAATTGTTACTAGCGGCGAAATCTTCAATTTACTTCCTTGAAGAATATATCTGAATGAATTAATATTTCTACCAATATCTGAATAAAAATTTTTAGGGGAAATAAATGTTTAGAATTCCCTCGACTTACTTGAGCGATGGGGGTTTTATATTTTGTTCCCTCCAGATAAAATATACCATCCATATATTTACGTAATGCCCAGAGTATTATCTTGAGGAATTTTTCGTACAAAGGTAAGTTAAAATATCCAAATTTTATGTAAAATTCCTAGCACAAAGGAGGCGAGCCTTTAAAAGTGATTTACCTGTTTCATTTACAATTGAAGTAAGTAATTAGGGTATTTTTTAACATAGGTAATAATAAAAATCAACCAATCATTCTTCATTGTAGATACTCAACGCCTTTTCAGTAAAATATGCATAAAAATAACTGGATGTGACAATAATACCTCTGTATCTAGAATCTAGAATAGATAGCCATCTACTTCTACACAGTTATCGAGGTTAACCATCAGTGACATCTAGAAAAACGGGTTGACTTTCTGGAATCATACCTCTCTGGTATACCAGGGTGGTTAACATTCAGTTTCTCACTAGTGGAGCGAAATCGGACCAAAAATGTGTTGTTTTTTTTTTTTTTTGGCGTATAACCAGCTGCCACTTATACGTATGATGTATTAGACTCGTCCCGACAAGAAATGGACATTTACGACATTTTTCCGTAGGTCAGGGCTTTTTAAATTGAAAAAAATTGCAAAAATTTGTAATTCAGAAAAATTACTTTTAAAAAATATAAATTGTCATATCTTTGAAACTAATTGAGCTATCGACGAAATTTTTTTTTTAAATATAAGTGCATACATAAGCGCTTCTTTTGGAGGTAATTTTGTTTTAAGGACTTTTATATTTGATTGTGAAATCAAAAGTTAATTGAAAATTTCCTCAAAAATGTATTGATATTTTCAATCAGCGAGAAACTTTTTTATTTTTGAAAATTTATTTACACATGCAGCGAAGAAATTAGAGCCAAAATATTAAGGAAGTTTTTAAAAGAAAAATTTTTGTCGTATGTTTGGTAGTTATTGAATTATGAATTTTTAATTGTGATCTACTTCGCGCGATGGCTGAACGGTAAGCTTACGCACGGACGCATAGCCAGTCGCTTCCCTCTCTAGTATGTGTTTGTGGTATCGTCGGGCTGAGAATAAATATTTTGATTACTTTTGTAGTTTTTCCTTCATTCCCTATGATAGATAGTTAAGTAAAAACTTTCCACTTAAAATACTTTCTTTTTTTAACATAATTCGCTTTCCGCATTCAGCTTGTCGTTTTTCCCGACAAGCAAGTAAGTAGGTAATATGATTACTAATGACAACATACCTTGTAGATATTCTCGGTTTTTGTACAACTGTCTTGTCTTTAACACTCACAGCTTTTTTACAAATAAATCATTGAACACACGTTGTTGAATAAAACTCTAAAAGGATCGAAAGATGTGTAATTGCATGGTCAACCATGGCTAACCAGTCAAACATTTTCAGAATCTAATTCTATCGGGTGTTTTTTATTAAGGAAATGCTTTTTTCAACTGTTTATAGAATTGATCAAGGCAAATAACTTTTTCAAATAAGTTTTCCTAAAAAAGTAAAAAATAGATGAGATACAGCCTTTGTAAGTTAAAAAAATCAGCCCTGTGATAAATTAATGTAACTAAACTGATTTCATGCAATCAACAATCAGAAAAGCACTTCCAACACATAAGGTTACCTGGGTAAACAAAACGAAAACTAACAGGAAACAAACGAAAATAACTGAAGTATAATAGGTAATGTTTATTAGGTAAGTTAAATGAAAAAACAAAGGATGGAAATTTTCATTTTATTTCATTTTTATTTCCTGTTATTTTGCTTTTGTTTCCTAGGTAACCTTACGTACTCGATTTTTGATTGTTTAGCAAAATCAGTTTGGCAAAGTACCTATGTAGTTGAATTTACTATAGGTCTGGACTTTATTTTTTATTTTTAGCTTCCAAAGGCTGTATCTCGTTTATTTGTGAGTTTTTTGTTTAAGAAAAGTTATTTGAATAAGTTATTTGACTTGATGAATTATTATAATACACAGTCGAAAAAAGTATCGCCTTAAAAGACATCCCACCCCATATGAATATTGGCTTATTAATTTATGTCAATTCAGGTATTATAGTATGTAGTTTGTATTTTTTGTTTTATTTCACATATTTTTTCGAAGGTTATTCTTCGGTATACGCAGTTACCATTAAATAGGTGCACGTATATACTACCAAATAGTCTAGACTTACCTAGGTCTAGAGTATTTGATACTACCTATACCTTGCCTCGTACCTTGCTGACTGCAGACTTCCTCATACTCACTGCAAGATCATACTTAATTAAATATAATTTGGTGATAACCAGTTACTTACGTATATTCTTTGTAGCTAGGTACTGTAATTTATAAGTTTGGTGGGTAGGTAGGTGATTAAAAAAACCTACAAAATTTTCAAAATTTATAAAAATACATAATAAAATTCCATAATCTGCACAAACACTTTCTAAACAATTTATATACCTACCTATTATTTTTATAAGATACTTTTCATGGTGCGCTACAAACAATAATTAGGTATTATAAGCTAATGCCATTGAAATAAAACTTAGCTCCAAAATGAAATTAGAATTTATATTTTATTTTTGGTCTTCTACAATTTTCAAAACGACCTGTAGATATTTTATACTTTTGATTACAGATCAATATATTGATTTAAAATGAAGAAAAAACATTCGTTTATGGCACATTTCAATAAACAAAAGGTATATACCTACATAATTTGGATTCCATATTCATTTTGATGTCCAATAACAATAATTATTAACATTAACGTATAATAATAATTATTCTACCTACAATAATAATATGTACCTACGTTCTACTTTAAATTTAATTAGTTTTTGAAGCCCAAATATTAAAAAATTTTAATTTATGCTTTTTTGGTAACGTTTGAGAACATTCACGTGTATTTGCTGTCTGTATTTGCTGGTCATACTGACCAGAAACCTGGTCCAAGGACACGTGTCCAGGGCAATAAATCTTTCCTACAATAATAATTGAAGGTAATACCTTAAATGTTTACCTGACAGGTAAAGTGGGACCAGCCTGAGTGTAAGACTGAAAAAATATGTCTTATAACTTATATTAGGTATACCTTATTCCTATATTTGGATTAATGTAGGCCTTGCATTTGACTCGGCGCTCTCTATGTAAGGGGTAGCGCACGATATTGGCGCGACATCAGTTGAAAAAAAGGTCATAACTACCAAACGGCAATCGCTACAAAGAATAATTTTTATACAAAAACTTCTACTATATCTTGGCTTCATTTTGTTCGCTGTATGTGTACAAAAATTTTCACAAATAAAAAAGTTTGTCGCGTAGTGAAAATATCAATACACGTTTTGCAACATGCATCGTTTGTATTATTTTTGCGAGTCAGCTAAATATACTTAAGGTCAGCAAGATACACGATTGGAAGCGCCCATTTGTCTGCTTTAATTTGATGAAAAAATCATTTCAATATCTTGATTACTTTCAAAGATATAGTCATGTAAATGTTCAAAAGTACAATTTTTTAAAATCATAAATTTTTATGTTTTTTTAAAATATCAAAGTCGTGACCTACCCAAAAATGTCGTAAATAGCCGTTTTGAATGCAAAATTATGCAATGAACAAAACCTATTAGGTCTGACCTGGTTATACGTCAAAAAAAAAAAAACTCGATAACGGAGCGACTTTTACACCGAATTTCGCTCCACTACACCATTGGGATATCGGAAACGCTAAAAGATACAGAATCGGTTAAATTTGAGAATTACAATTTTATGTTTATTAAGAATCTGAAAGAAAATTTATCGAAACTTCAGGCGTTGCTGAATAATCCAGAAAAATCGTAGTCGACTTTTGCTCTTCTTATCGCCGCCATATTGTTTTTTCATGCAATTCAGTATTAAAAAAATCGAGGAAATCGAAAATATATGACATTAAAATTAAAATTCTTCAAAATTTAAAATAATTAAAAAAATTCTTTTTTAGAAAAAGAAAGAAAATTATTCCACCGAATGACGTCGTGATGTGACATTACTTGCCTTATGGTTTTTTATAGCATTCGGTTATTTCCGGATAGAAATCCGGTTAGATTTTTCGTTTCCTAAATTTTTTTAATACCGAAAGACACGAAAAAAAGAATATGGCAGCCATAAAAAAAACAAAAGTTGCCTGTAAAAAGCCCTGGAATCTAGTCAGCTTTGAAATTTTTGAAATGTCAGATGGATAAGCTCTTGACTACTTATGTAAATCTACGAAAAATAATTTATTTTCAATAATAAAAAAGATATGATTGAAAAAATTATAAATTATAAATCTCGATTGTTCATTGTTTTCGAGATATTTCAGCAGCACCTGAATTTTTGATAAATTTTCTTTCAGATTCTTAATAAGTATAACATTGTGCAACTTTTCTATAATTCAACCCACCCTGTGTCTTTTACCGTTTCCGATGAGATTCCAATGGCGATCATTGAATTGTTAACCATCCTGTATATATTTAGCTCAGAGAACGAAAACCCTCATTGAGCGAAAACAAAAATGTCTACAACGCTTTGTGTTTCTTTTAAACAGCCAGAATGCGTAGTGTCTGACTCAAAAGGTTCACAATAGGTAGGTAATTCCTGTCGTGGCTCTCATGATAGTTTGTGTGGTTACATGAAGTGTCTACCCAAGGCCCCCCAAACCTTCTCATATCTTTAGGGCTTAAGAAGAAAAGCAGACAGGCAACAAACAAGTCCCATAGCAACAGGACAAGTTCTACATCTGCATGCTTATTGCAGTTCAAGATCAGGACCTGTGTTCATCTTGGGTACCATACAGTAGGACGAAACACGAGAATGACAAAAGTAGCACGATATAATCGATCATTTCAAGCCCCCCCCCCCCCCCCCCCCCAAATGGAGCTATAGAGTCAAATTTTAATTCGGAAATCTTCCCTGGCGTGAGAAAGAAGCAAGAAACCAGTTGTTGTTTCAAGTCAAGCACATTCGAAGGTATACAGGTATATTCAAATTTTTAAAAGCACTACTCAGAAGTCCGTGATCCTGCTATCGCATTTCCATTACGAGCTTGGGTAAGGGGTTAGGCACCGCTGCCGGGAGCGGTGTGAGGGGATGACTAATAAGACTGTAGGGCTGTAAGTTAGAGTTTAAGATAGGACAGACTGTTCCTAGCCTCAACATCTTTGGATCAGAGTTACTACAAGAGGAAGAAAACTCCTCTAATGGAAAAATATTTCATCATTTAGGTATAAAAAGGCAAGGGATATTTCAGTATAGGAGTTGAATCAAGTTGCGGAAATGGGGCAAAAAGTACTTGGTGGCCTGGTCGATCGCTCACCCTACTTGTACGACGAGTAATATTACTACTACAAGACTATTTCCCGTATTCGCAAAGCGTTTTGGCCCTATAATATCTCGAAAATAGTTAAATGAATAAGATCGAGATGTATGATTACGTAAGTATTTAGTAATTATCGTTTGTGAATTGGGCTTATAAGTAATCCCACAATAGAGCCACAATATACCTTCAGTCGCAGTGGAGGTGTCACAATGGCCCACTCACGAGAAATCTAATCTAATCTAATACCGTACCCAGGATCATATAAACTCGGGTCTCCACTTCAACTAAGTCGTTGGAAAACAGTCATGATTAGGATCCTGCATGTGCCTCTAGTCTGGATCTGTAAGGAGAAATTCCTCAACTTATAATGTAAGGACCTGTTTATTAACCACATGATTCGCAATCCTGAAACATGCTTGATTTCATTAACTGCGACGTCAATAATTCGTGATTCGTGAACGAGAGCGCGCCCTGTGATGTTCCACCCCCACCTCACTACCGCAGCTGACCCCGTACCGTGGTAGCATCAGCTGACGTTCAAAATGCGTTATGACTTGTTTTAATTTCCACAACGCTTAGTGGTTAAATATGATTTTTGAGTTAACCATACGCATTCTGTTGTTTTAAAGCCCACAACACGAATAACGTCTTATGGATGTTATGAACAATAACAAGGATGTTTTAAAGAAATTGCAAAGCGTTTTGAAAAATTTTTTCGCTAAATGAACCTTTTCGTTCTTTGATCTTAACGTCTATTTACACGAAGAAACTGACTTGTGGAGTGTATCAAATAGTCCATAGTACAGTCTTTGAAAATAAGTGAAGATAAGACATTGACAGAACGAAGAGGGTGATCAACTGTTGATCACTCCTATTACAGGAGTGTAGGTTAATTGTGTATTGTGACAGAAGATTAGTTATTTTTTTAACCGTTAAGAAATAGAATATCGTAAGATAAATCAGTTATTAATGTTTTATATCGAAATAAAATTATAATTAACTTACCGTTAAATACGTAAAATTTATTAGGGGCAATTCTGCTTCTAACTTGATCCTCTTGATTCTGACATATTCAATCTGAAAAAAGTATATAATTTAATAATCAGATAAGTACAAGTAAAAAAACAAAACTTTAAAAATATCAATCCAGAGCCTAAATTCCAAGAAATAATCAAAATAATAATACAGGGTGAGTCATAAGGAACTTTATTAACTTCTAACGTTTGTAAGCCCCTTACGGGGAATATCATGTGCCCTTAAAAAATGTGTCAATTCCCCTTCTCTGTGTATAGGGTGTTATTTGTGAATTTAAAAAAATATTCACATGGCTATAATATCTACACGGATCATTTGAATTTTCTAATAATTGTTTGCGGTGCAACTGTACACACTGTTATCTAGCATTCGATCAGCGTTCTCTAAGCTTAGAAACTCAAGGACCGGTTAAGAAAAATTGATTGGAGGAGTTCGTACTAAGAAGGTCACCCTGTATGCGATTTTTAAAAATGTAATTATCGATTTTCAAAGTGAACAAATAGACAATGAAAACTGCGTATTGTAAATTTTTGTCGCACTTTCGTGGCATTTTTTGTATGGGCTCGAAACAAGTTTGATTTATGAAACGTTTCTCGTGTAAGTATTTGAAAAATTACCAGAAATAAAATTGTATGTTTTTATCACCTAATACGCCGTAATTGTTTTCCGTTATTGAACAACTGGCTCACGTTATGTAAAAACAAATGGAAGTCATCTTTAGCTTGTCACCCTATACGACCGTGTCCGGAAATACAAATGGAAAGTCTACGGGTCACGAAATTGAGTTTTTACATTTCCTTCGCATCCCAGAGACGACAACATACTGCTCTCTGGTTGGTGGAAAATTCTTATTCTTTCCACAATTCACTCTCTGAGATATAATATCTTATTCTAAGTCGTAAGATTATTTAATAATTGTTTCAGAGAAACAGAGATGAATTTATGAAAAGATGAATAAATAAAATTAGTACCTACTTACGTAGGTATATTAAATTTTACTCACAGAAGCTTTCAATTTTAAATGACATTTCGAGACAAGATTATTTATTAAGGGATTTAAATAAATTAGGTTTTAATATAATTCAAGATATTATTAAATAGTATACAAAATTTTATTTTCCGTCTACATTAATTGTCAATTTAGCAATCTAAGGAATCATAAATAAGGAGATCAGAGGCCAAAAGGAATCTAATTTGACTTTTCTTCAAAATCGAGTCAAGTGCATAAATTAATACATTTACTTAGTGCCAAAGATAATATACAAGTATAAAATATGTGTTGATTCTCCCATCTCTCATCAGAGAGAAGTTTATAATACTGACACCTTTCATAAATTTGTTACACAACTCCAAGTGTACTTGCGCCCGTTTAAAAATTAATCTTAAAAATTATTCTGAACCTATTTTAATATTAAAATAATAGAAAAATAATAATAGTAGCCAATAATCTCAGATACAAAATTTTTTGTATTTTTGAGTAGGTATTAGGTTTTCTTAAATTAAATTGCTTTGAATCAAAATATCTTAACATTTACGTTTCACTATTTAGACCCCTTGGCCTCTGAAACCCTCAAATATACTTTCAATAGCAAATTTAAAAAAGGTTAATAAGAAAGCTGTCATTAAAAAAACAATAAAGTTCTGTAAACGACACAACCTAAAAATCAGACGATTTCCTAAAGACAGACGCGCATTGACCTTTCGCTGTTCTCCGAGAACTACAGCTTTTTCAGTTGTATTTGAGAAACGGTTAGATGTTTTTGAGAATGCATTAAATTTAATTGAGAATAGATCAAATGATAATGAAAGTACATCTCAACTACAAAAAATATATGTATAGCTATAAAAACTATGTATACATAGAGCATAAAGTGTTAACATAAAGTTCGCATCATATGGGAATTTTTTTTCTTTTTAGATTTAGGAAAACTTTGACTTCGCTAATAGTTTGTGCTGTAAAAATTATGACAAATGACATGCACACCACCTGTCCTTTTATAATAATTGTCAAATTGGACATTTTTTGGCAAAAAAAATGTAAAATCTGGCATTAGTTTTCAAAATTTTGGAAGATTAAAAAGATTCTTTGAACTTTAAAAAATTTCTAAACTTGAACAAAATTATTCCTTTATTGTCCGTATTCATCAAACTTCAAAATATAACCCCAGGGGTTATATTTATTGATGAATACGGGCCTATATGAAATATTCATCTTATCAATGTTTTTTTTTGTGACTCGTTGTTGTTCTAAACTTTTCGGATGGCACTATAGATGTGCCTTTTGCAACAGAGGGTAACTTCAGCCATGATATTAGGTTATTTTTTATGACTTTCATTAACATAAGCTTAACCTGCATTAAAATTACATAAACCCTTAAGACTATATCATATTTTCATGCCGGAACGTGATCTTGAAATATTATGTAGAAGAGACTCGGCCGTAAAACTACTACCCCATTTTTCTTCAAAAATTGTTAAGGAACATTTCTGGAGCGTGTGACGGAAGTGATTAACTGAAATAGACGTTTCCGTGCGAATACCGTCGGGTTGAGTATGTGTTATACAGAGTTTGTACGAAGTTATTAAATTTTCAATACTTGGCACAACTCAGAGCCTGAATTATGTAATCACTTTCATCTTATTATATACTCCGCGGGCTCGAGGTACTGTATTCCAAGTTATTATAAGTGTTTAGGGAGAATTCCATTAGGAGAACGTAATTTGATATTTGACTCCGTAACTTATAACAAAGAAACATGTTCCAAAACTGTAACAGTAAAGAGGGGAGGAGGGCACTGATTTCGTATAATTTATACAGGGTTATTTAAAATGTAACTTAACTGAAAATAAATTTGTCTTGATTGTTTTGTTCTACAGGAACCGGAATCTTGTATGTACGAACGAAGCAGCGAAGCATAAAACTTTTACATCCTTTCGTGTTTTTGATCAACTGCTTCAATTATTTCCTTACTAAAGTATCGAACATATTAAATATGTTGTAACTATTTAAATAATAGGTATGTTTCTCCACTCTTAATGAATAATATTCTAATTATTAGAGCTTTTTGGATAATTTTGATAAAGCTGTGTATAAGGATAATAACTGACATTTCTCAGAATCCACGCGTGCGCTCGGTCGTCGGTACTGGAAGTTGTTCCAAGCAGTAAAATAAATAAAAGAATATTTTGATCAAATTGTTTTTTTGCTATATAAAAGCGTAGAAAAAGCAAAGTATTACATTCGCGATTATGCCATTATTCACTTGATGATGACAATGCCACTCGCTAAAGCTCGTGGTATTATCATCATCTCGTGAATAATGGCTTCTTAATCGATCATATAATAATGCTATTGTATACATATACGGAATAATTTTTTTAATTAACAATTAAATATTTATTCGCGTTCCTTTGACCCATCAAAAATAGCAAGTAATACTCTTCGAAACTATAATTAAATTGATATTTCTCTTAAATCATTTTTTTCCAAATATGTGTTTTTAATTATTCTGACTCGTCAATCAAATTGAATACAGAACTAAACTGAATGCATTTTCTTTTATAGTCATCTACTTTTAGCCATGAAATTTGTTTCAGAAATTTCCTGACTGATGTGTAATATATTTTTTCATTTATAGACCCTTTTAAATAAATGAAAAAAGTTATGGAAAACTTATGAAGTTTACTTTCTTTTTATGGATGAATATTTTTTCAGTTTTGAGTGGGACTGTGTTATTGACAACTATAGTAAATTCGGCAATCAATATTCCAACATCCAAAACAGATATTATAAAAAGGAGCTCCGGGTAATAATTTATTATTAATCAAGGTTATTAAAATTAGAGTTTATAAGTTTACTTACATTCTAGATTGGAATCAAATATGATTTCTTTATACCTACCTTTGATTTAAATTTTTATTCAAAATGAATTGGAGATGAAGAAACCTGCATGATAGGTATCTAAGTTTTTGACATCCTGAATAAGTTTCTAAAAGTAAATAAGAAGATTCAGGAAAGATAACTTAATTATTGTGGCAATTGAAGTTGTCTAGAATAGAAATTACAAGAGCATCGAGGCTGCGTGACTTAATACCATCGACAACTATCGAGGAAGAATGGTTGATGGGCATTTACTACTCTAGAGGAGAAGATGACATGAAAATAAATTTTCTGCAGATTTTTTGATCCAAGTTAACCAGTCTAAAATGGTTATTGGAACAATTATTATTATTATTATTATTAATTGTTAAGTTTAGATTCACCCTAAAATTATATTTGAAGTTCTTAAATACTTATCAAGGATGTTTTGATAACAGTAACCAGGGTGAATTCATTATTCGCATTTTCATTAATCGTTTATATTTTAAACAGTCCTATAGCCCTTTATTACTTTCGCGGTTTCCCTTGTTCATTGGAGACCGCGCGTATTTCTCCATTTACATTAAACATAATTTTTCATCCTTCGAGCCGGATTGAACCAGCGACCTATGGATTAACCATTTTTCTTGGTGTATTTGAAAGACATTCAACGGTAACTCGTCTTCAAAGAGTTATATGGCATATATTTTAAGATATCTAGATAACATTAGTAATCGCCGAAATAAAAGAAAGAGCAGAATGAGCAGAAAGAAAAGACTCTCGAGGAGTTACAAAAGCAATTTCCCCTAGAAATCTTTAATCTTAAAAATTCAAAACCATGTGGCTCCAACAGTAAAATTCTTAGTTTATCACGCTTTTCAGACAAAGATTTGATTAGAGTTGGAGGTAGCTTAAAACATAGCTTATACATTCTTTAAGAAGTATCCTGTTGTGCTGTCTTCAAATCACCAACTAACAAAGTTAATTCTTGAATATGAGCATCTTAAACTGCTACATTGTGGCATTCAGCTACTGCTGGCACATATAAGAGGAAGCTGTTGGTCTGTTTTAGTTAAAAATCTAGCTAAACCAATTTTAAAAGAATGTATTATATTTTTTCGCTTCAAGTCAAAGTCATTTGAACCAATCATGGGCAATCTACCAGAATCACGAATAAATCCCAGATCACCTTTTGCAGATTTTGGAATAGATTATGCAGGTCCCTTTGCTTTTAAAGATCCTAAAAGAGGTGGCTGCAAGAGTCAAAAATGCTATTAATATATAATCTTCATTTGTATGACTGCTAGAGCCGTTCATTTTGAGCTTGTGACTGAGTCAAGTACATCGGCACTTTCAGAAACCTTTCAACATTTTATAGCTAGACGTGGAAAACCATTGCAAATATACAGCGATAATGGCAGCAATAAAGGGCAACAACCAAGCAGATAGTAAATCATCAATGGATGCAAAACATCACATAAGAAGTGTATTATTAACACACCTTATTAACCTTTGAAAGTTTTTATTCTGCGTTCTTGACCGCGTTCAAATCTTGACCGCTATGTCTTCCGTTTCTAATGGTCTAGTCTAGAGGCATGGACGCCAGCGCATTTTTTCATTGGCCGGTCACTTCAAGCAATTATATTCACGAATGTTGAAGAAATGCCTACCAGTAGGTTGTCGAACAACTGAAACAGCTTGAGCAACATTTTTGGTCACTCTGGTCGAAATAATACATTTATCAACTCCAGCAAAGAACCAAATGGAAGACAAACAACTGTCAGATCAAGATTGGATCTATTGTACTAGTTCGTGACGATAATGTGCCACCCTACAAATGGAGGCTTGGACGAACAGTAGTTCTTCATCCTGGTGATGATCAAGTTGTACGAGTCGTCTCAATCAAGACAATAAATGCTGTGATAAATCAATCTAACCATAAATTTATCCTAAGTTTTATGTTTTTCTTCTAGTTAAGTTTATTTGCTCTTGCTTATTTAGTTAATTTATTTATGTCAATTATCCATTACAATTGCATAAGGCTGGGAGCATGTTAAATTTTTATTCGCCCTAAATTAAATTTAATTCTCATAAATATTTCTCAAGGATGTTCTGAAACATAGTAACCATGGTGAATAATAACATCCGCCAGAAAGTGAGAGCCAGGTAAGACTTTTTGGTCGTGTGCAAATACATTCATACGTTCAGGTGTGCATTTAATATTAGGTACAAGTAGGTATAAAGCATTATTCGCATTTTGGCATTTTCATTTACATTTATACACTGCACTAGCCCTTTATTGCTGTAGCGCTCTCCCATTGTTAATCAGCGATCGCATTTATTTCTCAATTTTTTGTTAAACATGCTCTCTCGTCGCAAATTAAGTCATTGCGGACATTTAATTACAAGCGTCAAGGAAGAGGAATTGGGTTACGAAGAGGGAGATTACAAGAATTTCACACACTTGTCCTTGTTGATATTAATTTTAGCTTTTCTGTAGTTATCCTTATCTATTGTACATACCTACTTACTGTAAGTTACCATTATTTATTAAAAAACTTTCATCAAGTTTTGTTGTAGCATTACGCACAATGGTATTGTGAAGAAAACTTACGTGTATCTTACCTGTTTGCCAATGTGTAATAGTTAACATTAATTGATGTAAAGTTTAAAATATAACTGGGGGACCTTAAATATCCGCACTGAAGGTACAATAAAATTTTCTTATTGACTCATCTCATTGAAAGACGCGTTTTCAATAGTCTTGTTTCATAGGAACCGAAGACAGAAAATCGTCAAGGAAGTGTGCTAGAGAAGCAGGTATACTCCCTCATCAGACGTTCCAAGTTATTGATCTGCTGATCCGAATAAAATTCCAGACATCTTCAGATTGTCTCATTACCAATGGGATTTCTCTATCATTTTGGAAGTCGAGTGCAGTTACAATACCTCTACGTATTATAATTGTCCGGTAATTACCACAATTTTAGTAAATCTATCACAAAATTTTCAGGAGCAGTTATTCTCCTAAAACCGTAACAGTTTTTATTACTCCACATCGAATAAATCAAAATTCGAGCTGTCTATTCACTCGCTGCGGCTTATGTAGATGGCAGCTTGATCCCTCCACCACCTGTGATTCCATTAGACCGCATGGTAAATTTTTCATGCGCATTAAGAATTAATAAGAAAACAACTAAACTAGCGATACTCACTGAACTGACAACGTAACCCTAATTGTTAATAACAATAAATAAAATTTACTTTTAAGTATGGTACGATAGCATTGTTTTGGCTGATGCGTTCTTGTCACAGACTCACAAGTAAAGAGAGCTAAAAATTATGTCACTCAATTTAGAGCTGCATTAATTATGTTTGGCGATTGCTTTTTCTTTTTTCACACCCCGAGTGCTTTATCTTTGAACTCGTCAGCACACAAAATAAGTCGGCACGTTTCATGGCCAGGAGATGTCGTAGCATCAATTGGAAATCAAATGCGATGCGATGTCAATTGATTAAGCAGCAACCCTTCAACAGGGGTTCTTCGGTTACGATGGTATGCAGAATTTACACCACAGTTTATGATGCTGGGAGATTTTATTAGCCAGTAAAAACAATTGGTACTTATACTTATCCATTTTTATTTCTATCCCAGTCTCGACTCCCTCTTCATTCCTTTCAATCTATCTTCATCACCAAACCAAATTGTCGACCCCTATAATGGTAGCTGGCCTTGACTGGGCATCTACATTTTACTCAACGTCTCAAACATGTAAAATTCTTTTAATAAACTAAATGCAACTTAAAAAAAAAACATCAAAGAATAAATTCCTCATGAGGTAAGATAATTTATTTTGCATGCCACTTGCCTTTGAATTCGCTTCAAGACTTACGTAGGTATATTACGTTGTTTCGGCTTCTCAGCTTTAAAGCTAATGGTTCAGTTTCATATACGCTGAACTTTCCGAAGAATCCAGGTCTAAGATGCGAGTGATGCGATCTTTATGTATACGGAGGTAGTCCATTTTTAAGCCTCTTTTCCTGTTTAAAAAACTGCAACCTTCCATTTACAGAACAAGAAGGCCAAGTAATCTGAGAATCAGGTTCGTGTACTGTTTGAGATTTCTTGGGGATATAAATGCGATTTGTTCAATAAAATGTGCAAATTCCATTTAAATAGCAATGGGGACTTTCAAAATAAGAGACTTGAAATTGAATCATGATATACCTGCGACGCCATCTAATTTAATTTCAAGAAATAATGGACCAATTACGGTGTGGATAAAATTAGTGCCTAACCCATCTACGCCAGACTTAAAGTTTTTATAGCTGACCATGAACATTTTCAATAATTTAAACAACATGATGCTGCTACCACATACCTACGAATGTAGGAAGGAAATGATCATGCAGCTTTGCTTGAGGAATAAGCATGGCAACATTGACGAAGTAGGATTCTAAGCTGAAAATTACCTCCTTATATGGTATCTGAAGCACCAAGTATTACAGATAGGCGCATAAAGGAAATGGGGTAAGATGCCACAAAACTTCAAAGGTGATCAACCGCGAACTGTCAGAGCACCTCGAGTGGGAGCTCTGGTATTAGCTGCTATAGGAAACCCAGCCGAGTGGAGCGTAGAAATCTAACAAGACAGTTTATAGCGTTGATGTCTGGATGAAGTAAGCTCTGATTTCGTTTCCAGAATGATTTAATCATACTACCTAAAGCTTGATTTCATCAGATAATACAGTGCAAAATTATTGAGTTTATAACAGTCATCGCAGCCCCGCTTAAATTATTGGTAATCCACATGTATAATAGTGAGAATTATTTAACAAGATTTCTTCTGATTTATTACATGGGGCGGGATAATATGAGATGGGAACTACTATAAAGGGTGACAACTTCAAAAACTATGGATGGTGTAGTTCTGAATATTAAATTTTGTTTAAAAAGAAAACAAAAGCAAAAAGCGTTTCGATGGAAGAAAGAGTGAAGCAGTTTGGCGGTGGCAGGAATTTTCTAAATTGTCTCCTAGCTACCCCAACTTCAAAATTTCAAATTCAAACTTCTTCCATGTGATACCCAAATTTAAGAGTCTTTTTACCGTGCGAGTATTGAAACTCTATACATAGGCGAATTGCAATTGATAGTTTCTATGGTAAATTGTTACAATGGAATAGTTTCCATGGTAAATTGTTTCGATGGGATTGTTTGCAACTATATCAACAATGAAGTAGGTATCTAAGGTAGCTCATTGAAATAAAGCCTGACAATTTCCCTATGTAGAATTGTTCAGTATTCAAAGTTAACTTCTCAAAAAATTATCTTGTTTGATCGAAAAATCAGTGTACAAAAAATGTTTTTGAATTGAGGTATCACATGATATAATGGTTGCAATTTTCATTTTGCAGTTGGGTGGTTAACAAATCACTTAGGAGACGATTTAGAAAACTCCTGCTACTCCCAAACTGTTTCCCCTCAATTCTGTCGAAACCGTTATTGTTTTTTCGGAAAAAAATCAATATGTAAAGTAATGATCCAGAATTTTGGAAATTGAAATGAACCCAAAGCGAAATACAAGTCCTTGCCTTGCCAGATTCTTTGCTTTTGCATTGATGCTTGATGTACTCGTGATACTTCGTTTTATTCAAGAAATCAATCAACAATTATATTTCAATTTGCTTACGGGACCCAAAAAGCTCTGTGATTAGACTAATGTCACGGGCGATAAACTATATACGTATATAGGATGTCCCAGTATATATAACTATTCATAATTTTTCGGCGTGATAGAGGACTTTTTTATTTTCTATAAACATATGTCCGAAAATTAAAAAAAAAAAACTGTTTACTATTAATATCCCGTGGATCTTTTTGCCGTTTTTGATTAAATTTGGCAGTGCTGTTCGTTGTGATAAGACGCTCAGTCACCACTAACTGGGTGATAATTATGCGCTCCAGTGGCGTTCAGGTGGCAGTCTCACGAATAATATTGACAAATAAATGTACACCACTGACTTGTCTACAAACACACAACTTTTTATCTCTTGGAATTTTATCTTACTTTGTTTTTGAGAAAGAATAAATAAAATCCGATTCAAAGCATGTCGAAAATTTTATTTTATCAATTTTTGTAGGCGGTTTTATGGCACTCAAAAACAATAAAAAACGTCAGATAACCAAACCGGTGCTTCATGTTAGTCCTTTTTACTGATCACTGACGTCTATGAGCGGTCATGCATTTCGCACAAAAAAAAATCATTTTGCACTGCAGGCTGTCAAGCCAAAAATCGCCAAATCTCATACCATTGTTTTCCATATTTATCAGTCCTTAAAAAAATCAATACACTGTGTGGCTTTTTCTCAAACGAGCTGAATCTATAAAAATAGTATTAACTCAGTAAAAAAAAATGAGAATAGAAGTCGACATGAAAACAGTACAGTGCAGTAAATATTCATTCCCGACCGGTGAACAGGGAATACATAGAAGGTTTCAGGGATAAAGTTGAAAGCTTCTTGTGACAAAGCTTGGCATCGTGATAAATATTAGAGTTGTAGCTGCCGAACAATAAAGAGATTACGCGTCAGGTGAAGTTGAATATAGGTCAGATATCAACCATATATGTACACGACGGTAGTGTGCACCACCTGCTGGGGCTTTTCTGTTACTAAAATTTCTCTATTGTGTATTCAACTGAATCCGGGGATGCATTGCAGAGTTTTCTCTCATTCATTAAAAAGCAAAATAAACTTTATATAAATGATGAAAATACGAATGTGTGCGGGTATGCACATTCATATAACATGAAAAGTTCTACACAAATAGGGTTACGTTTTACAGGTTTTTCAAATACAACGTAATTTAATAGTGGCTGCAAAAAGCTACTTATGGCACATAACGCGAAGGTGCTTTTTTTAAAACAACAAAATTATTGCTGAACAAATGCATGTTGTTGCACATGCATTAGCCAAATTATATTTTTTTGGAAGCAATAAGTTATAGGTTAGGGCTAGGAAAATTTTATTTAAAGCTGTATAGCTACTATATGCACAGATCTGATAATGAGACAGCATACATTATTTGTATGATTTGGAACAATGAGTGTCTTAATCGTAAAAAAAGAAAACAGATCCTAAGCAACATTCTCCTTAAACGCCATAATTACAAGTTAGCTGTATATTCAGGGGACTAAGGGGTAAGTGGTGGGAAGACTGCTCCCGCCGTTCGCGTCACCAAGAAACGCCCCTCCAGATAAGTCACTACCACTACACTACATAAAACCGAAATCGCCTGCTCGTCCTGGACACTACACGTACGCTGTTTCCAGTGTTGTGCGGCAAAAAATGATCAAGGTGCAGGGTTCTTTCATGGTGGTTTTAGGGCTTTTGCAAACTCGGTAGATTACGTATTTAGATTTAGATTTAGATTTATCGTGAGTGGGTCATTTTGACACCTCCACTACGACCAAAAGTCTATTGTAGCTCGAGACGACATACAGACAATGGAAGAAGACAAATTTTTACCCAGATAATGTGGAGATTTGTGACCCGACCATTATGTCATTTATATGAGGTTGATCCATCATGAGACATGTGATGGACATTTTAACCTCCCAGAATTGTTATTTCTGTCGTAGGTATCGAGTTGTTATTCTATATGACTTTTCCAGTGCTACAGCAACAAGTCATACGTGTCTTCACTCTCCGCTCACTTTCAAGATTACTTCCACAAGCTATTCTCACTAGACTGCCAATTCTTCCAGACACTATATTCGCTTACAGTAAAGACAGCTTTGCTCTTAGTCGGTTCGCGTTTCAAACTACACCGCTCTACGCTGACACGCCTGTCTACAAGTTTGGCAAAGAGACAAAAATTCTCGAAATATCAAGAGTTAGGAACTCTCCAAAACTAACAGCTGTTCTCGACAATGTTTATATGTTCCACTCCACTTAATCGCAGACTTTTCTAGACACCTCTTCGTGCTTGTCTGAATGATTGTTCTAGAAGTTAAATAACTGCAGAAGAGAGGAGGTGTCAATTAAAAGAACACCAAATTATACAAAAGTGATGTGTAACAGCTAGAAACAGGAAAAACAATGCATATGGCAGGAAGAGACCATAGACGATCTTTACCTGAGTGTGCAATCTCCTTACGTGAAAAATAATGTCAACTTTGATTTATTAGATCAAATCACATTTTACAACAATCACTACCAAAAGCACTTAACCGCAAGTTTTCACGTGAGGTTTGAGTGAAGAGAGACATCTTCCATTTCATTTTTCACCGTTCACAGATTAATAGGTATATATGCCAGGGTATTAAGAGCATCAAGTAAATAACTTCAATTTCTTAAAAACTCAGAGGGATTTTGTAAATAAGATTAATGCTGTCGCTCGAAAATTAATAAATTTAAGGCGACCCCAAGCTCATATTTTGGGAAAATTTAAGCAAAGGTCCGAGGTAGCGTTTAAAATAATTCTCTTATTGAAGGAAATTAGCCTCTTGTACGTTATTAATTTTATTATTAAATTTTTTACTTATAAACAAAGTTACAAGTACAAATTACGAGTGTTTCGGATCAAAAGAACCTGTTAACTTTTTCCACAGAAACTTAAGAATAATAATTTTTTTAAGGAGGGAGCATCGGTCTTTACTATGTAGGTAAGACAAAGCGCTCGACTACAGAAATTATGGATTTCGAGAACTAGCTCATTACACCCAGACACAATTTTTCCAATTAAAAAGTTGATGGACGACACAGACACCCAGAGCGCGACTGAGAATCGAATTCAGTTCGAGGCAGTCGAACGGTTTAATAGTCTTCACGCTAAACCACGAGGCCACCGCCGGTTCGAAAACAATTATTACTTTCAATTCTCCTTCATGTTTATATGGAGTGTTTCGGAACTCCATCGACAAACTTATCCAGTATATTTCTCTCCAAAAATTAAAATAAGAGTCGATACGTGCATTTAAAAGTACTTCCTAAGAGAGCTAGCCGCTTTAAAAGCAACCCCTAAACTATAATTTTTATTCAATATCTACCGAGCTCTTGAAACTAAAAAGCAATTAAACTTTGTGTGCATCAGATTTCTATCAAGACACGAGTGATCCTCAGGAGGTGATATTGAAAAAACTCAATGGTATTCCTGAGCGATAATCAATTGGAAGCTTGATACCCGTATCCGCCATTTAGATCAAAGATCTTATACAATAAAAAAAAAGAACATGCTCTATAAGTTTGTCGGTGGAGTTCCGAAACACTCTCTGTAGGAGAAGGATGAGAATATTTCCTAGTAACCATATCACCCGTAATTAACTATCCGTTGTTGTATAAATTCGAAACTCCTCACATTTAAAATTGTTCTATGTTAAGCCTTTCAATTTTCTCCTACGCTTCTTAATTACTTCGTCCACAACTAAATTACAGTGGGAAATGTTCCGTGATACATATAGAGCCCTGTTTATCGCTTTGTTTTAATTTAATTTAAACAGGGCGTTTTCCACCTCTTCTGCATGGAAAATTGTCCCGAACAATACTTTTTCCCCTATTCTAATTATGCGTTTTGAATCACGTGAAACATGATTATTCTTCCAATTATATTATTTCACGTTAGAGTGGCTACTGAGAAAAGTAAATTCAAATGAGGGTCAAATTTACGGGTGAAGTACCTACCACCTATGTAGGTAAGCAGTTATAATTTACATTATGTGAGCTAAGTTCTTTTTTATCATGTTTTAAAATGAAAAATATAAAAAAAAGTTTCTGTGTATCGTCCTATATGTATACATGAGCAGCTAAAATCGGAACGGATTTTCAAAGGAGATAATTACAACATACACAAAATTCGTTTTAAAACCAAATGTGATATAAAATTCATGGTAATTTTCCTCGTATTAAGGTTTTTATATGTATATGTATGAGTACTGTTTTATGATTTACGTTCAAAGTGAAATATTCGGATTTGCATAACATTTTTCTCTCCAAGTAGGTAAAGTTTTTTGCCTTCAACATTTATTCATGAATATTTTACACGGCTAACGCTACCAGAGAGCTGGGAATTAATTAATATGAATAAACCTTTGTAGGTAATAAGGAATCAGGAAATTGGTATGAAAATAAGCTACCCTAATTAAATATTTTTAAAAACGGCTACCTATTATAATAATGCTACATTTTTGAGAGCGAAAACTACGTCCATTGCTCTATTTACATTCCCTGTTTTTAAATTAATTTTCAAGTTGTGCAATATTTAAACTTTCTTGGGATGCAGGTTCTAATTTTAATATGCCACTAAAGGTTTCTTGCAGAACAAGTTAGGAACTTTCGCACAGCATGCGAGGTGAAGACTAAAGACATGGGCGGTACCGTTTCGTCCTTATTATGGACTCATCAGCATATCATATCAGTCAGAACCACGCTACACATATTGTACGAAAGTTGAAAGACGTACGCACTCCTACAGGCAACTATATTTACACGTAGCGATCCATATCAGCATTATGTAATTGTGCGAGAATTGCCCAATTTATTAAAGAAGTTTAATATAAATATCGTAAGCATAAAGCTTCAAAAACTCCTCTCTTAAAGAATATAAATTATGTGTACCATTTCGACATTTAACCGGCGAATTCACTAAAAGGGACGTGCAATGAAACATGAGGCCAAATGGAATTGAAAATCTCGATTTGTAAAAATAAAGAGACATAAAATGACAACAAAAAAAAAACTCGTAGCCCTATAAATTGCACAATTTCGAATAAATACACCTGCCACCCCGGCTGTAAACATAAATCTGACGTGCAGTTCCATATAAATGGTCCCAGTGCAACTATCTATATGTAAATCCCACTCACTTGAGTTAATATGGTACATGTTATGATTTAATCACTTAGTTCATCCCTTCTGTCGGTAACGTGCAACAATCACTCCGACAGATAGGTACAATGGCGTGCATTTGACATTGTAATTCGGTTACCAAAATTACGCCATTAATCTCTTCCAATAGATAATAATAATTATTATAAATCAACACACCTAATAGTGAATAGGGGGGGGGGGGGCGCTAGTATTTAAACTATCGTGCATGGATAATAATTTTAGACAAAAACTTTGATTTTAATTTTTACGTTTTAGGGATTGATACGTATAAAACCAATATTTTTACTGACGCACGTGGGATACTAATAATTTTATCTTTGGATTGTTAATGTTCAAATTATGCGCTCTTAAACGAATGTATGGATGGAGTTCGAAATATTCTTGCCCACATGGTAAGTACATATTTAAAACATAAAAGATACCGCTCATGATTTCACTGTTTTTTTTTATTGAAAATTTAATTTTATAAATAAATAATTTTGAATTTAATTACTTATACATATAGTTTTTGACAATTACCTCTGTGAGAAAAATATTCATATAGCAAGAAGATATTTGTGTCCATCTGAAGATGGCAAGCTTCAACCCCAAGGGTTATAAACATCAAGTACCCAATAGTGGTTCATTGAAATTTTTATATCGTGCTAGAGTGTTTTACAGTTTTAATAAAATTTAAGAAGTACTTCTAGTTTGTGAATGTCGTTATTTAAAGGTTAATGGTAATACAATCTAAATTTAATAAGTTAAAATCATGTCAATTTCATGCATGTTTATCATGCTAAGTGTATCTAAGTGCCACTCTAGAATTTTAATGTTATAGAGTTCCAGAACTTTTACAATTATTTAAGGTCCTTTGGTTGTTACTAGCTAAAGTACCTATACGTAAAATCAACCTCCTAAAAATTTTCTACTGTATTACTTTCATAGAGACATTAAGTTCGTGTGCCGATAAAAGTTGAGTCTTACCACCACCTTTAAACTCCGCTTTACCTAATATTTGCTAAACTCTAATCAGAAGACAGCGAAAGGTGGAAAAGGAATATTTCACGACGAGAATGAGAGAAGTCCTTTATGAAAACATAAAAACATTAAAATAATTTGCCCTTTCTTCGCTGACTTGCACAGCCAGCCAGCAATGAGTACCTATTCTATCCTCCACGCAACGTCCTGCCATATACAGGGTGTTTAAGAAATATGGGGTCAAATTTGAAGGGGTAGTTCCTCTCATAGATATAAGTTGAAAAAATAAAATTCAGCTCAAAATGATGTTTCGGTTAAAAAATACAAAAAATTTAATATTTTTTGGTTATAACCCGTGTCAATTCAACCCGTTTTTGATGAAAATGTGAATGAACAAGAAACAAATTAAGGTCTTCAATTTGTCTATTTCAGTTTTTGTAAATATCTTTCAGTGGCGTAGATATTCAGGGTTGGCGCCTCTTTTCCCTCCCTATATTTAACGCCACTGACTTTATTGCAAACAGAAAAACCGTTGGTGAAAAGCCCATGCATTTTAAATCAAAAAAACTGACCTTTAGTTTTTATACGCCGCACCGTTTTGGAGATATTTTAAGTTTTCACAGCTAATGTTGGACAATTTAGATTGCAAAATCATTGATTTCATTAAAAGTTATCTGACTAGAATTTCTATACATAAGGTTTATTCTTAATGATTAGTGACATTGCGTGAGGAAACTTCAAATATCTCAAAAACGGAGCGTCGTTTGACAAAAAGCAAATTAACACTTTTTTGTTCTAAAATCCATGCGGGCTATTAAATATCGTTTTGGTATTTGCAATAAAGTCAGTTGCGTGAAAGATGGGTAGAGAAAAGGAGCTCCAACCCTGAATATCTACGCTACTGGAAGACATCTATACACAACCTGAAATATCCAAATTAAAGATCTTAGTTTGTTTAATTCTTGCCAAGTTTCATCATAATATACGTTCCAATTTATAAGAGTTTTAACCGAAAACTGTTATATTTATTTTTTTAAATCAACCCTGTATCTTTTAAACAAAACGTCATTTTGAGCTGAAATTTATTTTTTCAACTTATATTTTTTATGAGAGGAACTACGAGATTAAATTTGGCCCTATATCTCTGAAACACCCTGTATGTCTGTGAAAATAATTTCAAACGAGCTATTTAGAGCACCTCGAGGCTATTATTGTCAATAATCATATAATCTGCTATAAGTTATCCTAACAGGCATGGAAGCCTACATTCCCTTTTCTAAAAAACAGCCCTCAAACAGCAAACCTTGGTTCAACAAAAGATGCAAGGAAGCTGTCGCCTCCAAACAACTGGCTTTTCCCCAATGGCGAGTGAGCCCCGACGGCATAAACCACCACAATTTCATCCTTGCTCGAAACAGATGCAAAGAAATAATAGATCAAACCAAGGAAACTCACAACCAAAGAATTAGGAACAAACTTCTCTCCTGCCCTAACGGTTCGAAATCTTTTTGGTCTGTAACGAAGGCAGTCAGCCAGAACTTCACCAGATCAACTATCGCATCCACGGCTACTGAGAAGGCGAACTTGTTGGCGGGAGTCTTTTCTTCATACTCTTCTGTCGACTTTCATGGAAGAACTCCGCCAATGATCCCTTCCGTGGAGACCAAAATGTCAGACATTGTTTTCCGACAGCGGGTCATTAAGAGCATTATGTTAGCCTTAGACCCAAACAAAGCTTCTGGGCCCGATGACGTACCTGTTATCGTACTAAAAAAATGCGCCACTGAGCTGTCATCTGTTTTCTGCCGACTTTTCAACTTGTCGTATAAAAAGGGAATATTTCCTTCTTGCTGGAAATGTGCACGGATCCAACCTATTCCCAAGAAAGGCAAAAAGACTATACCAAGTAACTACCGACCAGTGGCACTGCTTTCAGTAATATCCAAGATTATGGAGAAAGCTATTAACCAACATCTTTTAAAATACTTGGAAGGAGCTAATATAATCAGCGACCGCCAATACGGATTCCGCAAACAGAGGTCAACTGGTGACCTCCTCATTTACGTCACCGAGCTATGGAACGGCGCAATCAAGCACCATGGGGAGTCTCAAGGGGTTGCGCTTGATATTTCTAGAGCTTTCGACCGTGTTTGGCATGATGTACTGTTGGCAAAACTGCAGGCCTATGGCATGCCCGAGAAATTCTGCTTGTGGCTTACGAGTTATCTCGGAAATCGTTCATTGCAGGTGGCAGTCGATGGGGTTCTTTCTGAGACCTTTTCCATCAATGCCGGTGTGCCTCAGGGATCCATTTTATCTCCGACTCTCTTTCTAATATTTATAAACGACTTGCTTGAAACAACAAAAAATCCAATATACAGTTTTGCCGACGACAGTACCCTCATATGTTCTTATACGTTAGATGCGCGAACATCTGCTATCGACGCACAGACTCGCAGGGAGCAAGAAGTTGCCATACTTCACAATGACTTGCGAGACATTCTAACTTGGGGCGATAGAAACCAAGTCCAATTTAATGCTGGAAAAACCCAAGCAGCCATCTTCTCCAAAAAGACCAACGTTTTGGAGCCAAATATGATGATGACGGGACACTCTCTTACCCCAGCGTCATCTCTTCGTTTACTTGGAGTGAGCCTCGGAGCGAACATGTCTTGGCATGATCATGTTGCAGGTCTGGCGAAGAGTGCTTCTCAAAAACTTGGAACACTCTTCCGCACGAAGAAATTTTATACACCACAACAGCTTCTCCTCTTATACAAGGCTCAAATCCGACCATCCTTGGAGTACTGCTCACATATTTGGAGCTCAGCTCCTAAACATACCTGAGACTACTCGACTCTATTCAGAAAAGAGCCATCCGCTTGATTGGGGACCCAGATTTGACAAAAAATTTAGACACTCTCGAACATCGAAGAAGAGTAGCTGACCTGAGTCTGTTTTACAGATATTTTAATGGAAAGTGTTCAAAAGACGTGGCCCGCTTGATTCCACCAAGAATAAGACCGGGCAGAAATACACGTCGAGCCGCAGACGCTCATCCGTATCAGGTTCAGCTCGTTACACCTCGTACCACCCTATTTCAGACTTCTTTTATGTATAGAACCGCATCACTTTGGAATAGCATTCCAAAGGGCGTGTTTCCCGAAGTATACAACTTACAGAGATTCAAGGCCAACGTGAATCGATATCTCCGCTCATGCACCGCTCCCAGAGCGTCATAGGGATTTCCCTGCAGTGCATGTGCATTTTCCATAAAAAAAAAGTTAGCGACATAAACAGAATGATTGGCAACAGATTGATCAGAAATCCATGACAGCAAAAAGCGTGCCCTAATATGATATTTATACTATTCTAGCAGTTTATACTAATAGAAAAATAAGAAATTAGCGTTTTAAAAAGTACCTAACTTCAATTATTATTATAGTTGAAGTTACATAAAAGAATGAGTTCTTAACATGATAATATCAAGATACATTCAGATCAGATACTATTAATAATGAGGGTATATAAATTCTAAAGTTTGTAGGTACACAAGCAAACTTATATTTTGTAGTACAGTAATATGAATTTCAATCTCTGAAAGTCTTCTCAAATATTCTATAACCGCCTTAAAAGTACTTGAACTGTCAATTATTCTTTATTGCCATGCATGAACTATCTTACAGAAAGCAGCCAAGGAAATGCCAATATTTGCTTCAAAATATCTGAAGATGCTTTCTAACGTTAAAGATAAATTTAATTTTTAGAGTCGTCTGCTCGTATTTTATTTATGAATACAGAAAACTGCAAACATGGTTCTGGTAAGTATGAAAAGACTAGATAAATATGAGATACCTACATATTCTAAGTAAATATTAGAAACCAAAATTTATAAATTATAATTTCACTTGAAAAGAATCATAAGCTTTCAGTGCTTTCACACAACAGAGTTTGATTCAAATTTAGTGGATTTCTTTTAATTTGAATCTTAAATTGAAAAAAATCATCCTCTGAATAAGCTTATGATGTGAATATAATTTATCTATGAAATTTTCACAAATTTTCACAATCAAAAACATCAGTAGAAAGGACACCCAATTATTGTACTTATAAACAAACAGGCAGTGAAATGAAATATAACTCCTCTTGAATTTTCAGAAGGGTTTCTTTCCACCAGAGTGCGAAAGTCTTTCACGAATAAAGCAAAGATATAATATTGGTGTAAAAATCAATTCGATCGAAAAGTTCTGGCCATCACGGGAAGATGTTTGTACAGTAATTTATATGTTTAAAAGCCCTTACTCAGTATTATTTATTTTCGAAGATGTATTTCCTCGGGAAGTCTCTAGAAACCTTGCATTTTACTTTTTCTGCCTTCTCTCTCGCGTGAGATCGTCTTTTGTTTGTGCAATCAACAACATTGATTGATCATAGTGTGCCATTTGATTTACAAACAAATCCCAGAGGAGAATTTTATCTCACACAAAATTCTCTGAGAAATAAAAATGAGAACATACCTACACATCCATAGTTTCGTGTGACGTCTTAGTTTTGGATAAATCTCTGAAGTATGACGGAGTGTTTTCCTTCAATATTTATTTATACTCGACAGCCTATAATTTATGAAAATTCAAATTACAAGATAAATGAAAAGTATTTATAAAATTTCATTCAATATTACTGCATATTATCTACAGGGTGTCCTAAAAACTTAACGTCATCCCTTGAAGGGCTGATAGGCCAAGTCATGACTGACCAGAATATCATAAGATGATCTCAGTAAAGTTTATTTTCGAGATAATGGGACTTTTATGAATTTTGTGAAAATCGATACCTTAGATCTGTTTTTCGAGTGTCACAGTTGCAAAATTTCATATTCTTACATTCTTAATTTTGTTACGCAATGCTGAATAGCCCCATTAATGATTAAGTGTCAAAGAAATATTCTGATGCCGTGCCTTTTAGGAAAATTATTGATTTTTTTGCCCGATTGAAAATTTTTGTTTTTTCATGACACAACTTTGCCACTTCATACATGAAAAAAAATTACCCCGTGAACCTGGCAAGTTATTCCTAAAAATTACCCATTTGATCTAGTTTCTGCAATGGTGTAATATTTTGTATGCTTTACATTAGAAAAAAAAAATTGCTGTTTGACTGCAAAAGTAGCGCATTGTGAAATCATATCAATAAATAATCTGAGAGGCGTACACAATAAAAGTACAGGGTGTTTTGTAATTGAATGTCAATATTTAAGGGGGTTATTTTTGGGTCCATTTTAAGACGAAAACTTCATAACAACGTATGTCCTAAAAGTCTTAACTTTTGAGATACAGGGTGGTAAAATTTTATTAAAATAAATAATTTTTTCTTAATTTCCGTAATACCGCTCTGGATATTTTAATGAAATTTCGTATACAGGGATTACGAATGGGCATTTTTTCATGTACCACGTTTCTTTTTTTTTCCACTAGTAACGATGGTGCACGATCATGCAGAATTTTACCTGCATATTTTAGCAGACATTGATGATACGCCACTGATTTCTGTTCAAATAGAAATCATTTTTGGAACCCCATTCATTTCCAAGCAAATTTCATTACTTATTTTTTTCAGTCCGATGCACGGTTTTCGCTTAAAAAAATAAAATCTGTTTCTCTACATGGTCACAAGGTTGTCGTTAAAATGACAATAAAAAAATATAAAAATACGCAGGTAAAATTTTGCACGATCGTCACTAATGGAAATATAACAAAATGTGATACATGAAAAAATGCCTCTTGATGCGTTATACCTGTATACGAAATTTCATTAAAATATCCAGAGCGGTATTAAGTACAGAAATTACGAAAAAATTATTTATTTTAATAAAATTTTACCACCCTGTATCTCAAAAGTTAAGACTTTTAGGACATACGTACTTATGAAGTTTTCTTCTTAAAATTGACCCTAAAATCACCCCCTTAAATATTGACATTCAATTACAAAACACCCTCTACTTTTATTGTGTATACGCCTCAGATTATTTTATTGATATGATTTCACAATGCGCTACTTTTGCAGTCAAACAGCAATATCTTTTTTTCTAAAGTAAAGCATACAAAATATTACACCATTGCGGAAACTAGATCAAATGGGTAATTTTTAGGAATAACTTGCCAGGTTCACGGGGTAATTTTTTTTCATGTATGAAGTGGCAAAGTTGTGACATGAAAAAACAAAAATTTTCTATCGGGCAAAAAAATTAATAATTTTCCTAAAAGGTAGGGCACTAGAATATTTCTTCGGCACTTAATCATTAATGGGGCTATTCAGCATTGCGTAACAAAATTAAGAATGTAAGAATATGAAATTTTGCAATTGTGACACTCGAAAAACAGATCTAAGGTATCGATTTTCACAAAATTCATAAAAGTCCCATTATCTCGAAAATAAACAATTTTTTACTGAGATCATCTTATGATATTCTGGTCAGTCATGACTTGGCCTACCAGCCCTTCAAGGGATGACGTTGAGTTTTGGGACACCTGTATACAGTACAACTATTATTGCATTGTTTTTTATGAAACATTTTGATGAAAAATGATCAAAAAACAACAAAAAACTAACAAAAATAAACTTAACAACATCGGAAACCGTATACTTAAGTAAAGAATCCATTTAATAGGCCCTTCCGCAAACTTTTTCAAATTGGCAAAAGTTTCAGGTGACGTAGGTACCTACTATTAAAAAGGTCATGAAATCCCTTGATGCCGCGACTTGTACCAAAAAAATATTAAAATTAATGATACCAAATACTTAAATACGTAATGAATCAACCAAATAAAAGGCAGGACTGAAAAAGTTCTAACAAAGAAGAACAAGTTTTTTGATAATGTTTTTGATTAAATTATCTGAACATTATAGTGTGTATCATTCGAAAACGCTTCTTAGCCCAGTCATTATTTCAAAAATCACCTGAAATAAGAAAAATCCAATCTTTTTTGTTCTACTCGTTAGGGGAGGTCACTGATCGTATAAGTTCAAAATGGTGACCACATCTGACGTTGGCGTCAATCCGTCATTTCGAATCTTATGAAAAATAATAATTGCTTTACGTGAATAACTCGGCCATTTAATTTTTTTTTTGTAAAAATTTTGAAAACCAAACTTGTGGGAAATTCAATTTCATACAACTTTGCAAATTACAGTTTTTCACCTGCGATCGATCCTTTTCGAATTAAACCTTAAAAAACATACTTAATAGATACCACAATAAATTAAAGAATAACATTCATGTATTCAGTCTCCAGCAGGTACTCTCCGATTCTCTAACACGTGTAGGTAGTGAGAAAATGTTCTGATCACTACATGAATTCTACACAGCTTCGTCGATAAGAAGCATCAATTCTTCTCTATGAAGAAAGTTTGACGGATCCTGCAAGGCTGTATATCGACTGACTGAGGATAGGCTTACATGATTAGGGGAACAATAAGGAGATCCCGAAGAGACACTTGGCAAAATGACATATCAGAAGACAACTCGGCAGTCCGGTAAATACTGATTCCACAATGGCAGAGTACCAAGGAAAAAATCTACCACAGAACCTCAGATATAAAGATGACTCTTCCCGAAAATCTGAATCTCTGCACTTGGAAGTTTAAAAAAGCTTCTCTTGAGAGTATTGAACCACTACCATATGACCTAATAGAAAGATGGCATAATTACACTGAAGTCACACCTACGCTCAAGCTAAGAAAACTACAGTCAAAATTTAACACAATAAAACCATGGCCGGGAGAGCTATTTTTCTGTCGGGTTGACTGGGGAGTGGTGTTTTCTCTCAACATTGATGTTGATAGCTTGCCCCAAAGTGACTGCGCTTCTGCGATATTAGGTTTTGTGTTTATTTTGCTCACTACTGCAGGTGTCGGCAAAATGAGGGGACCGAAATATATATGGCCCCAGCCAGATTTTTCTTTTCTAAACTTTCAATTTATTTTCAAAATTGGAAAGAAAACTAAAAAAATGAATTTAATATTTTAGAACTCATACGTCACTGAACAAAGTCTTATGGAACATAAGTATTGGACTTTAATAAGGATTCATTATTCACTTAAACTATAATAAACCAGTAGAGCAACCGTCATACAGATTACGGAGACATCTGTTACAGAAGGTAGTGAAATCATTGAGATCAGCTAAATGGAACAGTTTCACGGAAGGATAATATAAAATTTTATTATTTTCTATTAGGACCTAAACCCGGATGTAAGAGATTCAAAAAAGAGAAACGTTTTGTCAGAAAGCGACGTCACTCGTAAAAAATAAGAAATGGCCAACGAGAAAACTGAAGACTATTTAAAAAGAACAAGTTCTTTGAAATAAGAATTTATAGATTGGTGCTTACGTCTAGCCAGTCATATAACACCCACAAGCTGAGAGAATCAAAATAAGTTAAGAATATCATAAATCTAAGCCGGAAAGTTCTCTAGAAAAATAAAATTTTAAGCAAATACCTACCTAGTAAAGTTTGATAAGCAGAAAAGGAAATTGAACATATTGTTAAGTTACCTAGAGAAACTTGGGGAGCTACTGCGAGTTTATTGATTTCCTATCCTCATTGGTATTTGTTAATTCATCATCAGAGCACTATTGCGTGCATCGTTTAACATTGAGCATACATATATAGTGTAGATTCGCAAACGAACACTGCTACACAGATTATCGTCGTTCCTAAAATCTACTCCACCCTACCACCCTACAATGAATGAATCTTTGAGCCTCATGCTCCATCGTAATTAGAATCAATTCTAATTTCAAATCATGCATGACTGGCAAAATATGTCCAATTAACGTCTTTTTGTAATCAATTTTTTGAAACGAGAATATTTTTGTTGATCTGAATCCTTTTTTCGCTAAATATTTATCGAATGAGATGAGGAAATGAAACTTTGAAACAACATTCTTGATGTTGATAGGCTATACAACCGAGAAACAACAAAAAATCCTTTGGATTTTTGTTAATAGGTACTGAAAAAACAACAGCAGATATTCACCTTGCTCCTACACTAAGCGCATATAAAAATTGTGCAGTTTAAATTATTGCTGTTTGAACATTCTTTTAACTAAAAATTATTCGATGATTTTCAAACTCTGCTGAAGCGTAATTTCTCGTGTTCAGCGTTCTAGACCACGAGACCACCATGTCAACCACAGAACAATTTCCGTAATGCATTTGATGTATTCAGTGGACAGATTTCTGTGTTTAACACATTATAGATCCTTAACCATGCAACGACCAGACAGACTAAATTGTATCAGCTTGACAAGTGTTACCAGGTAATTTCAGCTAACGAAACTTACACTATTTCGCCTGTCACGGGCTGGATATAATTTTATATTTAACAAGGTTGACTTTCCTGGCAACATCCTCCTTGGCTCGTTCTGTTTTAATCTTAATTAAAACTGCCCGGTAAAATTTATTACCTCTTAAGCATATGATTTTGTTTTTGTACTGGAAAACTTCTTTCTATAATAATAGTGAGGCAATGGTAGGGATCGTTCAGGCTGATTCTTAACGATGCAGTTATGCTTAATACGATTTAAAAGACTTAATCGTATTAAAATTAATCGTCATGAGCAATTTCCCAAGGGTATAGTAACAAAAGACAATCTGTCGGGTTAATTTAGATGCTGTGTGGTTCTGGAATCCAAACAATTATCATACAAACGTAAAGAAAGTGTTCTTCGAACTCTGACTTTGTATATTAAGCACATGGGAAATTAAAAGAACGATTTCAGCTTCTTTTATAGTAAAGAAATCGTGCAGTTTTCCAGTTTCCAGATGTTGCAACAAAGTGATCTATTTAACAAAACGAGATATCTCGATACATCAATTTCAATTATTATTTATAGCCCGAATAATTATGCTTAAAAATGAGCATTACGTTATGTTTTCAGCTATTCGATATAATTATGTTCTGTACGATCAATACACTATAATTGAACACAAGAATCAAAGCCATAGAATTTTGTATTGAAAATAAATGGCCTATTGTTTATACTCAGCGTGCATATAGTCGCGAAATTTTATTCTTGCTCATTGAACCCTGAAAGTCAATAATACAGTCCGGTTACTAATTTTCGACTACAAGAGGCAGTGGCGAACTTCCTGGAGTTGGAGTCTGATGACGACGTAGAGCATACAGATGAAAACATTGAACGTGTAAGGGGAAGTATGCAGGGAAGTCCATAAACATCAACAAGACGACGTTCGACACAACTAGCGCCATCAAGGAGCTCGCTACAGAGAATTTTTGGTATAATATTACTCCTGTTACCATATAAAGTTCAGCTGGCGCAGGAATTGTAGCCGATAGATTACCAGCAACGGCTTGATAAGGCTATTTGTGTCTGCAAAAGAATAGAAGAAAATCCAGATTTTATTCAAAATTTGTTCAATACATTACAATCAAGTGGCAGATCAGTGGCCCATATACCTATATCTTAAATGTTAAACAATTTTTGCAGGCCAGCTGTGAAAAAACATTCAGCGTCTGTGGTTCCAACAAGATGACTCCACATTGCAACCGTGCAAGGGACTCAACCGCTCTGTATCTTATACCGGAGAGAATGCAGGAAAGTCCATAAACATCAACAAAGATTTTTCAACACAACTAGCGTCATCACGAAGTTCGCTGCAGAGAATTTTAGGTACCTACCTATATAATATTCCTCCTGTTACCATAGAAAGTTCAACGGCTCTGTATTTTTGGCGTACGCATTATTTCATTCTAAAGCCATTTCAATTTTAATCTTTCACATTCTCACCTCCAATTCTTTGGATATTTGAAATGATGTAGGTTAATAAGGTAATAAAAAATCCCATAATTTAAAAAATATATTCGAAATGAGATCGAGGCCACTCGATAACTCTTGAAATTTTGTGAAATATTGAAGAAAATGTTTCTAATTTTCTCGCTTTAATTTCTCGCCTTAATTTAAATAAAAATTGTTATTATCGCTTGATTTAACAAAAACTGTGAATAAATACTTAATTGAATCCACAACATTTATATTGTACCTCTCTTTATATGAATGCCTTATATTGGTATTGCATTATAAAATCACTATGGCTAAATAAAATAAATAGTTTTTGTGAGGCTGTTTTTTTTTAGGGTGAAAATGAGATCGTCGGGTAAATCCATCAATGGCCCAACGATAGGTAGGTAATGCCTTAGATGAAATTGAATGCCTAAAAGGATTTCAGCACTGTGGCTTTTCCTTTATGATACCAGACAGGATTTGAAAAACACAAAGCTCATGAAGAGGATCGTCTGGCATACTACCTATGTGCTGTGAAATTAAACAGAAAATTTATTGTTATTAATTCGAATGAATTAGGTATTATTTTTATTATTAAATCTGTCAGTCAAATTTTTCACAGCCAAAAAATTACAAAATAACACTTTTATTTGGGAAACTTTTGAAAAAAATATCAGGTTTCACTCGACTAATAAATTAACAAAAATTTTGGAGTTATGATTTTTTGTTCAATACTTTAGAGTGTTTCCGAAACAGAGAAAGTTCAAATATTGTATTGTCGTAAGATAATTTGCTCTATCATTATCTTTTAAACAATTCCAAAAATTGGTGCGCCTCTCTTAAAATATCATCAGTCATCACGGAAACTAAGAAACGATTGTTTCGTCATCTTTTCTTATACTTTTATTTTACTTATTTTTATTTTTACAGTTTTTTGTGATTATTTTCTGGTAGTTTCAACAATTACCTTGGCAACAATTTTTTTAAAGACCATTTAGATTTAACTCACAATAGTTAATTAATTTTCTATTTCTCTTCAGAACTTGAGCGTAAATTTTATAACTTAGTGAAGTTGGCACCCCCACCTATTAACAAAAAATTATGCTCAAATTCAAAAATTGACAGCAGCACCAAATGCGAATTTTTATAAAGTTCAAATCGTATTCGTTTCTCCACAATGTTTCCACGTTTGTCCAACCAAAATCTTCATTTGGCCACCCTTTTAAAAAAGTTGCAGAAATTAAAAAAAAAATATATTTTTAAATGAAATTTTTGTTAATTTTCATACGCGATACGATTTTCCACGATTTTTTCACGTTCGTTTGTCCACCTCACAATTGAAAGGTACAAAGGCTTTATAAAAAACCATAATTATTCTATAATAAACAACCTGAACTGACAGTTACGTACCAAATACACATAAAATTCTTTAATATAAGCACTGGAATGCTTATTAGGTGTCATAAATATGAATGTCCATTTATTATTCTCCTTTGCTATCGACTATACATATAAATGTTCTTTGATTGCAAACGAAAATTTCGTCAGAAAAAACGTGGACAAACGAATGCCGTTTGAAAATTAATGAAATCTGCTGATGTCAAATCTTCTAATTTTGCCGAAACTTTTTTGTTTTCAGAGTGACCAAACGAAAATTTTGGTTGGACAAATCTTGGACAAACGAAGGCCGCTCAAATTTTATAAAAAATTGCCGTTTGGGGTGGCAAAGATTCGCTAAGCTAGATTTTAGGATGTTTCATGACTTTAGATTCGTTGTAAAGTAACGATCAGATTGAAAAAAATTTTAAATTAGAGAAATATGAGGATGGGGGAACACTCGCTTCTCTCATCTCTCACTCGCCATCTCTTCGTTTGCTTGACGTGATCCTGGTAGCCATGATGTGGAACATGACGAACATGATGTCTTGGTATGGTGTTGCAGGTTTTGCGAAAATTGGTTCCTAAGAACCAGAGACAAATTAATATTTTTCTCTATGTCAAAAACATGGAACACTATTCCACACAAAGGAATCTTATTCACCGAAGCAGCTTCTCCTCTTATATATGGCTCTAATCCAACCATCCTTGGAGTACTTTCCACATGTTCGAACCTCAGTAACAGCTCCTAAACATACTCTAAAGATTCTCAGATTACTTGACTCCATTCAGAAAAGAGCCATCCACTCGATTGGGGATTCGACTTTAACTAAAAATTTAGATACTCTTGAACATCGAAAAAAAGTAGCTGACCTGAGCCTGTTTTACAGATATTTTTATGAGAAGTGTTCAAAAGACGTGGCCCGTTTGATCCCACCTAGAACATGGCAGGGCAGAAATACACGTCGAGCCCCAATAGCTAAGTACAGAATCTCATCACTTTGGAATAGCATTCCAAGGGCTGTGTTTCCTAAGGAATACAACCTACATCGATTCAAATTTAACGTGAATTATTATCTTCGCTCATGCACCACTCTCGAAGTTTCATAAGCATTCTTTAGAAGACACAAGAAATCATTTTGTGTTTCCTCTTTCAGTGCCGGTGTCTTTCCAAGTATAGCATATCATTCAATTCAATTTCTCGGAGGAAATGTAGAATTTTGAAAGGTTCTAGATACCCAGACAGCGTAATCTCCTTTGCTTGCGTGACATTAAGCGAGGAGATGTATTGTGATTATTTAACCTTGCCTGCAGAATCTACGCATTTCATCATTTTACATACCAATCTTGCTTAGGTGTGTAAGTTTACGGTGCCCCATAAGAATACCTGTTAGCATTTGTAACCCGTTTTTATTCATTCACGCAAATAATCTTTATGTTATATTTCTCAAGCGTATCTTAGTCAGTTTTAGCCCTGGGAGCTCTCCCGAGATTAGTTCTCTGGGTTTCCCCTGATTTTCTTATTTTGTCTTATTTTGTCTCATTTTGTATTTAGTCCTTCTTATAATATATCACAGAGGGGGTTGCTTTGAAATTTTCTCTGGCTATAATCACCACAACATTGGCGAAGGCTTGGCTCGATATCTTACATAGAAGTTCTACAACTATCGGCTCCACATCAGGGGTGATAATTCTTCTCCTTGTTAGGCAGCTTCTAGTTGTGCTGATTTGAATATCTTCTATGACATCTTAGTCTCAGTTGTATTCTGTTCTTAACATCTCGCATATCATAGCTTATAGCATATTCTTAGCTAGCTTATTATCTACAACCTTTCAGTCGTTTTTATTACACGATGTTAGGCGAATTTGTCTGAAAGAATTTTTTCTGCATCATGCGCATGCCATTCTTCTCAGTCTTTGATATGAAAGTAACCTTGACCCTTTTATAATCCGTGGTGTGTAGTCGAGTACTAAGCTGCTTCTTGCGAATTTTACCAAGTGCACCATAAGAATATCTTGCTATTTTTGAAGTAAAGCTGGAAATATGTTGTTCGCACATTGATAACTTGTATGGTTAGACCAAAACACCTTTTAAAACACTAAAGATTTTTATGCGTAAATATTTTTTAATTATTTAATTTTTTTTAATGCTGCATCTCAATGCGCATTTTCGTAGCTACATCTGTTCTTAAGTAGCTAATTATCTATTACCTTTCAGTCGTTTTTATTATAATTTGTTAGACGGATTGTTTTGAAAGGATTTTGTCTGCATCATGCCCTTCTTCCCGGCTTTTAATATGAAAGTAACTTTGGCCCTTCTCCAATCCGTGGGTATGTAGTCGAGTTCTAAGCTGCTCCTTGCCAAGTGCGCCATAAGAATCCCTTGCTCTTTTTGAAGTAAGGCTGAGAAAATGCTTTCCTTACCTGATGACCTGTTTGGTTGGACCAAAACCAAAATATCTTTTAAAACACTATAAATATTTTAATGCGTTGATATTTTTTAATTTTTTAACTTTTGGAAAATGTTGGATTCACGCTACATTTTGCATTTATACGGTTTTGCATGTTTACAAAAAAAAAACCGCTACATATCAATGCACAGCTCTAATTATTATGAGGTTGAATATTTTATAATGTTGATGAATTCGAGAAGCATTAAAATAATATTACTATATTTCTGGTGTTTTAAGATGGAATTTTTCTCTTACTCTTTATCGAGACAATGGTTTGTTTTTTTCATGGATTTGATCATTTTATTTCATAGCAATTTGGAACAATTCTAGATTATTTAGCCTTTATTCATGAGGTTACATTAGTAAAACTGTAATATTTACAGAAAATGTTTTCCCAAAATGTCTTTATCTCTAACGTCTTATTACTTAGAGAACCATTTCTATACGAAATTAGGGTCTCTTTATGGCATTAGGTTAATAAATCGAGGCGTAGTAGAATAGAATATCAGAAGGGTAGAGATTGGCAAATTAATCTACTTATGTGAAAGATCGTTAGTGACGGATCATTGAGTTTTTGCTACTCAGTTCGTTAGGCATTAAAGGCAAGATGTTAACTTATAGTGTGCTTACAGCCTTATATCAAGTGTTACATTCAGATCCTATTCTCGATGTAGGTTTAGGGTTAAGGGTTTGTATCGATAAAAACAGCCTTCATATATTAAACTACCCGGGAAAAATATATAAACTTCTACTTAATAGGTAACTTCCTGAGTTTCCTTATAAATAATAAAGGTGTTCAAAAACGAGCCCGTTTTGGAGTAGGCACTGACACAAAGAGGTTTGTCTTAACTTAATCCACTCTTTAAAACACATAAATAAAATCAACAATTAACTTATTTAAGGATTCTCCTGGACAAATTTTAGTACACAGATTCTCACTCCACTAAAGACACTCTGTAACTGTTCGCCTGGTGTATCGTTTATCTCGACGAACTTCTCCTCTCGATTAAAAGTGACTTGACTTCGTTAACAGTCTCACACAAAATATCGAGTCCTCGATATAAATGCATAGAAAGAAATCACATTTAAGCTTGCAGAATCTGACTGGCTACGGTATCGGTGTATTACGAGTATTAAGACACATAAGTCGAGGGTCACAAATCTCTTTCACTAAATCGGTTGCTTCGGAAGTTTTCAAACAAAGCAATCTTTGTTCTGTAACTCTGGGAATTGATCTACATGATATTCTAAGCCATGATAAACCTGTAAAAAAGTCTTAATGAAAACTGTAAGTTACGGGAAAACTATTAACCAAAATTTCACCTGCCAGAAATGTCTCGAAGTAAGGATACTTTCACTGCTATATCACTGGATAAGGAAGAAAGTGAGCACCTTTTCTAAGAAGCTTGTAAGCAGCTTCATACAAAAACATTCCATCCAAGCACTGAGTTTGATGAAGAACTAGAAGTAATTCTTGGGTTCCACCACATGATTATTATTCCAGACAGATCTAAAGAGAACATCCAAAATTCCATGAAGATTATTACCTACTACCATTGAAAAAATAACTTTCAACTATGGCAGTTTTGTCTAATGAAAAGTAATCTTCTTGATTATTTATTTTATTAACCTTTCCTTTGAAAAAGAACAGCCTTCAGTATATCAATAAAGCTAAAATGTCAAAAACGTCAAAACACATCCATTTCATTGAGCTTGGACTAGATATAAGAGAACTGAATTAGGGAGTAGCGACCGATCTAAAGTAACCTGTTCCTTTCAGATACCTATGGCGAAAAATACTGTTTACGACTATTTGACGCATATCTACTGAATAATTTAGAGTTACGGATGAAATAGAGATGATGAATACAGTTATTCTAAAACAACTCAAAACGAATAACAGTTACAGTTAGTAACCGTGACATTACGACTATTTGACGCATATCTACTGAATAATTTAGAGTTACGGATGAAATAGAGATGATGAATACAGTTATTCTAAAACAACTCAAAACGAATAACAGTTACAGTTAGTAACCGTGACAGCGGATCACAATCATATAAAGTCGAATAGACTAGTCTACTAATAAGTCTATTATTCCATATTAATATAAAATCAAGTTATGACATACGTTTCGATCTCCATGGCCAACTCAGGACGTGTTAATTAATTGAACCCCCCCTCCCCATATTACGTAAACCCAATTCAAGTAGAGTCAACGATTCTTAACACGACTTGAAGAAAAAGCATTTCTTCAACTCCTATATCATTTCCTGTGGTCACACGGTATATAACACTATCAGCAAATAACCATCTCAGTCGGCATCGCGATAGTCAAGAGGATTATAAACCAGAGGTCGTCGAAAACAACACAACGGCAAAGACATAAATCTTCTCCTGAATCCTAGAAGATAAATCGTTCGTCGTCGCTACCATGAACGACTTTCATCTCACCCTAATTAATTTACAACGTGTTGCCTCAAGAACTCGTCAATAGGCTCGATAACACTCCCAAATAATTTCCTTCCTGTATTCCTTATTGAAGTTCCGAGGAAATGCCATACAGAGTTGGCACAAGACCCTTATCGCTTTTAAAAATCGTTGCGTTTAATTTCACGAACTGAAACCACTTGTGGCAAGCAAGCCAACATGATGCGATATTAAAATGCAATAAATTTGCCAAAACATTTTTACTGTGAAGGGGACAAAAGCATATTTTTGTGGAGAATTTAGTGGCAGAGCGTGGCTAAAGTAAAGAAGAAAAGAAGTAAAGAATTCTTTAATGGAATCGTTTGAGCGGCGTTATAACATAAGCGGATCATACGATACGTTATTATTAATAGATTATTATTGAATGCAGACTAGATCTAAATCAGCTTACAACGCCTTTTAGTGTATTTTTTAATAAAAAAATACACTATTGAGGACGACATCACTTTTCGAAAATCACCCAAACTCATCAAATGTCCACCGATCATGACCCCCACTATAGCAAATCGCTATAGCAAAATCGGGCTCCTGTAGCTTTATCTTTGAAGATTAGTGAACGAAATTTTGGGTCCTTATAAAACTTTGAAATTATGTTAGATTTTCGTTGAAAAAGTTTCCAAAAGTCGAGTCACTTCTACAGGGTGTCCCTTCAAAGTTCCAGCGATCCGGTTCTTGTGGTATCATTTCAGGTCGCAGTTTTGAATCTAGGAGGCTGAAATTTTTGTGGGAGTAAGATATCTACAAGGAGTGGTCTGGTATTGCACTTGAGCAAAATCGGCCAAGCCGTTTCAAAATGGCAGCCATTTGAATTTTTGGAAAATTTGCTATTTTTTGAGTCCCTGTATGAGCAAGATGGCAATAAAACTTTATAATAAAATTAACAAGATTGGAAGAAAAATATTTGAAATTTGAATTAATGCAATAAAATTGGCATTATTTATATTAATAAGCCAGTGGCGTGGGTAGGAAAAGGGTAAAAATGTCTAAATTTCTATAACCGTTTATGAGTTCATTTTTAAAGAAATTGAACTAAAATTTTCACAGTAGGCAAGTACACTAATATCCTTTAACCCTTAAAAGTTTCAAGAAGTAAATAAGAAAAATGGCGGAGATATTAATATTTTTTTTTTATATGATGTTTATTTCTCTAAAATTTTAAAACCGCTGCTGTAGCTTCATATTTAAGGATTAGTGAACGAAATTTTTTACCCTTGTGAAACTTCGAAATGACATTTGATTTTCGTAAAAAAATTTCCTAAAGCTGCGTTACTTCTACAGGGTGTCCCTCCAAATTAAAAACAAAAACCGTCTATGAGGCACGGTTTCTGGTCGCAGTTTTCAATCTAGGGGGCTGAAATTTTTTTATGAGTAAGATAGCCGCAAGGAATCGTCTGGTACTGTATTTGAGAAAAATCGAGCCGTTTCAAAATGGCGGAATTTTCAATTTTAGAAAAAATTGCCAGATTTTGAACCCCTATACCTACGTACCTATAAGCAAGTTAGAAAAACAAATTTAAACCAAATTAACACGATTGGAAGTAAATTATTTTAAATTTGAGTTAATGCAGTAAAATTTGCAATATTTTTATTATTAAGCCAGTGGCGTGGGTAGGAAAAGGGTAAAAATGGCTAAATTTCTATAACCGTTTATGAACCTTTTTTGAAGGAATTGAGCTGAAGTTTTTCCAGTAGACAACTATACGAATAACCCCTAACTCTGAAAAATTTCAAGAAGCAAATAAGAAAAATGGCGGAGATATTCGAATATTTTTACATGATGTTTATTCCTCTAAAATTTCAAATTTTCGGTTTTCAAAATTCCCCTTTCGCTTTTTGCGAATTTATTAAAGGTAGTGTAAAGAATAGTATTTTTTAAGTAAAGTTAGCCAGTGGCGGACACAGGAAAAGGAAATTTTTTTTAAATATGCCAATTTTTTTTTTATTTTGTTAAATTTAAAAATCCATTCTAAGGCGGGTTTTCAAACTAAATGAAATCAAATTTTCTCAGTAAACCGCTACGCTAATATGACCTGACTATGGAAAATTTCATAAATCCAATTTAAAAAGCGGTGAAAATATTCATAATTGAATCGCATAAAAATACACTATTTCTGCGATTGATGCGCAAGAAGGTTTTTTGTCTTAGAGCGGATGGTAGTTCTTTTTTCGTACTCCAAAACCGACTTCGTCTACTCTTTAGTCGACAAAAATTTAATAACAAGTGAATTGACTGGACCCTTTTAAAGCCAGTGTTTCCTCCTTTTGCATCTAACATACAAAAAAAATCATCTGTTACTCTGCCGCGCTCGTTGGGTGCGATAAGATTTGCATTGGATTGAACAGAATAGGATATAATTTTAAATAAATAGTAAATCGATAATAATATCGATTTCATGATGGAGGTTGAAACCATGTATTCAGAAAAAACTACGTCTATCTTGAAAACGAAATTCACCATGAAATTTCAAAAAACATCCCCTTCCCTATTTCCCACATCTCTAAAAAATATTTTTCCCGCAAACGTTCTAAAATACCGCAATAATGATACTGAATACACCTTGTAGAAGGATTCTATTAAAGGAACAATATTTTCATTATTGTCCTTGCACAATAATAGCGTTTGACTATCGACTATCGTCAAATTACATTGAACTCTAACCTACGGAAATATAAAGGAACCGTGAATTATCTACGGCAACAAAAACTTGTAAGGGGCAGGAACTATACTGCAGTATCTCCATCGCAGTCCAAAGGTAGAGATACTGCATTCTGTGCCTAAAAATATCTCGTGATACGACGATATCTAATTGTTGCCAGTCCTTTCCAGCGTCCTTTCCAGCTCCGCAACGTTAAAGTTCAATGTCAAAATGTGACATAATACTGATATTAACGTGATAAACGTCAAAAACCCTTTTAATTCAGATTTCAGACAGATTTATTCTTTTATTCGCTTTGAAATTCATTACCATAAACTTTTCGTCGAAATATTCCAAGAGGAAGACACTCCACCTGACTTAGCTAAAATCGCAAATTCTACCATTTACCTGAACTCGTACGATCTAAAAATTTAAAATAGACCGAATGTGTCTGATTCCTGATGTCACTAATTTCTACGACACTGTAAAATGTTCTTTATGAAAGCAAATTTTAAACTGTCAATTTTTTATGTCAATTTTTTTTTATTTTTTTATGTTTTCTAAATAAAAAAGATGCTCTTAGTCAGAAGCTTAAATGTGAACCGTTTTCCAGAAAAACAGTGTTTTATGATGTAATAAAGGACTTTAACATTTTACTGTCTCTGAAGAAGGACGAGAGTCCGAAACAGCTGTAAGACTTAATTGTTTAATATAGTGAAACATAAAACCTAGTATGTCTTTTACTTTTTAAATTTTATTCATAATGTTTCACCGAGTGATAAGTGACGAATCAATTAATTTAAAGATTTTTTAGGGTAACTCACGAACAAGTGGTTCTCGATGTATAAATTTGGAGTATTGAGTTGATTGCATTTCTTATACCAACATCAAGAAGAGAAACAACCGAAGGAAGTGAAAATGAACTTCGCAATTTCTTGAACTGAGTCAATCTTTAAAAGCTAGAGGAATCTTCTTTTTATTCGATTAGTATTTTTATTCGGTATCCGTAGTTGGGTGATGCTTATTCTCATTCAACGCACGACGTTGTTACGTTGCAATATATCTCAGTTGGCCAAAGAATTTCGAACAAAATTAATGAATTTAACAATCCTCCAGTCCAGCTAGATCACGTACTCGATACGTGACTAATCGTTGAAGGAACCGCGTTTTTGAAGGCGATGGTCAAAGAGTTTCCTCATGGCGACTCGAGGAAAATTTTTATAAAGAATTTTTTCTGCGTAGTTTCGAAGCAAGCAGCAGCCAACTTTGTTCTTTTTTTTACTTGCCATTTATATGAAGATTTTGAAGATATCACGGCGATTGTTACAACTGATACTTTGAGCAAAGTTATATTGAAAAATTTCCTCATTATTCGATCATATTTGTTTATGTAGGTATGTTGTGTCAATAATTGTATTTAAAACGTCACTTTATAAGCTCTGTTGCACATACCATGCAACTACTGAGACTCTATGCATCAGCGAATTGAATTGATAGTTTCTATGGTAAATTGTTACAATGGGATAGTTTCTATGGTAAACTGTTTCAATGGGATTGTTTATAGCAATACCAACAATGAAGTAGATATCTATAGTAACTCATTGAAATAAAGCCTGATAATTTCCCTATGTATAAAGTTTCAGTATTCAACTTTATCGTAGAGGACAATTTTTTATCCATGTATAGGCATCCAGTATATTCGCACGGTATGTCAGAGCAAACTGTTGTCCACTTTCTGCATGCTTCGTGATTTACCAACCTTTAAATGTCAATTTAATATTTATTAATGTGCTTATGTTCAAATTCAAAAAAAGACATTTTGGAACCGTTTTGGTTTTTTAACTAGCGGAAGTGACAGTTAATATCGATGAAACTCAAACGTATTAGGTTTTAGATATCATGTGTAGTAATGAGTCTTTTGAACGGTTGGAGTGAAAAGCTGTTTTTCGAAATACGTTGAAGTAATCGACTTACGTAATGTTGTGTGACAGTTGAGGAGAAGAAATTGATTCCTGATTGCGTGTTTTTGTTTTTTTTTATGTTTTTTTCTAAAATTACAGTTTATATTTATTATTAGATCCTATTTTCTTTATCTCTGTAATATTTTAGTAACCTAAATAAAATATATAGTCGAAGAGAACCATATTATTTCGCATATAACTGCATTTCAGTGATTTGTTTTTGCTTAATTTTCATTATTTAAGAAGGATAGCCGTAGATAAAGCATAGTATTCAACTAGCATCATTATGCTATTACCCACTCAGGTATGCAGCTCTTGCTGCAATGTTCATCTTCGTGAGTAACAGGAATCATTATAATGCGCGTGTTGAATAATTCACCATTTTCTTAGTGTTTGACTATGACAGCTGTTAATTACCATTCAAAAATAATAATTATAAACGCATAGACACATAATATATCTTATAGGTTGCCTTAATTACTTAATTTCACCTTATTTTGAGTCTGGGTAAAGACAGTGAGAAGAGTCATGAAAGAGAAAACTAGAAAACCAATGCATTTTCCACTAGTTTTATTGACCTATAAAATATAACGTATAGAATTAAAACTTTCATGAGACAGTTATTATATGGATTGAAGGATTATTCTTCTGTACTGACGGGTGTCATATCAGTCACAATAAAGACGAAATTGTCGGTAATATTTCCTTTAAAATTTCGAATGTAACTTTATTGTTCATTTGAATCTAGGGATGCACGGATGATAACCTGTCAAGTACAGTCGCATTTCATAAAATCTAGCACTTCTAAAATGATGTCATTTCCTTCCGCTTTAGGAGATATAACGAAACTGTACGGAAAGCGGGAATGGTTTATAGGTTAATACAAAACTATTATAGAGGTACATAATTATGGATTCTGCTTCTAAATTCCTGCAAAAATATTATCATCCAACAGTAGTTAGTGGTACCAAGTCAAACAGTAAGAAAACCAAAAACAGTTCCAAAAAACTTAAGAATATTGAGCTATACTTTCGATGACAAAAAAAGTTTAATCACTCAACATTCCAAAACTTAGAGATTGTTAATTGAAACTTCATTGATTACCTGAAGCTCTTACCTTTATTTACATCATTCATAAAATATGCAAATAATTTAAATCCCCAAAAGTTTTATTGCATTTTATTCAATTTTCTACTGAACTTTCCCCCCTAAATATGTTAATAAAAAGTTTTAAATCTCCCTATACATTTAGCAAGATATATTTTCTATTCCAATTTTCTGCTTTCGATACCTCCCAAATAAATAAACAAACAAATAAGATTGTTCTTATTCTGCAAAGAAGTCTCAGATGAATTTTCATGATAATGAACACTCAGATTGTTCATACGTTTGAGATCCCGTATAAGGTACTTCCTCTCTCATCAATCCTTCCACGAGGTAAAAGGATGTATCGGTAGGTACAAATTATCTCAAATTATTCAAATTAGCAACTACCCTTGATTTCATCTCTCGAATGTTAAAAGACCCCTAATCTTGTGATAACAGTCTAGACGTTCATTGCTGGTACTCACAGAAGGATCCTGGTCCATGTCTAAATTTCGGCTTGGTCAGGCCATCACTTAACACAGCACTCGGACTCCTGGGGCAAACTGCAGCTGGCTCCATAGGCGTTGACTGTCCGGGTTGGCGCCTATATGAGTCCCCACCACCGGGAACGCACCCCGGACGCGCATGGCGTTCATTGATTTTAGACTGGGGCTCGCCGGCTCCGTGTCAGTCGGTGCACCAAGCCGGGAGGGGTGATCATCCTGGAACTCGGGAGGCTCTGGGGAGATTCGTCCTTTACAGGAATTATGATGCTCTTTAATCGGCATGCCATTGCATTAACTGCAGGGATAATTAAAGCAAAGATAAGATGTCTCCGTTTTGGATCCCTTTGAATGTATTTGTATGAAAAAGGAAAATTAGGAACTTCTAATTATAGGAAGATATCTACAAAACAACACGAAAATTAATTCTACATAAACTTTCTCATAAAAGGATACTGATTATCAAATATCACGATAATCAAAGGGTTAGATTCGATACCAGAGATTAAAGGTAATCCTGACGAAAAATACAAAGTCTGCAGTCCAATAGATAACGGGCCATTCGGATACACACCGTTCAAATGCAAAAGAGGATTACGATTAGATGTGCTGGAGCGCCATACATAAAGCACATTCGGTTGCTTAAATGAAGCATAACGTTTTCCAACAGGATTAATAGCCTCTCATTTATACATTTCATCGGCCATACATTTCACCAGTTGATCTTTAGCTTCATTGATAAAGAATCTGGACCAATTAAGCTAAGCACAATAATTATGGTCCGTGCTTAAAGTGAAAGTTGACGCATCAACTGGCCGAGTATTTTTTATTCTATGCCACTTAAATCTTTATACGGCGACATTATAAACGCTTTTTGATGTGTGGAAAAAGGACAAGTGGACACTAAATTCTATACCGTCCCTACAATCGGTAGGTATTACAGCTACGCTTCTCGGTGTATGATTTCCTGATACAAAACTAATTATCACAGTTAGTACTTAGTTAGACTTGAGGCCATTGATTGATTCAAGACCATAAAAATAATGGCTGGTTTTGGCCCTGATATATGAAGTTATATCAAAACTTCAATTTGATTCAGATTCACAGTTTTATGGATTATTATTGCAACATATCTCAATCATTATTCCTCTCCTGATTATGAGCCTCCATGAAAAAGTCTTTAACTGTACTACGATCTACACTATCCTCAGTTCCAATAAGTTGAATCGATTCACCATATCCAACAATAACGGATTATCTCAATCCAGTCAATCCAACCCTATAGCAAGAATTGCTGCTGATCTCCCTAATGTTTAGGTACTTATTTTTCTTTGACGTAAAAGAAAATCACTCCCTGTGATGGATTTCATCTAGGAGTCCTGCTATCGCATTATTTTTGAACAGCCATTTCAAAATATGAACAAGTAATTTCTATTGGTTATGGGATCATCGACTTTATTTTCTGTGTCTAAAGTCAATTACTTTTTCTCAACTCAATCTCTAAGGTATTTTTGTTACTTTTGGGCTCTTCTCACGATCTCATAATCTAGGTCGGATGTTTCTGTATATTGAATGCTGTTGAAAGAATTTGGTGTGAGTCTTTGGGTACATTGAATCTGAAAATTTTGAATCTAAATTTTTTCGTGGTGAAATGGATCGCACCTAGGTAGGATTATAAGGAAATTATTTCCTTCGCCTCATTAAATCAGCCAAAATCGAAAAAAGCAAACAGTGCAAAAATTATGTTAGGAAATTAAATACAGCTACGCGCCGTTGCATCAATAGAAACGATCCCGCCAGCACATTAAATATTCATAAACAGAAATGTTCTCGCTCTGGTAAAAAGCCAGCTTCTAAAACGACCGAGCTAGGGTAGCAACGCACCAGCACCGAATATTGCCGCAGGGTATTGGAAGGACATGCCCTAGCTGCGTGAACGAGATACCGACCGCCGGCCGGGTGGAAAGATTTGTAAAGTAAACAATAACACCTCGCATACACAATAGAAACTCATTAGGTATCCTGCCCACGATAATGAAATTTACACGTATTGATAGAGAGAATTAAGATATGACAGCCGCCGAAAGTTCATTACGCTACATAGACAACAAGTAGGTGAAAAGACGCTATGAAGTATAAGCAGGAGAATAATTAGTAAGTCGACACAATGAAAAGTACCTAAACGCGTTGACCGATTTGAAGGAAAATTTAGATAGTGCAGGTTTCGGACAAATTAGTGAGGTAGCCGCGAGGTCAACTCGCCAAATCTCAAGACAATTGAGATACGATTAAGGACTAAATCACAGAATGAGAGCAGTGTCGATAAGGTTCATTATTGCGCGGTGTTTAGAAAGCGGGCGACTGCTTCTATAAAAGCAGACGTCTTCCAGCAACTCGCTCTCAGATAAAATTCGACTTCCTAACCCTTTGGACGTGTCTGGAGATGACATAAGTGGACTCTAGATCGCCCAATCCTATTCTAAAATTCCATAATTAGTTTGGAGATGACGAACGAGTGGACTCCGATCTAATTTCCCTCATCTACCTAATTAAAATTCCAATTGTAACCCTGCGAGGGTGATTCTCATCCAATAGAACTTCAGCACGCAATTCTAAAATTCCATAATTAGTTTGGAGATGACGAACGAGTGGACTCCGATCTAATTTCCCTCATCTACCTAATTAAAATTCCAATTGTAACCCTGCGAGATTGAATCTCGTCCAATAGAACTTCAGCACACAATTCTAAAATTCCATAATTAGTTTGGAGATGACGAATGAGTGGACTCCGATCTGATTTCCCTCCTTTATCTAATTAAAAACTCCGATTAAAATCTGGTTAGTCCGGATTCCATCGCAAGAAGACTTCATATTGGAAAAGTAGTTAGGGAAGTTCTTTTAGAACAAAATAAAATCCAAATAAATAAATAATCAAACAGATTCACCAAATCCGCGAGCGCAAGTCCCCTTTTAAATCAGACCCAATAATCAACTAGGTATTAGGCGGCACCACAATAGGTACCTACGCAATTACGTCAATAATTAGAAATAAACCAAGTTAGGCAGGAGACAGGAATAAATAATTACATATTCACGCATAGGAAATTGAGATAGAGCTAGGAGCGAAAATAGACCCAGATCAGAAATTAATAATCTGTAAACAAAACGGCCCATGATTCAATCATCCTATTCTTCGAAGAGTCCGAGTTTTTAAACAGCGCAGATGGTTAGGTAGGAAGCAGTCCCTTTAAAAACGATTTAGAAAGTGAAAGGAGTTTCTCGCCATTATATGACACCATAAATAAAGATCACATAGCAGAGCACCCCCGGTTAGTACAGGTCTGGATAGGAACGAGGCAGCGTTGTCAGATGTAGCCTCTGTTAATTCGCAAATATTATCAGGAAATACTAATTCGATTACAACACCCAATTAGGAGTTAAAATACGTACTCTATTTCCAAACGTTGGAGGAGGGATCCACCTCGATGTCCAGGTGAAGACCTCCGTTGTACCAATACAAGAGTATACCTCTTTAAAGTGGAAATCGTACAACAGGGCCAAAGTACCCTCAGAGCAGGACCAAGTAACGCGAACCAAAGCAAGGTTGCCAGGTGTAATAAACGCCCTCACATGTCAGGAAATCCAATAATCAAAATAAAGTTAGGATCATGAATCGCAATTCACGAATAAAAAAATCCAAAGCAAATCAAAATTAATCTCGAGTATGGGAAAGCCAATTTAGATCCAGAAACCAAAGTGTCTTTATAAGGTCGTTTTTCCGAATCTCTTCTAACCAGATTTTATACATACCTGAATCTTATGTGACAAACGTTATTATTATGTTCTCATCATACTATCTACGCTCTTTGGGTTGATAGGCCGACGTACTCGTGTTAATGGCGGACCGGTGGCTGGTACCGTACAATCAAATAAGTAAATTGTCCGTAAACATGCCTAAACACGAATGAGGGATAAAAGTCCAGCATTTTCAATCATTAACGAGATTAATGGTTAAAGAGTCGTGGTCTGTAGTATGATCAGCTAATAATCACGTTGAGGAGCAAAGATCTTCGAGAACGGAGCCAACCTGCTCTGGGTAATAAATCAAGGTGTGTAGAAAAATCTACAATAATACAGTTGATTAAGGTTTCAATCCGATAAGTACTCGAATGACGAGTAAGGTAAATCACCAGGTATAACAGTGACAAATGCCTAAGGGCAAGGTAACATATATGAAATAAAGGTCGCCTGACGAGGCAGCATCGACGGGTGCAATAAAAGGTAGAACAAGACAAATAAACACAAGGTATACAAAGTGATAACTAAATACAGTATCACCCAGGTTATGAATTAAATAAACGGAGGTGAAATAATTCACACTCCTAGGTAAATCAACTGTATAAATAAAATCATTAAATAAAAGAGAATCGGAAGGAACGATTTTATTAAAGATGCAAGTCAGCATTCAGGAGAAGTGGCAACCCCGTACTCGACTGAGCCTCGCATTTCAAACTGTCCGAATTCCCGTAACAGAACACGAACTGCTGTAGCTCGGTAGCCGAACTACCGCCAACCGTCTTGGCGCGATATTTAACCCGAGTCAAATCCACAGGCGACTCAGCTAGACATACAGGATGATTCTCCCGGTTGAAAATACATGCTAATTTCGTACGAGAAATCGAATAGGTAATGAGTCAGACATTTCCGCAATATCCCGGATCGTCTGAAACCCAAAGTGGTTGTCTTCTTTAATTAATTCAAGCCGTTGCTTGAAGTGAGATCAAAGAAACTAGAAAAAGGAAATTAGGCAAGGAAAATCGTTGAATAGTTAAACACACAGACATTTCCGCATATACCGGATAGTCTGTAACCGAAACAAAAGCGAAAACGAAATAATAAGACATTCCCGCATATACCGGGTAGTCTGTAAACGAAACAAAAACCAAAAAGCAAGCACAGGTGTGCAAAAGAGTGGAATCCGAAATGGATTATAGTTTGAAAGATGGATGAAAGGGATCCCTCTTCGCTTTCCATTTTCTTTTGTACTCTCTATGCAAAAACACAGCCCATCTCGCCATTCACCATTTTACACCCTTGCAAACGAATTCTCTCGCTCATCACTCGCTTTTAAAACCTCTGATAGAAAGCCAACAGTTAACAACGAGTCCCAGTTAAATTCCCCGCTTTTCCGACAAAAGAAAAATCCCAGTAGGTTCTTTGCGCATCCGTTTCGGTCATAGTAATCCTGGCATACCTCAATCAAAGAGCAGGGGTGACTACGGTAAAAACTAGGTAAACACAACGTAGGAAAACACAGCGGTCCTATTAAGAGAAATTAGGGAAACTAGACGATCACAAGGTGGCTTTTCACGAGAGATCCTGCGACCCGGGGTCGCGTCGTTACAGTGGTATTAGCTTTAAAGAAAAATTTCACTTCTTGGCTGTTAAATCTAGAAGAATCACAGTCATGGTAATAAAATTATTCCCGTGAAGAAGATAAAAAATTGAAACTTTGAGGATTTGTGTAATTAATACATATAGGACCACATAATGTCATAATCAGATTAATTATTTTTTTTTCAGTTGAGCCATCAGCGATAAAAAACTGTAATTTGGTGTTAATGTGACCAAAATAAATTCGATTTTTCTTTAATACACCGATATAAATCGATTAATAAACTCAAAATCGATGAAAATAAATATCAAAAACCTAATTACAAGCCTTTAATTTAATAAAATACTTAAAATATGGAAATGACAGGTAAAATGATTGATATATATGGTAGAGCAATAAAACTGACAAATCTAATGAGGGTAGATACCTACCATAAATAATCTTCAAAGCAGTCAGAAGATTGTGCCATTGAACTCGAATGGGCTTCTTTTATGAATGTTTACTTAGGATATGTTTACTTAACATTTGTCCTATACCAGTCCTTCAAAATCCTGATAGTTTTATTGCTTCTGTAAATCAATCATTCTAGCTGTCATTTCCATATTTTAAGTATTTTATTTAATTAAAGGCTTGTAATTAGTTTTTTGATATTTCTTTTAAGCGATTTTGATTTGAAAAATCGAATTTATTTTGGTCACATTAACACCAAATTACAGTTTTTATCGCTGATGGCTCGACTAAAAAAAAAAAATAATTAATCTATTTATGTCATTATATTATGGTCCTATACATATTAATTACACAAATCCTCAAAGTTTCAATTTTTTATCTTTAAATTTAACCTCTATTTCGGGGGTGAACATAAGTGATGGACCACCCGGTACTTAGTGTCAGTTTTTGAATGTTTTTGAAAATGAATATTTCTGATGATAAGAAGAGCTTCTGGATAAACTTGCTTGGACTAAAACGCCAATCTTTGACATTAAAATAAAGTGATCACCCTTTGACATCAAGACGCAGTTTTTAAACATCTCCCGGTTCCCATTACGTAATCAAATGGTCGTTCTCGCAGCATAATATGATGATTCTCTTGGTGGCCATTCACATTAACGCTGATGACTCTGAAAAGCAGCTTCCATCAGCGTTTATTTTGAGCCTCTTGAAAAAATAATTATTATAAAAGCCACTTCTTTGTAATCTCTCCTTATATGGTTTTATACAGACTGGAAACTTATACGTGGGTCATTGGGTTTTAACATGAAAAATTCAGTTTTTGGCAAATAATATCTCCAGGTCTAGATTTAGAGAAAAATTGTACTGTTCAAAAGTTCCACCAACAACTTCTGTGTATAAATTGTAAAATCGATTTTGACAGCTTCTCTAACGTTTGCCGCACTTCGGGGGGGGGGGGGGGGGGGGGAGTGTTAATCAAAAGGCGCCAAATGGCGTTTTTTTTTCTTTTCTTGAAGCTTCTGAAGAGATTCAGAATGGCATTCAGGAGATTCAGGTTGGACTTAAGTTGACCCCACAAAAGAAAGTCCAAATCGGGAGGCCTGGCTGGCCATCCAAAGAGCCTTCACCTGCCTATTCATTGTCCAAGAAAACGAGAATCTAAGAAACCGCGTAATTAAGTATAATTAAGGATAATTAAGTACGTGATAACGGAAAAGGGTAAACCTGTTGAGAGAAAAGTTGGTTTTCTTGGAACCTTTACGAGTTCGTTACGTCTTCTTCCGAAACCGCTCAACATAAAGTTGAGCACAGGTGGAAATTGTAGACACGCGTTTCGTCCTATTGGGACTCATCAGTATAATGTATCTACCAACACAGCACAGTTTTGATCACAGTATCAATCTAGTCAAATTACATTTTGATGTTTTTTTTCGATTGATTCGCAAAAAAATTGTTCGCAATTTAAAACGAGGGGGTTCCGAATTTTAAATGTCAAATAACTTTGTGTTTCTAGAAAAATTGGAAAAAACTATAAAAACACTCAAAATGATGTGTGACTCGATCCTTTTTCTTCTTTAAATTTTTTTAAGCGGTAGTTCTGGGCGCTAGAGGAATGTAACAATAACTTTGAAACTACAATAAAATTTGGTTTTTCTTCATGTTAAAATTAACCCGTCCAGCACTTTTACGAAATCGGAGATTTTAAGAGGTGCAAATTTTTATTGACATAATTAGTGTTCGGTTAAAACTAATAATTATAAGTCGAGATTAAACTTAAGAACGACCTACGAATCATAAATTGCGTTAATAATATCCGCTCACAGTAAAACTCATATTTTATGATCATATTCAAAAACAGCGCTCCATAAAAAAAATACTGTAAGTTGCCGCCGTCCGATGCATCTAACGCAAGGTTAAGGGCGCGGACGTGTTCTGAATAGGCAACTAACCGAGAGATGTTGAATCTAGTCCATATCCTTGCATCCGAAGGACCAACGTTATTAGGTAGTCGTATATGCGGCGTACAGAAAATCCGACATTGCATTCTCAGGCTGACAAACGCCACTACTTAAGATTGCTGCTTTATTCACCTAGGCAGTTATAGTTATACTCTCAAGGACTCTAATAAAATATTCAAAGGTCTCACTTGAATAACAACAAGAAAACTTGATTATTAATAAAGAAAATTAATTGATTCGTCCGGTCGATAGAAATCTCCCGCGAGTCTGAATAGAAAGACGGCGCCGTTTCGTCTTTACTAGGACTCGTCAGTTTGCCATATCATAGATCATGAGAGGTGTCCCATACACGAATTGAACATTTTCTTTAAAAAAAAAATGAGGTGCGAGTTGTTTGAATTTGAACTAAAAAGACAAGATTTACTTTTCAATACCTAATAAGAAAGATATGGCTAAAATAAGAGATATCGATTTTTCAGTTGTTCAACATATTTCAGCAACTGCTTAAGGGGTTCAGATTCTCAATAAGTTAAAAAAAAATGCCGCTTTTCTCTAATTCAACCGATCTTTATCTCTGTTGTTTCTCAAGTTCCCATCCACAATGGTGAGAGATAGAAGAAACCGATGTACCTACTTATATTGTTTTATAGTTTATTCAATTTTTAAGATTTGCTTGAAATAAAGATTATACATTTGTAATTTTCCACGCCTACCTCTTCCCTACTAGATTACATCGTCCAATCCCTGTGAAGTTGTAACAATAATTTCTGTAATAAAATTTTCAAAACATATGCAAAAATCGTCTTTCGTTCAAATCCACACCTTTGAATTTTTTTTCAGAAAACACTAACTATAGTCCAATAAAGTCTAAAAAGTCATACGTATCGATTAAGAATACACCTACATTTGATAGTTCGATTTATTTTGTTTCATATACGTGGTTTTTATAGTAACCATCCAGTTTGTCTAAACACTCCATCCCGCATAAATAAGTATACGTCAACATTGGTTTTGAATGAGAATTAAATGAACAGCACAAAGGATAGAGTGTCATTATGTGAATAAATTTTCTGTAGTTGTCAGTGGCTCTCAAACTGACGTAGGCGCTTCAATTCATTTTTTGAATGATTTCCTTCAATAATTTACGCTCGTTCACAACTTGACATTTAACTGTTTGACATTTTCTGGTGAAATTAAAAATATTAATTCGGACGGTTAGTGTAACGTCACATCTGACTTTTTAAAGTTAATCCTACTATAGCTAAATTATTGAAGTACTAGAAACTAGAAGCTTTAAAAAATGACTCTCCAAAAAAATGTAAACCCCCTACAGCTGGGATAAAGGGGTAAGGGTTTTTAGGATAATCTCCCACAAGGAACTTGACGTTATACTTGAGGGAGTGACAATCAGCCAGAAAACGGGAGTGGAAATAGTAATTGCGCGGGGAACGTTACCGAAAGGGTTAAGGGTGATTTTTCGCCAATTTCAAAGGGTTGCCCAGGATAAAGCTTCATTTGTTACAGAATTCGGTTTCAACATCCTCGAAAACGGAGAGGAAGAGATTAGATGAACCAATTCGGAGTTTTTGGGTACACATAGTGCTGACGTTTCCTGACATCAATTATTACTGATTCACTTTACAGGGTGTTTCTTAATAACATGCTAATACTTCAGGGTGTGGTAACATACAGGGTGTCCCAATATTCCATGGACATGGAGCAACCACAGATTACTGAGGTAAAAAAAAGTCGCTCGGATCAAACTTATCTCTATACCAAAGTGCTTCGTTTGTCCGTTAGAGTTTTTTTTTTGAAATAGCTCAAAGTCGGCTGATTCCAATTCGATGAAATTTGGGAGGTAAATTTCTTATTAAAAGTACTAACTTCTGATGTACATGATAATTTGACGGAAACCCGGGAAGGGGTTAAACTACCCCTATCCTCCATTAAAATCGATCGTAATTGTTGATAGGGTAGCAGGAACACTGTTCATGTTTTTTTGTTTGAAAGATACATCGTTTTAGCCCATTTTTGGTCTGTAACAAAAATCTGTATCTCTCCGAGGTGCCATGTAATAAAATAAATTAGTCGATGACACCTAACCAAAACTTTATTTCATTCTTTTAATTTGAAATCAAATTTTCAATTGTCAGGTGATTATTTGATCTAATCTCATAAAAGATGTTTAGTATGGTTGGGTTTTTTTTCAGGTGTTTGAAAACGGTTTTTTTCAAACGCAGTAAACAGTTTGCAAAACGACGAGGTTCCAAGAAAAGTTAAAATCATTTTTTTGCGCAGGATGGAACTTTCTAGGGTCCAAACCGGCGCCCACATCGAGCATCTTTTATGAGATTAGATGAAATAATCACCTGACAATTGAAAATTTTATTTCAAATTAAAAGAAATGAAATAAAAATTTAGTTATCATCGACTAATTTATTTTATCACGTAGCACCTCGGAAAGATACAGATTTTTGTAGGAGACCAAAAATGGGCTAAAACGATGTATCTTTCAAACAAAAAAACATGAACAGCGTTCCTGCTACCCTATCAACAATTACGATCGATTTTAATGGAGGGTAGGGGTAGTTTCACCCCTTCCCGGGTTTCCGTCAAATTATCATGTACATCAGAAGTTAGTACTTTTCATAAGAAATTGACCTACCAAATTTCATCGAATTGGAATCAGCCGACTTTGAGCTATTTCAAAAAAACTAAAATTTTCAAAAGACTTTGAAGCCCTCTAACGGACAAACGAAGCACTTTGGTATAGAGATAAGTTTGGTCCGAGCGACTTTTTTTTACCTCAGTAATCTGTGGTTGCTCCATGTCCATGGAATATTAGGACACCCTGTATATATGTCCGCAAGGACTTAAATTTTTTCTACAGGTTGTTTAATTTTTGTTTTTTTAAGAGTTATTTTTTATTATCTACGAAAGTAGTTTAGATATTTTTCTCAAATTGGTCATATCTTCATGTGATATAAAACCCACATATTATTTTAATTAGACAAGTTTTTCTATATTGCTCCACCAGTGGCGTCCCCGCAAACATGTCCTCTGACTTTTTTTTCAAAAATATTGGTGCGCCACTGACATTTGGCAATAGGGATATTTTTTCTGATTAGAGTGATAAATAAATTCTGCATGAAAACGGTCTTTTGCGTTTTTCTCGTCAGACGCACTATTCTTGACCAAAACAATTAAATTAAAATTATATTAATTTCAAAAATAATAGCGAATAATATTTTTTTAAAGCAGAAAATATCAGAGTGGATCAATAGAAGATATTTTCTAATTAAAATATGTGGTTTTATATCCCATTAATAAGAGATACCGAAATTGAAAAAAATCTAAACTATTTTCGGAGATAATAAAAAAGAACTCTTAAAAAAAATTCAACACCCTTAAGAAAAAATTTAAGCCGTTTGCGTACATATGGTCATATATTATTTACTGTTCTTCATAAAATGACACGAGCAATCACATGCATCCTGAAGTTTTAGCATGTTATTAAGAAACATCCTGTATACATGGTTATTAATTTTCAACAACATTTTGTTAGCAAACCTCCAGGACGTTAAAGAATGAAGCAGCTGTAGTGTACAAAAAATTTCTTGTGCAATTGATAGATTCCTTAATACTCATAATAATTATTGATGAAATTTCAAAAATAATAATTTTCGTCGTAAATAGAATCAAGGCGGGCTTTCATGTTACTATGGAAATGAGATAATTATCAATTATTGTCCATTCTCATGTCGTGTCAGAATATGAATATAAGTAACAATCATTAGTTTAAAGGCCGTCGCTATGACAACGGCCGCGAAATTGAATTTTGCGGCCTGCATGGCGTTCGCGAAGCTGCTACTTCGCGTCCAATTGCACAAAAATGTAATTACTCACACTCAGTAAGTTCCTTAATGGAATTATGTATCTACAAATCTCGTGTTTATATTTTTTTTCTAAAATGAAACGGAGAGATGATATTTGCGTTTATTTAATTTTGCATGTAAATTAAATGTCTGAAATTCAAAATAACAACCCATAATAGGTATATTATGATACAATTTAAAAGAGTTATTAATAAAATCAAACCTGATTCAGCATTATGATCCAGCCCCATCTATCCATGACACAGCTACTTTTTCTAAATATGGGTAGATACTTTCTTTTAATCCCGCTTTCAAGTATCTTCCTAGTCGTATTGAAAGTCTAAGAGAAAACTACACAATTAGTTATTTTTGAAAACTTATTTTTTATCTGATTTCAATATTTCACCCGAGTTCAAATCAATAATTTATAATGATTCTCTAAAAGTGTGTCAACTTCAAAAGAAACACATAAGTTCAAAGTATGAGAAAAAATAACGAATATTAACTTTCTTAAACCTCCTAAGCACCGAGGAAATCACCTTTAATGATCATTTAAGTCTAGAGATGCGACAAACAATAATACCTAGTTATTGTGCAAACACAAAGAAATAATATTTACCTACACGTGTTCCTGAATAATTATTGTTCTTATCTTTACTGGTGTTTATTGAAAAAGGAAGTCGCAATAACTGTGACTTTGTGTAACCGTGAAATTCAGCGACTATAATAGAAACCTTACAGTAACATTCAGGAATAGTAGCAGTAAGCAGAATGACAATATTTTTTTTTAGTATGGATCCAACTTTCAACCTACATTACAATCAAATACTCAAGATTTTGACATCATCAAGAATGATCACATCAGCTGTCGCCAGATCGAAAGACTAACAGGAATAAATTATCCCAAAAGATTATGACGCAAGCAATCACACTCGATGATATGAGAAGAATGTAATTTTGCCAATGGGCGTCACGAATAATTATATTGACAGACCAAAAATTTTATGTTATGAATCTGTAGGAATATCTTTGGAGAAAATGTAAGAGTTGATGGCAGTAACTTTCGATTATGTTGGAAGATATCGATTTGCAGACAAGAGTAAGAATGTGGGTCCCATTAGACGGAGCTCCAGCTCATAGCCATTAACCATACAAAATTATTCAAGGCCAGTTTGATGCACATTTATTTTATCTAGTCAGTATTATGGCCTGCTAGATCACCGGACATAGCTTTCCAGACTTTTATGCATGCGGGGTTATTAAAACTGTGTGTTTCGGACGAGAACTGACCACTTGGGAGAATAATATGTCCAAAGGATAAATGCATGTCGAAGAACCAGGGCGCATGGGCGCAAGCGTTTTAGGGGCGTAGATAAGAAAATACATCTACCTCGAAGCTTAAGCTGCCTCTTAAGCCTCGAGGTTAAGCCTCATTAAACCAACCAGAAGTCATACACGAACCGTTTCACCGACTTTGTCGGGAGATCGTCTTAGAGAAATATTGTGAACGGTGCACAGTGACTTGGCGACCGTAGCATCATCTATGTATGCGGCATATCACAGCATTAAAACAATTAACGTCTTTCAGGTCAGTCTGATCATTATGCAAACTTAAACCTGCCTTCATAGCATTCTCGCTTTAAAAAGGGCAGTCTACATCCACAGACAGGCAAGAAATAGAAAACTTAACCCTAAGTAGACCCAGGAGTTATTCTGACCCTCAAATAGTATTTTTGAATGTGGAGTTTTACAGACTTTTCATTTCCTGAACCAAAATTAGGCATGAGGTCCTATTAAAAAAAAACACATCCACCTTAAAATTACCTTCAAATTTGACCCCTTGGTCAAGGTAAACATTATCAACAGATGATCTCTTGACGACCATACAAAGCCTTAATAAAGCTATCAAACGATTCTTGTTAAATTTTAAGAGAGAATTTCAACTTTTTTGCAACCATATTGAAAAAAATTCCTTGTTTCATTCTTTGCATAATTTAAGAGAAGCTGTGTCTCTGTTTTATGAAAACCATTTCACTGTGAATGTGTAGGTACATGTAGGTTGTGTCAGTTTTTAATAACGTTATAAAATATTTTTATGTGAAAACTGATGATTGCATTCGAAACCTTTCCGAGCTTACGTCAGCACTTGTAATATTACAAACCTGGTGTGTTTTAGGTTGAAACAACTGATCCAATTAGTTCCATAATTGATCAGAAAACTGAATATGCATTCTGCATGATGTTCAAGCTGTATGCTTACGGTGAGGTGTGGTCTTCTCTGTTCCAACCACTGCTTGTACATGGATAGCGGCTGCATAAATAGAAGAAACAAATTTCAAATTACATGCGCTACGTTAGAGACCTTTTGTAAATTATTATGCACCTCTTGTCAGAAATATTCTACAGAGCAAATGTCCTGAATATGCAAAATGAACGCAAAGAGATGGAGACTTCCGACATGTTTAAGTAATACAGGGTGTCCCACTTATGCTTTAAAATCATCCGTGTGCGAATAGCTCGCGCTAAAATAGCGTCAATTTTATTACCTTTTTCTCTAAACGCCTCTTGACTTATTTGGTGGCACATTATATGTACGCCACTGGTCAGCTTTTCTTTTGGTGTTGCTTTAAGAAAGTGAGTCAAGGAAAAATGTTAGATTACCTATTGCTGAACTTATAATTTTTTGGTAGAACCTCAACCCCGTACTTCAGTCAACAAGCGTCTAAGAGAATATTGTCATACCACAAAATAAGATAATTAGAACTCGGTACTCGCATACACGGATTTTTTTTAATCATAAATGGGACACGTTGTATATTTTCTATCACATTTGATTCTGTACAGTACGGTATGCCTTTTTGGAGGCATAATTTGGTTTCGTAACTAAATATTAACGCCACTAAAGAGAAATAATTACTAAAGTTAATGCAGAGACTGCAGAGATGTAATCATTTTATAGTTCTCATGATATTCGTGCTCCAAATTCTCGTCACCTTAAGCCGCGGTCTGTTTCATGTTCAATATTCACAACACTTGCACCCCTAAAGCAGCGAAGGTCTGACTAGGCGATTGATTTGAATCTATCTCTATCCCATAACTTTCCTAGAGTTTCTCAGTGAATATTCGAGTCCTAGCACGGCTTCAGCTGAGTGACGTCTTAATGGAAAGCATCTGACATATTCGCTTGCAGCCACAGAACAGTTGAATCATAATAATATAAGCATGTTGGAGTAAATCGGTATGATCACAAAATTACGTTCCATTCTGACAGCATCGATTTTGGGATTAAAATTTCGAAGGCACTATATTTAACTATCCGGGATATTTTTTCTAATTAATTTTTTTTAAGATTCGCGTGAAAATGGCGATGAGACTTGGGACTTTATAAATTGTATGTATTTCAAAACTGTAACCGCTTCTTCTGTGGCTGATCTCTTTTTCGACTAAGAGGGGAAAAGTAGGAGGATGTCTTTAATGTTAATTTCTCCAAAATTAATCCTGACCATGATTGACCACAAAAATTTATTAAGCAGTAAAGAAAAACAAATTTTGACCAAGTTAACTTTTTCAAGGGTGGAAATTTTTCAAGAAATTTTTGCTACCATTCTTGTGAAAATATCTGCCCATATTCGATGAATTGCGAAGAGTGGAAAACTGTGAGTTCTTCTGTTGTTGGTTTATTTATTTATTTATTATTTATTTTTTATTATTTTTTTACTGTTATCTATTTATTTATTTATTTATTATTTATTATTTCGTTATTGTGAAATTTTTTAATGCCGATTACTAAAACTAATCTCCAGAAGCTGTTCCTACAACGTCCTCTCTCTCCACATCCCTGGAAAGGAAGAAATTGCAAAGAATAGATCAACCTGCAACACCCTCAATAACCTCGTCATCTACTCCAGATAAGTTAGCACCAACCCCTGATATACCACCACCAAAGCGCAAATATGAAAACTTCGTCCCAGCGTCATCTAACGATACTTCGGAAGCTGTAATCGAAAACGATAGAGTTATTAATGAAGCTCCCACCTGGCTTAGGGCACTCTGGCCACCACAAGCCAGAATGACTAAAACATCAGCTGAGAACGAAGGGCTTTACTTGCTCTCACGACTGCGACAACCTGAACTGCTGCAAAGCGTTCGACTGTACTTGGCCTATCTTCATGAAAGGAGTGACTCAACATGCGTGCATGGTGAGACGAAAAGCAGCATCAGATTACGACTTGCTTCTGAAGGTTTTCCTACAGACAAAGATGCTCTCCTTAAGTTCTACAAACAGTTTCACGAAAGCTATGGTTTGACAGGAACTGAGGCGGACTCGGACTTGAAGGCTTTCAGATCTCACCTGGCTACAGAAAATATCAACTACCTACTGAAAGCACGTGACAACTCTAGACTTTACAACTCCCCCATTCATAGGAGATGACAAGACAGAAAATCTACGACTTCGACATCAACCCCTCTCCTTTTGCCCCAACCTCCTCTCCCTTGCAATAAGCATGATATCCGCGTGCTACACATCAACATCAGCTCCCTTAATAATTCAGTAGATGGTCTGGAAGTGTTGATCTCGCGAGGGCTCGTCAGTCTATAGCAGATGTGACATTCAGAGCAGAAATGTACAAAGTCTTTGCTCCCTTTCGCAACCCCTTATATGTGAAATCTCGGCATCCGAAACCAAATTTCTTTCACAAAAAGTAATCATACTGTCTGTATACCGTACACCTAGCTCACGTGTAAGAGACTTTATTTATCACCTAGACGGATTACTTGACGCGGTTTCTCGGATGACAGCTAATGTGGTCCTGGCTGCCGATTTCAACATTGACGTACTTTGTGACAACTCGAACACCTCCAGTCTGACCGAGATCCTCTCTTCCCATGGCTTCCGTCTTTGCTTTAGCACCCCCGCAAGTCACCGCTACTTCGGCAACTTGCATAGACAACATAGCAATTTCCGGTATGCTGAAACTATTCGACAGCAACACACTGCCTACCTTTTTATCGGACCATGAAGCATTGCATGTTACCCTTCGGGCTTCTACCATGAAACAGTACTGCAAATCCAACATTGAGCCCTTTAGATGGAAACGAGATATAAAAAATCCTCTCCTACTTCTCCAATTTAGGAACGAGCTTCTACATGAGAGTTGGCAGAATGTGCTAGACGCTCCAGATACAAATTCCAAGTTCTCTTACTTCTCGGATACTGTATCTTTTTACTTTGACAAATATTTTCCACTCGAAAAATCTAAAAATCACAGCACTCGACTCGCCGGGCCCAGATGGCTCACCCCCGAAATACGCCAACTCTACGACAAAATTAATCTCCTCAGCCCTCTGAAAAATACCTCCAACGTCCAGTTCAAATCACAACTCATTAGTCTGCAACGAAAGTTTAAGTACTTGATAAGGCAGGAAACAAAACGACGCAATGATATCTTCATTAGCGAATCTGAAAATCCAATTAAATCTTGGTGGACCCTAATAAACAAACACCGCCAGTCGGCGACCCGTTCTGAAAAAATCGTAGAGCTGAACTTTCAGGGTACAACTTCGGAGGATCCTGAGGAAATGTCCGAAATGCTTAATAGCGTTTTTCTCTCAAATGATTCCCTCGTCTACAATCATACTCATGGTTCTAACGTATCAACTTCTGTTTCCTCGACATTCATGTTCTACCCCACTTCACCCGAGGAAATCAATCGCGTCGTCCTCAGGTTTAAGGGCAAAAGGTCATCGGGCCTAGATGAGATTCCCTCCTTCATTGCCAAACACTGCATATCCGTCCTGGCTCATCCACTCGCAGATATTATAAATAGCTCCTTTCTGACTGGTGTATTCCCCGAACAACTCAAAGCCGCACTCGTTAAACCCATTTTCAAAAATGGCGACGGTAAAAATCCCGAGAAATACAGACCGATTAGCCTGCTTTCGGTCTTTGACAAAATTATTGAGTCACTGGTTTTCCACCGTCTCTTAGACTTTCTTGAAAGGACTGGGACTCTGTCTGACTCCCAGCATGGTTTCTTAAGGAACAGATCTACTGAGACTGCTCTTGTCCAACTGACGGAGTATATCTCTGGGGGAATGGAGGACGGCATCCGCACGGTGGGATGGCTTCTGGACCTCTCCAAGGCATTCGACAGTGTGTGTCATGAGTGCCTCCTTCTAAGACTGCAGGCTGTGGGTATATTCGGACTGGCCCTCTCCTGGTTCTCCAGTTACTTGCAGGGTCGAACTCAGGCGGTGGAATTGATTGGGTCAGATGGCCGAGTGACCAGGTCCCTCTTTGCTCCTGTCTCGTCCGGAGTTCCACAGGGCAGTGCCCTTGGTCCACTCCTGTTCCTCATTTTCATCAACGAATTAGGTCCCAAAATAACATCTTCAAATTCCATCTGTGTTAACTATGCAGACGATACAACCATTCTCATTAAGATAAAGACAAGCGACATGTCGGAAATTATATCAACCGTTCTAGACCCACTGGAAAAAGCCTCTACATGGCTTAGAGTCAATAGACTAAAACTGAACTTGACAAAAACTGAATTGATAGATTTTCATTCTTCCGGATCACGTCTACCACCCCTACTTGACATCCCGAATGAAAACTCCCTGATTGAGCCCAGAGAGGTCGTGAAATTTTTAGGCTTTCACATCGATCCAAATCTAAACTGGGCAGCTCACACAGACCTCTTATGCCACCGACTAGCTAGCTCCTGCTTCCTTTTGAGACGACTCCAACACACTGTCTCCCAAAATATCCTGCTCTCTGCATATTATGGACATTTTTATAGTCACGTAGCCTATGGCATCGCCGTCTGGGGCAGCACTGAGAAGTCCCTCAGTAAAGTCTTCCTTCTTCAGAAGAGGGCTCTCAGGATCCTGGCAGACTTATCCATCCGCGAGTCTTGCAGGGGACAATTTAGACGACTTGGTCTACTAACATTGCCCGCCTTGTATGTTTTCTCCCTCCTCAAACTTATTTACAAAAATCAGGCTAAGCTTGATCCTTTCCGATTCTCACACAACTATCATACTCGATTCAATCTATTTAAACTACCAACCCACCACCTCTCGTCCACTGAAAAGACGTTTACATACGCGTCTATAAAATACCTAAACCATTTCCGACTTGACCCTTCAACCGTCAGATTCTCTCAGTTCAAGTTATATCTGCGGAAACATCTCACAGAGCTTGAACCATATACTACCATGGATATACTGTCTTCCACACCCCCCCCCCCTTCCTTCCCGACTTAAACACTTGAAAATATAGATACTTTCGTTTGCTAGTATCTGGACAATTCGACTTAATATGACGATATAGTATTAGGTACTATGTATAGATAGATTAATGTTTCAATGTACACTTTTTGCTATGTTCAAGCTTTCTTTGTTCAATCGCGTGCGTACCACCTTATGAATACGCATGCGATTTGTTTGGATTAGTTCGTTGTTTTTTTTTTCACGACATTTTACTCTATTTAACACTATTGTACTGATGCAATGATTGTTGTAATTTTACGTGCAATAAAGAGAGATATTATTATTATTATTATTAATCGATTTTTTTACACGATCGTGAACTTTAGAGTTATTTTGTGTTCTTTTCCATTTCAGGACGTCGAAACTTTTTTTATAAATGACATCCTCACAATGAGATTATATTATTTATAGTGGAAATCAACCAAGTGGGGTAAAAAAAATTTGTGAATTTTTCTTTATAGAGCTTCCTATCCTGATCATGGTCGTTATGTTTATTAGGTTCGTTTAGGCCTCTTTCTCGTTATTTTTCCATTTCAGGACGCCGAAAGTACTTTATAAACGATGCATGAGCACTGCCGAGCATGAGACTATTATTTTTGATAAAAAGGCAAATTTTGGAGAATTTAATTTTTTCAAGGGTGGAAATTTTCCGAGAATTTTTTGTTCTGCCATTTTTGTGAAAATATCTGCTAAGACTTTATGAATTGTGCAGAGTTGTAAGCTGTGATCGGTTTTATGTACTGTATCCGTGTTTGAGGTACCTGGTACCTACATAAAAAAGTCGTTTTTTATATAAAAAGGGAACATCGGTCTTAACTATGTATATAAGACACAGTCGCTTCACTCTGGTGATTTTGGATTCGAGATCTGGCTCATATAGCCACAGAATAATTTTAATTATATAAATAGTTATACAGGGTGATTCATAATATGTACGCAGGACTTAAGGATGTGATAGTTTGATAGTGTGATAGTTAAGGATGCGTTCAAAAATATGAAAAAAGTTCTTATTAACATGGGTCAGCAGTCTAACCGTTTTCGAGATACAGGGTGTCGAAAAAAATAATTATTTTCAGTTTTTTGACAATACCTTAGGAACTGTTTGAGACACAGAATCCAGCTTTTGTACCGGGTGGGCAACTAAGAATGGACGCCAACCATGTCTCAGGAACCGTTCCTCACACAGTTTGAGGGTAAAATTTTTTAAGAGGAAAGTTACCTTAAAAAATCGCTGGAAAATATTTTAGAGCTTTTAAAACTACCGCTAGGGGGCGTAATAGTCATGGCAGAATGGAAAATGGGTAATTTCTCCGTATTTTTTCAATTAAGGATGTATCCAAAACACTTGTAGTCTAATCGTCAAATAATTTATTTTTTTTATTCGAAACTTTGTGTATTAATCTCAAAAATAAAGTGGTGGGAGTACCAAGACTACACTGAGAAATTTTCTTTATCACTGCAGCCAAAAAATTTGCTACGGCAGCAGAAAACTCTAATAGCATAGGCGCCAGTGTGGTACTCTTCTGTGACAATAAAGTGTGATTTGCTGCGAATACTTTACTATAACAGCAAAGTAATTTTATAAAGTAGTTTTTTACTCCTCGTAAAGCAAATTTCTCATTACTAAAAATAATTTCTGCTCTTACTAAAAACTAAATTTTTTACCATTGTAGAAAACTTTACTGCCACTGAAGAATTATTTTGCGATGCCTATTAAGTTACTATGCTGTGTCAGTAAAGTTTTTTCACTGTACTTGTGAAGAGCTTTGTTGCCATTACAAAGTAACTTAGCCAGCCCTATGAAGTAGTTTTATTGTCTCAGTGAAGTCACTTTACTGTATTAAAAAAGAACTTTGCTGAACTATTAATGATTACATCCTGCGAGAAAATGAAAATAAAACTGGAAGCAGACTTCAAAAATAAATTTCTTATCTGAGATTGAATCTGTGAACAATCAGAATCAGAAAACCTTTCATTTTACACATTCAATCTCAGACATGAAATTTATTTTCGAAGCCTCATGACAAAGTGTCGTTTTCATTCTGCTCACAGCACATTACATTCAGCATAATAATGAACAATTTTTTTTTTATTCAACAATATATTATGGAACAATACAATACAAGTCAATTAAAAACAAAATCAAAATACAAAATAAAATGTCAATTCAAACAAAACTAATATTATTAATATTTACTGACAAAAAACAATAAAAAATTCAGTCTTAAAAAACTTAACATTAACTTACAGCATTGTTCTAACAAACTTAAAGCAAAGCACATTTTTCTTAAAGGTATTGTGTAATAAATGCAAAATGAGTAATAATTATCAGTAAAATACATTAAAACTTGAAGCCTATTCTAGGCTTAAAAAAATAAAAATTTTCTACAAACAATACAATAAAACTACTCATATTGATACATAATCCAGATTCATATTGATCCATAATATCGTCCAGAAGATTGAAACTCTCATCATTGATTCCTTCCACTGTAACAAAAAATACTCACTTTATTGTGTACAATACTAATAATAATAATAATAATAATACATCAGACACCGCAGCTCCAGAAGTCTGCCATATTTTAAATATTAACACGTGGTAGTTTATTTCCTTAATTATTACTGGATGGTTAGGTAAATAAATATTCATAATACTTACGTTCGAAGTTTTCAAAGTAATCCTGTCCATTCTGCAAGTTTTTTCTTCAAAACTGAACCATCACTGTTGTACACGAACTGCTAAGTTTTATTAGCGAGTACGAATACTACGAACAGCATGGTGAGGAAAATGGCGATGGGTACGCAGCCGGCGTGGAAGTTGTTCCCACAACCCCAACATCGATATTTATTGTATCGCACAGTTCATCACCTTGACCATGCATTTTACACGCCACTTCGCATCGGCGGTAGGGCACTAATGGCACAGAATAACCCAACTGTTTATAGTTTATATAGTCTATAATAAGAGGAAGATCAGCCAGAATCGGAACCCCCGCGAAGGAAGATGAAGAAGCCGACAAGGACAAGAAACGAAACAAGACGCAAGACGCAATGCAATGCGCTGGTGCTGGCGCACTATGCGCATGCGACGGCAATGCGCAACGCAAGCAAAGGTGTTTACTTTCAGCAGATCGGTGTCTCCGCTCCTGCAACATTTAATTCTTATTAAGAAAAAGTTATACCCATAGTTTTTCTTACCGTAGCATACACACATAATAGCTGTTGTGAATTTAATTAATAAGAAATACACTTTACCGTCATTGTGAAGTAATATTTCTATTACCGCAATGTACTAAGCTGTCTCAACAGAGAGTTTTAGTAAAGTGATTTATTTTGTTGCAGAAAAATAAATGTTTAGTTATTGAAGGGAATTACACCACGACAGCTAAAAATAACGTAGTAGAATTTTCTTTAGCTCGACTTTTCTCAGTGTAGTCTAGTTACAAACCGTTTTCCTTCCTCTGTCAACCACATTCTTCGCAGTCGAATTTTTCAATTTTTTACCAACGCTACTGCTAGAGGGCGTTATTTGACATGTAAGGAAATATGTCGATTTTTCTGTAAAAAAAATAATCTGCCAGTAAAGTTGATGTTATGAATTTCTAGAATTTGTCCTCCGCACGGATCAAATGGAAATCATTCGACGGTTAAAAAGGCTGAAATTCAAGCATGATTATGGCGATCAGAAGTCTCCATGAGCGTGAGGTGAATATGTATACAGAGTGATGAAAATCGAATATTCTCTATTTTTTCTGTTCACCATTGGTAACTTTGTATTTATTGGAGTTACGAAGTCGGTTCAATTAGCAAACATGAAGAATTTTTGTCGCCTATTACAGTGGTGAAAACAGAAGAATAATTGAAAGTTCACGTCATGAGATATTCCCAAAAACGCAATTTTAGATATAAAAATAGGAATATCTAGTCCCTAACTACTATAATACTACTTTGACAACTCCCCTACAAAAGCATTTGCTAAATTCGTTCCAACCCACCAGTCGCCACAGCTGATATTGGTGGGGTATTGAGGGAGCTATTTAATTCCGCGTCAATCGGATGAGACCTGTGGACGCAGTCATCATCTGTTATCACAATCCATCATCTGGTAGCCGGTATTGACGTGCTATAGAAACGGGTATAGGGTTAAATCACATCATCTGCATGGAGGTGTGATGCAAACAAACATCGTCACACTTTCCACCAATAATTTGCATTAAACAATAAAAGAATTATTGTCGACAAAAATATGACAAAACTATACTTACAGGGTGGATTTAAATTATTTTAAACATTTTTACTTGAAATCCAATAATTATTCAGTATACTTACATCGTTACCATTCATAATTTTCCTAAAAGTGAATATTAAGCTTAAAATTCTTACGGGAAATGAAAAAAGATAAACAAATTTATCCGTTCGAACCGCAGAAAGTAAATTATTCAAAAAAAAAAAGGCATATTAAAATCTTGGCTCTGCACTTTAACACCTTTATTATTTTCCTGAATATGTTAACATATCCAGCATATGTTAAGTTACATTTAAGGGAGAGTCTTCCGGGTTCTTCTATTTGGCGACCCGTTTCCTTGCCTTTTCCTTGCAAAACTTTGAACAACCAACGGACCTTGCCGATTTCTACTTCCTAATGAGAATTTCTGCCTGTTACAACTTTAAGCCGCCATCCTACTTGGAGTAAGTACAGCTACTCTAAGAGAACCTTTCCTCTCTCCTCGTATTTTTCTCTTCTATAGGTCATAGACTCCGTACTTAACTGAGTAATTTCTCTATTTACTATCTAGCTAGACTTTCAAATGGAAGGACCTGCAAAGTTTTTTATTTACATAGAGATATTATATTCATTATTAATATAATAATTATGATACATATTAATAATAAAATATAATAAAATTATGAAGTATAAATTTCAAAATTGCAGAATGGCAATATGTGCCATTCTGTTAGAGCAGCTGGGTGTGATTTCGTGATTTCATGATTTCATGGAAATTGAATTAGTACAACTTGTAGAACTTCGTGAGAAACACTCGATTTGATATGTGTAGAGAATAAAGAGGCTTTCTGTGGAAATATTGGCTTTATGGAATTGTTAAAGGCAGGTGTTCTTGAATAGGTATTGAATCTGAAATTGTTTCTATAAATATATTGATTGACTTGCACACCAAGAGCGTTTGAATCTGCACAAAAGGTTCGAGATAACATTGGAGCATTTCAGCCTATTACAATTACCCACAATGGCTCTGGCAGCATTGAAATGGAATACGATCTGGAATGGAACACCGGGAACGTCAACGAGAGCATATCGCATTGTTGGGAAGTCTTTTCTTCTCCTAACGGAATAGCCTTTATGAAGCTCTCTTAGCTATTTTTGTGCCATGAAACTAAGTTTTCAATTACAATGACGTCCTTGCTTAAAGAGGTTTTCCCTTTTGTTGTATGCATATATTAAAAGTTCTAAATGTTGTCTCTTCCGTTAGAGAATTTACCGTACGGAAAATCTTCTGAATAAACGCATTCATTGTGCATGACAGTTTTCTTAATTAAACGACGACATGTGATCAATAGTTAACCTTTATATGGTTCAGATTATGAGATATGAAAGAATTAGAATATGGCAAATAATAAAGAATCGATAAATTCTGCTTTTCTCAATTCCAAAAGTTGGTTAATATTAAAAGAGTTAATATTAATATTAATATAAATATTATTAATTTTTATAAAACTAACTTTCTGAACCAAGCAATAATATTCAAATCAATCCAAAGAGCGCCATCATCATTTTTTTTATTTATGCAAATTTATCATTAAGTATATCGCGAGAGACATGGTTCTGTAGGTATATTTCAAAATCAAGATTTCGGAAAATGTACAAGTGGTTGGAGGTCGAAAACTTGGAAAATGTCTTCTTTTATAGTTTTCTAACAACCCCCAATATTTCAGTTTATTCCGGCAAATTCTTACCTTAGATACTGATTTTTCGACGCACCGTTATAATTGTCGTATCGATTTCTTCGACTCTTCATAGAAACAAAATTTGCAATAAGAAAAATTTGTTATGACATTTTTATACAGGGTGATGAAAAATCTGATAATTTTCATCACCCTGTAAATTTCAAATATACCTACTGTACGATGACACTTGAAAAGTTAAGAAAAATTAAGCAAAAAAATTGAAGCAGATTAAGAAAAAAATAAAGTAAAAAAATACTATGAAATTGCAGTAAAAAAGGGGCAGATAAATGACAAAATAAGAAATTCATAAAAATAGTGAATTGTAGGTCAATGAGTATAAGCACACAGAGTGCAATTGCTAGCCTGTTAGGTGGGTTCGGAGAATTCCTCCATCGCCCATAACAGTTGTCATGCTGGCAGTGCCCGAAACTCCAACCAGAGAGTTTGCTTCCGCATCCAACAGCAGAGCCTTCCAGAGTACCAAATCAAGCACAGACACGTGTTTCGTTCTACTGGAACTCATCAGTGTGCTGCATTCGGAGTATCTGGAGGATGCTGTCGGATGAACGGAAGCCGGGGCCTCTTAAGGCAAGAATTAACACGGAACTCCGTGTGGTGTAAAATAGAGCGACATCTAGCGGTCAGTTCAAGGAACTAACCGTGAGTTCACTCTAAATTGATTATAAATCAATTATAAAATAAGAAATCTCGATTTTTCAGTTTTTTCAGTATATTTCAGGAACGGTCACAGATATCTTGCATGTTGTGACGGATTCGAGATGGCCACAAAATAGCGCAACTTTTCTCTAATTTAACCGACCTCGTATATTCAGTAATGGTTTAGGATATCCCTGTAGTGGCCCTTTAAATAGTTCTAACCCTGTATACATATTACGTAATTTTGTTTATACATTTTTGATTTTATGTAAGTGTAATTTTTACATAAATGATACATCTTAGCCCCTATTATTTATATTAAGTATAGACCTATACCTTTATTATATTTTCAAAAACAATATTTATAATATGGTCAAAATAATGGTCAAAATATTTATATTATCATAAATAAACCTACTACTGCTACCCAGATTGTTTCAAGTTTTAGTGTATTTTTATACCTGAATAGCTACACGTTTATTTAAATTTCCTTTGTGGTTTTCCAATTTTAGTAGGTCCCTATTTGATACTTTGTTAATTGTTATTATAGGTAAGGTATAGTACCTTAGGTAGTCTAATAAAAGACTTGTGAAGGCCCTATTAAAATTATACAAATATATTCTTGAATATGTAGGTATGCTGCTCTGTTCTAATGAACCGATATCACCACTTCATGAGTAAACCTTACGAAAATTTATATCAAAATAATAAGTTGGTTTCGCTGCAAATGTTTAATGTTCAAGTTTATTGATCCCGCTGGATTTCTAATCACAAGCCGAGCCTACAAGAAATTTTAATTAATTTTAATTACGTCGATACACTCCGCAATAAATTTGGATAATCCTGTTTTCCTGTAAGAGTTCTGTTAATTTGACAGTTATGTTTTAGACATATTGAATTTAAGAATAGAAACTCTAAAAAGACCAAACAATACAACAGATTGTTGTAAACATAAAAGAGAGAAAATTAAAAGAGCAATAAATAGCTCCGTTTGCATTCTCGTATAGGCAGGGTCGATAAAAGCCTGATGTTTTAACTAGAGTACCTGGATATTGACAGATTTTTTTTCATTGTATAAGAGTATGGAAGGTTAGTATCATTTTCCTCGGACATTTCTTCCTAAGTTGCAGATACTTTTTCGCGTCTAAGTTGGATCTCCTGTTTGATCACCTGTTATCAGCTTTGAAGAAAAATTGCATAAGCGGGAATAGGAAAATGATTCATTATTGTTTATTGAAGATCAGTAGTAAAAAAGTAAACACACGTTTGGGTATCAGTTACAGTTTGTAAACTTTCCTGTCTATTCCTCGCCCTTGTGAAAAGAAAAGAAATTAAAAAGAATGTTTAAAATAAAAACGAATCAGATATTTTCTTGTAACGCTCATGTAACCTGCAGGTAATCGCCTCAGCACAACTATCAGGAATGAGAATTAACTAAAAAGTCACTATTGAAGAGATGGCCTGTTCTCTTTCAGATCGCTACCAATTGGAAAGAGAGGGATGATTAGCTTCCGTACTCTATCATAATTTTATTTCAAGGTACTCTAGCTTTAGCTGTTCGGGTTCCATTCTGTAGTTACAACAAACTGTTACTATGTCAGTTTGTTTCAAACTATATGACTAATAAGTCTTAGTTTGATTATATTTCCAGTGAGTAGTCCTAATTAGGAATCATTTCTCTTAATAAGTTAAATGAAAATGACTAAAGGAAAGCCAACGCTTTCTTTTTTACAGGAATAACACAACAGTTCTCCGGGAGAAATAATCTGCAATATCTTAAGTTTCTATACGCTATAATACTTTTCCACAATTTTTATTTCACGACGACGAAGTCTGTGTTTGTCTGTGACAGTAGGTACTTAAATGTATTTACGAAAGTCTGCAGATTCTGACACCTATAAGGCTCTCTAAAACCGAATCAAGCCGATTCGTCATGTAAATCACTTTCCAATTCTTCATGTCAATCAACGTCGGGACAACGCCAAGAATTAAGAAAACTTTTCAATCGACCTCGTCGTCTTTGAATATATCTGGCATATTTCCCGATTAAATGTTCAAAGTTTCTGAGTCAATACCTGCTGTCATCAACTTTGTGATGGATGTTGAAAATAAATCAGTTATTAGACTAATTGTTCTCTATTTTCTTAAAATTTACCTATTTAACATTGACTTTATAAAAGTAGAAATTATTAGAAGAATAAAATGGGAGTAATAAAAATAATAAAATTTTCTTTAGGTAATATAATTTAAACAATGCTACAATGCAAAACATCTTCTATACCTAAAGCAAGGATGTAATTAGGTGTAATTAGGATAGGTACCCACCTTCTTCTTCTTCTTTGTCTTCTTTATTCAACCCGTTATTAATAGATCTTTTCAAATAAGTAGACGAAATAAAGTTAATTAAACTTAAAACAAGGATTAAAAGTGCGATGGTGGCAGATTCCATCAGCCATAGGCTGGAATTCAGCATGATATTTGGAACGAAAAATATCATAAATTTTTTGTTCAATTAAAGAATGAATCAAAAAAGATCTCATTGTCTTGAAAAATACGTATTCGAAAAAAAATCGTACCACCTCGCGTGTAGGATCTCCAATAAGATATAGGTTCAAGCTATTCAGGATTATAACTATTTCGTTGCTCACTACTAGTCCAGTATTTAAGCTTAAATTAGGTAAGAATCTCGGAATTCGAGATACCCAGCTGTAAGTCTGTAAATACTTATATATTGACACCCTAAAAGTTGTCTCAAAACCTACAAATGGTAGGGTGTACGCAACTATTAAATTTCAAGGTCAAAGGTCACAAAAATCGTTTTTTTGCGCTTTTTTTGTAAATATCTAATTTCCTATGGGTTTCTTGCTATTTGTATTAATTATTATCAATATTGTAGAATATAAAATTCTCTACAAATTTTGTTTGAAAAAATTTTTCATACTGTGAACCGTTTTCGAGATAGAAGACGGAGAGCGCGCGGTCACAGCATGACTTCAGGTCAACCGGTGCCTCCGGTCGAAAACTCGCCAAAATCAATGATTATAAAAATATTTGTCAATTTTTATAACTATGTATTATATTATATTTTATGTTTACATTAGTAAAAACTGTATCCAAGCAGCAAAACGGAAACATGAAGAAGGAGAATTAAAGTATAACTTCTCCATTAGTCCTACGTAAAAAACGAGGTGCAAGTGTTTGATTTTAAGAATCAACTAGGTCATGAAGGCGCGCATACGCGCGCCCTTATCTGAAGTGATCCCCGAGTTGAAGTGATCTTCACAACTAACATAATATGCTCCCTAACGTTAATATTGTACAGGATACCGAGGAGCGAAATAGAGGTGCTGGGTGGGTAAGAAGCTAAAACCAGATATTGCAAACTAATATTAAGGTCACAACTAAGGCCTCTTTGACACCACGGTCGAATTTCTATTTTTTTTCTTCACTTTCGGGGCAAGGAATATCTTCGAGATTAACAGTAGCACGATTATTATTTTGAATTTTTCATTTATTTTGTATATCACTCCCTGTGGTCTGCTTGCGATATGAAAAAGCGGATATAATGTGGGTCCGTCTCTGCATACGCTTCGAAGCGCTTGGCATTGTCATCAAGTGGTTACATCCGAGACTCGAGGTGTTTAATCGGCGCTTCTGCCAGGACTGGTCTTTCATTGCACTCTCAAGACTGATTTTTTATGCCGTTTTTTTCCTTCCCTTTCATTTGCAAAGCAAATGTTATATCTTCCTAATGTTACTATAGGTATGTTCTCTACACCTATGTAGGTGCCATAGCGAAACTGTAGGAGACGCGGATGTATATAACGACTCTGGGTTAATTGAAAGTACGGTATCTGAAACTAAGTTAAGGTGCGATGTCCCTCCACTCCATTCAATTGGTCTGTTCTTCATGGTCTTCCCAACTCTCTTCTAAGAAGGACTTTCTTAGTGCAGGCCGCTGGACCCCCCTCCATTTCGGCCAGGGAAAGGGACTTAATTTGATTACGTAATTTCCAGCAAAAGCTTTTTCGTTATTCACGGCTTGAATGGAAAATATTTGGTTTGTTTTTGTTGATAATAATATCAATATAACATTTCAGACCTACACAGCAATAAAACTTTCAGGTTTTTTTCAGTCTATCAAGTCCGGGACCGAAAGAGTATGCTGGCCATTTTTATGAAATTTCGGACTTTTTTGAGAAAAATTGCAACAAAAATTATTTTTTCATTTTATTAAGTCCGTAGCCGGAAGCGTGGCTGGTCATTATTCAAAAATGTCGTTTTTTAATAAATTTCAGCAAAAATGATTTTTCAGTTTTTTCAGTCCGTGGCCAAAAACGTGGCTGGTTATTGTGATGAAATTTCGGGATTTTTTGAGCAAAATTTCAGTAAAAATCGTTTTTTCAGCTCATCAAGTCCCTAGTCGAAAGGATGACTGGTCATTATTAGAAACTAATTTTTTTTTCAAAATTTCAGAATTTTTTTTTAATTTTTCAAGTTTGTGGCCGGAAGCGTGGCAGGCCATTATTATGAAATTTATCGGACTTTTTGAGCAAAATTTCAGCAATTTTTTTTCAGTTTATAAGTCCGTAGCCGACGTGCTTGGCTGGCTATTCTTAAAAACATTCGTTTTTTTGAGCAAAATTTCAGCAAAAATTATTTTTCAGTTTCTGAAGGCCGTGGCCGAAGCGTGTGGCTGGTTATTGTGATGAAATTACGGGATTTTTTTATCAAAATTTCTGCAAAAATGATTTTTCATTTTTAAAATTCGTAGCCGATACCGTGGCTGGCCGTTATTTAAAAAAAAAATGTTTTTTTTAACAAAATTTCAGCGAAAATGATTTTTCAGTTTCTTCAGTCCGTGGCCGAAAGCGTGGCTGGTCATCATTATAAAATTTTGGGATTTTTTTAAGCAAAATTTCAGCAAAAATGATTTTTCAGTTTCTTCAGTCCGTGGCCGAAAGCGTGGCTGGTCATCATTATAAAATTTTGGGATTTTTTTAAGCAAAATTTCAGCAAAAATGATTTTTCAGTTTCTTCAGTCCGTGGCCGAAAGCGTGGCTGGTCATCATTATAAAATTTTGGAATTTTTTTAAGCAAAATTTCAGCAAAAAGGATTTTTCAGTTTCTTCAGTCCGTGGCCGAAAGCGTGGCTAGTCATCATTATCAAGTTTTGGGATTTTTTGGAGCAAAATTTCAGCAAAAATATTTTTTCAGTTTATTAAATTGTGGCCGAAAGCGTAACTTGCGTTGCAATAATTACGATTTTTCAGTGTCTCTACGTTTTACGTATTTACCATTTCATTTAAGCCGTAAATAACGAAAAAAAAAAGTTGAAAACTATTCGAAATACCTCGTCCTGGCCGAAGGTGTGGCTGGCCGAAGCGTGGCTAACTTGACTTGGGTCATGTTCATATAGGTACTGTTAGGTACATTTCAGTCATTTCACATGCATGATAACATATTTCGCTTCTGTGACTGCAGCTGATTGTCATAGTTTCCCGTTTCATCAATGGACCTCGATTCCGATAAACTCTTGAATTTTAGTTTGAGTCTATAATTAATTGTTCTTCATATTTTCAAAAGCAAAATTATAGAATCATTGTGAATCTTGATAACGAATTGTTATAGATTTACCACAAATTGAAGAACTTTAGGAATTACTGACAGTTCATGGAAAGAGGATATTCCACACGGAAGTACTTGAAATAGGATCTGATTCCAGATCGCTTCCCGCCAACGATGTCCGTCGGCGACACTTCAGATGCCGCGACGCCAAATTCAACAAACTTCAGATTATTAAATAGTAACAATGTAAGCTTTCAAGCCTAATCGTTATTGTCTCATTCGGCTTATTAAATTTCGTAAACAAACTATTAGAATTTTCTACTTAGCGAATCATTTAAACTACAAAATAGGTAGGGTGTGTAAAATATTATTATTCGTATATTATCACTGTTTCCTGTTTACTCAAGTCACCTACCGTACACTCATCGTGGGATTCCCCCGAGTCTAACTAACGAATGTTAAAGAAACGTTTATTTCAGAATATTTAAAATGATAGTCAAACTTCAACTTTGTCCATTAAGCAGATTTTGAACTCTAATACATCCAGGTTGTCTGCGATATTATTGTCTATACTCGTCTCCTATTATCTGCAATTCTTCATATTATGCCCAACTGAATCTTATTCATATTCTTTATCTGATTCTTAAACTGATCTGGGTCTTTCAACGACGAATCTTAATTATTATCTTTATTTGAATCTTAAACTGTTCTTCAATTACACAACATAATATGCTACTTCTTGTTTATGTAAATACTAATTTTGAAAAATAGACACCACATCTAACATTGGCAGCGGTGCGCGACAGTCGCGACACTCGCATTTCGAGGCCTCAACCTTCACTTCTCTGGGATCTACACAGTTTACGCGCCATCTACCGAAAGATTTCTCGCGTAGGGGTCACAATATTGTATTGTTGCATCCTCAACCTTCACTTCTCTGGGATCTACACAGTTTACGCGCCATCTACCGAAAGATTTCTAGCGTGGGTGTCACCATTTTTAGCGTGGGTGTATTGTTTAGTCTCTGTACAGATTTCGCTTTGTGTAATAGCAGGGATCTGTACCTACACTCCAACATTTACAGCGGTGAGCGACGCGCGCATTTCGAGGCTTCAACCTTGTACGTGACATCTCGATTTTATATAAGGATGTTTATTTTATGCTATATTACGATAATGAAGACCAGTTTGAAATTTACCAGCAGCCGGAAGACGACGATGAAGAGGAAGATGAATAAAATTATAAATTGTAGTTTTTGTACCCTTTATTCCATTTTTTTACTTTTAATAAAAATAAATGTATTGAATGATATTTTTTAATAAAAAGATTAATTCATAATTTATTTGTTTTTTTTTCATCATGTAAGAAGTTATTAATATTAATTAGGTTAAAATTCAAATATAATTCCTATATTTTCATTAACAATTCTGCAATTACATGGGCAGGTAAGTGTTGTTAAATAAATTATTAATACTGAATAAAAAGTGAATAGGTTAGGAAAAAAATGATAAAATATAATATAATAGTTAATAAAAATTGACAAATATTACTGTAACATATTAGACTTAATATGTTATCATGTTAATCAATAATGGACACCGAGAATTAATTGAGTATATACATATATTACATACGAGTATTTTACAGTCAGTTTTGTACCACGAACAATTAAATTGGTACCTGCTTTTCCGTCGTTCATTTCTGCCTGCGTCCGTATCTGCCGCGACCCAGCGCACACCGATAAGGAGGCATTCGTGATAACACCCATACATTACATCCTTCCCCTCTATGATCCCACTATATACAATTGCATAATGTACAAAAAAAAAGAAAAACACTCTTATACCTAAATAATTAATACATAAACTAAATCAATAATGGAACCTCTGCGGTGGATTCCTTATTCTAACCGGCCTAGCAGAGTTCTCACATTCAGAATCACTATTGGTGGTGCGCACCATTCTTTCCGTTTTTGAATCCTTTTCTTCATCGTCAAGCACAACACTCACATTATTTTGAACGCTACGATCAAGGGGTGCATCCGCTTGATCAAAACATGAAATCATTTGGTTCAAATGTCTCTTCCACAAAATTTCAGCTCCACACACCCTTACATCATAAGTGTTCATGTTATTCCGCTTAATTACAATAGCTTTTATCCACTTAACGTTATTACCTCTATAATCGCGAACCAAAACACACTGCCCGACCTGAAAATCCTTTTCTCTTTTCCCCCGGAAAAATTTCTTTTGGGTATTTTGAGATTTGAGAATATTATCTTTTACTTCTTTATTTATATTAGTTTCGTGTTCGTTTTTTATTGTTGGCTTTAATAAATCTAATCTCGTTCTTAACTTCCTACCAAACATTACTTCCGCGGGACTTTTTCCGGTCGAGCAATGCATCGTGTTCCTGTAAATCAGCAAAAAATTGAACAATGAACTCTCAAAATCTACATTTGGGTTAGACATTAACTCTTTTTTTAAAAAATTTTTCACAGTTTTCACACAGTTTTCTGCTGCACCATTAGATTCTGGATTATAAGGAGGAGAAAACATTTGATCAATTCCATTAAATTTCAAGAATTTAGCAAATTCCTCCGAAGAAAATTGTGGGGCATTATCACTGACTAATTTCTTTGGCAACCCCAAATGAGAAAATATGTCCTTCAAAATCATTATGGTTTTATTTGAAGTAGTTGAGTTGACTACTTTGACCTCCAGCCACTTACTGAATGCATTAACTAAAACAAAAATATATTTTCCGCGGAAAGGCCCCAAGTAATCTATATGAACTCTAACCCACGGTCCTTCGGGAACAGGCCATGGGGTCAATCTTGCTTTGGGAGGATCAGCACGTAATTGCTGGCATACCCCGCAGCTTTTTGAAATTTCCTCAATTTCTTTATTTAATGTGGGCCACCATACGTATGCCCTAGCAAATTCTTTCATCTTTACAATTCCCAAATGTGTCGTGTGAATTTCTCTCAGAACTTTTGATTTTAATTTTTCAGGGATGACTACCCTATGACCCCACATCAGAACTCCCTTCTCAACGTGAAGTTCAAACCTCTTTTTATAAAAATTTTTATACTCTTCCGTTAAGTTACTGGGCCAGCCTTTCAAGGTATAATCAATCACATCAGACAGTAAACGATCATCATCCATTGCTTCCTTAACATCATCTACGTTAATTGCAGGAAAAATTTTATTTTCACAAAAATAATTCAAGTACCCATAATCTAATCCAACCTCTTCCGTTGAATTACCTTTTATTGGTAAACGAGATAACGCATCTGCCTTATTACTTTTAGATCTCACAAATTTAATATCAAAATTATATCCCGAAAGAAACAGGGCGTAACGTTGTAACCTATTAGCCATCATTACCGGAATTCCTTTCTTAGGACCAAAAATACTAATCAATGGCATATTATCGGAAATTAAATTGAATTTTCTTCCAAATAAATATTGATGAAAAGCTTTCACCCCAAAAACTATGCCCAAGGCCTCCCTATCTATTTGTGAGTATGCCTGCTCGCTCTTATTTAACGTTCGCGATGCATATGCAATAACTCTGTCACTACCATCAGGATAAGTATGGCTCAGAATCGCACCCACCCCTGAACTACAGGCATCAACTGTTAAATTTAATTTCAAATCTGGATCAAAATGAACAAGGAAGTTATCTGAGGTTAAAACTTCTTTGATTTTCTCCAGAGCGTCTTCACACGTACTATTCCAGTTCCATGGAACATCCTTTTTTATTAAATTATATAAGGGTTGTAAGATGCGAGGAGCGTTAGGTATAAATTTATGGTAGTAGTTTACCAAACCTAGAAAGGACATCAGCTGTGAACGATCTTGAGGAACAGGAGCATTTTTTATAGCTAACACTTTTTCTCTGCTTTTGTGCAACCCGTCCTTATTTATCTCATATCCTAAATAACTTATTGAATTTTGGAACAGTCGTAATTTTTCTTTCTTTATTGTTAATCCATGCTTTTGTAACCTATCGAAAACAATTTCTAAAGATTTCAAATGTTCCTCAAACGTTCTTCCCGTCACTAGTATATCATCTAACAAACAAACTACCCCGGGAATACCTTGTAATAATTTATCCATCAACCCTTGAAACAAGGCAGGGCTAGAAGATACCCCAAAAGGCAACCTATTGTACCTAAATAATCCCTTATGAGTAGATATCGTGGTCAAATCCGCGGAAGTCTCATCTAACAATACCTGCTGAAAAGCTTGAGTTAAATCTATCTTGCTAAATTGAAGACCCCCCTGTAATTTTGCAAATAAATCGTCAATTCGTGGCAAAGGATATTTATTCACCTCGAGGCAGGGGTTTAACGTCACTTTATAGTCACCACATATTCTAATAGAACCGTCGTTTTTCAAAACAGGCACGATTGGTGTCCCAAAATTACTGTATTCTACTGATGTCAAAATCTTTTCCGCTACTAACCTATCTAACTCTTTCTCCACCTTTTCTCTAAGCGCAAAAGGTAATTTCCTAGGCCTGAAAAATTTCGGGGTGGCGCCCTCCTTCAGTCTCAACTGAAATGTTCCCCCATTAAATGTTCCCAATTTATCTGAAAATAAATCCGAATATTTTCTAATCAAATTATCTATAATAACATTTTTATTACTTGAGTTTATGTAATTGAATTTACCAATACACTCAGCTAATCCTAAATTGAACTTTAAAAGAAAATTGCGTCCCAATAGACCTGGTCCCCCTTTTTCTACCACGAAAAATCTAATGTCCCTAACTTTACCATTATATTTTACTGTTAGATCCAATTCACCTAAGATATTAATTTTTATTCCTACATAGTCCCGCAAGAAATACTTGGAACCCCTCAATGGAAAACAATTAAAATTTTCGTCATAAAACTGCTTTGATATGACTGATTCTCTCGATCCACAATCAACTTCCATACGGAACAATCTGCCTTTTATCTCAACTAAAATAAAAATTGGCTCTAAATTATTCTTGACCGTGATAAAACGATAATTATCAACTTGTTTGTCTCCTCCTGAGGTGCAATAATTTACATCAAGGTTATCTTTTAAATTAAATAAAGATAATTCCTTAAAACTATCATTAGGAACCACATCATCATTGCTAAGACCAACAACTGGCTGATCATTTATATTATTCATCTCACATAAAAAATGGTGTTTGTCATTATTTCTCTGCGCACACTTACGTTTTAGATGGCCTTTAACGCCACAGAAATCACAACTGTACTCACGATACGGGCACTCCGCTCGTCGGTGGTTCCATCCGCAGCATGGACATCCTCCACCGCCCCTACTCTGTGAACTTCCTTGCCCACATCCACTGAAATTGGGTCTGGGATGGCTCGTCGTTGCACTGCTGCTATACGTTTCTGCACGACGTTCGGCTCTTCCTGCGGGCCCCCTGGTGCTGGGTGCTGTCCTGGTACGGTCAAACCGGGACATCCTATGTACATCGCCCGGCTCCATTTTCACGGCTTGAGGGTACTGATTTCCATATACATACTTCATACCCTACATTGGCACATTCGGCTGCTACCGCTATCTTTAAAGCTTCGACTAGATTTAGGTTTGCCCCCTCCGTGAATAACCGATCGCGCACTTTACCCGGTTCTAATCCCATAATAAATTTATCGACTACGAATATTTCGATTTCATTGCCGAATTCACAGTTAGCCGCTAGATTTTTCACTCGTGCGGCCCAATTTGGTAACGTCTCTGCTTCGTCCCGCTTTGCGTTGTAAAAATGGTACCGTTCTACGCGAACCACTTTTGCTGGTGCAAAATGTACATGAAATTTCGCAACTAGATTCTCATAACTCAACGTATCAGGTTTCGAGGGCACACATAAATTTTCTATTAATTTATAAGCATCCTCGGATAGGCCATTTAATAAAATTCCTCGCTTTATGCCTTCTTCTTTGATCCCGTTTATTAGGAAAAATTGCTCCAACTTTTTCTGGTGAATTATCCAATCCATTCCTGGATGGAATTCCTGTTGCAGTCCCATCATGCTTTTACCCGTAGCCATCTCGAATCGCACAAAAATATTAAATCGTTATCAACTCACGGCCGCAATATAAACGCCATTACACTTTTCACACCCGTGACACTAAGGTACGTATTATCCTCGTCGCCAATGTAACATATTAGACTTAATATGTTATCATGTTAATCAATAATGGACACCGAGAATTAATTGAGTATATACATATATTACATACGAGTATTTTACAGTCAGTTTTGTACCACGAACAATTAAATTGGTACCTGCTTTTCCGTCGTTCATTTCTGCCTGCGTCCGTATCTGCCGCGACCCAGCGCACACCGATAAGGAGGCATTCGTGATAACACCCATACATTACAATTACAATCATTGATTTTGGCGCGTTTTCGACCGGAGGCACCGGTTGACCTGAAGTGATGCTGTGACCGCGCGCTCTCCGCCCTCTATCTCAAAAACGGTTCACAGTATGAAAAAATTTTTTAAACAAAATTTGTAGAGAATTTTGTATTATACAATATTGATAATAAATACAAATAGCAAAAAACCCATAGTAAATGAGATATTTACAAAAAAAAGCGCAAAAAAACGATTTTTGTGACATTTGACCTTGAAATTTAATAGTTGCGCACACCCTACCATATGTAGGTTTTGAGACAACTTTTAGGGTGTCAATATACAAGTATTTACAGACTTACAGCTGGGTATCTCGAATTCCGAGGTGAACTTACTATAATGACTGGACTATACAGACTACAGGGATATCGGAAACGGTGGTACGAGATACAGCGTCGGTTAAATTACAGAAAAGTTGCACAATTTTATGCTTATTAAGAATCTAAAACAAAATTCAAGATATTCTCAGTCATTGCTTAAATATCCTGAAGAAACTGAAAAATCAATATATCTTATATTTCATAGTTATTTTTTAGTCATCAACCAATATCACATCAACCAATATCAAACAATAATAATTACTTAGTGGGGAAATGATGAAATTTTACGTTAAGAATACTCTTTTTTCTTGAAACAAGCTTTCGGCTCATTTATTTTGGCCATCATCAGGAATCTATAACATGTTAAGTAATCTATGATGTTCGGTATAAAAAGTTGTAATAAAAAAAAGAATAAATATCATTAAGCTTTTTTAATGTAATCAATTTTTAGTTTCTATAATTTTCTGATAACGAACGACATAAAAAAACAGTATGGCGGCCATAAGAAAAACAAACGTTGATTATGAAAACACTGGGATCTAGTCGTCTTTGAAAATTTTTTAAATGTCATATGGATAGCTCTTGGCGATAAAAATAGTAAATCTTTATTTTTCAGTTTTTTCAGGATTTATCAGGAACGGTCACTAGGTATCTTGTATATCTTGACGGGCTCGAGATGGCCACAAAATAGGGCGTCTTTTCTCTAATCTAACCAACTTTGCGTTTACGAGATACCCTTAGTGAGCTCCGAAATAAGGGACAGCCTGCGTAGCATTAGGTACCTACCTACTTACTTACTCAACTTCAGAACCGGATTACTTCTAAGGCAATATAGGAAGTTGCCTCTGCCTCTGGAGGCGCTGACGGCTTTTGGAGGGCGCGGAAGCGTTATTAACATTATTATTAACATTATTTAACAAAACATAAATGCTTTAACAGAACGAAAAACTGATTTTGATTGAATAATGCTTTAATACAAACAAAATTCTATAGAGAGCTGCTAAATGTTGCCGTTAATCATAAATGAGTAAAATAAAAAAAAATACAGCTCCGACGCGACCTGATTTATTGTTAGATTGGTCATTATTTGCGACTCGCAATCACAAACCGAACAGATGACATGTAAAAAAAATTGACTGATACTGAAAAATTGAAAAATATTGACGAAAACCTATAACTTTTACGGCGAGTATTATAACGGGTTAATGAACTTTTTAACGGGCTATTAAGTCCAAACGGGCTATTAAGCGTCTTATAAAGGTTTTGACAACTGAAATCGTTAACTTTTCTCATTAGGCTAATAGATCGTTAGGCTAATGGGCAGATTTCTTCATTAAGCGTCTTATAAAGGTATTTTTTACCATTTTTAGGTTAGAAGTAGCTCGTTAAGTCGGGGCAATAACTAATCACCAGAATTCTACCGATTAAGGGACTTAACGAAATGAAATGTCAAATGGATTGATATAATTTCATTCTAAATAAATACAATTTTGACTGAATCTAGTTTTTATTCAATAATCCACTAATTTAGAATACTTTTTGAATGATTACTTATAGGTTTAATGAGAAAAAATAATGAAAATTGAATTTTTCATTCTTATCAATAGCACTACCTTTATTATACCTATCTATTAATAGTATGTAGGTAGGTACCCATAGCTTGATAAAACCACACACCCACCCATTTCATTGATGAACTTTACTATAAGTAAGCCAAAATAATAATTTCAATACTTACCTTACGTTTAGATACTTCGTTATTACTCAAATTACACCTACCTACTTCTTGGTAAAAAAGCTAGGAAGGAAGGAAATGTGTTTCAAAAATAAATAAATAAAAAATTATTATTATTACTCCCGCAGGAGAAGTTCAAGTAGGTAATAAATAACACAATCAGCCAATGTATTCTTAACTTCTTTTCTTTACTTTGCTACAGTATCTATAAGTACTATTATTAAATAATAAAACCAGCTAAGATTAAACAACTTTATTATGCATTACAGATTGACATTACATTGAAATAAAATAATAAATAGGTATGAAAAATGGTGTTTTCAGAATGTCTGAGCTCTCATTCATTTCTCTCATCTTCTGACAAAGAGGAACAGCACCGGGTGAGTCTCAGAAGTCCTAGAGACAGGTGATCTAGTCCTGTTGACACTTTCGAACTATTCACTCACATTTAAATTATTGTCTGTTTAGTTTTTAACACAATAATAACACAAAACACAACACAACAGCAGCTTGCAGTTAGCGCGGGCTCATATAGGTAGATGTACGCACTGGCACTGACATTACTGACAACTAACCCAACTTATTATTTTTCACAGTGACAGAGACGCCTCGCCCGACCGCGTGACGTGGAGTCTGGAGTATTCAATTATTTCACCAGCATCGGAACCTTTCGGTCCGTAGCCTCTCGTAGGCACAGCCATTCGTTTGAATTCGGCCCAAAAGTTCATTAAATTTCTCATTAAATATGACGACTTCCGTCTTTAACTAATAGCCCGTTAGGGTCTGGAATGTTTTGCTTTATAATACCCGATCGAAACTTAATTTTTCATTAAGACTAATAGCCCGTTTGTTAACGAGCTACTTAATGAGCCTTTATAATATTGGGGGATAGTGTATTTTTTTGTTAAAAAAATTTTAAACAATAATATCAATCAAAAATTCTGTAATTATTATATTTATATTATTTCAATTGTTCCTAGTCTTAATACCTACTATTATGTAATAATTATTATAAATTTTCAATGACAAAACATCTGTCAAAGAAAATAGTTGACGAGAAATTACAAATTTTCCAATTCATTTAATTACCAAATGTTTCCAGACCTATTGAATTGGTCAAATTATTGTAAGTTATCTTTAGTAAATAGCTGCTATATCGTTAACTGTTTCCTTTTTGTCATTTTAGAATCCCGAAGATGACCCAAATTGTTCGGTCGAAACGTTGATATTATAATAAAGACCACACTATAAGAAAATACTTTTTTGCCTATAGCCCTTAACAATTTTCTATTAATATATTTATTTGGCAATTACTTCTATTACAATTATTTAAATATATATATTTATTTCTCCAAAATCACGATTTTTCGATTTTCAAAACGCTCCTGTAGCTTTATCTTTCAAGATTAGTTAGCGAAATTTTGGATTCTTGTAAAGCTTTGGAATGACTTTAGATTTTCGTTGAAAAAATTTCCAAAAGTCACGGTACTTCTACAGGGTGTCCTTTCAAAGTTCCACAAATCCGGTCCTTGAGGCACGGTTTCTGGCCGCAGTTTTCAATCTAGGGGGCTGAAATTTTTGTGAGAGTAAGATGTCCACAAGGAGTGGTCTGGTATTGCACTTGAGCAAAATCGGCCGAGCCGTTTAAAAATAGCGACCATTTGCATTTTCGGAAAATTTACTATTTTTTGAACCCCTGTATGAGCAAGATGGCAAAAAAACTTTGAAATCAAATTAACAGGATTTGAAGAAAATTATTGGAAATTTGAGTTAATGCAATAAAATTAGCATATTTTCCATTAATAAGCCAGTGTCGTGGGTAGGAAAAAGGGTGAAAATGTGTCAATTCTATAACCGTTTATGAGTCCATTTTTGAAGAAGTTGAACCGAAATTTTCCATTTTTTTTTTTTTGCTTTAACATATAATTTGATGTCTTAGCTTCAATTCGCCTCGATTAATGTAGCACTTTAAACGAACAATAAAAAAGTTTTTCGCTTGTTCAAAATTAGCTTGCACTTATTAAATCGATGAAATGGTTCGCAATTTCTTTTTTATTTTTTTTCACATTCAATTATGAATGGTTCTGAAAATTAGAAGAGCAATCGCAACGACAATTAAATCACCTACATGCGGGTGAAAAAAGTATTCAAATTGGTCTTTTAATAACTAAGATATGACTAGTTTAAAAAATAAAATGTGTAGGTGTATAATAGGTACCTGACGTACTACATATACCTATCTACGCGATCAGCACTACAAACTCGAAGCCCACCGTGGTTCAGTTCATTACACCCATGTTTAGTAAACTGTTGGTGTGGGTTCGAAACCACGAGATGATATCATTCTTTTTTTTTTGGTAGGTAGGTGGAGTTTTCCCAAAAAAAAATCGGATTATTTTTTCATTATATTCATTATAAAAAAAAATAGGAAGAAAATATTTATTATTGAATCGCATAAAAATACACTATTTCTGCGATTGATGCGCAAGAAGGTTTTTGAATATAATGTCGAAACCAAAATACACTGGCGTAAAAATGTGGGGGTAAACAAGTTGGAGCCCTATCTATCCTGGTTCAAGTTCAAATTACAAACATGTAATTATCGCTGTTATACTATTAGACTAATTAATAGAAAAACAGCACAAAAAATTTCATTAAAAAAAATTCAGCCGTTTTCGAATTAACTATACAAAAAAAATTTTTTTTGGAATATTACACCAAAGTAACTTCGTTAATACTCAATTTAGTGTCCCCTTTATTCTGGGACACCCTACATGTTACATAACAGTTTATTAATACATTAGGTATTTGTAACATTTCTGATTAATTTTGAAAATTTAAATTATAACTTATCTTTGTTCAACTTTTAAATAAAATCACAAAATAGCTTTTTCTGAAACAAAGAATGGAGAATTTTGTGCCGAGTTTATAAAAAATGGTTAAGGATTTTCATCTTCGTGTAAGTAGTGGTTAACTAAAATGTTTCTGAAATTTATTTTAGTGCTGTTTTGTCTAGTTTAAATTTTCCAAGAAAATCTAACTCTTTGCCCAATTGATCCATGTCTTCCAAAACACAATTCATAAACCGACCAATGTCTTTCCTTCCAGTCAGGGCCGGTGGAAGCCCTGTTGTTTCTTTATTTTTTCTTCTAACAGCATTGATAGAAATCATTGATACTCGTAGGATAGAAATCATACACAATGATTTGCAAAACACTCATTTGAGTGTCATCGATGGTGAAAAAAAGGGGGTGGCTTTCACTTGCAATAAGCGGCACTGAATTCCGAACTTGAAACAATTTGGAAAAAAGTGAAGACGCAATTCAAAAGTTGCAAAATGACGAACCCTTAGCCGAACGGAATATCCCTTAGCGCCTCGATTCGAATTGTGGCGCAAATTATCAATTTCAAATTCCCAAAGATTTTTTCCCAAAAATGTTTAATGTTATGTATTTGATTTCCGTTATAGTTTTCACATAATTTCTCATTAAAAAATCGCCTTAGGTGCATATAGATTAAATTTCATAAAAATCTTCAAATCGAGTGATAATTTTTGCAAAAGTAATTTAGTGCCAAAAATTTCGTCTGCGGCGCATTTAGTACGGTGGCGAATAGTTAAGTATATGGCTTATATTAAATAAAAATGTAAATTCCACTCTGCCTTGGTCTAAAAGTAGATTTTAGTGTATTCTCTTTCGAAATTTACAATGGAATCGAAGGCAAAAGAGAGTAAGTTCAAAAAGATGATCAGTGAATCTTGTAAAATTTTTATTAAAAAATTACTCAATGTAAACAAAATCGAGTCATCATCTCGATTTTTCAAAAACCGCCTAATAAGTATAAAGGTTGCCTGTGCCTGTTCAACAGATATAGAGGAGTTCCATAATAAATAAATTATTAAATTAAATTTATTATTATTTATGTGTGTAATAGTCTTTCAAGAAAGTTTTCTGTAATTAAAGTAAATAACGAAAACCTCATAAAGAATCCGAATTATGTGACTATTTTACACTATTTTTCTGATAAAATTTCAAAAAAAAAAAATCAGGGGAACTCCCCTCAACCTGAGGGATACTTCGTTGGTACTCTGCAGACCTCCAGGAGGCTGTACCTCTAAAGCATGGTGTCCCTAAAGTGATCATAAAACTTTTTTTCAGCCTGAGTTAAATAAAAAGAGCCAAAAAATCTGTAGGTACCTACCGCTTTATTGGGGCCTCCACTTAACTGGATACGCCACTGGAAGGGGGGTTGACCACTATATTTACTCCCCACCCGAACTGAAACTGTTTTGCCGGTCAGGCTTTCAGTGATAAATCAACATTTTTATTGATGAACATTAAAGTTTACTTTTAAATGACCTTGATGACTAGTGATGCAACGAATATTCGGTTAACTATGCGCGATAGTCGGCAACATTGACGAATATTCGGTTTGCAGAATAGTGACAGTTCACAACCGAATAACAAGCAGAATAAAAAAGAAATATAAATAAAAATCTAATCCGTTTCCGCGATTACAAGTTAACAGAAAAATACTGACTACCTATATATACTAACATAGATATTGATAGATACAAGAAAAGATATACTGCTGACTGCGTACAGTTAAATACAATGTTGTGAAATTATTAATTTTTTTTATGATAAGGTGGATCATCTGGGAATATTTTTATTTTGTAGTGTACTTCAACATCAACAACTGGTACATATTGAGATTATTAATTTAAAAACCAGATTACATTTATCGGGCTGATGTGCATTAAGAGGATGGAGAATCTGTATGTTGTCATTGATACGGAAATTAGCAAAGCGACAACAATTTGCAACTTGTCTCATCACGATTTATGTCATGACACATTAATTAAAAAATGACAGGCTAGACAACATGGCTGGCAAGCAAATCTACTGGACTATCTATCCCCTTCTGTTTTGCATTTACAGTGTTCAATGTACTTTCATATCTCTCCACATACCTCCAATAAACCTAGTATACAGGGTGATTCAAAATTCAGTGCACAGATTTTAAGGGCGTATTTACCAGCCAAAAATAAGAACATTTTTTCATATAATCGTATGTCCTAAATTGCTTCGTTTTCTAGATACAAGGTGTAAAATTTTTAAAAAAAATCAATTTTTTATTAATTACTCAAAAACCTTTCAGCCGATTTAAATAAAACTTGGTAGGCTTATTTGTCGTTATAAGGAACTTCCTTTGATGGGAATAACATAAATTTAATAATTCCAGTGGCGTCTCAGGGGGCTACCTACTTGAAACTTATAGGTAAAATTACGGTAGGTACGCCACTGCTCTTTTGACAATTTATATTTTTTTTTTAGATTAAGCGGTCAATAATGTAACTTTCTTGCCTCTTGAGCTTTACTCGTAGCTAGCTTTGTTTCCAAGAAAAAAAATCAAAATCTGTGCCAGGCCCTATTAAAACAAGTACCTACCTAATAAATTCACATCGATTATTGAGATTCATTTAATTTAATTCAGGTAGCCCCCTGAGACGCTACTGGAATGAATAAATTCATGTTATTCCCATCAAAGGAAGGCCCTTATGACATCAAATAAGCCTATAAAATTTTATTTAAATCGGCTGAGAGGTTTTTGAGAAATTGATAAATCGCTTTTTTTTCAAAATTTTACCCCCTGTATCTAGAAAACAAAGCAAGTTAAGACATGCGAATTATATGAAAAAAACTTCTTATTTTTGGCTGGTAAATACGCCCTTAAAATTTTTGCACTGAATTTTGAATCAGCCTGTATATCATTCAGCCAACACTGTATGTTATGTGTTGGGAGAAAAAATTGTACCCTGAAGTAAATCACCCTTCATCCATGTGTTAATCAAAGATTCAAGGAGAGCTTGAAGGAAAATGAAATTTTAAGAATTTAATTTACAATTTTAATACAGGGTGTTAAGAAAATGACGGATAAACTCTTTAGTACATTGTAGTACATTAACACTCATTTAAGTCCCGATCAACTGTTTAGATTGGTATAATTCGGGAGTCTGTCCTATTTATTAAAAACACTGAATATTGTCATGCAATTATTAAAAGATACACACTTTATTATTTTTTATCACAAAACTGAATATGTAAGTATTCGGCCTAATGGCCTAAATGGCAAATATTCGGTATTCGGTTACCGATAAATTTTAATATTCGTTGCATCACTAGATTGATGACCATTAACTAAATAAAAATATAAAATACTGTCTCGTCTGCTTGATAATTCCACTTGCAACTACTTTTTTTTATTGCTTTAAAGAAAATGTATCACTTTAAGAGAACCACCCTGTATAACACCTATTATACATTGTAGTAAAATAAATAGTCAATGAAATTTTCATCCAAAAGCAAAACTGATTGGTCAAATTATTTTATGTCAAACAATACTGAGCCTGAACTGAAGAAAATGATCTTACTGGCAATTTGTTTGAAGATTTTTGAGTGGATTTAAATGTTTATTTCTCTAGAGCTAGACAGTTTTCCTTTCAGTTTTTTCTATAATAAAACAAATTTTTAATATAAATAATTTATTCAGAAATTGGCCACAAAAAATACACCAACAAATTAATAAATCAAGCACAACTCATGCCGTGTAAATAATTGAACTGCTGATCATGTGTGTAAATTGAACTGCTGATCATGTATCACAATGAAGAATTTTTTATTAAAAAGGCAATGACAAACTTAATCTCGAGGTATAACATTAAAAATTTTACAAATTTTCTTGTATCTACAAAAAATAAAAAAAAAACCTATGGCTCTATAATACTAACGTACAGATAGTAAATAAGTTAAATTAAAACCCTATGTGAAGAATGCTCCAAAACCAAAGGTCTGCTTCATTGCGTCCCAGTAATAACGTTGCCAGTTCTCTTTTGTAACTGAGGCTTCTGATGAAGGAACGTCAGTCTGAGATAACGTTACCTCAGTGTGGTCACTCTGGAAAAAAATTGTCATTACAGAAGTACATAGATATAATAATACTATGTCAAAATAAGATAATTATTATTTATTATAAAGATTCCTTGACCATTTCAAAAACTTTTTTAATCTCCTCTACCCTAAATTCACAAAAAAAACTGTACTACTCAATTTTATTTACACGTCCAGGAGGACCTGGTCCAAGGTCAAACTCCTTAACCATTTGAGTGCTGATGACTATGACTACTTTTTCCCTATGCTATGACGTTTGTAGGCGTCATCAGCACTAAAAGGGTTAAGGGTCGTGTTTATAATTTTGTTTTTTCTATAAAAATATGTTTATGACTAACAAAATGTATATACAGGGTGTTTTGTAATTGAATGTCAATCATTAAGGGGGTGATTTTTGGGTCCATTTTAACAAGAAAACTTCATAAGAACGTATGTCCTAAAAGTCTTAACTTTTGAGCTACAGGGTGGTAAAGTTTTTAAAATTAAATAATTTTTTCATAATATCTGTAATACCGCTCTGGATATTTTAATGAAATTTAATAGACAGATATTACTCATCAAGAGGCATTTTTTCATGTACCACATTTCGTTTTATCTCCACTAGTGACATCTTGCAGAATTTTACCTGCATATTTTTATATTTTTTTCTTGTAATTTTAACGACGATCTTGTGACCATGGTAGAGAGACAGATTTTATTTTTTTAGGCGAAAACCGTGCATCGGGCTGAAAAAAAAAGTAATCAAATTTGCTTGGAAATGAATGGGGATTTCAAAAATGATTTCTATTTGAACAGAAATCAGTGGAGTACCATCAATGTCTGCTAAAATATGCCGGTAAAATTCTGCACGATCGTGCACCATCGTCCCTAATGGAAATAAAATGAAACGTGGTACATGAAAAAATGCCCCTTGATGTGTAATACCTGTATACAAAATTTCATTAAAATATCCAGAGCGGTATTACAGATATTACAAAAAAATGATTTATTTTTTAATGAAACTTTACCACCCTGTATCTCAAAAGTTAAGACTTTTAGGACATATGTTTTTATGAAGTTTTCTTCTTAAAATGGACCCAAAAATCACCCCCTTAAATATTGACATTCAATTACATAACACCCTGTATTTAGTGTTTTCCTTTTTTTATAGCTCTTTTTGAAAATATACCACTGGTGGTACACGTCGACTCTGGGGAATGAATTATTATTCTTATTTGCAGGAGCCGACATGTACCACCTAGTTGAGGGAGGGGACACAGGTTTTTTAATAGTTTTTTATTGTTCTACAGGGTGTTTCGAATATGTGCAGAAAAAATTCTACCACAGAATCCTGAGGCTTAAATATGACGATTAATCAAAATTATTTATATCCAAAATGGCACCCTTTTCAAGATACAGCCCTTAAATGTAGTTAATATACATAATATCAGCAAGCCTTGGGTTAATTCTGTATATTTCTACCAAAAGGCTTACAAAACTTTTTGAACTAAGTTTCGATATTTTTATAGGTTTTATAAAAGTATAGATTAGGGGCCACTCGCACTTCATTACAACTTTTACATTGATACCTTTAATTTTCATCAGAGTTTCATAATTTACAGTTCTTTTTTGAGGAAATGAGATATAGAATCTACAGGTACTGGAGCAAATAAAGGTGCTGAGGGAGGCGGGGAGGGGTAAAATTTGCACCAAAGAAATATTTCCATAGACTTTCACCAGTACCGTGATACTCCTAGAGACCCATACTACCTCGTAGTAGTGTATATGGTACGCCTGAGTGCGAGTGGCACCTTAGCTATACAGGGTGTCCGGAAATTATGAGCAAAAAATTAAGGGGGTGATTCTTCTTGATGAAATATTGCCAAGAGCATGCTTTGGAAACAGCTGCAGGGTTGCCTAGGAAACAAGACGTTTCATTTCAAGCTTTGGATTTCATTTTGACAGCAATTTTTTTTTATTAAAATTATTTTATTATTTTATTAAAAAAAATGATTAAATTTTTTTTTCATTTTCAAAAAAAAAATTTCCAAGTCTACTTATATACGAATGTCTCTGTTTTGTACATAATTAGGCAACCCTGCAGCTGTTTCCAAAGCATGCTTTGGTGTTGTTGCAAAATGATCATAATTTATGGTGATCAATTTTAGTGCAAGCAAATTTTTAAAACAGTTTTACTCGGAAACAGGTCATTTTATCGTGATAGACAAAGAGGACCTTTTCCGAATATTTCTTCATGTTCTTCAATTGTGAGTCTTCAAAACTCAGAAAAAAATATTACGAAAAACGTTATATGCCTTTTTTGAAGGTCAAGGGCAGTTAACGCCTTTTGATTTCGAGGGATTCAAATCTAATTTGGACCAAAGATGTAAAGCAACATCAGTGGCAAGTGTGTCAAATTTTAAGAAAATCCGTACACTAGAAAAAGAGTTATAAAAAAATATTGATTTAAAAAAATCAACTTTTCTTCTTTTTGAGTTTTCGAAAAAAAATTATAGATACTTTTGGCAATATTTCATCAAGAAGAATCACCCCCTTAATTTTTTGCTCATAATTTCCGGACACCCTGTATAATGACCTAATTCTCTCATAAAATTTGAAAAATGTACCTCAGTATATAACTTGGAAAACTTACTTTCTCGTCTATATCAAGCGTAACAGTTGAAAAATGTCCCTCAGGCCATTGTTTATACCTCCATTTCTGTATAATTTTCTTTTCCGGCACTAATTCTTCGAAGGTTCCATGAATGTTTCCGCCAAACAATGCAAATGTCCCTCCTTTTACTGGGTCCAACTTCACATGTCCTCTCGTGAAGGCGGTGACCATTTCTATCCTCGTCATAGCATCGTAGAACTCTTTTGCCTGAACATAAAAAAATTAATTAATAATAAACAGAATGATAGCACCTAATTAATTACCTACCTTGCATTGGAATTTCTGTGTACTGGTGACAGTGGCAGTGTCAATTTTCAGGCCGGTTTGTTTACTTTCTGAAATAACTGGTGCCATGTTGATTTTTCTATTGAAGCCACTCGTGAGATTTTTTACAACGTCAGGTTTTATTTCGCCTTTTTTCGGTAGGATCATTCCCTTTGAAAATTCCTCTTTTAGGCTAGAAATGTATTTGGCCAGCCTGTCTCTTATAACTGGCCGTCCCTCATCTTGCATTATTTGTTTTATGATCGAACCTTCTTCATCTTCATCTTTCACCGTTATTTGTATCTGAAAAATGAACAATTATAAAAATATGGCACCTGCCTTCCTACTTTAACTGTACCAAAGTGTTTTTACAATTATTATTAAATGACAAAAATTTAGAGACCTCGTCCAATATTATGTAAACATATACCACAACAAATTTTTTTTTGTTATTATTGACATACGTGGCCGGTCGCATTTCACTACACTTTTTACACTGTTACATTTCGTTTTCCTTGTAGTTTCATAATTTGTAGTTCCTTTTTTGTGCAAATGACTTTTAGAATAAGGAGACCATGGAGCGAATAGGGGTGCTGGGAGGCTATTCGAGAAGGACAAGGAAAAAATTCCAAATCTTCAAATACCTACTTAATAGGACATCGCAATGGTAATTACAGTTATAGGAAAGCGAATACCTCTCTTGTTACCAATTTGCAGACTTTTACTGCTGCCATGATACTCCCAGAGACCCATACTATCTCGTAGTGTTAGTGTATAATTATGGTATGTGTGAGTGCAACTGGTCACAGATGTCAATAATAAGTCAAATTTTCAAGAAATCAAGACTTACGTCTATTTCCGATACATCATTTTCTTCAGACAGATTTGGTATTTTCACTTTACCCTTGTGTGTCACCCCAGTCCCGTCAACTAGCTTCCCGCTCCACTTCAGTATAAGATCCCATTCATAAAAGAAAATAAGTTTTCCCTTTCGATTGTTAGCTGAAGCGTCACCTTCACATTTATCTACTTCTTTAATAACTAATTCGGCTTTATCACTGTTAATTTTAACGTCCGTAAACAGTTCTTTAAGTCTCTCTATTGACCAGGGACTTGCATTTTTTTCAGTCCAATGCCAGTTATTTACGTTGGTAGCATCCGGTCGCTCTTCCACTATCCATCTGGGATCTCCTTCTCCCCATTTAGCCATTTCGAGATGTTCTATTCAAATGAAAAAGCATCCAGATAATTAGAAAAACTTGCTAAACTGAACGTTCATACATAAGTAATGTTGACAATACAAAACAAAACAAGAATTACATAATGAAGTTAGTTGGTGAATTAAACATGCAATAACATCCCAACCTCAATGAACCTTCTGCCTTGTTTTAACATGCCTTCATCATCTTTATAAAAAAAAAAATAGGTTACTTACAAATTATGGTATTAAAGCACAGTATTTGGTATTTTCCTTGAACTTAAAATAAATGAAATAATTTAATTACCAAAAAATCACAAAACTTGAGTAAGGTTTCTCGCCTTCACGTTAACTCTATTAAAAGAAACTGACCACCAAGACCTAATAAGATTTATAGATCGGTCGAAACGGGAACAACCTAACTAGCTTGGCTTGACTGGTCTAATGATAATGAATGAATGACAGAAAGTTCTCACCTCTCAGTCTGAGCAATTTGAATTGGAGATTTTTGGAAAATTTCTGGAATTGATTTCTTTTCTAGATTCTAGAATCTGAATCTGACTAGGCGACTAGAGCAAGAGGCAAGAGGCAAGAAAAAGAAAGAGGAAAGAGGCCAAGAGAATCGGAGGAATGAAAAGATTAGACGTCAACCACTTGACAGTTAGTGAAGTATCAGTTGACATTATATTAATTGACAGGCAACAGGTTTGATTATATCAATTCATGGTCGCATTCAGCAGACTCTAAAAGTTTATTTTTTCGATTCTAAATTTTTATAACGGATAGATAAATCATCGGATTTCAGTGATTTCATGTTTCATTTCAGTTTATTTATTCTTCAATTAACAGTTAGGTACATAAGATATATTAAATTTAAATTTGATACAATGAAATAAGTGACAAATTAAAGTCCCAAAAATGTAATAAAAAAAGGAAAAAACCGATATGATTGTAAAATATTAATTCATATTATACCTTATTTTTTATTTAGATGGACTTGTCAAACAGCTGTCAAGTTGGTAGCCCGTGCGATCTATAAACAGTAATTTTGATATTCTCATATGGCTGCCAGTTTCCTTGACCTTGACAAAAAAAATTTCTTGTGAGCTGTGCTGTGACTAAAGTAACGGCAACATTCGCGACTCGGGTACAAGTCATGACGTCACCTGCGAAACAAATTCTCTTTATACTTTTATTCACGCAAATTTCGAAATTCTAACTCAATTGTCGTTCAAAGTGTGTAGGTATATGGTTTTATTTTAGAAGTTACCTATTCATTTTTTTCGGATAAATAAAAAATAAATAAATAAAACCTTTTATTTAATTACAGGACAATAACAGTTAGTGCTGTTTCATTATTTTTAAAACATGTATTAAGGACAGTATTAATATAAATAAAGTACAGAACAGACAGTTATATCATATAAGTAACATGCTGTATAAGAAATAAACTTTAGATGTGAAGAACTTTATACACTACATATACAGGGCTGCTGTTAAGTACCAATGGAACCAAGCGGCTCTATTGCCAGAAGAGTTTAATATTTCGCTCTGAAAACTACAGGGATCAAATCTGACAATATTGCATATCTTTTAATGCAAAAAAAGAATTTTCTTACCGAATCATTTTTTGATACGGCCGTCATCTTGATTTTTTTTTTAATGAGAAGATAGGTTATGTGATGCATCATTTGAAAGGTCTCACTATTCTCTATACAAAAATGATATTGCTTTTAAATTTATTGCAAAAAAATATTGCAAAATAAAATTATTGCAAAAAAAATATCGGAATAAATTTTTATTTAAGATTAGGATGTTGCAAAGACGTACGTTCAAGGCAAGCTTGAGGAAAATCTCCAACACTCAGATTCAAGGTGTTTTTCTTTCCAACATCAAAAACTTTCATATTTCTTGTTTGTTTACATTCTCAATGATGACTCAGCCATTTATGGAAATTATCACTTACGCGACAATTCCAGTTACTTGACAGGAATGACACATTCCCGGCCAGTGTGACAGTTCTACTAAATATAAGAAAGATTCCGCATTCTACGCATGTTCGAGATGGCGTGGACTATTTGACACTGCTAGACTCCAAGGCCAGCTTTAGTATGAGAAGAGCTGTCGGCACTCTAGTCGAGTTAGTCGTATCTTGAATGTGAAAGCTGAAGTATCACAGAGTGAGGATGAGCAGGAAGGAAGACAGAGTAGTCAGTTGTAGCCGGTGGTGGTATTTAGTGGAATGTGACTCAGTGAAGACGTATCCTGTGATCCACAAAATTTTTCATCAACTAGTGCCTTGGAAGAGAGAGATTTCTTGACTTGGCTATTGCAGTCATGTCTGAGCTCATTTTACTAAAATAATTTTAAAATAACTTTACTAGTTCAAATTCTCATGTGTCATATATTTAATTTCAATTTTTGTCAATTTCACTAAAATATTAAAGATATTGCGAAAAGCAATAATTCATGACTATAATTTCAGAACCTGATGAAATTACTGGAATATTACTAAACACCTAGGTACCTTAATTGCCACATTTTTATGATTCATGCCATTTTTGACCAACATATTCTTAATAAATTCTGTTATTGTTTGTGCGTTGGAATTGGACGTGAAATTATAAAATATGGTAAATTATAAAACCAAAATCAAACTGAAATGTCAAAATGAATTGTTATTTTATCCTCGTTGTTCAGAAAGACAGAATATTCTGTGTTTCTGAGATAACAACGACTTAGGGTACCTGTATTACCGACACTAGGGCTCGTAAGCGTCAGTGTCGGTAGTACAGGTACCCTACAACGACTCACGTTGTTCATCCTCCTTGAAATACAACCAATGCCAAATTGAAATTAGTAATAAGCTCAGCACCACACGTACTCAGCAGATGTCGTTACTGTTCCAGGTTAGTTTCTTTACTCAACAAAGTTCATTATGCAATGCAAGTACATAGTCTTTTTTTTATTTATTGTTCTATGATTTGTAGATCTTTGATTGGAGTAGTTCACTTACACACCTACCGATTGTTTGTGTTTTATCTGGCAGACATGCTTCATTTTATTCAAGGCAATAGTTGATCAAAAATTTTGTGGATCACACGATATACCACTTTCACCACTTGAAACACTAAAAAACGAAAGAAAGACCGTCTCCAATCAATGGCAACCGGGTTGCGAATAGGTTGATGCAAGTGTCACCGTTCGTCAGTTTCATACGTAAGACACTTCTTAGTATTCTTTATTCGTTAGAGTCACTACTGAGTCAAGGTGATACGAAAACATGACTGAGATGACTGAATGGGCAAAAATCGAAGGTCACTAATTAAAAAAGGCATAAGTGATTAAAAAACATTTTTTGGCATTAGACGTTTATTGAATTCGAATTCCTATTCCTCAAAACGTCAAAACTACTCAAACAAACCCCAAACCTCATCAAATCAAAATAAAAATTTTAATTAAATTTTATAGAAACATTTCTCTTATAATTTTAATTATTTTTCGATGGTTCAAGGGTTTATGATAATTTCTGCTAATTATTAGGTGATATAAACAATAATAATATGCACCACAAAACTAACATAGGTAACTGAATGCTCATCTAATGGTAATATACCTACCAAGACTAAAATATTTTTCAGCAATAAATTTAAGCAAAGCAAACTCATACAGTAAATTAGAAATTCAGCATCGAATTCGTAAAAATTCAGGTTTTCGTAAGATAATGTTGACTCGTCGTTCATAAAACCAAGCAAAATGTGGTTCTTAACTCTGTTGAGTTGGATATCATTATTAGTCCAAGTCATATTCGCTACCATTGCAATAGGTGAGTGTAGCTTTTCTGATAATAAAATCGCCAATTTCATGGTAAAATTTTTCGTTTATTATAGCAACTGCTTTATACTACTTAGCAGAAGTCGTAGAAGAATATACCAGTGTAGCAAAGAAAGTGATTTGGTGGCTCAATACCGTAAGTAAAAATCTCCTTCTAATTTTCAGAGTCACTACCAAGTTTCTCAATTTTTAGGTCACATGCATAATCTACGTATGTCTTTGGCTGTTTGAGGATTTCCCAATGAGGGTTATATTTTGTGGAGTGCTGGCGCAAATAACTCATTTTGTTATTTTAAAGGACTTCCCTTTCGTTATATTTTTATCACCAGCATTCGTATGTGCCCTGATATTAGCTACTATTAACCATTACTTAGCTTTTATGTACTTTATGTCATTTTATCATGCCTTTTCAGAGGTATGTAACAATTTACTTTTTAAGAGAAACTTTTATTTTATAGTTAACTTTTCTAGATTATGGCGTACTTCACGTTATGTTTATGGTTAGTGCCATTTTCATTATTCGTATCATTGTCGGCCAATGAAAATGTTTTGCCAACTACAAATGACGTTTCAGGTAAGTACCTACCTATATCATAATATATTTATACCAGGACCGGGTGTCTCAAAACCGCAATTCCAATGGCGGTCATTATGGAGATGAGCGGCATTGGTATAGGGCGATTTGGCTTATACTATCGGATAGCTTGTGTCTCTAGGAGTATCAAGGTACCATTGAATTTTTGCGCCGGCAAGTAATAGTCGAGAAATAAGGCCTTAAAGTTTCATCCTTGCCCTAATACGCGTATATTCGTACATATACGCTCGAACAGGAAGCCGCACTCCGTCGGACACACGACTATGAGTGCGTGCTTCCCGTTCGAGCGTATACAGGGTAAGTCATTGATATGGGAAAGCTCGATTACACCTATACCATTAAAGATATCGAAATGAACCAAAAAGTGCTGTAAATGGAGGGTAAAGTGCAGTTTGTAAAATTATTTTCAGATACACAGGATGGCCCAATATCGCTGTACGCCATACAACTTTGTTATTTTAAATAGGACACCCTCTATATTATTACATTTTCATATTGTTTGAGAAAAGTCAAAAAGAATGGTTTGTAAAGTTGAAGTTTGTAATGAGCAATTTATGAGTTATAAACAAATGAAAATCGCGATTTTTCATTTTCAAAGCAGCTTATATTGAAAACGGCTCGAGATATCGAAAAACGGTTTACATGTCCCTATCTTAATTTTTAATTTGGTATCCTATCATGTAGCTGAAATTTTTATACCGGGTGATGAAAGTAATCAAATTTTTTACCACTCTGTATAAAAATTTCATCCATCCAATAGGATACCGCTTGAAAAGTTAAGATAGGAACATGTAAACCGTTTTTCCATATCTCGACCTGTTTTCAATATAAGCTGCTTTGAAAATGGAAAATCGCGATTTTCATTTGTTTATAACTCATAAATCGCTCATTACAAACTTCAACTTTACAAACCATTCTTTTTGACTTTTCTCAAATAATCTGAAGATGTAATAATATAGAGGGTGTCCTATTTAAAATTACAAAGTTATATGGCGTACAGCGATATTGGGCCATCCTGTGTATCTGAAAATAATTTTACAAACTGCACTTTACCCTCCCATTTACAGCACTTTTTGGTTCATTTCGATATCTTTAATGGTGTAGGTGAAATCGAGCTTTCCCATATCAATGACTTACCCTGTATATGTACAAACACACGTAATGACACTTTAAGGCCTTATTTCTCGACTATTACTTGCCAGCGCAAAAATTCAATAGTACCTTGATACTCCTAGAGACACAAGCTATCCGATAGTATACGCCATTTCGCCCTATATCCATGCCGCTCATCTCCATAATTACCCCAATGGCATATCTCTGAATAAAATTGAAACATGACATTGAAGTTCTCTCATTGGTTCACGGGCGGACCTGACCCAGGAAGCAGAAGGTTCACCTGTTTTCTTTTTTATCTTTCCTGTGCCTGTTATGTTTCTAAATAGAAATTAAATCGCTTCTAAAAATTTATCTTAACAAAATTTAAGTCCGGGGACCGAAAGACCAACGAGTTTTTGGTTTCATTCGAGAATCTAAAAGAATCCTTTCATACGTACCTGGAGGCATTTTTAGTCGCCCCACTGTTAAATGAGCCGAATGAGTTCGAACTTTGATAAAAAAAAGTAAATTAAATAGCATGAATTTTACTACTTTCTGAAATAAAAATGAAAAATTATATATGTTGCAGTCACTGACAACTACAAAATTTCAAATCGCATAAGGGTCATGTAAGACCTTATTTTGAAGATATTTTAATTATCATCTACACAATTTTAGTTTTAAATTTTGGTAGTCTGTTTGTCAGTGAGGACATTTTTGTTCCCCTCCTCCTACTCTGAGCTTCATGATCTTTACTACTTTTTGACATAAAACTGTGCATGTGTCAAATGTCAAAAATGATGTTGCAGACATAACGTCCTTGCTGACACATGACTGTCACAGCTTAAATACAGGTGTTCTATATGCTCTATGACAAACTTCCAACCCTCTTCCAACTCAGAACTTCTGTTTGCTACTTTTCATATTTCATTACAGACTTATTATTACAGGAATACTGTAGTTCTTTCAGACTTATGGCATATCTAGCTACAGATCACTTTCTGAACAGAAATTTTGATTTAAACTTTGCTGGGCTTTTATGTTACTGAATCTCTCTTACTAAATTGAAACTTTATTGTTGGACTTCAATGGTTTCTTAAAGATTATAATTAACGACTAATTTTATAAAGAAATAGAAAATAATCCTTAACGGATCTTTAACAAATCATGCTGAACAACCTAGAAAATTGCCAGTTATATTGTGATATTGGTAAAATTGTTTTTTTTTTTTTAGAAGGTGATGTAGTAACAAATTACTTTTCTAAGAAGAAAAAATATGGACTTTTAACATTTTTCAACTACGCCAAGGAATCGTTGCTGCCTATAAGAACGAAAAAGGGATTTTAGTTACTTTCAAGACTGAACGTGTAAATACATATTTAATTTAAAAACCATCTAGTCTAAGTGGAAAACCACATTTTGAACTATTGACACTAGGTAAATAATTAAATTATAGCAATCAGTTCTAGTAAACTTGACAATTATTATAATAAGGAACTGGTTAAAATCATAAAACTTTAGTAGTGTTACATAATGTACAAAAAATTTATTAAATTAAAAATTAACAAATGGACTATAAAAAAATCCTTTCAACAATAAATAAACACTACAGATGTCTTCGTTTTCGAAATCATCAACATTCTTCTTTGTGTTCATGAATGTTTTTTCAAATTCATGTAAGTTTTCTTCTTTTCCATCAGCTAATTCTCTCGTTTTCAGCAATAAAATATCCAAAGCAATGTTTTTTGTTTTCAGAGGTTTGTTGTTGAATAATTTCAAAATAAAGTCAGCTTTTCTTAATTGTGGTTGTTCTTCTTTCTCACGTTCATACGTTTTATGTAAATAATATAAAACAGATTTTATTCTGGTGGCTTTGTCAGAATATTGATTCAAATCGCTGCTCTCGAAAACCTGAAAATAAACTTTTTAAATACCACATAGTTTGATTGATGATAAATAAAACACTAATGTTTAAAAAAATTCTACTGATGTATATTGCTGGATATTAACCTTACACGTGTTTCACTACTTTGTAGCATCTTCAGACGTATGTAAATAAAATTATAGATATAGTAACATAGCAACAGTATGGTAACCTAAGTGATCATAAAACAAGTAACTAGATTTAAATGAATTTTTAACAGAACTAACTATACTGAAGTTTCAGAATAGTAGGCACTAAGTTCTCGGAAGTGGTCGTGACGTATAAGCGCTCAGTTGGAGCATTCAGTGGCGGACGCAAAATATCAAAATAGGTTCAGACAATAATGAATTTATTGAGAAATATAATTGTAAACTTCCAAATAATATAGCATATAGTAAATAATATAGCATATAGCAAAAATAAAAATAGCAAAGAAAATAGGAAAAAAATAGTACCTTAGTCATCGTCAGAAGAAAAATCGTCGGATGATGGACAACTATCCCGATCACCGTTATCGTTCAAGTTGATAATTAATGGCTCAACCGAAACATCAACTATTGTGTCTAGATCCCACATTCTGTCTTCTTCTTTTGTAGTATGTCGGATGCAGTTTCTCCATGTTTCAGCCGTCACATCTCCTATTGCAGTAGCTAGCAGGCGTTTCACTTCATCCATCTTGAAGGTCACGTTTTGTTTCGCCACTTGGTTTTTTATTTGAGCCCAAATAAGTTCTATAGGATTCAGTTCACAGTGGTAAGGAGGGAGGCGGTGTACAATGATGTTGCACTCGCGAGCCAATTCGTCGACAGCATATCTCTTAAAATGAGGTATTTGTGCCCTTGCGATGTTTAATAGTTGCACTTTTAACATGTTGTCATCAAATGGTATATTTCTTTGAGCCAGCCAGTTAATGATGTCACCTTTTCGCCATGCAGTTGTTGGCGATGGCTCCAATCGTCGACTATGGTAGGAAGCATTGTCCATTACCACGACCGAATTTGGCTCAAGGCTTGGTAAAATTTTTAAAAACCAGCTTTCGAATTTTTCCGCATCCATTTCCTCATGGTAGTCACTAGTTTTCTTCGATTCGAAAAGTAGCAATCCGTTTTCCAAAAAACCCGAATCACTACCTATGTGAGTTATTATGAGCCTCCGCCCCTTGCCCGCTGGCGCTTTTAGTCCTGTGGAAAAACCTTCAAAAAAAGCTTGTCGACGGCTTGTTATTTCCAAATCTTGCCAAATTTTCGAAACAGTATGACCTTGATTCAGCCAAGTTTCGTCTAAGAAATATATTTTCTTCCCTTCACGACGATACTCTCGAATTTTTTGTAAATAATTTCTCCGCCACAAAATTATTTCTTCTCTTTCTATAAGAAGACTTTTTCTCTGCCTTTTCATATGCCTTATGTTCATTTGTCTTAATGTCCGCAATAAGACACGTCGCGATATTTTCGGCATTGCGTCATCCGAATTGATTTCGGCAGCGATTGCTTTTAATGTTGGAATTTCATTTCGGAAAAAGAACGAATGAAATTTTCTCCGAACGGCGTATTTTATGTCATCATCAATGTCAATGCGTTTTCTCCCCCTTGTTTCAATATTTTCAGCTACCTTTTCTGTTCCGCCTTTGGACTCTTTGAAAGTTTTCAAGATTCGGTGTACACTCCTAGTTGACACTTTGGTTAAATCACTACACAAAGCAACTACATCGTTTACCAACATACTTTGATTCCTTTCACGGAGTCCACAATACACGTTGTATATAATAGTTTTTTCTCCTGTAGATAAATTCGTACGACGACGTTTACTTTGGCTGCTCTCGCCTTCCATATTGCTCACAACTTTAAATTTAAACAGTATTTCACTTCGGCACTCAAAGAAGCTTGCTTCTTTCCCGTTTACACCACAGTGAGAACTGAGAAATAAGATTCAGACAGGAAATCTGATGAGCGACCCTTAAAGCAACCAAGCTATCCCCACTAATTATGCACTTTATTGTCGACCGGGTATGGGTTTTTCCGGGATGGTAATTCCGTAAATTTCTTATAGTTAAACTTTTTCTGTATCCTGGAACTCAGTTCATTCCCAAAACAGGAATCATTATTGTATTATTATTTTACCAAATAATTAACTAATAACTAATTATTAACAAATTAGTAAGATATTGATTTTTTCTAGCTTGTATTTCTTAATTACTTCACAGATTGTCTATGAACAATATGAAATATTCAAAATTTTGTTGTTCCCGAGAGTCGAGAATCTTCTTCCCCCGGTAATATTAATTTTTCTTTTCTGACAACCAGAAAACAGAAAGAGAAAAATATACAAGTCCCGATCGACATCCAATAACAGCCCAAAACAAACAACTTTTCTTTTTGTTCAGGTTATTCCACTGCCGCGAATTCTTTTTCATTCATTTTCATGCGTTTTTTAATTTTTGTGATGCTTCAATAATTCAGCAAATATAAACATAAAAATAAAATATTAAGGATTTAAAGGAGCGATAAATGTTATATTGCAGCCCCTCACGAAAATAGCATGAACGATACGCCACTGAATACGGAGCTGCCTTGGACGGACTGGCAGCATGCTCGATATATATCCATCTTACTTTACCTTACTGCAAGTTGGACCTGCTTATCCTTTGTACTTGTTGACACTGCTGTAATGTTGCCATATATTATATTTTAAGGGACCGAACCTCATTGAAATTCTACATCTTTTGCTATTAAATATCGATGTTGTGAAATTATTATAGCAGAAAAATTACTCAACAAATAAAACACAGTATTTTTTATCCTACAACCATTTACCTGCATGTGAATGATAAAAATACAAAATGATAAAACACCAAGAATTAAAAGCTGGCAACAATGTGTTTACTTTAAGTCCGTAATATTTCTAAGAACTTAGTGCCTACTATTCTGAAACTTCAGTATAGATCATAATGTAATTTCTTCAGAATCGTCTTAGTTGTTGATATCAAGAAGAAAATCAAGTAGGTAGTGGAGAACGAAATAGCTGTTCATTTATTACTGTGTATTGTGGATTATGTAAATGTAAATGTCCACTACTTGATTTTCTTCTTGATATCAACAACTCAAAATTGAAGATCGATATTACGAAGTTCGTGTCCACTTCCGGTATAACCGGAAGTGGTGTTGTGCTGAAAATATTTTTAAAATGTTGAGTTTTTCCTAAAACACAGATACACAAAAAGTGGAAACTGTCAAACTGACAGTTTAGCCTATATAAATGGTATCAGCTCCCAAAGGTTGACTGTATAGGCAGATTAATTCAGATAGTCCCTTGACAGCTCATTTGAAAAAGTCCAGTGATGTCATATTTAGAATATATTTGACAAAGTTGGTTAATGATGGTCCATTTTTGGAGTTACCTTCTCGATACTAGTGGACTCTAGTGGAAAAGATTCATGGATTTAACTGACTTAAGGGCTGTAAGAACAGGCTAAAAGCCACAGAAAATATTAAAATCAATTTGACAAACATGTATCTCGATTTGACAAACATGCATGTCGATCACATGACCTGTCAAAGGACAACCTACCTATCTACCTATACTACTCGAAGATTTAACAACAATGTCTGAACGGATTATTATTATTGATTTTGTCTTTTTTGTAAAATCCCACCATACCTCAGATAAGGAATTACTTGGCTTGGTAAAAGGTTGCAAACACCAGTCAAGTAAAAATTTTACAGCTTCCTTTCCAAAACTTGGCAGAAGAAAATGTTCAAAGTAGAGTAATCTCGCTTTCTCTGGTATGGAGTCACACCTAGAAAATAAATCTAATTAATATTACATTCAATCAATTATTCAGGATTTGAGGAAATTGATCTTAGATCTTAGACCTAGGTAAGGTTTTTCTTCAATAGAGCACAATTTCTATTGTGAATGATATGCAAATTGTGACAATAAATATTCCAATTTGATTAACTATGTACCTAGATAGGTACTTTTCTTATCAAAAATCAGCAGCAATACGGCCTTAGGAAAAATACCACCTCTTTTTTACACAGAATATATTAGCTGTTTTCATTACAGCTAATTACTAGTTTTACATTGTAAACATTACTAGTTCCTGTTTGATGATGGGTTTAAAAAAATTATTCCCATTTGACTAACTACTTAATGAATGGGAAATCATAGGTCAAAAATAAAGAGTGTCGTTAAGCCTTTAGCGACAGTTTCTAACTTTTAATAGAAGGAAAATCATATTATGACCCATTGAATTTAAAAATTACAAACAGTGACTCGTTTCATTAATCAAAAGAAATGTTATATCTTTACTAGTGATGAGAAATTATTTAGGTACTTACCCTACAATATTTCTGCTTTGTGAATAAACAGACACCACTACTTTACTTATAGAATTTCTTATAATTACTTCATCATCTTCTAGTAAAGTAAGAAATATTCTTGTAAATTTCAGATAATGATCTCCTAAAAAGAAAATTTCAATTACCATTCTATTTTTTTTATAGCTTTTCAATTTTTAATTAATTTCTTACCTCTCTAGCCCTCTATTTAATAAAATATAACACAATAAATAATAAAAATTATTTTTGTAAATACCTTCAATAACTGATGAAAAGTTAACATGAGAGGCGACACATCCGATTACTTCACAAACTGTTAATCTCAAATGCTCGGGAGCTTCTGGTGACGTTCCTTTACATAAAACATCCAATAATTCTTCAAATTTAATTTTCTCGAAAAGATAACAAAAATTTTCATTCAATAATATACCAAAACAGCTTAAACTCGCACTAGTAATTTCATCATTGTCTTCTTTGATGAATTCAATTAAACGAACCGTCGAGGCTTCGTTATCCAAGAATGTCGACTTCAACAAACAGGGATAATATCTCAGAATGAGCAAAAATTCAACCAGGATGTCTCTTGAAAAATTGAAGTTGTATCGGTCACAAAAGTTTTTGATGCAAGGGTGTAGACTTAAAGCCATGGTAAACAGAATCTTCGAATTAGCTGCATCTATTGTTTCACGGATGTTACTTGGAATTTCTAGGTCTTCGAATATGAGTAACGAATGATTAACTCGAGTGGTATTGATTTTTTTGTTTAGGTATAGTAATATTTTGAGACAAAATTTGATTGTGTCAGTGTCTTGTCCTTTTAAATAAGATTCTATTTCACATTTTGCTGCGTTGTCTAATGTTGCAAAATGTTCTAGTTTCTTCAGTACAATTGTTAAAATTAGTAATATTCTATTTTGACGACATGTTACTTTTGATGTAATGTTTTCTTTGTCTTTATTATTTTTTAGTGCAGAAAGAATGCCATTTAAAATATTAATATCGTTAAAATGATCACATCTATAAATTAAGAATGATTATATTAAGAAAAAATAAAATTGGAGGGAAAACTTACTTCAGTAAAAGTTTTCGTGCGACTTTCATATAAAGACTGGATGTACATAAGTTTTTATTTAAAATACAATTGGATTTGTTAATCGCTTCTGATATAACTTGCACATTTTTTATTTCTGAATGCTTTACTATCTGCAACAGCTGAAAGAATAATAACTTTAATTATTGGATCGAATCGTATTATCACAAAATTGAGATTGATATAAATTAATAAAATTGCAAATCTTACACATCCTGTACCTATGTATTATAGCCAATTATTTTAAACATTTTAAATTGAGAACACCATACCTGTAACAAAATTCCGCTACTTGAATTTCCATCTAATCGTTGACATGACAGTAAATCAAAATGTGATTTTATTAGATCAGAAAATTTTTCACTTTTAATGAACGTAATTGATGTCCTCGCAGCCAATTCTCTAGTTTTGTAAACAGGATGAGATAAACATTTACTTATAGAATTAAAATGTTTTTCCATCTGAAATTAATCAAAGAAATTTGTTCAACTAATGTCTCATTAACACCAACACCACCTGAAATATATACCTTTTCATCGAATTCTTCATCAGATGAAGGAAATATTCTCGACAAAATCAACAATATGGGATGAAGCAATAAACTGGTTTTAATACAGTTTTCACATTCGTTTGTCAAAGTTTCGAGTAAGAATTCCAATAAATTAGGGAACCGGCTTTTAAATACTTTAACGCTCAATTTATTTTTCGTGGTGACGTCATCGAGATCTTGGGTACGCTGAACTCCAAATATTCGCAGCATAAGTGAAGAGTACAGAAGTGTGGCGGAATTTCTCACCTGAAAGCTTTTTCGTTACCTTCCTGCAACTGTAACTTTTCAACTTCAAACCGGAAATAAATAAACAACTGCAAATTGGATTAACCAGAAAAATCAAAATTACTTTAAAGCATCTCTTACAACAGCCAATATTATAGAGGCTCATTAGGCCGGCTCCACACATGGGGGCCAGTGTTGGCACCAATGTTGGCCCGTGATTAGCGATATTTTTGTAGAACATCCTCACATTGGTAGTGATTGGCGCCAAACTCAGTTACTCCCAAGTAGAGCCAACGTGAACATGTCGGATATAGAAGTTACCGTGGGTGCGTTTGCTGTACTAAGCACTGCCTATTATAATATTTTATTGCAAACACAAAAAAAAACGTCTATTTTTTATTTCATTTCTATTTTTATGTTATTGTTTAGCCATTGGGTTCCATAAAACTGGTTCGGCTTGATAGAGCTCCAAAAACTCTAGAACGGTTTCATTAGACCATACTTCCTGGTTCCTGCGGGCCATTATTTTATAGAAAGGCAAGATGCCTACGTGTACACACTAGACAGGCCGACTGAGAAATGAGATAACTTTAGAAGATCATTTCCGCGATAATTTCTAAACCTTACACGCACGTTGACAGTAATTAATATTATTTCATATTAGGTCCCCAGTTAGCAGTCTTAATTATTATTTTTCTTTATTATGGATCCTTTAAAAAAAATACTTGTCGCTTGATTTCTGTAATTTCGAGTCTTAACATTATAGATAAGATAAGATAAGCGGCATTTTAAACGACCAATGTGTGGCCGGCAACGCCAACATTGGGAGAAATCTCTTTGATGTGTCTTCGAAAAACCGACACAAAACGGGTACCTTCCAACGTTGGCGCGAACATTGCCGCCAACACTAAATTCCCGATTCACACATTGGGTGAATGTTATTGGCGTCTATATTGGCCCCAATGTGTGGAGCCGGCGTTAGGCTAATGGGCAGATTTCTGTGTTCGTTTTTGAAGCTAATATCGACGTCAAATGACTTTTATTAGTATTTTTGTAATTACTTTCATGCCAAGAATAGATAAATTTAAAAAAAAATCCACTTAGACCCGATACCTTCTTCAGAAATGGTCACAGAAATCTGCCCGTTAACTTAATGAGCCTTTATAATACCCGCTGTTAGTGTTTAAACATTGCTGGTTATACTGTTACAATAAATTCTGTTTGAAAATTATTCTCAACATGAATAAGTTTCACAAAAATTCCCAATTTGAAAATTATTATTCTCAATTTGAATCTGCTTATTCCAAATTTGAAACGGATTATTCCCAATTCAAAATTGCTTATTCCAATCTGAAGACGTTCATTCCCAAATTTAAGTTGAAAAGGTATAAATTAGTAGTTTTTAAACACCTTACCCCCCATAATTCAGAGTTGTAACCAGAAATGGCAACCACCATTGCGTTTCCTACGTATGGAATAACATGTTCTCCTAATTTTGTGTTTCTAAAAATTGCCCTTAGAGTGTTGAGACAATGCATTTTTGTTTCACAAGTACTATCTTTTGCAGTATCCAATAAAGGAGTCATGACATGATTTAGTATTTTGCTGGATTTTATACGTGGATGACTTGTAACTATTGACTAAAATATAATCACAAAAATACAACATGAAACTATGCAAAAAAATCAGTTTTATACTAACAATTAAGAGAAAAGGTAGTCCACAACTTCTTCTAGTCTGACTCAACATGGGATGAGATTTTTTACCCACACAATAATCGATAGCGATTCCTAGCCACTTGAAAGGTAGTGATTTGATGTACTCATCATCTGACCTAAAAATTGAAAAAACATATTCTGACTTCCATAATGCTTATTGAATTAATTATTGAGAAGACAGATTTTTTACCATGTTTTTAATAACTCGCTTTCTTGTCCGTCTGTTTGCGCAAATCTTGCAATCGATTTTCAAACAGCTTCCCGAAAAGCTAGAGACTTGAAACTTTAAACACTGCTCAGAACTGGATGACAATGCAATATTAACTCGCTTTCTTGTCTGTCTGTTTGTCTTTTCAGAAAAAATTTGGATAATACCAAGCGTCAAAGAGAGAGCAAGGCATGGGCTGACCCGGCTAAAGGAGTGATGCCAATAAGAGAACACGTGAGCAGAGCTACATGTCTCTCCCATATCAATAAGATGTTTAAAATCAATTGCAAAATTTCAAAATATTGCAGCAGAACAGAACCAACTCTCCAGCTCTGCAGGAATGGATTGTTGCTGAGAATTAATCAAAATAAGAAAAAATGAACTTACCACCAAAAAGAATTGCAGATCATACTGAACCCGACACTGGCTTGTTCGAAAGCTCCCCTGTGTTTGGCTTGAATAAATATCGTAAAAAATGTATCAACCACAAAATATACGTCTTCGATCGGCAATAATTTTTCATTTTTATTTTCACACGACTGAACTACAATTTCAGCCAAAAGTAAAGTCAACTCTTTCATAGTTCTCCACGCGTAAACTAAAACCATCTGTGACTCCGAAGACTGATCAATGTCACCAGATAGATCCTGATCCGGTAGGTAACCTTCAGGAGACGGGTTACAAACTATCGGAATGATTATATCTCTTATCAGAACGGTTTGCTTTAAAATTTCAGCGAATGTCTTCTTATAAAATTCTTTTTCCTTTCTGGAATTAATGCAAATTTTTTGTATTAATTTTTATCGTATTTATATTCATTACTTACTGTCTGTTCCTTGTTTTAATTAAATTAAATAAGCAGAGAAGAGTACCATGTAACGGTTTAGTTTTGGCAGCGTCATAAACGTCGGTGCTTTCTTTCAAAGTTAAAGAAAGTTTATTGATGAAATACTCGATCGTGCACTCTCTTTCATCTTTATTAGTTGCAGAAAATGGAGAGATTGGTTTGATGGAAGGTATGAAAGATGAACGAGTGAGCAAAATTATCATATAAGAAGCACTCAAGATACTTGCAGGTTTTATATCGAAAGCCATTTTACAACAATGTGAGAAATATATCGAAGTTTCTTCTTCATTCTGGAAAAGAAAAAAAGCAGAATTTTTATAAGCATGTCTTGACATGTGAATCTTTAGATCAAAATTTGAAGATTCAATTTTCAATTACGTATTTTGAAAATTTTTCAAGGTTCTACAAAACTACTAAGATTATAATCGATGAAAATTCTTACTGTGAATCCAAGTTCTTCGGCTGAAAAACTCTGTAACAGCTCCAACGCCATCTTTTTATTGCTCTCGAAACTATCGCAAAGACAGTTCATCAGATTTTGTATTTCCATGGGACTCCAGCAAGTGGACCATTCATTTTTAGTGACGTGCGGTTGGACGGCTAGCAATAATTCCAGCGAAGCGGCTCGTCTGTAATAACAAGATCCGGGAATCAAATTCGAAGCAAGATCTTTTATTAACGTTGTAATAAAATTTCTATAAGACATCTCCCTTTGAAGATATAAGTCCAAGTTGTCATTCAATGCGGGACTGTCATGATATTGGAGAGTCTTTCTCAAATTCCTTATTTCCCTAGTGATAACGCAATAACTTGCACTGAATCTCGTAAATCCCCTTTTCAATGCCGCGATTATTTGCTTCCTTGTACTCGGTACTTCTGAAGAAATATTAAATTTCAGATACTCAAGAATATAATCGAAATCATAATTTGTATACAGTTCAGTGGTTCTATTGCTGTCAACTATGACCGAGATTACAGATATTCGGACCTAAAATGTTCAGATTAACTTCTGGTAAGCGGTAAGGTAATTATTTAGATTTTAACTTACAGAATCATTTTGATTGTAAGCAAAAGTGTTTAGTTGGCTCTTTTTGATCAAACCTTTCCAGAGAGTCTCATCCTCTTTGTCTCTAATTTCTGGTAAATTATTTCTGGCATAAAGTAGGCATTTAAGGAACGTGCTTTCATCTTTTGAGTGTTCCATATTTTGCGATGAAAACCTGTAAAATGCTATTAATAAAATTATATTATAAACATTAAAAACCACCTTACAAATATTTTACCACTTCCGGAGATGCTTTACAGGCATTATAGATTATGTTTTCTAAACTTTCCGAAATAGACGATACTTTCGGTGATCGTAAAAGTAAAACTACAGGGTGCAACCATAAATTAATCCAATTAGCAAGGTCCAGAGAATTTATATTGTTTTCCATCATCGTTTTATAAGCATTGATTGCCTATAGATGAAAATATTATAATAAAACGAGATAAATGAATGCCGGTTTCTCAAACAGCAATTAAATCATAATTTACTCTGAAATTGAAATGTGAAACAAGTTTTTTGTCACTGTTTTTTCAAGCAACAGGATTGACTGTTATAGCCACCCAATCCACCTTAGATAATTTCTGTTTGAGTAACTAGAAGTAATTCCAACAAAAGGGGAAGCAAAATACTCACATATAAAGATAAAGCTGAATCAAATAAATAATCTTCTAATACTTTATGTACATTCTGAACTCTATTTAAAACATAATCTGATCCGGCATGCATACTTAAAATTTCAACTGAATTAAAATAAATAACACCAATTTTTTTTGTATCAATAATTCTAGACACGAAACTATCTAAAAATTGTGGATCACCTAGAAAAAATAACTTCAATAAATCGTTAATTAATAATAACGCACGGCAGTATTTAACTCACCGTTATCATTAAACTTGGAAGCGATTTTAATAATATTGTTTAAAAAATCTTTCGTGTACTGTCGAACAAAGGGAACATAATGTTCAATAAAGTTCCAAACATACATTATGGATTTTCCAAAAATAAAACTAAAATCCTCAGAGCTTACTTTTTGAAAAGAAGTCGACATAGTTATAGAGCATAAAACCCTACTGATTTCAACAATCAGTTCTGAAATGTTTGTTACCCTAAAAAGATAAATATACTATAAATTTCACTACAAGATCAACAACAAAACAATAATTATTGTAGATACCTACCTCAAAGAGTCGTCCAAAAGAGTCGATGTGACAAAAATTATTAATTTAATTTTTTTATCAAAATCAGATTTAAGCGGTTCACTCACATTGTAGAGTGAAGTGTATAAAACAACTCTTGTATGGAGATTTTCCACACTTTGTAATTCCAGCAACTTATTCACAAACATATCCAAAGTATATTCTTTGGAAATGTTTGAGAACTTCAACTCGGTTTGCTGGAAGAAAAGGGGACTTATCATCAAGCCATTTACGTATAAGTAAATTAAATTAAACTTACTAATTTCATTTTTTCATCATCAGAACTTTTAATATAAAAATAGAGAAGAATCAATCCACATTTTTTTCTTACATCAAAATCAACACCGTTACTATTTATAATATTTAGCAGAGTCACACACAATTCAAAAGATATAAACGATACATTTGAATTAGTTAATAGCAATAAAAGCAATTTTGTAACGGAATCAATAATTTCAGTTATTTCTTCACATAATGCCTTTTGTTGTAATCTAAAAAAGAGTTTTTACAATAATTTGTAGAAAATCTAAGAACACTGTCAAACTTTATGAGATGATTTTATACTAATTTCAACACTGAAGATTCTAAGGAATCAACTAAGCTTTTAAATCTGGTAGCTCAAATGAAAAGAAGAAAAATTTAGTAGTAGAGAGGTGTTATTGAGAATATAAAGTAAAATTGAAATTACAACGTGTTTCTAAATCATGTACCATAAGTTGTACATGAAACTTAAATATTAGGAAAATTCAAATTTTTTTTTCCGAAAATGTTTTTTAAATTGATTAAGTGTTGATGAACGAAACTGAAACTGGTTTTTCAACACCCTGTATCTCTTTAAAAAAAAATCCTTTGAATTTTCTTCACATTGTCGCTTTATCTACAAGCTCTTCAATTTATGGTACTTATTTTAAACTATAAAATAATAATAATAAAAATAAAAAATGTTAAAAACGCTTCATTCGAGTTTTTATCGAAAACGGTGCGTCCTATCGAAATTTTATAAGTATGGCTTTTTTGTAGCAATTTAATATGGCACTCCGAAGAAGCAATTAAAATATAAAAAAATCAGTTCAGAATTTTTTACAAGAAAAAAAGTGTCAAGGGACCCCAGATTCTACGCCACTGGGTGCTTCGATTTTACCCAGAATTTTTCTAAATACGGGTTATTAAATAGAAAGCCTGTATACAAAAATTCAAAATTATTGGTCCACTCTGTAGAAAGATACAAAATAGTGTATTTTTTTGTTAAAAAATACACTAATAAAAACCAGTTTCATAAATCGACACTTAACTTAATGTTTAAAAAACATTTTCGGAAAAAAATTTATTTGTACATGCCCTCCAACTTATGGTCCTACGTTTAGAAACACCTTGTATTTTGACCCGACTCCGACTCCATATGGATCAGCCAACTAACAGGTGTCGCCAAGGGAGAAGCAGCTAAGCCCCCCCCCCCCCCCCTTTAAGACTTATAAAGAGGGGGGTGTCATGTTTGTGATCTTTTCACAATTTCATGACTATTTGACTGATGATTCGAAAAATTTCTCTGGTGAACCCAGCAGTAATTTTTTTTTGTTTTTGCATATTACTGCAAAAGTGATGTCATATCTCAATCTAAAACCACATTGTTATCAAAATTATGAAAACCAACCACCTCTCAAACATTAAAGAGTGCTCTCATTTTTTCAACAAGCATTTAAATTTAAATGAAGTTTTGATGATCTGCACTTTATAGTAGTTGTTCTGATGGATAAAAAATAATCTTACCCCATACTCAGCACTGTTTTATAAAAAACGTCAATCAAAAAATTGCAGTATGAGAATAGCTTATGAAATATGAAGACATTTTCTGAATCTCTAAAACTGCAATCACTCAAGCAGCTTTCTACAAAATATATAAAATGTTTATTGTAACGAATCTCGCATTTCTTTGTTGTTTTTATTTCGTTAAAAACATCGTTCAGGATATCACAAATTATGTTGGACAGTTCTTTACGATTTGAAGTACGAAGTGTTGCCAGCAAATGTTTCTTAAGATTTTTATGCGAAGAGTAATGCGTAAACAATTCGACCAGTTCTTCTCTCGAATCTTTCGCATCTTTTGATGATTTAACTTTGTCCCAAACCTAATAAAAAAAACAATACCACATATAATAATATTATTTTATACAGGAGGACACTACAGAGGTGGTGGTGGTTCTAAAAAACCCATGGTTAATAATGGGTCTCACATCCTTAGTAACATAGATACCTATAGGACATTTTACGGATATCAACAATTTCTTTCGAAGGCCATAACTAACGAACCACCCTGTATAATATCAACATGAATTTTGAAAATTCTGAAATACAGGGTGTTGTTTTACGAGCACAAACATTTATTAATTTTTTGTAAGTCCGGACATGGATTTTTCTTCCGGCTATTACGTCAAACGTTTGTGCAGGTAAATGGAAACTTTTTAACCGAATTTCAAGAAATTATACAGGGTGGTTCGTTAGTTATTGCTTTCGAAATAAATTGGTGATTCCCAAGGACGTGAGACCTATTAACCATGGGTTTTTAGAACCACGACCTCTGTGTCCTCTATCCACAGTTACCGTTTGTCCGTTTACCAATGAAACGCCCTGTGTAGAGCTGAAAAAATTATATAGCTACTCGGTTGTTCAACTTCAATGATATAAAAAAATACGTAGGATAAAACAAGGCTTAGATTTATGAGCTTATATAAATTTTTGGGCCCTTTTCATTGGGAGTTATAACATACACCTTACTATACATAATAATCATAAAGTTACTACATACAAATATCTTTAATATTTCGAAAAAATTTAATGGCAGGTTCTTTGGTCAAAAATAAACAAAAACTTTCCCATTAACATGTGTCCACAAATGCATCATTCTTGAGAAAAACTCATAGAAAATATTTTATTTTTTTTTCTATCAGCTTTTGTACAGATCTTATCAATGATATTAGCTACTTTTTTAATGCTATTTTTTTTAATAGGCCAGTGGCTGAGATTTTAAGGTCGCTTGGATTTTTCGCTCCTATTTATGACACTGGTTATATCTACCACACTGATCAAATTAACTGTCTGTGGATATTTAATTTATCTGTAAATGATTACAGACTCAAATATCCAGAAAAAGATACTCTTGGTCATAATTATTATTGCCAAGCCGTTTTTGAGAAAAATTACCAATTACAATGAAAAACTCGCTTTGGATGTTCCAAAACATCAAAAAAAGTGTCGGAAAATGAATTATCAATGGCACACGAAATTAACTGAAGTGTTATTAAAAAGGTAGCAAATATCAATGCTAAGACATGTACACAAAAACTGATTTCCTTATTTCAAACGGTACCTTAGATACCTTCAAAAAAAGTGGAAAAATATTTTTTTACACCCTCTGTATCTCAAAAACGGTGTATTTCCGGACACACCTCAAATAGAAATTAATTTTTTTATTATTATTGAAAATTTTTTCGCAATATTAAAGATAGGTACACACTGTATAAATTCCTTCCAGATCCCTGTTTAAATAATAAATAAGTTAATCCCTAGCTTTTCAGAGAAAATTTTAAAATGCTACCTACCAATTTAATATGTTCTTTTGCATCTGTCTCCGATAAATCGGAAAGTTTTTTGAAAGTACCACTAGTATCAAAAAAAACATTTTCAGTGTTTTCAAAATTATTATCAGAAATGTTTAGGGACATGGTGAGGTGACACAAGAAAAATTACAGACAACTAGTTAGAAAACTTAGAAAAAAAGATACAGCTCATATCCAAATATCTGTTTACAGTTATAATTTTTATTCCTTTAAATAAAATGTTACTTTAAAATCAAATTTGAAAAAAATTCGCACGTGCTTATGCATCACTACAAATTCTGCAATCTCCAAGAATGCAATAAAAAAGTAACAACAAAATAACACTACCACAACACAGAATAGACTCAATTGACTCAAATGACTCAATCTGCACAATGCAAAATGACATTAGACCTACTCTTTCAAATGTCAATTACTTACAAACTTCGAAAGACTCGTACAATTTGAACTACTAGTAACTGGGATGCGTTCACAATAACACTGTAATCGGTAATTCAATAAATAATTCCATCATGATTGTGCCAGCTCTAGCTCTCTCTGGTCATGCAGTGGTAAACCCCAATGATTAAATGAAATTGTGACTAAACTCCACGTTGTGTAAAATTTCGAGGATTTTTCCACACGAATGAGATTATCATAAATCATGACGAAAAATCAGTTCTCTAAACTTTAAAATCAATCCTTATGTTCATCCAAATATTTTTTTAGAACGAAAAAGTTGTTTACCTTACATTCACATCGCGTGTATTATTAACTGATTAACTCTTTGCCCAATTGTTATTCTGAAAAGCTTTTATTAGGACATGACATCACCCGTGTTTAAGGGAGTTAGGGTACCTGCATTACCGACACTGATGTTTATTGTAATGCAGGTTCCCTACACGGAGTTTATTGTGAACGTACCCCTTGGTGCGAAAATGCAACATGTCAGATCTAATCATTTTTTTCACTTAAAGAGACTTTTATTTTTTGTAGCTTTTTTTCAATAAATTTATAAAAAAAAATTCAAAATAATTATTATCACTCCGACGCGCTTATAAAAGCGTAATTATCATTTTAGGTTTAGAATAGTAATAAAGAAACGCGGTAATAATGAAGAGTATTATAAGGTATATAAGCAACAAAAAAAGACTGATAATATCGTTTGATCCACAAATTTTTTTAATCTACTATTAGTGCCTTTTGGAAGAGAGAGATGGCTATTGCAGTCATGTCTGAGCTCATTTTACTAAAATAATTCTGAAATAAGCTTTTGTAGTTCAAATTCTCATATGTATCATATTTAATTTCAATTCCTGTCACTTTCATTAAAATATTAAAGATATTGCGAAAAACAATAATTTATGACTATAATTTAAGAACGGGATGGAATAACTGGTATGTTACTAAACACCTACCTTAATTGTCACTTTTTTATGATTCATGACATTTTTGACCATCATTCTTCATAAGTTTTGTTATTTTTTGTGCTTTGAAAGATTGAAAGTGAAATTATAAAAATGGTAAATGATAATTAATTGGAAGTATTGGAACATTCAAAAACCTAAACTCGAACGGAAACGTCAAATTGAAATATTGTTTTATCCTCATTCAGAAAGACAGAATATTCTGATTTTCTGAGATAACAAACGATTTAGGATACCTGTATTACCGATACTAAGGCTAGTAAGGGTCAGTGTCGGTAATACAGATACCCTATAATGGCTCGAGTTGTTCATCCTCCTTGAAATACAACCAATGCAAACTGTAATTAGTAAGAAACTCAGCACCACACGTACTCAGCAGATATCGTTACTGTTCCAGGTTAGTTTCTTTACTCTAACAAAGTTCATTATGCAAGTAGTCATGTTTTTGTTTATTGTTCTATGATTTGTAGATCATTGATTGGAGTAGTTCACTTACACACCTACCAATTGTTTGTGTTTTATCTGGCAGACATGCTTCATTTTATTCAAGCAATCAATATAGTTGATGAAAAATTTTGTGGATCACACGCTACTACGGCGGTCCTTCCCTTAACTTTTGTAACGAATCTATATGGGGATATGAAATTCCGAACATTACAATACAACTTGAACTACATAAACTGAAAAAGTGTCTCTCATTTCGTATTGTTTTTTTTCAATGAAAGATATTCTGACCTGACCGATCAGATCATACCATAGGTTTAAGTATGATGAGATCATTCCCAGGCTTAGGTAGGTATATCGGTATATCTCATAGTCATAATCTCCTTTGAAAAATATCATCTTACCAAAAATTAGATGATAAATAGGTATAAAATATACAGAAGTGGTCCTAGGCCTAGGGTTTTCAGGGCAATAACACGCATGTCACTGTTTGTGTTACGCCGTGTCCTAGCTGCATCCAGGGACTGCGTTGCGTGCGATGCGGGGAACGCACGCAACGCAAAATCGCACGAGAAATTTTGAGTGTGTCCTAACTGAATGCGTGCGGTTCGTGCGAGAAAATGGTTTCCAATCCAACTATTTCTGGTGCAGCTTCAGATGAAATACGTTTTAATTTGGAAACCAGTAGGTTGTTGGAGCTTGAAAGACTTAAAAATCACAGAAACAAACATGTTACTTGAGAGAAAGAAACAATGAGACGCAAGTGATCTATACAGGGTGGTCCAACTTAAAACGTCAGGACTTTACCAAACGATAGATAACGTTAAAATAATGCCAGTTTCTCTAATACACTTATAGCCGGGAAAGCTTTCTTTTCAAGATACAGGGCGTTGAAGTTTTGCAAAAAAAATAATGTTTTGCGAATATTGTCAAAACGGCTGCTTTAAAAAAATTGAAATTTGGCACGCAGCATGAGCTAAGTATCTTTCATGATTTACGGCTTATGGTGATAAATTGCGAAAACCAGCGGCGGAGATATGGGTATGCCATCGCCCCTTTTCAAAAAAAAAATTGACGCCACTGACTCTATGGCAAATTTAATAATACTATTCAATGCCCCATGCTTTTTAGAACAAAAAAGTACTCTCTAATTTTTTCACAAGGCGCACCGTTTTCGAGATAATTCAGGTTTTCTTAGGTAATATCCGTAGCCATTTTAAGAATAACAGACAAATTCTAATCAAATAACTTTTACTTAAATAATTAAATAACAGAAATAAACAACACCTAACTAATGTAACAATTGTCAGTAACCATAGAGTCAGTGGCGGCAATTTTTTTTTTTAAGGGGCGATGACACACCCATATCTCCGCCGCTGGTTTTCGCAAATTATCACCATAAGCCATAAATCATGAAAGATACTTATAGCTCATGCTGCGTGCCAAATTTCAATTTTTTTAAAGCAGCTGTTTTGACAATATTCACAAAACATTATTTTTTTTCCCAAAACTTCAACACCCTGTATCTTGGAAAGGAAGCTTTCCCGGCTATAAGTGTATTAGAGAAACTGGCATTATTTTAACGTTATAGTAGGATTAACTTTAAAAAGTCAGATGTGACGTTACACTAACCGTCCGAATTAATATTTTTAATTTCACCAGAAAATGTCAAACAGTTAATTGTCAAGTTGTGAACGAGCGTAAATTATTAATGAAATCATTCAAATATGAATTGAACCGCTTACGTCAGTTTGAGAGCCACTGACAACTACATAAAATTTATTCACGTAATGACATTCTATCCTGTGTTGTGCATTTAATTCTCATTCAAAACCAATGTTGACGTATACTTATCTATGCGGGATGGAGTGTTTAGACAAACTGGACGGTTACTATAAAAACCACGTATATGAAACAAAATAAATCGAACTATCAAATGGAGGTGTATTCTTAATCGATACGTATGACTTTTTAGACTTTATTGGACTATATCTATCGTTTGGTAAAGTCCTGACGTTTTAAGTTGGACCACCCTGTAGAAATAGGTATAGATTTGATAGATAGATAAATAGAAGGTAGGTTAAATAAAAATAAGTCTACAACAGAAGTTAATTAGACCTCATACTTACTTTAAAAACCTTAATTCGAGACATTTTCACATTCCCAGTGTACCTTGACTCTTGTTCTTGTAAAATTGATTTCTCTTATTGCACAAAATGTTTCGCTTTGGCACGAAGGCAATCGAAATTCAAAAAAGTTCCTGCCCGCCGTAAAAATCGCAAGATTTTGACAGATGAAAAAACTAAATATTTTAATTTAAAACAATGCGTGCGTTGCGGTGTCGTTTTATCGTACGACTTTTGCGGGCAACGCGTCTACTGAGGACACTCCCATTGCTTTGCATGCGTTTTATTTTAATCGTTCACCGCAACGCACGCACGCAACGCAGTCCCCGGATGCAGCTAGGACGCGGCGTTATTATAGTGTCACACAGTGTTGCCCTATTGACAGTAGCTGCATTTCTAGAGTATTTATTAAATTTTTCAATAAAGATGACCTGAAACTGACATAATCTGATATGTCACATCATTTGTTCATTGTTAGGTTAGCTGCTTTCTTTCGACCGTAAATTCGTGATCCGAACGCGTTATAACGCGTTTGGATTCAAACAGGCGTGTTCTTTCTAAACGGATTCATCCCCACTCTTTACCAGATTTGGATCGCGATCCGTAACCCCCTCACCCCTCCGATCCGAATCGTAGAATTTTTAGGATCGGAACGGATTGATCCGGATCCGAAAAACGTAACCTAATAAGATTCCTAAGAATATGCGTACGTTTTCATACTTTTATGTTTGTTTATTCTCATTTTGTTCATGTACATTTTCGAAAGTAATGGAATAGTCTTACATTTAGAATATTATGATGAGGATTACCTATTGGGTATACGGGCGGTATACCTACCACATCCATTTCGTGCCTTTTTTAAATATTATAAATAAAAAAATTAAAAATTATTATTATTATTGTTAATTATTATTTCGTTTTAATAATTCGACTTTATCAATTTTTTCCATTTATCTTACAATAATAATAATAATTCGAATCAACTTTACCATAACTTTACACTTCCCTTTGCTGTTCTTTCGTCGCGATAAGAAAACGGTTCTATTGAATCCGCGATTCAGTGATCCGGATTCAACTTTCAGGATCCATGATTCAAAGTGGCTGAGCGAAAGAAAGCAGCTGTTGTCTTTTGGTGGATTGCAGAGCTGGGCACGAGTACTGAAAAAAATACTCGTAAATAATTCGAGTACGAGTACTTGGAAAATGTACTCGTAAGTATTTTGGCACAAACAGGTGGACGAGTACGAGTAATACACTCGTGAAAACACGAGTAACAAGTACGAGTAGTTTTATTCGTGTCGTGCGCATGATCCATCATGATACTAATGAATATCAAGGCGCAACCAGCCTATGACGTCAGGCTTGTGATAGCATAGGTATATCCGTTCCGTAGATCGTATCATATTCTAATCTAAGCAAGCAGTGCCGGCTCCTGTGATAATGACGCCCTGTTCGAGAGTGCTTCATGACGCCCGATGCACGGATGCACCCAGTGGCGAAGTTAGGCTTTCATTTAGGGGGGGGGGGAGGTAAGGGAAAAAGTAATATTTAATCTTCAACATAAATTCAAATGCTTTGAATTTGAAAGAATTTTTTCAATGAAAGAAATTTTATTGTAAAGAAATTAATATTTGATATGTTATATAAAAATATGTAATATAAAATGCGGCATTACTAGTGACAGTGACAGTGCAATTGCGCAGGACGGTGAACTCGTTTTTAGATCGGTTCCCTGCTGACGACATGACGTCATTACTATCCGTAAAAATATCCGTATTTCACGAGTAAAATTTCTCGAGTAGTTGTAATTGAACTTATCCGTACGAGTAGTAAGTATTTTGGATGGAAAGTACTTACTTGTGAGTAAAAAATTACGAGTAGTTTTTTTACTCGTAACAAAAATACGAGTAAAGTACTCGAGTACATGGCCAGCTCTGGTGGATTGTAACCAGTGGATAAAATATTTACATTATTAATGTTTTCAACCCTTACTTTGTAGAATCTCTGCATCTCTGCTTACTGATGATAAATAAAACACTGTTTAAAAAAAATGTTACTGTATACACGGCAGATACATAATGTAAATTGAGGGATCATTTTTATTAATTTTACTTTAAAAATAAATAATTAATAAAATTATTAAAAAAAAAACTTTATTACATTACCCTAGTCATAAATCAGATGTTAATTGGTATGATAAGTAATAAATTCCCAAGCTACATGAATCATTAAACACCCTTTATTAACAAAGTTTTATTAAACAATGCTCATTTCTGGTTTGATACAAAGACGATTCCAACATTGAAACACTTTTGTTTGCATGTTTGCATTCAATGTGTAAGTGTTGTTAATTAATAACACCTGATGACAGTATCAGATTTCATTCATATTTTTTAAAATAAGAGTCTACTTAACATTCCAGTTGCATCTTGGTACTACTCATTACCTCCTATCCAAATGAGTGAGTGAATTTTCAAAATGTTTGATAAGGTCACTTTTAATTTTCGTTTCATACTGACATTCAGCACATTTAAACACTTCCAGAACTTTTTCATGTTTACGTTTACGATGTTTGGTCAATTCACTTTTATCTTTCGTTTCCCATGAACATTCCTGACATTTGTACAATTTGGGATCTTTGGAATGTAAATGTTTGCAATGCTTGTTAAAATTACCTGTATCTTTTGATTCATATGAACAATCCCGACACTTGTACACTTTTGCATCTTGTGAATGCATGCACTTATAATGTCTGGTCACGGAACTTTTAAGTTTTGTTTTAAATGAACATTCCGGACATTTGAACATTTCAGCTCTCCTTGAATGCTTGAGTTTACAATGTCTGAGAAGGCACCACTTAACTCCACTTTCATATGAACATTCCTGGCATTTGTACATTTCATCTTCTTTTGCATGTTTACATTTATAATGCTGCCTCAGAGAACTATTATATTTTGATCTAAATGAACATTCCTGACATCTGTACATTTTCGAATCTTTTGAATGTTTAATTTTATAATGCAGGGTCAATGCACTTTTATATTTAGTTCCATAAGAACATTCTTCACATTTATACACTTCAGTAGGCTGTTTGTGTGTGCGATTATAATGCTTCGCCCCTTCTTTGCTTTTACTTCCAGGAGATTGTGACTCATTTTCTTGAACAGATTCAGACCGATCCAGTTCCCGTTCATCGTTAAATATTCTAACATTACCTCTACTCCCGATCAGCAGCTCCCGGTCTGGTTTATGGTCTTCCACGTCAATTTCTTCTTTTAATGCCAAATTTTCTGCTTGCAATAATTTATGAACGTCATCTGCTTCCAAATCTTCAGGTTCTTGTTTTATTGGGACAGATGCAAAAATATACTCAAAATTGTTACATTCAGAGGGTACATCATTATCTGGTCCATTTTCACACTCCAATTTTGACGAGATGAAGGAGTTATCCTTCTCCTCATCAGACTCCATAAACTCATCGTCTTCTTCTGTTTCCACATGTTGTTGAACAAGACAATATTCAGCTTCATTTAAACTCATGATACCTATTATTATTAATGTTTCTTCCAAGTTTTGTTTATGTTTTTTGTTGTTCGCACGTTCGGACTTGTTACTTGTTAATATTTTGATTATTTGATTTCAATTTCAAGGTTAGTAGATTCTCTACTAACCTTGATTTGATTTGTACTGAAAACTGAAATGACGTTTCGTTGTACTGACGTGTGACAAAACATTATGTCAATGTCATTTGCATCAATCTACACCAAGGAGCATTAACAACTGAAAGGAAGAGGATTATTGTAAATGGATACACTGTAGGGAACCTGTATTACCGACACTTGCGCGTACTAGGCTAGCGCATTCTGGTTCTCACAAAAAGTTAGGAGTAAACCTGGGAATGTCAAATTTAACTTCAAAAACGTCAGATTTTCCATGAACGTACAACTGTCTAAAAATTCACGTATTTGTTATTAAGTCCGTGTATTTTTTAAAAATGGTAAACTTTTGCTGCGTTAGAGGATGTTTTAACAATAAAAAGAGGGCTTTCTACTTATTCGCGTTGCCTAAAGCCTAAAGGTAACTCTATTAATATTTGAAACTCATTATAGTCCTCTGTCAATACTTTACCTGTTACTGGTACTAAAAGAAACCAAACTGTGATATACATAGTTATATGCATTTTTGTTGAGCTCCGTAAATGAAAATATCATCTAATACCAGGGGTGTAGTTTTTTTACGGGTCATATAAAAGCATACAGTTGAAGGTGATTTCATTGAAACAAACGGCGTGGATTTATTAAACTTTGTAAGCGCCATCTTGTAGAGCCAAAAAAAGGAAGTAAGCAAAATTTTCTGGTTTTCTCAGTGGATGAATACCTATCATTGTCCACTTAAATTGCGGAACTTTTTGCCAATTTAACCCACACCCTGTATCTCTCACGGTTTCCGAGATCCCTATTATGTTTTTTTTATCCTGGGCACACTGAATATTTTTGTGCTCTTGTAATTAGTTATTTTATAAGATAGTTAGCGTATTTTTCTTATTTTTTGTCGGTAATATTAAGAATATAATTTTTATTAAATACGTTTGTATACAAATTACAGAAAAACGCTAATTTTTTATTCTTGCATATTATAATAATTAGTATAGACACATTTTTCATAAAACTATTTTCTCCTACAATCAGTTTCAATCAAAAAGCGGCTCCCATATTTTTAAATTGAAAAACTCGAATGCGCGTCATAGAATTACATAAATGTCAGCCTCCTCGAGTGTGACGTCATACATGAACAAAAGCATACCACAGAATAGAAATTGTTTCTATTCTGTGAGAGGCCATAAACAATTCAAAGGATAAAAAGAAGAGAAGAAGAACTAAAGCTATTGTTTGTAAGGTAAAGAACTACAGATAAAGAAATGTAAAGAACTAAAGAAAGGTTAAATAAAAAATAAGTTAATGAAATAATGAGTACCTAAAAATGGTTATTTAATCAGTATTTACATTTTTGGAAAATGTAGCAAATAAATAAACAAGTCCAGTTAACCTAATACTTCATCCTAACTAACTAAAATAGAAAGTATTATCGATTTTCTAATGAAGTACTTTTGAACAAAAGTGAATATGCCGGACGCAGTCGAGCTGTTATTTTTCGATACGTTCGCCCACGACAACACCGAAGAACTCAACCTGGATTTGGTTCAATTCCCAAAACCAGTATACGTGACAGAAGTACGTATCATCCCCCTGGGAGCCCGAGTGCAAGCCGACTTCCCCGGAGGGGTGCGACTCGGAGCCACCAATCCGAGCCAATTCCAGATCGAATTTTTCGTCAACGATCTGGGAAAACCGGGCGCGAGCACTTTCGAAACGCTCGGAGGCTTCGAATACAACCAGAACGGCTGCATCAACCTGGAATGCGTCCCCGAAGAAACCATCCGTAAAATACCAACGGACGGTTTAGTTCTTCGGGGTTGGTACACGACCATCACCCTCGCCGTGTATGGAATATTAACAAACAACCTGGCTGAAGAAATCATTCAACCTGCAGTTAACCCGTCTCTACCACAACAACCTAAAAGCATAGACGTCCAGCAAGTCGTCTCCACTGGTAACATCGAGAGTGAGTGGGCTCCACAAGAAAGTATCCAAATTGCGCAACAGGAATACACTGCTTATCAACAACCCGTGCCGTATGCTCAAGCGGAACCTTACATCTCTAGCCAAGAATATAATGCCCACCCACACCAGGAATATTACAACGAACTGGAATTACCTAAAGATCCTAGAAATTACCATCATTTGTCAGAAGAAGAATGGGATAAATCTCGTGTGAAACCTTTGAATTATGAACGAGATCGAGAACATCCCAAAGAGAGTTATAAATCTACCGAGAAACATCATTCAAGACAGGAATCCGATCGTAAAGACAGAGATAAACGATACTCAAGATCGTTGAGCCGGGAGAGAGATAGATCAAAGGATTACAGAGAAATCAGTCGAGATAGAGAGAGAGAAGGTGATTTCCGTGATAGGGATAGAGACAGATATCGAGAACGAGATAGAGATCGTGATCGTTCCTATAAGCACGATGATAATTATCGACGCTCTTATAACAGAGAAGAAAGAGAGGAGCGTAAACGACCCCGAACACCGCCTATGAAGTCTCCTAAACGTCCTCATACTCCTATTATTGAAACCACAAACACTAACACTAATACTAGCACTAACACTAACATTGAAGCAACTGTTGAAGAAAAAGAAGCATCTCTGGAACATACTATCGATGCTGATAAACAGAAGGAATGTAACAATGAAATTGAATCTACTAAAGAGAGTGCCAGTACAAGTGCATGTGAAGTCAAGAAAGATCCAGTTCCAGTTGAAGAATCAAATCAAATGGATGTTGAAGAATTTGAACCAATTTTAAGTGATGAAGATATTTTAGATGACGTCGATCATTATCAAGATGCAGACTGGGATTACAGTGCTTACAGTAATAACGACGATCTTATTAAACTTTTTACTCCAGGGGTGACGGAACTACTCAAACTGGAAAGGGTTTCATTATTTCAAATCAAATCGGATAATCTTGAGGTAGATGAAAATTTGAAAACAGTAATCGGAATCGTTGATGATTATTTCAAAGCCAGTATTACAAAGTATTCGCTCTCTGGTTTCGATTCTTTGAACACTGAAATTAAAGAGGAATTCATCCATCTTGCTGAGAGACTCGTTAACGCTTTCAGCAGCGTGAACAATTTCTATACTGTAATGAAATTGCACAAAGCGATCTCGTTAGATAAAGATTTTTCAGCATCAGAAAATGACCTCGAAATAGTCTCACAGATTCAAAATATAATCGAATGTATGATTGATTGGATCGAGATTGCTTTGAGCTATGAAATGGCCAACGCGCAAACTCAGCCTGCTTATAAAATAAGACATATTAAATGCGGTTTGAGACTTGCCGAATGGTGCTGTAGTAGTTACGAATTCGTATCTCTTCTGTGGGGGAAAAATATTAACATCCATTCGATCCTTTTAAATCTATACAAACAAGAATACATGGCTCTATCAATTAAACTGATGATACTTAAAGCGTTGGATGTTTATCTGCTCAATAAAGGTGCAATAGAGAAATTGGTGAGTATAAACGATGGTAAATTGAAAGAGAACGGTTTTGAAAATAGCTCCAATCCCATTAATGGTTATCACATCTTGATCAATTACATGATTGCTAATCCACCGGTCAGATTAAAGTTTGCACTCAACTCGGTTCTAAGAAAAATCAATCTCTTTGAGGTATGTCATAAAATGCAGAATATTTTCAAAAAAATGAGCCTACCGAACAGCGATGTTACAGCTGAAGAGATTAATTTAGTAGCAAAGTCGCTCGATCATATGTTACAAGTGTGCCTCAACGGGAACTTTGTATTGTCTCAACCTAAACGATTTCTACCGGTATCGTCTCAGTTTGAGATACTTCGAGATGATACAAGAAACGTTTTAGTAGAATTCTTGAAAATGTTTGACCTGTTGCCCTGTTTTAATATACTCTTAATGCATCCAAGTACAATAAATCTGCCACCCATAAAGACCCCCATTTTTGAAATTATCACTCAACTAATGAAAAGCTCTGAAGGTTTAGAGTACCTAGCAGATAATTATGAATCTATTAACCTCCTGTTGAAGTTCTTATTGAAAGTTGAAGAAGACGTTCAGTATTCAGTTCATGATTGTTTTGACATTAAATCGTTCAATTTTGGATTAAAGGTGGCTTATAAATTACAGTCTCTCTATCACATCGAGTGGTTATTGAATAATGCAAGAAAATACGGCTATGACTGCGATTGTAATCAAATTAACGAACATTTGCATCGACTCTTTTGTTTGACTTTCTCGAGTATTGGGAAAGTGGCAGTCGCCGAGGTTCTCGGGTTGAGAAATAATCTTAAATCTCTTCTGCAGTTTTTTACGGCAATACATTCGAAAGAGTTATCTGACGCTATGGTTTTCAAGGTATCGAAATCGCCCGGATTCGGGTACATCGTGGATCTTCTAGCAATCGCCGTGATATCCGTACCGAACATCGATATGATGGAGAGTTATTTCAAAGAGATCATGCAAATTGTTTATTATCAAGACGCTTTTGAAGGATCTTTACTGTCAAAATTGAACGAGATCCGTAATTACATGCTTCCTTTAATACCATTCGAGAACGATTTCCCAATCAAGTACGATAAAATATCCGAGTTTGTAGAAATTATAAAAAAACCCAATGATAATGTTAATTCAATATTTTCCGGTCAGATAATTACTAGTTTGAGAATAATCCATTATCTGGGAATCCCGCATGAAAGCTTATCGATTCCAGTCCCGGCAGATAATCCCTTCAATAATTATATCGAGTTGAAGCATAAATTCGTCATACTACAACTTTTTTCTCTTGATGGTGTCTACATTTTAATGGAGATTTTACAAAAAATTAATAACTGCTACGAACAACCAAACTTGCATACACCAATTTTTGTTTCGCATCAAGGAACCATAATCATGAACGTAATTCACCCCTGCGTGGAACTATTGAAACAAATATTAACTTACGTCATCCATTGTCGAGGGTTAAATTTCAAAGATCTTACAGTCATCCCTATCCTGTTGAACACTTTCAATCTCTTGTATTCATACCCTTCTAATTCTCAATCGTATTTCCAAGCACAGAATGTCGCTAACCTAATTGTCGATACTTTATTATTATACACTCAGCCTGTCTCTGAAGAAATCCACGAGAAAGATTCCCTGAATAAAACTCTCTGGAGTTTGATGTGTGGTGAAGTGATTAAAAATATAATGTCGTCCCCTTATTGCATTATTCCCGGGCTGCTAATATTCTCTGAACTCTTACCATTACCTCTGCCGATTCAAACTAGAGACACTCTCAGTCAAGAAGAGATCAACTGGGCGTCAAATTTGAGAAAGCTTTGGTCCGCCCATCTTCATCCTCACAGTAACAGTATCCAAGAAATTATTACTAAATTATGCACCACTTCTCAGCAACAGTTATTGAATCTGTTGAGACGAGTTTGCGTACAATTGGCAGATCTTGCATCCAACTCTGCTTTGATGGTCATAAAAGGTATTTTGGATCTTTTATATGAGGTTTTAATATTGAAAGAAGAGACGAAATCGGGTCCCTGTAATAGTAACATTGCACGTTTGTTGAATTTCTTGTGTCTTCTTATGGAGCACGGTACTCTTAAATGTGCCCTGTTACATTTACTTACGAATACTACTACTTTGAAAACTGATTACAAGTACCAGAATTTAGTCCCGGCTCTTATGCAAATTCTGAAATTTGAGAATAACTCAACGTCACATACTCAAGCTCAGGAATGTATCCTGAGCATCATACAAAGTTTTTCTGATTCCGAGATTACTGTTCTTCAGAATCCCGTCACCGGTCCGATTACTTCAGATATATATTTAGCGAACGCTTTACCTGGAAAAGAAAATTTGGTTGTTTTTATTTCTACAATATTCGAGCATGTCCCTATAGAGAGTAGTTTCGTTACTTACCTTCCCATTGTTAGAACTTTACTGCTATTGACTGAACACGATTATGGATTTTATCACTTGAGAGAACAATTATTGAAAAAGAACGATTACTTTCTCACATTACTGAATAAGCTTGCTTCCGGTTTTATTAAAGATAACGCCGAGTACCTTTCAACACTAAGCACTGTGATTGAATTCCTAAGAGTCTCTGTAACAACTGATGTCGTTGAAGAACAATTACTCTACACTCCTAGAACTATGAAACTGAGCTTAGAGGAATTGAAGACTCTAATCAGTTGGAATTCTGACTGTAATGAGGAGAGTGAGAAACATTCGTTAATAAAATTACAGGAGACTTTAAAGCAAACAGTGGAAGAAGATAACTCCTTCGAGGAATTACTTGAAAATATCACAAATTTAATAAATCTACTTTCAAGCAACGATTCAGTTCTCAGCAAACAAGAAAGTTACACCGAACCTCTATTACCGCCTCCCGAATCATTATTAAACCAGTTTGCTAATCGAATCATCTACAATTCATCAGATGCCTGTGACGAACGCTTAACGACAGTTTTCTGGCTTTCGTCGCCGACTGAAGAAATCGAGGCTGAAACCGAAACGATCATATCTGATCTATCCGAGATGATTCGACACGATCTACCTGCCGACTACAATCTGACAAAAGAAATCGAGAAGCTTTGCAGGATAAATCCGTCAGAAGACTCCGATTCGAAAGATAATCATATCGCCGACAAAAATAAAATGAAGAAACCTTTCGTTACTCCGATGAGAGGAAGGAGTTTCTCGAGAAATATGCCTCAGAGGCCCGACCTGTTCCGGTCCAGACCACCAAACACTTCTCGACCTCCTTCCCTGCACGTGGATGACTTTGTCGCTCTGGAGACTTGCGGGGCTCAACCAACCGGGCCGACGGGGTATAATAAAATAAGCAGGGAATTGTTGGCGACTTCGAGGATCTCCAGGGGGTGTAGAGGGAGAACGTTTGTGACTTCAGAAAGAGCTGCCAGGTACAGACAGTTGTCATGGTGGGGAGCTGGAAGACTCTATTAATGTAAATTTTTGAGATTGTCAATAGTTTTAGGTTTAAGATATTTCTTGTAATAAATTGATTATTCCGATTATTTTTCAATTATTGCTGTAAGCACTCATACATTCTAATTCTAATGAAAAATTTTACTATTGTCTTCACCCTGTATATAAACTTAAATTACATAACAGAATCCCCCATGCAAAGTTAGAATTAGGGACATGTCATGTAAGATATTTTTTGTCTTAATCTGGATTCAAGGAAAACTTTTTTTGAAAATAAAACAATTATTGCAATTTTCACTTGTTTGGTTTGTAGCTACTTATTTTAAACTCCACTTTTGTGAAAAGTGAAAACCATCATTGGATTTTTTAGGCAATAATGAATGGAGTCTTATTCTATTTATTAAATTCTGTCCTATTAAAAATAACAAAGCTGGTATCGATTTTGTTCCAGATGTCAGATGTTTTTAAATTAGGATTGACTGTGATATTTTTCCTGAAAGTTTGATACCCTGGACAGTCAATTTAAGCTACCAGTTCTCAAAAATGATTTCCACTTTGCTCATATGCTATTTGGGATTAATTTTTCTACATTACATCATAGGTACCTAAATTAAATATTTCAGTATGAATTCAATTCAATGACTTGTTGCTTTTCTTACTATGATTTAGTAAAAAATATCTCATTATTAGCCTTCCATTTTAATGTCGGAAGGTTCTATCACATTTTCATTATCTGTCAATCATTTTAAAATTAGATAATTAAATTTCGCTTAAAATAATATTACCCTATTACATATTTTAAATGCCAAAGGTACTAGATAAAACACAAAAGGGCGTATCTATTATGAAAACATTCATAACAGTGAAGAAGATGAATCCCAAAATTCCAAATAAAGCCGTATTAAACAAAATTTCATGCATAATTTTTTAATTAAGTTCCAAATTTACCTACTTCAATTATTATTTTGCTAATCTGGCAACACAGATATAAACAGTTAAGATATAAAATCAAAGTCAAATTTGCAAAAGGTAATAAAGGTACCAAAGCCAACCCTAATTTAAAAGCATCTGGAATGGGATATACATAATGGCTTTGTAAAAATTCACTAATTTTAAAGTTTTTACTTTATTTAAAAAGTTCTACCACACTTTTATTATATGCCAATCATTTTGAAATTAGATGAGTACTTCAATATCCTTAAGTATTACCTTTTTGATTATTTTTAAAACGCCAATAAAATGTGTTGAAAAAACACAAAAGGACATAGGTTTTATAAAAACGATCAAAAGAATGAAGTAGGTGAATCAAAAAATTCTAAATGAAACCATATTAAACAAAATTTCTTGCAGATTTTTGCCAAATTTAAAAAAAGTACCTACTTCTTATAATATCTTTAATCTATCAGTATCTTTAATATTGCAAAAAAAAATTAAACGCAGATTACCACTTGAGTTACTTATGTATGGTGGACAGTTGGAACTCAAATTAAAGTTAACCAAATCTGTAACACTTCCACTTACAGGCACTAGCAATACCGGGTGTCCGGAAATTATGAGCAAAAAATTAAGGGGGTGATTCTACTTGATGAAAATATTGCCAAAAGTATCTATAATTTTTTTTCGAAAACTCACAAATAAGAAAGTTATGAGCCTTCAAAATTGATTTTTTTAAATCAATATTTTTTTATAACTTTTTCTATAGTGTACAGATTTTCTCAAAATTTGACACACTTGCCACTGATGTTGTTTTACATCCTTGGTCTAAATTAGACTTGAATCCCTCGAAATCGAAAGGCCTTTTCTGCCCTTGACCTTCAAAAAAGGCCTATAACTTTTTTCGTAATATTTTTTTCTGAGTTTTGAAGACGCACAATTGAAGAACATGAAGAAATATTTGGCAAATGTCCTCTTTGTCTATCACGATAAAATGACCCGTTTCCGAGTAAAACTGTTTTAAAAATTTGCTTGCACTAAAATTGATCACCATAAATTATGATCATTTTGCAACAATACCAAAGCATGCTTTGGAAACAGCTGCAGGGTTGCCTAGTTATGTACAAAACATAGACATTCATATATAGACTTGGAAATGATAAAATTTTTTAATCATTTTTTTTTTTATAAAATAATTTTAATAAATAAAAAAATGCCGTCAAAATGAAATCCAAAGCAAACGCCTTGTTTCCTAGGCAACCCTGCAGCTGTTTCCAAAGCATGCTTTGGTATTGTTACAGAATGATCATAATTTATGGTGATCAATTTTAGTGCAAGCAAATTTTTAAAACAGTTTTACTCGGAAACAGGCCATTTTATCGTGATAGACAAAGAGGACCTTTTCCGAATATTTCTTCATGTTCTTCAATTGTGCGTCTTCAAAACTCAGAAAAAAATATTACGAAAAAAGTTATAGGCCTTTTTTGAAGGTCAAGGGCAGTTAAGGCCTTTCGATTTCGAGGGATTCAAGTTTAATTTGGACCAAGGATGTAAAGCAGCATCAGTGGCAAGTGTGTCAAATTTTAAGAAAATCCGTATACTAGAAAAAAAGTTGATTTAAAAAAATCAACTTTGGAGGCTCATAACTTTCTTATTTGTGAGTTTTTGAAAAAAAATTATAGATACTTTTGGCAATATTTCATCAAGTAGAATCACCCCCTTAATTTGCGCATAATTTCCGGACATAAAAATACATAGTATAGAAGTATTAGCTAGAAGTATGGGTTCATCGATCTACAAAATTTACTTCTGTGCATAATATGAAGGTTTAAAAAAAATAACATTGGAACAATTAATTTAAAATTTATTTCCTATTAATGTGATAACCTGGACAAATAAAATTTAAAAAATCAAACGTATGGATTCCAATTACTTCCATCCTCGGGAGTCAGATTATTTGTAACTAACAAAACGATATCTACGACCCACCAAATTCCAACACCTCCCAGAGTCAACAACTTTCCAACGGCGGTTCCAGTTTGTCCAAGACAAAACCTGTCCATGCCCAAGAACCCCAGCAAGATACTGTACAGCAAAGTAGTCGTGAAATATTGATCTGAGTATTTAATACATGGCACATTTTCCCTAAAGAACGTTCTGTTTCCATAGCACTCGATTTTTTCCAACACGTTACAGACCACTCTAGTCTTTTCCACATCTTCATAGCGCATTCCTCCAAACTTCACACAACCGTACCCCAATTCATCTTTGGCTGTTTTATTGCCTTTGTGATCAATGGGATCCTGGCAGTCCACGAACTCCCATGACAAGAATGAACAGTTTACCAGAGGTCCCAAGGGATTGAACACTTCCACGGTGTTATTTGATGTCTGGCTTCCGGTAATTGTTATAACTTGAATTAGACACAGTATTATAAAGTACTGCCAATTCATCTTTATATATTTGATGATCCTTAATACGCATTATTTGTATGTTGGTCAATTAATAGTCCTATAATGCTCTTGCAGTTTTACATGTTCCTTTTTATCCAGACTACTATCACTACCAAGTTATTAAGCATTACATTCGAATCTAGATTCACATTTACTGAGTTATAGGAGAAGGTCTTTGTAATTTTATTCACTTCGTATTATTCATAAAATTTAAGGGGACAAAAATATTTAATATAAATATAAATATTATTTTTGTTCTACCACAGGTTCTACTTTGATCTTGATCTACTTCTACTTTACTGGAAGCAAATACGTTAAAATATTAATACCGGACACTCCTATACCTATAGCATTGCAACAGGTTGCGTCCACTTTAGCAGCGCCACCAAGCATGAACTGGGGCCACTAAAAATTAAATTTGGTGAAACATAGCGGGAGTTTTAAATATCAACGCTGAATAGAAAAGCCCTTAAAATTAATTAGACGGAATAGACGGAGGAAATTGGGACGAAGAATTATAATACAACAATAAACAACAAAGTTTTCAGTATGTTTATTATATTAACAATAATTAACTACTATTACACACAATATTATTAATATCTTTAGGTATGAATATTTCAAAAAGATTGAATCGCTATATATACCTAAGTGTAAGCCTTTTATTTGCCGCAATTCCAATAATGTGCTTCCTTGCAGTTTTAAAGGTCTATTATTTGCTGGATTAACAAAATTTTCCTCTTTGAAATGATCAGTAGGTACAAAATAATAAAGTGAGAAATCGGCTTCGACACTCAACACTTTTTCAAAATTTCGTCATTCATCGATGTTATTATAACCTATTTCTTGTTCCTATTTCCATCAGCATAGTTATAAAATATTAATAAGTTTATTTACGCGGCTTCTAAAGTTAACTTTATACATAATTCTTTATTCCTGCTTGGAATACCGTGGAAAGATCTGGACATGCTTAACAATACATAGTTGGAGCAACCGCACACAGCACACAGCACATATTTTCCAGACATTATGTTCACTTTAATACAGCGGTACATTATAAATGCCTATTTAACTGCGTACGCAACAAAATTATCCGCTGATATAATGCTTTGAGAGTAACTTTAAATTGAAATTATACTTGAAACTAAAACGTTCAATAATTACTAATGACAAATTATTAATAATAATTAATTATCATTGACTGCAGCTGTCAAAAACCGTGAAAAGTTACCTAACTTTGAATTTAAAAACAGCTTATAGTGGCCCCAGTTCCTGCATGAGGGCGCTGTAAAAATGGACGGAGGTTTTGAGAGGAAGTGTCCGGTATTATATTTTAAGGTATTTGCTGGAAGTGAACTACTTGTTGAAGAACTAAGAACTACCATTCTTCTTCTTGTCTCTCCTAGCTTTTCAGACCTCTTTGGCCTCGCTTTATTGACAACTTAGTCAGTTCAATAATAAAACGAATTATGATGCATTGGTTGCGTTTTGCCGTTTTGCGTTCAAAGCCGACAGCTGCTGGCACCAAACCGGAAGTCAACATCGCTGAACGTTACGCTATTTTGAAAAGCGCAGCCAGCTGCTGCCAAGGTCATCCAGCATCCAGATACTGAAATCTACGCTTTTTCAAAACAGCTCTATTGCTGTCGCTTTGCTCACACTTTATTAAAATCGAATTTAAGTCTTTCAAAGTTGTTTTATTTTCCAGCACAAATATAACTTGCAGCAGTAACTTCTAAATCTAAATAATCAGTTGTCCTCTCATTTCCACATAGATATTACACAACTAATGTCTTTCACCACTTGTACTTCACTCTGTTTTCTACTTCACAATTCACTTATTGTCACTCTACTCTATGTCTTCCTTACTCGGTGATGCTTCAGCTTTCACATTCAAGACACGACTAACTCTCGAGCGCCGACAGCCCCACCTTATATCTGTTGACCGTGGAGTCTAGAAATGTCAGATGGTTCACGGACAGCACAATCTCGAACATGCGTAGAATGCGGAACCATTCTGGTATTAGTAGAAGCAGCAAATGTGGAACCTTTTATGTCATGGAAAGTGTCATTTCCATGAATAGCTGAGTCATCATTGAGAATGTAAGCAAACAAGAAATATGAAACTAGAATTATTATTGTTCAGCTCTCTTAGGAGTAACAACAGTTGAGGCAAAATCTGCGGAAAAAGAGTGAAAAAAACAGGAACAAAAACAAGCTAAGAGTACAATATACAGGGTTATTCACGGTATACGCCACGGAAGATTATGACCGTGTCTCTGGTTTTTAGGATTTTTTTATTTTTGGAGTGGATAGAGACCCGGACGTTTTAAAATTATATTCATAATGTACAGGTGTCCCAAAAGCATGAAACATATCAAAGTTATGTTTTTTTAAATGGAATGCTCCTACGTTATTGCATTTTTAGATTGTCTGAGAAGAAAAAATAAGATTGGTTTTCACAGTTGGTGTTTAAATTCAGAAGTTTTTGAGTTATAAACAAGTGAAAATCGTCATTTTTCAAGTTCAAGGCCCTGTACAACGAAAACGGTTCAAGATAGAGAAAAACGGCTTACATGTCCCTATTTTAACTTTTCATGTACTATCCTGTGCTATAGAAACATTTGTACTTTCTTTGATTTTTTTATTTGTCGACGCGTGGAGAAATCTTAGAATTTTTAAAATATTTTATCACCCTGTATAAACATTTCATCTACATCATTGGATAGTACATGAAAAGTTAAAATAGGGACATGTAAGCCGTTTTTCTGTATCTTAAGCCGTTTTACTTGTACAGGGCCTTGAACTTGAAAAATGACGATTTTCACTTGTTTATAACTCAAAAACTTCTGAATTTAAACACCAACTGTAAAAGCCAATCTTCTTTTTTCTTCCCAGGCAATCTAAAAATGCAAAAACATAGGAGCATTCCATTTAAAAAAACATAACTTTGATATGTTTCATGCTTTTGGGACACCTATACATTATGAATATAATTTTAAAACGTACCTCTGCCGGATCTCTATCCACTCCAAAAATAAAAAGATCCTAAAATCCAGAGACACGGCCATAAACTTCCGTAGCGTATACCGTGTATAACCCTGTATACATGTACAAAAAATACAACAAACAATATGCTCATATTATAACTCCTAAAAATACTCCAAATTGATATGAAATCTCTACCATCATAGAATAATGCTATTTTCTGTGACAAAGGAAAAAAAATCATCAATACTTTATAAATTAATTTTATTCACCTTATACATGCTAAATTAAATATTCAGATCAACCACAACTAGGAACAATAAGACACTCATACACAATACAAATATAAGATTGATAAATTAATTAGTACAACTTATAATATTATAATGTTTACTCAGAACTTGTTCAGAAGACATGATTTCAATCAGTCACTACAGAATTTAAAAATACACTCAATGGTCCTTCTTTTTTGGCTTCTTAGGGTTGCGCGAACGAGACTTGGCCTTGCATAATGGACATATTGGAGCATTTCTATGTATCTGCTGGTGACAGCTAAGACATGACTTCATCGGTGGTGGCTGTTGCCTATAAATCATTAAAAAATACTCATTAATATTTTTTTCGTTATGATCTGCACTCATACCAGCTGATTTTTTTTATTAAATATTGAGTTGATTGGGATAAAAAAAAAATTAAAAATATGTATGTGTAAATATTTGCTCTTCTGTAAGTACATTTTAGATCAAAACAATGGCAGCCGAATTGATTCAGAATGTAAAAAAAAAATTAAGTTACATTGCCACTTTAGTAAATGTCAGTCAAAAGAACAAAATGCAACAATAATAATTGGAATTATGACTTGCTTTGATTTGATTCGTCATTACTGCATTTTGTGATTTTTGTTTGAATTTACAAATTTTTTCTTTCAATTAAATAATTATTAGATGTTGTAATGTTGTTTGAAAAAGTTAGTAGTTAACTGAATTAATTGCATTTTTAGATTCTCAGTCTAACTCGCTCCAACATGTAGGTACATGAGAGCAAATGTTTGCAAAGATAATATACAAATTTTGACATGTTTTCTCCTATATTCCAAACCTTAACCAACATAGTGTATACCAACTATATAGGGTGTTTCAAAAAGAAAGGAAAATATTTAAGTTTAAATAGGTGTCATCATATTTAGATAATTTGGTGAGTTGGAAAAATTCACTCATGCAGTATTTTTTATTTTGAAAAAACAAACATGAAATTAGCACGAAAGTATTAGAAAATTAGTATAAATCACAAAACTAACACATAAAATCAACGATAAAGTATTAAGTAGCTACAAACGTAAAGAAAAAATTTTTAATACCAGAATAAAATGCAAATTAAAATTGTTCAACCAAAAAAAAATCACTCGGTTTGGTTAGTAAGTCCGTAAAATTCAATTCACCAAAAAATAACGTTAGAAACAAAACAAAACGAAACGAAAAGGCACCTCAGATTAAGATCCAACCTGAATGTAGGAGTGGGAGGTCCTCCGTGCCCCGAAGGACCCATAGTCCCCGGTCTACCCGGCTCCGGCTTTCCAGTCAGGAGCCGCAGCGGGCTCGGAGGTGGTAAGAAAGCCGGCGGCAATGGCGGCCCCATCGACCCGAGAGCCGACTCTGTCGGGGGTAACGGGCGGGTCCACGTCGCTGAAGACTTTGTCATGGTCTCACGGTGCGACTTGCTGGAGTTATACAGCTGCGTGAAGCGTCTAAAATTGAGAGTGATACTGATGTTACGATAATTTGAATTCCAGTTCCACTACTTGGAATAAATGAAACTGTTACATTTATTTGATTCAAACCTATTTTTTTGAACGACCTTTCAAATGATAGGTACTCGGAATCAAATATCTTGTACGCTACTATAATAATAAGGTCATTGAAAAATTAGGGCAATAATTTTGAATTTAGTTTAACTTACTCTGGGGTTATAACAGAGCCCTCTTCTTCGTGTAGTTCAGGGAGACGTTCCAATCCTAAACATTCACGCCGAAGGCGATCCACTTCATTTTTTAAAGGCATATATTCTTCATGTAGTCTCACAGCAGTACTCAAAGATCGAAGTCTATTTTCATCTGCCTGTTTTATCACGCCTTCCATCTATAATGATTGATTTATAACCACAATTTAGACTGGAAAATTGGAAGAAGGATAAAAGGAAGGGCTTTTAAATCTTTATATGGTGTAAAACTAAAACTTACAACAAAAATAGGAAAGTAGAGTGCAGTGGTTTTGGTAATGTGATGAGGAAGACACAAGGGAGAAGAAGCTGAGAGAATAGACTAGTGATCTCCTGTAAATTGTAGTTTACAGATAGATTATTATATTATATCTATTTAGGGAAAAGCAAAAGATGAAGACGAATAAGAAATTTGAGTACCTAATACAAATATCAAATAAGTGGAAAAAAATTGTTATTTCTAAGTTATGACACTTCACATTTTAGCTCATTTGTAGTTTAAACTACAAAACTACCGACTATTAAACATTTCAATGCAGTAGATCTAATTCAGTGACTTCCGATTGTTACTATTGATGACTCTTAGGAGTTTAATTATTGTAAAAGATGGTACAGTTATTCCAACTCTATTCAGACAGCGGTTGGCCATGAAAAATCAGCTGATTTCTCCTGTTTCATCTGGTAGGTGTAATCTTGAAGTTTTTATCAGTGGATTATGTCAATGAATTTTGTCAGTGAATGTTCACAGAAATATTTATTAATTATTGGATTCTATTACTGATATTGTTGTCTTCACAGTCGATTCCACCTTTATTCAGACCGCGGTTGGCCATGAAGAATCAGCTGATTTCTCCTGTTTGGTCTGGTAGGTGTAATCTTGAAGTTTTTATCAGTGAACTATGTCAATGAATTTTGTCAGTGAATGTTCACAGAAATAATAATTATTAATTGGATTCTATTACCGATATTGTTGTCTTCACAGTCAATTCCACCTTTATTCAGACCACGGTTTGCCATGAAGAATCAGCTGATTTCTCCTGTTTGGTCTGGTAGGTGTAATCTTGAAGTTTTTATCAGTGAGCTATGTCAATGAATTTTGTCAGTGAATGTTCACAGAAATAATTATTAATTGGATTCTATTACTGATATTGTTGTCTTCACAGTCAATTCCACTTTAATTCAGACCGCGGTTGGCCATGAAGAATCAGCTGATTTCGCCTGGTATCATCATGTCAATGAATTTGGTCAGTGAATATCAGCTAAGCTGTCACTTTTAATTGCTTTTGGCAAAATTGATCTATGGAAGTTGTCAAGTTTCGACTGTAATTTAATTATTCAAATAATTCATAATGCCATAAATAATTAATATTCACAAAATGCTAAACATATTTAGTGAAGAAGTTTAAGAAAATACTTTCATTGCTTGACTATTATAGCTATTATAATGCAGAAAATTCCTCGCCAGCAATAATTTCACAGCTGCATTAGCTATTTATTTTTAGGATAAGAACCAACATATCTAGGAAATAATTGTTTGAAAATACTTTGCATAGGTGTGAACTCGGGTGTGAATTAAAAGGTCCATTCATAATAAGGCTTTACTCTAGCTAGATACCAGACCTAGGGAGGCGACTCTGCCCAAAATATCCTCAGAAATAATTAATAATAAAGGATCTTATTACCCCGAAAAGTTCAGGTGTACCAACTTATTATAATCCTAATGGTAGGCACTTATTGGCATTGGTACTTCATATTAGAAATATACTTGTGTTTAAGAAATACTACAGACAAGAGAAGATGTGCTAGAAACAGGTGTGATAAGAAATGGTACGATGACAGAAAATATAATACGTTTATTTAAATAGTTCTGATTTTTACCTATGTTTGGCAAACATTATTTATTCTGAGAATGACATTATCAAAACCACTGATAACTTAGTAGAACAGTAACACTTGTCATTGTCAATGTGCTGTCACACGTATGATACAGGATCGACCACTTTCATAATCCATAGCCCATTAGGCTTGAGCAGAGTTAGAGTTAGAATAGACTATTATAATAGCTTAATAAACTCACAGCATTTATATCGGCATGGATCTGACGTAGCTCTTCTACATGGGACATCTTTTCTTGAAGTAAAAGGTCCATCTCTTGCTTGTATTCTTGTAAGCATTTTTCTTCTTGGTCTTGGGTTTCTACTTCACTCAGTAAGCGAGTTTTGATTTTTTCAAGTTGAATGGTTTTGGATCTAAACATTAAAAATGTTGTGTAATGAAGACAGTCTTAAAGTACATAGGTACCTAATTATGTTCCCAAAAAAATCAAGACAAAATCTCTTATGTCATAATAATATCAAGTGTTCTATCAAAAATCTTATTACCTGATTGGCAATACCAATTTTTTGTGCGATTCCAAATCAACTGCTGTCAAAGTTCAAAGAATGTAAATGCGAAAAATAATCGATGCAGCTCTTTAATTATTCAAGAACTCTTAATCTTAAAGATAGCACATTTTCATTTATTTCCCATTCCAGATGTTTTTGAGTTGGTTATGGTAAATATGAATTATGTTGGTACCTTTTGAAATGTTGAGCTTTGATTTTAAGTAAAAAACTAAAAACTTATTATTTAGTTTAGGTAGTAAAAATATTTAATTTTATGTAATGTAGAAAAATTAATTCTAATGGGATGGCATATATGAATCAACTGGAAATCTTTTGAACTTTTTTGAAAACAAGTAGCTCAACACGACTGTCCCTATAAAAAAAAAAAACTATAAAAAAAATATCACAGCCAACTCTAATTTATTAAAATCTGGCTGGAATGGCATAGTGTTTGAAATTTTTTAAAGGTTTTATCAGTCGGTAAGTACTTAGTTTCCGAATGGTTTAGAATCTGTTAATGCTTTAATTGCCATTTAGATTTAGAATATCACTTAGTCTGCATCGGTATTATTGCAAATATGAAATTAAAAAACTATTGACAAATTTAAATTTTATATCACAGCAGTAAGCATTTATTTTTGGGTATGACATAAATATTGTCACTTCATTTTGTTGAAGTGTCACTTTTCATCCCTAGGGATAAAAAGTAAAGCTTTAGTCCTCAAAATAAGAGACCCTAAAGGCGACACTGCTCTGAAAAGTAAACAAATATTTCTGAATTTCTTATTATTTGGCTGGCCATGATTCTCCAATAATGAACTAGGAAACCACATTAAAAAAAAGAGCTCTTAATTCCAGACAGAATGGTAATTACTAATTAGGAAAGAAACAGACTGAAATTTTGACAAATTTCCTGGAGACATTTGAAACTCAATAGTCAATGGACACCTTTGTAAAACTGAGGCTTAGCTTGGAGGCATTTGAAACTCTAGTGCCACCTTCCTAAGCTGGGGATTAGAAAAGTAAGGCTATTCTTTGGAATAATAAGCACTGAAATATGAAATACCTATGTCCTATGTACCTATAAAATTATATTTAATGAAACAACAGAATACTTCTAAACATTTCCCAACAGTCGCAAACATAACAACGATAATAATACAGGCTTTTTGATTTTTTTACCTGATTTCTTTTATGGCTTCAAGTTTAGCAAATATCGCTCTCTCATCAACGGCACTCGTCATCTCGTCTAAATTATTTATTGAAGCGAATTTTAGAAAGCCTGATCAAGATCAAGTATAAAACTCAACATTTATTTACAAGTGAATGCACAACGCAAACATTCTATAGCACAAAAATAGTAACAGTAGAAATATTTTCCGAAAATGGTGTTTTCAAAAGATACCGTCGGCGATGGAGCATCATTTTTATTAATCGTTTCAAGGCATTTTAAAATTCATACTCGTCATTTTTCAAAAAATATCGATAGCTTCCCGAAAACTCACGCTTCACAACCACACCACAACAAATTTAATTTATGGTAGATAACTGATAAATGATAAAAAATATAAAAATAAAATGCACTTTTTAATTCTTTCAAATGTCAATTGTCAATGAAAGAGTAATAATTTTTTTACTCACAGAACGATAACCATAGTGAGAGATGAGAATCAATACGACGCTGAAGTTACTATCGCCCAAGCGGCTAGACCTGTAAACTAGCAATGATTTAAAAATGCCAATTTAATTGAACGAAACGTCAATCTGTCGTTAGCTTGTCAACTACGAAATAAATCACAATTAAATATTATGCAGTTTTTTTTCTACGTGAAGTTCTCCGTAGTTAGTTATTAAGGCAACAGATGGCGTTGCTTTTTTTTGACACGTTTTTTTATCTCGTGTAATAACGGAAAGCTGCACGTATCATCAATTTGGCCCGGGACTCTAAAAAAATAACCTTTCATCAACCGAATGTCATAAATAACCATAAGTCAAGCAATGTCACGTCATATTGCGACGTCGTTCGGTGATAAAATTTTCTTTTTTTTTTAAAGAAAATTTTGAATTTTTTTTTAATGAGATAGATTTTTGGTTTCCTTGATTTTTTAATACAGAATGACATGAAAATCCAATATGGCGGCCATAAGAAAACAAAAGTTGACTATGGAATACTAGTGCGGGATCTAGTTGGCTTTGAAATGTCAGATAGATAGGCTTTATGTAAGCCTACAAAAAATTATTAATTTACAAAAATAACAGAGATATGGCAAAAATAAGAATCTCGATTTTCAGGATATTTCAGCAATGCCTACCTGAAAGTATCCTGAATTTTTTCAGATTATTACTCGGTATAAAAATACGCAACTTTGCCCCAATTTAACTTACCTCGCATCTCGACTAATAAACAAGATAGCGCATTAGCGTCAAAAAAAGGACACCTGTATATCATTATATGTTAAAATTGTATGAGAAAATTGAATACAGCTGGTTTTCACAACTAGAATTTATATTTAGTAGTTTATAGGTTATAAACAACTAAGAATTGCGATTTTCAAATTTCAAAGCAGTATACAAGGATAATGACTCATGATATTTATAAAGGGCTTAAATGCCCAAATCTTAACTTTTCACTTGGTATCCTATTTTGTAGTTTAAAATTTCTCTACAGGGTGATGAAAATAATTAGATTTTATCAGGTTAAATTTAAAAAATTACCTACCGATCTTAGAGAAAAAACTGTGATTTGCAGAGTTGTAGGAAAGGGAATTGCTTGCGAGTTTGGTTTCTACAAAAATAATAATAAAAACACTTACCAAAAAAAACTACTATTTTCCATAAAATTCAAAATGGCAAACTGATGCACACCTCAAGTCTGGTCGCCATTTTGAATTTAGGCCATTGGTTTGTTAGAGCTTAGAGCTCTTATGGAAATGGAGAATTTCAAAGGGAGGAATTATATTACATTTAAAGATTTGCAAATCGAGTCATGAAAAACATGAGGGCCCTATTCCACGAAAAACTCTACAACTTTGCACTTTGCAATTTTTTACAAAGCAGGAAAATTGCTCTTCCAATCAGGTAAGTTAATTTGGCATTGCTGTGCAACAGAAAATTGCAGAATGCACATTTTCAATAATAGTTCAAGACATAAGAAAAGACATAAGATAAGGAACAAGAAGTTTTTTAAAAATGTAAAGTTGCAGTTTTTATTGGGGAATAGGCCGTGGTATAATACAAAATTGAAAAAAGGTAATAAGATAAATGTCTTTTTATTTTTAATCGAATAAAAATTCATGCTGATTAATACAATAATACATGTAAATGAAACATAAAAGTGAAAATCAAATACAAAAAGCAAAAATATTCTTTCAATAAAAGTACTTTCTAAAACTTAATTAATGAATAAAACATTATAGTGACACTGGCAAAACAAATCGAAAAGTAAACCTAGAGCTTCAGTAATTTCTTAAAATTAGGAGTAGTCTAATTATTAATCTTAACGGCGATCTCTTGAATCTGACCGGCTCCTCCTGTCACGGCTTCGGGACCGGGACCTTGGAGAACGTGACCTTCTTGGGGACCTCGACCTAAAAACACACATTACCTCTCTGTTACCACTATCGTACCAATTACTGTCATTCAAACAGAACCTAGAAAAGGTTCGTTTTAAATTCATAGTAAAACCCGTATCCACCAAAGCAACAAAGGGGAACATTTATGTTTCTGTTCCAAATTCCCGAAATGTTTACGAATGTTCCTAGTACGTTGCTTAATGTTCAGTGATGTTGCTATGCTAGTAGAAGTTGTTGCTTGTTGTATGTTGCCATTTGTTTGCACGCAATACTTTCCACTTGTTTCTCGAAGTTTCTAAAATTTGGAACAAGAAGCAACAAATGAAAGCAAAATGTTCCTGTGTGTTGCTTTGGTGGAGAGGCACCTTTACAATACTAGAATTTGCTGTTAATCATGGGACAAACATTAAGTTTTTTTAAATTTAATTATTTGAGTTGAAAAGAATTTTTCACATCACAAAAAAAGTTAAAATAAAGTCCCCTCGAAACAGCAAACACCAACATTATAGTAATTCAGTGTTCCAACTAGAAAAATGTAAAAATATCCCAATAGTTTTTATTTAATAATAGTTTGTGTAAAGGGATCTTACTGTTAACTTCTCATCATAAAACACTAATGCAATGAATATTTAGTCTTTATTGCTTCTCTCTATTCTAAAAATAAGCCCATTTAATGTAACCCGCAAGCAATTGAACAAAACCGGTCAGAGTAATCTGGAGTAATATCTTCACCAGCCTAAATAACATTCTGCACTTATACAGGGGGAGCTTTTTTTCAGATTATATCCTTTTATATTTTAAAGCATTTATAGCACCCTTGATTCTTTGAAACATTCCCTACCTGGGTCTCTACAACAGATACAGATTCAGACATTACTTTTTAATTCTTCGCAATCCCTATCAAAGTGCACTGGCTCATTAATGCATAATTAACTAATCGATTATAAAAATACTTCTGTTTAAACACTCACGGACGAAGAGAGGAAGGTTGAAAGGACTCGAAAGCATTGCGAGACATTTTTTTAGTAACTTGAGAATCAAATTTTTGACTCTTTTTTTGATGGGCTCTAGGCTCATTAAGCTCCTAACCAAAAGGTAAAATCAACTCTCTAACCAAAAGGTAAAATCATCTCTAAGACACTGAGAGAGATGAGTTAAACGTTATCGAGTCCTTTCTAGCATAATTAAATGAAATTATTTGCTATGTCAAAGTTTTAAACACACAGAGAAAATGTTTTTTTTTTACTTTATCCAGTATAAATTCTTCCACAAAAAGTATCTCTCTATATCGAATCAGTGCACTCAGATAAGAGATTACAGAAAATTAAAAGACTTTTGTACAAATCTGTACGGACCCAGACCCAGGTAAGGAATATTTCACCTTGAAGAGAATAACAAAAAAAAACAAAAAAACTCACTCTGGCAGGGTAGCAGGAAAGTAATTAAATGACCTGGCAGATAATCACTGATTTTAAAATGGTCTTATCAAAATCAAAATATGTATAAATTCTATTCCCTTATAGAAAAAGTCATTCCTTAGTAACAATGTAAGATCAATATATTATATTTAAACAATTTAAAATTAGTAATAATTATCTGACAAATCAGCTAAATACGATCCTGCAACCAGGCATCTGTATCACATTTTGATTGTAAATTTGGAAATTTAGATATTTTTTATTTTGGTCTTGAAATATTTAATAATTTACACCATTTTGACTCATTAAAAAAAATTCTATATTTTTTTAATATACAACAACCTAGCCACCGCAATTCAACAATATCAACCATATTTACTTTATATGCATATCAACTTGAAATACTACACTTTTCAGTGCAGCAGTTCTCTTTCTCAGCTTCTATTTCAGGTTTAAAAGGGGTCTGGGTATTTCACATTGGCAAACTTTCTGATACATTCTGTTCGCTCAAAGTATAAAGCAACATCATCAATGTTATAGAAAATAAACAGGACTTATTTTTATTTTAAGCAGAAAGTGAAAATTTTACTTTTTATTAGAAGTGATTTGATACTCCCCATTCATTGAATTACATTTTGTTAATTTTTTATCTTTATATTGTATAGAGCCTCTCTATTATATGACCCAAGACAACCCCATGTAACTAAACTAATAAATGAGATGAATGTTACACATTATTAAACTTTCTTTAAATATACCTAAATATTTTGCTGCATTCAAAAATATTTTTTATATTATGGTCATCAAAAAAATTATAATACACAATACAAATTGTAAAACCATAACGTACCACTAGAAAAATTCTATTTAAACATATTATTTGTTGGTACCTAATTAGGTAATTTAATTATACAACTTTCAATATGTAAAAATACTTTTTTAATAAAGTAAGCCAGAAAACAAAACAACATTAAACTGCTAGTTATACCTAAGTGACTTTCATGGTTTAAAATTTTTTTAATCTGAAGTATTGGTAGGTACTGATTTTATCTTTATAAGTTGTAGACTCCTTATACTGTTTTTTTTTTTTTTTAATGTGTGACACAATAAAATATAAAATATCAATCATAATTATATTTCATTAACAACATGTTTAATGAACAGTCATGGTGACTATAACCTATAAAGACAATTATTAATATTATTATAGCATTCCCAGGACCCAGTTACCAACATTAAAGACACAGTCCCCCAAACTGTTACACAATACTTGTCTCGTTCTCTACGACAGATTCATTCGGGGGGGGCAGATTGCTAAGAACAAATGTTTACTTACTGTCCTGCACGCTGACCTTTATAGAGTAGAGGAGTAGAGTGATATTGTAAGGTAAGTGAGAAGCACGCATGCAAGTAGCAGGCAGATTGCCGGGGGTGAGACTCGGACAGACCACCACAGTTGCTAGAGAACGGTCGAGCTTCGATGCTCACTCAACACAGAACGGTGTGGGGGTTGCGATCGGTTGGCTCATTGCATAGAGGTCGACTCATCATTGCGCATAGAGGTTGACTCGTCATTGCGATCGGGTTGATTCATTGCTTAGTTGTGGCGGGCGATTATTAGATAGGTGGTCTGGTTGGTAGATGGGCGGTCGCGGCAATTGGACGGTGGTGGTTGTTGTTGTTGTTGAGTCGGTTGGTGTTCGATGTTAAGATGATGAGATGTGTGGCCGGGAAGGGACGGTCAAGGGGAGTTGTTGTTGTTGTTGTTGTTAACAACGGCACTGCCGCTGCCCTGCAACGTGCGCCAACAATACACTTTAGCAGCGACAAGGACTATCCTCATACTAGTATGCAGAGTGCTTCAAAAATGATGGTTACTAAGTTATAGGGAGCTTTCATACTGCAATTTTTAAAAATACCATCTAATCTTCGGAAAATATAGACAATAGTAACAGCAACAAGGGCCAATTTAAGTATAATATGTGGATATTTTGTGGACATTAATGCTTCAATAAAAACTAATAAAAAATCATTAATGATCTCTCCACAAACAAGATGAATATTTCAATTTTTTCATAGATAAATTTTCAATTATTAGACTGAACTCCAACTCTACAACAAAGCAAAAGCTAAACCATCATTTTTGAATCCACCTGGCAATTATACAGGATGTTAAGAAAAGTTTAACAAAAAAAAAAGTGGATGCAGGTGGTTTGGTGTTTGAAATTTAATAACTGCAAGCTCCCTCAATTGATTATTGATACTTATTTTACTAGCTAAACTGATGTACTTGATTATTTCTGTTTCTATGTTATACTCAACATTACGGTTCTTTTCATGTAACATGACCATAGTTGTCAAGATAGAATGACATTAATCATCGTTCAAGTATTAAAAAAATATCTCATAACACAAACAACCAATATCACTTAACCACAAACATGTGACTATGGAAAGTTATAATTTGACAGTTGAAAGTCATAATTTGACAGTTGAAAGTCATAATTTGACAGTTGAAAGTTATAATTTGACAGTGTAAATAGGGATTTTTTCACAAGTTTACTAACTCAAATCGTATCATCGATGTCATGGTCTTCTAATATGAAATGAACCACACTTGCTCTAGCTTTATCTTTTTTTTTAATAACATCCTGTATATCTTGATGAGGTTTATTCAAGGATTTTTCTCCTTTTTTTACAACTAAATAAAAGTAGGTAAGATAAATTCTCACTCATTTTTCAAATCCAATCTCTATAATTCACACAATACCTTTCAAATTTCTATTTTTTTATAGGAAGGAATCCAATTTTCTTATAACCGTCCATCCTATCTATTATGGTCCCAAGACCCAATGATCAGTATTTTTAGTTTTTCTAAGCAATTATTCTGATAATGATATTCATTTAGAAGACTTTAATATTTACTTAGCGAGTAACTTTATAAAAAGCTCTCCTCGAATCATATTAACATAAAAATGTAAAATGATTTTTTTCATTCAGAATTTCACTAAATTTGTAATTTTGACTGGACACATTTACACCGAAAACCAATTTTTATTAATAGGTGACCGACAAAAGCGCAAAAAACTGTACAACATCGAATTAAAGGATAGAAGTGCCAACTGAAAAATTAAACATTTTAAATGAAAAAAAATTATTTCGATATTATGAACAAGGTTTGCAATTAAACAAGCAACTGACCTGGAATACCTTGGACCTCTTCGGGGACCTCCCCCACGTCTTGACCTTCCATTGGACATTTCAACTCTTACTCTTGTACCACAGCAACGCCTGAAATGAACACAAATTGAAAAATTTAATAGAAACAAAAAATCAGATCCTCAAACAAGAATTATTTGGTAAAATATCTGAAGTAAAAATTATTTGGCATGTGGGAAGCAAAATTTAAGGCCTGTGGCAGCCATTTTATAAGAGGTCAAAAATGTAGAGTCCCGTCGTTGACGTTAAACGCATTTGGCATTTGTATGATATTATTACTTATAGTTAATTATTTGAGTGTAAGTTTAAGGAATAATTATCTGTTTAAAAATGCCAAATACATGTGCAGCTAGCGGTTGCACAAATAGAACAAAAAGTGGAGGACCCTGCAATTTTTTTCTTAAGTAATAATATACTGTCAAGAATAATTCAACATTCTTGACAATTCACGTTTGTTGCAATAATGACAGTTATAAAGAAGGAAGTAAATGATCAGCAAGCAGAATTATTGAATTAAATATGAACATGTCAATTTTGCCCTGTTCTTTTGATGTTAACTTTCGAACAATGCAAATCATGATTTAATAAATGTGATTCGTACGATAGGATCACAGGTAAAGGTGCTCTATCGCGACGGTTTTTCCCCTACGCTGGCTCCCCTCCACTTTCTCTGCTTGCTCCGAGCCAACGTTGCCACATGAAATCTGTGTCTCCGTTCTCCTACGGCCTTAAAGTGTCATTTTTGGTTACAAATAATATTAAAACACTTATTTGCTGCAGTAAGTCAGGTCTTTGGTCAGGGTAGGTTTTTTTCCTTCAAATGTTCGTAAAATGAAAAAAACCCTACCCTGACCAAAGACCTGACGGAACCGGTAGCTACTATTATTACGGTCTCGTGCGGAAGCGTGCAGGATTGTCTGCAGAACGTAGGAGAAGGGCTTGCATATGGCAACACTGAGAACGTGTCGGAGCTTAGCAAGCAGAGACAGTGGAGGGAGGCCAGCGTAGGGGTAAAAGTGGTAAAACCGTCGCGATACAGCACCTTTACCGGATCACTAATCTTAAATCCAATAGAGCAAAGAACGCTCTGATTGTTTCCAAAATGTATCTATTCATACATCATTCAAATCCAAAATGTTTAATTTAAAATTTATTTTATTTTAAAGTTGGCTATTTATGAAAATGAGAAAAATACTAACGTTCCGTCAAGTCCTCTAACAGCATCCTCAGCGTCTCTGGGATCCTCGAATTCGACAAACGCAAAACCTGGTGGGTTTCTTGCAACCCAGACATTTCTCAGTGGTCCATATTTACTGAAGGCGCTCTCTATTTCATGCTTACTGGCCGATGACCCCAAATTGCCCACATACACTTTACAAGAGAGATCCCATTCTCGATACCGTGACATCGCAGCAGGCTGGAAAATTATACATTCATTATGAGAAATTTATTAGGTACTGGCAGGGAGAAAATTACAAGATTGAGGATGGAAGAGACATGAAAAGCCGGAGATTGAGATTTATAATAGGGAAGGCTTGGGTATTGATTAAGTAGGGTAGAATAGGGAGTGAGATCATAAACCATAAACAAAGCAAGAGACGCTTAATTATGTAGAATTATTAATGCATAATTGCATAGGAGGTCGAAAAACTCCGAGTGATGAAATAAATTTCTAAAATCAACTTACCGTAGTTTTCTTTAAAACAAAAGTCGAAGATAATAAAGAAAATTATTCTTTTCTTTTCACAGTTCACACCTTGCACCTTGGTCAAACAAACAAAATGGCGATAGGCGACAGGCGACAGGCGATGGCGAAAGCGAAAGCAAGAAGCAAGAGAAAGAGAAACAGCGTAAGAAGTGAGAAGAGAACTGAGAAGAAAAGAGAGAAATAATGAGCACTCAGCACACACGTGTCTACCTACAGTAACGGAGATGAGTTTATCCTCTTCAGATCTTCACATGCGCATTACACTACACGTTTGATGAACCAACAACCAACTTGGCTGGGGTGCGTTCATGAATTACACTTTGCATACATGAAAAACTCTGGATGCGTTCATATAAATAACCATAAGTCCGCTAGATGTATAAAAATCTATCATCGTTCATAAATTGCCACTGACAACGCTGGAAGTGCGCTCGGAGTGTTGAAGAAACACATGTGTGAATAATTCTGTGCATAATATATTAATAAATTACAAAAATTAGTATTAAATTTAGAAAAAGTGTAAATGTGACAGTATAACATAATATAATTCCACCTTCAGGGCCGTATTTGTTTTTTTGGACCGGACCACCTATCTGGACTTTTTTAGGTAAGGGTGTGACGAGGCAAGATTCCGTTGGCACAGTTATTTAGGAAAAGCGCAGACCTATTAACTTTATAGGAATAGTTTTTCGAAAAAAAATTGGGCGAGCGACTATCTGCCAAAAATTTATAAACATTATTTCCAGAAGAGTTTGCCCTCTTAACAAATGGCCACCACTAGAGCCTGTTTGATTTTATTTTTATATCTTGTGGTGGATTCTTTCTGGTGTGTGTTTATGTTAAACTTAATGACTTTTACTATACTTAATAAGTAGAGATAGGTAATAGGGCCTTAAATAAATACCTACCATTTTACAAAGGGCAAACTGCAGCCCAATAAAAACTATTATTAGGTATTAATCCTTATTGCTTTGGCTTGAACATGACATTTTTACGGGTTTTACAGTGTCAATAATTCAACAAACTTCACGGTAACTGGAACAATCTCCGAATAATTTATGCAGCGTTATTCAAGAAATTACAAAATTAGATTTAACAACCTGATGCACCTTATTTCAACAAATGTCAGAATAATTATTATATTTGACAATAAATAATTGGAAAACAAGAATAAGGCAATGTCAGAATGAGTTTACGATTTTACAAACCAAAATTTTCATTTTACAGTTTTACAGATTCAATCTAAGACATGAAATTTTTTTCCAAGGCCTACCTAAATTATGTTTTCATTTGCTCACACGATATTATAGCAAATACCTTAAAATATAATACCGGACACTTCCTCTCAAAACCTCCGTCCTAGGGAACCTGCATTACCGCTTTACTAGGGTAGCGCATTCACTCGTTGACGTTTATTAAACACGGTTATGTTTGAACAGCTGGATGTCATATTTTTGGCACATTTGGTCACAGGCGTAGGTATCATGTGGAAAAAAGCGAAGTTTGAAAAATGAAACAAAATAATAACACGAATAGAAATCGATAATCCTCTTTCAGTGGGTATTAAAAACAAAATTACGAGTTTATAGGATCTACGAAGCTGTAGACTTTACTTAGTATCTAACACGTAGTTACTGAGAAAAATACGTTTTAATACGCGGACTTAATAACAAATTATGTGAATTTTTAGACAGTTGTACGTTCATGGAAAATCTGACGTTTATGAAGTCAAATTTGACATTCCCAACTTTTTTCCCAACTTTTTGTGAGAATGAGAATGCGCTACCCTAGTAAAGCGGTAATACAGGTTCCCTAACTCCGTCCATTTTTACAGCGCCCTCATGCAGGAACTGGGGTCACTATAAGCTGTTTTTAAATTCAAAGTTAGGTAACTTTTCACGGTTTTTGACAGCTGCAGTCAATGATAATTAATTATTATTAATAATTTGTCATTAGTAATTATTGAACGTTTTAGTTTCAAGTATAATTTCAATTTAAAGTTACTCTCAAAGCATTATATCAGCGGATAATTTTGTTGCGTACGCAGTTAAATAGGCATTTATAATGTACCGCTGTATTAAAGTGAGCATAATGTTTGGAAAATATGTGCTGTGTGCGGTTGCATTATGGATTGTTAAGCATGTCCAGATCTTTCCACGGTGTTCCAAGCAGGAATAAAGAATTATGTATAAAGTTAACTTTAGAAGCCGCGTAAATAAACTTATTAATATTTTATAACTATGCTGATGGAAATAGGAACAAGAAATAGGTTATAATAACATCGATGAATGACGAAATTTTGAAAAAGTGTGGAGTGTCGAAGCCGATTTCTCACCATATTATTTTGTACCTACTGATCATTTCAAAGAGGAAAATTTTGTTAATCCAGCAAATAATAGACCTTTAAAACTGCAAGGAAGCACATTATTGGAATTGCGGCAAATAAAAGGCTTACACTTAGGTATATACAGGGTTACTCACGGTATACGCCACGGAAGATTATGGTCGTGTCTCTGGATTTTAGTTCCATATGTAAACGTATTCTCTAACATCGCTCATGTGAAAATTCATCATGAGATTTACCCCATTTCTCAACGATTTAAAACGAAAGCAGTCGAGACTGGGTGCTTGGAAATGACTTTTAATAATAATAATAATTGTAGTCATAATAAATTCAAAAATCTAGAAATACACTTCCAAATAATGATTTTAAGAAAGGTTTCATTTTATTGAAACGAGCTGTCAACCATTAGTATGCCGCACAAAAGTGCGAAAAAAAATCCACGAGGAGGCGCGCGTTCCACAAACATCCGATACTTACTTAGCGTATTAATACATATATACAGGGTGTCCCAAGATTTCTTTATCAAGGGATATCCGCGTTATTTCAAAAAATAAACAAATGAAATTCAGGAAATTTCAACCATACCCCTAAGACTTTGCAGCTGCACCCTCAATGCCCCTTTACGCCTTTCCACCCCTAAGTAATCATCCCCTACTTTTTTTTTTCAAATGACACCCCCATATTTTTTTTGCTCGGCAGGATTGTTGACTTCTTTCTGAATACATTGTCATACGATTTTTTCAAATCGAGACATATCTAGCACGCCGAAAACAATATAATATCAAAACAAACGAGGATCGTCAAGGAGTTGCAATTGCTTGTTTTTTGTGTTAATGTTTCCTCCAACCACCTTAACTAGTAATACCGGTGTTACTCGATATAGGCGTTAATAATAATAATTGCTTCTGTGATTTTATTGTCATATTAAATGTTAATTGTTATTCCTTGACAACCCTCGTTTGTTATATTATATTATTTTCGGCGTGCTAGATATGTCTCGATTTAAAAAATCGTATAAAATTCGTATTCAGAAAGAAGTCAACAATCCTGCTGAGCAAAAAAATTATGGGGGTGTCATTTGAAAAAAAAAGTAGGGGATGATTACTTAGGGGTGGAAAGGCGTAAAGGGGCGTTGAGGGTGCAACTGCAAAGCCTTAGGGGTATGGTTGAAATTTCCTGAATTTCATTTGTTTATTTTTTGAAATAACCCAGATATCCCTTGATAAAGAAATCTTGGGACACCCTGTATACATGTTTCGTTACTTTCTAAGCGGGATCTTCAGACATTTAAATGAATTTTAAAACGATTACTGCTGTTGGATAGTGAAGAATTATAGGCCTATTTGATACATATGTCTAATACTCCTATATTGCTATTAGGGGTTTCGAGTACCTCTATCGTAATTACTTCGAGTCCTGCGCGCATGTCCGAGAATTTTAGGTCTTTACGGGCCTAAAGGCGATAGCAATATACAGGGTGTCCCATAATATGTGGGCAATCTCCCGGATTTGGGTAAATTTCGTAAAAATAAATGAAAAAATAGCTATAAAATTAATTCCTCAGAGACACCCCTACAAAGATATTAGCTGTTGAAGTTGAGGGTTGGAAATCAATTTTTTGCAATAACTTTTTTATTTCTTGAACGATTTTGATAATTTTTAATTTTATTTTGTATTATTTGGGACTGTTTAAAGTAGTGTTTCATAATCTTTAGTAGCACATACATAGACCTCGGGATGGCATAACCCCCTCATTCACTTGAAAGAAAACAATAAAAATAATAATTTTACAGTTTTTTCAGGTTAATGTTCTTGTTATTTGATGTTTTTTACATAAAAAATGTATCTTTATTTATTTCGATAGAGGGAGCCGTTATCGAGATAAACGTCCTTCTAATAGGTGATGCGTCGCAGGAACTTTCTAAATTTCAAGTAAATTTTAACAAGATGGCTGACCTTTGACAGTAAATTGAGCAGGAAACAAAACAATAACTTAATTAAATACACGTCAAATAGTGTCAAAGATTTTATTTCATGCAGATTCAATTCTAACTGATTTTCTGCGTATTCAGCGTTTGTGTAACTCATTTTAAAATCAGTTAGAATTGAATGCTGAATACGCAGAAAATCAGTTAGAATTGAATCTGCATGGAATGAAATCTTTGACACTATTTGACGTGTATTTAATTAAGTTATTGTTTTGTTTCCTGCTCAATTTACTGTCATAGGTCAGCCATCTTGTTAAAATTTACTTGAAATTTAGAAAGTTCCTGCGACGCATCACCTATTAGAAGGACGTTTATCTCGATAACAGTTCGCTCTATCGAAATAAATAAAGATACATTTTTTATGTAAAAAACATCAAATAACAAGAAAACTAACCTGAAAAAACTGTAAAATTATTATTTTTATTGTTTTCTTTCAAGTGAATGAGGGGGTTATGCCATCCCGAGGTCTATGTATGTGCTACCAAAGATTATGAAACACTACTTTAAACAGTCCCAAATAATACAAAATAAAACTAAAAATTATCAAAATCGTTCAAGAAATAAAAAAGTTATTGCAAAAAATTGATTTCCAACCCTCAACTTCAACAGCTAATATCTTTGTAGGGGTGTCTCTGAGGAATTAATTTTATAGCTATTTTTTCATTTATTTTTACGAAATTTACCCAAATCCGGGAGATTGCCCACATATTATGGGACACCCTGTATATGCGGGGGTACCCAGATATTATATGATTTCATGCTATATTTCAGGAAACTGCTAGAAAGAAAATGATTGCGGTAGGTAAGTAGTAACGCCTATAAAAAGTATTTTAGTCATTTAAAAAAGTCATTCCATGTTTGAATTGCGTTATATACCGTGTGTCTCCGGATAGGTGAAACGACTCTTATAAAAGACAAAAAATTTTTGATTTTAATTTTAATTTTTTGGAGTTCAGCTCTGCTTGGTTAAAGAGTAATTTCTAACAAAATTTTAGTTTTGAAAAATCAAGTATGCCTTGGAAATTTTCAAAAAAACGTTTTTTTTTGTGGAGTAAAGTGCCTTTTATGTGGCAAATTATAAAAAATGTTATTTGAAAAAGTTGTTAAGATTCAACATTTAGGTCCGTATACCAAATTTCAAAATCATAGGTCAACTTTTATTTTTTCATTTATTTTTATGTTTTATTTCACAAATCAAAAAATTTCATTTGTAACAAAAACTGATATTGACAGATTGCTATTGCTATAGATACAATTTGGTTTTTCCATGGCAGTCTTTGTACAAAATGAAATTCTTTGATTTGTGAAATAAAACATAAAAATAAATGAAAAAAATAAAAGTTGACACATGATGATTTTGAAATTTGGTATAGGGACCTGCATGTTGATTCTGAACAACTTTTTCAAATAACATTTTGTCGTATTTGCCCATAAAAGGCACTTTACTCAACAGAAAAACCGGTTTCTTGGAAATTTCCAAGGCATGCTTGATTTTTCGAAACTAATATTTTGTTAGAAATTACTTTTTAGTCAAGCAGGGCTGAACCCCAAAAACTTTTAAATTAGAATCAAAAAAATTTTGTCTTTTATAAGAGTCGTTTCACCTATCCGGGGACACACGGTATATGATAGCTCTGTTAACTTACAATCATTAGAGACCGTCGTTAAAAGCTTAAACGAGACTGTCTATATTTTTAAATTAACCTATGATTTTGTTTAAAAAATTCATTACACTTTGACAGTTTGTGACGGGACTTACGTCAAATCACATGCGCCTGGCTAGGGATCCGGTATGCCTAAATGCAGGAACCCCTCAGTACCCAGAAATATTCTTCTTCCCTCACTCGGGAACAGTAGAGGTTAGGTTATTCTTCCCTTGATTTATTGGGACCACGATTGGGACTGTGAATCTTGTAAAACTGCTGACCCTGAGGATGGGTTAACACTCGAAACCGGTCAACAAGATTTTTTATAAGTTTAATTTAAACGAAAATATATTCATTGACCTGCCAAATATGTTCTTTTTTTATTATATTGTTTGTGTATACTATGACCAAATTTGCGGTAAAAATTTCGTGTTTTTTTGCAATACATGATCAGTTTTTTTTAAATTCTCGATTTTTCTGGCACTTGGATTATTTTGTATTCACTTTCAGCCATTAGGGTACACTTCATAGAAATAAGTTACTTAAGAAGAAAAACCTCCAATAAAGACACCTCTGTAAGTACAACTGATTGACATCTGTTAATTGCTTTAGGATCTGTGATGAATTATATCAAATAACTAAGTATGTATATTCAATATTGCAGTCTCTTGAATAATAATGCAACAACAATAAAAACAATAAATCAGGCCGCAGTGGAAAGGTGTCATTTTTGTTTTAACTTATTGCGGAGGGGGGAGGTGTTGCCTCGCACATTATGGTTTATGGTACATGCATTTGAAACATCCTATAGAATTTTATTTGTAATAACAAATTATTATTAAAACTTAGTTTTTTGCCCAGTTGAAGCATTTGGTAAATAAATGTTGACTGCGGGTGATAGCGCCCCTGCTCACCCCAAGCCTTTGGCGCCCCTAAGCAACTGCTCTCCTATATGTATTGCTTTACGGATAATTCGGCCCTGCTGAGTACAGAGTTATGCCAGATAAAAACTTTGTATAGATACTCTAACTCTACCCAATGCAATGGTAAGTAGTTATACAAGGTGTTGATTTTCAAAGCGGGCCATAGGGGATTAGCATTGCGAAAGCGGTTTTTGAGGATTCCTGCTTGCCGTGTAAACCGACAGAAATGGTTTTGGTATCAAAATGAAGCTAAAACTATTGCGCATAACGTTTGACATCAGAAATTAATTTAATTTCACGTTGTTTTCTAAAATTCTTCAGTAAAAATTAAAGTAATTGTCAATGTTTAATCACAAAATAGCATGCCTGCTTGCCTAAACAATAATGACGTTTCTACGTTTTGACAATCCAATAATAAAACTTTATAAGTCAGTAGGTAATAATAAAGTCTGGTTCTATTTAAAAATGGGTTATACAAACCAAGAAAGTCTTTATGGTGAAAACCTACTACTTACAGTGTAGCCAGTTACAGGAGGGTTAAATAGAACCAGACTTTATTATTACCTACTGACTTATAAAGTTTTATTATTGGATTGTCGAAACGTAGAAACGTCATTATTGTTTAGGCAAGGCATGCTATTTTGTGATTAAACATTAACAATTACTTGAATTTTTACTGAAGAATTTTAGAAAACAACGTGAAATTAAATTAATTTCTGATGTCAAGCGTTATGCGCAATAATTTTAGCTTCATTTTGATACCAACACCATTTCTGTCAGTTTAAACGGCGAGCAGGAATCCTCAAAAACCACTTTCGCAATGCTAATCCCCTATGGCCCGCTTTGAAAATCAACACCCTGTATACAATAGTTTGAACACCCTATCCAAATGTGTGACTGTTCTGTACTTAATTAGATGCGATACTTTAAAATATAATAATTTTAGTTCTAAAAAACATTTTTTTATCCCAGTTCACTTGGAACAGCTGTTCCAAATATACAATCGCTTACAAACACATAAAGATTATAAAAACAAAGCATGTACTTTATGAAACGACTTTACTTAAAAATTTTAGCAAACACAAAACAAACTCATAGAACAAGTATAAAATATACAATTTTAGATTAATAATAATTAAATGTATCTTTTCGATACTCTTCAGTTTAGGGGAGTTAACTTATTCACTTTACCCTCAACAATTCCATAGAATAAGAAACATAAGAACAAGTCTACAATCTACAATTTTAACTTAATAATAAATAATTGATAAATATGAAAAAAAACTCAACAATAATTAAATACTTTTTGTATTCACATCAGTTTAGTGTGAAATAAATAATTCTTAATCTAACTTTGGTCCTTTTTCGATACTCTTCAACTCCAGGGAGTTGTCTTCTTTAATTAACTTCACTTTTCCCGCCTTCTTAAGAACTGCAATATAATTATTTAAATTTAATTTTTCCAACTATTTAGTAAACTTTTAATAATAATAACGTAACTGTAACTAAGAAGTAGAATAATAATACTCACCAAGGAGATCCTGAAAAGCTCTGGCAACATTCAGCTGATTGACAGGCTTCACGCAAACGTCGCTGATTTCAATCGCTTTGTCCTGATTCCAATTACTAACGCATTCGACGATGTTACGTCTCCTGTAACAGTAGAGTAAGTATTATGATTGCAGTTTCATAAATGTATATTGTCGAGTAAGGATACAACATATAATGGTATCGATAGTCTAACGGTTAAAGGCGTCGTCCTGTTCATAAGAAAGGCAACCCTGTGAGATCTTTATTTTTGCAAAAACCCTGTTCAGAGCTACTAATGATTGAAAATGTCATTCACAAAAAAACAACAACTTTTTTCTGATTCTAATAAGAATAAGTCAAATAGAGCTCAATCGCGCAAAAAATTAATAACTTAAATAGCTTCAAAATTAGATATAAACAGCCCTTACAAAATGCCAATACTCACCTAATGTCAGTAATTTTCTTATTAGCATCGTAGCTAATTTCTTTTGTCCTGAAAAATTAATACACATATGGTAAACATCATTGTGGTGAAAGCAAATAATTTACTACATTGTTATTAGACAGTTGCACTTACTGGGGGGCTCTCTTTAAGCTCGGTTTTCCCTGAACAATTGAACCGCCCACAGCCTGCTCTTCAGTGTTAGCTATCTCATGTGAGGGAATTACATTTTCAGGTCCAATCTCCTCTCCGATAGGAACGATCGCGGTCACTATTTCTTCCCGGACCTCCATTTCAGTCAAGATGGACGAGATTTGCTCTCTTACCTGTTCGTGTAACTCATCCGCATCTTTCTGTGCAACCACTACATCTGTAGATTTATCATCCATTATTCTATAAAAAATGATTAAATTTAATACGATAATACGAAATTACGTAAATTGCTACTTACAAACGCCTGCGTTTTTGTGATGGCTCTCCATTGACTGCAATAGTTTGTGCAATCGTATGTTGACTGTAATTAAAAAAAATTAATAAGTCGCAATGTCGAATAAAAAAAAATATTGTGTCAAAGGATGAACACTCACAGTGCAGGCAAAATCGAAGGTAAGACCAAGGGCGTAGATGCTGCAACCGGCAGTTTCCCACCCAAACTGGTTGAAGTTTTCGGCACAGCAGGAGGCTCCGTAATCGGATGTACTCCGAGGTCAGCAGACAAGGGAGTTCTGGTTAGTGATGTGGTGGTTCCCTGATGCACAGGGAAACTCACCGAGTTCGTGGGCTCAGATGATGCATTTCCTTGTATGACCTGAGACTGCTGAGCTGCCATCTCTTTGGTTGGGTAACTCTCCCAAGAAAGAGTTGCTAACCGGTAGTCGGTCGATTGCTTCTCGCTCATTGATGGTAGGTCAGGCGTGTACGTATGCAGAACGACTTCCTGCGGGTAAAACAGAATTACCATTTGCCGAACTTTACAAGAAAAAATGTGCTCACCGGAAAACGATCGATGTAACGAGATTTTGAAAGCTTCCAGATCAAACGAAACTTGTTAAATATCAAAGACGGTTCTTTGTCTTCTTCGACGACCTGAAATTTTATTTATCGATTAGTTATTATTATTATTAATACTATCACGAAATTGCTAAAGAATCGAGCTGCTTACTTGTGCCCTTTGAGCTGCTTTGCGTTTCTTGTCAGTTGGTTGCATTGGAGTTGCTGCATCAGACTGCACTGTTTGAACTGGTGCAACTTCGGTCAAAGCTTCAGCAGCTGTCGAAACATCCTGTTGTTGTGCTGGTTAAATTAAAATTTATCAGTTACTAACTCAACTATAATAGCTCTGCTAAATAAATATCGACTTATTTAAGAACTTCAACAGCATAGTCTAGAACCTGCCAAAACATACTGGAACATTTAAAAATATTCAGGACAATCTAGAACAAGCTAGTACACTCTGAAACAATTCAGAGCATTTTTGGACATTCTCAACTATTCTCGAGAATTCTGTAACATTCTGACTATTCTCTAACATTCTAGAACATTCTCCCAACAATATTTCATTCTCAAACATTTTTAAACGTTCCTCAAACATCCTTCTTCTGACACAGTTATATCTTACCAACAGCTGCATTGATTTGCTCTTGCGCCGGTGCCTCTTCTTGCGGTGGTACCTCCTCCTGGGCCGGTACCTCCTGCTCCTGTTCCACTATTGGAGATGTCTCAGGGCCGTCTTTGGTGGCGTGTACTTGTGCCACCGTAACCACTAGCCTAGGACTGCCCGTAGTACTAGTAGATGAATCCGAGTTCCACGGAAATTTCTTTGTTCGCTTGGCAGGTTCCTAGATCATTACATATGTTACTCAAATGGTACTTTTGGAAGGTTGGTATTATTACCTGCGGTGGTGGTGGGTTATCGACTTGAGGGGTCGTTTTATCAAGTTCGATTAGCTTCGGTCCTGCTGGAGCCTGCTCATCAAACTCATTCCAGTTTCTATCGATGCACATAGAAATCCAAAAATGAGTTAATCGGTAAGAATAATGTAATCGTCACTCGGCTTGAAGCGATCGGCCACTTCACTGAATCCGGGTGTTTGAATGCGGAAGAGAAAGAGGAAGGATGTCAGAAGGCGCTTTATTGTTTGCAGATGAAGTAAGATTACTAAGAGGTAGGCCATGCAATAATAATTGATAATAATATCTTGTGAGCAAATTAAAATTAAAATGTAATCTAAAATAGGCAGACTTTGTCTGAGATTGAATGACTGTAAAAGTCTGATTTGCAGTTATTCAGTCTCAGGCATGTTATAGTAGGATTAACTTTAAAAAGTCAGATGTGACGTCACACTAACCGTCCGAATTAATATTTTTAATTTCACCAGAAAATGTCAAACAGTTAATTGTCAAGTTGTGAACGAGCGTAAATTATTGAAGGAATCATTCAAACAATTAATTGAAACGCTTACGTCAGTTTGAGAGCCACTGACAACTACATAAAATTTATTCACGTAATGACATTCTATCCTCTGTGCTGTGCATTTAAGTCTCATTCAAAACCAATGTTGACGTATACTTATTTATGCGGGATGGAGTGTTTAGACAAACTGGACGGTTACTATAAAAACCACGTATATGAAACAAAATAAATCGAACTATCAACAGAATGTGTATTCTTAATCGATACGTATGACTTTTTAGACTTTATTGGACTATATACGACATTTCTCCAAAGCTTGCATTGTGTTTACATTTCCCTCAATGCTCGCATGATTTAATTACCGTGACAGAGATAGGCTTTTAAAGAAAAGAGAACGCAATAAAGTGAGAAATTTAGCTTGAGGGGATTCAAGAGTGCAATAGTTACGACCTGTTAGCAAGGCTAACCGGACAGAATGGGAACAACAAGGACCCGGATCTATATCCAGTCATCGATCTTGGCTAACGATGCGCGGGTAACAAATTTATCGGGGGATCACAATTGTTCCTCCTTCCTGTTCCTCTCACCGGGCTGACATTAGTATGACAAGATAACTAACAGCTCACGCTGCAACTGGATCTCCATCTCTCCTGGCTGGACGTGATCTCCGAAAAACGTTTCAATATATTCTTGCTGAAAAATAAAACGGGGCATCTTGAAAATGGGGGTGAGTAATGATGACGTTTGCTTACGTTAAGTGGCTGCTCCCTGCCGATCTCGTCTCGGATAGTGATCTCATCGGCACGAGCCATCCCGACGGTGAGCACGTCCTCCAGATTCCCCGGTACCTGGAGCTCATCATCCAGGATACGCCCCTCATCCCTCGCTTCTTTTCTCAGCACTGCCTCCAGTTCGGCGCGCTGCTTCTTGCCGCGCTTGACACGCGTCACCGGCGTCGGGGGCGTCCGAAACTGACCTGACGACAGGTCCAGGGCCAACGGCATCCTTAATGAACAAAGTTTTCGATCAAGTTTAATAATTATGCGCAATAAGAGACACTACTTACTCAATCACTAGCGGTCTGGTTATTTTAGTCATCATCACGAACAGTTCATCTGCAATAAAATAAAATTAGAAAAAAACAGTTGAATAATAATTCGGCTAGAACGACTACCTACCTTGAAACTGGATGACTTGTTGCTGATATATTCTTATAATCCCGTCGGTGAGCACCGCAGTGAGTCTCAATGAGAAACGGTGTCTTGGAGTGCTCGCCTCTGAGGTGAAGTAAGTCATCACTTCATCGCTGAAATAAGATTTTTGGTAAAAGCGGTTGTTATTAAATGGAGTGGTCAGAATCATGTTACCATAGCTTGTTGATATTGATTTCTTTGATTTGTTTTTTGTCCAGATGCATGACACCCCGAGTGCCTGCGATCCAGGCCATTTTAAACCTGCCATTGTTCTGCGACCCCAAAATCCTCAAATCGAAGAACATCTTCTTTTTCTTCGACAGAAAACAATTAGTTAACTCAGTAACACAGGAATGCAATAGGATAAATTTTATGTTAATATAAAACAACAGGGGGCCGATTATATTCAATTCAAATTGGCTTACCTCAGATTCACTTTCGTTATTAATCGATTATTATTATTAATAATACCTGCCGGAACTAGAACTGTATAAATTTAGCACTTAGGTATAGTAAATTCCCAAAAAAACGAGACCTAAACTCAACAAACAAACGGGAAGAACACCCACAATGATAGCGTCCTTTCTCGATTCAGATATGACCGTTGCTTTTTTAGCGCCAAACTGCCAAATCATCACAAAACTGTAACGGTTTTTCGTAAAAACCAGTAGACAATGCAATTTCAAAAATTGATAATAATAAAAACAATAATTCAACCCTATTTGACGTTTTTGAATTCAAATCACCCTTTTGGAATGTTTGGACCAATCAAAAGCCTCGTATTGATAACGAATGCAAGTTGTCATTTATCAGTTGTCGCTTGTCAACTGTCACTTCAGTTTCCTGTAAAATTATAATTTGCGCTCAGAATCACTAAAATCTACGCATTTTAATAGACGCCAACAGTGTGACGTCACGGTTCCAGATAAGCACACCGTTCACGTCGTCATTGTTGTCAATCGTTGTGATTTAGTGGAAGTTCTAAGTTCACGTGGTCCTGAAGTTTGACTTATTGAGATTGTTTTCAGGCATTGGTCTGCGATCGCCATCAATTGAATTGAACCAAATCATATTTTAGTTTGAATTTTATCACTAAAAATTCCGCATTTACTGTAATCAAAAGTTTACAGTGAAATTGGCAACTCTACAACTGTCAAATGCTTGTTTACTTGGAACCGTAACCGGATACCCATGACCACTGACGGCGTTCTATTCATAAAATTTGTTATTTTTTAAAATGCTCACTTATCAATATCACTGCCACCTTTTGAGGTGGCAGTGTCAATATCAAGTGTCAATTAATTATAGGTGTTCTAAAATGGCGTTTTCCGCCACGTTTTTACTTTTGTCACCACTCATCCTCATCACTTCATTAGTCATGAGTGTCATCACTTCGGCTGCTTGCAGTCCAGTCAGCACGGAAAATCGGTATTGTTTTTCCTAATAGCTGCTTTCTTTCGCTCACAGCCACTTTGAATCATGGATCCTGAAGGTTGAATCCGGATCACTGAATCGCGGATTCAATAGGCTAAATAAGTAACTATTGTGGCGCCACCAAGTAGGCAAATTTGACACTTTCATGCGGCAAGTCCTGCATGCTCGCTATTCATTTTAATGTATTTGTTATTGCAAACATGAGGTCGTTCAGGTATAAAAAAAGTCGGGAAGGGTTTGTTGTACACGAGTACCTTAAATGCTTGCGATTACATACGTATTTATTACTCCTGAATCTTTTTTTAGATAGTAAATTAAAGTTGAAAATTTTAGTTAATAATTTAAGGCATATAAGTAATACTAATAAAACAATAACTGCTGCTATAATTTTTTCGAGCTATATTTCAGACGAAGGGTAACATTTTCCTGCTTTACAGCTGCAAAATATGTCAAAAACTAATTATACATAAGCTGAATAAAAAACCCTAAAACATGAGATGAAATGTGAACTTATTATGTTGATAAGAAAGGTGATATTTTTTTAATGGAACAATTAATATATCACCTGAACAATGGGATAATAATATAGGTTTTTTCATTTTTACGAGTGCTATGTGCACCACGAGTCTCTCTAAAAGAGCGGTTCCTTGAAGAAAAGTTTCATGTAAACGTATTCTCTAACATCGCTCATGTGAAAACTCATCATGAGATTTCGCCCATTTCTCAACGATTTAAAACGAAAGCAGTCGAGACTGGGTGTTTTAGAAATGACTTTTAATAATAATTGTAGTCATAATAAATTCAAAAATCTAGAAATACACTTCCAAATAATGATTTTAACAAAGGTTTCATTTTATTGAAACGAGCTGTCAACGATTAGTATGCCGCACAAAAGTGCGAAAAAAATCCACGAGGAGGCGCGCGCTCCGCAAACATCCCGGCGGTCAGCATTTAGCCGCTCCTGTGACCTGTGTCTGGCAAGGAGCGGCTAAATGCTGACCGCCGTGCACTAGTAGTTCCCAATAGTACACGGTAGATGTCTCTTACTCCCGACACCTGGCGCCATTTTTTAAATACCTTTTACAGAGTAATATACTGAGTAATTAAGGTATGTAACTGTATACATACAGTTCATTTTTATAAGTGTTGCCATAGGGAAGCATGTAAAAAATACACCCTGTGTAACTTATGTTGTCTTGTACTTTGGAAGTCGTTTTTAATTTTCAATAATAGTACATGTCACATAATGTCATCTACTTTACAATACGACCTTCCAGAAAAGCCGGTCGTTGTTTAATTTAATTATAGAGGCTGTCCCATTTAGGTAAAAATGAACTGCATGAAACGGTAAGAGATACGAAGTCGGTTAAATTAAAAAAAAGTTGCGCTGTTTTGAGATGAGTATTTGGCAATAAAAAAAATTGCCAAATACTCGTCTCAATACACGTAAGTTAACACAGAGTGTGTTTTTTACATGCTATGCTATTCCCTATGTCAACACTTTAAAAAAATGCACTGTATAAGAAAATGTAAATTAATTGAATCGTAAAACAGATTTTTAAAAACCGAGTTATAAAACGAAATTTTAGTGAATTTTTCAGAGATAACTCGGAATTTTACGCTAATACATAGCGGGGTTGTAACTCAGAATTTCATTTCAAATTCTTAATAATTAATGTTTGGTACTAAAACTACTAAGCCATCAAAACATGTAGGTTTGAAAGAATAATAATTTTAATAGCGTTGTTCTTTTCGTGTAGATTCGGTGCCCTTTTATCGAGTTGGATTTATATGTTTTTTCTTAATAGGAGGTAATACAAAGTTGTCTTTCAACATTTTTATTTACCGGCACTTGGATTTACACTGGTAGATTTTTCGCTATTAAGGTGAAGATTATGTGAATAACTTTAAAATATTCAATAATCATTGGCATTTTTTAAATAGGTAATCAAAAACTTGACTTAAAACATTTTCATTTGATGAATACTGTAAGTTTTTTTTTAGAAAATTTTGTCCATCATTTTTACTTCAAAATGTTCACTTAAATACTCTAAAATGAGTTCTAATTTCATTATTACTTCTTGTAAGTTCGGTATTATTGTTAGTGTTTTTTGGTGTGTATTGTCTGAGATATGTAACAATAAAAAATGAATAATGTTGATGAAAACGTGAACAGGAACACGTGGACTGTGAACCGCCAACAAAGGAATGGAATGGACATACCTTGCGCCCCCATGCGTAGTTATTCTGAACTATTATTAGTGCACGGCGGTCAGCATTTAGCCGCTCCTGTGTCTGGCATAGTCCGCCATATTGGTGGTCCATTGGTCACCAAGGATGTTGCATAATACTCTTTCCTGAACTTTTTTCTTCTTTGACATTCACTCACACTCTGACAGTACAGTCACAGTTCACAGTGTCACACATCAGTCACATCACACATCACATCAAACTCCTACTCCATCACTCCATGAAAGACTTCAACAACAGTAACAGTGGTGTTGGTGCTTGGTTTTGCTTTTGTTATTGTAGTTATTTGTTATAATAATCCACCATTGTCGAAAAGTAAAATATTGTGTTATAAACTTTCTGGCACATTTAAAAGCGGCGGATATCAACTTCTAATTGCGAACGGCCACCCATGGATGATCCTGGCAGGATGATGGGACATACTGGAGGTGGCTTAATGCCTCCTCAACCTTACGGGATGAATCCACAAGGTGATGCACCCACCGGTGAGAACGAACCGAGAAAGCAGGACATTGGCGAGATCCTCCAACAGATCATGAACATTACCGATCAGAGTTTAGACGAAGCTCAGGCCAGGAAGCACACTCTAAACTGCCATCGGATGAAACCAGCTCTGTTTTCCGTTTTATGCGAAATTAAGGAGAAAACCGTCCTGTCCCTACGAAACACACAAGAAGAAGAGCCCCCAGACCCGCAGCTGATGAGACTGGACAACATGCTTATAGCAGAAGGAGTGGCCGGCCCAGAGAAAGGCGGGGGGGCCGGAGCTGCTGCCTCCGGTTCCGCAGCGGCTCAGGCTGGTCAGCCGGATAACGCCATCGAACACTCCGATTATCGGGCGAAACTCGCCCAGATCCGGCAGATTTACCACCAAGAACTTGAAAAGTACGAACAAGCTTGCAACGAATTCACCACTCACGTCATGAACCTCCTGCGAGAGCAGTCTCGAACCCGACCCATTACGCCCAAGGAGATCGAACGGATGGTCCAGATCATCCACAAAAAGTTCAGTTCGATTCAGATGCAGCTGAAACAATCCACCTGCGAGGCTGTGATGATCTTGCGGTCACGTTTCTTGGACGCCAGAAGGAAACGTCGCAACTTCAGCAAACAGGCATCGGAAATCCTCAACGAGTACTTCTACTCACATCTGTCGAATCCTTACCCGAGTGAAGAAGCCAAGGAGGAGCTGGCGCGCAAGTGTGGTATTACTGTAAGTCAAGTTTCCAATTGGTTCGGGAATAAGCGTATCCGTTACAAGAAGAATATCGGAAAAGCTCAAGAGGAAGCGAACTTGTACGCAGCCAAGAAAGCCGCTGGTGCTTCTCCCTACAGTGGTACCGCAACTCCAATGATGTCCCCCGCGCCCCCTCAGGACTCAATGGGGTATTCTATGGGTTCCGCCTATGATCAGAGTTCAGCTTATGATGCCAGCAGTTGCGGTTACGATCCGATGCACGGGCAGGAGCTGTCTCCTTAAATTATTCGAAGCAATCATTAAGGAAAGTATAAGTAAAGTAAAACAATGTATACTGTTCATGTATACCAAGTAATGTATACTAAAATGTATTCACTTCACTGAGTATGTGGTTTCAAGAGTAACTTTTGTTCTTGTTTTAAAAATGTGTCGTTTTAAACACATGAAATTCTTATCTTTGTTTAGCAAATTCACATTTAACTTGAATTATTTAAGTGTACATACTGCAGTATTGACAACTACAGGTAATGCAGCTCACGTGTCTGGTATCGGTATCTGGACAGGTGTAAAATCCGAATCCCGAAATAATCAAACCGTAGTTCAAAGAAGAGTATAATGCAGTAATGACTTAATAATTTAAACCCCTTTGGTTGAAATTAAAATTAAACCACAGTAGAGTCTCGATTATTTTACTCATAACAAACTGCAGTTTTCCAAGCTGCCTTTATTATTGTGAAATTGAGTGAGGATTACTAGTCTCCTTGGCTAGGAATCTCATTTTTTCTTATATCGCGTTTAGAAAAAAAGTTGAATAAGTTCTGTGTTGCTCAGTTCCTTGATTATCCATGGTCTTGTTTAAGGGAGGGTTATTATTATCGAGACCTGTTTTCAATGTTATATTCAACTTCAACAAAGTCTAATGTGAATTTGTTTAAACAGTGTTACGTAAATATTTATTTAAAAGTAAAAAGTAAACTTATACTTTTATTCTGTGCGATTTATAACAGCAGGCGAAAAAATATAACCTGATTTAGTAGATCATCATAATTGGTGAAATACACACATTTAAACTAAAATAATTTAAATAACTACTAATTCATAACTAGCTGTGTGATTTTGATGTGAATTTTTTAATTATTTGAATCAAATTTATGAAATTATTGATTTGTGTGATCGAATCCAAACAATAATATCGAATAGATCGAGCTAGATGAGCCAGCGGGTTAGAAGTGCAGACTACTAAACCGTTACCTGCATTGTACTAAGTTCGATTCCCAGTCTCCCTCTGGTTGTTTGTGTCGTCTATTCTACTATTAATTAGGTTTACTTGAAGCTCTGGGTATATGAGCAAGTTCCTCGAAGCCCAGAAACCCATAATTACTGGAGTACATGGAGCAACTTTGTCTTATTTACATAGTTAAGACCGATGTTTCAAAAAAAAAAAAGATCGAGCTAAAGCAAAAGAACACATCAGACATTCGAAGGTAGTGTTTCATGATTGTTTCATGATCATGATCAGTGATCACAAAAGTACCTAGAGTGGATATTGATTACATAACAAAAGATCAGAAATGCCTGTTTCGATTGCAATATTGTGACCAAAAGAACATGGCTTGTAATGTAGGAGTAGATCACTTAATTGGAACAATATAATTTTTTCTGGAAATATCACCTGTATTAAGTCTAAAAAAAAAATAGTCAGGTTGAGTTCTCGGTTGCAAGAAAGTAGGGGGGTCATTGATTATTATACAGATCAAACCCCACTGTCACTTTAACGTACTTTGTATATACACTACGAGATAAAATCAATCTCTAGGAGTAACACGGTACTACTAAAAGATTACCAATACAGGGCCGGCATTTCTGAAAGAGTGAAAGATGACCATAGTTTAAGAGTAGCCTAAAGGACCGGTGCCGGTGATATAAAACCCATGCGTGTTTTACCCACCAAGACCCCTATTAATTTTCTCCATGGCCCATTAGATTTTTAAGTCCATTTACACAAAAAAAGACCTAGAACATCAAATAACGAAACTACAACAATATAACGATGTAAAAATTGTAGTGAAATGCCACTGGCCCATCATCCGTACGTACGTTAATTAACGATTTGTCAGTTAATTGTACTGACTAATTTTAAAATGTCCTCTCTCATCAAAATGTTGGTCTTGTAGGTTCCACCCCCCCCCTTTTAGAAAATATGGTTGCTATCTTTTTAGTCAAAACACGTTCTCATTATGTTTTATTTTCAGACTTGGGTAAATCCTTCCCTACTATCGTTTTGAACAATAATCATTATAATATTCGGGGCTATGATCTATCGTTTATGTAAAAAAAAGTAAAATTATACAAGTGTAATTTTTTCCATTATAATACAATACATAATAGCCCCAATTATCAAAGTCAGAACCTGATAATAAGTCTTATAAGCTTATAATAAGGCCTCTCTCTACCCTAAAATTCTCAAGAGTATAAAATGGCTATGGATTTAGTAGGTGAGTTTTTTCTATAAATTCTAAACTTTAATTTTCTATCCCATTTATTTAATTATTTTCGAGCTATTGATTACATCGAAATTTGTGAGTACGGGCATTAAATCAGTAATAATAATTATTAAACTCTTTCCTGCAACAGAGCAACTGTCTTCTTAAGTTGAATTAACTTAATTTTACTGAGTAATAATTGCATTTTTGTACCATTTAAAAATAATTAACTTTTTGAAAGGCTGAAAGGAATATAATATATCAAAAGTTCCGAGTTAAAGGGAGAACAAAATTAAGCTGCGTAGAAAATAAATAAGTTTTTGTCTTCAATCAAAGTGGCTTGCTGTTGTTTTAATTTTTCGCCTTCTGTTATAAATTGAACATTCATTAGAATCGGACTGTTTTAACTTTATTTATTAAAGTGTGTATTGCAGAATCTCAGTGAAATTTAATTTTTGTATTATGTAAGTATTAAGTGAGGTAGATGAAAACTAGTGTTGAGCATTTATTTTTAATTTTTTTCATTATTTGATTTTACAAAACTTTAACATACAGGATAAACATGAGTACAGGCTGTTTTTCAGAGGTCGATTAGAGAAAAAATAAATTATAATCCTTTGGAAATGTGCTTCTGTTTTGCATTTGTAGCATTTAGTTTTTGTTTCTATCGATATTGAATCATAGTTTGTCTAAAATTACTCCTTCAAATTAAAAATTTTAGTTTTTATTTATATTTGCAGTTTCTTAAAATTACCTCATTTTAAAATGAATTTAAACTGAAACCAAAGGCTTAAAGCGGGTACATAGAAAACTAATTGAAATAATAACTCCCTATTTTGCCTATAGCACGGTGTAAGATAACTAAGGTGTTGGAACAAGACTCCCCAGTGCGACCCGATATCGTCACGTTACATCTGTTTTACCCATTTGTTTTGTTGCTCTCGCTCGCAATGGTTAGTTCTGCCGTACTCTTCACTCGGACAAGCGCACAAGCGCTAGCATAAATGATTCACGCATATTCGCTGATAAACGCGTGCTCTTGTGTTCTAATTTTATTAATATTTAAATGTTAAGATGTCACTCGATGAAATACCCGTTATAGTTTCATCGCATCAACTTCTACAATTAGGCACATCACAGTTTCTACCCATTTTTGCTTATCGCTTCTTCAGAAAAAAATTAAATTGAGTAGCATGACACCCTGATAATGGCAATTTGCATGTGTAAGAGCAAGAGATCAGAGCCCATATGGCAAGACTCTCTCATACACTGAGGTTCAGGTTTTCGTCTCGCGCTTTACTGTTGAAATACGTGCTTCGTTCACTCACCTATATATCTTACACCATGGCCTATAGGGATGTTTTTGTTCTTATTAAAGGACAGGCCACTATAAAAATTATGATTACAATATTTTAGTTTTCTGGTAAAAATATTTACTTATCAAACACTGATGGATGATAAAGTAAAAACTAGTAAAAAAAAAAAGTTTTATTTATCATCCATCAGTATGCAGAGATTCTACAAAGTAAGGGTTGAAAACATACATTTACATTTTATTAATCTGACAGTTTTTTTAATGTTCCATTATTTGTGTTAAATTCACCTATAACTCCTCAGATTTATTTAGTAACTACTTTATACACAGGTGACTTTTTAATGACCCTCAGCAACTGTAACTTTATCCTGTATGACCATAATTATTTTCATAGTACAGTTAAGTGATGTCAATTTGCCTAAAACGGAAATATGCATGAACTCAGCATTTATTCTACATCTTCCTGATATTTATAATACATACCTAGTAAAATATAGTGCAATTTATTTTATGGTTGAAGTATATCCAGTAGTAAAATTGAGTATTAAGGCTTACAGTTAATTTTGTTATATTTATTTCTTATTTGTTTTAATATCATATTATGTTTCATTAAATTAGTAATGTAGGCCTAGTCTAGATTAAGGTGAAACGTGTTGTGAAAATTTTCTAATTATAATTTAGAAATAAGATTGATGTATTTTCTCCATACTACATAATAGAAGGTAATAAAATAAACAAAGTAAGAAAACATTTGTTTTATTTTTATTTAGTTATGTACATAAATATAATTTACAAAAACAAATAAATAAATCAAAATATCGTCATTTTCTTTTTATCAATTCTCAAATTTTGTTCATTTTTAATATTATTTGCTTCCACTTGCAGTTGTTTCATCAGCTGTGCTTTCCTAACCAATTGCTGCTCCAAGTTTTTACGAAAATCCAAATCGTTATCAACATTACGATCCAGCCTCTGTTTTATCCTTAAAATTTCAACCTCCAGCCTTTTAATGTCTTCATCTGTTTTCAGGCCGGAAATATTCAAATTCACAGTTGATTCATCCTTTATTTCTTGTCTATGTTGACTCTTGGACTTTTTCATGTTTTTCGATAATGATAAGGATTTGTTGAGAAAACCGAAAACGTTTGACGAGTTCAAGTCTTTGGTCTTTAACCTTTCCAATTTTTTCTTCTCTCGTTTTTCTTGCCTTCTCTGTATTCGTTTCAACATCTTCTCTGCATTGAAAAAGTTCTTGTCTCCTCCTGCTATTTCTCGCAACTTCATACAATGGTCTAAAAGCGAAAAAAATTGTAAATTACATTTTATTTTTACTGGGTACAATGTAGAATTTTCCGTATTCAATGATAATTTAAAACACTATTAAATTTGAACAAAATTAAATTTTAAAGGGTCCAAAAAATGAATGGTTTAGAGTTAGAATAAAACAGAAAAATTTCCCCCATAAAATTCATGTCTGAAATATGTTAGGTCTAGATTTTCATCAATATTACAGGCTGTTCTGCATTACCTAAAGATTTTCCTGCTGGTAATATTACTGCCGTTACCGGATCTACTCGTCCATCAGAATTGCGTCCTAACCCAGTTCCAACAATGTAGCCCATTTTTTGCATCAATTTCGATCCTATTCCCTTAAACAGAAAAGATAATTTATGATAAAAAAAATATATATCGGTACAGGATGGTCCATCGCTTACTTCCAAGGACAAAATTGAGGTAAATGTCAAAGATAAAAAAAGAAACTTCAACCATTGCTTGTGGTCAATATTTGCTAAATTTTATTATTAATTATTATTATTATTTATTATTAAATATTGCACAAATTGAGTTTATTGACTCAATAATAAAATTTTTATGATTTTAATTTTTCAGAATCAATTTCTAAGCTACATACTTGCATTGAAAAAAATCCATTTTTTTGCCGCTATACCACCAAATCGCATTTTTTATTGTTTACACTAGAAAAAATAAATAAACTGATTGTTTAACCATAAATTAAACTTAAATTAATTTTAAATATACAGGGTGTCCGGAAATTATGCGCAAAAAATTAAGGGGGTGATTCTACTTGATGAAATATTGCCAAAAGTATCTATAATTTTTTTTCGAAAACTCACAAATAAGAAAGTTATGAGCCTCCAAAGTTGATTTTTTTAAATCAATATTTTTTTATAACTTTTTTCTAGTATACGGATTTTCTTAAAATTTGACACACTTGTCACTGATGTTGCTTTACATCCTTGGTCCAAATTACACTTGAATCCCTCGAAATCGACAGGTCTTAACTGCCCTTGACCTTCAAAAAAGGCCTATAACTTTTTTCGTAATATTTTTTTCTGGGTTTTAAAGACGCACAATTGAAGAACATGAAGAAATCTTCGGAAAAGGTCCTCTTTGTCTATCACGATAAAATGGCCTGGTTCCGAGTAAAACTGTTTTAAAAATTTGCTTGCACTAAAATTGATCACCCCATAAATTATGATCATTCTATAACAATACCAAAACATGCTTTGGAAACAGCTGCAGGGTTGCCTAGGAAACAAGGCGTTTGCTTTGGATTTAATTTTTACAGCAATTTTTTTTTTTTATTAAAATTAATTTTATTATGTTAAGTATTAAAAAAAAATGATTAAAATTTTTTAAAATTTTATCATTTCCCAGTCTATTTATATACGAATGTCTCTGTTTTGTACATAACTAGGCAACCCTGCAGCTGTTTCCAAAGCATGGTATTGGTATTTTAACTAAATATGAGAGATGGTTTATTAGGTCCCAAACACTGAAGCCAGCAGCTGGCTTATTGTATTTCTCACATTTAGATTCTCTTTGATTGGAAGAGCTCCGTTCCTTTGACAAGGTTTAGCAGCCCGCTAACCAAGGTTTTTTCCGCCAGATGGCTCCCGGGACTGATTGGTCCCAGGACCGCATAGCGCGTTCGTGCGAGTGCTGGACACTCGAATATCACATGAGAAGCTGTCTCGTCTTCTTCATTGCAGAGTCTACAAATTGGGTCTTCTCTGTATATCCCCAGTTTATGTAGGTGTACTCTTAGGTGGCAGTGTCCTGTGAGAAGACCCACCACCGTTCTGATCTGCATTCTATTTAGTTGCAGTATCTGTCTGGCAAAGTTTTGAGAGGGCTCCTTGATCATCACCTTACCATGTTTGTTTCCTGTTATACGGTTCCAGTGTGCTCTATGTTGTGTTCTTATCTTTCCAAAGCATGCTTTGGTATTGTTGCAAAATGATCATAATTTATGGTGATCAATTTTAGTGCAAGCAAATTTTTAAAACAGTTTTACTCGGAAACGGGTTATTTTATCATGATAGACAAAGAGGACCTTTTCCGAAGATTTCTTCATGTTCTTCAATTGTGCGTCTTCAAAACTCAGAAAAAAATGTTGTTATTGAGTTGTGGTTGTTATTGAGGAACTGCTATTACAGTGTGCTTGAGTATTTTGCAGACAGAGAATATTTGTTACATGAATTTACATGAGACGCAAGAAAACTGTGAATTACTTGTTTACATTTTGACTGTATATTTTAGTCTGTTTTTTTAATTATTGTGTGTTTTTGTGTTAATTAATGTTGTTCATTTTGTATATAGATTACCTAGCTGTGTTTGAGACAGATTTTTGTTGCTTCTGTCTCGTCTTTGACCTGTCCTATACATTTTTGTAATGTCCTAAAGGATAAATAAATATTATTATTATATATTATTATTATTAAAATAATACGAAAAAAGTTATAGGCCTTTTTTGAAGGTCAAGGGCAGTTAAGGCCTTTCGATTTCGAGGGATTCAAGACTAATTTGGACCAAGGATATAAAGCAACATCAGTGGCAAGTGTGTCAAATTTTAAGAAAATCCGTACACTAGAAAAAAAGTTATAAAAAATATTGATTTAAGAAAATCAACTTTGGAGGCTTATAGTTTTCCTCTTTTTGAGTTTTCGAAAAAAAATTATAGATACTTTTGGTAATATTTCATCAAGTAGAATCACCCCCTTAATTTTTTGCGCATAATTTCCGGACACCCTGTATAAAAAATGTCATCTATTATTCAAATTTTTATTTTTTTTATCTTTGAAATGAACAAATTTTCTACCTGGACTTGAACCAACCCGAACAGTAAATATCTTCTATTTCAACTGCTTGAAGTATAAGAGAGATGGTGAGATATTATTCATGTTGTAAATTTTTGCATCCTCATCTAAAGTAGTGCAGATGATAATCACCCGCTCTGTTAAGTATTATTAAACAGACTATATTTTAAAAATAAAAAGCTTGCTGCTTTTGTGTTCTGTAAGCTTCAATTGTTTCTTTTGTGCTTAAATTAAAATGTCTAATTTGAAAGTGAAAAAGGCTAGAGCCAATTCTAATATAGTCCAATAAAGTCTAAAAAGTCATACGTATCGATTAAGAATACACATCCTTTTGATAGTTCGATTTATTTTGTTTCATATACGTGGTTTTTATAGTAACCGCGTCCAGTTTGTCTAAACACTCCATCCCGCATAAATAAGTATACGTCAACATTGGTTTTGAATGAGAATTAAATGCACAACACAGAGGATAGAATGTCATCACGTGAATAAATTTTATGTAGTTGTCAGTGGCTCTCAAACTGACGTAAGCGCTTCAATTCATTGTTTGAATGATTCCTTCAATAATATTTACGCTCGTTCACAACTTGACAATTAACTGTTTGACATTTTCTGGTGAAATTAAAAATATTAATTCGGACGGCTAGTGAGACGTCAAATCTGACTTTTTAAAGTTAATCCTACTATATGTGTATAATAATACCAGTGTCAAATTGAATCCTGAAACCATAAAAATATGCTTTCAAGTCCGTCTCGATTTAATAGGTGATGGAAGCCAAGAATGGTCTTCAAATACTCTGTAACCTATGTAGTCAGAAAAACTTAAAATTTTGTGGTAATCTTCACTTCCAATGTTGACACACAATAGAAATGTGGACATGATTTTTTTTGTCTCACCACCAAGTATTTGTACAAAGTATTAAAAAACTATAAACTAAAGCCAAAATGCCCAAAAACTTTTTGATATCTGCAGCTGCAAGTACTATTTTCAAAACTCCGAGGGCTTAAATGAATAAAAAGTGCCTGATATTGAAACAATCGTTTATTACCAATCAAAAAAGCTACCAAAGGACGATGATTAGAACAGTTGATCCTGTGATTATCAAAAAACTTTATCAGAAGTTGGAATTGCAAGCAAAAAATTAAAGGACACCCCTTTTGTCGTGTTTTACTCGATTTGCAGAAATCCGATCTTAGCTTTTTCAACAATTGAGTTGTTTTTTCCTCCTCGAGTTCCAAATTTAGAAAAAAATTATAGAAAACTTGGCAGCTAGAGAGGAGCGGTTAAAAGGGTTAAACACAAAATTCGGGTATCCAATTTTTTCTGTTACGGAAAGCATTTGGTTTAGCTTAATAACTACCCTTGAATCTGATTTTTGTATAAAAATTAACCACCCTTAAAAGAGTAAAGTGGTACCAAATTTTTACTACATAATTTTTTTTTTGTTTATGGTTCTATATGTATAGTGTTGGGAGTATTCGAATACCAGAATCGAGATGTATTCGATTCTCACAAGTACTCGCATGTCTCGATTCTCTCAAGTACTCGGTGGTATCGATTCTTGCCGATTCCGACGTCAGAACAGAATTCGAATACTTGAAAAACATTCGAGTACTAGCATTCGAATACTAGATCTCGGATGGTCGCTGCTTGTGCTTATGTCTCGGATCGTGGAGCGATTCTCGGCTCGGATGTGGGATCGGCGATTTTCGACGTCAGAAAAGAATTCGAATACTTTAATACGAGTACGAGTACAAGATCTCGGATGGATGAATGTCTCGGATGGGATGATGAATGTCTCGGGTCTCGCCTCGCGTCTCGATTCTCGGATGTGGAATCGGAACTCCTAATCGTGTCCATATTTATTGCATTGCCGGATTGCCGCTATTATTATTTATTTTTATTATTGTGTTGTATTGTCTACAAACTATAATACTGCAGTCGCTTATAGACTAGATGAAATATGAAATCTATCTTTAATCTCACATTCCAAATATAAAATAAAATGTGTTTTACCTACCTAGGTACCTACCGTAGCATCATTCATTGTTTTAATTTTAATTTTAATTACTTTTAATGACTTGAATATGTACTTAATATGGGTACTTTTCGCAGTCATTTAAGTAATTATTTTAATTAATAATTTAACATTACTATTATCCTTATAAATTTTACCTATATACCTACCTACTTATACAAAAAGATCAAATTGTTTAAATTTTTCATACAGATCAGGTAGGTACCTGCCCATAATAATAATTGTATCCAACTAACAGTTTTTTGGTGTACAGAAAATAAAATGAAGTTCACATAATTATAAGGTCATACCTATAGGTAGGTACCTAGTTAATATTCAACGCGATCCCGATATACCATAATATGCATATTAGTTATAGTAAAAAAGTTAATTTGTTAAGTTCCGTCTCCGTCTCGATCCTCGTATTAATAATAATATTAATAATAATAAGTACCTATAACTAAGACAACTTCGGGAAAAGTCAATGCGGGACACTATGTAGCAGGAATAGGAATCAAGGTCAAGCGGCTTCGACCTTCGACCAGCAGAATCGATCCTTATCCTTGTTCTCGTAGTACTCGTACTCATTCATATCGTCAGTATTCGAATACTGAAGCATTCGAGTAGTAGTAGTAGGTAGTAGGTATCGGCAACAGCCCGATTCCGGAGTCCCGAGCGCGGCAGAATCGATCTTTGGTCTGGTACTCGTATCGTCAGTATTCGAATACTGAAGTATTCGATTCTGATAAGTATTCGAGTACTGAGGTCTCGATTCTTGAAAGTATTCGATTCTGCCCATCACTAGTTCTATACGGCTAAGAAAACTTTTATTTACTACCTGAACCCCACTGAATAAACTGAAAAAAAAAAATTTATATACCTTTGTGTGTTTCTCCCAATCACCCAAAGCTTGATCTCCAGGTTTATTAACAAGACTCATATTAATCACTTCCTCCCTGTTATCCTCGCAGCTTCCTTCGCTCAATCCTTCATTTTCGTCTTCCCCTTCCAAAGGCAAGATATTCTCGATGGCGAGTTCGAGCATTTTTCTATCCAATTCGAACCTAACAATACATCGATCGCTTTTAACATTCTTTACCAAAGCCCTGGACCACAAGTTATTGTCCTGTTTGGCTAAAACGGTGCCCCCTTCTGCTATCTGGTCAAATTTCGGCTCGATAAATTCTTGCAGAGTGGAAAACAGGACCACTTCGCCGTGCGAGAATTTACACCTATCTTCTGGGAATTTACACTCGGTTTCCAAGAAATATGGACATGGCAGCATTTCTTCATGTGTTGGATTTATAAACAGGACTCTCACCTGGAATTTCGTTCAAATAAGCTTTGGCTTTACAAAAAAAATATTGGTGTAAATCTTGCATGTTTACTCGACTTCAAATTACAATAGTGTTTTTTTACTTCAACTTACTTCAAAATTATTGGAATTAGGTAAGGTCTCATCAGAAACTGAAGATATCATCGCATTGTGGTATACAACATCGCCCCAACTGTGTGTATGAGGTGCACGGCATTTGGTTCCTTCTAATAATTTACGATCTGAAGGGCAGTCTAGCTGGTATAAATTATCTGACGGATTTGCAGGCGTTGCTTCTTCTTTTTCAATTTCAGCCTGGGGAAATAATAATCAGTAGAGGCAGCGATGTTATGAAATTTATGCTACTATCTCACCATAAATAAAGCATATTCATCATCCAGAGAGTTTTCGCTTGCGGTATTGTTGCTCATTGATGGTGCAGATGTTTCACCTGATTCTGGATCATTAGCGAGACTTAGAAGTTCTAATATGTTGTCCCTCAAAGCTTTGAACTCTGTCTTGTCATCTTCTTCTGACAGAGATGACAGAGCGAGTTCGATCTGTTCAAGCTTTAAGAAAAAAAAAATTTCTCTGAAGCACATACAAGATATTCATGATCATTTCAGTTATCAGAAAAATCAATGTCTTAACACTTTGTTAAACTACCTATGTGTAAATGAATACCTATCTAATTACATGGATTTAGACCAATAAAGTATATAATTATTTATAAAAAATAATGGGAGTTTTGTTAATTATTTATAATCAAACTGTATTATTGAATTTTACAATACAAATCAGATTTGGTCTAAATAGTCCCATGTATCAGTTAACACGTTGACGACGGAACGAACCCTTAACGGCTCATATCGATTATGTCTGATACAGAGCATACAAATCGTGCATCCTTCACCAACTTGCGAAGCTCATAATTATTCTACTATCTCACATCACACCGTGCCGTTGAATGTAGCTATGGAAAAACCAAAACACAAAAACAAAACAAAAACGAGTTCCTTTAATGTCAGAGCATAGCCTTTTACGGTAAACTCAGATCCAAAGAGATCAAGGTATTTTCTTGCAGCAGGTGTGTGAATGCGAGAGTGCCTTCAGTGCTTCTATTAATGTGTAAGTCGCGCAATACCAATGTTCACTTGGACAGAGTGGCCTGAGGGAGGTCAGTGGGATGCTGCAGGTTCTGGTAATTTCTCTTGGTAAAGCTTAACTACAAACTGATAACTTAGTCAAATTTGGAAACATTGAAAAGAGTAAAATCACAAGCTTGAAACTGAAGTAAGACTGCCCAATCTGGCAACACTATAAGTCTCAATTGAAACCCGACACCCGGCGAAAGTGAAACCACCAAACGATTCAATTCATTGTCATTTGTCAATCCGGAATTTTTACAACAACCCTCACACAAACAAGGCAACAAAGATGATTGAAATGACTCAAGCAGGTCCTTTTTCAAACAGCTGCAGGAACAGCATCGGAAGGTCTAAATAGATAAATGTAAAACAAATAGAAAATTAACTAAGATAAGGTAATTTAAGATTTCATTGTAAGGAACGAAATGATATCCGGTTTGAAATATAAATGAAATAGTGATACCATTTGATTCCAAGGTGTTAAAGGAAGAAGTTTTGATCACACAGATATTTCACGACTCCTGAGCTTTTGCATACCCTATCCGAGAACCGAGGGTGGCTACAAGAAAACGACACAACAAGAGTGGGTCCTAGCGGCATTTTCTAGACGATCATCGGAGGTACAGAATGAGGTAGAGGTAGAGGTGGTGGTTGTTACAATAGAACCTTTATGAATGATAATACTTATTGACGGTAATTTCCTTTAGAAATCTTATTACATGATCCTTCTACAGGGGCTTTAAAAAACTTTATTTTATATTCATATAGCCGCCACTTTGAAACCACTCAACTGGTGTGGTTCACATACAATGCCAGATCTTTCCAGAAATCTGGAAATCTCTAAAAAGTTACCGACAATAAGAGGGAGACGAGATCAAGAGTTGTAACAATACATGAATTAATTAAGGCAAATTCACAATAAAATTATAGTCACTCTAAAATTTAAAGTCTGTTTTACCTTGACTACTCATTGTTTTTATTTTAAAGAATTATTTAAAGTGACTTTAAAATTTATCATGAAACCAGCAGTTAATGTTCTAGCTTTTAAAAGGATAGGTATTTAATAATAATTAGAATATTACCTGTTCCTTGTATGCTTTGATTGTAATTTCATCCATTATTATACAGCAAACACTTTGATAAATTTGATAAATTGATATATTGATACCTATTTGATAAAAAAGGAAGTTACAAATGTTACAATGTTTGCCTAGAACACCAAGAAATATGAAAGTTCTTCCAGGTTTTCCAATTTGACAACTCAATAACACACATCATTTTTTGAAATTTCAATCCTCAGAACAATAACAAATATTAATTTTAAATTTACGAAGGTAATTTTTCCGAAAGTAATTTAATTAAATCAAATGAAAAACACTAGTTTTTTATTTTCTCCAGAGATCATCACAACATTATTTTTAACATTTATTATTTTATTTTCATTTTTCTTTTATATTTTAATTTAATGGCCTTCGCACAATAATGTATTTAGCCATATAATTAATATTAACAGGGACCAGCATAAATAACAAGTGACAATAAGTAGATCATATAATATGTCAATATTTGACCTTAGCACCAGTAGAGTCCCTAAACTGTCTAACATACGCAAGAACGTCGTTGCTGGGCTGGTAAATGCGTACATATTTTTCCTATAAACGCCGACAGTGTGACGTCACTAAGCTGGGCTAAGCGTATATTTTAATAATAATAATAATAAAAATAATAAGTTTATTTACCCATCTCAGTTATCATTACATTACCACAAGTAAATACATCAATAATTCATTATTAGGGTTAAGAGGCTAGCAGTTCAGCTGTTCCAATTCGACAGTGTGCTCTTCCACTACAGCCTTAAAATTTTACATATTTAAAATTTCATTTTTTTTTTTAATTAAGCGAGATTTCTTATTTCGGCCATCTTATCTTTTCATTATTGATAATAATTATTATGTATTGTATTTTTTCTATAGGTTTACATAAAGTCTTTAAGAGCTGTTGCCTTGACATTTTAAAAACTTCCAAAGCCGACCAGAACCAATAATTATAGTCATTTTTTGTTCTTTCTTATGGCCATTATATTTTTTTTCATGCCATTCAGTATTGAAAATTTAAATTTAATCAAAAATATAAGAAATTTAAAAAAACATTCAAAATTTTTGTCTAATTTTTTTCGAAAAACCGAAAAAAATATTTTAAGAGAATGACGTCATAAGCAACAACTTTTGTTCTGTAAACTTATGAATTCTGCAAACTTATGAATATAAAATCAAGCATTCCCTTGAAAGGTAATTTATCCCTTCCTTATTCAAGTTTTAAGGAGATAATTAACTTTAAACGATATATTCTTAGAAGCACATTGTATGGTGTAAGTCAAACTTGCAGATACCTATTAAGTAGCTCATTATAAGTCAATTATTAGCACACATATCCAATGTTATATCTGTGGTCTTACTACTGGTAGGCAGGTAGTGAACTTGTCCTTTGTAAATAGAGTCCTTTTATGTAGATTGTATACATACCGCTAGGTGGTTAAACACCTATAATTTAGAAAATGAAAGATATATGATTCCTTTTGGCGCGTTCTGAGAAAAAAGTTCCCATTAACATGGGTCTGGAAATCCACCGTTTTCGAGATAGTAGGTACCTACTTAATAAATTAGTAAAAAAAATTATTCGTTTTTGACGATATCTCAGGAACTGTTTGTGATATAAAACTGAACTCTTGTACACACATCTTATCATTAATATTATTTACTTTTTGAGCGCTATTTAAATTTCTTTTCCATATGCCAGTGGCGTAGATTTTAGGGCTACTTGAAATTTTTTTTTAAATTTGGCCCCTAATTTCTACGTCAATGGGAAAAGTGGCATTGTGAAAGCACATTTTAAACTGTCAACGTTTTCTACATAAAAAATTTGCAAAATATCAAAATAAATAAAATAATAATTAAAAAAAAGTGTTTTTGCCACCCTGTATCTTGGAACCTCTGCGTTTACAGACCTCGTGTTAATGTTTTTTTTTCAGAATGCGCCAAGGGATCACGTTTCATTTTTCGATAAAATATGTTTTGAAAGCACCTCCAGCTCCAGCCCAGCTCAACTACTCTATTCTATATACTGTATCGAAGTTTCTGCTCAAATCATTCGTTAGGATACTTTTAAGATTAAGATTGAGCTGTGCTTCATCTTCATCTCATGCTAAAGTTAGATTTTAAAGTTTGTTGAGCCATTTTCGAGAAAATCGGAAAGAAGTTTTTGTGACATCATTTTCATTATTGACGCGACATGAATAAATCACTAGATTACATCGCGTTTTGAATAAATTGGTACCTATTAGTTGTTAAAGTCGCGGCAACAATGGAAATGACGTCACAAAATTGAGACTACCATAGGTATATAACAGATTTTGATATGTGAAGATTATAATATTATGCACAGCAAAATATATAGGTAACACATTTGAACAATATACATCCGCCATGTTGGAGCCCAGAAGGTTTGTTGATGATTACCTATATTATTATTATACTTCGAAGTTTGAATAGTCTTCGTTGAAAAATAATATTTCAATTACATACACTAAAATCAGTTTCTTCGAATAATGGAACGAACTGACATAATGCATGTAATAATAATTGATAAATAGGACGAAAATCTAATATTTGAATCATTAAAAAAAATTGTTGCAAAAGTGTCATACATATAGCTACTAACGCTTTTATTTTATGCGTTAAAAAGACCACAACTATTTTTTGTATCCCCCAGCCGAATTCTGTCGGATCATTTTCATTTTTATTTTTTATCATAATGACGGATATTTTCTTCTACCAGAATACCTACCAGACAAATTCACTGTTAGTGAAATTTTTATGAAAGTTAAAGTTATATGATAGGATAGGTATTTATAAAACATAGAGCTGTTGATTTGAGTTCATAAATTGCAAAACACCAGTTGCTGGCATAAACGTAAATTGAAATTAGGAACGCTACTGTCTTGATGTGATCTGCGGCAGCGGTACAATTCATGAAATGACTTAAAATAAACTTAAATGACAATTTTATATTCAGTCGATCAATCAATCAATCAAGTCGATATCATAGAAAACGTAAGACAACTTTTATAGTGATTAATATTACATTTCTTTATTCAATTCAAATATTTTTCTATTCTATATTTTTTATGAAAAATAGAAAATTATTATAGAACTCTTCTTCTATTCTATTATTCTATTTCGTTTTCAATAGTCGATAATACTCCCACTCCGAACTCCCTCCACAAAAAGAGAAGTGATGTGCGGGGAACCGGGAAATTGGAAAAAATGAAAATAATTCCTTCTTTAATTTTAATTTCTAAATTGCACTTTCTGAATAATATTTGTTATTTTTGTGAGTCGAAATTTTTAATATTTTGTTTTTCACATGATAAATATTAATGAAATTACACTACCATTCATTGATATTTAAATTGAAGTGTTTTATTTTTTTTACAACACAAAAAATGTTTATTAATAATTAAAAATCTATGATAAATTTAATGAGAACTATAAAATTTTGAATCAGATTTCACCTTATGGTATTACACAACGATTTAATACCTTGGAAATTTTATTGCATCATTTTAATTTCGTTTTGTGTAACAATTCTACCTACCTATAATAGGTACCTACACCTTAATAAATGAAAATTTTATGTTTAATAAGACGAATAACCTACACGTAAATAATATCCCAGAATAATTTCGAGGGAAAAATCGTAATCTTGGGTTTTAAATCACGATATTCAAAATTTCAGAATATTTTGCCATTTAGGTGTCTGTGTCGATAATCTGATTTCTTTATAAATTAATGGTGACGTGACGTCACTGGACGTTTTCATCGAACATCGAAGTGTGTTAATAATCCTTTCTTTCACGAATTGCAATGAACAGTACTCGGTAATGTACTTTGAATATTTCCAATGAAATATTTTTGAAGTAAATTACAATATAAGTTACTTTCAACGTGAAGACTTTAATGTAATTTAAATTTCACAATAATTACCGACTGGTACTGTGGTACTTCGGCTGCCATTACTATTTCAGCTCAATATGCCGTTCACGTATCAAATCTACGAACATCTACTCTTTCGCTACCTTTGTCACGACGAAAATACCAATTTCATGTGAATTTTGACGAAAAATGCGTTTTTTCAGTGAATTTCAGCCGAATTTGCGGAAACTATTCTCCAGCTGACAAATCGTGCGTCCCGGTTGGAGACAGAAGCCGCCTCAACGTCCGCCATTTTTTCAGTCGGACAGTGGAGCAGTTCCATTGCGCCAAGCTTGGCTATCAGTTTTGTGCTAAGTGTAGTGTGTGTTTGTCCGCATTTTTCATCAATTTCTCATGTGGATTAAGCGCAAAAATTACCAGGTAACGTTTCATGATATTAATAAAGTAGACTTCTTTCGAAAATATTAGTTTTTCTTCGGTAGGAACTTCTTGTTCGTGTGAAATTACACGAAATCTTCAAGAGCACCTAAGCAAAGCCTAGAAATGCATAACCGCCATGTTGTAGAGCTGCGAAAGTATGATTTCTTGCACCAAATAAACGTTCTTTTCACGAAAATACCGATCTAGGCACGTATTTTACGTATATTTTCTTTGCGATTTAGGTTAAATAGTAGTTTTCCCGCGTTCGCTAGCCAAAACCAAATGCGAATGAACAATTCTAAGCGTCGTTGTCTTTACTTACTGCTGTCCGCCTAGTCCTAGCGCGGGCCGCCAAGGTCCCCACCGTTTCGTTCCTACGTACAATGGAAGCACTCGGAACGAGCAATTATGTCAGTTTTCGTTACTTTTATTATCGATTATTTACCATCAGATCATTTTGTAAAATAACCGTTTTTTGAGTGCAGGTGCGATATTTGGTAACAAACTATCGCTTCTGACCGTTAATAAAGCATTACATTGTAAATTTGTTGTATTTTTTCAGAGCTTGAACATGTGTTTTTGCGAGTGACGTGATGTCAGATTGTAAAAGGCCTTTTCATCTGATTCTGATGTGTTTGTGTGAAAAAGGGGGTGTGGTGATGGTGTATGAAATGTAAATAAACATAGTCTATGATTTGATATTTATTAGGGAGTGATCACAAGTTTTATTGGAATAAATTTAGGTTATTATACGATAACTAACCAAGCGATATCGCTTATCCAATTTAACTGAAGTTCAATGAGTAAGGTGTCCTAGAGAATGTAGTTTATATTGTTTTGTTTCAATTCTAATAATAATCTTGTGATTTATTTGGGGGGCATGTGAGAGAACACAGACATGCCTAGAGCGGGACCCCTTTACTGCGGTTCCCCTAAAGTTCCGCTAGCGCATTATACGAGCGAGCACCTACCCCGTGTATTGTGTAACTGTTTTCAAAGCTATGACCTGACCAGAATCTACCGGCCAGATTCTGAGCAGATCAGGATAATTATCTTCCTTTGAAAACAATGTAATAATCGTAATATTCCATTATTAGACTGACTATACATGGTGGTAGTTTCGCATAATCCGAAAGCGGATCTTTGAGAGCCACAGTAGAGGGGTCGTATAATTTTTTACATACCTATTTCAGACACTTGGCTACAATGTTCTCATAACCTAACCTCTTATTAGCCACATTTTAGCCGTAGGTGTAAAATTATTACTCCCGAGTAAAACTTGCCATACAGAACTACTTACAGACATTGTTTAGTTCGAATTGTCCAGGGAACAGACGCCTGTAGACTCGGTATTCTCAGTTGTGCAGTTTTTCTTGTGAATATTATTAGTTGTTACGGAAGTGAAATATAAATTGTGGTAAACATTTTGGAAATGGGAAAATGTGGATCAACCTACCTATACTCGAGCTGTTGAGTAGATGAAAAGTAATTTCGTAGGTAATTAAATAGTGAAATAAACATGAACTGAATTAGAATATTTTAAAGGTAAGTTATCATATTATGGTTATTAATTTTTTTTAAGCATTATATCCATCCAGAGTTGTCTCCCCTTCTCTTAATTTTTGTAAGGAAAAAGTTTACTAGTTTTCTCTATTCGCTACCTAGGGTGAGTTCGCCTGTTTTTGACCAGTTCAGAGAAATTTTGGAGATTATTGAAATGAGCGACATGGGTATAGGGCGAAATGGCTTATACTATCGGATAGCTTGTGTATCTAGGAGTATCAAGGTACCATTGAATTTTTGCGGCGGCAAGTAATAGTCGAGAAATAAGGCCTTAAAGTTTCATCCTTGCCCTAATACGTGTATTCGAACATTATACGCTCGAACAGGAAGCTCGCTTCTCCGTCGGACACATGATGATGGAGACTGTTCTTCCTGTTCGAGCATATACAGGGTGTTGATTTTCAAAGCGGGCCATAGGGGATTAGCATTTCGAAAGTGGTTTTTGAGGATTCCTGCTCGCCGTTTAAACGGACAAAAATGGTTTTGGTATCAAAATGAAGCTAAAATTATTGCGCATAAGTGCATAACGCTTGACATTAGAAATTGATTTAATTTCACGTTGTTTTCTAAAATTCTTCAGTAAAAATTCAAGTAATGGTTAATGTTTAATCACAAAATAGCATGCCTTGCCTAAACAATAATGACGTTTCTACGTTTTGACAATCCAATAATAAAACATTGGTCTATTAAAAAAATTCACGGCAAATAAATCGCGAACCCACCTGTAACTGCATGGCTACACTGTAGTAGGTTTTTCACCATAAAGACTCTTTCTTGGTTTGTATAACCCATTTTTAAATAGAACCAGACTTTATTATTACCTACTGGCTTATAAAGTTTTATTATTGGATTGTCAAAACGTAAAAACGTCATTGTTGTTAAGGCAAGGCATGCTATTTTGTGATTAAACAATAACGATTACTTGAATTTTTACAGAAGAATTTTAGAAAACAACGTGAAATTAAATTAATTTCTGATGTTAAGCGTTATGCGCAATAATTTTACCTTCATTTTGATACCAAAACCATTTCTGTCAGTTTAAACGGCGAGCAGGAATCCTCAAAAACCACTTTCGCAATGCTAATCCCCTATGGCCCGCTTTGAAAATCAACACCCTGTATGTACGAATACACGTATTAGGGCAAGGATGAAACTTTAAGGCCTTATTTCTCGACTATTACTTGCCGCCGCAAAAATTCAATGGTACCTTGATACTCCTAGATACACAAGCTATCCGATAGTATAAGCCATTTCGCCCTATACAGGGTGATTGATTGAAACGCCACATTTGAAAAAGTTCGACTTCCAAATGATCTAGGAATCTGAAATTTGGAACTCAGGCAACATACCTAATAACGAGTCAAAATGAAATATTACCAAGATGGTAGAACATTTAAAATGGCGAAAGCAATGGCCATCTTTGTTTTTTTAAATGGGACACCCCATATATTATTGCATTTTCAGATCGTCTGAGAAAATGTAATAACAATGGTGCTTATAGTTGTATTTTAAATTGAGTAGGCCATGAGTTATAAACAAGTGAAAATCGTGATTTTACAACTTTAAAGACATTTATCACGAAAACGGCTCAAGATATCAGAAAACGGCTTACATGTCCCTATCTTAAGTTTTTATAAGGCATCCAAATATGCAGTTGAAATCTTTATACAAGGTGGTGGAAATTGTCAGATTTTTCATCACCCTGTATAAACATTTCAACTCTACAGTAGGATACCAGATGAAAAGTTAAGATAGGGACATGTAAGCCGTTTTCTGATATCATGAGCCGTTTTCGTGGTAAATGTCTTTAAAGTTGGAAAATCACGATTTTCACTTGTTTATAACTCATAGCCTACTCAATTTAAAATGCAACTATAAACATTATTGTTATTACATTTTCTTAGACGATCTGAAAATGCAATAATATATGGGGTGTCCCATTTAAAAAAACAAAGATGACCATTGCTTTCGCCATTTTAAATGTTCTACCATCTTGGTAATATTTCATTTTGACTCGTTATTAGGTATGTTGCCTAAGTTCCAAATTTCAGATTCCTAGATCATTTGGAAGTCGAACTTTTTCTAATGTGGCGTTTCAATCAATCACCCTGTATTCATGCCGCTAATGTACATATTTACCGAAATTTTTATTTCAACAAAACCCGCTTAATCACACGGTCATTATATACAGGATGTTTCAGGTAATAGGGCCAAATTTGAAGGGGGTAATTCCTCTCATAAATAATTTTCAGTCCAAAATGACATTTCGTTTGAAAAATACAGGATGTCAAAGCTTAAAAAATATAACAATTTTTGGTTATATAAACAAACTAAGATCTCTAATTTGGCTATTTCAGGTTTTGTAGATGTCTTAAGGTGCGTTTTCACCAAGCGCGCAAAACGTTTGCAATTGTTAGCAAATGTTTGCAATCACAATATGTATTTGTTTAGTGGAGACGAAAATGACGCGCATTCGCCAACATTTGCAATCATTTGTCCGTGTTCCGAGCGTTGTCGGTACATCAAAGGGATTTGTTGCTTGTGCGTGCGCGAAGTATTTTCAGTGTAGACGGGCAGGGAGTGTTCGCAGGAATCACAGGGAATCAGAGCAGTGTTGTTTGTTGTTTTCCAGCAACTGCGACGTGTCTGCCAAATTAACTATACCTAACTATAACCAAAAAATGGGATGTCCAAAATCTACGAGTTCTCTTTTTATTATTCTCTTTTTCAATTAAAACAGTCATAATTATGAAAGATGCGGTACTAACAATGCGTTTTCTTTTCGGAGCCATTTTTGGTCGGAACATGAACAAATTATTGCTAATAATGTACCAGGTGTCTGTGAATATTCAGTGGAGACACTTTAATTGCAAACATTTGCGAATGTTTGCTAACAATGATTTTTTGGTGAAAACGCACCTTTACAGTGGCGTAGATATTCAGAGTTGGTGCCACTTTTTCCTCCATGTCTTTTACGCCACTGACTTTATTTCAATTACAAAACCGTTCTTTAACTGCCCTTGTATTTTAGAACAAAAAGTTATTTTTTCATAGGGCCGTTTTTGAGATATTTGACGTTTCCTCATGCAGTGTCACAGATTATTGAGGATAATTTTTTCTACCAATGTATTGAAGAAAAAATTGTCCACTTTACCATCAAATTACAGTTTTTTACCGCTAATGACCGAACAAAAAAATTATGTCATTATACAGGGTGAAGCGCGAGAACCTTAAAGCATTTTTATATGGCGAAGTGTGGGGAGTAGAAGTCTAAAAATTTGTACATTTATGATTTCAATTTTGACGAGCTGAACTAAAATATTCACAACCCCACACCACTTCCGGTTATACCGGAAGTTGCTATATTTTTCTTTTTTTAAATAGTACCACCCTGTATATTATTACATTTTCAGATTGCCTGAAAAAAAGTAATAAAAATTATGTTTACATTTCAAATTTGTAACGAGTAATAATTGTTGAGTTATAAACAAATGAAAATCGCAATTTTCTATTTTCAAAGCAACTTAGCTTGAAAACAGGTCAAGATATCGGAAAAAGACTTTCATGTCCGTATCTTAACTTTTCATATACTACGCTGGAGTACCTACAGAAAAAAAATTATTATTATTTTTTTAAATCGACGATTTTTTATCACTTTGTATACAATTTCATCAGCACCATAGGATACTACGTGAAAAGTTAGGATAGGGACATGTAAACCGTTTTCTGATAATATCTTGACCCGTTTTCAATCTAAGCTGCTTTGAAAATGGAAAATTTCGATTTTCATTTGTTCATAACTCATAAACCACTCGGTAAAATTTTGAACTGTAAACGCCATTTCTACAGGGTGTTCTACAAGCTCTATGACAAACTTTGACAGATGGTAGGTTGCTTGATTTTAAACATATTTTTTTTAATAAACATGGGTCCGATTCGTTTTTGTTTAGAAGTTACAAGCATTTAACCTTTATTAACAATCAACAATAAAAATTTAAATTAAATGATAATCACAAAACTTAAGACTATAAAAATTGTTCGAAATGTCCACCCTCAGCTTGAATGCAAGCCTCACATCGACGAACTAAAGATTCGGTCACTCGAAGAATGAGATTTGGATCATTTCTTATTTGGTTAGCTGCATCTTGAATTCTTTCAAGTAACTGCTGACGGGTAGCGATTTCAACATGGTAGACCAGCTGCTTCATGTGTCCCCATAAATAAAAATCCAGAGGATTCAGATCGGGAGAACGAGGTGGCCATGATATTGGACCTCCTTGACCTATCCATTTATTCGGGAAATGTTCATTTAGCCAAGCAGCGACTTGTCTTCCTCTATGTGGTGGTGGACCGTCATGCTGATACCACATATTTTGAATAATATTGAGTTGCACGTCATCAATAAACTCTAAAAGGTCGTGTTCTAAGAATGCTTGTAACTTCTAAACAAAAACAAATCGGACCCATGTTTATTAAAAAAAATATGTTTAAAATCAAGCAACCTACCATCTGTCAAAGTTTGTCATAGAGCTTGTAGAACACCCTGTATTGCATTTTTTCAGACAATCTGAAAATGTAATAATATACATTGTCCCATTTAAAATAAGTAAGTTGATGGCAACTTCCGGTATAACCAGAAATGGTGAGAGGTTGTAAATATTTTAGTTCAGCTCGTCAAAATCGAAATTATACTTATTTTTAGACTTCTACTCCCAACACTTCTCCATATAAAAATGCCCTAAGGTTCTCGCATCTCACCCTGTATATGGTCCTATATTAATTACACGAATCTTCGAAGTTTAGATTTTTTATCTTTAAAATTAACCTTTATTTAGGGGATGGATATAAATGATGCACCACCCTGTAGATGAAGGATTCTAAGTTCATTAAATTTTTTCTCCAGCATGGTTGAAGAAGATATGACAAATTTTGTGGAAAAAAAGTGACAACACTGCACTCGATACGCTTCTTCGGGCAGAAAAATAGTGTGTAGGTCTATAATCCCCAGAAAGTTGTTACCATGGAAACAGATGAATCGACAAGTCAAACATAGTTTCAAACAATTATCGTTGCAGGGATACATGTCTGATATAAGGCCGTCTTTAACCATTGGGCTAATAGGGCGCAAGCATTTTAGTAGCGTAAATTATAATTCAAAATCTTTTCATCCCTCACTTTAAACACGTAAATATACAGTGTGTCCTCATTTTAGAGCTCGCCAGTGGTATCTCCTTTAGAGGGTCTGTTAAATTAGAGAAAAGCAGCTCTATTTTGTGACCATCTCGAATCCATCGAGACATTTAAGATATCTGGAACCATTCCTGATATATCCTGAAAAAACTGAAAAATCGAGGTTTCTTATTTTTACCATATCTTTTTTGTTATTGGAGATTTATAAATAATTTTTTGTAGGCGCACATATAATCCGTTAAGATCTATTCGTCTGAAATTTCAAAAATTTTCAAAGCCAACTAGAAACCAAAAACCTATCACTTTCAAAATTTTTTTTCAAAATTTTATTATTTACAAAAAATAACCTTTCTTCAACCGAATGTCATAAATAACCGTAAGTCATGCAATGTCAAAAAATTGTGAAGATTTTTATTTAAGTGATAGATTTTTGATTTCCTTAATTTTTTTAATACAGAATGATATGAAAATCCAATATGGCTGCCATAAGAAAAACAAAAGTTTGCTATGAATATTCTGGGATCTAGTTGGCTTTGAAAATTTTTTAAATGTCAGATGGATAGCTCTTAACGGCTTATGTATGCCCACAAAAAATTATTTATTAATCTCAATAATATAAAAGATATGGCAAAAATAAGAAATTTTGATTTTTCATTTTTTTTCAGGATATTTCAGGAACGATCCCAGATATCTAAAATGTTGTTTCGACGGATTCGAGATGGAGATAGCCACAAAAGAGAGCAGCTTTTCTCTAATTTAACGGACCCTGTATCTCTTACAGCGGGTATTATAAAGGCCATTAAGTTAACGGGCAGATTTCTGTGCTCGTTTTTGGAGCTAATACCGACATCAAATGATTTTTGCTGACATTTTTGTAATAGCTTTCATGCCAAGAAAGACAAAATTGCAATATTTTCCACACAGAGTCGATACATTCTTCAGAAACGTCCAAGGAAAACTGCCTGTAAACTTAATGAGCCTTTATAATACCCAGTGTTAGCGTTTAGAAGATACCAATGGTGAGCTCTGAAATAAGGACACACTGTATTTTTGTTGGAAAATAAAGAAAATAATATGGTAAATATTTACATCCGCGTGTCCTAAGTTCCGTTAATTTTTTCGGGACCGAGGAGTGAAATAGGGGTGCTGGATGGGTAGGAAGCTAAAAGCAGCCATTGCAAACTAATATTAAGGTCACAACTAAGGCCTCTTTGACACTACAGTCGCATTGCTATTTTTTCTTCACTTTCAAGGCAAGGAATATCTTCGAAATTAACTGTAGCACGATCATTATTTTGATATTTGCATTTATCGCAGCGGTCGCAGTGGAGGTGTCACAATGGCCCACTCACGATAAATCTAATCTAATCTAATACATTTTAAACGGCGATATCTTTGACAAAAATTTGTCCAATTAACAAAATTTAGCAGAAATATTCTTCTACCGAGGCACTTGAAAACGACTTATCAGCAAATTGTAAATTCAGAACCGTACTTGAAAAGAAATGGTTTGCACTTTTTTTTTGACAGAAAAGCACATTTTCCAATTGACTATCAGAGCACACTTTGACCAGCTTCCCAAAAACAGATCAAAGTAAGAACTTGTATCTACCTAAACTTCAATGTTTCCAATGATCATCAATATTCATTTGAAATTATTTCAAAAGCTGAGGTACTGCAAATTAACGGGATAGCCTATTGCCAGAATTTTAATAACCTATTGTAAGGATTTTAAATTCAGTGATCAGGACCATACTTAACAAAAATTGTAAAATGCAGTACAAGTTCTTAATTTGATCTATTTTAAACAACCCTGCATCTTGGTACCCGTTGACAAAAAAAAATTGTCATAGATTTAGCCACGATGTCCCCTACCTGGCATTTAAATTCAAATACATACGTAGCATTAGTCATGAATCACCCTGTATAATGACCCCGGAATTATCTATATCCATAATGGCACCCTTTTCAAGATACGACCCTTAGAATAGGGTTAACCAAAAACACATTTTCCAAAATAAGTCAAAAATTGTTGAAAAATGAGAAACTTTATTATTCCACCGTCTGTTACAAGACCAATATATTCACAGAGTCTTACATTGGCATTCAGAGTGTTCAGTGTTTTCACTTATCACTTTTTACGCTAGAAATTTCCTATCCGTTCGCCACTGATCGCTTCTCTATTTAAAAAAAAAAAAAAAAAAAAACTAAAGTATGTATTGCTTAACTTTGTGTACTCTTTTGAAAATGTAATATCTTGTCCGGGTTTCCCGGAATTTAAAAGGGCCCACACTACTCAAAACGTATTTGTGATCTTTTTCAATTTAAATAATAATTTTGGAAATTACTTATTTGTTTTGGAAAATTTGTATTTAGTCGACCCTCTTTAAAGGGCTGTATCTTGAAAGGGAGACCATTTTATTATACATAAATAATTTCAGTTGAATTGGCATATCTTTATTTTTTAACCACAGGAATCTGCTGGGAACAGTGTGTTTAATTATTATTTAACTTGAAAAATTTTCAGTAGTGTAAGACCATCATAAAAAATCAATACTGGGAAAAAGGCGCAAGATAAAAAACTTTTGTAAGAGGTCAAAAAGTTACGTACCTAATACTTTTGCCATTTGATAACAAAATAGAGAATTAATTAGTGGCCCGGACTGGCGGGCAGAAAATAAAGTTCTAGCGTAAAAAATTATAACGTATGCCAGTGTTTGTAGACTGTCAGTTTATTGGTCCTAACAGTTGTAGCAGGTGGTGAAATTTTCAAGTTTCTCATTTAATGCATTATTCTGGAAACCGTGTATTTGTACATACATAAAAACCATATTTGAGTTTTATATCATTTTATTTAGAAATAAAATAGTTCTTTAATGATGTAGCCAACTATGACATATTAAAAAAACCACAAGTTTATGTCTTCATAACTCGAAAATGACTAAAAAAAAAGTTTCTTCGAATTGAATTTAGCTCAAAACTGCACCACTTTCTCCATTTAACTGTTCCTCTAACTGCAGTAGTTTTCGAGGTCCTTGTACTTCACATAAAGAAAACTCACTCTATAGTCCATAGACATGTCGCTAACATAAAATTATCATCATATTACTTTTTAATGAATTAAAAATTATATGTACAGGGTGAGTTGGGAGAAATGTCCCAAAATCTAGGTGTGTACTGTAAACGTGAAAATAATTTGAAAAAACTCGTATATTATGCGATTTTCAATTGTTTTAACATTTAATTCATTTGTTTTAGTGTCATAAAAATTACATGTACATATTTCATTGTAGCCTTCATACAGTAAATGGTGTTGGTGTTATTTTCGATTGTTTTCACTTTACTGCTTTAAATAAATGATCTGTAAAATTCATTATGCAATAACACCATCAAGTTCTTCATAAAAAATGTTTATCAATTGTCAGAAATTTAGAAAAGCAACAGGCATCGTTCGCAGATAAAGTAGCCAATGCTGGTGGCGGTATTTTTGAAAAAAAATTGGAAAGGCGTACTGAATGTTCAGGGCAATTCTTTCATATTGCGAGAAATTTCTGTAAGAATTGTTGGGAGATTTTTTATATTAAACTTATTTAATTTCCAAAAACACCTGAGCCTTTTCCCGACACCAATTTTCTTATTCGTCTCTCACCCTCAGAAGAGGTCGAAATTTCTAACCCCAAATGAGTTTTTTTGAACATGGTGATAGCAAAAGCTTGGGTTGATTCATCATCTAAATAATTTGCTGTCAAAACTGATCAGACTGATCAGTGATGTGGAATCTACAATGTGACAAAAATTATTAATTCAGATATTCAAGAAATAAGTATTCAAGTATGTAGTAATACTCACTTTATGTTAAATTGTTCAATTTAATTTGGAACTATTTGAATAAATAACTTTTGTTACATTTTAGAGACTAGGTAGTGGTAAATAAGTATGTACCTAGAAGCACAGAGCCCTGGCAGAATTGATCAATAAAAGACAAAACATGATCTTGCTCAAATTGCCTTAGTGGCTAAAAATATGATCGCTCAATTTGATAGTGGTAGTGGTAGAAAGAAGTATGAATTTTCAAAATATGGCAGAAGTACAACAACTGATTGAGTTGTTTGATTGTTTTAAACATTCACTGCGAAAATCAACTAGGACCACAATCCACAGATAGATGTGATAGTATTTCTTCTTATTATTATATTATTTGTATTATTTGATCTTCACTTTTCTATTTTAACTCAGTGGTCATGATTAGACATGCATTATTAATTTAATTTTACTTAAACTTTAGATTTTTTTAGAGTTTGTTTTTATAAAAATAATATCTGAAGATATCTCAAATACCCAATTTATCAAATCTAACAAGTTGAAACTTCATTTATTGATTGGAGGTTTTTAATAGGATGTTCTGAACCCTTTAGAATCCTGCTATGGAACAAACCTTATAATATAATATGTACAAGTGATCAAGCGCGATTGTAGACATATTCTCTTATGCATTCAAAATTAGGTTGTTAATTGTTGTCAATTTTTAAGCGCTAATAGCATTGAAAATATTTTACGACACCTGTATTCTGTATAACATGTGTATGAATTCATGACCAATCAATCACCACAAAAAGTAACAAAATAATTATATCATAGTTCTGTTGAAGTTTTGACAAAATAGAAAGATGTCAATAATAATTATTGTCAACGTGTACATTCTAATTCTGAGTTGTAGAAAGAAGGAAATCAAACTTATATTTCGATTTTTGAAATTATTGTCAATATTGCCATATTATGTTCATATAGTATTTGTAGTTTTAATTATAATAAGCACTTCACAATAATATGTATTTTGAGACTTGAAAAAGGAACTTTTAGTTTGTATTATTTTGACATGCCTAGTGTTATTACTGTTATTAGACTGATTTTATTTATTTGGAAGTGGATGAAAAGAAAGTTATATTTTGTTATCATTAATAAGAAACCCATAATTATAATTATGTACATATTCATTTTTAATTTTGCTCTTCTTAAAATGTTAATAATCAAAGTCAAAGTGGTTTTTGTCCCTGATGGGTTTTTGTAAATTTGTTTGCATAATTTGATAAATAAAGAATTTGAATTTATTTTGTTTTTGGAATTTCGAATATTTTTATCTACTGGGGTACATATTTTTCATTATGGTTATAGTTGCAGAAAATGTTAAATTTTTTTATGTTATTTTGTAACTTGAAATAAATTTTTCAAAAATGGCTATAGACTTATTTTAATCAATGACCAGAGTATGCTATTTTGCATAAATAATGTGAAAAAATCCCGGATCACTGATCATATCAGTTTTACTAATACAAAACAACCTCTTCATCTAAATTAGAATATTGAATGAAAAATTAAATGCATGCACTCCTTTCTTCTAATGGAATAGCCCGCAACTGCCAGACCTTCGTTATTTTATAAAAGCTGAAATTTTCTGTGATCATGTCACCACCATAGGTAAGAACAATGCAGCGACTATGAAGTTTAGATCATCATGGCTTTGGAAGGTAACAGCTGAAGGTGTATTAAATCACTCCTCAAGTGAAAGTATAAAGTTTAATTTTTTTTTTTAACTTATAATTTTCTGTACACATGAGTCGTTGGAGCTTTAGTTTTCGAGGTATAAAATAATTTATACGCCACTGACTTTAATGGAAATGTGTCATTTATTTTTGATAGATACCTCGTGCTGTGTAGAGGAGAAATAAAAGTCACCTTACTTTTTTGCTGTATGACGCACTAAAGCTAAAAAAAGCTAAAGCTCCAACGACCCATGTCTATTGGAAATTTTTCGCCGATTTCTGCATTTCCTACATGTCCTGTAGTTAACAAAAAACTTTATATTCAAAGATTTTGAGAAGTGATTTAATACACCTTCTTCAGCTGTTACCAAAGCCACGATGATCCAAACTTCATAGTCGCTGGTAGCTGCATTGTTCCTACCTGTGTTGAGGACATGAGTACAGAAACTTTCAGTTTTTATAAAATAACGAAGGTCTGGTAGTCGCGAGCTTTTGATCTAGAAGCATAGTGCAAACAAAATCATAGATTGGGTTCTGACTTCTGATGTGGTGTTTCAGTTTTTATCAACAGTTTGTACAATTATTTTATGATCGGGTTTGATATATTTTATGAAAATTTCTGTGGCTAATTAGTTGCCCAATGTTAGTGGACCCTTACGAATTTTTCAATAATTTTATAATCAAAAACTAAATGTGATATGTTACAAGCAGAATCAACATTCTGTACCTATTTATTTTCTTCTGTTAAAATATTGAGACATTTGAAGTAGGGTTTTACCACATTTACTTAACGAATGTGGGTATTTTTTATTTATTTTTATTTTGATGAATTCATATTCATACACAGCATAATCGATTTCAGTGCCCAATGAAAATAATAAAAGTGTGCATGAAAAAATTAGTTGAAATCTTCTGATTCTGTTATTTTCTTTATATTAACTGACATTTATGAATTATAAATTAAAAATGATCTTAGAGTCATGAAACATTAAATATATTTGCTAAGAGGTCTGGGTTTGATATAAGATCTAATATGTCAGCATTCTGGGCTAAAGGTAAAAGTGAAGAGCTCTGTGATTATACAGGTGTTTCACTTAACTTGTTCATTAGAAGTCCATGTACTTCTAATCAGAATTTCGGTCTATTACTTGTGATCTGTTTAGTTGAAGTACTTCCACAATGAAATCACTTCCACTTGAACCGAAAGTTGCTGACTAGTGGTAGTGACAACTTGTGCTATTTTAATGCGACACCCCACTATATTCATAATTTTTAGATTTCTGAAAAAAATCAATACAAGTGACTTTCACTTGGTAGGTACATGTGAACTTGTATAGAAAATTGCAATTTTCAATTGTTATATAACTCATAAACTACTCGATCTAAATTCTTATAAAATCTAAATCTGCAGACACCATTGTTACTGGATTTTCACAGTCGATCGAAGACAAGAATATACCCATTGAAATTAACACTGTTGTCAGCAACATCTCATATAACCAGAAGTGTTTTTGATTTTGGGAATACTTCACCTAGATACGACTCGTTTGTCTACAAATTTTCAGAACTAAATTCTAACTAGAAGTGCATAAACTTCTAATAAACATGTTTAGTCGATCACCATGTATGTGAAGTAAGAATGCGAATCATAATTATTAACAATTGAAAAAATAAAAATACCTGCATAATATGCTGACACAAATATCAATAATTAATTTTCCGAACATAGGGGATTCCCATGTAAATATCAACTTCTGTAAATATGGCCTCTTCTAGATATGTTGAATAAAACATTTGTTGAGGTTGAAAAGCTGCTGCTGCTGTTATAGTTAACATTTGAGTCTGTTATGCCTTTTGCGAAAAAATCGGGAAACATTTTCAGTTTGTGACAGTGAAATAAAAGCAATGAAAATTACCACAAATAAAAAAAATCCCTGTAAATGGTAGGTATATGAGACTCGGATGTAAACTATAACAACAGAAGTATGTTTTCAGTCTTGACAAATTTAACATTTCTCTCTAAAACAATCAGGGGAGCCAATATTTACAGACCCCTAGGAAAAGCGAATTTGTGATGGAAAGGTTATTTATTCATGATAGCAGTATGTAGTATGTATGTGTAACAGTGACATTATATTACATCCTTGGAATTTCTAGGAGTGAGGTCACAAATTCTGATATACTGTTATCTTATCACATAATTATTATTTGCTACAAATTTGTTATTTCATGCCCGTGACTTATTTACTTGTGTATTAAAACAATCAATGGGTCTGTTCTTTTGGACTAATGGCAGGTTGTGGCCGGATTGAAACTGCATTGTCGTATACTATTTGCTTTCTTATCAGTTCATCAATAAAATCAAAATCCATTTCAAGGTGTATTCCTCTTGTGTAAATCAAAATCTACTAGAATCGCGATTATGAACTAATCCCTGTAAATTCAAATCTGCAATTAATAATGTATTTCACAAATTAATTAAGGTCTCTTCTTCATGGCTATTTATTGGTGTACTACAGTATTTAGCATTTTTGCAATAGTAAAAACAGGGTGATTAAAAATCTGATTTTCAAAAAATCAAGTAATTAATATTTTAAAGTATTTCTATACCATAAAGAGAGTTCCACTTGAAAAGTTGAGATAAGAGTTGCTTTGAAAATTAAAAAAGGATGTTCATTTGTTTATAACTCAAAATTGCTCACCTAACTTTTAATAACTGTAAATGATTTTACTTTAGAGAACCCTTGAAACGGAGCATATTTTTTATGGAAGTTAAGTTTTTTTCATGTTTGTAGTGGGGCTTTATTTTGTCAGTTCCTGAATTATTTCTCTTGCGATTACTTACATGTTGACATTATTGAATTATTCTTGGCAATTTTCTACATCAGTAAGAAGCTCCTTTTATGCAACGGAAAATAGGTCTCTGATTAAAATAGTGAATTTTCTGACTATTGTTATCTGCGAATACTGTAGCTGAGAATGAGTATTTACTTTCTGGCAGTTACTTGGAAGAAAAATTAAAGTGGAATTTACAAACATCAGTTATCCAGTTAATGAGTTGCTCAAATATAACAAATATTACTGCAGGTTCAATGTCTCAGTATAGAAAAGATCTATCTAAATTTTCACAGTGAAATCTAAAGCACAGAGAGATCTGTCTTTCAGAAGTGAAAGATTTATAAAATCTCAAGAAAAAATCAATGGAAAATGGAGCATTGGAGGAATAAATTAACGGGCTATGAACATTAAGTACCGCCACTCCCCCCCTCCCCAAAACTAGTCGAGGTGAATAGTATGGCAGTTGTAATATTTCCCGAATGTTAGGAAAAACAGTTTCAAAGCCGACCTCAGTAAAATAGATAAGATTATATCGTCCTGAAATTTTGGATCAATCTCTTGTCCAGAGAATGACCTCTGTATTGACCGGCTTTTTTTAGGCTCCCTGCAATTCTGTTCTATTCCATTGTGTATATGGAATATGCAGTGTCACACGTCATAAAGCACGCAAAGGGCATATTTTTCCCTAATCGATTGAAAAGAATTTTGATTTTGCTTAGAAAATGATGCCAAATGACATGCACAATCCTGAGTAATTACGACGTGACTTGATTAACTGTTGATTTGAAAGGTTTGTAAAAAAATCTAAAATGCCACAACAGAATTTTTCACCCCTCTGTACCAACTAGCTGTCAACTCTGGTGCAAATGTAAATTTTTCCATTTGTTTTAAACTGAGTTTTTTTGACTATTCAAATTTTACTAAAACTTAAACAAACCACAAAAACGGTAAATTTGTGTTAAAAAACAAACCATAAATTTGTAAAATAACTAAAGATTTTACTAAAACAATCTTCAATCTTTAAAAATTTTAATTATTGTACAGTAGAGTCCTGCTAATCTGAATATACTGTTAGTTCGAACAGTTGTCCAAAAATATGCTCATAATCCAAACGGTCTACGTCTACATGCATTACATGTTGATTAAAAATAATAAATTTGTGTGCGTGAAATATGTAATGTAAATGTTTTAACAGGGTGAACGAAATAAAAACAACCGAATGGGAAAAAGTCCATTCGATCGAGACAATTATTATTGTCTGTTCGGGCATGTTTCTGTTCAGTCAGTATTAAATTTTTCGGTAACTCTGGGAACTGAACTACATGATACTATAAGCCATGCTAAAACTGAAAAAAAATTCCCTGAAAACTGTAAGTTTCGGGAAAACTATTGACAATAATTTCAACTACCAGGAATGTCTCAGAGTAAGTATACTTTCACTGCTATATCACTGGATAAGGACAAAAGTGAGCACCTTTTCTAAGAAGCTTGTAAACATATTCTAACAGAAACATTCCACGAGTTTGATGAAGAAATGGGTCTTTATTCCAGACAGAACAACATCCACATACCATGAAGAAAATAACTTTCAACTATTGCAGTTTTTCGCTCTTACGTGAGCGCTTTTAATTAACTTGAACAATATAAATATATAACCAAACTTCAGTAATTATTTTCTCCCTCTGATCTAATGAAAAGTAATCTTCATTGTTTCTTAGGCAATTTATTTTTATTATAATGTATAAATTACATCAATTACATTTCGCTTGGACTAGAGTTGGGAGGACATAATTAGGTAGCAGTGACAGTTTCTATATCCCCGTTACTTGGGATATCCATATGCGAGAAACACTGTTTATCACTATTTGACACATATTATCTACGGATGTTACGGAGTTACGGATGAAGAAATACTGATGATTTGAGATTAAGAACCAGCAGTAAAATTACAGTTATTTTGAAACAACTCAAAACAAATAACAGTTACAGTTAGTAACCGTGACAGCGGATCACAATCATAGAAATTCTAATAGACTAGGTAGTCTACTATTCTATATTAATAGAAAATTAAGTTATGACATGCGGTTCGATCTCCAGGGCCAACTCGGAACTTGTTAATTATTGAACAGTCGATATAAACCATGCAGGAACCTTATCTTGATTGAGCTGTGTAGTTTCATAACCATAGCTGAGTCATTAATTTAATAATTTTCAAAGCAATAATACTGAACGGCTGCAATGTTGGTGGTTTCATTCTAAACAAACTTCTGCTTGGAGAAGGTGCTGCTCCAAGCCGCTGGGTCATCTAAATCTAAAACATTGGTTTCTTATTTTTTTATTGTGTATGATTTCATGTAAACATGCAACATTATTAATTAATACATTTTTTATTTCTATTGCAGGTGTCTAGAGTAAAGAAATGCAGCAAGTAGAGACACCAGCTCAGAATAACTCTGTAAGTATTGCCTAAAATCATAGTTCATCTTCCTAGCGGACATTTTCACAAGCACTGAACCATTAACTGGCTAAAATCATGTCATCTTTGGTTCTTTATAATGTGACTTGTATTTGAAGACTGCTGCAAGTATGAATGACCGAGACGTGCCAGCTCGAGCTGAACCAGTGATGAGGCCCACCAACGGAATTGTTCAACCGCCCGTCGTACCGGCTCCCGACAGGCCGGGACGGGTCACCAATCAGCTCCAGTTTCTCCAGAGGACCGTACTCAAGGCCGTCTGGTCTCACAAGTTTGCCTGGCCCTTTAAGCAGCCCGTCGATGCTGTGAAACTATGCTTACCGGTAAGTCTGATTAAATTTTATTTAGGTGGTGTCTTGTATTGTAATATTTTACAGAATGTTTATTTTAATGTAGAGTTTACTTTCAAAGCCATACTTAGGAAATTAAGCATTTTTGTGAATCGCTGCTTTCAATTATTTCACCTCACATTTTTTTTCAAAATTAATTCACATGAGATGGTACCTGACCTGACCTGACCTGACCCCCAGAATTTACTGTCCAAATTTGGAGGAACAACCTGAAAGACATAAAACATTTTCCTTTGTTAATAATAATAAATTAAGCTCACAATTGTTTCCTCCTGGAATAAACTAACCCAAGTTCTATCCCCTCAGGATTACCACGTAATAATAAAGCAACCGATGGATCTGGGAACGATCAAGAAGCGCATAGAGAATAACTACTATTGGTCGGGAAAGGAGTGCATCCAGGATTTCAACACCATGTTCACGAACTGCTACGTTTACAATAAGCCCGGCGAGGATGTGGTAGTGATGGCACAGACACTGGAGAAGGTCTTCCTCACAAAGGTGGCCGACATGCCCAAGGAGGAGTTCCCCGTCGAGGTCGCCAATAAGGGGGCCAAGGGGAAGAAGGCACTCGTGGGTGCGGTTGCCGGTGCCGGAGGAAGAGGAAGACCGCCTTCTTCTGTTACGTCTACTGTCAATAGTACAGCCGCTACTTCCACTGGTGAGTGCTGCTGCTGCTGATTATTTTTTATTCATATTTATCGCAGATCGATTGGATATTAAATCAGAAGAAAAATTATTTGATTGTAAAAAAAAATATTTTCCTCTTCCTAGGTTCATCAGGTTTACCATTAGGGACTCAAGCACCCGCTACCATACCTGGCAGTACCGCGACCACCACCATTGCGCCTGCTAGCTCTCTCCCCACCACCAATCACGTGGGACAGCCTTTAAATAACTCCCTAGATAATAGCCTAGCGGCCAGTGTTCTCCCAAGTAACGTCGTACCTCCATCTCAACCAGCCAAGGTTAGTAGTTACTTTGTTCCCTTTATAATTTACTCCTTTTGTAATATTTTATCAAAAAATGCTGACGGTTTTTTTTTGTATTCAGGTGAAAAAGGGTGTTAAAAGAAAGGCTGACACGACCACGCCCACAGCTTCGACATATTACGGTTCATCGTTAGAATCCAAATCTGCTAAAATCTCTACCAGAAGAGAGTCCGGACGACAGATAAAGAAACCGATCAGGCCCGAGCTGGACGGGTTGGTCCCTTATCACCAGGCCAACATTTCACCTCTCATTAACGCGAACACATCGACTCCACAGCATGCCTCTCATAAACCTAAAGAGAAACTCTCAGAGCCACTGAAAGCTTGTAATGAGATTTTAAAGGAATTGTTTACTAAAAAGCATTCGGTAAGTTCTTTTGTTTGTTATAATTTTTGTTTTACAAAGTTTTTTTGTTTATACATTTTGTTTAAATTTGTAAACTATTGTGGCTTACTTTTTTATGAAATCACAGTCTTAATTTTTTTTTCAAAATTTTCCCATTGTTCTTTTTCTCAATACTTGCTATATAGAAGAAAATCAATACTTCTTCAATATTAGAAAGCCATTAGAAGAATGTGATAATTCTTTCTGTTTGTGTGATGAAATTATTTCCGAGTGAAATTTTGTGTGCTTAATAATAACGAGCTTTTTAACTCTGATGGTATCATATTTAAATGTAGTAAATTATAAAGTTTTATCAATAATACTGATTGAGGGTTTCCATTCTTTTTTTTTTAGAGCTATGCCTGGCCGTTTTATAAACCAGTGGACGCTGACCTGTTAATTTTACCGGATTATCACGACATCATCAAAAAACCCATGGATCTAGGAACAGTAAAAATGAAGATGGATAGGCGAGAATACCGGACTGTTCAAGAGTTCGCATCCGACGTCAGACTGATATTTTCCAATTGTTATAAATATAATCCATCAGAACATGACATTGTCAAAATGGCACAAAGATTACAGGACGTGTTCGAAGTCAAGTAAGTTTTGTTGTTGATACTTGCATTGAAAGTAATCTGCGGGAGTTGAGGATGAAATTGTTGAACTGATAGAACATGTTACAAAAAAATTATACACTAATGCCCGTATTCACAAACGATAATTTCCTAAATAATTACGTAATCAATTATCCCCATCTCATTCTATTGCAAAAAAACTGCATATCTCCATCTCACTCATGTAATTAATTACGTAATTATTTAGGAAATTATCGTTTGTGAATAGGGCATAAGTAATATATCGCGCATTTAAGCAAAGTAGTTTAAGTAGTTTAATGTGCCCAGCAATAATAGCTGAAAGGATTTGATCAGCTCTAGAATTAGATGATTTGCTTGTAATGGTCTGGGAGGTTCATATTGGAATTTTCACAAAAATCCACCATTTTCTTAACATTTATCAATTTAAATAATGTCAACAATTAATTATTTTTATTTACTTCTATATTAATTAATTTTAGTACTCTCCTTTTTTGTGACAGTTCAATTTTTGTCTCAGGTTAGCGAAGATTCCTGATGAACCGGTAAATAATAGGATAAGTGCACCATCTGGTCAGAAATCAGAATCAAGTTCTTCAGAATCGAGTTCTGAAAGTAGTAGTGATTCAGAGGATTCTGAAGAAGAGAGAAGAAACAAACAACTGAAGCTGTTAGAGAAAGAGGTAAGTTTTTGTTACTTATTTGTTGATTTGTCTTACATGATTGAAGAACGAGTTGAAAGGTTGCTTAATGTATTTTAATTTTATATGAGATTTGGAAATATTACTTGAGAGTGATGATGAAATAAAATTTCAGGATAGGCTCCTAGTCTCCTAGTTTTTTTTGTATTTTTTTTTATTCATGTTCTTGTGATACCTCATTGTAAAGGTCTCACAACGAAAGAATATATTCCCAGAATTTCAAGTCTCAATTTGAGTGAGTCATCAAAGGGAGAATAAAGAAACTGACGGAATTATATTTTGAATCAATGTAATGTTATTGTAATATTGGTAAATATTTACAACCACGTGTCCTAAGTCCTAAGTACTAAGGCCTCTTTGACACTACGGTCGAATTGCTTTTTTTTTCTTCACTTTCTGGGCAAGGAATATCTTTGAAATTAACAGTAGCACGATAATTTTTTTGAATTTTGCATTTACATTCCAAAAATCGTGACATGAGTTCCTATAATAGTTATCGCGGCATATTTATCCGCGATTCTTGCCAAGACCGCACCTCTCAAAACCGATTTTTAGTGCCTTTTTTTTGCTAACCATGCATTTGCAAAGCAAATGAATACCTTCCTGGTGTTACTACAGGTACGTCCTCTACCCCTATATAAGTGCCATAGTGAAACTGTAGGACACACAGATGTAAATAATGACCGTAATATTTAATATTATAAAGTTGGCATTAATTATTGTCTTTTTTTCTTTTTTTAACTGAAAGCTAAATTATTGAAATGTAATTTCAATTCACTTGTAAAAGTACGAGGAGTGTATTGGGCCATGACTTGACAGAAAATTATAGAGAATTCCTTGGAAGAACCTTGTTTGGCTTTTTCTATAAAGCATGCTATGTTACTCTTGTAAACATACCCCCAAAATTTGTGATAGATTGATGGATGTGAAATAGTTTTCCAGATAGAGATCATCTAGATAATCCCACAAGTTTTATGATTATTTCTGCTAATCTGGGGAACAAAATTGGTATTTAGACCTTTTACTGAAAAATGGTGTGAAATTACAAATTTTTTGGGGAAGATGATAATGATAATATTAGTTCAATTATCTTCAGTCTTTGTTTTAGTTTTGTTTTTTATATTGTCAATTTTTCGGTGTCAAATTGAAATTTTGTTTGAAAAAAATTTTCTTCTAACGATTGGTTTTTCTCTTTCTAGCTGCTAGCGATGCAGGAAAAAATGCGCAAGCTAGTCGAAGAGAGCTCCAAGCGAAAAAAGGAGAAAAAGAAAGACAAGCCGAAGAAGGCGGTAGCGAATAGCAGCGTAATCGGGGGTAAGGGCGCGGGTGGACCGCTGGGCGGAGGCAAGGGTGCAAACGCAATGATGACTGACAGCGTGGATGACAGTATAGCGAGCGTGGTGTCGGGGGCGGATCTAAAGGGTGCCGGCGAACATGCGGTCTCTGCCAAGGGTCTCGCTCATCACAACGCAACCTCCGGGGGCAATGCTGCCGCCTCCCGGCCGGCTAAAAGTAAAGGTGAGACAAGAGAACTTGTAGTTTGGAAGCCCCGCACAGTATGCTATCTCAATAATGCTTGTCTTGTGAGACTGATGGCTGATTTCTTTTATTATATCTTTGTAGATTGGTTGAGGTGGTTTTTATTGTTTGCTTTAGCTTGATTTTTTTTTAATGCACATTATTAATAGGTATATACAGCAAGTAATACACTTTTAAATTGAAATTTTTAATGCCTGATTGATACATTTTTTTTAATCACATTAATTTTGTTTAATTTTAAACATATCTCCGGTAGTAAAAAAGTTGAAAAACAATTGTCAGTTGAAAAAAGTGGTGTGTTGTGTTGCTGATAGTTTATTCAATTTGCAGCATGATTTGAGTTGCATAGAAAATTTGGTTTGAGCTAATTTTCTGACAATTAGGTCACTATAATTTTTGAATAGTAGATAACAGTTATATGCATGGTTTACTAGTGATTTATTTAACATTTTTATTATTCGCATGATTAATTTTTTATCACACAGTATCATATTTAAGGTGAAGACTTTTTTCTGTTTGAAGAAATGCAAATTTTAATGTTTGCAGTCATACAGGTTTAGTGGGGTCATATTTTTAAAGATACGTAACTGAAACCGGAACTTCGAACTCTGTGTATTACGAATCAACAAATAGGAGAAGAAAAAGTTGTTCAGAATATTATTCTAACCCATGAACAAAAGTTTTGCATTTTAATTTTTTTTTTTTTGTTATTTTGGCATTACATAAAAATGTTATTTTATTTTTTTAAAGTTTTATTTTGATAATTAGTGTTATGGAAAGTAATAACTTGACAGTAGTGTTGAATATGTCAAATTATTCTTTTCCATGACACTCAAATTATCAAATTAAAAGTTTTTGGTAACAATAATTTTACCTAACGCGGAAAGAACTAGAAAATTAAAAATGCAAATTTTGGTTTATTGGATTAGAATAATACAGAATGACTCTGTATTTTTCTTTATAACTTTTGAATAACTTTTACCTGTAATGCAAAGCCAAATGACAAGAATTCCTATTACCGCTTCTTTGTAAATTCAAAACAGGCTGAGTTTAAAGTTTAGATTTCCAGTGGGGTATCATAAGAAATATGGTCCATCATTCTGTGCAAACTTTGCAAAAAGTCAAAATCTGTATTCCTTCAAATAATGAAAATACGGGGGGTGGGGGGTGTTTTCATCTTAAATGTGATTTTTTATACATTTAAATGTCTATTTTTTTGTCATGTTTTGAGATTATACATATCAACGGTTGAATATTTTCAAGATTTTAAATTTCAATGCATTGAGGCAGCCCCTCATTTGATCGCTATGATCTTCTAAACAAATTGCACCTTTATGTGCTGGCAAACTGACAAAAATGCTACCCTTTATTTTAAATCATTTGTTGAGGTTAAATCTACTGGTAAAAGACTTGAGAATTGGTTCATACATTATATCATTCCTTTTCTTTTTCTACTCTTTTCTCAGAGATGTCCCTCCATTCACTATCCATATAATTGTGCCACTGGTTTATAATGTAATTGTCACCACTAGTTTTACTCACCCACTTTATGGTTGACAATGTTTGACACTTACGGGATTAATGTGCCTTTTTAACCCTATTTTGTCTAAATATAAATTAACTTGTTTAAAATTTCATGTCGTTTTCAAAAAAATAATTTGTTCAAGTTTTTTATATTTTATGTTATAGGAATATTATAGTTGTTTTATAAAACGCAAAACCATTTTTCCGAATGGAGAAAAAAAATTCAGCTCGCAACTCCCGGCTATTTAAGTTGGAGGAGAACGAATATTACTTCATCATCGTTTTCACTTAAGTAGTGCTTCCCAGTTGTATAAGACAAGCATCATAATTATTTTCTCAGGGCTTCGAAAATGAAACCGATGCATTCTCCAAGTTCTCGTGTCGTAACCTGTACTGATAAACCAACAAATAATTTTCAAAATTTTGAAGAAAATAATTAAAATAGTTGTTTACTTTCAAATAAAATAAGAGACTTTAAATTAATACATATGATTTCTTACATACAGATTGTAGTGAAACTAAACTTAATTATCTTCATGGAATCCTTTTAAAATTCTAGGCGGTCGTGGGGCGAAACCGGCTGCAGCTCCGAATGCGGGCGGAAAACGGGCAAAGGCAAACAACAAAACGGGTGCTGGCAGGAAGAAGTCAGCGGCGCAGGCTCCTCCTGTCGCTTTCGACTCTGAGGACGAGGACAATGCTAAGCCGATGTCGTATGATGAGAAACGACAACTATCATTAGATATCAATAAATTACCTGGTAAGTGATGCATGTTTTTTTAGTAGTATTTTTTTTTCGGTAAATCCCATTCATTGATATATTGTGTCAGTAAAAATCAACTGGATGAGTATAAAGTTTTTGCTTGTCGACTTGTTTCGGGACCTTAATCCATCATCAGGACAGTTGAAAAGTGAGCTAAAAATGTTGGGTAAAATAACAGATCGTCATTCCAAAATAACACCGACTTCAATGGCATAGGGTGGGTTGATGTTTCTTTTTCAATTGAATATTTATGTAACTGTCAATATCATTTTTAATTTAACACCGTTTAAACTTAATAGGCTAATAAGAAACGTTATGGACACTGTAAAGCTGACAAGTGAGTAGACTATAGAGTATATGAGGCCATGTAATATTACTACGTCTGTCATTTTAGACAGCTGTACTGATGATTGGTTAACAGAAATTGGTAGACAAGCTCTCTAGTTCAATAAAGTTTTATACTCATTTGACTGAAATTTTGCTGCTTATTGACGTATAAGTGGCCGAGTCTTTAGAAATTCAAAATATAAGGTGAGGTGTGCTCTGAAGTTAACTGATTTTTTTTTACATACCTACAGGGTGTCAAAGTTTAAACATAGAACATTTTTTGGTTATAACTCATGTAAATTTAAACCGATTTTGTTGAAACTTGGCGTGAACAATAAACAAACTAAGGTTTGGCTGATTTAGGTTTTGTCTTCCAGTGGCATAGCTATTCAGGGTAACTTTTTCTAAATACAAAACTTCTTCAATAATTGGCCTTGCATTTTAGCACAAAAAGTATTGTTTAATTTTTTTTTATATGGCACACTGTTTTTGAAATATTTAAAGTTTCCTTAGGAAATGTCACTTATCTAATATTCAGGGTTGGCACTGCTTATCTCTCTCCATCTTTTACACCACCGACTTGTAAATACACAAATGTTATTCAGTAGCTCATGCATTTTTAAACAAAAAGTATACATTATTTCTTTCATACATCACACTGTTTTTGAGATATTTGAAGCTTCCTCGGGCAATGTAATAATCATTAAAAGTAACATTATGCATAAACAATCTAGCAGATAACTTTTAATGAAAACAATAATTTTGCAATGTAAATGGCCTAATTAATATTATCCAAGTAAACTTAAATATCTCAAAAACGGTGCTGCGTATGAAAAAAATAAAGAATACTTATTTCTTCTAAAATGTATGGGCTATCGAATAACGTTTTTATGTTTGCAATAAAGTCAGTGACGTAAAAAATTGGGAGGGAAAAGGGCCCCAACCCTGAATATGTACGCCACTGGAAGATATCTACAAAAAACTAAAATCGATTCGAATTTATACTAGTTATAACCAAAGACTGTTATCTTTTTTTAAACTTTTATACCCTGTATCTTTTAAACGAAACATCATTGTGAGCTGAAATTTATTTTTACAACTTCTACTTCTGAGAGAAACTACCCCTTTAAATTTGGCCCTATATCACTGAAACACCTGTATATGAGAAGTTCAACTTCAGGTTTATTATTTTTAGGTCTTTAAAATAATCATATGGGTTTTAGGAATGATCAAATTTGAGTTTTAAAATTGTGAAATTTTTCTCTATCCTACTCTTTCATGGAAAATGTCTTTTTGAGATACTCTGTCTCTCAATTTATCCTACTTATTTATCACCACTTGCTCTATGCTTTCACACTGCTCACTGCTTTGAATGAAAGCTTTGAAGCAAACTGACTTGAAGATTGCCAGTTTAAAAGAGCAAGTATGTATTCTTGAATTTTATGTATAAGTTCCTCCTATGTATTCTTGACTTTTATGTATAAGTTCCTCGTTCCAATACCGGGCCATGGTGGGATCGCTAGTTGTGACTCTAACTCTGTGAATCTGCCTCATTTCTTTTTTGATGCAGTTGCCATGGCATGTAAAAAAAAAGAACCAGCTGACTAGGTTTCCTGACAGAATTCCGTTCTTGTAAAAAATTGTGCTGTTGTTTTTGTTACCCCTGGTCTCTGACCTGTCATTATTCCAAAGGCACACATTTTCAGATTACTTGAAAAACGTCTTGCGCATGTCCAACACTCAAAAATGGAGGGCTCTACTAAAGTACAGAGTTAAAGGCCAATAATCTTTTTTCTGTGCTCATTCTCGAAAGTATTTGAAACTCTAATTTATAACTATGTTTGTTCTTCTGTGAGACACTTAATTTGACCTTATCAAGGTGGCTATATGTTGCTCATATGCATGGTCACCAACTCACCAATCTGGCTTCTTTTAGTCAATTATTCACAAGTAATGTTATGGATTAACCCAGTGGTCCCGTAGATGTTATCCATACTAACTTTTGTAAAGCCTCTAATCAAAGTGGTGCTGTGCTGTTAAGCAAATTGGTGACTTCTGGGTTTGTTTCGTTGTTACTTCAGGTATGTCACATCACTCTGTTTTGGGTCTATTCAACTTGGTAAGTGTATCTAAACTAGTGATACAGTACACATAAGACTAAAAATAGCTATCAAGTGTACTCAGCAGTTCTCTTATTTGAAAGTTAGGTCATTTTTAAAAGTAAGCCATTAACATTAAAAATTTGTAAGAGTTGAAAGAGTTCTAACATTCTTCTTGTTTCCAGGTGACAAGCTGGGTCGCGTTGTACATATAATCCAGTCCCGTGAGCCCTCGCTCAGGGACTCCAACCCGGACGAGATCGAGATCGATTTTGAGACATTGAAGCCTTCGACGCTTCGAGAGCTGGAGAGCTACGTCGCGTCTTGTCTACGTAAAAAGCCACGTAAGCCCTACTGTAAGTTCCGTTACTTGACGTCTGCGGTCGGCCGGCCGGACCACCGAAGTAGCATGACCCTCATTAATTATTATCGGACGATAATATGCCGATCGGTCATGCTACGAGGCGTATGTAATTGGAACTACACGTTTATATAAGCATGGTAGACATTGGCTCTGGGTGTTGGTTTTATTTGGTCGACGGTTAAACTATTTTGCTGACTTATTTGGTGCTGAAGACATGACTGAAGAAACTATTTTTCAAAAGCAACTTTGAATGGTTGCTTGGAAAGTATTTCAGTAAGAAACTTTAATTTTTTTATTATTTTGGCTTTAAAATCAGTTTCAGACAATATACGATCATTTCAATGCTACTGCGTCATGTTTTTTTAGCCAATAACGTCATTTAAGGTATATGAAATTGATTCTATTATTTTAAAAACAGAGGTGTTGGCTTTAATTTGCTGGCTTTTTTTATTTAAAACTATGGGAACACTACTTTTTATCTAATTTACATAATATTAGTTGCTGGAAAAAATCTGGTGATTTATTTAATGTTCTACTGAATCAGATAGAGGATTCTAAAATAATATAAAAACAACTGTTAATGTCTCGATGCATCTATGTTTTGTTTAAAATGCATGTAGATTCCAATTCAAATATTTGGTAGCTTTTGTATAATTTGTTTGATTTGTAGTCGGCTGAAGAAATTAGTTACGAAAATTTCCCTTTTTTTTTAAATGTGGGTGTATGTTGGAAATTTTGTTGTTTTTTTACAGACAAGAAAGTGCCAGGTAAATCTAAAGATGAACAAATTGCGGAGAAGAAACAGGAATTGGAAAAACGCCTGTTGGATGTCAACGACAAAATCGGAAACACCAGTAAAAAGGCACCCAAAAAAGGTAGGTGCACTTGTTTCTCATTAATTTTTTGATTAGTTAATGTTTTTTTTTTTCAATACAAGAAGTTTCAGTTTAATTAGTTAATTAGGAGATTATCCTAATATTGGCGTGTTCTTGGTGAATTAAATATTGGGGTTATTCAAAGGGAATAATTGAAATCAAGTGTTGCATTTATCATTATATGGTTTATATGTAAGAAAATATTTCTTTTTAAATAAAAGAGAATATTATTCCATTATTTAATCTTGGGAGTTAGAACACTCAATCAAAACTGATTAATTATGCATGGTAATTGGTTGCAATACTTTTTGCAGCTTAGTCACGTTGAGACAAGAAGCCAAAGATGATACTTTGGTAAAACTCTGTTCAAATAAATCTGGGACAATTTTTCTCAATGATTGATTATTACTTCTTGTTGCTTCAATAAATTATAATAAATTTCATTTTGTTGAGTATCACCAAAATAATGAAATCAAGTTACTACCAACATGCTGAAAGCCACACAGATACAACACAACAAAAAATTTGTTCCAGATTAAGTGAAATTGACAGTTATGTTACAAGAGTTGTCCCAGATTTATTTGAACAGAACTGTGCCAAAGTACTAAAATTAAATTTATAGGTCAAGGCCAAATAATTCTAATGGGATTGTTTTCTGATGCTTGTCAATCCTATATCGATTTTTGTAATAAAGTTATTTTTTATTTAGAGAGATATGACTAGAAGGTATGTCAAGTTGGTAGCCTGTGCTTTACTGTGCAAACTTATAACAGTAATTTTAATACTTTCGGATGATTGCTGCTTGTGTTCTTAACCTTGACAAAAAAATTAACTCTGTAGGTAGTTGTCAAATTAGAAAATTATTAATCAAATATAAAGGTTTGAGAGGTAAATTTATATCAAAAGAAATGAAGCGATTAATGACAGTTATGAAAAGTTGGAGAATTATATCAAAAACAAGGAACGAATATGTGAAATATTAAGAGTATATATTACTTTCCTGAATGACTGGTAACTTGAAAATAAGAAAATCATTTGGCATATATTATGGTGAAAAGCAATTGACAAAAGAGAAAAAACTAGTAAAAAGGATAAAAAATAATATCCTGAACCTGAAAGTATGGTATCTGTTATAGGTCAATCAATAGTTATTCCCTTAAAATTTTTAATGTTAAATTCAGAAGGAAACTGCATAATTTCTAATGGAAAGAAGAAAACCCCTTTTTTTTATAAATTTCTATTAAAAGTCAAATAACTTAATTATATGTCAAGTCAACAAGCAGCAGAATCTTCTTATTCTTATAAGTGCATAAATAGGTTAGCCTACTGACAACTTGATGAGTTTTCTTTTAGCCCATTCACTGGGTGAAAGGGTTAATCTTCATTTAAATGTTTCAAAATCTTCGTGTATAATCCCATTCCAGATGTTTTTGAATTGGATTTGGCTGTGGACACTCATCTATCAAATAATAAAATTTTTCTTAAATACTTGGATTTGATAAAATTAAAAACTATCAGCCATATTAATAAGGAAAGTTATTAGCTACTACCAAGATATTCTACTTACATGCTACTAGTGAAAACCCTATTAATAAGCCGTTTATGTCCGTATTCATCAAACCCCAGAGTTATATTTTGAATTTTCTGACAGCTGATTGGTCTAATGCTCAAACCCTACGAACGCTACGAATTTTCAACCAATGACATGTTCCAAAATATAACCCCGGGGGTTATATTTATTGATGAATACAGGCCTTAGTAGACTACAGTAGAAGCTCGATTATCCGAAGTAATGTGGACCGAACCCATTTCGGATAAGTGAAAGTTCGGATAATACGGAGTTTTTTACTTTTTATTGTTAAAAACAACTCAACATAGTAATAAATCTTCGTAATCCTGCATGGCGGCCACTGTTTTTAATAAATCTGCTTTATCAAGACGCTCGATTGCTTTTAATTTATCAGTCATTGTTACTACCATTTTTTTTACGTTTTTTTAATTTGCTGGATGACATGTTTACGTGACTAAAGACTATTGCTTACTAGGAAAGAAACTGAAATTGTAAATCATAAAGGGTACAAATACCTAACTGAAGTGAAAATCCTTATTGGAAGTGAAGCAGGCAGGAAATAAAAACCGGTTATTTATTGGGCAGTTCTGTGAAATTCTAACATCTGGCTAGTGAAAAACATTTTATTATTCCTGAGAAAATGTATACCTAAATATATTAATGTCCGTATTCATCAAACTTCAAAATATAACTCTGGGGTTATATTTTGAATTTTCTGACAGATGATTGGTCTAATGGTCAAACCCTACGAACGCTACGAATTTTGAACCAATGACATGTTCCAAAATATAACCCCAGGGGTTATATTTATTGATGAATACGGGCCTATGTGTATGAACAGTAAATATTACAATTTCGGATAATGCGGAGTATTTGAAGGCGCGTGTTTCGGATAACGCGGATGACTTGATTTTTCGTTCAAATTTCGGATACGGACCACGATCGTTCCGGATAAAGCGGCGGTTTTAAAAATCAATTTTGTTCCGGATAAAGCGGATTCCGGATAATCGCGATCCGGATAATCGAGCTTCTACTGTATTAACTAGTTAACGATAATGCAAGAAATCGCGTTTTCATGGCAACTTCATGCTTGCCAGATTCACCTCGCTACTAGAACGCGATTAACTTGTAGCCACTAAATATCAGCTTATTAATTGGAAAATTTTAGTAGAGCGTTAGTAGCTACTTACTATTAGCGTACTAAGAGAACTGTTATTAATATGGCTGTACTTGTTTGGATCGAGTTATAGTAAGATTAGAGGGCTGACATGTACAGAAAATTAATCTATTTAATAGTTAACTATAAGAAATAATAAATTTGTCATTCATTGTTGATCAACAGTTATGAATAGATTGTCCCAAAGTAATGATTGACAATATAGAGTGTATAATTGTTTGTCCTTTCTACAGCAGGTCAGCAAATATGTATAAGTCCTTTTCTTTTTTTACTTTTGTTTAATGCAGGTAATTAATTTTGCTATTGTTTCAGAAGAAAACAAATCAGATCCGTCTGGAGCTGGCGGCCCATCGGGTAGACTCTCGTCGAGCTCGAGTAGCTCGGATTCAGACAGTAGCAGTTCAAGCATGTCGAGTAGTTCAAGTGACTCGAGTGACAGCGAAGCAGGTTAGCTTTCACTTTGGTCAATACTACCTACTACTTCTACTACTTCAGTGATATTGCGTTACATGATCACAACAGTTGTCGCAGCACGTTATTATTGCGTTTTTGCTAAAGTAGGCCGCCTCGGTCGCCGCATTTCCTTTACAGTTACTATCACTGCTGTATATTGTTATTATTAGCGTCATCGTTATTACTGCTGTTGTCGTCATTTGCTTCAGTTTATTTGAATCATAACTAATGCCAGGTGTGGCTCGCGACTCTTTACGTCTCACAGGTCCTGAAACAGGTTTATGTAATAATTAGGTAGGTAAAGAAGGCTATATTTGTTGCGGTAATTTTTTTATTTATTTTTTCTAAATAATGAAAGTACAAATTCCAAACAGGGTGAATCTAAAAAATATATATTTATTAAAAATTGAAGAAATTTATATCAAATTAATTAAATTTGAAACTTGCACTTTATTTAATTTTTTTTTCAAATTTCATAATAAGGTAAAATATTAACCTTCCTAATACCAGGTGGGATCCCAAATAAGTGGAGCTACATAAGAAACGCAGTTAGGAGTCCGAAGTGACCTCGTGTTTAATGCAGAAAAAGGATGTCGGTTTCCTATAAGCAATCAAAAAACATATAACACAATGAGTAATTAGTGGCAGAAAAAAAAATGCCTCGACCATTAGGATCTCAGATTCTACTTGGTATTTGATGTTTTGATTTCACCTAGTTTTATGAAGATTAATATAAATATCAATATAATATTAAGTAAGAGAAGTTCTAGACAGGGTGTAAATGTTATACTTCTTAAAACTCAATTTCTACCAAGGCAAACCAGGTAAGTGAGACTCGATACAAAAATTTACTAATTTGAAAATAGTGCGCTATCTTTCTTTAACATTTTTTAAAACCCTGTTCTGTAATAATAAGTTTTTGAATAATTTGTTACCTGGTAGATATCAATAAAAATTTTAAGGGCCTGTGAGTTGTTATAGAGAGATGTAGAGTTTTGAAGGAAAGGATCTGGACTAGTGCCATTCTCGAATTAAAGGGATATTTCGAGTTTATTATTGAACCGTTTTTAGTTATGAGTGGTTATTAATTATTATTTTATTTGATAGAATAATATATTTTTGTTTTCAAAGTGATAAAAATTGTCAGCTCTAAATTTGAAAACAAAGTCATGGTACAACTAATGCAGTAAGTTCTGTTTAAATTTCCTTGTGTCGTGTCGAGATTATTTTTCACCCGTTCCCAGTAAATAATAATAATAATAACTGAATTTTATTCGCGGCAAAAAAAGATCTTTTAAATAATTTTATTTAACAGTTGAAATTAAATTTTTTACTGTAGAAGTTGAAACTGTGATGTTTGATTTCATTTTTCTGGTTTGTAATTAATTAACTCAGATTTAAATTAAATTCACAAAACCCATTGGGCTATTGTAAGTTAGGGGACTCAGGAACTATTCATGAAATACTAATACTGTTTAGTAGTGTAATGTTTATAGTGATCTTAGTGTATTTTCTGTAAGGGAGATACTATGTATTTTCATTTTGGACAAAAGCATGGCGAATCTGCTTGATTTTCGAATGATTATAGTAAAAAGATTAATCTTGAATATTTTTTACTAAAGAAATATAAGACAAATGAAAGTTTAGAGGGATAAAAAAAAATCTATTCCTTGTATAGATGCTGGTATTTATAATAATAATTAGTTCCCTACTGTTGAATAATATATTATTATTGGGCTGTTAATTTACAAGTTACTCTTTAATTTAGGTATTTTAAAAATTTTAAAACTTGTTTTTATTTATTTATTTATTGTATTTTATTTTAAAATGTGTTATACACGAATAAAGGGAATGGTATGATATAGAACCATCAAGTGAGTTGAAGTTGAGGGATACCACAGCATCTTGAAGAGAGGAATATTGGAATTTTTATATCTTTTATATAATCATCGGAAAATCAGGCGTAGCTGTTGTTTTACTTTTCCATACATATTTTTTTATCGACAAAAAATTGAGTGATATCAAAATGGAAATCGGCGTTAATGCGCGGTGCTTCTAATTTTTCAAAAAAATAAAATAACAAAAAAAAACAACTGTATACTGCGACAAGAGTAACTGATCATCGTTTATTTATTTCCAATCTTTACACTTGAAAGAGAAATTTAATGTATTATACATATTACATTGTTTTTACTAAAAGTATTGTTAATAAAGATAAGTATTGAGCCTAAACTTGTAATTTGTAGTTCAGCAACTCTAAACAAATACACAAAAAAGTACATATTAGTTATATAAATTAAGAACATTTGAACGAAAGGAACGAGACATTTTGAGTTGTGAAAGTTGCTTTGTTTAGGGTCGCTTCTTGTAAGCCTTGAGTGCATATTATGTGTGGAGTCTGCCAGCCGCAGGCCGACCATACTGACCCGTAGAGAGGTCTTACCACACCGTTTTTTAATTTACCAATTTATCAGTAATGTCTAACTATTGTTGATGCGATACTTGAACGCAGACAATGTGTGTGGCGGCTCCAATATAACTCGTCGGAATGTAATAAGACGGCCAGAACCACGATGCATCACACTTGTTGATTGATTGTTTTAGTACCCTTTTCATTAACTGATACGGTTATTGATATACCTGAAGCTTTTTTCAAGCTTCCGCATTCTTATTTCATAAAAATAGACAATAAAAGAACGACATAAGTTTCGATATTTATTTCAGGTTTATTGAAAATTTGAACCGATTCGGGGAATTGACAGCTCGAATTTTGTCAGTTGGTAATATATCTGAAGTTTTTTTCAATGTTTCGCATTCTTATTTCTTATTTCGTAATCGTAGTTGCTAGAGCGCCGACAGTGACAGCTTTGCACATTCCACGTTTTCGTTGACTTTGTCAAATTCGGGTGTTGTTGATTGATAGTGACTTTGAAATTTAAGAATTGATTTTTTCACTTAGAGATAACCAGAAAGTGTTTGAACCTGGTGGACGGGTCATTTGGTCATTGTTAAGTTTTTCCCCATGAAACTTCCAGAAAATGCGTGTATTTAATGGGCTTGTTAACTCCACTGTTATCTGCTTCATTAGCTTTCATGAAACCAGTGTTACTATGTATTGCTTTGAGACATTAATGCTCATATTCTCAAAGCTTTATGCCCGGTTAGAGCTAGAAAATTATTAGATAAATGGGGATGGATGGACGCATGGACACATATGGTTTACATGTATTAACATGACATTGAGTTTGTTGATTAGGTAATTGAGTAGATAAAATTTATTTGGGAAGGGGTGTAAATTAATGTTTGAAGTGATTCAGGGTTATCATCGAAATGAAGATCAGGGAACAAATACTATTCTTGAGGAGTATTTGCTTCATTATCAGTTTAGGTATTTTGTAAAGAATTTATCTAATGGTAACATGGTAAGGTATAGGGATTTATTCGAGACATTTAACTAATCTAAAAAAAAAAATTCTAGGTACACCATTTTTTTTATATTCCGCCTGTACTTTTGTGCAAGTGCGAGTTGGCTTATATAATTTTATTACGACATAAATGAATAGCAATGTTTTTCTGAACGACACACAATTCAATGGTATGGTGAAGAATGAGAACTAATTAGTCTGACATATTACCACCATCAGAAGAGTGTGTCGAACAAAAAGAAAACCGACCTATCTTAAGTAAATTGATTTGTCGAAAACATAATGTAACTTGCATGGGAGTCTATCTATCCATCTAACAACTGAAAGTGTAATAAAACTTTCAATATGTCACCAGAGATTCTTCCAGAGAAATCTGTAAATTTATTGAGATATCGTTGCGTAATTGCTTTCATGTAAGGTAAAAGCAATCAGATATGACATGAATATTTTTCAGATTTCTTTGGGAGAATCTCTGATGACGTATTGAAAGTTTTAACCGACCGGTTTCACAAACGTAATTAAAAAGATTTTAGATAATTACTGATTTTAAATTGCAAATTTTGAAAATGTTATTTTCAAAGATCTTTAATTTTTTATCGGTAAAAACTCTTCTAAAAGGGAGTAGAATTTATTTCCAGCAATAGCAGACCAATATTTTGATAAAACATGGCGTTTTAAAATCAGTAATTACCTGACAGATTTTTAATTATGCGTTGGATGGCATTTTGACTTGTCTCACCATGTTTCCGACAAATCGGTGGGTTTTCTTTCTGTTCGACACACTCCTCTAATGGTGGTGATATGTTAGACTGATGAGCTGGAAATAACCAGTGAAACATTGATGCCTCTGTCTTGACCATACCATTAGGGTTGCGTTATTTAGAAAAACATTATTATTTACAGGGTTACAGTGCAGACAACTAAACCGTTGTGACTGCCACCAACAGGGTTTGATTTCAAGTCTCGCCATGGTTTTTTGTGTTCGTCTATTCAGCTATTTATATAGTAAACTTGAGTCTGGGTAGAATGAGCTAGTTCTCAAAGCCCAAAATTACTGGAGTGAAGCGACTTTGTCTTATCTACATAGTTAAGACCGATGCTTCCTCCTTTTTTCAATAAAAAGAAACATTTTCGCTAAATAAATTGTCAACCATGATGTTGAATTATTATGGTCCAAATTTTATTTCATATAAATTTGGTTTGATAATGTCAGTGTTTGTACTGAATAAATTTACTTTATTAAATTACTTAACATCAAGTTACTTATATAGACACAATTTACTGTCTTGGAAACACACTGATAGTAAACAAATAGAGTTCAATCCTGCAAAAAATAATGCAAGGTTTTGAAATGGTTGTTAGTTAAAATACAAAAAAAGGATGAGTAAAGGTAAACATAAAAAAATATTTGTCACCGTTTTGCTTTTTTCTTTTTCATCTTTTACATTACTTAAAATTTTGGTAAATATTTGAATGGTGAATTACCATTTTTTGGTTGTAAATCTCAACCAACCTTTGCTTAGGAACTAAATTCATAATCGGTGTCTCTAAAAAAAAATTCGACCGTTGCCTACTGTTTATTCACTTCGTTTGAGATATTCTCACATTGAGTTGAGATACTGAAGAGGAGGTATTAATTATTTTTGAGAACTTCAACACTTGATGACATGAGCTGCATTTGGGTTCTGTGTTCACGATTAATAGTAGTAGTTACTTGATTGGTGCTTGGGTGTGTACATATAAATAATATATCCGGAGCAAGACGTGGAAGAAGGGAGAGAGAAATAAGTGTGATGACAGGTGGTTCTTATTGGTGAGTTGTTGCTGGTCTCCAGTCACATTGTTTGCACTCATTAGGCGCTATAAAGCATCCTCACTTAATGGCATTTGACTTATGTTGTTAGAGGCAAGTCAGGTTAGGTCTCATCTAAAAACAGAACGAGTTGGTCATATGGATTGTCCCCATATCATCAGATGATTTGTGATGTAAAATGTAAATAGTTGCTACTACACTGTAACCAATGTCGTCTTGTCGTTTAATTTAAAACTTATTTTAAATTTAAATATCGTTTATATTGTAATTTATAAGTTAGTCTTTTCAACGGTATGGTTGTACATACCGTGTTAATTCACTTGAAATTTTTTTATTTGCACTGTATTTTATTCATTCTTTTATATACATTTTATGTACCTTGAAGAAATTTTAATACAAATATATTTCTATTGTCACATTATATTTTTTATTTCATTTCTCTTTTCTAGTTGATTGAATTATTGTTCAGTATTACTTAGCATGTAAAGCTTACGATCTGAAATTTTCCAACATAAATTTTAATTTGTAAATATTCCTTTAAAAACATTTTTTAACTGAAAACTTGTAAATATTTGAAAAGGTGAAAATAAATATATTACAATTAAAATTGTCTTGCCTCTGTGTAGTTGGTGTTATCCTTTATTTCTATGAATATTTAATTTGTAGACTATCTGATGCAATGATAACAAGTGATGTTAGTACATTCTGATATCAAAATAAATTAATATAAAATTGAAAACATGAAGTAGTTATTGAATCCTAATAGTGGTAAGACTTCCCTGCACAAAGCACTCAAGGCCAAAGTAAATTTTTAGACAACTTCTTAATAATAAGTATTTTAGGTTCGAGTAATCGTCCGCCTAAAAAGAAGAATAAAAAATCACCAAACACGTCTGCCGGAAATTCAGCTGTGGTAAGTTAATTTGTCATATTTACGTTAGTACCAACCTTAGAAAGCTTCACTGCTGATTCATTAAAAAATAATGGTAAAATGATAGCTTGTCTATGTCTATGTTATACATTTTCAATCCTTCGTTATACGTGCAACCCCTCCCAGGTGCATGTAATAAATTGTCACATTTTTTTATAAATTACTTTACGTGTGTGTTTGCATTGCATGGGTTATGCATTAAAATATTTACTCGTCAATTTGAGTAAATATTGTGTAATACAATATTGTAATAATACAAACAGTGTATTTTTGTAAACATCCTCAGGTATAAAATAAAACTGAGTTTGCAAAAAAAGTATTACGTAATAATTTTTTCGTCTACACATTAGTATGGAAATTGTGTACAGTAACTGACAGTACTAAAAAAGCAATTTCGGAGAAACGGCAAGCGGAAAATTTTTCTCGCAAGGAAAGTTTCTGCTTGCCGCTTTTCTGAAATTACTTTTTTGGAAATGACAGTTACTGCACACAATTTCCGTACCGATGTATAGTATTTTACAGTCATATTTTTTACTCTTTTCACCCAGCGAAGTAAACTAAGAAACCGGTTAAAATATGCAAAAAATTATTGGAAATAGTCTAATATAATAAAAAACTGTTCATAAATGTATTGTAAAAACCATAATATGAACTGAAGTTGCACACTATAGCGAGGCACCACTAAAAGCCGACGGTTTTGAGTTTTGTAACCTCTAACAATGTATAAAAGAAATTATATTCTTGCAGTTTCACTCTCAGGTTCTAAAAGCATCATACTAGGATTACTGCAGATTTTTTTACCCTACCATGCATATGCATTCATCTACAAGAAATAAACATAAAAGTTGCCAGAGCATCTGTGAGGTGGTAAGGTTAACGGAGGGTTAACTATAATATCCCATTTATGATGTTTGTAAATTAGAGTTGGCTATGATGTTGTTGAAAGTTGGATACCTGTATACACCTCGATTTATTTCTAAATAGTCTGCCAAGGTCACATGAAATTTCAGCATTGATGTCAGATCTCGAATTTTGTAGGTGCAATGAGGATGAGGAATCACAGAATATTAAACATAATTTATTACATTAAACAGAAAAAAAATCAGTTACTTTTAATAAAGAACTTGACAACAAAGCCAGGGCAATGTTGATTATTAAATTTATTGTTTTTGAATCTTCCTAATGTGAAAAGTTTTCATTTGATCCCTTTAATAACCTTCTAATTGTACCTGTCACTTTTAATGTCATAATGTTCGATGTTACAGTGTAGCATAAACAAATATGACTTGGAAGACTATTTAGAAATAAATCGAGGTGTAGTCGATTTGTGCTAAGAAAGTTCACTTTGCTCGTATGCCATTAGGTTTAATATTTTTGTTTTGCATAAATCAAATATTTGTGAAACATGTTTGAAAAAACACAAAACAGCTCTATTTTGACAACACAGTCTAGTTAAAATATAAAATCAAAGTCAAGTTTGATAAAGCATACTTCATCTTAATAAATTGATCTTGTCAAGGGTAGTTCGAAACTCAGCATTCCAAAAGGTACCAACATAATTCAAATTTTGCATAGCCAGCCATAATTTATGAAAACATCTGGAATTGAATTGAACATGTCGACAATTTTCACTTGTTCCATTTCATAAGAGCGATTGAGTTTGATATCGCATTAGAAAAGACTGAGCAACAAAAAATACACTGATCTTTGGTCATGCAAGAGTAGACAAGATATGTCGTTTATTAATAATTTATTTGGCAGTTAGTAGTTCAAATAAAAATCTGAAAATTAAATTGAGATGAAGTTGTATTTTAATATCAGTTGAGGTGTCTAATGCTAAAAAAAGGCTTCTGCATTTTATAGGTAGAGTTATTCCCTATGGTCAAATAATATATTATTTTTTCAAAGGAGAGGTATTCCAACCTGGTAATTAATGACGACCTAATTGGGCAGATCAGAACATTTGCTTTTGAAGAAAAAATGCCGCACTTTTTTAATTTCATATAAGTCGTGTCACGAGACGGTGTTGAGTTCAATTTGTGAAGTGAATGGTTCCAATGTTCGAATTTGTATATCGACATATGCATAAAAGTCATCGTCAACTGTCAGTGTATTTTGTGTTCCTTTCTCCTTACAAAGAGCTTGAAAAGTGGACCCAGATGAGAAATCATGATATTAGAGTGCCAAAGTAGTTACCACCAAATATTCGGTCCTACTTGAATAAAATTAATTTATCACTAATTACTTATGTACTAACCAGAAAATATAAAAATATAAATTGATCAGAGAATCTATTCCTGAAAGAGAATAATCATGTTGAATGGCTTATGAAATGTCGTTCTTTCAAGCCTTAAAAGTTGTACATCCCTGTTTAAAAAAATGAGAATAGTATTGAGTTAGCAGAGTGATAAACTGAAATATATTTCAACTAAAAACTAAATAAATAATAAATAATGTTTTACATGTTGTCAGGTGGGATCATAGAAAATATTTCAATCAGCAGTAGATCTTGTCTAGTCTAAGTAATCAAAAAGGCTAATAACATTTTTTAAGGTATCATAAATAACAAAAGTAGTTATTGTTTTTGTTCTATACAGGATTGGTTTTTTCTTCAGGGTTCAGTACAGGGATATCGTAAACTACTGCAGTTTGAGGAATAATAGTTTAATGAGAAAAGTGCAGTTTTATGAGCTAAATTCGAAACAACTTTGAAATCTTCTTAGATATTTAAAAAACTAGATATTTGACATTAATCAGCTAAATTTCGCGAATTTCTTTATACTGAGATAGCATTCTTATACTGGGTTGGAGGAAAAGGTTTTAGACAATTTATCCAATAAAATGGCATTAGGAATTTTTTATTTGTGGTGTCATTTTCGAGTTGACATAAACTTGTTTTTTTTTAGTCTAAACACCATCATAAGATGTGGTGTAGCCAGGATTTTCTTATGGGTGGGGTTCAATCATGTATAAAATTACAAAATCTTAAATGAAGTTGAAAGGGGGGTTTGGGGGGACAGAAGCTTCACGAAGAGCACCGCAGGAGATTTTTTTTATGTTCAAGGTCATGCAATTTCCCAATAGTTTAAAATTTTAACCAAATTTTGTACTCGTTTTCACTCGACTACAGACTACAACTATTAATAATCCCATAATTAATAACCAGTTAGAAACAATACTATTTATTCAATTAATATCTTAAATGTTTCAAATTTGTTTACCATTGGTAGGTACCTACTAAAAGTACATTGGAATTCGAAAACCTTGGCAAATTTCATATTTTATGGACTTCTAACAACCCCCAAATTTCAGTTTCTTCCGGAAAATTCCAATCTCAAAATGCGACTGGTATACCTATGCTATTTATAGCTGCATAACACCTGTTTAATTATAAAAATTCCAATATTATTTTGATTGGTGTGTGCTTATTCTGACTGAGGGGGGATACTTGACTTGGTAAATTCAAGGATCCAGGAACTCCCTATATACTTGTAGATGGTTGCACTACTTGTACTATTTTCTTCCTCGTCTATTTTAGTTTCTTTAGCCATGAAAGTAGAGTAACCTATGGTTTTCAGCAACCTTTATTTTCTTTTATCACCGGATTTTATTATCACGCATTTTATTATAATATATTACCGTTTTTTTCATCATCAAACTAAATTAGAAACTAGAGAACTAAACCTAATCGAGTCTGCAGTACCTACGTACATATTTACTTCGTTTGAGAATTTCTGGTTCTGGGTGTCTTCGGCTTCGACCAGCCAACAGCCAGATGCGAGATTTATGTAATTATGTTGTTCCAATTAGATATTTTTATTGCTACTCCCTCTTTTGTGCCTGAAACCACATGCGGGCTAAGTAGTGTCCTGAGCTTGTTCCATTTTTATTCAAAAAATAATAGCTCTGAGCGGTAAAATGTTTTTAAGTTCATTAATAAATGAAAAATAACACCCGAGAATTTTTACTGTACCTACTTGGATATACTGTGCATTTCTTTTTTAACTCACCATAGGGATTTACATGTAAAAAATGGACCTCGTGTTAATGGTTTTCCTGGAGTAAATTTCTGAATTTTTTTTTGCGGAATCTTAAAACATAGTATTCTGCACCTTATTTTGAAGATCTGCTACCAATGGGAGCAATACTTTTTAGATAAAAATTAAAAAGTGAAACCATTTCATACTAATTTTTAAAAATAGGTTGCCATGTTCGTTCACTGACATATGTATCAAGCCTGTGACATTTTAATAATAATTTTCTAATTTTCGAAATCAGTGTGAAAAAATAGAACAAGCAGAATGCCGGAAGTGTATACTACCGAAGAAAAAGTGGGTATGGTGATTTCTTACATAAGAGGTCTTTCTTGTAGAGAAGTGTGCGATAATTTTGCTGTGCAATTCCTAAACAGACACGCTAGCGTTTTAAGGAATGACAATAATTTCTTAAAAAATGGCTGTGTAAATTTGGAACACCAAACACCAGCATAAGAAACCAAGAAAAACAGTTGTTACCGAAGCTCTCAGACAAGATGTTTGCTTAGTGATAGAAGAACAGCCTTCAACTAGTTTATCAAAAATGTCCAACCAACTTGGAGTATCTAGAAGCAGCTGCTTCAGGGCTTTAAAAAATGAAAAGTTCAAGAGCTACAAAGTTCACAACTCACAGGAACTTTTAGAGCGTGACTTTTATCCGAGAATGGAATTTTGCGAGTTTTGGATGGAAAGAATTCATAGAAACCCATATGTACAAAATTTTATTTTGTTTTCTGATGAAAAAACGTTTATGCTGAATGGTAGCGTCAATAAACAAAACACCAACACCAGAATATGGTCGCGAAAAAACCCATACATTTTTCATGAAACTCACACTCAGTGGCCACAGAAACTCATCGTATATGGGCAGGAATTCCAGGAAATCACATCATTGGGCCCTTTTTTATTGACGGGTCTTTAAATAGCGCAAAATATTTGCAGTTACTTTGAGAAAAAGTCCTCCCGTCTGTACTCAGACTTCCTTTAAATGGGAAAGTAATTTTACAGCAAGACGGAGCACCCCCTCATAGTACCCGTGAAATTACACGGTTTTTAAATGCTGAGTTTGATTAATGGATTGGTCCGTTTGGACCATTGAAATGGCCTGCTAGAAGCCCAGATTTGACACTTCTTGATTTTTTTTTGGGATACTTGGCCAGCAAAGTTTTTGACGACATAAGACAAAGGCCAAACAATTTGGAAGAACTAAAGCAAAGAATTAATGAAGCTTCTAATACAATAGTTGTTAGACAATTACAAAATGTAAAGCGGCATTTTCGGGAAAGATTAGGACATTGTTTAGCAGCTTCTGGACGACAGTTTGAATATTTGATTTAGATTTTTAATTTATTGTTTTACAAATAAATTGTTTAATACCCTTCAGTCTTTTGCTAAGCATAAGTTAGGTAGCTAGTAGTATTGGTATTTGGTGTTTTAACTAAATGTGAGAGATGGTTTTTGTGGTCCCAAACACTGAAGCCAGCGGGCTTATTGTATTTCTCGCATTTAGATTTTCCTTGATTAGAAGAGTAGCTAGTAGTAGCTACTTTGTTTGATTTTGTTGTTTAAATTGATATGAAACTAAATATTAATATGAATAGAAATCCAGGCATCCTCTTTCAGTGGGTATTAAAAACATGATACGGGTATTATAGGGTCTACGAATCTTATAGACTTCAGAATTTGGTATAATTTTTAACTCGATATCTGAGGCAGTTATGGAGAAAAAGGGTCTTGATAGACACACGGAAGATTTGTCAAAGAGGTGTAATAAAACCTACCTGACAAACTTTCAGGTGCATTTTTTGTCCAGCGAATATCCCAGTAATAGAATAAATATTGATAGAACTATAATTAAGTTTAAAATATTGAAAAAGTTACCTTTAGGCATCGCGAACAAGTAGAAACCCCTCTTTTTATTGTAGAAACATCCTCTAACATAGCAAAAGTTGGCCATTTTTAGAAAGTACGCTGACTTAATAATAAAAGTCTTTATCATACCATTATGGTTGTGTCCTTCAGAAAACATTATTTTATATATAAATCTGTTTTATTGGATATAAAATTGTCTAAAACGTTTTCCTTTCTGATTTTTCTTTAATCCCAATAATAAGAGTGCTATCTAAAGTATAAAAAAATTCTTGAAATTCAGTTTATGTGATATATCTAGGAACCCAAGAATTAAAGTTCAATTAAAAAATTTCTTCTTTGCTTTCCTATAATACGCTTGATCTATCAGAATATTAAAACAGTTGCTGTTAGTCACCAGACTCCCTATGGTGAGGGAAATAAATGAATTTGTTCTGAGGTGCAATTAGCAGGCAGAATAAAGCCTGAGGTCTTCGAAGCTCTGAAGAGAGAAAATTAGCATTAATAATTTATTGCCTGTACATACTCTCCTAAATTTCCTTAATTTATGATCACAAATGGCAAGTCAATAAATCATAGTGGTTTTAACATTGATGCTGTGAATTTTGTGTATATTCTCAACAATTTCTGAGTCTAGAAGTGATCTTACTTCTGCTTGTGATAATTAAGAATCACCCAGGGGTCCGGTTGCACAAACGTTAATTAAAGATCTGTCAGATAATTACTGATTTTAAAATGCCCTGTATTATCAAAATGTTGGTCTGCTATTGCTGGGAATAAACTCTACCCCCTTTTAGAAGAACTAGTTAATTACCAATAAAAAATTAAAGATCATTAAATAATATTGCCATGTTTTCAAAATTTTGCAATTTAAAATCAGTAATTATCTGACAGATCTTTAATTAATGTTTGTGCAACCGGCCCCCAGTGTTACGAGTTGCAAAATAATTCCTGTTATAATATAACGTAATAAAAAGTGAACAGTAGTTTTCAAGTAACAAAATGATTTAAAAAAAAAATAGCAAAATGTGTTTGTCGTTTGTTCATTATTATTTTTGGTAAAATTTCAATATTCTATGAGTTTAGAAAAGTGATCAGATAAATAATTCTTAAACTTATTGAAGGGCAAACCACCGAGAATATTTAGTGTGAACATTAGGAAGTGTAGATGAAATACGAGAATTATAGGGGAAGTACAGGAAATATAAGGAAGTACTGAAGAAATTAGAGAAATTTATGAGTTTCAAGAGATTATAATAATTCTGATTTCACTGTTTACATTAACTGAGCCTATCTAACCCAATTTAGATATTCTGCTGAAATTGATGCATATCACATATTTTTAATTATTTTAAATTTAATTGTCAAGTTATTTTCATCAAAATGGGGCTATTCTAACTTTTTTTGATTACTCCATCTCAAATAGATGAAAATCGATAATATCTTTTTAGTTATAAACCCATGAGGACAATAAAAAAAAAAGATATGGGAACAACTAAACCTAGGAAGCTTACATTTGGTATTTATCTCTATCTGCCTTTCTCTTCACTTTTTAGGTGTGTGAAAGAAAGGATTTTTTGAAGTTCAATTCAACCCCAAAAGTTGTGGAATTTGGCATGGTGTGTGGCTAAAAGCTGTAACAGGGAGGGCGTAGTTATACAGGGTGTACCAGCTCGATTTAGACAACGGTAAGGGCCGTGTAGGTCTCGTCAAGACGAAACGTTTTTTTATTTGAAGTTTTTGGATTTGGACCTTCGTTGCGGAAATATGGCCGACTTCCGGTTTTTAGTTTTTTGACTCCAGTTTCGGCATTTTTAGGTTCTCGCCCAAACTGAAACTAGTTTTGGAAACTCCTTAGCTTCAGTTACAACTTTCATATTGAAGTCAAGGTTCTATCTCTGTTGGATTCAAAATGGCGACATGCCCAAGACTTTAAATTTTAAGTCTTTGAATCAATTCAAATTGAATCAAATTGAAAAATTAAGATTTTGAATCCAACAGAGATAGAACCATGACTTCAATATGAAAGTTGTAACTGAAGCTAAGGAGTTTCCAAAACTAGTTTCAGTTTGGGCGAGACCTAAAAATGCCGAAACTGGAGCCAAAAAACTAAAAACCGGAAGTCGGCCATATTTCCGCAACGAAGTTCCAAATTCAAAAACTTCAAATAAAAAAACGTTTCGTCTTGACGAGACCTACACGGCCCTCACCGTTGTCTAAATCGAGCTGTACACCCTGTATATTACAGCTTAGTCTTTGATAACTTCAAGTTATTTTTTGCCAAGGTCAAGAAAAATATAACCATTTGCAGATATCAAAATTATTGTTTTAAATTACAGGGTGATTGCTTATATTCTACTCGATAGATATTTCAGTTAATATTGGTCTTACAAAGAAGTTTAAATGAGCAAATATGTATAAATAATATTTATTGGCATTTAGAATCCAGTACTAAGGAATACCAAAAAGCATTGGGAACAAGTAAATTTGACAGGAGTTTACAATCGCATATCACAGCCCACTATAATAGAAATTATTTAAAAACCAAATCTGCAAAAAATATAGGGTGTTACATTTAAAAAATACCAGTTTATGTAAAATTTTCTAAATGCCCATAAATAATAATTCATATTTTCTCATTTAAACGTTTCTTAAGACCAATATTAAAAATGAGATATCTACTGAGTAGAATATAAGCAATAACCCTGTACATGTTACCAACTTGACAGCTGTTTGGCTTTCCCATCTAAATAAAAAATTGACAATATGTATTGTGTCGATAGCTTTAAGAACTCTTTCATTGCTTACTTTTTTTTGTTTTGTGAGAATGCTTTCTATTAGATAGTTTTAACCCAAGTATGATGATATTGATATCTAACCCCATTGTGCTACAGAAACCACTAAATATATAAATACCACATTATTACAGAATTTACAGAAAGCACCCCAGGTGACTACCATCCTCCCTTTACCACCAGCACCCGTGGTTGATCCAACCAATCACAGCACGTCGACCAACCAACTCCCCGCTACACCGACCGTCACGCCGAAACCACAAATAACCACAACCACACTACCGCCGCCGCCGCCCGCCAGCAACCGCAAACCCCAGCCCGTACTCACCGCCAATACCACCGACAAATCACCCTTCGCACCCAAGGCCGAACCGATGCCTCTAAAACCGAAACCCGACATTACATACGCCGACCCGCTCGAGCAGTCCCTGGCCAGCCTCGAGCATGACATGATGAAAGGCGACCTGACCGTCCGGCTTCCGTCGCCTTTGCCCCAGGTGTCCATCAATCACGTCTCAGTCAACCCTAACCTCGCACGTCCCTTGCAGGCAATGGAAAGCAAGCAGCCGGTTATCGGGTACGATCAGGAGATGCTCCAGGCTATGACCGCCGTGCAACACCCCACAAACAACGGGTTCGGAATCAAGCAGGAGTACGACATGAACATTAAAATCAAGCAAGATTTCGATATGAACACCAACAACAATAGCTTGAATGCAATGGGGATACCGATGGGCATTTCTGTACCATCCATGTTTGATCCTCTTCCTCAGCAAAGCAACAACGTCCCGATCAAGAAGGATGTACACAAGATGGACGAACATCAGGAATTTATAGTGAACGAGAAGAAGTTGATGGATCCTAAGCAGGTGTTTACGGGATACAAATCCAAGCAGGAGCAGCACAATGTGAAGAATGCTAGTTCTTGGTCAAGTTTGGCTAAGGCTAGCTCGCCACAGAATAACACCCCCGGAAACAGTAGCAGACAGCAAGTCATGGACAGTTTTAAGGCGTTTCAAAATAAGGCGAAAGAGAAGGCAGACAGAGAAAAGCAGCGGTTGGAACATTTGGAGATGAAGAGACAGCAGAAAGAACAAGCGGAGAAAGAGAGGTTGAGAGCGGAACATGAAAAACGCAGAGAAAGAGAAGAGGACGACGCATTAGAGAAAGCAAGGTTAGTTTAGCTGTGTTCTGATATTTTTACAATTTAAAATAAACAATTTGATTCATTCAGTTTGTCTTCATCAATAAAGGCAGCATAACTGCATAAGACTTGCCCCTTTATGGAAGTCTAATATTTTGACCCCATTTTTTTAATTTTGACATTTTTAACGGTGTTATTATTTACTGAAACATAGGAAAGCAGTAGCTGAACAACAACAGCCGATTCCCCCTCAAAGGGTGGAGGAATTGAGATCTTCTCCTGGAGAGGGTAGCATATCGCCTGGTTCGCAAAGTTCCGGATCAGACAGGACAGAGCGAGAGAGACAAAGGCTTCAAGAACAAGAAAGACGAAGGCGAGAAGTGGTAAGTGTAGACAGAATATTGAATTCTGTTTCTGACTATTTCTTCTGTTTGATAATATTTTGAAGGGTGGCTGACTTTTCATTGTCCATCTTTTATTTACTGAAATATGATGGATTAGTTAGAATGGAATGTAAAAAGTACAGAGCTTTGCAATAAGTTGATATTTTACCTTAGAAGAGGTAGGACATGGAGAAAAATGTGTGTCACCAGTCACCACTGTGAGGATCAAATTTAGTTTGACAGTAAAAAGTCAGCCACTCTGTATAATGTGCACAATCTTTTTGTGAATTAATCCATTCTCGTTGGAAGCAGCAACAGTTTGTATGTCAAAAAGTTACGAGTTTATAGCTGAAATTAAACCTGTAGTATTAGCCGAAATTACACCACCTAACGTTGCTGATATTGCACGTTGAATGATTATGCACTCAAGAGGTGGTAACCAACTTATTCGCCTTCCTATAAAAATTGGACTGTACATAAGTTTGAAAATGATTTTTTTCCTTGCCCTTGAAATGAGTTTCATCCTTAGACAATATAATAAATATGGACCGCGCCTTCCCTATCTAAGTGTGAAGAGAGTTTTGGTTTGTTGATATACAGAGTCGCACTTAGATGGGGCGTGTAGTGGGGCAAGGAGAAGGGCGTAAATCGTAAACAAACCAACTGATCCGGCAGTGGCGCATGACTATGAATCCTTTGTTTTGATTGATGGGTATCTTCCTTCGAAGTTTTCTCACAGACAAGATACTTTTTTCGCCATTTTTTTAAACTTTTTTAAAAAATTAAAACGAGTGAGAGTTAGAGCTGAAAATATAAATAACAAGGAACTTAAACTGTTTGAAAAACACCCACCCTTTCTTTCACCATATGATCGTGTTGTGTAATTACATGAGTGTAAATATTCTTATTGCCAGAGGTGGTTAAGTAAAACAGGCATAAGGAATCCTTCCTTTCTTATACCTACCAGTTACCACTTTTGAGGGTGTCATCTTCCATTGTAAGTGCAGTATTATTATTGGTCTGTCATTTAATGTTTGAAACAGTGGGATTGTGGGACCATTTTTCAGTGTTTATGTCTCGGTCCATCTTTTATTATATTGTCTAAGGTTTCAACTCAATGAATACTGTAAAATGTTTAATTCGATCCACCAGAATAGAAGATTTTAAAAAATGCCCTGATGGATCATTGAATTATGACATTTTTTTAGATTTTAACTTTTTAATTGAAAAATTTTTTGAGACGTGTGTTTAAAAAAACTGATTATTTATTTTTCTTTCAGATGGCAAACAAAATAGACATGAATATGCAAAGTGATCTTATGGCAGCATTTGAAGGTTCTTTATAATAATTACACAGGAACACGTGGAGAAAAGTGTGTAGTTTGAAGGACCTACATGAGTTCATTATATTATGTAATTATGTACATGTATTTATACAGTTTTATCAGGTGTTGTGTCTAATTGTAGGACGCTCAAAGAGAGTATACATATTTTCATGCTTCCTTCTATAATATCTCTTTTCGATACAACATTAATATTATTATTATTATAATTATTACATGATCCAGCTCATATTTTAATTATTCTGATCCTTTTTACACTAGGTAATTGAACCTCCTATAATTATGTATATAATATTATAATGTGGATTGTACAGAAATAATTGCTTTTTTAAGTTATTGGTATGTATTATGAAATGTGTTTATTTTGTCACACAAAGTATACAATAATTATTATATTTCAATTAATTTTTTACGAATCAGGCCACTTGAAAGTAATTTTTTACACACAATGTCACGGGGAGATTGCTTATTTGACAGAAACTTTTTATGTGTAGAGGCTTATAACGCTTCATAAAGACAAAAATGTAATCAAGTCCCATTATTTAACTTATGATTTCCATTTCAATATAGGAGCGTTATTAGCCTCCAAATGTCGCGAATATATTTATTCCAGTTAGTTGGTTTCTGAATACAGACTAGTAAATTTTAGGTGTAATACACATTTTGTGATCAACTGGGGTATATACATTATTATATTAATTGATAATATTTTCAAAAAGGTTAAAAAAAAATGTAAATATTTGAAATTGATGAATATATTAGTAATTTTTATTATTCAAATCTAAATTTTGCCAGTATTTTGGGGATTCTATAATATAGGTACAAAAATTGAGGTGTCATTTTAGAGCATACAGCAAAATTAAATTATTTCTTGATAGAGTCCCTAAAATGCTCTTTTTGTATCAAATTGGTGTATATTTTTTCTTATAGAAATATAAGTAAGTATAATTTGTCCTCTAGATACTAATTATTCTAAATTATTTTAATTATTGTGTCTACATTTCCACTGGGGTGTGTAATTATTAGATAGGTACAGTGTGTACCTAGTTAGATAAAAAGTACAGTGTGATCAATATTTGGCACCTAGATGTAGGCCATAAGTATGAGATTAAAATTAGACCAAGTTGAAGAATCAAAGATTTAACTTTTTTAATTTGAAGCTTCTTGTAAACATGTGTATAATAATAATTATATAATATATATAATATAGATTGATTGATCAAATTTGGTTGTAGGGAATCTATGAATAAATTAGAACCTGGAAATTGGATATAATAATAACAATAATTAATGAATTTTTAGAATAGGTACTTAAAAAAGTTGATAGTTTATGGGCTAGTTTTATTTATTCTCATTAAAAATTTAATTTTTCTGAAATGATGCTTCTGTTGTGTTATTGTTTTATTATTTAAAATTCAGTAACTCTTGGCTAAAGCAAATCCGGTGACTTGGAAAGATCTCAAATTATAAAGAGTTATCAATATACAGGCTGACTTATTCGCTAAATACATGTTTAGTGAGCATTTATGAAACGAGCCTTATATAATATTTATATTGTAACCTTACTAAAAATATCGTGTGGCAGTAATTCATAATTTGTTTGCTAGTGTATTAATTTTTAATTCAAAGTTGAGATACAAAATGTAATAACGAATTTGTATTGCATCTAGATTTTTGAGATTAACATAGAATAGATTAATTTCATTTGTTATGTATTTAATATTTTTTGTAATATAATTTTTAGAATAATAATTACCCTTTTGGGGTCCAAACCCTAATTTTTTAATGTTTGGTGTGTAATTATTGTACTTTCAAATTGAGGTGGTTTATCATAATTAATTATCTTCTTTTTTTAAATTATTTTAGCAATAACACTTATACAATTAATTATTTATATACAGACCAGTTTGATTATAGTTGTCTGAGAATTGTTTTTTCCAATTATGGTGTATTATAAAAACTGTAAAATATTAAATGTTAGCTCTAGAATTTACTTGCATTATTAGTGAATTGTTTTGTTTTAAGTTTCCTTTCTACAACTTTATATGAAAATGTTTTTTATATTATCCTGATCTACTTGGGGAAACTATCCCTGGTTTATTTATAGTAATAAATGTATGGCTGTTATCTATTTTTTCATTAATTTGAAATAAGTCATGAATAGTGATGTTAGAATAAATAATTGATAGTAAGCTTTGTTCACTTCTTATATTTACCTCATTAACCCTTTCACTGCGGCTTACGTATCTCACATATCCGCCGCTGTGCGCATCTCGCAGGAGTGTGCGAGCATAAACGTTTCTCGCAGTTCAGCGACAGAAAACATTTGAGTGGAGGGGGAAGGCAATACATTGGCGTGTTTCTAGGGTGGATTTGGGTCAGCAGAGCATGGATGATGTACAGTAATAAAAGAGAATATGTAATATAATATTCATAATGATGAGTAATTATAAAAAAAATAATAAATAATGAAGTTGTCCATTTAAAAATATATTTAAAAAATATATAATACTCGAAATCAGTTTTGGAATTTTTTATAATAGGTACCTTATAGTCAAATCTTCCTCTGAACATGGAAAATAAATATTTTTGGCATAAAAAACAAAAAAATTCTTTACTATAGTAAAATAAATTTATAGCATTCCATATAACAAAACAAACTTTTCACTGCCCATTAATATTTCATAAAGTTCGTCATCATTGTAATATTTCACATATTTACCCAACATTTTCACGCCATACACTTCCTATAATAATACTAATAATACACATACAATTTACGTGTATGTTTACTCCGCGTATGGCGACTAACCGGCACGTCTAAACCTGTCTAGCGTGCAAGCACGTCTGGCGCAGTCTATGCATTAAATAAATTTTAATATACTAGTGACATCTAGCGAAATAATATCAATCTACATCACTGTATAGTATAGTGCTCATAATAATCGTTTCTCGTAGGTAAGCGATTGGGAAGCCTTTGCGAATATACACGGTTGGCGCACAGAAATCTCAAATATATTTTGCGGTCATACACGTGTGGCGCAGCGAAAGGGTTAAAAAAAACATAGTCAGATTAATAAATTTTTAGTCTGAAAGTTTTAATTTCTTCATAAAGATGAGCTAAAGTTTATTATTAATCTGGATTAGTCATATTTTAAATATTGATTAATTCCTTTTATCAACCAATGGACTATTTTACTGTGACACATGAAACACTTTCAAATATGTACCCAATTCCTAACTCTAGTCCTGCATGCCTATTCCCTGTAATATATTTTTTTTAATTTCAAAAATATTGAATTGGATTTTTAGAAAAGAATATTTCAACTGTGATAAAAAACCTTACTTCTCCCCACCACTCTGTAGTTTCTTGCACTCAATGCTGGGAAAGATACTTTCTAAAAAGTATCTTAGATACAAGATACTTCTAAAACTATCTTAGGCCGGTACTCATAGTCGATTCTCAAACTCATACTTGAGGCGTTCTCCGCAAAATAATACTCAGCTGAGTAAAGCTGCTGCTATGCCAGAGACAAACCTCAAGCAATACTCAGGCGTGTAGCGGCTTGAGTATAAGTTTCTAGCAACTTTTATAGTTTTCAGGTTGCCGCACTGAACGAAGGCTAAAATTCTGCTAAAATAAAATAAAAAAGAAGAACTAACGAGCTAACCTCCGTATTATTCGCATACATCACACACCAGACAACACAATAATAATTATTATTAAAAAAAATTATGCTTTCAACAGTTAACACTCCTATATACTTTGTAGAATCTCCTCACACTGATTGATGAGAAATAAAACACTATTAGGTATTTAAAAAAAATTCTACTGTATATTGATGAATAATATTATAATATTACTGTATATTTTTCATCAATACATATACAATAGAATATTTTAAAACATTAGTATTTTATTTATCATCAATCAGCATAATAATTATTAGTGTTTAAAAAGGTTAATTAAATATTAAAATTCTTGTTAAAAGCCTTATTAAGAAGGATCAAAAAGTTTATTAAATGTATATCGGCGACGAAATTATTGTCTCTCGTCGTAAAATTCCAACGTGTTTTCTGCAACTGCTGGTATTTCATCAATTTCGTCTTCATTGAAAGCAATTTCCGCAAATTCAAGAAATTCCAAATTATCTTCCCGATCCATTTCTATAATGAAAGTACCGCGAGTTCGTTCCTTCTTCCTTCCTAGCAATGTAGCAAACGAAAATAGTAGAATAATGGAATGAAAATAGGTATAGGTAATACGGAAAACATGTTCACAGTCATCAGTGAGCAGTGACCCCTATATTTTTATGATAATTATGTTTTAATGATCAAGTAATTATGTTTTAATGGTCAAGTAATTATGTTTTAATGATAACTATACTGGTTATGTTCTAATGATGTTTATGTTGTTTACAAACAGTACAGCTGACAGCTGTTCACACATAACCTCACAAGACAAGCCAAGTAACACTCAAGGTTGGTCAAACGGCTACTCGGTCAATACTCAGTTTGGCGGACGATCACGCGTGCGCCGAGTACTGCTTCATGTTGAGTATTGACTGTGAGATGAAATATCGATACTTGAGAAGTACTTCGCCCAAGTATTACTGTGTTAAGTATCGACTGTGAGTACCGGCCTTAGATACTAAAAGATACCTACTTGAAAAATACAAATAGGAGAAATAGGTACTATAAAATTTCCTGATTACAGATGCAAGCAACATAATCAAACGGGCAATGTTGCAACATAGAAAAAGTATCTATAGATACAAGATACTATCTTGTATCTTAGATACTGAAAAGTATCTTTAAGATTCTCCCAGCTCTGCTTGCACTGAAAGCATCTCAGTTTTGCCAAATGTCATAAATGTTATTTTTTTTTTTTTAACCGGGCATTGGTCGCTAAGGGAATTGTAATACCAGTTGTCGCTATAGAGCGTTTCGCTCGCATGTAGAATCAACAAGCAAATGTGTAATAAAAAGCATTATGAATTACAATACAGAGTTTGGTGATCGGACATCTAAAATTAAATTTACAAAACCGCATTAGAAGCATAAAAAAGATTTTCCAATTCAGGCATTGTTTTTTTTTTTGCCTGAGTATTTCCTAAAGCATAAATTTTAGTTTCCTAGATATAAAATTTCCTTCAGACAACTTCAAATTCTAATTTCTTGTACAAATCAAAGTTTTTCAAGCATAAAACGACATTTTCCATGTATTAAAATGATGGTTAAACACAGTTAAATTTATTTTCAAAACACAAAAAAAATGAGAGGAAAAAATTTCCAAGTAGCTTTATAATTAAGTAATATAATTACAAGTAGCTATAATTGGCGCTATATAGTAAGTTAGGAAAGTTGATTTGGGCAATAGTGTCTCAATGATTTTGCACTCTCATTGTGGTTTTTGAATAAGAGTTGAAACTTGAATGAGAAAGAAACTTGGTCAAGTTGGAATAAATTATTAGAATTTCAACCCATTTGTCACCCATCCTAGCTACACGCTACACTAGCTAGACTGGTGTGGAGTGAATGTATGTGTGGTAATCTGGCTACATGTGGCAACAATGAGGGAGTTTCAGCAGCTACTAGAGATGGTGGTGGCCTAGAGGTGGAAAACTGGGAAAAAGGCATTTAATAAAGTAAATCTGTAAACTTGAACATTAAACTTTTCTAAAAATAATAATTTCATCAATTCTAACCCCGCAGAATTGGCTCCCGGTTACATTTGTTCAAATTTTGGAGATTGGTAGTATTCGATGAGTAAATCAGAAGTCTCCATGGGCATAACACCCCAAAAACTTCTGTTCTCAGGATACCTCTGAAGATATTTTTTTCTACCATGACAGGCACGCATATATTTTTTAATATTGGCAGCCTTTTTAAAGGGAAATGTTAGGTGAATAATTTGTTAACATTGAAAAGCTGCTTCTGTTGGTGTCTTGAGAACAGGATTTTTTGGGGTGTTATTATACCCAATGGAGACTTATGATTTATTCATCGAATACAAAATTTTGTAACCCCAAAATTTGAACAAACTTAACAGACGAAATGATTGCCCTTCATCATATGTCAGCTAGATAACTGCGATTGTTACCATAAGTTTTATGTTTATTAAACAAAAATAAAACTCTTGCATAAATACTTAAAAATTTATTTATATTTAACAACTATGATAACTGATTAATATTCAGAGGACACCACTTTCTCTCAAACGAAATACACAGTCTCTCACACACACTGGAAGCTGAATAAGGCAAATCCCTAATGCAAACAGTCTCTTCAGCATAATCAACCTCAAGATTACCCCTAGCGAAGGCACCTATAATCATTGCAAGAGGCTCTTCTCCAGCAGGAATCAACTCTTCACAATCTTCTATCACTCTTTTTGAAGAATAAGATGTTGCAATCTTTTTAATACCGACTGGCAGGTGATCGGTGATCGGGTTCTTAATAACTTTCAACAATTTTGGGCCATTTTTTGCAGAGACATGAAATTTGTGCAGAAGTTGAACTGAAACAAAGACCATTAACCTGCGTGTAAATAAACAATATGTTGACGTTTAAACTTACCCATTAAACCAGCGAATCGTTTAAATGTCCTGGGTATTCTCGTTTGCGGATTCACTTCAATTAAAACATTGTTATTTGTGTGCACGTACACTTGTAAGAGGCCTTTACGATTCAAGCCACTGTCCAAGAGAGCTAGAAGGCAGGCATGCGTTATGTCAGGTCTACAAGATCCGGCATCTCTTCCGTTCTTTTTCAACATATTCACATGGTCATCGGAATTGAGAAGTTCAAATTTATTGCCGTTCTAAAACACACATCAACATTTTAGTACTCATACCACAAATAATATTTATACTCATATCGAGACAAAAATGAACAAAATAATACTGCAAAAAAAAAGAAAACTCGATGGCTCAAAATGGCTCGATGTATGATACTGACAAAAATGCTCAAACGACAGAAATGATTGCAGTAGATGTGCACAGAAGAGAAGTAGTAAAAAATTGGGTCATTAACATTATGTAGATAAGTGGCCATTCACACTAAAGCATAAATTGAAATTTTTCCTTGCCCTTTTTCAAATGGCCCATTAGTTTGGAACCGGCCTCGCTAAGGACCGGTGATACAAATAAATCGTTCACTGGTTCATATTTTACCCTCCCAGCACTCCTATTGGCTCCATGGAGTGCCATGGACCCCTTAGAATTAGAAGGTCATTTCCACAAAAAAATTAACTACAAATTATGAAACTATGATGAAATTTCAGTGTAGGTGACAGTATAAAAATTGTATTGAAGTGCGACTGGTTGTTCATCTATATATTTAGCAAAAATTGCACTACTGTAGGTTTACCACACGTGGATTTGGTAAATTATTCCAACTTCTGGCAACATTCATGGTTTCTGCATGGGAAAGACCTTCAGTAGGAATCATTGGGTACGTTCACCTGACGTCAACTGTTGAGTTGTTGAGGCAGCGCTTGCGTTCAGACATACCGCTCCCTTACAACTGTTGCTAAACTGTCGAGTATTCTTGTGAGCGAAAATATTTCACGCTCAGCACAGTCAACGTGTATGTTGCCGACATGCGCAAAGTGGGAAGTAAAAGTTGCAAGTAAGAATGCTCCTGATACAATCAGCGACAAATAAATGATAATTATTATTTCTATGAACTTGAATTGTATCCAGAAACATGTCACATATCTCTCGATCTCAACAATGCGTTCAGACTATTTCCAACTTGTTGCAACAGCTAACACTCAACCGTTTTGCGCTGCTATTCAACAGTTGACGTCAGGTGAACGTACCCATTGTTACCTTTCGTCCTACCTAATAGCCAGATATAAAGCGACACAGCTGGGTAAGTTATGAGTAAACGGAATATTGAATATCTTTGGAGGTACCCCTTTCCTAAACCTCAAAACCCCTAGAACAGAAATAAGGAGACCCTTAAGCATTGGGTTGCCAAGCATTGAATAAGTAAGAGGAAACCCAAAGTTATCACTCTCTCAGTGCATTGAATGAAAGAACGGGGAAAAGATTCGATATCTTACCTTCACTGTTTCGAGTTGTGCTCCTTCTAATATAACAATCAGCCTTTTTTCCTGATTCAAAACACGATGCTTGTGATGACTTGTTTTTAGAATTTGAGATGGTAAAGATGGGACACTATCATAGTCTTCGTTAACATCATCTGTTTGTTTCCTTTTCTTACCCATTTTTCTTTCTTATTAACGGAGACTGACACCTTTTTACTTTGATAAAAACAAAAAAGTATAAGAACTTAAGAAGTAGTAGTGTAAACACGAAACGTTATTTCAATTCGATTCGATTAGTAAAGTAAGTTAGGTTATGGTTTTTGATTTAGTTCTTCTTTTTCATTATTACAACTCTTCTTTTTAGCTTTGATAGGATGGTTCGATGGACGCAACCATACCATCCCATGACCCAGAACCCAGTTGCTTTTCCTATTTTGGTCACTACTGCGCAATGACGTAATGCGGTTAACAGCGTCATGCGAATGCGGGCGGCGAGCTAGTTCAAATGATTAAAAATGTAAAATTTTGTAGCTTCCTTCCTTCGTTGCTTATGTGTTTCGTTGTACTAGACCTATATATTATTTTTATGTTATTATTACATTATGTGGTGGATTTTTATGAATATTAGGCGTTTATTATTGTGTTTAAAAGTGTTACTTATTACATGGCCGGGTGTCTCATTTCTAATTAACTAGTATACATGCGGGGATCTTGGAAACGGTAAGAGATATAAGGTCGGATAAATTAGAGAAAAGTGGCACAATTTCATACTTATTAAGAATCTGAAACAAAATTTATGAAAATTTCATGCGTTGCTGAAATATCCTGAAAAAACTGGAAAATCGAATTTCTTATTTTATGAAATCTTCAAAAAATTTCCTCTTTTTAGAAAAAAAAAACGTCTCTTTAACCGAATGTCATGGCAAGCAATACCGCGTCGTATAGGGACGACATTCGCTGAAAAACTTTTAATTTTTTTTAACAAAAAAAAAAAAGAATTAGGATTTTTTTTTAAGTGATAGATTTTTATTAGTTTTCGTTATTTTTTCAATACTGAATGACATGAAAAAACAATATGGCGAATATAAAAAAAATAAAGGGATCTAGTCGTCTTTGAAAATTTTTTAAATGCCAAATAAATAGCTGTCGACTTATGTAAACCTATACATACCCAAACAGCACAAAGTAGTCCTATGGACGTCCAATGGACATCCCTCTATGTACCAACGGACGTCCATAGGACGTCCGTTTTTGTCCTATGGACGTCCATGGGACGTCCACTCAGTGTCCATTTGTCACAACTTTGGACATCCGCAGGATGTCCGTTACCGGACGTCCATTGGATGTCCGTTATCGGACGTCCATTGGATGTCCGTTATCGGACGTCCATAGGGAGTCCGTTATCGGATGTCCATAGAGAGTCCGTTATCGGATGTCCATAGAGAGTCCGTTATCGGATGTCCATAAAGCATTTGCTGATAAAAAATATCTTAATGAGAAACAAAATACAGAAAATATTCGATAAGTCTTGAAATTTAGAGTTTTGAAATATCCAATAAATGTGTAGTGATAGGTATAGGGTGTATACGGTAATTTTCTGTTTTGAAAACAACGTTGATATTAACGGCTAAAGATACAGGAAAACGACTAGGTACTTACCTACTTACGTGTTTCTATCATTAGGTTTTACGTAAAATCTGGTAATTTTCATTGAAAAGTTGTTAATTATATTAGTTTACGATAATATTGATAAACTTAATGAAAATATTCGTTGTTGGATTTTTCACAAACTCTAAAAATTAAAGATTCATCGAATTTCTTTCTTTTGTTCATTGAATAATGCAGATGTCTTCATCTTTACGCTAGCAGTCTTGAGTTTGATGGGAATGGCGGAAGTCTTTCCTTGGGACGAATTAATGTATAACACGGTATAACACGTAGGAATGTGGATTGTATGATAGTGGAAGAAGAATGGAAGATGGGGTGGTTAGCGCTTGCGTGCGCACTTGTGCTGCTATTCTCTTCCTGGCTGCGAAAGCACGTCATGCGCAATAGTCAAAAATAACTCGATGGACGTCCAATGGACGAACTTTTGTGGACGTACATAGGAAGTCCGTGCGGAGAAGTCCATAGGACGTCCATTTATTGTCCATGGACCAATGGACGTATAATGGATACTCAACGGACGTCCATAGGACACTCGGTGCTATCTGGGTAATTATTATAAGTACAAAAATTATTTTTTCATTTCTTGTAATAAATTTTTAAATCGTGTGATGTCAGAAGAACGATAAGCCCGGAACGCAGTCTGCACAGTCACTGTCTATTTGACATACCGTATATTAATATAGAATGTATCGTGGACTACAATAAATTTGAGATTGGTTATTTTACTCGTATCTTTTTCATTATCAAAAATAAATAATTTTTTGTAGGCTTCCATAAGTCGTTAACAACTATCCATTTGAGGTACCGCTTGCTTAATTAATTTTAATTCAATCAAGTAGAAATTTTGTTTTTATGAAGTTCGTTGAAATTCATTTTTATTGCGCACGCATCATTTTATGAGTATAGCAGCATTTAGAGGTCACTCACGAGAGAATCATAGAATACTGAAGTTACTGAACTAAACTAATACGTGAATTCCGGCAAAGCGCCTGTGCCAACTGAAATATCATCAAGGCGGTTGTCCAACTTAATTCAAATACTTACCTATCCTAATACATAAAAAATGCCTAAAAACTGTATTCAAGAGCTCAGGACACTGCACGCTGCACGCACGTTGCAAATCGTAAAATACATAAAAGTTAAAAGTTTAGCGTCGGTATCACATTGTCTTTGAAAACCTCGTTAAAAACAGTTTATCGTCGCTAAGGGTAAAAACAATGATTTGTTGACTTGGTGTTTAGAAAATAGTTACAATTAAGTGAAATTACAATTAAAAATAAGCTTAATTTTATTCGATCTTCATAAAAAATAGTTGGAAAAGATGAATGTACCACAAGGAGTTCCATTCCCAACCGCGTCTTTGTATGTGGGAGACCTTCATCAAGACGTCACAGAAGCCATGCTCTACGACAAATTCACCCCTCTCGGCACCGTCGTGTCTCTTCGCATCTGCAGAGATTCCAGAACCAGGCAGTCGCTCGGCTACGGATACGTGAATTTCAGCCAACCGGCGGATGCTGAAAGGGCGCTGGATACAATGAATTTTGATCTGCTCAGAGGTAAGCCCATGCGTATTATGTGGTGCCAGAGGGATCCCTGCTTGAGGAAATCCGGAATCGGCAATGTTTTCATCAAGAATCTGGACAAGAACATCGACAACAAGGCGATGTACGACACGTTTTCTGCTTTTGGTAACATCTTGAGCTGCAAGGTGGCTTTGGATGAGAACGGCGTCTCCAAGGGGTACGGGTTCGTTCATTTTGAACGTGAAGTGGATGCGAAGAATTCGATTGAGAAAGTTAATAGTATGCTGCTGAACGGGAAGAAAGTTTATTGTGGAAAGTTCATTCCCAAAGTCGAGAGAGAGAAACTTCTGGGAGAGAAAGCTAAACTATTCACTAACGTCTATGTGAAGAATTTCCCAAAGACCCTCACCAATGAAGAATTTTACAATCTATTCTCAAAATTTGGTTCCATCACCAGTTATTTGATTGTGAGAAAACCAGACGGTACCTCGAAAGGCTTTGGATTTGTAGCATACGAGGATCCCAAAGCTGCCCAAAAAGCTGTTGAAGAGATGAACGATTTTGAAATCGAACCAGGATTTCACTTGTACGCCGGAAGAGCTCAGAAGAAAACTGAACGTACGAACGAGCTCAAGAGGCGCTACGAACAATTGAAACTGGAAAGATACCATCGCTTCCAAGGAATCAACTTGTACGTTAAGAACCTGGACGACTCCTTCGATGACGAGAAGCTGAGACAGGAGTTTTCCCCGTACGGAACGATCACTTCAGCGAAGGTCATGCAAGAGGCCGGTCGAAGCAAAGGCTTTGGTTTTGTGTGTTTCACTTCACCGGACGAAGCGACAAAAGCCGTCACCGAAATGAATGGACGCCTTGTCGGCAATAAGCCTCTTTACGTGGCATTGGCGCAGAGAAAAGAGGAAAGAAGGTCTATCCTGAACACTCAATACATTCAAAGAATTCGACAGCCAGGTGGTATGAACTTCCCGACCGCTAATTCTCCTTTCCTGATACCAGCAATGGCTCAAGGTCCCAGGTTTTATAACCACATAAACCATATCAGACCGGCTCCGAGATGGCCCACCCAAGCCCCGCTAAGACCGAATGGATATAATTTATCTATAATGTCGAATCCTCCGTTTAGATCGAATTCGAGACCTTCTATTCAGGTTAATAACGTGCGAAATGCTAATTTGCATGCTCGTCCAATTATGGGACAACAAACACTTCCTGCTAGACCCAATAGCAAGTACAGTACAAATTCCCCAAATAACAACAACCTGAGACCCGGTAACTTGACATACGGAAATGGTGGTGATAATGCTCCAGTCTCGGCTCCAGTGATAAATGCTGCTGCTCTGGCTACTGTTTCGCCTCAAGAACAGAAACAAATATTGGGGGAGCATTTATATAAGAGGGTTCATAAATCGTATCCCGATTTGGCTGGTAAGATTACCGGAATGCTTTTAGAAATCGATAATAGCGAATTGTTGCATATATTGGAGAACCGAGATTCTTTAAATGCAAAAATGGAAGAGGCCATCGCTGTTCTCCAGGCCCACCAGGGCCAGGCCACAGCCAATAAAAGGCTTGTCATACAAGACTAAACTGTTTGGTTTTTAAATTTTTACTTCATTTTAGTTTTAGATTCAAATTTGGAAAGATTGTTTTAGAAAACTGAAAAATGTTATAAAAATGTTGTACCTTAGTATTGTTCTATGTATTAGTATTTATTGTCACGGTTATCTTTAAACGTATGTATTTTATAAGAATTTCAACTTGTCTATTTGTTTCATTAAATGTTACTTCAAACGTGAATCTTTATTTTATTATTCATTCATTTTCCTTTGATTTTTAATATCTTATTAGTAAATTCTCCATTAACTGAAAAAGTATTCAATACGTTCTTTTTTCATGTAAGACTTGTCTTGGTGCTTCCAAATTAACCTAACAATGGTGCAAAATTATTATTTATCTCAAGGTTTTTGCTTGTATTTATATAGGCTGTTCCCAAAAAATATCATGTACATACAGAAGAGGGTAATTCTTTGGCTTATTTTTCGTGACTCTAAAAGATTATTCAAACATAGGTCCACAAAAGCTTCGTTTTCGATCTACCGGGTGTTGCTTCCCAGCTTCAATTTTTAACAGGTAATGCTGATTAAACTGTCGAAAACGAGAAATTATCCAAATAAAACGAGAGTGCTTTACCGTTTTAAAAATTTTAATTTTATTTAACGAATAACTACAGAAAATCATTTTAATTTTTTTTCTCGATAACGGTCAAAAATTACAAAAAAAAACTATAATAGACAGAATAGATTCAAAACAGAAAACTAATTTATCTTCGATTTCACCAGAGGCACACCATAAATAAATTCAAGAGTGAAAATGGGTCATGACCGCCGAAAAAATCTCCCTGCATATTCTCACAACCATTAAAAAGAGTTCGCTAGTTCAATTCCATTATTTTTATCTGTTGATATTTTTGCAAAAATTGGGTACTTCACACAAGTGTCTATGGGGTGGTAAATCGAGTGGTAAATAAAACAATGAAAAATTAAAAAATTCTTAAAGTTAGTCCAGTGGCGGTGCATGATAACGGCGTCCTATCCGAGAGTGCTTCATATGACGCCCTACCGATACCGATTTAAATAAAATTTTATTTAAATCGACAGAGGTTTTTGAGAAATTGATAAAAATCGATTTTTTTTTAATTTTCCCCCTGTATCTAGAAAACAAAGCAAGTTAGGACATACGATTATATGAAAAAAACTTCTTATTTTTGGCAGGTAAATACGCTCTTAAAATTTTTGCACTGAATTTTGAATCACCCTGTATTTATAAAATTAATAACTTCTTAGATGGCTCGCATCTCTGATATTTTATATTAAAATATGTAATTAAAAATGCGGAAGCTGAAATATAGGGTCCAACCGGATGGTCTGGGGTGTATGGAATACCCCTTTAACTGGGGGATCCGAGTCAGCTAAAACAGCTAAAAAACTTTCAGGTGGGTTAATTTAAAATTTGGGGGTGCTGAGCCCACCTTTGCAAAAAACAACTGTGTTTAGAACAATTATTATTTTTTATTGATCATCAAACAAAATACAGGGTGTTAAGAAAATGACGGATAAACTCTTCAGTACATTGTAGGCGACACTCAGTAGAGTACGGGAAAAATAATTTAAAAAATTCTGATCTCCAATTTGGTGAGATAAAAAATGCCAAAGTTAACATTTTACTATCTTTGTTTTTCGGTATTTGTAAAAACTAAATGATTTCACAGATATAAAAAGGGTACCTTAATCGTTATCAATTGAAAAAAATTGTTTAAGATGTATTACTGGCTTGGAAAAAATTTAATAAGATTATTTTTTCTTTTCCAAGATGCTGAAAAAAGCATTTGGCAACAACGGTTTTGATACCTTGACTACTTGCATTGTTAGAAATTAGACGAAATTACGAAATACCAACTGTTATCGTGTTAAACGTTGCCAAATTTATTGTTTAATATTTTGCTTATATCTTTTAAAATGTAGCTCTGGATTTTTTTAAATTATTTTTCTCGTACTTTACTGAGTGTCCCCTACAATGTACTGAAGAGTTTATCCGTCATTTTCTTAACACCCTGTATATTGAAAAGGTAAGTTTGGTGTGATGGTGTATGTAATTTTGTAAGATGGTAAAATTTAAATAATCCTGAAAGGCCCAGTTTAAAAAAAAAAATAAGAAAAAAAGTTTTTGTACTTGGAAGATGGAACTTGTTATAGAAGATGTCTGGTGAAGATGTCTGGTATGTAGGTAAAAAAACCTAGTCTGTCATAAATAAAAAACTCCTAAAGTGTCCCTAAACAATATAGATATACATCAGTGTGTGTCACAGGCATGGTGTACACCCCCTTTTGTTTCTTTATTTTTGGAGATAATTTTTGAAATTTGGTACGTCGCATATTCTCGATAGAGCGCACTTTTTAGCAGAAAATTGAATTTTTTCCCACATCCGGTTTTTCCGGAAATATTACCAAGTTTTTATTTTTAAATGGGACACCCTATATATTATTATATTTTTGGATTCTATACATTTGTACGAATCCAACAATACCATGCACATAAGTACCATTTTAAAATGTAAAATTTGTTTTTATTTAATTTTTTATTTCTCAATTAGTGTGCCATGACTTCAGTAGTTGTGTTCGTAACAGATGCAAAATGGGTACACCAAAATATTCCTTATTAAGAGTACTAGTAGATGGTACCTCAGTACATGCTCGGTACCAATATGGTACCATTTGAAAAAAAAATGAATCCAGCTCAAAAAACCATTCCGGTGCGCATAATTTATCCATAAATCACTTAATTTAGTACTTTGAACAAAAATTCGAATTTTCTAGCATTAAATGATCCAATAAAACCAATGATCCAGTAAAACGAAATAGTCATGGCACACTACTTAATTGAGAAATAAAAAATTAAATAAAAACAAATTTGACATTTGAAATGGTATGATGTACACTTAATGTGGCATTGTTGGATTCGTAGATGTAGAATCCAAAAATATAATTGTATATAGGGTGTCCAATTTAAAAATAAAAACGGTAACATTTCCGAAAAAATCGGATGTGGAAAAAAATTAATTTTTCTGCTAAAAGGTGCGCGCTCTATCGAGAATATGCGACGTACCAAATTTCAAAAAATTATCTAAAAAAAAAAAAAAGAAAAAAAGGGGTGTAGGTATGCCTGTGACAACACACTGTATAAGTAGGTATTTAAGTGTTAATATAAGTAGGTAACTATTTTTAAACTTTGACACCCTGTATCTTTTAAACAAAACGTCATTTTGAGCTGAAATTTATTTTTTCAACTTAATAATACTTGAATTAATTACCTCTAATTATAGGAGAGGAACTATTATAGGTACCCCTTTAAATTTGGCCTTTTGGCATTTAATTTATGCCAAAATATAAAATAAATTTGGTATCTCTTAACACTCTGTATAATAATACTTCATAAAATTGTAATCTACCAGTTATTTCCCCTTATTTTTATAGTTTTTGTTCATTATTGTTCTAAGTATACCTCCTACAGATCACAGAGATACCTATAATTACTTTTTTTAAATTTTTACCCTTCACCAAAATCATCCAATGAGTAACGTGTAGTTAACGTACCTATACCTTTCTGACAAATTAGTTTACCTAATTATTGTTTCTAAAAGATCATGCTAAATAAATGCCCTAAAGTACCCTACAATATTTTTATTTCTATGAGTTAGGTATACCTACTCATAAGCTGTTTCAGTACTCACTCTCAGCCCAGCCTCAACCCTTAGACATTTTTTATTTTTGTAGATATTGTTGATTGTGTATTGATTTGTGAGGACCAATCGGATGTCTTCGCTTCCTAGATCAAGGAACAATTAAGGCCAACACCACCACCTAAAGAAGCTTTCGCATAACCTAAAACTCAGTGCAGCTGCACACGTCAAAAATTTGGGAGTGGGAAATTCAAATATTGAAAATATTTTCAAAGTTAATTGATTAAGCATAACTAAACAGATCCCTGTGGAATTTTCTTCATTACAATTAGGAGGAATTATAAAACGTATAATACAGAAAAAAACGGGATTTTTTAGAGAATCAGTCATGATTGTATAAAGCGCGAGTTAAGTGTACAATAAATACCATTTTTATACGCTGATTTCTTCATAAGAATAATAGAATAACAATAATTAAAATACAATAAAAAGACTACCTTATACTTATTTATACCTAACTACCGCTATAATATACTTAAATAAAAATGTAATACCGGTCTGGGTGCAATGCAATACCTGTGAAGGCGAAGTAATCAGCGATTGTGGTCTTGGGCTGGGCTATGATTCAAGACGATTGACCTCCTTTTTCTACATTAATAAGTCATGCTATGCAAGTCTTATGCATGAGAGAGAAAAGGAGAAATATACCGTTAAGAGCGCTGACGGAATAATTATTTAAAAGCAGTTTTATGTCTACCTTGTTTACGTTTGTACCTATATGATTTTATCGTCAGTTTACTAGTTATAGAGACTCGAATTTTAGAAAATACCTAGAATTATTATACTCAATAGGTACATTCTTATCTGGAAATTATTGTTCATGGAAAATAAAAAACTCCCCCATCCCAGGATTTAAGCAACATTTACCATGGCGACCATAGGCGAATCTAGTAAGAATTCTCTAACTTTATTATGAGTATTACATTTTTCGATTTTGATACCTACTAAATGAATTAATTATTTTTATTGTAACATATAAATACTAGTTTCAGATATGCGTGAAGATATCCCTTTGAAAAAAGGAGCAAAGTCGAGTGGTTGGTGTTCTTGTGATGAAGATTGCCTTGGAGGATCAAAATTTATTAACACAGCTTTTGCCACTCTAACATTTATTATTACAGTCGCTTTAGTTGTACAGATTTATTATGGAGATTATCAGGTTAGGAACTTTCAAAATCGCTTTAGATACGGTAGATACCTACTTACCTACCATCAAGAGTGGGTACTTACAAAATTTGTTTTTTTTTTTGCACTGCTCCACTGCTCGCCCCTAAATTCGCGCGTCAAATTAAATTTTTCATTTTTGCCAATAATTAACAATTTATGCTCTGTTCTTTTTTTTGGCCTTTACACTTCTGTGTATTTAGCCAGTATAATTAATCCAGTGAACATTATTTTGGTTTGGGTAGGTATAGGTACCTGCTATATCGCAAACTGCGAAGAGATACGAGGTTGTTAATTAAAGTAGGAAGAGTTATCAGCAGTTGTGACAATAATGTCCTGAAGAAATTGAAAAAAACGAGTTGATTAATTTTAAGCGTATCTGCATGTTATGATTGAAAATAAATAAACTATTGTTTGTGGGTTTGCATAAGTTCATGAGCTATCCAACTGTTATATTTCAAACATTATCAAAGCCAACTAGATATCTTATTTAATAAGGGTTTTCACTCAGTTTGTATAGTCAATTTTTGTTTTTCGTATGGCACCCCTATTATGGATAATAATACTTTTAATGTCATTTTGTATAAAAAATTGAGGAAACCGATGTCTTACCACGTATTTATTTTCAAAAATTACAATATTATTATTTTTGAAAAGAAAAAATATTTTTTCACCAACAAAACTTTCACATTTTTTATTTTTTTTGTTCATATATTTGCTTGCTTGGAATTTCTATGAAATTTTCGTGGAAAATTTTAATTTTTTCTGAAAAAGATAGTAAAATTAAATAATAATCCTTCTTAATTTTGGAGTAGATTTTGGTTTCCTTATATATTTTTTTAATGACATGAAAATACAATAAATAGTGACCTTGAGAAAAATAAAAGTGAACTATGAAACCCCTAAATCTGGTCGGCTTTGAATTTTTTTTAGTGTCGTGCTCATTACTCATTATATGGTAAAGGTAAAGCCTATAAAAAATAATTTATTAATTTTTAATAAAAAAGATTGGCTAAAACAAGAAAGTTAATAATAAAAAAAGAAAATTTGTGGGTTCTGTATTAGGCTCATGTTCATTACTGCAGGATCTCATGCAAAAAGAAAATACATCAGAAGAAAAACACTGCTGAAAACATGGATGGCCACTTCGCTATTATTTCATCATCATTTTATGCAAAACATGGGGAATTACAATAATTATTGCTGATGCAACATGCCGATGAGCTGCAATAAGAGCGAAACGACCATCCATGTCTTCAGCAATATTTTTCTCTGCCTTTGGCATTAGATCAGTATTGAACATTGAACCTAGATCCCAGAAATTTTCTTATTATTATTGATTTAATATTTTGCTCGAGAATTTCACTTCTAAAATAAGAAATTTCGATTTTTTTGTTTTTCACCATATTTCACTAAAGTTATCCAAAATTTTCTTTCATATTCTAAAAAGTATAAAATAGTGCCCCTTTTCTCTAAATTAACTGACCTTTTGTATCTCTTACTGCGTCCTAGATCCATTGTATACAGGGTGTTGATTTTCAAAGCGGGCCATAGGGGATTAGCATTGCGAAAGTGGTTTTTGAGGATTCCTGCTCGCCATTTATACTGACAGAAATGGTTTTGGTATCAAAATGAAGCCAAAATTATTGCGCATAACGCTTGACATCAGAAATTAATTTAATTTCACGTTGTTTTCTAAAATTCTTCAGTAAAAATTCAAGTAATTGTTAATGTTTAATCACAAATAGCATGCCTTGCCTAAACAGTAATGACGTTTCTACGTTTTGACAATCCAATAATAAAAATTTATAAGTCAGTAGGTAATAATAAAGTCTGGTTCTATTTAAAAATGGGTTATACAAACCAAGAGAGTGGTGAAAACCTACTACAGTGTAGCCAGTTACAGGAGGGTTAAATAGAACCAGACTTTATTATTACCTACTGACTTATAAAGTTTTATTATTGGATTGTCGAAACGTAGAAACGTCATTATTGTTTAGGCAAGGCATGCTATTTGTGATTAAACATTAACAATTAGGTACTTGAATTTTTACTGAAGAATTTTAGAAAACAACGTGAAATTAAATAAATTTCTGATGTCAAACGTTATGCGCAATAATTTTGGCTTCATTTTGATACCAAAACCATTTCTGTCAGTTTAAACGGCGAGCAGGAATCCTCAAAAACCACTTTCGCAATGCTAATCCCCTATGGCCCGCTTTGAAAATCAACACCCTGTATAATAATAAAGCATGAAATTATCAACCACCCTCTGTATGCCTACCTAATTTTGTAATTATAATTATAATCAATAATCATATTGCTATAGGTTATAATGAGTGACATTTTTACATTAAGTACCTATACAGGGTGTTCCATCAGTTTGTGTAATATTCATATCCGGCAAACGGGGTAGAACACGTAAAAATAATTGTATTTTGTTCTTTAAAGTTTTCCTCTAAAACGCTTATTTTTGAGATAGGTACAGGGTGTTAAACTTTTAATAAAAAATTGTCTTTTTCGCAAATAACTCAAATATACGTACTTTACCCAAAATATTGTTGAAATTTGTCAGTTTCATTTGCTGAAGTAAGAGGCTAATAACCCTAAATAGATTAAAATTATTAAGTCCAGTGGCGTCCCGGTAAGCACCTCAACGAATATTATTTTGAAAAAACTTTTAAAACACGTATGCCAATGACTTTTTTTATATTTTTATTTTTTTGTCAGATTAGGCAATTACAAGTTTAGTAAGGTACCGACAACTTTTTTGTCTATTAAATTTTTTTCGCATCTTGCTTCTTTTTTGAAATAAAAAATAGTATCCGCTTAATTGCATAATGCCTGGACTACCCAAGAAACATGAGGAAATTTTTTTTTGAAAATTAGAATTTTTTGATTATTTTTTCTTAATAATAATGTAACAACAATAACAAATAAACACCAAACTAAGCAAATTTCTTAACATCTTAGCTAAGGAACTTTATATTTTTTTATTTTTCCCATTTAGTTTTCCCAGGGATATGTAATTAAGTGGATTCTATTTTTTTTTCGAAAACCAATCAAGATACGAAGAGAATAAGTCAAGAGTCATAAAAGTTTTATTTTTAGCTGCTTGATCTGAAAAATGCAATAAAATGTTGAAAACATAGCAATTGGTGTACGTGTGTTAAAAGTGAAAAAAAAAAAATATTCGTTGAGGTGCTTTACCGGGACGCCACTGGACTTATTTTAATCTATTTAGGGCTAAATTACCCCCTTACTTCGAGCAAATGAAACTGCCAAATTTCAACAATATTGGGTAAAGTACCTATATTTTGAGATATTTTCGAAAGACTATTTATTATTACAAGTTGAACACCTGTATCTCAAAAATAAAGCGTTTAACTGGAACACCCTGTATGTCTATATTCATAAAGAAATTAGATGAAATTTATGTTCTTAAAAATCTAAAATCTGAAGAAAACGAAGTTGACATTTTGACTTATTGTAAAATTCTGTATTGTGATATCTGATTGGGTGTATAAAGTTTCAAGGTGGAGCTAAAATCAATTTGTCAAAATACAAAATTTCACAATAATTAAATGTCAATAAATGTCATCCTGAATTCTTTGAGAATATGGATGATTAAGATTTTTTTACATTAAGATTCTTCTCATATTTTTAGGTAATTCCTCATGGAAGTGTGGCAACTGATAATTTCGACTGTTCAAAAATTGGAACTTCTATCCTGAAAAAAGGTGGAAATTCCATGGATGCTGCAATAGCTAGTGCATTTTGTTTGGCAGTCGTAACACCGCACGTAACTGGTTTAGACGCGTAAGTGAAAAAAAAATTGTAAATGCCATTGCTGACTAGTTTCGATTTCCTTAAGATTTGTAAAATTCTGCAGTTGAAAAATCTAAGCTGAATTAAAAGACTTATGGCTTTGCCTTCAAGGGGTCATGGGGCCCCAAATAATGGACCTGAATTATGTTGCCACAGAAGTACTAAAACAAAATTATTAGTGGAGACATTGCATCAGCGATCCCCAAAATCTTCTTTGATTTCGAGTTCAAATAAGTCAATATTTCATGATTTTTTCAACTTTCTTTTCTTTTGGCTTTTGCAACTAGCACAAACCCTAGGGTTTAACTTGAATACTGTAGGTATTAAAAATGCAAAATTTTCTTGGCTCCTAAAAAAAAAAAAAAACTGAACCGTGGTGCCCCAGAACCCGAGGAACCCCTCTATACAGGGTGTCCCAATATTCCATGGACATGGAGCAACCACAGATTACTGAGGTAAAAAAAAGTCGCTCGGACCATACTTATCTCTATACCAAAGTGCTTCGTTTGTCCGTTAGAGGGCTTCAAAGTCTTTTGAAAATTTTAGTTTTTTTGAAATAGCTCAAAGTCGGCTAATTAAAATTCGATGAAATTTGGTAGGTAAATTTCTTATTAAAAGTACTAATTTCTGATCTACATTATAATTTGACGGAAACCCGGGAAGGGGTGAAACTACCCCTACTCTCCATTAAAATCGATCGTAATTGTTGATAGGGTAGCAGGAACGCTGTTCATGTTTTTTTGTTTGAAATATACATCGCTTTAGCCCATTTTTGGTCTCCTACAAAAATCTGTATCTTTCCGAGGTGCTATGTGAGAAAATAAATTAGTCGATGATAACTAAATTTTTATTTCATTCTTTTAATTTGAAATCAAATTTTCAATTGTCAGGTGATTATTTTATCTAATCTCATAAAAGATGCTCGATGTGGGCGCCGGTTTGGATCCTAGAAAGTTCCATCCTGCGCAAAAAAATGATTTTAACTTTTCTTGGAACCTCGTCGTTTTTCAAACTGTTTACTGCGTTTGAAATAAACCGTTTGCAAACACCTGAAAAAAAAACCGAACCATACTAAACATCTTCTATGAGATTAGATCAAATAATCACCTGACAATTGAAAATTTGATTTCAAAATAAAAGAATGAAATAAAATTTTGGTTAGGTATCATCGACTAATTTATTTTATCACATAGCACTTCGGAAAGATACAGATTTTTGTAGGAGACCAAAAATGGGCTAAAACGATGTATATTTCAAACAAAAAAACATGAACAGCGTTCCTGCTACCCTATCAACAATTACGATCGATTTTAATGGAGAGTAGGGGTAGTTTCACCCCTTCCCGGGTTTTCGTCAAATTATCATATACATCAGAAGTTAGTACTTTTAATAAGAAATTTACCTACCAAATTTCATCGAATTGGAATGAGCCGACTTTGAGCTATTTCAAAAAAACTAAAATTTTCAAAAGACTTTGAAGCCCTCTAACGGACAAACGAAGCACTTTGGTATAGAGATAAGTTTGGTCCGAGCGACTTTTTTTTACCTCAGTAATCTGTGGTTGCTCCATGTCCATGGAATATTGGGACACCCTGTATAGGCCACTGCATCGAATAGTTGGTAAGGAAGTTGGCAAGGTGGTTGGATATGGGATGTTATTGCAGAAAAAAAGTGTACCAACATTTTGATTGAGGTAGGCAATATGGGAAAAGCGGTTTAATAGCAAAACTAGATGGATCAATCCAAAAAAATTAAAAATAACACTGATAACAAATAAATAAATCATAAGTGAGATTAATAATAAATTTACAAAAATGTTCAAATTTTGACATGTAATTAATATGTCCAATGTCAAAATCCTTTTGTTTTGTAAATACCAACATTATTTCAAAGATTATCAATATTTATAAAAAAACTTAAAACTGCAAAAAACCTTGTTATTAATGACACACAAAATTCTTATTTTCTAGAGGAGGTCAACTTTTAATTTATAATCATCGAAAACGACTCCTCCCCGAGGTAATAGATTTCAGTGGTGCCAACATAATATCTGAAGACTTACCGAGACTAGTTCTAGGCCTGGCTTATGCACACAGTCAGTATGGTAGCTTGCCCTGGAAAACTCTAGTAGAACCTTCGGTTGAAATTGCCAGGTATTAGCGCTAGATAAAATATTAAATAATCAAGAAATAATTTAACGTCGGGGTTATTTAATTTTAGAAGAGGTTTCCTTGTACCAAAAGTTTTAATCCAGAGTATTGCAAGAGTCAACATGGAACATTTGTTCGGTCATCTAGAAGCCGGACAAATGCTACAATTAGACATCCTCGCAGATACTTTGAACAAGATAGCCAACATCCCCGAAAAAGGTATTTTATTTTATTTTATAAGCCTTAGTGAAAATTTTTTCTATCGATTTCAGAACTCTATGATCGTTTGACTAAAGCCAATACACCTCTACACTCTCAAGCAATTAAATCAAAGTTTAGAAATTATGATGTTTACGTGCCTGATTACCCGTCTATCGGTCCATTATTCCTGGAAAATTTACAACAAATTGAAGATATTACAGACTTAAATGCTACAAAAGCGATTTCCACTTATAAAATGGCACAAATTACTCAGAAAATCTACAAAAATTTAAAATTAAATGAGAAATTTCATAATGGGACATCAACGAACATTGCAGTATCTGATTTAAATGACAATTACGTTTCTCTTGTTATGTGAGTATGTTTAATCGGCCATTAAATCGTAAATTCACAACATAACGGTTAAACTTTTAGGGGTATGTACACATTTTTTGGGTCCGGAGAAACTGCAGATGGATACATATTGGACATAAGAAATGAGAAAACATGTAGTCGACTTCCTGTGTTAATAATCGATAGTAGAATTATTTGTGGGAGACGGATCGTTTTAGGATCCAACGATATGTCAATTGCTACACAGATTATTTTTTCACTGCTGGTTTTCAACGAGAATGTTACAGACAGCGCCGAAGCACCACGATTCGTTATCCACAACGAAGGAATTGGAATTGAAGGTATGTTATTACTTCACAATTCAATTTTTTTTCTACAACAAACTTTTTGATTTTTAGAGAATCACACTCCAGCTTTTCTCGATGAAGAACTCAAGTATCTAGAGAATTTAACACCAAATCCTTTTCTTGTACCCGAACCATATTTTAGTGTTAACATTGTGGAGAAGTTCAAAGACGATCTCACTTCTCATTCTGACAGTAGAGGTGGTGGCATCGCCAGTAGATTTTAATAACTGACTTACACAATAAATATGTATTTATTATACAGGGTGTCCGGAAATTATGCGCAAAGAATTAAGGGGGTGATTCTACTTGATAAAATATTGCCAAAAGTATCTATAAATTTTTTTCGAAAACTCACAAATAAGAAAGTTATGAGCCTTCAAAGTTGATTTTATTTTTCTAGTGTACGGATTTTCTTAAAATTTGACACACTTGCCACTGATGTTGCTTAGTATCCTTGGTCCAAATTAGACTTGAATCCCTCGAAATCAAGAGGCCTTAACTGCCATTAACCTTCAAAAAAGGCCTATAAAAAAAAATTATTAAAAAGTATTAAAATTTTATCATTTACAAGTCTATTTATATACGAACGTCTCTGTTTTGTACATAACTAGACAACCCTGCAGCTGTTTCCAAAGCATGCTTTGGTATTGTTGCAAAATGATCATAATTTATGGTGATCAATTTTAGTGCAAGCAAATTTTTAAAACAGTTTTACTCGGAAAAACAGGTTATTTTATCATGATGGACAAAGAGGACCTTTTCCAAATATTTCTTCATGTTCTTCAATTGTGCATCTTGAAAACTCAGAAAAAAATATTACGAAAAAAGTTATAGGCCTTTTTTGAAGGTCAAGGGCAGTTGAGGCCTCTTGATTTCGAGGGATTCAAGTCTAATTTGGACCAAGGATGTAAAGCAACATCAGTGGCAAGTGTGTCAAATTTTAAGAAAATCCGTACACTAGAAAAAAAGTTATAAAAAAATATTGATTTAAAAAATCAACTTTGGAGGCTTATAACTTTCTTATTTGTGAGTTTTCGAAAAATATTTATAGATATTTTGGCAATATTTCATCAAGTTGAATCATCCCCTTAATTTTTTGTGCATAATTTCCGGACACCTGTATATTATTTATTGAAGAATTTTGCAACGATTCAATTAAAATTTAATCAGGTTTAGATGATATTATAATTGTTTACAAATAATGTACTAAAACATGTAACATGGCTGTGAATGTTTTCTATTTATTAATAAATTTGTTAACAAATATGTGATTTCTCTAATTATTTAAAAATTCTAGTAAATTCTTTTTCAATCAAGTTTTAAGATCAGTGATAATTATTATGTATAAGTATTCATTTACATTGTTATTTATGAACTCACTTCATTTAAAACAAATTAACTTCTACAATGTTTATAACAATTAATATTTTCAGGCTCTATTTATTTACATTACAATAACATCCTATAACCACTTCTTCTATATACTCTCTCTTCTGTTTTAAGTCCTTAAAGTTTCTGTAGAAATAACACTCAATATTAACACAACTCTTCTCTTTACACTTTCACATCTTATTGTCGCTTCTACTATAACTGTCTCTGATCACATTCACATTCCAAACTACTCTCCAGTCTCTACTGTTCACTTACTATTATTAACTTACTAACTTTCGGTATGATCTTACTTCCATAACATTCAAAACTATACTTCACTCTTACTTTTCTTTTACTACAATTTACTTCACTATTCACTTATGTACTTTGCCTTCTCTTGTGGTCTTACTTTCATAAGATCCCAATCTATACCGACTGACTGTTCACTAGCTTTCTGATAGCACTCTGCAAATGATCTTCATCTGATAAACCAATAGGCACGTATCTTCTTAATCTCACATTCTGCTTCAAATCTTTCACTCTTCCATTGCCACTTTTTCTGTAAAAAAATCAGCAGTACTAAAAACAACTCTTTTTTTACAGTTGCACAATCGCATGTCACTTCCCAACTAATCTGTCTCTGATCACATTCACGTCCCAAAGTACTCCATACTATTCACTAACTAGCCTTCTTCTTCTTAACTTTTCTTCTGATCTCACTTTCATAACATGCTGATCAATGCTGACTGTTCACTATAGCTTCTTAGTGCTTTTGACTCATGTCCGGAACTGTACTTCATAATATGTTTACCATATGAGAGGTAATGACAGTGATTCTGGACTGATATTCAAGAATAAAAGAACGAATGCTCTTAACCCAATTATGAACAAATCTATTCAATTCAAACAATATCATTGATAATTTTTTCACTAATTGACCCTTTGGTGGTTAACTGAAACTTTTGCTGCCCAGGCAGTAAGAAAACTCAAAATATAACGTGAAGTAACAATTGACAAAAAATACAGGTTTCAACTCGGCAGCAAATGCAGACTGAATGCCTTGGCTGGCCAAGTTCAGCCAGACCATTCGATTGTTGCCTAGTTATACAGATAACTATAATCAGCACTGATTTGATTGGTTGATGCCACTTATTGCATAGTATGATACAGTAAGGGACTGATGTGAAAAATTGTTTAAGTTGATCTAATGAAGAACTTAATATTAAAAAAATTAAGTTGAGGAATCAACTTTTTGTTAAGGTGGACATTAGAGCGTAAAAAATTGAAAAAACAGCTGAACTGAGATATACAGTGTGTCCCCGGATGGACCTAACTATACTTATAAACTTCCTTATTTTGCATCTTAGGAAAAAAAGTCATTCTTTAGAAAAAGTTTTGCTTTCTCTAGAATATCTTAAGCCACTGTCAAAATTTCGAAATAATATACAGGGTGGATACATTTCATTTATTTCAGTTATATTACACATATTACACAACTATACTCTCTCACTTCACTTGTTTATTCTTCACTTCACTCTATCTATACCATAGTTATATGATTATGGTATGACTATGGACCATAGTTATACCATAGTCCAGTTTCTTACTCTGTGATAATTCAGCTTTCATTCACATCCAAAATACAACTAGCTAACTTCAGCCAATGCGGTTCTTATACAGTTCCCTGAGGTATCATCAGAGTCCCTGGCCTATCTCTCACAACATGACCGCACATTCTCGAACATGTGTAGAACGCAGAGCCATTCTGGCGTTTAGTAGAATGTCAGTTACACTCTTACACTGGCCTGGCAATGTGTCATTCCTGTCATGTCACTAGAACCGTTGAGACATAACCACAATAATTGCAGAAGGTAAATAAAAACAAAAACGAATTATGAATCCAGTTCAAGAATATTTCGCGAGTGCTCCCTGGTTATAATATGCAATAATATTGTTATGGAACTATTACAATAGTTTGTAATAAAAATTTTCTGCATTACAATAAACACCAATTAATTAATGGACAGATTGTTCTTCACTCAGCACGTAACACATTTGACACTCCATTAGTTGAACTGTCTCACTTCACATTTATATTCCAAACTACTACTCTTCTTCTTTAATTTCCTTCTGATTCCTTCTTCTCTTCTCTCCAGTCCTTCTACTTTTCCTTACTTTCATAATATTCAACACTAAATACTGTTCACTTCTGTCTTTAACTCTTCAACTGATCTTCCTCTAATGGTTGCCGAAACTGCTCTCCCTCTTGCGAAGTGTCTCTTATATGTATATCCTGACAGGTGATGACAGTGATATTCTACATGGAATATCTAATTTTTTACAGGGACACACTTAGAAGGTTTATTTCATAGTAGGTAGAAGGAATTATACTATAACAGAAGGTTGCTTACATCAATGGATCACACAATACATAATACTCTTTAATGTTTATTAAAAACTGGTGAATACATTTGAAAATAAAACGAAATAAATAAAATAATGTACATTTGCTATCACGAACACTATCACTAGATATGGCTTGGCTAATTTACAATGCCATAAGAATATCAGATATTTACAACATCATCAGTATATTGTTCTATTTGGTAAGAAGTATAAAACGTTCGATTATAAGAAAACAAATAAAAAATTATTCCAGATATGTACCAAAATAACCAAAATAAACATTTTATTAAGTAAGCAATATCATTTTGTAGCGCCATAAGATAAGCGACCGAAATCGTGACTCATGGCTCTCGTCTTTTAACACTGAAGGCTACAAGAAAAATAAAAAAATAATAAATACTCTGGAGTAGTGGATATGAAAATTAAATCAATTCTGCATTCGAAGACTACTGCAACTCTGCGAATCCTTGATAGAAGGGGCTGACTCCCTTCGGTTATCTTCATGAACCAAATGCTCCTTTCTCAATGGCAAGCTATCTCTACGACTGACATTTATGTGTGAAGTAAAAGTGGGCACGGCGTTCGGAATGTGGGGAGGGTGCGGATACGAGAAACCGGCAAAGTCCTTCTTGTTGGCAACTTCTTTGATCGACGTTAAAGTCTTGCTCAGCCAAGGAGGCCAGCTGTTCTTCGCCGTGTTTAATTCAAGTTCGGTCGATCGTAATTGGTGCGTTAGGTCCTAAGAAATCATAGTTAGAGCCGATGAATATTCACAAATTTTTGTTCTTACTTGATTTTTGCATTCGGCCTCGACTCGAGCCAGCTTGGTTTGCGCCAATTCGAGTTCAAGTTCGCGGATTCTCTCGATCATGTGCATGTCATCGAAAGTGTCATCTCCCGACTCTTTCTCTGCCGGCTCTTGACAGGAATCCGCAAACGATGAACAGCGCTCACAAGTTGAAATTTTCCCCTAGAAAATAACGAATTCGGTATTTCAAAGAAACAGTTCAGTTTTTCAATAGTTGTTCAGGTTAAATTATCATGTAAGCTTAAAAGTCTAAAAGGGATTAAAAATCACGTCGGCCATTTTGTTCAGTCATTATTCTCGATATTTTATTATTCTCGTTTCAGGGAGGGATGATAGGTCCAATTTCAAACGTTCAAAGACATTTAGGGCGGGATAACCTTATATTCAAATCTAATACTCAGGGCGAGAATTAAACGTAGGCGTTCATAACAGTGAAGATGACATTTCAAACATCAAGAGTTCTTCTTTTTTAAATCTTTCATTTGGGGCTCCATTTATGGCCATTTTAGTACGGTTGTTTACATTATAGTAATTGTAATTGGGTGTTGTCACCTGTTGAAAATAAACGTTATTATTATTATTATTATTATTATAGTACTAAATTTTGAATGACAATGAAGCGAATTCTATTATATGATATTAAATTCCTTTTAATTATAGGAATGTGTAGACTCAAAAATTTAATAATTCATTGACATTTATATGTAATTCAATGAGCTTCAGCAGAGTCGACTATACCTTAGCTGAACATGTTTTTAGAATCAAAATTTAAAATAATTGAACAAATCATTTACAAAAACAACGTTTCATGAGATCACTGTTCACTCTCATTGACTGTCTTATTTTGATCATTCGAAACTTGCAAAAGGAAACTGGAGATATGTAGGTACTAAAGTGCTTGAACTGTCTTATCAGATGAAAACTTCATTCTTTTACAGAGGTTGTTTAAAAATAATAGATAGCTCTACTTACAGATGAAGTTGTAGCAGTGCACACAAATTTACCATTTAGCAAAATGGGAATAATTGCTTATAGGAGACTGAAACTGCAACTTAGTCGTTTCTCTTCCACAATATAAAAATAGATACTGTACTAATTATAAATGATGTTGTCTGGTGATGTACTGACATCATGGAAACCTTGTATTAGTAAAGTCTATAGAAGTCGAAAGTCTCGCGGCTTCCGTTGCTTTATTTAATCGCGGCCGGGAGGATGCGATTAATTTCCAGAAACATCTTTGTTTATTCGCGTATTTGTTGATTTAGATATCGCGATGTAACAATGGCAATATGGTTGCCAATTTGCGAGATTCTTGTTAAATACGTAATTGTCGAAACGGAGATAAGCACTCATCGGTGCTTCAGTCGCGGACTCGAATGTTTTCAACATAATTATGTAGAAGCAATTTAACTTCTAATTGGGAAGGTAAAAGATAAGATAACGGCAACAGGAAAGAAATTCAGGTAAGATACAGGTGAGGCTTGCCGCTGTTCGTCGACGCGACAGCCCACCTTCACCACTTAGCCTCGTCTTCTCGTTCTAGCTTGTCGGTTCCCCGACCGCGCGCTCTGAATGGATCCCGCCACCTTTCTGTCATCTCTCACCTCTTCCATTCGTCACTTCTCGCGCGTCTGCCTTCCTCTCTTTCTAGTTATATCGCTTTAGGTATGTGCGTACCCGCCAGGTGACATCGTAATCGTAAAATCGTAACTGACCCACGAATTTAAACAAGACGTCGTTTTAGAAAACGTTGTTAACAATTTTTGCTCGTTAAAATACACGCAGATAGACTTTAACGCCACTGATGTGTTACATAGGTACTACCCAAACCTCATTCTGCATTTCATTTCAGCACAGTCCTGGATTGTTTGGTTAATTTTACTTTAAAAACCAGTTTGTCCCTTGAATCTCAAGCTCATAGCTGTTCTTTGTTCCTAGTTTGGAAATGTTCGAGCTACACAGTTTAAGATTTCTGATAAATGACTTCAAATTATTTCAGTTTGTTTTTATTGGGGATTCTCTGAAATCTGCAGCATTTTATTTGTATACTCCACATATTCAGCACATCCCTAATTTTAATTTTAATTTAAGGTTGGTATGTTGTTCACATAATTTATGGAATGATGGACTGGTGGGGATATTCTCTATTATTTTATTATTTTTGTGAAAACACTTATAGTCCAATAAAGTCTAAAAAGTCATACGTATCGATTAAGAATACACATCCATTTGATAGTTCGATTTATTTTGTTTCATATACGTGGTTTTTATAGTAACCGTCCAGTTTGTCTAAACACTCCATCCCGCATAAATAAGTATACGTCAACATTGGTTTTGAATGAGAATTAAATGCACAACACAGAGGATAGAATGTCATTACGTGAATAAATTTTATGTAGTTGTCAGTGGCTCTCAAACTGACGTAAGCGCTTCAATTCATTGTTTGAATGATTCCTTCAATAATTTACGCTCGTTCACAACTTGACAATTAACTGTTTGACATTTTCTGGTGAAATTAAAAATATTAATTCGGACGGTTAGTGTGACGTCACATCTGACTTTTTAAAGTTAATCCTACTATAGCTGATGAATTTCAAAACAAGCCTAACATACAAAAAAAATTCATTTGCAATAATAAACGAGCTCAGTCATCCGGTAAAATACTAATAAAAATTAGTATTTATATCAATAATTCAATCAAACTTACTTTGATTTCCTCCAATTCTTTCTTGGCACTCTTAAACTGAACGTCCAGCCGCTGTCTCGCTATCTTGTAGTCGTTGATGATGGTCAGGTTGTTCTTCTGCTCGAGCTCGGCCTGCCCGATCTCCCTCTTCAGCATCTCCTTCAGCTGGCCGATCTCGTCCATCATGAGCCTGCGTTCTTCCTCTTGCCTGGCGACCATCGCTCTCAGCTGCTCCGTCTCCCCGGCCTCTTTGGCGGCGCGGTCCGCCGCTTCTGCATCCAACACGACAATGTCCCAGCTGTCTACGGGAACGTGCCGACTAATGGCTGCAGAGAGCCCAGGGGAAAGGAGGACAATCGTGTTCAAGAGGGACGAGAGTCGGTTATTTTGATTGTTAACAGTCAAGCTAAGCGCTAAGCACTAGGCACTAAGCACTAAGCACCAGAATTGCCCTATTGTTTCGATTTATTAGTAGAGAGAAGTAATTTTTTTAAGCGGAAAGGGAAAAGTTGCTGATTCAATTCAAGAGACTCAATTTTATTAAAACAATTTTAGGTTTCTTTTAGAGGTAGCTACTCAGCGAAAGCGCGTTGATTCTGAAGAATCTTATCGAGTTTGTAACGCTACGGTTTCCTGTAAAATTCATGGAAAGCACAACAAATTCAAAGTCAGAGAAGTCAGAATTGAGTAGTAATATTTTGATAAATATTATTAATGGGAATTAAAACAAGCTCCAAGCAGAACTCTCTGGTGAAATGTCTATTATTTCGATACAGATTGTCCTCCTGTTTTTATACCAGATAAGGTTCTCTTATGAATGGAATAAACATTAGATGATGAAAACCCACATGAACCCCATAAACAGCTGGGAAAGCACATACAAACATGTTATGCATGACAATAAGAAAAGTAGTTTTTTTTTTTAATAAATTGTAAATTAACGAGAATCTACTATTTCTTATAATCAATGAATAAGCGTAATGCTAAAAACAGTCAAATGATAATAAACATTCATTAAATATCTCAAAACATTTATTTACTCCTGGTATGGACATCAAGTCATCTTAGAGATTTAATGAATCCTTCTCAATTATTAAATTATATACAGGTTATAAGATACAAAGCCTAAAATATGATTAATTATATCGAAATAAATTTTTAAAATTCGTCCAGCAATAAAATAGGAAACTCCCTAATAGAAAATTTTAGCAGCAGCATAATTCCAACCAGTAAATTGTATCAAGAAAATCAGAATACCTATATCTTCATTCGATATGCTTTGGTAGGTTTATAATTTGTTGGTTTGACAGATAAAAATAATAATTACAGTAACTGAAACACATAATATTTGAGAAAACCCACATCTATTTTTTGAATTGTTTTTTTCATTCTTTTTCCAACCATATTTATTTTTAATTTGTTACGAGAAAATGTTTAAATACTCCACATAAAATAGCCCCCCCCCCCCCCCCCCCCATGACTAATTCATCATGTTTCAGTAAGGTCAGCTTGAATTTTTTTTATAGTTATTATCATTTTTTTTCAAAATTATATTGGGGTTCAGAAACACCAACTCCTTTCTCTCTCAAAACCCTGATTGTGATATAGAATTATGAATTATGTTAAGAAAAGAAAAGCAAGCAATCTTACAAATATCAAATATCCCAATAACACCATTAGCACACCATTAACCAAAGCAGGTTAAAATTTGACTGTAATCGCAGAAATGAGTTAGTTATTTGTATGTACAGGCAAAAAACTCACCTTTCAAAGCGATGAAATCAGCTTCGTATTTCCTCAACTTCTTCACCTTGATATTGCAAGCCAACTTGATCAGCTGTTTTGCGGATTCTTCGGTACGACACTTTTTCGGCAAAGAAACTCTGAAATACTTCAAGATCCCTTCGAAATCCAACTGGAGCAGGTCTTTCTTGCATAGCTAGAAAAACAAACAAGATGAAATTGCTAATAATTATTTCTCCTTAAAATATTTATTGAAAAGTACATATCATAATAATATCCCTTAATAAGATGAATTATTAGAGATGATGTATGTTAATAAAAAAATCATAATTTGGCTTAAAACGTATGAACTTTGCGAGCTAATAATAATTATTTGCATGAACACGTAGAGATTCTATTCAAATTATCTCTCATTAAATATAAAAAATTCTTATTTAAATAAATGTGAGGAAATAACAATCAATAGAATCAAGTGTAGATAAATAATTAGCCTAGTGTGTAGTGTGTAAAATAAATATATTTTCACAATAAATCAATATAAGAGTCTGAATTTACTTTACAGACAAACCTTCTAACAGAAAATTTGTTACCATGTGTATTCAAATTAAACTGTACACTTCAAACCAATCGCGATTTTAGAAAACTTCTCAATAAGTAAATTTTCTTGTTGCTCAAAGCATTCTCACCAAGTACCAAGTACTGTTGTGATTCTGCTTTGTTCATTAAATCATATTTTTCTACTTACAAAACATGCTTCGTGATCGTGTTACAATTCACCATACATACTATAAAAAATAGGCAAGCACTCACCATAAGTAATGCGAGAGCCACCTGGAACAGGGTGTCGATTCCCTGCAGCAAGAACACGTCAATGATGTGAAAAACAAAGTAGAGAGGGAAGCGGGCGGTGAACAAAGTCAGGAACCACTGGGAAGCGAACATGTGCGTCTCGATGTGATGGTCGGCAAAGTGCTGCCAAAGTGGAGCCAGCTGCTCCTCCATCAGCCGGTTCAGCTGATAAAGGCGCAAGTACAGGTTATCGAAACCGTCCTTGTAAAGGTCCCTTAGATGGTAGTCGTACATCAGCTTCACCAGGACACAGAAAGCCTGTTCTTCGGGCATCTGAGTAAAATAAAATTGGTTTCAGAGTGTTAAATCACCAGTTAACTGTTTATAAATTGTTAAATAAAAAAATACTTACATGTAAAAGTAGGGTTGCGGCTAAGAAGCTCAATCCCTGACAATAACCGACTTCAGAATCATAAACAGCATAAGCTTTGCTAACTCTGTATAATGAATCCTGCCCTAAACCGCCAGCTTCTTTGAAGAAATCGTGAGCTGGAAAAGTTCTAGCGATGTCACGTTGGATCACATTCTCACAATTGCTTTCCTGGAATAAAAATATAAGTATTTCACCTACTCTTCGTCAGTTTAAACTTTAAAGACACTTTAGAAGAAGCGAAGAAAAAAGAACCGAACAGACCTTGGTGATGAGTAAACGGTACCGCTCCATCATATCGGTGTTGGGTTCGATACCGGCGAGACGTTGCCAAACTTCCCCTCTCAAAGCTTCCGGGATACCTAAACGGACCAGCCCGGGTAGCTGTTTCGGCTTCTGCTTGGTAGTTTTCCATCGGTTCAGGACTTCCGCCCAGCTTTCTAGGACATCTTCGGAACAATCTTTCGATACCAGACCCGTTCCGCTGAGTAAAGGTTCGTCTCCATCTGAATCATGAAAGTAGTAATATTGTTATGGGATAGAATTGAATGAGTTTCTTTACATTTGTGCAAAACAGTAAAGTAAAGGCTATGAAACATCTTGTTCTTCTACTATTAGTAAATTGTGTAAATGAGTACATTCTGGCTGACCCTCTTGGAATCTACAATACAGTTGTATGGAACATTCGTCAGCTGTTCTTTTATTTAGCTGGCTTGGCGACCTGCTAGATTAACTCTAGAATGAACTGAGGATTTCGATCTCAGAAGTTTACTTTTAAGATCTCTTTTAAGAAAAATGTTTCAGATAAAAGTTACATGTTTTTTTATGTAGCATAATATAGCATTGACAATGTGAGAAATTTAGACTTAACCCAATTAGCCAATTTATAGATATTCCAAAAAATCCTGATTTTTTTTTAAACATTTAAAACATTGTATATGGAAAACTAAAGTTCTCAGAACATGTTTATTAAAAGTTCTCATTGAAATTACTTGGGGCATTGATTTTCATTTTCATAGTTAAAATCTGGATAACCTGTATATTTTTGTAGTCGGTTGAATTACTTGAAATACTTCACTGGCTAAATTTTTATCATCATTTTAAAAGTTATGAAAACCTGCAAATATAGCAAAACGCGCCACTGGTTTTGTCATCATAAATAATCTGAATTCATTGTCACACGATTTATAGGTCAAAAAAGTCAACCACCAGAAACGATTCATTTGTAATCATCACCGCTTGTTATACTTATAATAAATTATTTAAACTGTTGAACGCATTTATGATAAATATTTAAAATCACTAAAAATAAAAATCATAATATTTACAAAAACATACAAGATGATTTACGTAGTCGTAGCCCCCACAAAACTCCTTATCAGCAAACAAATGAGCAGTGCAGATTAGGTTAACCTTATAAAATTTTATTAGATAACCTAATACATGAATGCTAATTCAATGTAAAAGTAAAAAAATCTGTTCCATTAATTTAAAATACCTTAGCCCTCTTTCACACCTACGGTTTTTAACCGTGGCCGTGTACGGCTACGGAGCAGTGCTTAATCGAAACACGTTATCATAAATGCAAGCTTTCACACAAGACGGTTTGTTGCCGGAGCCGTACACGGCTGCCGTCGCAGCACGGCTAGTTGACTGCTACGGCACGGTGCCGGAGCCGCTTACGGCAACATAAAAACACACAAGTGCATACAAGCATGCACACGTGCCGTGTGTTGATACTGTTTCGTACGATACGGTATCGTACGGACGTTAATAACATTTTCTAAATTTACGGAAATTATAATAACGAAATTATGGTTATTGAATTAGATCATGAACTACTAATTACACTAGTTGAAGATCCTTTCGTATCTCGCGAAACAATGTTGCAAATTCCCCGATCGACTGTCTGTTATCAAGAAGTGGATCAATACAAAATCTTCTTGCTTTTCGCGACTGTCTACGACGATGCCAAAGCATTATTAACAATATGCGTCTTTTTCGTTCATCCATCGTAGGTGCAACTGACAAAAATACTTAAAAAAAACATCCAGTGTCGCGTTGTCTACTAAAAACCGTGTGCTGTGTGAACACGAGTCAAATTAAATCACGGCACGGCTACGGCACGGTTACCGTTAGAAAACCGTATGTGTGAAAGAGGGCTTAAAGTATTTTATCGTAAATATTACCAATAGTTGTATACAGGGTGATCTGTTATCTCACCATCAAATTGTGACAAGTGAAAGGTGAGGTAGTTTAAAAAAGAAAACTTCATTTAATCATTTATGTCTTATTTCAATTATTATTTACGAAGTTACAGGACCTCAAAGTTTGCTGTATAAGGAGCCAATTTAAAAATATTTATTTAACTTTACCTTGGTTTTACCTGTTTGTATAAAACAAATAAAAGTCGCTGCTAGATGGCGCAATTTTCATTTTATTTTTTATTTACACAATTTTATTATTTTTTATTAAAGATATAGGTATACACCCTTATACCGAATGAGCAAAAAAAAAAAAAAAATTAGAGTGGAAATGGTAATGAAAAAATGAATAATGAACACTTTTTTGATAGGTGCACATTATTTCTAGACCAGACCACTTCTCAGTTCAGTTGTTGCCATTTAACTTATTGAAGAAAAGATCTTGTCATATAATTACTGATTTTTTTATTGCTGATAATCATTAAAAATGACAATATAGCGAATAGGATATTGATTGAATGACCTTATATTCTTAATCAGTCACTACCTTTTCTCAAGAGAATAGAATTTTATGTTCCAGGGTGTCAAGGATAATATTTTGATGACAGGGGGTATTTTTCTATGAAACGAGCAACGTTTTCAACTTTCCTAAATATTTTCATCGCATAGTCATAGTAATTGAACCTTTATAATACATTGAATACAGGATGTGTAAAAAGTATTGCACAAAGTGGGATTATAAAGGTGTCCCAAAACTCAACGTCATCCCTTGAAGGGCTGATAGGCCAACTCATGACTGATCAGAATATCATAACATGATCTTGGTAAAAAATTATTTCTTTTCGAGACGTGCATTACATTTATGGAGAATGCAGGGGAAATGGTGCTGCTTTTTAATGTTTTCAATAAATACTTGTAAATGTAATTTAACACATGCTTTAATTCAAGTTCCTAATTACTGATCTAATTTCACAATGCGCTTCTTTTGCAGTCAAATAGCGATATCTTTTTTTCTGAAGTAAAGCACAGAAAATATTACACCATTGCAGAGACTAGATAAAACGAGCCATTTTTAGAGATAACTTGCCAGGTTCACGGGTACTTTTTTTATGTATGAAGCAGAGCTGGCAGTATCTTCGGAAAAAAGATCCTTCAGAGTATCTTAGATACTCTCGGTATCTTAGATACAGTAGGTAACTTACATACTTTGGAAAAGTATCTTAAGATACTTTTATCAGTATCTTAGTTACAAAAAAGTATCTAAGAAACTTTTAAATTTCCTGTGCGGTGTATGAATGCTATGCACTATGTATGGAGGCTATAAATAGCTCGGAGACAAATTAAAAAAACAAATAATGTAGAAGAGGATGTTTGTTATTTCTTGAATCTACAAAGACCACACCCACAGCAGAGCTGGGCTGGGCGTATCTTAAAAAAGAGATACTTTTCAGTATCTAAGATACAAGATAGTATCTTGTATCTAGATACTTTCTACAAGTAGTATCTTGTATCTTGTATTCTATAGATACTCTGTGAAATAGATACTTTTTCTAAGTTGCAAGTTACGGCTTGGGCAACATTGCCCGTTTGATTATGTTGCTTGCATAAGGTCGAAATTTTATAGTATTTTTTCTATTTGTATTTTTCAAGTGGGTATCTTTAAGAAGCTTTTATTATCTAAGATACTTTGAGAATCTAACATAGTTTTGGGGAGTATTTTAGATATTTTGAGATTTTTGAAAATATCTTAGATAGTTTAAGAAGTATCTTGTATCTAAGATACTTCTGATGCTTAGTATCTTAATCTAAATGTATCTTACGACACTTTTTAGAAAGTATCTAGATACTTTTCAAAGTATCTTTCCCAGCACTACACAGGTGTCTTATTTAAAATAACAAATTTGTATGGTGTACAGCAATGACGTCTAAATAAATAGACCCAACATTCCATTCATAAATATGAAATATTCGAAATCCATCATCTAATTTGTATCTTCATGTGAGTGGGAAAAGGAGTGACCGATCGCATAAACAGAGGTTTGCGGCGAAAATGGCAATGCTGTCAGAGACCTTCGCGATGAGAGCCAGTGGCGTAGGGTTTTTCAAGATAATTATTATTTCCTGTGTATTTAGGACGAAAAATAGCGAGTTTGGGTTACTTTGTATGATTAATGGAATACCGTACTTATCTGTCTGTATGAAGATTAATCCTATAAAACACTTTTCTTAGATGTACAGAAAGCCAATTAAAGCAACCTCTTCTCCTGATTCACAGGAAAGCTAAGACAATACATAGGTACTTTAGCATATTTAACTAGTAGATTACAAAAGACATTCATAATATTTTTTGTTATTTATTAGACACTCAATAAATGTGATTTGTGAAATTTTTGAGACAAATGTATAGATATTTCTAAATTAAACAGGAACGCAAATCTTAGGAAGGAACTGCATGGTGTAACAGTTGAAGTTGTAAAGTCATCCAATTTGTGAACATCTTCTTAGATAACGGTATTAGAGGATAATTAGAAAATTGTAAATATTGAACCAAATTGACGCCGATGATGTATATTAGGGATTATTGTAATAATTGGGCTTTAGGTTCCGGCTTATTACTATTTTCGAAGTTACCAATCGGAAGTTTAACGTTTCGAGACTGATTAGTCCCTTGATCACAGTTAATAATAAGTAAAGTACAAATAAAAATTTAAAAGTAAAATTAAAATATAAAATATAATTATGACATTTAGATTTGTCAAAATCTAAAACTTCGAAAATAGTAAGCCGGAACCTAAAGCCCAATAATTATTTTCAAAATAATACCTAATATACTTACAATGGGACGTACTGTTGAAATTTGTCACAGTAGGTACCTAATTGCAATGTTCAGAGGATAATTTTACTGGATTTGCCAAAGATTTTTCCCTGCGGCGACTACAGCACTGATATGAACATAGCCTTACTTACTGGTACTCACCTACGAAAACAAACTTCTGGGTTTAAATCGTCACTTTTCTTGCACATCAACTAAGTTCGCACTATTGTCATTAGTCTATAATTTTAAATTGGTGAAAATAATAGCAGGAAGCAGTTTAATTTGGTTAAAATACCCGTCTAATGAAATCAAAATAGGGACAACACCGCACTCGAAATGATGAATGAATTTTAAAAATTTGTAAAAATATCGTAGTCGCGTAAACATACGACGTTGCCGCGCATTTTGTGTTTTATTTCTTAACATTGAAAATTATATTCAAATATGATTTAAATGACGTCTATCCCATTATTGTTGTTCGAGTTTATTAGAAATATTATGCTATTTAATTATTAGTAAGAAGTACCTCGCGCGGTTTGTATTGATAATGGTCTTGTTTACATATTTACGTGATGGTTTCAAGAACGATAGTATTCAAAAATCTGGTCACAGTAACGGTTTGGCAAACATGCAATTGCGGAGGGGCAATGAATGATTCTATAAAAATGTAAACAAGGGGGTCTATTTTATTTAGACGTCATTGGTGTACAGCGATATTGGGCCTCCCTGTCTATTTGACAGTAATCTTAGGTTATAGGTCCCTTCAAACCATACATCTTTTTTCTCATATCTCTTTTATTATCTCCAGTGGTAAGGGCGCTAGGAAGGAATGCCCGACACACTGTTGCAGGACCCTGTATTTAATTTTTTTTATAATGATACCTGCTAGGCTAGGTTAAAAACAAGCTGTCACCAGATTAAGACTGTCATGTAAGTAACTCGTAGATTTATATTAAGTAATATTGAATATTGAACCACTTAAATTATGTAATATAATATGAGAATTTTTTTGTGATTTAAGGTTCTAATTCAATTGCCACTATAAGTTCCTTTTTATACAGGGTCGGTTAAATTAGAGCAAAAAATGCATAATTTTGTGACCATCTCGAATCTGTCAAGACATACAAGATATCTGTGACCGTTCCTGAAATATCCTGAAAAAACTGAAATTCGTAATTTTTATTTTATAATAATTTGTAATTCGTAGATTGTACATGATTGAAATTGCACCAATGGGTGCTGTGGAGTTAAATTTGAGAAAGTAATCCAATTCTCATATATCCAGTACCTACTGTTTCATATTTGCTCGTTCTACGGTACCTTCCTCAGTACTTTAGGTCTAATTTTTAAGACAATTTTAAATTACAAAAATGCTTGTAAGAACTGAATGTGTCATAAAATAAGACTATTATACTATTATAATTAGTTTATAATATGCACCTGGATACGAATTTGCTCGGATGACTGTTGAGGCAGCATTTAGTTTAGTTTACACTACACTAATTTTACATTAAATTAAATATAAAAAAAAGTTTGTTAATTAACAATATAATATGAGTCACGACCCAATGAACTAATCAGTTTTTAATATAACCACCACCACCACCACCACAGTCAGTACCTGCTAGGAACCAATATAATAAAATAATAATTTTAAATAACTTACCAGAATTGTATTCTTCTTTAGGAGTCATAATATCAATAGACGTAATACTGGGTGATTGGATAAGACTTGACAAACTGAGATTGAGATTCAAGAGATTTCTGTCGATTTCACCGGAGGTCTCGATGCTTAAAACTTCGTAATTTATGTCACTTAAATCGTCAGAGATTACCTGAAAATGAACTCTTCTGTATTATCCATGATATCTATTGAATTTCGCATAGAAATATGATCACCTAATTATAAAACTCCCACTGCACGATAGTAAAAAAACTCAAATTACACAATTATTACAAAATCAATACATATATTACTCTTGCCTTTATATGTCACAGGACAAAGTAACTTCTTATCAATTTGTTCTCATTTTTAAACTCGCATGATAATTTTCCACAATAAACAACAAAACCAATCAGGATATTTACAATTTCAAAATAAAATGTTATAAACAAAATTAAAAGAATCTAATGACATATCGAAGCAAGAGTTCATTTCACTCGAATAGAACTTGGAAATTTCTACACTACTCGAACTAATAATTTAATGTTTTAAACATTTTAAAAAGTGGTTATTAGAAGAGAGATTAGATATTATAATAATATACATAATGAAAGATAATGAACCTAATTATGTTAATAAGAGAGATAAAAAAAAACATTTATTTTGCTTTGTAGTTTGTATATTAGTTTTCTTTAATGATGAATGACCAAAAAAATATTTTAGAACATTGATATTAATATCAAAACATTTGATATTCAATCTTATAAAATTTTTAGCAACAGCTCAAACTGTAATAATAATTATTTACAGCTGAAAACATTAAATTATCAAGAACTCACCTCCTTCAAGTTAAGATAGAACTGCTGCACGAGAGACTTCCTTTGAAAATACCAGAAATTTCTTTCGGCTGGTCCCAGAACCCTCACGAGAGTCTCCATTTGGAACCTTACCGGTTCCTGAATTCCTCGAATGACTAGATCGACAGCTACGGTCATGTACTGCTTTCCATCTTTGGGAGTTTCCATATTTAAGGGTTCGAAAGGTTCCTCTGTGGGGTCCCAGGTAGCAGATATCACCGTGCTATTCTTCTCCAGGGAATTCGCACCGTTTGAACCCTTTTGTTCTTTCTGAGCGGGGAAAAAATTTAACAAGTGATCCATTAACATTTTTAATAATTACCATTTCTAAGAGACGCATGTCAGAATGCTTAACATGACGACCGGCGGCGACCAGCACTCCAAAGCAACGTTCAATGCTAAGTTGCATCCCGTTCTCGGAAACCTGACGGATGATCAAGCAGAGCTGCTTATCCAGATTAGTTTTCAATCGGAAACCGTTCTTATCTTTCCCTACTGTTGAAAACGCACCCTAGAAAATGTACGTTTTTTAAACGGGTTAGCTTGCAAGTTTAATAAAACGGGATATTTGATACCTTTCCATCGTCTTCCTTGATTTCCAAGTTCACCTCGAATACATACATAAGGGTACGAGCTTCTGACAACGTGGTTATTGAACTCGTCATGTCAGCGGCGGAAGCGATAGAATTGGTCATGGATTTTGTAACTTTTTGGAATGCTTTTGCAAAACATGCTGTAAAATATAATTACATATTATAATACCCTACAAACTTACATTCATTAAACTGATACCTCACAACATGTTGCATTATTGTCTTGATAAAAAAATTCAATCACTGCATTGAACGAGAATGCAGCATGTTTAAGTGAATCTTCATTTGATCAACTAATTTACTACGAATGGAAGTTAGAATCATATTTAGAGGATTTATGTGCATAATAAACCAAAGATACTGTTGACTAGATAATTTAAGTCAAAGTAATACCGATCTGACCTGAATAAACACCAAAAGAGTAAAACAGATTGTTGTTAGTCAAAATAAATAAAAATTGCTACTGTTTCTGAATTAGGTTGCATTTTTCAATTTTTTTTTAGAGAAAAATTCAATTTGTTTCATTTTTTTTTCATAATAATAATAACATTATTTATTGCCTCATAATATACAATAACAAGAAATAATTAGTTGCAACCATTGCAAAGTATGTATATTAATTCTGAAAGAATTGTGAATACTGGATACATAATTAATTTAATAATACTGACAAGATAAACAGGAAGTCAATAAATAAATACATACCAAATAAAAAAATTATAATAAGTAAATATAAATAACAATTCATTATTAATACATGGATTATTATCAGAGCAAATAAAGTTGAAATAAAATTTACATTTAAAGCCAAGTCAAAGGTAAAATAATTAATTAATTTTCATCAAATGACTGAATATTTTGGAAAGATTACTTGAATTTAGGGTTTTAATATTTTCGAACATTAATTTATATTAGGTATTTCAGTTCTACCTTTGAGTGACTGAAAGAAAATTTTGTATAAATGATAATGTGCAGCTCCCCCACATTATAATCCCTTAATAATGTGTCGATTGAACAAGATAGTTGTATACAATAATTATTAATAGTTTCAAGAACTTATTACTCTTAAAATTGGAAATTTATAAACTTGTTCTTCTAATTTTACTATTGATGAAATTTATATTTATCCTATTTCAAGTGTTCTCATCAAATATAATACATAAATATTTAATATTGTCTGTATTAGATATAATTATAATTATTGTTATAGTTGAACCAGCAATTAACAAAACGACTTCTGTCATTCATTCTATCAATTTCTTGACCTATTTTTGTTGAAGTCATAAGACATGACTGTTTAACAATTATTATTAGATCATTTCATTATATTTCTTGGTCGACTATACACTCACAGTTAGATTAGAGTGAAAGTTATAGATTTATTATCATTATTTCTCAAAGTAAAAGCCATTTATTGATAGCGAATTCGAGTTACTGCACTTTTCTGCTCCGGGTGCGCACCGAGACGGAATTTCGTGTTCGATTTGTAGAACTCTGTTCCAGTGCTTTTCGTAATCGTATTCGAGTTAAAGTGAACTCTAGCGGTGCATATCGTAATTGTGTTCGAGTTACACTTGCTCTCTGGCAGTGCATAGGAAAATATGTTCGAGTCGTATAGCGAAACTGCCCCGGAGCAAAATAAACTGCACCGTCAAATTTGAAGGTGCAACGGTGCACTCCCATAAATTTAGAGGTTAGAAATAGCGGGAAAATTAACTACTGCTGATTCCTAGTAATTCCTTACACCAAAAATTTGTGGTTAAGTACTTTACGTATTGTATGAAGTACAACTTATTACAATAATTAAAAGGGATAACGCCTTGTAGTTCCACGACTCTGTTATAATAAGAATAACATCATAACAACAAACAACCGTGATAGGTATAGGATAGGGATAGGTATAGTAGAAGGCTATACGAAAATGCAGACTGAAGGGAGACTGGATTGCACCGGTGCATGGCGGTCTGGCTCTGGTTCTGGTCTGACCTGACACAGTTCGGTTCCATACAGAGTAGAAATGCGAAAGTTCTGCTCCAGACTGGAGCAGAATTCTGGGCAGAACAGATTCAGAGACAGGTCGATCTCGCTCCGAGCAAGTGCAGCCAACTCGAATTCGCTATTAGTTTAATTTATATGTAAAGTAAATTTAAATCAAGTCAAAATTAAATACAGGGTGTTACTTGAGGGTATGTAATAAATTTAAGGGCGTATTGCTGGACCAATTTTAAATAGAAAAGTACATATAAACATGTGTCCTAAAATATCTGGTGTTCAAGACACAGGATGTGAAAAAAAAAATGTTTTTTTTTTAATTATTATCTCAAAGATCCTTTTGCTGATTTTGATGAAATTTGGCAGTGTTGTTTGTTGTGATAAGATGTTAAGTTAACACTAACTAGATGTAAATTATGAGTTCATGTGGCGATGAATAATATTGACAAAAAATGTACCCCCACTGACTTGTTTACAAATTTTATATTGTTTTCGAGTTGAGCAGCTAAAAATACAACTTTTTTTTAGTTGATTAACCAGAAAAAATATATAATTTATAAACAAGTCAGTGGCATACATTTTTTGTCAATAGTCAGTGGAACTCATAATTATCATCTAGTTAGTGCTACCTTAGTGTCTTATCACAACGAACAGCACAGTCAAATTTCACCAAAATCGGCAAAAGGGTCTTTGAGATAATAATAAAAAAACATTTTTTTTAAACTTTCACACCATTTATCTTGAACAACAGACATTTCAGGACACATGTTTCAATGAACTTTTCCACTTAAAATAATTGGTCCAGGAATATGCCTTTGAATTTAGTACATACCTTTAAGTAACACTCTGTATAAGAAGCAATAATTCAATCAGAGGGTTTTTCTTTGTTGAAATAATTCTTCAAAAAATTGAAAAAAAAATTTATTGATAAAGACTTACTAGAAACTCTAGTGACGGCTTCAGCAATATCGCAACGAAAAACATGGCACTGAAGAATTGCCGATTCATGAGGATCACCATGAGACCATGTGAATGCAAAACAACTGGCTTCGGCGCTTCCTTTGGCTCCACGGGTGTAGAATATAATTCGGTTTATTTCATAACGTGAGATTACAGAGTTTGTTGTGGCATCGTATAACCTGAAAAATACACAAAAACGATCAATAAGTGTAAGACACAAATTGATACAATAATTAAATCATATCAATTACAGCAATCTCGTTTTCTGAATGACACAACCCATATCTGATTTGTTTACTGAGATTCGCAAGTATTTGGTTTTCTTTCTGTTCGGCACACTCTTCTGGTGATGATAATAATATGTCAGACTGATGAGCTGGAAATAACCAGTGAAATATCAATATCTCTGTCTTTATCATAGGGTTGTGTTGTTCAGAAAACGTTATTATTAATCAATAAGTCATAAAAAATGCCAAAAAATATCAAATATGTTTTTGCACAAAGTGCATAATAATTGCAATAAAAAATATATATCAACTTGCTTGATTGAGCTTCCACGTAGGATGCAATAATTATTAGATTAACTGTAAATAAGTTGTATGATGAATAAAAGAAGTATTTGCTGCTGCTACAAGTAGAAATCATTTTTTGCTTCAAGTGTACAGGTGTCCGGAAATTATGCGCAAAGAATTAAGGGGGTGATTCTACTTGATAAAATATTGCACAAATATCTATAAATATTTTTCGAAAACTCACAAATAAGAAAGTTATGAGCCTTTAAAGTTGATTTTTTTAAATCAATATTTTTTTATAATTTTTTTTCTAGTGTACGGATTTTCTTAAAATTTGACACACTTGCCACTGATGTTGCTTAGTATCCTTGGTCCAAATTACACTTGAATCCCTCTAAATCAAGAGGCATTTGAAAGCCCTTGACCTTCAAAAAAGGCCTATAACTTTTTTTGTAATATTTTTTTCTGAGTTTTGAAGACGCACAATAATTGAAGAACATGAAGAAATATTCGGAAAAGGTCCTCTTTGTCTATCACGATAAAATGACCTGTTTCCGAGTAAAACTGTTTTAAAAATTTGCTTGCACTAAAATTGATCACCATAAATTATGATCATTCTGCAACAATACCAAAGCATGCTTTGGAAAAAGCTGCAGGGTTGCCTATTTATGTACAAAACAGAGACATTCGTATATAAATAGACTTGGAAATGATAAAATTTAAAAAAAATTTAATCATTTTTTTTTAAATAAAATAATAAAATAATTTTAATAAAAAAAAAAATTGCTGTCAAAATTAAATCCAAAGCAAACGTCTTGTTTCCTAGGCAACCCTGCAGCTGTTTCCAAAGCATGCTTTGGTATTGTTGCAGAATGATCATAAATTATGGTGATCAATTTTAGTGCAAGCAAATTTTTAAAACAGTTTTACTCGGAAACAGGTCATTTTATCGTGATAGACAAAGAGGACCTTTTCCGAATATTTCTTCATATTCTTCAATTGTGCGTCTTCAAAACTCAGAAAAAAATATTACGAAAAAAGTTATAGGCCTTTTTTGAAAGTCAAGGGCAGTTAAGGCCTCTTGATTTAGAGGGATTTAAATATTATTTGGACCAAGGATGCACACCAACATCAGTGGCAAATGTGTCAAATTTTAAGAGAATCCGTACACTAGAAAAAAAATTATAAAAAAATATTGATTTGAAAAAATCAACTTTAAAGGCTCATAATTTTCTTATTTGTGAGTTTTCGAAAAAAAAACTTACAGATACTTTTGGCAATATTTTATCAAGTAGAATGACCCCCTTAATTCTTTGCGCACAATTTCCGGACACCCTGTATATTAAAGTAAATACTATGGCAAAAAGGCTACATCAACATGGCAACATAAAACAAATACTTTGTTTCATTTATACATCTCAAGATATTGCTACGAGATAAGAACTGAATAGATTTATTCACATTCACTGAGAACAATAAAAATTGAGGTAACCGAAATCAGCTGTTCTGTTGTTCTCCTTCCTCCTAATTCCTGTAAATTCTGATTTGTTAGATTCGGGAATGTAGTCGTATGGAATTAGTCATAAGAATTAATTTCTTTACGATTCCATACGTCCACATCTGGGGACTGATCTCTCTATACAAATACTTACACTACGACACCTTGAGAGCATGATGGCACGGAAACAGATACTTTTACTCCTTGATCGGCAGTTTGTTCGTTCAATATAGCAATGTTGCGTTGGATTTCTGTCTCAGATTTAGGTGCATTTATAGTGGTGGCACCTAAATATGTAACCCCGGAAAATATGGTACAGTCTTGATCAACATCGGACACTGCAAGAAAAATATTTTTGATACATCGAGGAGAACAATATTCTGAATTTATTATTGAAATTATTATTCTAGCTTACTTGGTAATAATAGGTTGTATGTAAAAGTAATTTGATATTAGATTTTACTTTACTGATAAGATAAACTCAAAATTGATTTTAAATGCATAAATATTTTGCTATTATTATGATTAATTTGCTAGATTACTATAATCAAAAAGAAAAACAAATCTAGTAGGTAATTTAAAAGCATCTCAAAATAAGGCAATTGATCAATAAGTTCTTTGCTAACTGAATTTTTTGTTGTTTCCAAATCTAAATAGATCTGAATGAGTGGGTTCTTCTAATTTAATAATTGTAGTTTAATTGTTAGAACTTATTTGCATGTAAACCAGATGTGATATCAGGATATCTTGTTACATTCAGTAACAGAAGCGAATTGATAGTGGTAACATTTAAGTGGTAGTAAAACATACTATAAAATGAACAAGAGAACAAGTAATTATTGTAATGCGATGAAAGTAAAATTTTATCTTTTTGTTTATGTTTAAATGTTGAGACATCCTTTGTTGACAGATATAGACTTGTTTAGTTGTAGTTTAGATTTTATATTATTCGAGGAGGTAGCGACAAAAAAGTGCAAGAGTTTTGGAAAGGCTGATAGTTTCAGATTAGACTGTATTCTGGCCATAGAAAGCCACTGTATAGTCAGCGCGTCAGGTGTTGGGACATGAGGCAGGGGCACGCTTTGAAAGTTTTCAAAAAAAAAATATCTGAAAAATCCCTTCAAATTCATTGTTTATGACAAAATTGTCAATGAAATAATTGACAATAATACTAATAAGTGGTTTCATAATCTAACAATATAAGACAATTGACATTAACACACATAACAACCATTCATGGTAATTTTCCAAGAAAGGCAAGTCTTTGTCTTATATTGTTTGAATATGCAATCATTTACGGCCAATATTATAAACGCTGGTTAAGTTAACTGGCAGATTTCTGTGCCCGATTTTGAAGCTAATATTGACCTCGAATAACTTTTATTAAAATTTTTGTAATCCCATTTATGCCAAGAGTAATTAAATTGCAATAATTTTGACCTATAGTCTATATCTTCTCCAGAACCGACCACAGAAATCGGCCAGTTAACTTAACCAGCGTTTGTAATATTGGCCTTTAGTATTATAGTGAATAATTTTGTTAACAGTTTTTGTCATTAAACAATGAATTTGAAGGGATTTTTCAGATTTTTTTCTTCCTGTCTCATGTCCCAACACCTGAGGCGCTTGCGCTTCTTCTTGTTGCAGCAGTTTCAATTACATTTCAAAACTATTTCAACTACTACGTCATTGATTTTATGATACTATTTCAACTGTTTCAAAATGTTGAAACTGACATTGCTGCTGTTCCTAAATTGGATTAATATAGCTGACGTTCATTACGTCTAGCCTCTTAACACAAAATATACTATGTGATTAAGAATTTACGCAAATTTCTCACTAGAAATCACCATCACATTTATTATTATCGACATCCTAATAGATATTGTGTAGAGTTTAGAACAGATTAGAATTGCAGCCATCTTTTTCTATTTTGACCTTTTACGATTCAAAACTGGAGGTTCCACTGGTTTGAAACTGTTTTAAAACCACTGAACCAGTTTCAATTGTGACATCATTAGTTAACACAAAAATGATATGTTAATGAGTTAATTTTTTAAATTTGAAATTCTGTAAGTACACACCTAGGTACTTATATAGAAAAGAAAACGTTACTTATGGTTGTGAACATAGGTATCTGATAAAATACAGGTATGGTTTGCTCCTTAGCGACGAGAATTCCCCTCCACTAAGTCAGGTCATTGTTATAGGTTTTTTCCCTTAAAATTTACTACACTTACGGCCTTTTCTTAAGCTTCTATATTTTACTTTTCTTCTTTCATTTTCTTGCAATTTGAGGGGGAAAACCCAACAATGACCAATGACCTCCTAACTTAGTGGAGGGAGGCTAGTGGAAGGGAATTCTCATCGCTAAGGAGAAACCATATCTAAAATACATCTCTGTGTTGAATTATTTGCAACAGTTCTTTTCTTGTTAACTATCACCATCAACAGAATTGTTGAGATAATTCAGGCAGGCACTTGTGATATTACTTTCTAAAATACCGCAATTTTTCTTTAAAGTAAGTAATTTCGTTATTCTTAGTTTTCTTTGCATTGCCGTAACATTATTAATTTAACCGACTTCCTCAACATACCACTGAAATATACGAAATTCACTATTGCTAGCCTGTATAATGAGTTTCCCATAGAAACTAACTTTGGGAAGATAGAAAACATAGAAAGAAAACGTGGTAGATCCATACCTTCATCTTCGCTAATAGAGTCAGGTTTCATGGAGTCTTGTTTCTCGGCAGAGGGAGATTCAATAGACAACGGGTCTTTGCCAGGTTCGACGGGGCAACTGTAAAAAGTCGAATGCCCAATTTTTCTGGCACTGTCTTCAATAACCTCAGTCATATTGTTGCCTGATTCTTTCAGTGCCTCTGAAAGAGTGTTTTTCAAAGTATTAAAATCACCATTTTTAATATTCAAGGTGGGAGTTTTACTGACACCTGGCTTGTCACCAATAAAATCGAATTCGTCACTAGTGGCTACAGATTCATTGGATTTTACACTTACACTATCCTCCATAACGATTTTAAAACAAAATAATTAAAAACTGAAATGAAAACATTTTAAACTAGAAACCCATTTACCCTCATACTGGTGATAAGGTGAATCAACTCACAGTTTAATCCCAAAGTAAACAGTTTTGATCCATTACCGTTAACTTTTTGTTTATGATTCCATTATGTGTATTCACATTCAACCAGGCTTTTGTAATTTAATTCTTATTGTAAATAACAAATAACAAAAACTCTTGCAACAATCACTGCAAAAAATACTATTATTATTTTTTGACACTTCCAGTCCAGGGTATTTGACATTTGAACTTTTTCAACAGCAACATCCAGAAATGTAGGTCACTTTAAAATTCATTGACCGTGTTCAGCAAAACTTAAATCAATCAACGAGAGCACCGACAATCTGCGTCGAAGCCAGTTTTATTAGAGAACCTGCATTACCGACACTAACGCTTATAATGAAATTAAATTGAAAATAAACACACTATAATTTTGCCTTGATTTTTATAACAGTTTAAAGTTTAAACCGATTTATAAAAATAAAGTAGATGCAAGCCGTTTAACATCTTTGATATGAAAGAGCAAAAACTAAATAAAAAGAATAGAATAAAAGAAAAATTACGAAGAGGTGATGGCCCAACCAAGTATACCTACAATCTACAATACAAAGTAGGTAATTATTCTGGCTTTATGATGGAATTGATGGTATCGTTAATGGTATTGGTATCTTCTCTCCTGTGATGGTATCGTGTGATCCACGAAGTTTTTCATCAACTAGTGCCTTGGAAAAGAGAGATATATATATATAATATAATAATATAGATATTGTATAATATAACTTTAGTAGTTCGAATTCTCATCTGTCATATTTAATTTCAATTTCTGTCAATTTCATTAAAATATTAAAGATATTGCGAAAAGCAATAATTTTTGACTATAGTAAATTTAAGAACCTGATGAAATTACTGGTATATTACTAAATACCTACCTTAATTGCCACTTTTTTAATCACCATTCTTCATAAATGCTGTTATTGTTTGTGGTTTGGAAGTGACGTTATAAAATGGTAAATGATAATAATTGAATCATTCAAAAACTCAAACTCGAACGGAAACGTCAAATTGAAATGTTATTTTATCCTCAATCAGAAAGACAGAATATTCCGAGTTTCTGAGTTCACAACGACTCAGGGTACCTGTATTACCGACACCAAGACAAGTAAGCGCCAGTGTCGGTAATACAGGTACCCTACAACGACCACGTTGTTCATCCTCCGTGAAATACAACCAATGCGAAATTGAAACGTCCTTACTGTTCCAGGTTAGTTTCTTTACTCTAACAAAGTTTATTATGCAAGTAGTCATGTTTTTATTTATTTGTTGTATGATTTGTAGATCATTGATTGGAGTAGTTCACTTACACACCTATCAATTGTTTGTGTTTTATCTGACAGACATGCTTGATAAATTTGATCAATTTGATAAAGTTCATGAAAAATTTTGTGGATCACACGATACCTTGCAGATGTTTTATATTCAATGATAATTGACAATATGAATAATATATGATGTCAGATATCAGTGATGACAGTCGATGACACCATCGAACTAACTCTAGTTAGGTTATTAGGTTAAAGTTCGATGGATGGGATGATCACAGATCACGATCACAGAACATCCAGAAACAGCAGAACAACAACACAACAATAATGTTATTAAAAAATCAAAATTTGGTTTACGTTTAAAAAACGCTCCTGTTCAATTACAATTATTTATTATTGTCACAATACGGAGACCCAGTGTTATAAAAAAGTGTACGTAATTAATAAAAAAATAATTATTATTCACTATCAAATTGAGCAGAAATCAAATGAAATAAAATGATGCCATCAAACTGCAATTTGAACTCATCTGTGTGTTCAAACTCTGAAGACTTTTTCATGACCTTAACTATAAATGGTGTTGAAAATGTTTGCCGTACTTGCTTAATGCCGCCGTCTATTAATCCCAGCGGTTTTCATTCATTATTGGAAGAAAATATAAATAAAATGTTGAAAATCTGCACAGTAATAGAAGTAAGAAGCAACTTCAAGTATTATTTTATCTGCTTAACACTTACCGATTTCCTTTTACCTGCACAGTTCTCGCTTGGAGATGGTTCATCTGAGAAGATATGTTCGCACTGTCTGACGATGTTAACACAAGCGTATAACTTTAAAAATCAAGCAGAGAGTTCAGATTCTGCGTTAAAAGACTATTTGAAGTTGTGCGGGACTTCTGTCTGTAAGTAGGATTGGAAGTAGTTGATTTCAAAAAATCAAATCAGTAAAAAGTTGATTTACTGTTTACTTAAAATGCTATTCATAACAAATTAAAATGCCGTTCGCGACGACGTGTACCACCGGTGGTACACTGCATGTCTTGTCAGAAGCCGACCGTGGCCACCGGTGGCACACAGTCTATACTTTGACTATGACTCTCTAAAATCTTACAGATATTAGATAGGCTTCTAATAAACGCTGTGTGCCTAGTAAATAGACATACGATCTTGAGTGTACCACAGACTGCACCCTCGGCTCTATATGCGAGAGTTATGGGTTATGAATCATAGATATAAGATTCAAAGAAACTCTCAAATATAATATTCATCAAAAAACCAATATTATGGTTACAAAATGATATTTTTGTGAATATAAAAGAATAAAAAACAAACCACACAGCATCTCCTCCCTTATAGGTGGTACCGACACGTCGGCGATTAAAAGTCTCAATGGGCGTAAACTGTGAAGTGAACATATATCCAGAATTCCAGAGAAAAGTCATACATGTTCATTTCACGCCCTTGGAGACTTTTGATCGCCGTTAATATATTCGAATTTCATCAATTTTAACTGAGGTCTGATTTTCCTATGATCTGTGCGGGGCCCTTTAACAATTCAAATTTCATTGCACATCTTTATGAATGCGTATATTTATGGTTTAACTGTTAATATCTGAAGCAAAGTACCTTTATTATAATAGAGCCTTGACTAGATCAGTAAAATTGGCCCATTTACATTAATTTTATATCCATTTAATTATTTCTTTTGAAGTTCGAAGTAAATATTAAGTTTAGACTATTTGCAATAATTAAACCTCAAAGACATAATTAAAGACATGGGCCTGTTATAAAGATAGGTAGTTAAAAAAGTACTGTGAATATGTATTAGTCGTTAATTAATATTTGATTTTTATTTCTAGCTGCAATCACTGAGTTTGAGAAGTCCACCACGAACCTACCAAAAGATGACTTTATGCTGACTGTAAGATATTTTTTTAATACAAAAGAGAGTAAAATTGGATTATTTTCTATAGAATAATTACAAAATACCTCTATTCTGTCCTATTGGGATATGAACTAATTTTTTTTGTGGAATTTGTTACAAGAAACATACACTTTGTTGAAACGAAGTTCACATGTGCACTCAATTTGTTAGATACTTCAATTATAACATCCACGGTGCAGTTATTTGATTAATTTTTTCTTATTTTGCCCAAAAATTACATGTTTTTAATTCTGGTTTTTAACTCTTGTCAGATCCTTGCTGAGGTTTCTCTCTTTTTTGCCTGTAAACTTAATGCCTCTGTCTATTATCTTTAATGTATTTTTGACAAGTTGGCCTGAAAAAATTTCTTTGGTTTTGTGGGGATTGAGGCAAAGACGCCATTTATTAAAGTAGTCTACCATTATTTGGATACCTTAATACATTTTTATACTTCTTGAAAACGGTTATGTTGATAGGAAAGAATTAAATGATCAGCATATTACATATGAATTATCTGCAGTACCCTTTGGTATTTTCCATTTTTTATTCTGACAAGGAGCATAGAACTCCATTAATTATTGTCAAAGCACTCTAGACTTCCAGCCCCCCAAAGGCATTAGCATTAACTCTACAATACAAGTGGATTGGAAACGAGTGCTGCTGGTTTTCCGTAAGTGACTGGCATGCGTTAGTTTAGTACTGATTCTTGAGGAAGTCCATTATTGACATGTGAATTTTGACGCCAAATTATCCTCTATTCCACCTCTATTATTGAATCCTTAGAACTATCATAATCATCTTCAGTGTTCTGATCTGATTCTTCTAATGATATAATGAAAGGTGGAATATTTTCAACCGACATATGACCATATGTATTTCATCCAGTCCTCCGAAATAAGTGTTTCACAATGATTACAATAATTTTGCCACGTTTCAAGTTTACATTTTTAAAGAGCTTCAAGCCATAAATTCCGTACTTTTTCCCTAGTCGAGAGGAAAGCTGGGAATTTATGTGCTTGTAGTAAGTTTTATTACAGTACCCCCATGCCATTTCAGTTGTATGGGGTCAACCTTAGAACTTCATGACCATGCTCCTTCAAAACTTCAAAGGTTTAATTAATTTTTTTTGTAAATTTGCTTTCAATTTTAACACTGTTTAATGAACCAATCCTGCATTTATTTTACCCTTCTACCAGGAAAGTGTGGGAAACTTATCCAAATGCACCGAATGATACGGCACATTATCTAAGACTACCATGCACACATTTACCTGGAATTTTATTCAGAGCAGGAATTAATTGATTAACTACCCAATTTTGAAACACTTTTCTTTTTTGTGTAAATTTGTTTTCAATTAAAATGAAGAAGAAATCCACATTTTATTCAAGATTGAACCAAAATACTAATTGAAGAGGGCAGTCTTATAGCTGAAATCTGGCAGCATTTCATTTTTAATTTCTGATCTATTTATTTAAAAGAAATCTAATAATTAAAAAACTGACTGTTACAATACAAGAGTTATATTTTAGGAAGTGGATAAAAATCTGGATGATGTGTTTTTTAACAACTCTGAGCTGGATAGCACTGATAATTTTGATGACAGTTACAAACTAAACGAAGAATTGGTACAAGGTAAGTTACCAATAATTGGAAAAAAATCAAATTAATTATGTTTTTGAAGGTATCGAAAACAAAAATGATGAAGCCAAGTATTTTTGCTCAATTTGCGGTCAGTATTCTACTTGTGAAAGTAGTTTTGAAAATCATGTCAATAATCATAAAATTGAAGAGGATAAAACCAAGAAAAATGATTCTTCAGGTAAGGTCACAAGTTTTTATTGTTTTTAATCTATTTTTCCAATTAACACTGTAAAAAAATATTGCATTTTAAATCCTATTAATTTTTCTATTTATTGAATTAAATTATTTATTTATTAATAAATTATTAAATAAAATAATAAAAATAAAACATGATTAAATAAATTAAATCCTATTGATTAGTATGAAAATGGCCATCACGATTCACGACTTTGTTGGCACACTCACTCTTTTGCTGAAATTTTTTATAGCACAATTTCATGGTATGACACTATTTGAAAATCTCTCTGGCATTACAACTGGATGGTGTCCTGCTGGAACCATAATATACTCTTCTTCTCCAGATCGAAGTAGTGCAGGCCACTTTGTCATGTTGCCATAATGACTTCTGATCTGAATGAGATGTTCCTTTCTGTCTGGTACCTTATCACAATCTAACTCCCAATCGCTGTGTTGCCATGTTGTCCTACAAAGTCAGGATGCAGGGTTGCCAAATAAACCTCACCAACCATTATCAGCATAGTCTCTTTCTTAGTCTTTGTTTTAGGTACTATATTTCTCCACTTATAAATTAACAAAAAAAAATTATCATGCAAATTATATCAAAAACAATAACTTATTTTCATTTCAGCAATCATAAAAACGTACAAATGTGATACTTGTAGTGAAGATCTTAGTACCAGAAACGCCTTAACAAAGCATTTAAGATCACATGGCATTGTAAGCAAAAACCATGCTTGTTTGGACTGTGGTAAAAAGTATTCTTCCAAGTATGAACTGGAGGTAAGTAAATAATGGTACAATCAAAATTAATCAAACAATCAGAATAAACAGTTTTCTAATAATTAATCTCAATAAAAGAAATAATAATTACAGTGGAGTCTCGCTAATCCGAGTCCCGGTGTTCCGAGCTTCCGTGTGATCCGAGCTAAAAATAGAATTTACACGATCCGTATTAACCGAGCAACATTATGCTAGGTTCCGCTTTATTCGAGCTATCGCATTCCCTGTTAAAGTACATACATACATAATAATAATCTTATGTAAATTACAAAACGGTACTGTAGGGATTATTTTTTTTAATACAATAATAATGTACTGGCATAAATGTATTTCAATTTGAATTATTATTTTTTATGTAGGTATAATACATAAATATGCGCGCACCTACATACAGGCATGCAGATGTACATATGTAATTACATATGTCGTGGGCTCGATTTAAGCGGAACAAAGTTCAGCGACGGTCGGATTAGACGGATTATTTTTTCATCTGTGAGATCCGAGTTTCCCGCAAATCCGAGCACCGTCCGGTCCCGTTTAGCTCGAATGAATGGGACTCTACTGTAGTTTTTTTTCTTTTATTAATAACTAATAAAAACCGGTTATCTTCCAAAAAATACTTACTTGATAACCCAAGATGGGTAAGTGAACTTTTTTATCTGAGGTGATCGTGAGAAGAGTGAACATTTGTGTAGCTATCGTCATGTTGTGTCAAGAGACAAGGCCTAATCTCATTACAAACATGTTCACTAAAAATTAACCATCAGTATTATTATTGTGGGAGCAGACAGTGAGGAGATTATTGCTGAAATTACTTGATATTTCAGGTCCTGGCAGTATCGTTGCTACATTTAACTTAAAAGCAGAGCCTTTTCCTAGCTCCAATTATTGTCTACAAGAGTACAACGTAACATGAAAAGAAAAAAAAATTGCTCGATAATTATTATTACCAACTCATTACTTTCCTCTCATGTCTAAATTCATGGAAGTAGCTCCAAACTTCCTCAGTACTTAAAATTTAGAAGTTTGTATCTTTCTCAAATAGTGGGCTTTGTTGTACCTTATTCTTTTTATTATAGATTCACGCAAGAAAACACAGTGGTGTCAAACCACATGCTTGCTCAGTATGCAGTAAATCGTTCAGCGATCCTAGAAGTTTGACCAAGCACAACAAAATACACACAGGTACAAGGAGGTCTCAGTTGATATTTGATTTAATTCAGTTTAGTAATTTTCAGGTGAAAAAAAGTACGAATGTGATATTTGTAAAAAGAAATTCATCCATTCCTATACCTTGAACGATCATAAAAGGGTCCACACCGGCGAGAAACCTTACATTTGTTCTAGCTGTGGGTTTGCTTGCTCCACGGCAACACAACTAAAGCTGCACACCCGGGTGCATACACACGAGAAACCTTATGTTTGTGACTTGTGCCCCAAGGTATATAAGTTTATAAAATATTATAGATTCTCCATGAGAAAAGTAAGGGTGACTGGCCCTTTAAGACACCTTTTACAACTTCAACTTTTTCCTAAATGTCCCTAGATCATTTCCAAAATTGGAATTTTGATTTTTTTTTAAATCATGATAACATTTTTGATTGGATATCGGCTGCTGTCAGAAGATAAGAACTTAAATGGGGAAAGTTTTAGGTTTTAATTTTATAGTAATTATAGTCATGAAGATTTTTGAGATATTTTTAAGAAATTAGGATGCTGCATTCTACAAACATCTTAACTTTTTTATTCCTTATTATAAAAAAAAAACCTTAGGGCAATTGCTTATGTAGAATCTTCTCTTTTAGTCTGATTTTAATTTTCAAACTTTGATTAATTGATTTACCTTTCATATTTCTTTTTGAATGCAGCTAATGGTCATATGAATAAAATAAAGTTTTTGCTTTTACTTACTTCAAATATAAAAAAGAGAAAAATAGTACCTACCTACATAGTAAAAGTTAATATTTATTTATTTAACACACTTGCTTATAAGTTATCTCCACATCAGCTTCTATTTGTTTTGATTTCAGGCTTTTGCGAATGGTACTGGCCTGACCACCCACAAGATGTCCCACACGGGTGAACGCAAGTTCATATGCTCCATCTGCGGTAAAGGTTCAAGAACCAACACAGATTTGAAGTCTCATTTACGTACCCATACTGGTGAAAGACCTTTCGAGTGTAAATTTCCAGACTGTCTCAAGAGGTACAAAACACAAAGTCAGTTAAGCGCTCATATGCGAACTCACACAGGTAAGGTGATTTTATTAATAATAATTAGTGTCCGTAACTTAGTACTTATTTGTTTATTTATTTTTTGTAAGGTGAAAGAAGAAAGAAATTATTGAATTCTGTACAAACGAAAGAGTATGAGAATATTTATGAATCTTATGCCGGATCTTCTTATGATACCTTTATGGCTACCTAAAGCAGTTTTAGTATCAAGAAACGGTTCAAATCCGCTTTCAAATTGCAATATTTGAAAGAAAAATGTTGAAGGGATTCCTTAACTTGAAAAGAACACATGATGCCTGCTTAACCAGTCAAAACCAAGAATGATGGGTTTGATCAGCTGCGGAATGATGAGACCTACTCATAATCTTGTTGGTAATGGAAGTGAAAAGGATAATCTGTTTTATTATAATAGTAAATCTGATGACCATTACACATGACATACAGCAGTGGGAAATAAAAGATGCCACCAAGGATGATAGAATTGACAAAATAGAAACAGGTTTGGAGGGACCACTATCAAACACTAATTTGAAAACAACAAGAGTCCAAGTTCACAAGACAGATGTATACTTTTCATTGTCATGTTTGTATTTATTGAAATATTAAAGATGTGACTCCAAGACCTGTATTAATTGGCTAAGAATAATAAATAATAATTCTAATACAGGTCTGAATTAATAGTTTAAAATTTGTTTTAAAAAATTATAAACTTATTATCATAATAAAGACTATTTCTGAAGACATCATAGTTTAACTTGATAAAGATATTTCACATCTCAGCTTTTAAAAATAAATTTTGCATTCTAATCCACAAACCCAAAGGGCAAGAAGTATTCTTGTGAGGTGCAAGCAAGAGTACCTCAAGCTTTATCTTGGGATGTATCACCACTTCCAATCGAAAGTTTTCAACAAGTCATGAAAAAAAGAGCAAATTAGGTCTGCATGAATATTTTCCCAATGCCCTTCTTAAAATATACCTAACACTAATAATAAATTATTTCAATTATTATATTTCAAGTTTAAAGGAATTTGACTGTGTAGAAACACTATTTTTATTTCCTAAATTAATAAAATAACACTTAAAATGAAAATATTTAATTTTGCTGGAAAGTTATAAAATACAAACACATATAGCTGATGATATAAGTTTATCATAAACATCACAAATCGTGCATACAAACATCTTACTCTCTATGAAATTACCAATTAACATTAATCATCAAATCCATCAAGTTGATAGCGATAGCCATCAAGTAAAAACCCAAGTAGGACAAAACCAAGCTACTTATTATATTATATTATAATATATTATATAAAAGAAAAGAAATTTCTATGGTGATTTGTACCTTCTCAAAATTTATTCTGAAACATGGCCCTCCCCAAATAACAACACCTTCATGGGCACATTAGCGCACGGCTTATTATTTAGCGTCTTCCTCCACGTCCTAGGCCGCCGCCGCCATTGCTACCTCCGGCCGAATTCAAGAACAGCTCAATATATCGGTGTTGCATGTGACCTTTGTCTTTACCCATCGCTCTAACAGCTTCTTCGTGAGAAGCAAATTCAACATCTGCCTCACCTGACGCCCGACCGGTGTGATCTTGCAATAGATGCACTTCCACTGGGACCAGAGGTTTGAAGAACTGCAACAAAAAATAACGAAACATTGCAGATTACAGTAATGAAACCAAAAATAATTTTTAGTGCCATATTTTCAAGGAATCGTTTCAAGAAATGCATAAATGCAATAAATATTAACCAGTTAAGCAATGAGACAAAAACACCAGAACTCTAAGTACCCAAAATATAGGTTTGGGCACCTAGAGGATTTCCAAATTTTAAGTGATTTTTTATGAGGCAACATCTTGGAATTTTTTTGAGTTGACAACTCTGAAAGGGAACGCTTATTGCCAACCGCCCCTTCCCCTACCACAGGGATGCAAACGATTATCATTGGAAAAAAATATTTTATACTTAACATGCATCTAATTGCTTTGACAATGTTTGAATGAAAATTTCCAACAATTTTATTAAATAAATTTGACTCTTTTGCTTTTTCTGTGAAGCAAAAGAACAAGACACACTTACTTAGTCACTCAAAATAAAGACATTGCTCACCAAACGACTCAAAGTGAAATAAGCAACAAATAAAATAGGTTTTATTTCAATAAAAAAATTATAGAATTTTTTACTTACATCATTAATGTCAGTAACAGTGGCTTTGAAAGGCAATCCTCTCATGTGGACGCAATGTAATCCAGATTTTTCATCATGGTCTCCCCAGCTACCGGAACCTAAACCGCCCGGTCTTCCCTGAAAATTGTTCCCATTGTTGTTCGACCAGGACCCTCTATCGAAATCTGCAATATTATTTTATTCATGATAACAGGTGTAAAAAAAAATCAATGTTAAAAAGTCTTATTGAAATGGGAAAAGATGAGTATCAGAATAATAATGCCTAGACTTACTGTTCGAGAAGTTGGCCCCCTTGAAGTTCCTGGGCCCTCTGGCAGGGAATCTGCCCCCCGAAGGGCCTCCAAACCTATCACCCCTGTCATACGGTCCGGGACGGGCATTGTAGATGCTCGGACCAGAATTTGATCGTCTGTTCTGGTGTCCTAAAGCACCGTTAACTTCCATCAGACTGCTGCGGAATATTTCAATGTACCTGCGAGGGGAGACACAGGTGAAATTAGTAACGAGAATCACATTCCTTGTCTTGTACGTATCTCAACAAAACATAGTGAACATTTGTTGGTTGACGATTTTACAAGACAAAGTTCATTTGAGTATGTCCTACAAAAAAATAGTAGACTGTCTATTTTGAAAAGTGATTATTTCATTCTGAGAATAACATTTGTTAAATATTTACAAATGCAGTTAGGATTATGACTATCTGAAAGAGACAAGCTTGAAAGTCCCAGGACATCTGGCTTGACTGTTTAAAAATCATGTAATATTCTTTATTTTATGGTGAATTTTATGTTTATTATTGTTTCAATCAGAAAAATAACAGTTAAACATAAAGTTTTGACAGCTTTTACAGGACATAGAAAATTTAAAAATGGAAAGGATAATGCGTTACCGCTTTGTCTTCCATCCCCAACCTGCATGTAATATGTTTGGACACCATTTTTTAAATGCTTTGTGTATCAAGTTCACTAATTTTAAAATTTTTTTGCCTGTATTTTGAAGTTATTTCAATTTCACTACTTGTAAGTTCATCAACTTTGAAATCATGTTTATTTTCTCAGAATGAAATTATATTAACAAGAATTCTATTTTCTTTTCTTTACTTTTTAGTCTTCAATTCAACATCGCTACACAAGGTGTAAAAACAACCTGATTAAATTTATTGCTTTTACACTGTTATCTCATCTTAAAGTTTTTAGGTGTGTATGTCACAATTAAAAATTAAAAGTCAAAATCGTTTAAACCATTAGACCAATTTTTTTTAACAATTTTCAACTTTGTTCTTAAAAAAAAAAACAGGAATTTAAATACGTTTTTGACACTTTACCAATTTAACATGATAACAAAACTACAACTTTGCTAACTGGAAGCAGGATGAAAAAGATATTATGAACAGTGAGTAATTTTGACACCTAGCAGTTGCTACTTATCAATTTATCATTATTGTCAGCATCTGCCTTCACTGAACAAAAATAATACTTTCTCTTAATATGACATACACACCGGATAAATGTTGATCCAACTACAGTAACTTTTAGGCCATTTAAATAGTCTGGCTTTGTTTCAGAATGTAAAAGATGGTAACTTTCAAAAATGTTGCTCGAAAACCAATTAAGAACCATTTGCTTAAAACAGCAATTACCCTTAATTGTAGTAATAGGTAAAAATAATTCTTGACCATTTGACTAATTATTGAACTGTTACAGATTTATACTTGCTAAACCAGGCACAGTAAGATATCTAAAAGTGTTACTGATTACAAGTGTTAAAAAAAAATGAAGGGCCAACAAGTGTAGAGGAAAATATAAAAAAAGAGTTAAGTAGTTCAACTACACTATAATTTTATTATCCTTTTTTTTAATTTATCAGAAACAAAAAAATGCACTGAAGTCGTTTCTTGGTAAGTAACCACAGAGTTGGTCCACATTTTTTTGAAAACACTGAATCAGAATATAAGTAGGTATTACTTTTTGATTTTTTTAAGACAGAAAAACTATAATTATTTTTCTACTTGATAACTTACAACTACAACTTACCCCAGCTTTCGATGCAATTCTAATTAAACATAAAGTCTGACTGGACGTTCCTAAATCAGCTATTAGATTCTGAAGTGATTTCATTGTAACTTTTTTAGCTTTTTAGCCGACAAAAAAATCTAATTATATCATAATTTTTCTTTCAACGTCTCCAGCAAATCGACTTGTTGCAGATTAGAAGTGCACCGACGCTTGTGTTAAGATAAATAAATGTATGAACGGGGGAAAAGCAGAGGATATACCGCTCCCTCCCTTACCCCACCTGTGTCCTATTTTTTCCCGGTGTTTCAGCAGAGCTTGCTCTGCCACTTCTTTGTTAACAAACTGAACATATGCCTCCCCAGAACTCCGCCCCGAGTAGTCAGTCAGTAGGATAATTCCGTTGGGTACTATCTCCAACCCTACCCAAACAACCCATAAGATAGATCAGCCCTTCAAACATCATTACAACAAAAATACATACATTGTACTTAGCAGTTGTTTTACTTATGCACACAGCCTATACGTGTACACACGGGACCTGTTATATCGAGCCGACACACAATCAAGTTACATGGTTGAAAAATGTCTTTCTCACACAATATTGCACATAGAAACTGCAATATTGGTCTTGTTTTATTTATAATAATGTCAACTTTTGTTTATTTAAATTAACATAGGAGATTACCAGCTACCAGTTCATACAACTGAGATAAAAGAATTTTTTTAGCATTGTACCAAAGTATCACCTCTACCTCGCCGAACCGATAAGTGTCCATATTAGCGAACAGGGTCTAGCATTGGTGGCAGTTTGTTGCAACGCCACTTGTAGCCCTTCAATAATTCTGTTTACACGAGCGCCACCAATAGCAATTTTTCCTCCTGAGCAGAAAAAAAAGAGGGGGTGCTATTCTCTCGTTTCAGTACGGGGGCTCAATAGTTTGTTCACAACAAAACCAGAGGAATATCGAAATAAATACTGGCATAGATTTATAATAACCAAATGAGAGATTACTTATACTTCATACAGTGCATTTTCAAAAATTAACATGGCCTGCCCTACATTGAACATTGTGAATTATTTAATTTTAAATCATGCTTAAACATTACCTTGATCTTAAAAAATTCCCTTATTATAAGAAATCAACAACGAAATTAACAAACTTATTGAATATTATAATTATTAGGTAACACTTTCACCTCAAACAAAATTAGGTTTGAACAATAAGTTCATGTAAAGGAATATTTTGTCAATACCAAAAAAAAAAAAACACCAGAACCAGAAAGTATACATATTACTGATACAGAAAGTATAAATAGTTACTGCTAAAATTAAATTGTCTTGTCAGCCTAATACTCTCCTAATCCTAATAAATTTCCTAATTCAGGTGTTCGATATAGAACACCTCAAGAAATTATTGATTTGTCTTTAAGCATTTCATTATTACGCATATTCAAGGGTTTGATTAATAGGCTCAAAAATACTCTGTAGAAGCTCCAGTACAAGGTCTAGTAATAAGTCAAGGGCGGTGCCTTTAATTCAATGGTTACATTTTTACAGATATGCTTTGTTTTGGCTACACACTGCAGACTAAGAAAGTGTATTAGTTGATTTAGACAATACTTAAGTTAATTTGAACAAAAAAACAATAAATAAATTTCAGAGAGTATTTCTAATTTGGAAAAACCAGTCTAATATAAAAAATATTCAAATATGTTAATATTGTCAGTTCCCAGGTTAGGTTACATTTTAAACTGGACCAAAGTCTAGAAAGTAGAAACACTTGAAAAAGACACATATACGTGGCAACAAATGACAATAAACGGGTACTTTCTAATCTAAATCTCTGTAGGTAGATTTTTTGATAATTATTATTACTAGAGAAAATCAACTCATGTATACCAGAAGCACCTCAATTACACCAAAGATGGTATTCACAAAAGATTAATCATCATCTAATTAAAATTTTTCATACCTACCGCTTTCTAACTGGCTGAAAGAGAAATTACAATGAATAAATAATAATTAGTGATGATGTATAATATCTGACATCTGACTAAACTAAAATATAATCGGAATTAATAATTTAACACCGAGACTGTACATAAATTCTATATGATATTGAAAATCTCATATCCTTATAGATGAATATTTTCACAAGTATATCTAGTAATTTGGACCACATGTATTTAATTGTCTAGATTAAGGAGGTGTTATACTCCATCAGAATAAGGAAATTTTACTTTGATCACTAATCTTATAGGATGTTCAATCCAAGAACATAAAATTGCCATCCCTATTAAAACTTTTTCTTACTGAAACTAAAGTTCCTATTATTTTACGGGTTCCAACATTTGTAAATTATATAGGGTATAGGGTGTCAGGAAAGAGGAAAGTACTTCCTAATTTCTCAGGAGCATGCAGGGGAGGTCAAACAAATCTTAGTCTGTCATAAACAAATTTCCTAAAGTATTCTAAAATGGAGATGCAGAGCCCCAAAAGGATACCCAGCGATTTACTGTTTTGCCTCTAACTTTTGAACAGACCTGTATAATCCGAAGAAATTTTAATATTTTATAGAGGCTATAAAGAGACATTAAGCTATATCACAGTAGATGTTTGACATCGTCAGTGAAATCAGGAATGGACTTGCCACCACACTCATTGGGTCAAATTTTGACAGGTGTTACTTTACTGAGGGAAAACTAATTTTTTATATACTCTGGTCATTCACATTTAAAAAAGTGCTCTTTACACACAAACAGGTAAAAATCAGGTTGCTATTGACGGAACTCGGATCAAAATTCGCATAAAAGCCGATTAATCTCGAAAAATTTATCGAAACAAACTAAGAGCACATTTTTAAAAGATGAATGTGACCAGAGTATTTAAAAAAATAGTTTTCAGTTCTGTAAAATGACACATGTCAAAATTTTGACCCAATTAGTGTGGTGGCAATCCCTGACGACATCAAACATCTTCTGTGATGTGGCTTAATGACTCTATGGCCTCTATCAATTTCCTCGAATTATACAATTTGGTTCAAAAGTTACAGCCAAAAAAGTAAATTGATGGGTACTCTTTTAGGATAATTCCATTTAAAATTAGGATTTTTTTATGACAGATTAGGTTATTTTGATCTCCCCTCTATGCTCCCAAGAAATTATTAAGTACTTACCAGACATCCTGTATACTAATTAAATGTAAGCTTTATTTTCAAATTTCAACCTGGTTTAAGGAAACAAAAATATATGCAAAGCAACATACCTAGTATGAATACTTTTTAAGTAAAAGCAACATTCGAGTTATAACTTGATTGTGTATTAGCACAGCAGGTTTTTCAACACAAAAGATTGTCTAATGCTTCAACTTAAAAATGTTACAACATTAAAGCCTTTTTGTTAGTCACATAGATAATATAATATCTACTTCTTATGCAAGTAATTTTATAAATAAAATCAACATAAACATAATAAAACTTGCTAGTAGATCGAAGTAGCTTGATTTTATTCAGTTGGCCCTCTTCAGTTCACTAATAAAATAGATTGCATCTTTTGAATTATTCTCTTGATGAAATGAAACGATGAGCGAGCTTTCAAGAGTTAAGTGTTACAAGCAGCAAAGAATTAGACAACTTTTATTAAAAAAACAATAAGATTTTTTATAAATAAACATATATTTGCAATAAAATGAGCCGAGTAAAAAACAACTTACCCGTGAAGAATTGAGCTATTTCTTCTTTTGAACATCCAAAGGGTAATCCCCTTAGTCTTACACAGCCATCATCATCGGAACCGTAAGCCGGTCCTGAACGTTTAATAACCCAATCCATTTCAGCTTTATTTACTTTGAATACTGTAAGAAAAGGTCGATATGCATAAGTAGTAAGTACCTAATAACTTTTTGTAGACTTTAATAATAAGGCAAAAGTATTGTACATAAAATCAACACCCTAAAAAGTCCGAAACTGGCAACATTAAATTCCGATCTAAGACTCGCACGGTATAGGAAGGGGTAAAGGTGCTGTATCGCGACGGTTTTACCCCTACACTGGCCTCTGTCTCTGCTTGCTACGCTCCGACACGTTCTCAGCGTTGCCACATGCAAACCCTTCTGCTACGTTCTGCAGACAATCTTGCGTACTTCCTGCCCGCTTCAGCACGTTCTCCAGAATACACTGAGGAAAGCAAAAAGAAAGTCACGGAGAAAGCACTGTGAGGACATAGATGGAATTCAAGAATATTCTGCACTCGATAAAATACTGTCGAAACAACCCCAGAGCTCCATTCACACCCTGAAGTCAGAGAGTGTATATACAGAAACAGGAGAGAACACAATGAGGGAACTACTTACGGCCCATTTTACAGAATTTCGAGTGACCGATTTATCTCCACAAGACAATGGAGAACTGGGACCCTCAAAGAGGATGAAATGAACAGGGAGAGTTGGCAGGTTGTGAAATCGGTCATAGACGAGAACAAAATCAACTGGGCAATTAACTCCTTTGAACCCTACAAACTGCCAGGTATGGACGACATTTACCCAATCATGTTGCAGAAAAGACCATACCTTCTCACACAGAGGCTATGCTTGATCATCAGGTGAAGTCTTGCACTGGGCTACATACCCAAAGCCAGAACCCTAATTAGAATATACCTAAACGTCCAGATTACTGTGGGAATTCCGTGAATCTCGAAAGCATGGCAGGATGCAACAAGGTAACCTTGATTTCGGTGCCAGGACACAGCGGAATTACAGGCAATGAAAAAGCCGACGAGCTAGCAAGAAGTGGATCCTCGGCTGAATAATATATTGGCCCATCCCCATAACAAAAACAATAAATAAAAAAACATAGCAAAAATAAAACACTTCTTCATAGAGGTATACCTACACCTTCATCCTCAAAGAACTTACCTTCGATATATCTACTCCCCATATGGTCTCGATCCTTCTGTACAGCATTATGCAGGTCTTCCTCATCCTCCATCTCCACGAAGGCTTCCCCGCTTGGTCTGCCTTCCCTGGAACTGGTCAGATGGACTCCGTTTTTTCCTCCAACGATTCTGCAGTTCCCAAAAAATTTTACGATGTCGTCCACTGTCGCCGACCATGGCAGCCCGCGAAGCTTCACTATGTAACCTTCGTCCTGGTCTCCACACCCAGAGGACATCTTCGTTTAAAGATCAATTCCAAATTATTACTATAAATTTGGATAATAATGTGCTCCTCGGAAGCGTTGGTTTTGCGGTAGCGGTAGTAGATTACGACTGTCTTGTGAGTGACCGATAAACGTCAACGCGTTTGTAAAAACGTGGAATTATTTGACGACTTCGATTCGAAATTTAGCTATCAGCTAATAAATGCGGTGGTTAAAGAATTTTGTAGCACCAACCGCTGATTGCTGTAATATATTTTTTCATCAAATCAATGACCGGACCGTATAAATCAGACCAAACAAAATCAAAGATCACAATAATGATGACGCATCATCACCAAGCAAGCGCAAGTCAAACAAGCAAAGCAACAAACAGTAGAAGAAGAAAGAAGAAGAAAGCAGAGAGCAAAGAAAAAGAAGCAGACCACCGAGACTAGAGATTAGACAGTCCAGAACGACACCGACAAGACAAGGATACAGAACACGCAAACAAACGTCTGTTTAGACAAGGAAGAGTAGAGATTGTGAGTTGTGGTAACCACACAAAGTGACAGGGGAAGAAAACTGTAATCGACTCGACAGTGTTGCCAGTTAATTTTCGATCACCACTAAGCCAAGGACAATGAACAATAATAATAATTAATAAGAGAGGAGTTAATTGAATAGGTAAAATTGGAAATTGGTAACAAAAGTTAGTTCTGCCACCCGCGAAAGGTGGCGCTCTCTTGTGTGTGCAATTAGGGAACCTGTATTACCGACACTGACGCTTACGAGGGTATATAGCGCATTCTCATTCTCACAAAAAGTTGGGAAAGTCAAATTTAACTTAAAAAACGTCAGATTTTCCATAAACGTACAATGGTACAACTGTCTAAACATTCACATAATTTGTTATTAAGTCCGCGTATTTAAAAAAAAGGTAAACTTTTGCTGCGTTAGAGGATGTTTTAACAATAAAAAGGAAGCTCTCTACTTGCTCGCGTTGCCTAAAGATAACTTTCCTAATATTTTAATCTCTTATAGTCCTCTATCAATACTTACCTGTTACTATAGGATTTTCTGGACAAAAAATGCACCCAGCCCCAGCAGACAGTTATGATTGCAGAAGATATACGGAGCTCAGAATTTCCGTATACCTGGAAGTTTGTCAGGTAGGTTTTATTACATCTTGATTGACGAATCTTGATTGACGAAGGATCAAAATGGGCGGGTCTTATAGAGATACAAAGATACTTGGTAGATACTAGATACACATACGTGTGTTTACCAAGATGCTTTTTCTCAGTAACTATACGCGCGTTAATACCGAGTTAAAAAATTATATCCAATACTAAAGTCTACAGCTTCGTAGATCCTATAAGCCCATAATATGTTTTTAATACTCACTGAAAGAAGATTCCTGGATTTCTATTCGTGTTATTATATATTTTGTTTCATTTTTCAAACTTCAGTTTTTTCCACTTGATTCCTATCAAATACATTAGATGAGTATTATCTATCTTTTATTATCTAGTGTATTTGTTCCTATGCCTATGCCTGTGACCAAATGTGTCAAAAATATGACATCCAGCTGTCATAGACCTAGAATATAATGGACGAACCCTTGAGACTAAAATTTGTTGCCAACCAAAGTTAGGCAACCATACATACAAGTAAGGGCAAAGCTACGAATTCAATTCAACAAAACAAATTCAAACAAAGAATAATCAAAAATTCCGCATTCTTGGTGTTTTTTGAGTGATAGAACAATTAATGTTAATATTATTATCTGACATTAGTATAAATAAATAAATATTTATTATTGGCCTTGTATGGAAATTGTAGGTGTATAACAAATATAGATCTGATTTTAATATCCATACTGGTTAAAAGCATATTTATATTTACTTTAAATATCTTCTCTATCGATTTAAAATTTAATATTAATGGTCCAGTCTTGTGCAGCTTATAAAATTAACAGATATACCTTTTCATAGGTAAGTGAAACATTTTATCTCTGTAATTGTAATAAATAGTTATTCTATTATTCTATTAGAATTACACCATATAAAAACAAATAATAAAGTCGTGTTATTATAATTTTTATGCACTCATTTTCTTATTCTTTAAAAATAACCATGTTCTTCCTATAAAATACCTATGTGTAAGAAAAACAAAAAATTTGAATTTCGTATTATTTCTTCATAATATCATTTAGTAGTTTTTGCCCTTACAAGAAATGTTGGTTGCCTACCTTACACTGTAAGGTAGGCAACCAACATTTCTTGTAAGGGCAAAAACTACTCTTACACTGGCAACAAACTTAGTACAGTAAAGCATTGACAACTATCAGTCCATTATATTCTAGGTCTATGCCAGCTGTTCAAACATAACCGTGTTAAGTAAATGTCAACGAGTGAATGCGCTACCCTAGTAGTACGCGTTAGTGTCGGTAATGCAGGTTCCCTATGTGCAATCTGAACGCACTTTAGATGGATATGGATATGGATGATTATTTAAGCGTTTAATTTGACATTTCAGTTCAGAGTTTAATAAGTTCCTCAAATTATAGTCGTAATTATTGATTTCCGCAAAAATTATTTGAATGTTGGTAGTTCTAGGGCAGACTTTATATAATCTAATATTTCAGGATGCATGTGTAAGCCGATTAGGTTAAGTTTTTCGGATCCGGATCAATCCGTTTCGATCCTAATCTAAAAATTCTATGATTCGAGGGGTGAGGGGATTACGGATCACGATTCGAATCTGGGCAAGAGTGAAAATGAATCCGTTTAAAAAAAAACACGTCTGTTCGAATCCAAACCTGTTATAACGCGTTCGGATCACGAATTTGCGGTCGAAAGAAAGTGTATTATGTTTAGACGGTATACTCTCTCCTGACGTTTTTACGTCAAAGGAATAAAAGTAGCAAAAATTTACGTCAAATGCCAGATATCTAGCAGGTGACGTGTCTGTCAGTGTCCACTGTCAAACTGTCATTAAGAAAGGCGAGGTGAAATTGAAACTAGTACTATTATTACTGAATAAATAAATATTTTATATTTGTCCAGTAGTAATTATTATTTAATTAGCTTTTAAATTGATTTATTTTCGACTTCTGAACTCTCTTTGACTTTGAGTACGTAAATAATAATTGCTGGTGCTGTTGATTTATTGGTGAATTTGATCCTTTGTGTGGAAGTCGAGTCCAGATCTAAAAATCTAAAAGGTCTTTTTTGTTGCAATTGTAACTGAGCAGTGAGCTGAAGGGACTAGAATATGAAAATGAGGTACTTTTATGTCTTGGGGATTTTCCTAGCGCTAACGACTTACTGTCACAGCCAGTCAGGTAAGATTTCAAAGTATATAAAAATTTAATTACAAGTTCATGTCATATCTAGCTTTACACTAATAATTAATTATTATGTGTAGAATAGTGGGTGTATTGAGTTTGAAGCGATAGGTTCTCGAATTTCGATATACCCCAATTTCTTATTGGTTTCGTTTAAAATGTATCATTATATAAAAAATACTTGCTCTTGCAATCCCAATTTTTCTATATTAATCAACCCCATTCCCATATGGATAGAATTCTGGAGTTAATATTAGTTACTCCAATTTCCCTACTTTATGAGCTAAAAAGTGAAGTAAGTAGGTACTTACCTATAGGGGGATTCAGGAAACAAGACTGTTTGAAGACCATAATGACACAGCTCATAATTTCGATTAAACTTACATTTTGAGGTAAATATGTACATTATCGGCATGGGTATAGGGCGAAATGGCTTATACTATCGGATAGCTTGTGTCTCTAGGAGTATCAAGGTACCATTGAATTTTTGCGGCGGCAAGTAATAGTCGAGATATAAGGCCTTAAAGTGTCATCCTTGCCCTAATACGTGTATTCGTACATATGCGCTCGAACAGGAAGGTCGCACTCCGTCGGACGATGGATTGATTGGATGGAGAGCGTGCTTCCCGTTCGAGCGCATATGTACGAATACAAATTCCCCTACCTATACCCATGCCGCTCATTTCAATAATCGCCCATTTTGATTATGTGTGTGATTATTTTAAAATTTTAAAATTCTCAAAGGTCAAAATACAAGATACTCAGTTTTCTGTAGAGCAGGATTTCATCAGTTTATAGAAAATCTATTTTAAGTTTTTAAGGAATAAAAGTTCAAATAAACATATGCCCGGAAAAGCTTAGAAAAATGATACAGGGTGTTGAAAAGTAGTTATTTATTATACAAGAGAAAAAAGTGATATAGTTAGGGCCGCGGTGACAAAAGTGCCTTGCAACTCCCAAACGGATGAGAAGCACGGTTTTGTATAGTTCGAGTGTCGTTCTTGAAATCCGTGTTGTCGAGTAGGGGTCTGGCGTTCGGCGTTGGGCGGCTATAGTATTTTTTCCGAATTTTGCCCAGCGGTTCCAAAAATTATTTCCCAAACGGATGAAAATTACTGGAGGGCATCTACGCAAACCCCCAATTACTGGAAAAATATTTTCATCCGATTTGATATTTGCAAAGAGCTCTTCCAGAAGCTCTAAAAAAATGGAAAAAAGGGGGGGAAAATTTCCTCATTTGAACTTGAAATTTGGCAGGGAGATATAGTTCGTGTCTGAGAATATGAAAAAAAAAATTTTTGTTCTCTGTATCGCGATCGCTTTGTAACAATTTTCCAAAATTTAAATAAGCCAAATTTGATAATGTAATTCCAAATTGAGTCTGGGTCAATTTAATTGTACTGCAGGCTACGGCAAGGATCAAATCGGATGAAAATATTTTTCCGGTAATTGGGGGTTTGCGTAGATGCCCTCCAGTAATTTTCATCCGTTTGGGAAATAATTTTTGGAACCGCTGGGCAAAATTCGGAAAAAATACTATAGCCGCCCAACGCCAAACGCCAGACCCCTACTCGACAACACGGATTTCGAGAACGACACTCGAACTATACAAAACCGTGCTTCTCATCCGTTTGGGAGTTGCAAGGCACTTTTGTCACCGCGGCCCTAACTAATAGATTTTTGCTTGAGATGTGATTTCGTCCCCGTCGCGTTAACAGAGGAGACAAAAAGATCAAGAGCTAAAACCGCACTTCTTTCTTGTGTGTAGTATACAATTTGTTTTCTTTGAGAAGAAAACCACGGTCGTAGAAGATCGAAAAACATAATTAGATAACTGAAAATAATGCCTGAACGTTGATCTATGTTGAATTTGAATTTTAAAACTGCTGGTTGACTTTAGTAGTAATCAACGTCGCTTTGTAACGAAACGATTTAATTTCATACATGTCATAATTTAATTAAAATTGATGAAAGTTTTGCAAAGATGCTTCTAAGTTTTCGATGAGAGAATTTAATAATTAGGATAGTGATTACTGATTATTATGAAAATTCACCTAATAATTGTAATTTGGACATTAAGGATAATAATGTTTAACTTTTGTGTCTGTGTTGGATATGAATATTATGGAGTGTTAAATTAATTACCTCAATTACCTAAGCGGCCATATCGGGGAAAAAAGTACTAATTTTTTCCCTGCTAATTTACTTAGCCCCGATAAAAAGCAGTTCATCATATAAAGATCCATTTTTTTTTATACCTGCCCAGGGGATAAACAGCCATACTTTTTGCCTGTCACAGAAAAAAATATTGTTTTCAGTTTTCACCGCTAAACTTGGACATTTCTCAATATTTTAATTTTATACAAAGAGGTTATTTATTTTAATTTAGAGCACATAAGAAAAACACAGGTGAAAAAATTCATCAGTGTTGTAGATACAGGGTATATTACCCCTTTTTAGCTCAACTTCTACGCCCATGGACTTAAAAGACTTTGCTTGTCAGCGTTGTGTTCCTTGGAGTTTTCTGACAAAAAAGGTATGCTTATAAATTTTCGAAATTCACCATAGTTTTTAAAAAAATTGACTCTAAACCTCGGTCTAAACTTCCCCATGTCACTTATTTAGCTATAGGAATACAAAATCATAGATTTTTTTAATTATACAGACTATTCCAGTTAAACAAGATTTTTTTTCTATAAATTTTAGCTCTAAAACGCTTAATTTTTGACATACAGGGTTAAACTTGGAAGAAAAAATCAATTTTAGTGAATATTTTCTAAACTATTGAAGATATTTTTCTCAGTTTTGGAATAGGTTAATATTAATAGAGGGGTAAAATTTTGAAGTACAAAAAAATTCTCAGGCGAAACCAGTGACGTAGTTATGGGGGTTCTTTTTTCTTTTGAACCTCAAAACTTCTACGCCACTGTGGAAAATCAATTTTTTAAAACTTATTTTAAAATTTTATATTATGATCTTAAAAAAAGACACTCTTATAAAGATCTCTAGGAGGTTTAGATTTTGAGTTATTTTGATTTTACTTCAAGAGAGAAGTGCTCTTAGATATCACTATTTTGTGTCTGTTAGCCTCGACAGTTGATATGATAATTATAGTATTAAAGTACATAAGTCATTATTATAAACTTATTTCGAAATTTTATATTTTTTAAATTCTTGAAGAAAATATTAAAAAAAATGGAAATTATTTTGAACATTTATTGTGAATATTTATCAATATCATTATTCATAAAATAAATCAAAATATCTCAAAAACAAAGCCTCCTAGAAATCTTTATAAGAGTACCTACCTTTTTTTCAGATAGTAATATAAAATTTCAATATACTTAAGTTTTAGATAATTGATTTTCTCCAGTGCCATAGAAGTTTTGAGGCTTAAAGAAAAAATAATCCCAATAACTACGCCACTGGTTTCTCTTAAGAAGCTTTTTTGAACTGCAAAATTTTACCCCTCTATGAATATTAACCTATACCAAAATTGAGAAAAATACTATTCTACCTTTTGCCGGAGTTATGATGAACAAACAAACTGAAACACCCTGTATATGTCATACCGCAAAAAACCGCAATTTTTTTTCGGTATGACCAAGTTTAGACTCAATTTACTTAAAAACTATGAGGAATTGCGAATATTCATAAGGATACCTTTTTTGTGAGAAACTCACAGGGAATACAATGCTGATAAGTAAGGTCTTTTACTTAAGTCCATGGGCGTAGAAATTCTTGAGCTTCATTATCATCTTCAACCCAAATAATTATTTGTCTTCGTAATGAAAATTAAATTGACAACAACTGCTGGCAATTGAGTGAGTTGTCATGTTGTCAAGATCTGTTTTAAATTTATAATTTTTTAATAATAATTATTGATACTTTATAAAAACTTGTTTTGTATTCATTGTAATTGGGACAACTCTTGTAATGCAACTGTCAATAATTCCACTTGTTCATATAAATTTGGGACAACTTTTCTGTTATGTTGTTATATTTGTGGCTTCCGTCATGTTAGTTGTTGTTATTTGATATTATTAAATCTTTTGGCGATACTTGACAAAAGGAAATTTATCAAAATTTATTGTAGTAACAAGAGGTAAGACTGGTAAGAGTAATTAAACATAAAGAGTCAACCTAAAAATGAGGAATGGAATTTTTATTTTTGGAAGTTAAATAAAGTACCTATAGGTACTGTCATCTTTGCTGACAGCATGGAAACCACGGAAACATTGTTCAATTTACAAGTCACCTTTACATTAAGAAATTAAAACTGTCGCAGATTTCTTTAACAGAACTGTACAGGGTGTTCTAACACTAGTCTTCACTACAAAAATGACGACTATTTACAAAGATATTGATTTTAAATTTTAAGAAAATATCAGAACAATATAGAGCTACAAATTGATAAACTTCTTTGGATTGAGATTGTAATTAATTAGCATCATGACCTGGTTAATTATTTTTATATTCTTCGTTAATTTATTAAAATTTTTACAGCCAATATTATAAAGGCTCATTAGGCTAACGGGCAGATTTCTGTGCTCGTTTTTGAAGCTAATATCGACGTCAAATGACTTTTATTAACATTTTTGTAATTACTTTCATGTCAAGAATAGATAAATTTTACAAATTTTCACTTAGACTCGATACCTTCTTCAGAAATGGCCACAGAAATCTGCCCGTTAACTTAATGAGCCTTTATAATATTGGCTGTTAGTTTTTTTCGCGATTAAGACACATGCTATGGATAATAAACAAGATATCAGAAAAAATCAAATTATCTCTTTAATTAGCTTTGAAAATCAAGGAAAATGCAGAACTTACAATATAATTTTTGAACTCACAAAATCATTCTGTGTGTAAAAACTAGCTAATTTTATATCTTGTCTTTCATGTCTGTCGCAATTTAATTTTTTTTTTTCATTAATATGTCCCTGTTACATAATTTCTGAGAATTTCACGGTGGTAACTTTGCGATTAGACGTCATTTTTGGGGTGGACACTAGTGTTGGGACCCCCTGTACATATTTATAAAAGTATAATTTTTTACAAAGCAGTAGGTAGGTATAATTTTTGTAGATTTGAAAAGAAAGTTTATTTTTGGACAAAATAAATAATGATTGAAACAGAACATCATATTTTCATATTTACTGATGTTTAATGAACACATTTCATGTTCTTTTTTTGAGGTTTAGGGTAGGGTGGCTTTGTATTTTTTCCAGAATTCAGTTTTTCCCCAAATTTGTCAAAATTATATGAGTGTTTTTTTTTTCTGAAATGTAGTTTTTCTCATTTATATGAACACCTTTAAAATGGCGATGTGAAATAATTGTGTTCTGTTTCATCATTGCAATTTGTAATCAGCGCAGCGGAAAATAGCTTGTTCGATATAACGACTTCATAGCTTCATAATAATAAAATACTAATAAAATGTGAAATCGAAGTTCCATTTTTATTGCATATATTATTTATTTATTTATTGATATTAATACATTTATTTTGTAATTTCAGATATTGATCCGATTGTAATCAACAACACGACCGAGATTATTCCTCCTGTTACTACGCTACATCCTCCTCATTCCAGTTGGTATTTTTATTAATTTTATGGCACTGGTGGATTATAAGTCATTCCGAATTGTGGGAAAATTTCTATATAGGAACAAAGCTTAACTTGAAAGTAGACGATTAAGCAAAAAAAAGCGGCTTCTCTGACAGTATTGAAAAAAAAAGATCTTTATCAATACTTTTTCTCTCAATTTTCTCGCCTTTCCTGCATATTAGGACTTATTAGTATTGTTTAATAAGGCAAAAGAAGAAAACACAGTCAAGCTTTATGTTTTAATTATGCAAAATTATTTAACAACTTTTAAAATTTGAAAATTTTGTAAATTTTTATATTTAGAAATTAAACGACTTAACTTTATTATCGTTCTTACGCACTGTTGGAGCTTGTGAACGTTACTACAGGGTGATATTGAGGACGTGATCATCGAAGTATAATACTTAATTTTAAACAATAATGAAACTCATTAACGCTTTCCCATTGCTGCTGTCAGCTAGTCAAATGCGACTTTGCCATGTCAAAAGATTACTACAAATAATATTAAAAATTATATTAAGGGTACTGGTACTACATAAAAAAAGTAACTAGTAGATATTTAAAATAATAATTATTGCCTATCATTGTTTATTGATCTATAATTTCAAGTAATGATGAAATAAAAAGATATTATCTTTAATTCGGTTGAAATATAGTCACTTATTTAAATAAAAAATTTATTCTTCTTTTTCTGGTACCTTGACCGTTCAACGATCCTTGGTTGTCATGTTGGCTACCATGTTGGCAATTATTGTTTTGTTGACAGCTGCTCGGAATAGTTGAGCTGCAGACTTCCCGTACCACTGTCTCAGATCCTTCAACCACTATGTTCTCCTCCCTGGACCACGTGTGCCTTTTTCCTTCTATAATAAGATGTACCATACATATTTTTAGAAAAATTCAGTCAGGCTAAACTATTTACAATATTCTCTTCAACTGTGGTAAATTAAATTATACAGAAGTGGTTATCCAGATTCAAACAGAATTTACTTGCCAGCAGCTGACTGTCGGTATATGGGAAAATTTTCTCGAAATTCGGAGTGAGCTATAATTCATCAAACCCAAATATAATTTAAGGAACAAGGAAGAGACCCGACCAGGCGATTACCTGTTGAATACATCAAAAATTTATCTACCGTTTAAAGCAAGAAAATGTTTCCTTGAAAAAAAAAAAACAAATTGAATTGTCTAGACGGGTCTCTCATTAGATTCTTTTTGAGAAAACAGTTTTAGGGCCGGTTGTTCATACGTCAGTTAAAAATTTTGAGATAATTACTGATTTTAAAATGCCCTGTATTATCAAACCATTGGTCTGATATTTCTGAAAATGAATTCTGCTCGCTTTAAGAAGAGCAGAATTTTTTTAATTTTTAATTACTGATTAAAAATAGAAGATCATTAATTATATTCGCCGTATTTTCAAAATTTGCAATTTAAAATCAGTAATTATCTCAAAATTTTTAACTGACGTACGAACAACCGGCCCTTAGACAGCTAAACTTGAGATTATCCAATTTTTATTTTTAGCTGTAATGTCTCTGTTTGTGGTAAATAAATTTATCATATACATATTTATTTATTAGTAATGCTGGTTTATTATTTATATATTAGATTTAATCTTCACCCTATAGCGTAACTGATAAGAAAACAGTCATTATTATTTGACAGGACTCCTTAATGGGCTAGCTCATCCTCACTCTCATTTATTATAAAGTAACCCTACCTTGTCAACCCTAACTTGTATAATCTTAATCGTATTCGTAATTATTGATTAATTTAAAAAATAAATAAAATGTTGTGCATAAAGAATATAAACAACACAGTACTCTGTCAAAAGATGAATCTGACTCGTCATCAGACGCCGGTTACATTTTAAGAAAATACCCTAGAAGTGAAACTCCAGTTCAAATAAAAACTTTTAAGGTTTCTTCATAAGACTTAAGAGGAGCGGGATCATGCAAATGGCAATGGCAAGGCAAAAGCGCTGTTATTCAACAAAAAAAAAAAAAACTAAAAATAACTTGTCATAAAAAAAAATAAATAAAATGTCTTGAAAGCAGTTAGTGTAATAATTTGGATAAGAATAAAGATCATAACTGTTTATAAAGTAATAATATGAAAATTATGAAACTTCAAGAGAAATACTCCTAAAGAACTAAACAATTTTGTGCCTTTGAAAAATTATGCTGATGGGAACATAACTATAGCAAAAGAAAATTCATAGACATTATCACAAAATATAGCTCAAGACAGTCAAATATTAAAAAGTAATAATGATGGAGAAAGGATATAACAAAAAATATGTTTTAAAGATCAAAGAAATCAACATAAGCAATCAAATGAGAAAACAACTTTAATTGATGATAACAATAAAAATCATTTCATAAGACAGAAAATTAAGAAGAACTTGACAAATGCAGAGAAATATTTGAACAACAAACTACTATGGTGAACATATGAAGAATTCAGCATATTTTTTGAAAGATCTATTGACTTTTTCAAGATCCTCTAAAATATTTAGGTCGTGATATTTGTGATGAATTGATATTTGATCACAAAAAGATTTTAGAAAAGCTTCATAATATTTTGGAAACATTAAATAAATTTTATATCTTAACCTGCGACCAAAACCAGTACATTTCAACAACACTCATATACCCACGCAAATAATTCCAGTAAAAAATCAGTACTTCATTCCTAACTGACTGTGATAAAATTTTACGAAGTTGTGTGGGAGAAATGTTACAAATTCCTGGTGATTCTCCTAACGCTTTTTTATATTCTTCAAGATCGGAGAAAGGTTTACAAATATTCAATACTTCATTGAAAGCGTTCGTACAACAATAAAATAAATTCAAGTTAATTCAAAAAGTGAATTGTTCTCAACTAAAAGATAGTTGTGAAGAAAAAATAAATTTTTTTTTGAAAAAAAAACCAACATTGGAATTGGAAAAACAAGATACTTGGCGTTTTCGTGATCTTTTCATGGCTTTTTCTGATACTCATCCCAAAAATTACCTGGGAGAGAACCCCCCCTCAAACATGTGGAATATTCCGTACCCCTGTTTCGTTCCTTATAATAAATAGCTGTCCAATTAATAATAAAATGTATATTTAGAAATTCTGAAAAAGACTGGGCCGTGTATGTGGAATGGCACTTCACAAATTTTTGCTGCAGGCGCTAGGTCACCTGGACAGGTAGTGATTAACCCCTCGTTAACTAGCTAGGTCCCGGTTCTTGTGTTAAGGTGCTGAAAGACCTACGCCAAAGAGCTACATTAGGTCTCCCAACAGTCTCTGGAAGTTGGTAAAACAACTAGAGCTGGAAGAGCTCTAACTATAGGGAGGGCACACTAGATCTCAACAGGTCGCAGTGCACACCTACAGAAAGCCTCCCATTACAATCTACAATCTACAAAAAAAACCTCGTTAAAAAAAAGGTGATATATATGTAGACGGTTTACCCTAACCCTGATACTACCATATATTTTTGTATTATTTTGTAACTATAAACCATCTTGAACTTTGTGTAAATTGCCATCGTGTACATTTTTTAGTTTAACATAATATCATGGTAATATTTCATTTTTACAGATATAAGTACTCCGGTACCACCCAACAGTACAACTCTACCCACTACCACTCCGATACCACCCAACAGTACAACAATAACTGTACCCACAAAACCTACTCCAATTACTACTCCAAAACCTACACAACCTACAACTGTTAATCCAAACTCTACTACAACTACTGTAAATCCAAACTCTACTACAACTACTGTAAATCCAAACTCTACTACAACAACAAATAAACCCACAACATCGACTCCATCAACTACTTCAACTGCGACTCCACCCACCAGTTCCACCACTTTGAAACCCAATTCAACAACTGTTAATCCAAACATCACAACAACTGCTACCCCTCCAACGAAGAAACCTACAGCGTCTCCCACTACTACCATATCACCGGTTACAACTACAGCAGCTACGCCCGGAAGACATTTTGATGGGCCTAGTTTTATCGGAGGGATCGTCTTGGCATCTGGTTTGGTCGCTATTGGATTTGTCGCTTTCAAGTTTTATAAAGCTCGCTCGGAAATGAATTATCACACTTTGTAATGTCACTGTATTGCTTTATGGACTCTTGTCTGCTGGTTAAGTTTATTGGGGAAATATTACTTTAAGTCGGTTCTACTTTTAAATGATACATTAACCTCGCTTAATGGAATTCCCGTAAATGTGGTAAAAGTAAAGATATATTATTGAAACTGGCAAGCTATAAAGTTAATATTAATAATAATTAGAGTAACGATCAGTTGCACCTGTTTGAATTGAATTTACTTATTTTTTCATATTGTGAAGCTAAAATTTGTTCTGAACAAGAGCAAGTGGTTGTTTAGGTCTTAAAAAAATTGACAAAGTTGAACATTTCCTTATGCTTTGACTGTTTTTGGTGCTTTGGTGGCAGCAGGGGTGGGCTTTTTTGTTAGAACATTTTTTTGTACCATTTAGAAGTAGAATATTAGGTCGTCACTTATTATAATTATTCAGAACAATAAATTAATTGCATTATTAAATTGGGAAGTCATGCAACTCTTTTAATTTTGTTGTTTTAAAGGTTATCTGGGTGTTTTGTGTAATAATTTTGTGGTCCTAAATAATTTGTGCACCTATCTGAATATTGAAGAATATGATTAAAATGACATAGGCAATGATATAAGAAAAAAAAAACAGCTTAATTTAGCTATTAGGTACAGTAAATGTTAATTGGAAAGTTTTGGTATTATTATTTTTATAATTATGTAGGAGTCTCGGGAAGGTTTTGGTTTATTCTAAATATTCAGGTACATTTTTTTTATCAACTATTAATTATAATAAGTCAGGACTGATTTGTGGTTTTATTAATGCATATAAATATGGATTTGACTGCTTGAGAATTTAACCTGTCCTATAATTTAGTGTTTATATTTTAAAATTCAGTTTCTCAACAAAGCTCTCATTATTAAGATCTGAATTGGTTTCTCAAATAAAACAAATTGTCATGTTTTCGAATTTTTTGACAATTTTTTTTGTGTAATCAAAATGAATGAATTTATCAGCTAAGGGCAGTCAATAATGATGTGATAGTAGATATCGAGTTTAACTCTAATGTGTAATACATAAGAATTTGAGATAAAATAATCTTCTATTTAAAACTACAGAACATAATATTATAGTTAGAATCTCATTGTTATATATATTTTTTCAATTTTACTCCTCGAAAAAATTCACATCGAAGACACAATCAAAAAATGTAACTAACTGAATGATATTATAATAATTGTCCTCAAAGTACTGAAAAATTAATAAAGAGAATCTTTTGTAATTTCATAATTATTATTATAACATGAAGTTTATTTTGTTATCATATTGATATTATGTTTAATTATGTAAGTAGGTTAAATATATAAGAGCTCTATGAAATGTTGAATACTGTTTTTTATTAACTTAAGACTTTTAACAATAATAGTAAATTGTAAAAGGTATAACATGAATATAATTTGACCAACATTCATTGAATATTTAATTGGCTTTCTATGGTCTAGACTCTGAGATTGACATATTTTTGAGAATTATTATATTATTAATGGCTTGTTCACTATTCATTGAGTGTTATAAAGTTGTTTTAAATTGGTGTTTTCAAATAATTGACAATTGATTAGGGTTATAAGAAACAGTGTTTGATCAGAAGTAATAGATTTGTTATGGGTATTATTTTAATCAAAATATATTAAATTGATTTGAATCAAAATTGTTTATTTTTCGAGATATAGTTAAGGAGTAGTATGTAATTGTGTTCTGTCCATAAAGTCTCGAAAAGTGCTCTTAGTAGTGACATGAAGAATGTTACATAAAGTATAATATTATTATGAGATGTCTAGTCTTAAGTTTATAGTTATGAATTCTCTTGCCAGAATATAATGATGTTGCTTAGAGTTTTTATGTCATATAAGTATCTACTTGTATAAAATTTTGCATCTTGGCAGTTTAACGGTTGTTAATTAGTTGAATTAATGCTAATCACAGTCAGTTGAAAGATGACATTATTTTTTTGCACCGAATTGTATTAATTACTGTAATCTCAAATTTGTGGTCTCATATAAAATAAAATTGTATGTAATTTGATTTAATAAAGATCTTCGGCGCTGTCTAATGCTGTCTAGCTATGAATAAACAATAATCCATTCAACCTCCTACTTTTCTAGCGAAATGTTTGTATAAATTTTCAATTTACCAAAAAAAATTCTTGAAATAATTCTCAATATTTTCATGTCTGATATTTTTTTCTGCTCTTACTTTTTGTATTCTTATAGATCTACAATCGAACATCATCATGGTAATCTTGATCATTCTTTAGTGGTCAAAGCTTCATAATATGTTAAAATTCAGTTGAACTTAGAATTTATCCAACAAGAAAGTGACCGCAGTTTTTGTGAAAACATTTCCCATGCTTATAATTTAATATGCATAATAATCTCGAACATAAATAAAAATATGGTCGCATATTTACTAAACGTCTACTAGATATGGATGAAGGTTAGTTCATAATCTCTTTAATTATTTATTTTGTTTAAGGTTGGTGACATTACAATTAATCAAATTTGAACTTCTTTCTCATTTATAGAATGTTATTTGTTGAACGTAAACGGTATATTTTACAAACATTTTCTACCTCATTAATAAATATTTAAAAGCTTTCTCAGAATAATGTTAATTTAAATTAATAATAATGATTTATCATCTTTTAACAGGTGAGTGAATAACTAGCCAAGTTTTAATCATGGAACAATAAAATAATATTGTGAAATCCAAATCTAATTTTGAAATATTTTAGTCAATCTGTTAACTGTATCGGCTGGTATAGATTACGCCTGGTCTTCACCTGTTATCCCGAAAATATCTGGAGAATTGGAACAAGAAAAGAATCCCTTTGAAAGCCCCATTAGCGTTGATCAAAAAGCCTGGATTACTGCAATGGTAGCTTTTGGTGAAATCTTCGGATGTCCTTTGGGTTGGTGGCTTGCAACTGCACTGGGAAAGAAGAAAGCGCTTCTCTTTTCAGCTATCCCTAAAATAGTAGCTAATCTCTTGATCGGATTCTATCCTAATGTAATAGTTTATTTACTTGGTAGATTCGTTTTAGGACTTTTGTGCGGTGTATGTTTTACCATTGTGCCTCTTTATGTCGGTGAAGTAGCTGAAGTGCCCAGAAGAGGAGAATTTGGGTGTTATTTTGGAATATGCCTCAAGTTGGGGATGATTTTTGTGTGTGCAGTAGGTCCTTATACTTCTGTGAAAGTGCTAAATATGATTTGTTGCATACCATTGATAGTGTTCATTTTAGTTTTTGCATTTTTCCCTGAAACTCCTTACCACTTAGTTTCAAAAGGAAATTTTAACTCAGCCGAAACGGCTCTTGTTAAATTCAGATCTGAGAAAGTCGGACAAGATGCCATCAAAACTGAAATTATTGAAATAAAAGATTATCTGAGTGGACTTGAGGATAATAAAAATGTTTTAACGTATATCTTCAGAAGTAAGTCAGCTAAAAGGTCATTAATTATTGCTTCGGTTCTTCTTAGTATACAACAAGCTTCAGGAATTTTAGCTTTACTTTCTTACATGCAGAGTATTTTCATTGAATCCGGCAGTGCGTTTAAGGCAGATATTTCAACGATATTAGTGAGTTGTATACAACTGTTTACATCCGTGTTTGCTTCCAAGTTAATAGATCGATATGGTCGCAGAAAGTTGTTGATAATCTCAAGCACCGGTGCCTTAATATCTTTAATTATTCTAAGTGTATATTTTGCTTTAAAAGCTCATAATTTTGATATTTCAGAATTGAGGTGGACACCGTTAATGTGTCTGAATTTATTCGTGTTCAGTTTTGCAATTGGATTAGGTCCAGTCACATGGGCTCTTTGCGGTGAGATATTCGAAACCAGTGTTCAATTCACAGGATCTTGTACTGTTCATTTTATTTCTAATATTGTCGGTTTTGTTGAAACTTTAATATTTCCGTACACTACAGCTTTGCTAGGAATGGAAGGATCTTTCGGTATATTTTCGATTTTAGTCTTTTTGGGATTAATATTTATTGTCTTATTTGTGCCTGAAACCAAAAATAAGAGTTTTGGTGAAATCAGGGATGTACTTAATGGTAAATGGTTACAAGTATAAAAATGTGCAGTTTTTGTCAATAGGGGTACTTATTTATTTGATGTCTTACCTATTATTATTATTAATTATAATCACGGGCCATCTATGAGTACTCTATGACTATTACAAATTACAAGAAGTGGTGAACAAATCGGCAAAATTCAGACTGCTGAAAAGGCTAAAGACTAAGTGGACCTTTCTGTATAGGTCTATAAAATTTATTTATTTTGTTGTTGGATTTAAAAAAGTTATTTCAGCACCTGTGATTTGAGTTTTACGTTGTGGGCTTTACAGTTATTATCGTCTGTGTTTGTTTCAAGTTTTTTCTTTATGTAGGTACTTACTATATTTTAGACATATTATACTTCGTTACTTTATTAAATTTTGTATTTAGAATTTTAAAATTTTATTATGTATACGTACCTATTATGATATACTGTTTTGTGTCCTGTTTTAAGAAGAGTTAGGAAGAAGAACTTTTAAATGTATTATTTTGTACAAAAATCTTGTAATAAATGATCTTTAACTTGGTATTTTTAACAAATTCTGAAAACTAGGAACTGATTCAAAAATATTTTTTCTTGTACACCTATTTTGTTCTTAAGTCGATTTTAATATGTAAGGTACTGATTGATTTTATCCCAAAGTGGTTTTGAATTTTGTAATCATGCCTATTATTGTTGATTTAGAATTTTCAAATTTGAAAGTTTACTATACAATGGACTTTTGTATTTCAAATAATTATTCAAATAAAAAATCGCTATGACATTAATAAGTAAAGGAATTGAGAACAAATTACCCAGGCAGCAGAGTCACTTCACTGCGACGTGATTTTTTGGTCATCCCCAAACGTCATTATGACTTTAGAAATGACGGTAGGATGACGTGATTATGTCACAGCCCGTCGACGTGATTTTTAGACGTCATACGGACGTACTTAATTTAACGTAATACTATGGGCGTCATGAAGATTCGTAATTAATATTCATTAAATACATCATTTTATGGCTGGTTACAAAGAGGCCAGTTTTTCTATAAATATAAATAAAAAATTCTAAAATACCTATCTATCTATGAACATAATTTGATAATTTTTCTTGAACCTCTTTCTTAATTTTGTTGAATGTTTGTCTTTTAATTTATCGGGGTTTAGGTTCTTGGATAAGAGTATTATTTTTTTAAATTTTATAAAAAATGAAACGTTTCGGGGCCGATCAAAAGGCAATTATGAGCACGACGTCACAAATTGAAATATTTTTTTCGATTTTCTCAGAAATGGTTCAACAGGCAACAATAGCAACAATAGCAGCTGTACAATCTTAACCAAGTGTTAATTTAACATTTCTCTTTAAAACATAGGGAAGCCAATAATTGCAATTTTAGAATTACCCATGAAATCCCTATGCTGTGTTAGCCAGCGCATCACCCGGTCCCGGTACAGTGTAGTAGTGAGATGAAAATGAAGAAAATTAGCCGTTTTAGGGGAATTACCAATTTCAGTTTGTATGTTCAAAACTCCAACGAACGGTAGAACACGTAAAAATAATTTTATTTTTTGCTATACAGTTTTACTCCTTTTTCTTATTCTCAAACGTTTAATTTTGGAGATATAGGTGCAAACTTTGGAATAAAAAAATCAATTTTTTTGAATAGGTATCTTCTAAACTATTGAAGATATTTTTCTCAACTGAAAGTACAAAAAAACTTCTCGGGCATAACCAGTGGTGTAGTTATGGGAGTTATTTTCATTTGAAGCCTCCAAACTTCTACGCTAATGGAAAAATTAAAATTTCAAGACATTTTGAAATTTTATTATACAAGGGTTTCTAAATGTAGTAGCATAAGTTGGAGGTTGGAGGGCGTAAACATGAAGCTTAAATATTAAGAAAATGTTCTTTAACCGAGATACAGGGTGTTTGAGTGTCGATTTACGAAACTGGTTTTTATTGTATCTTTCTATACTAGAGTGGACCAATAATTTTGGATTTTTGTATACAGGCGATTTATTTAATAACCCGTATTTGGAAAAATTCTGAGTAAAACCGAAACACCCAGTAGCGTAGAATCTGGTATCCCATGACACCTTTTTTCTCGTAAAAAAATCTGAACTGTTTTTTATTGCTTTTTTGAAATGCCATATTAAATTTTTATAAAAAAAGCCACACTTATATTGGTTTTTGAGTTTTTGATAAAAACTCAAATGTAGTGTTGTTTTTTTATTTTTATTATTTTTAGTTAACAGATAAATACCATAAATTCAAGGGCTTGCAGATGAAGCTAAAATATGATAAAAATTAATTTTTTTTTCCGAAAATGTTTTTTTAACCGAGATTTACAAAAACATTCAAGTGTCCTTTACAAAACAGGTTCTTCAACATCCTGTATTTCAGTTGAAAAACATTTTCGAAAAAAAATTTCTTTGAACTTTCTCCATATTTTGGCTTGATTTGCATATTTTGAGTTTTTTTTTTGTATCTTGGTTTTCGAAATAAAAAATAGAGTCCACTACATAACTTGCAGAATTCAAGGCTTGCAAGGCAAGCTTATATCAAACTTGATGCAAGCTTGCATTGCAACCTTGCATTTGCAAGCCAAAATCCAAGGCTTGCTGCAAGCTTGCGTGCTATATCTGGGATTTCATATCCCTGTGCCAACCAAGAAACATGGGGAAAAAATAAAATTGGTTGGTTTAGATGTTAAAAATGTACTCAATTTAGTGTTTATTTGGTGTTGTTACAAGACACTTTCCAAAAGAAAATTTTCCCCACGTGTGTGTGGTCCAGGGATATATGCAATTAAGTGAACTCAATTTTTTTATTTCAAAGCCGACCAAGATACAAAAAAAACTCAAAAGACAAAAAATTTTGGTCATTATTTACATCCGCGGCTCCTACAGTTTCACTATGGCACCTATACAGGGTGTCACAAGATTTCTTTATCAAGGGATATCCGCGTTATTTCAAAAAATAAACAAATGACATTCGGGAAATTTCAATCATACCCCTAAGGCTTTGCAGCTGCACCCTCAATGCCCCTTTACGCTTTTCCTCCCCTGAGTAATCATCCCCTACTCATTTTTTTCAAATGACACCCCCATATTTTTTTTACTCGACAGGATTTTTTACTTCTTTCTGAATACAATGTCATACGATTTTTTTAAATCGAGACATATCTAGCACGCCGAAAACAATATAATATCAAAACAAACGAGGGTTGTCAAGGAGTTGCAATTAACATTTAATATGACATTAAAATCACAGAAGCAATTATTATTATTAACGCCTATACCAGTAACACCGGTATTACTAGTTAAGGTGGTTGGAGGAAACATTAACACAAAAAACAAGCAATTACAAATTACAACTCCTTGACAACCCTCGTTTGTTATGATATTATATTGTTTTCGGCGTGCTAGATATGTCTCGATTTGAAAAAATCGTATGACATTGTATTCAGAAAGAAGTCAGAAATCCTGTCGAGCAAAAAAAATATGGGGGTGTCATTTGAAAAAAAAGTAGGGGAGGATTACTTAGGGGTGGAAAGGCGTAATGCGGCATTGAGGGTGCAGGTGCAAAGCCTTAGGGGTATGGTTGAAATTTCCCGAATTTCACTTGTTTATTTTTTGAAATAACGCGGATATCCATTGATAAAGAAATCTTGGGACACCCTGTATAGGGGTGGAGGATATACCTATAGTAACACCAGAAAAGGGCATCAAAAGAAGGTCTTCCTGAGTGCGGGCCTGTTTAGTACAGCGAAAATCGCAATAAACATGCAAGGTCAGAGTGTCGAGTGGACGGCGGAAACTCGTAATATCAACACCAGAGCCGGTCTGGTAACATACGCAACATACGAACCGCATTCAAACGTAGTCGGACCATAATAGCGAGCGATGTCGCGTATTTTGGAATATAAATGCAAAATAAATGCAAAATTCAAAATAAAAACTGTGCTATTGTTAATCTCGAAGATATTCCTTGCCCTGAAAGTAAAAAAAATAGAAATTCGACCGTAGTGCCAAAGAGGCCTTATAGTGGTGACCTTGATATTAGTTTGCAATGGCTGTTTTTAGCTTCTTACCCACCCAGCACCCCTATTTCGCTCCTCGGTTCGGAAAAAATTGATGAAATGTAGGAGCCGCGGATATATACAATTACCAAAAGTTTTATTATTAGTAGCATAATCTGAAAAAAATATCAAAATTTAAAAAAAATCAGTGGCGTAGGTATTTTTCTTTGCAATAATATTGCTGAGGGTGTCTCCCCTGGACGCCACTGAACTTAATAATTTTAATCTAAATGGGGTTAAAGGGACTGCTTACTATCACAAATAACACTGCCAAATTTCGAAAATATCGGCCAACTAATGAAAAAGTTATTGCAAAAAATAGATTTTCACCCTCAACTTTAAGGGGTAATATCTTTCCAGGGGTGTCTCGTAGGAATAAACGTTATAGCAATTTTTTATTTACTTTTGCTACATTTACTAAAATCCGGGAGATTGCCCACATATTATGGGACATCCTGTATATTAACTAACATTTGCATTAAAAATATTTCAAATTCAAGACACCGACAAGAAAAGTGAGCAAAAGTGACACTTTTTGGCATCATCCAGAAAAATTATATAGGTACCTATATTTTTTTTAATTAAAATTTACACCATTGGATTCAGTGTATAGATACTCAACTTTAATCTTTTGAAAAGCACAAATGACAAAAAATAAAAAAATAAAATAAAAGTGCGGACTTTTTAGCGAACACTATTATTCTTATTAAGTTTTACCCACATAAATTTAGAAAAAAAGTGATTCGTAGATGAGGTAAGTACTTAGGACGGAATTCTAAATTGGTTTTCCGATCAACTTATAAATTGCTCCTATTTAATAATACCTACCTACCTAACATTTTCTCAGTAATCTTCATTTCTAGGAAATGACTCTCTAAGGAATTTTGTGATTCTGAACATCTATTTTAGCTTTGAATACGACGAAGATTAAAGGACAAGAACGATTATTGTAAGAAACACTTATTAAAGAAACATTGTGATTCAACTTTGATCTATTAATTTGTCTCCATTAATCTAAGAAGCATTGGTTTAACCTATTGATTATAACAGTGAAAGATAAACTAAAATAAAACAGAACTAGTTTCCAAAGTTGGTTTTATTATGTATTTATAATGTTTAATTTGTGACTTGGCAAGAATAAATTTCAACAATTGCCTGTCTCATTCTATTTATCACCAACTTCATTTAAGTACCTAATTACGTATAATTTTATAATAACACAATGCAAAAAACAGTTTGAAAAGTTTAAAGTTCGTTGATATCATATCCAAACGCTAATTCCATCAGAATGAATTATTGACAAAAGTTTAGAACAATAACCTTTTCCCTTGTAAAAATAACTTCTCTTCTACAATTTATTACAAAGACATCGACTGATGTCAGTTGAGATTAATTAATTTAGCTAGAGTAAGTATAAGAAAAGCCATCATCTTTGGCTTCTGGTGGCGAACCGAGTTTATTTCTAGCCCAAGAGCGAGAGTATTGGCCTTATAGGACGAATTGAGAAAAAAACCTTCTGCAGGCAATCAATCATTGCTCCCCTTCAATCTTCTAACAGATCTGAGCAGGTCAGATTATCTCCTTGCTACTAATGATCGAGTGAAAGTCCTCCTAGAAAACGTCCACTTTTCTGCCAGGGGAAAGCACCTCATATTTTCACCTCCTACAAGATTAAATGCCGAAGAAAAAAGACCCGGGAATGTTGCTCTTTTATACAGACTTGGGCAACTGTCTTGAGTTAGTTTCAACAGAACGATATTAAAATGTTTTTTGAAATAATCTTATGCCGTAATTATGAAAAATGTTTTCTTTAAAATTATTGGAAACAGAGTATTTAAACTTCTTAAAAGTGAAATCCTATTTTTGTTTTATTTTACTTTAAAGAAGCTATAACTTCCCCTGTTAGATCTCTCAGAGTGTATACTAGCAAAGTTGGATCTTCTCCTTTATAATTTACCGAATATAATAATATAAGGTGAGCATATTATAACATACGATGAGAGCATTTACCACAGCAGCGATATGCTAACGCTAGCCAAGTATTTCGCGATAAGCTCAACTCTGAATATGTGTCGGGGAGTAATAAAACTTTTGATCACTTTTTCAGTTAAATACTTCGTCTTTATTCTTCACATCCTCGACGTGTGCAAATACAAAAGCAAAGCATTTACGGTTACTGAACGAGACATATCTGAGTTCATCACCTCGCCGTTGTTCAAATGATCGATGTTTCAGCAGTGAAAGATGGCAAGCAGCATCAGCAACTTTAGCGAGCAATAAGTTTCCGCTCCATGAAGACATAAATAACAATAAAGTGAGCGCCAGTTTCATTATGACGAGCCAATTCAGCCCTAAGTGAGGTGTAAAAGTAGTCACTTATAATAATGATAATGATTAATTCTCTGCCAAAAGTTGCACGAGATACACAATCTCAGACGCTCCGGAATAAATTCATAAAGCGGTCCGCGATACGAAGTCGCCTTATCTGGTAGTAGCGCGTTCGAATAAGCTTACTATACACGAAACGACTTGCTTTTAAGAATCTTAATCTTCGGAATAATTAAAAATGCGAATAACATAAAACAAGAAATTTCTAATTTTCCCTAATCAATATTAAATAATCTTTTTAGATCAATTTTCTTTAATTATTATAAAGTTATTTGTTCAGGGTAAGATGTGCATTGTGTGAAGAGCTTTTATGAGACCCTAGTAATCCAAAAAGCAGGCGATAGGGACAACTTTTGTCCTTTAACTTTTTGTTTGATTAACGAGTTACTGCCGCGAAAGTCATTAGGTTTTCATAAATTACGCACCGAGTAATTTTCACTTCATAATACTTCACTATCTCGAAAACAGCGTTTCAGTATTGTTTTTCAGTCTTTCAGCTATCCACCCCCTTGAAATAACTCTGCGTGGCTAGTTTGCTGTTTCTTTGTTCCGTTTCGAGACTATTGGAAACGAAAATTTTCAATTAGGCGGAAAACAAATAGGTCTCAGTTGTGAGATTGGAAATTCCTCCCTTGTGTTCGGAGACTCTGACAATACTGTCCAGATAAATTTAATGTTCTCTTTCAGAGATGGACAATAAAATATCAGCAGTTTCTTGGCGCTATCGTTTCTTTCTACGTTTCAATTTAAAATAGAAGAAAGTGTTCTGCAAGGTTTACATATATTATTACAACAATCCTCAAAAATTTGAAAGTAGTCAGCCCTTACCTATTGGAACAAGTTTAAAATTAAAAAAATATTTTTAAGTTTGTTAAGGAAAGAAATCGTGAGAAGAATATCTAATTAGATGTAAATTAAGATTCGATCTCATATAACAATTTTAAAATTGAATTGTTGAGAGTTTTTGGCGGTTTCTTCTGTACCGTGAGATATATCCTTCTTTCGAAGTTAATTAAACGTTCACGAAGTTTAATCTGATAATAAGACTGAGCCTGCAGGAATGACGGTTTTGCTCATCCAAGCTTTCTGTAATATTTTGTGTTCTCGCAGTGGCGTCGACGAAAAGAAACGAAAACGGGAGAACTGATAATTAGTTTATATTAATTTAATTAACAGATTTATTAAAACATGATTAATAGCAACATCTGACTAGTTCAACTTTATACCATTTATTTGGCGCGTGGAAGAAGGTATTTAAAGGAATCAATTATTAATCAATAATATTAGGTAAATTATTAATTTATTATCGGTAACTTCGCGATTTCTATCTAATAGTTGATAGTTGATTCATAGTTGATAGATAAAGCTTATAGGTAGTTTCCAGTATATCGGTAGAATTGATAAAATCATGGCGTTTCGGATAAATTTAAAAAATGTTCCTCAAGAAGAACATTTTTTTACGTCATTGGTGTCATCGGTCACATACATAACATAAACGTCATTGGCGAGAAAACTCAAAAATTGTCCTTTGCCGGGTGGCCATTGATGGATTTCTTCTTCACACCTTCTCTATCAACATTGGAGTATCTCAAGGTTCCATTTTATCTCCTATTCTTTTTTATACAGGGTGTTTAGAAAAAAGGTAGGTAGGTACCCCTTTGCTAGGATAGGTAGAACAATAATTAAAAATAATAAGCTAGTAAAAAAATTCGCGGCAGCATACATATTCAAGATACAGGAAAACGACAGTTTTTGTCAATGACAGTATAAGCTTATATTATTTTTTTATACCCCCTAAAAGAAGAATATTAACCCTCGTCGACTCAGATTTTCGTAAAAGACTAGAAACTCCATTAAGAAGACAACCGTTCATTTAACTCGGGATTTTGTTTTGACCAATTTAGACAGTCCGAAACACCAAAGAAAAGTTGCTGATGTGAGCCTTTTTTTTGTGTAGATATATTCATGAGAAGTGATCAAATAACGTGACCAGCTTAATTTAACCAAGGCAGAAATACACGTCGAGTTGTCATTGCTCGTCCGTATAAGATTCAAATCGATACTCTCTTATGTAAAAGTTCCCTTATGTAAAAATTATTTTACGTGGAGAGTAATATGTCTTAGCCAATAATCAACATTAAGTTTTTGTTCTATGTGAAGAAAAAGAACCTCTGAGAGCCGGTTAACATACCCCCTTAATTATTAATCACAAAAAACATAAGGACATAAAGACTGTTTCTTGTGAGATTTCTTGAAAGAACTTTTGAAGCTACTGAAAAAAAGTTGAACACTTTCCAGCTGCTACTCAAATAGATTGATTTGATCAAGTGTTTAAAGATAAAGTTGAATCACATCTCCACTCGGAAACTTTTTTTTTTGAATTTCGGTGAGCAAATTGCCAATCTTTTCAACAAAGAGAAAATCTTTTTACGAGAATTGAAGTTTACGACAGGAACTCACCGACAGGGAGTGCACAGAGATAATACTTTGTGTAACTTTGAGGTTTATCCCACATTTGGTGTCTGAAAATGAGTGAGAATTTCTAACGTTTGATCAATATGCTTAAACAAAAATGTACCCACTTTTAAAGCAATTGTAACAATTTCTTGTCTGAAACTTCAGTATATTAGACTAATAAATTAATATCACATCTGCTGATCGTGGTTTTTATTGCTTTCTTAAATACTTTTTTATTAGTATCTAGACATCTCAAAAATCACGTGGAGGAGATTTTATTTGATCACCCATTTTGTTTTTCAAAATTATACTCATGTTTTGAAGTTTTATAAATATCCCTAAAGGTGCTGCTACAAAACCTTCCACATTCTTTTGCGAATCGACTAAAAAAACAGTACAATAATAAGAAAACACTGTATAGAATGAACTTATTACTTGGAATATTTACATTTTTGCTCAGCCTCAAAAATCACAATGTGTTTCAGATACTTTTGGTAATTTTTGATGTTTTTGCTGAGTCTTAAAAAATATAAGATGCTATTAAACAATAGAGATATTTTTTAGACAAGTATAAGTATACGAAATCAACATGGTAGGAGTTTTGTAATCTTGAAATAGGCCTAAAGCCTAAAGGCACGACACTGTTCTTTATCTATATGGAAACAATAAGGGCTCCCCTGTCAGAAGCAATACAGAAGGACAAAGTCCATCATATTTTATCAAGCGGAAAGTCAACTTGGCGGATTTCCTTCCAGAAGCCTGCTTCCGGTCGAATCCTCGACAAGACATCAAATCCTTTTGTCCCGTTGAAATTGTTTTATACATCCAGATCCGGAATTTAATTTCTGCTTAATGCTTTCTTGATGCTCCCATACACTATCTTTCTATTGTCAATTTATATAAAATTATAGAAATGTGAAACCTTTTCGACATTCTTTGAGAATGTGGCTTCTTGAAGCTTTAAAAGATCAACGATATCCTTTAAAAATAAAAATACTACAATCCCCCCAACTTTAGTATATTTATACGTCTATGCTGTAGAAAATTCGATACAGCTTACAGAAATATTATTTGTGGCATCAGGATGTTCTTATTACAAGAAATATAATATTTGTCAATTTATTATAGTAGGTATGAATCTTTAATAAGTGTGTTATAAATCATGATAAAGTTTGTCCCCATGATGATACCTAGGCTGATCTTTAGGTTGTTCCTAAATAATTTTGACGGGGGGGGGGGGGGGGGGGAGCAAACTCTCCTTACAAAAAAATCAAAATAGCGGCTTTAAAATTAGTTGCAAATTAACTTCTTCGTCGAAAAATTATTATTCTTATAAAAACTCAAAATACTAAACGAATATGTTCAGTATAAAATTTATCTATTGCTCTTTATGAATTTTTTGATGAATCTAATAGTTCATGTTTATAAAGCTAATATAGTTTCTTGTTAAAGGAATAGAATATACAATAGCCTATATGGTTTTCTAACAATTTTTTTCAATAGGCCGTGCAAAAAAATTTAAAATAAATCAAAATTAGCGCTCAAAAACATTTAATTTTATAATTTTTTCAATAGCAATATTCTCGACACCTATGCCACATCAAACAAATTACAAGAAGACGTTCTTTCAGCCAATTAGTCAAACTTTCTTTTTTATAACATGCAATCTTCAATGGTTAACGAGTTATTAGCAGAATACGAATAAAACAAGTTTTTCTTCGGGGAGGGGGGGGGAGGGGAGTTCTTTCCTACCCCTACTCTCTACCTAAATAGGCATACACCTAAATAGGCATACATTCACAATGGCATTGATTTTATTGCTGAAAGCGGATTAAACAAAGTTGTCTATATTTTTAAGGGGAACATTGTGTTCCTTAGATATTTTCCCTAGTCCTTTTAGTTATTGAGTTACAGCAGGAAAATCAGGCTAGAAGCAGTTAAAAAAAATGGATGCCATGTTGATTTTTTCATAGATTTATCTTGCCCCCTCAACATTATTTAAGATCATTCGACAGAACAGATACCAACGTAGAAACTTTATCATGACTTTAACTCCCGAAATCTTTTATTGTATTTCACAATATTATAGTTTTTCCTCAGAGTCAAGGCAATGGGTAGGTCTTGTCTTACAAAAGGTTAAGGAGAGGTAAAAGTTGGTAGAGGTGTACAGTAAGATAATATCCTCATTAATATTCCGAGTTTGTGACCTTGCGCGAAGTATTGGAAAAATGGTACCGAAAACAAGTTTTTCGAGAATACCTTCTCCTCAGCACATGAAAATTGGTATTAAAAAAATTATAGAGCATAAAATTTCCCGCAACTTTTGTGGTAAATATTTTTTAATCAGATAAATAGCTCACAAAGCTACAACGCCTTCGAAAGTTTTTAAATTCGAGAGTCTACTAAATACCAGAATGGTTCCGCATTTTACGCATGTTCGAGATTGTACATTACTTTCCGTAAACTATCTGACATTTCTAGACTCCTCGGTCAACGGATATAAAAGAGGAGCTGTCGGCACTCTAGAGTTAGTCGTATCTTGAATGTGTATGAAAGCTGAAGTATCACAGAGTAAGGAAGACAGAAGTCAGTTGTAGCCAGTGGTTTTGGTATTGGTATTGGCATTTTAACTAAATGTGAGAGATGGTTTATTAGGTCCCAAACACTGAAGCCAGCGGGCTTATTGTATTTCTCACATTTAGATTCTCCTTGATTAGAAGAGCTCCGTTCCTTTGACAAGGTTTAGCAGCCCGCTAACCAAGGTTTTTTCCGCCAGATGGCTCTCGGGACTGATTGGTCCCAGGACCGCATAGCGCGTTCGTGCGAGTGCTGGACACTCGAATATCACATGAGAAGCTATCTCGTCTTCTTCATTGCAGAGTCTACAAATTGGGTCTTCTCTGTATATCCCCAGTTTATGTGGCTCTTAGGTGGCAGTGTCCTGTGAGAAGACCCACCACCGTTCTGATCTGCATTCTATTTAGTTGCAGTATCTGTCTGGCAAAGTTTTGAGAGGGCTCCTTGATCATCACCTTACCATGTTTGTTTCCTGTTATACGGTTCCAGTGTGCTCTATGTTGTGTTCTTATCCACTGAGTCACCGCCCCGCGTACAGTGTTCTTTGGGATGCCAAACACTGGTTCGGGCCCAGTGTAGTTTATCCCAGCGCCTTTCTTGGCTAGTTGATCTGCAGCCTCATTACCAGGCGTCCCACGGTGACCTGAAACCCAAACTAGTGTCACCACGTTACACCTGGCTAAGTCAATGAGGTCTTGCAGCCATTCCCAGACCAGTTTTGATCTGATTTCATAAGCTGCAAGGGCTTTCAGGCTAGCCTGACTGTCGGAGAGGATGTAGATTTCCCTACCTCGATAGTTCCTTCTGGTATTCTCTCCAACGCATAGCCTAATTGCATTTATTTCGGCCTGGAAGATGCTGGCATGAGTCCCCAGTGGCACGTAAATATTGCATCCGGGGACCACCCCATGCACTCCAGCTCCGGTACCTGTCCCTGTCTTTGAACCGTCAGTGTACCAGACCAGCCCTTTTTTCAGGCACAGGTGTTCCATTTGTTGCCATTCTTTCCAGTCCATTAGAACCTTGAATGGTTTTACAAATGATATCGTAGTACTCATACCATCGGATTGCATTTTCAGGATAGGATCTGCGATGATATCAGTTATTCTGGAATGCCCGGTTTTCCCAGGTTTATCCCAGTTTTGGTTTTGTTTCAGCCTGTAGGCGCCCAAACGTGCCTCGCTCTTAATATGAATGTCAAGAGGAGGCAGGTCAAGTATGGCCTCCAGTGCTGTCGTTGATGTAGTGTTCATGGCTCCCGTGATGCCTAAGCATGCAAGCCTTTGAACACTTTGAATTTGCATAATGGCTTGTTTCTGGTCGATCTTTGGCCACCAGACTAGACAGCCATATGTTAGTATGGGCCTGACCACGGCAATATACAGCCAATGTACCATGCGTGGTTTCAGTCCCCATGTTTTACTGAATGACCTTCTACAAGCCATCAGTGCCATTTTACTTTTATTAATCGCCTTCTGCAGGTGAAGATTCCAGGTCAGTTTTGCATCCAGGGTTATTCCCAGATATTTGACCCGGCCGTTCACCTGCAGCCGTTCATTGAAGACGATGGGTGGGGTTAATTCCTCCATCTTGCTTCTTTTGGTGAAGGGGACCAGTGCCGTTTTGACAGGGTTTACGCGAAGCTTCGCCCCGAGGCACCATTCCTCCACGATATTCAGAGCCCCTTGCATGAGCTCTGAGATGGTTTTAGTGTATTTCCCCATGACCAGTATGACTATGTCATCCGCATAGCCTTGGGTATAATAACCTTTGTTGTTTAGCTTAATGAGCAGGTCATCCACCACCATGTCCCACAGCAACGGAGATAGGACTCCGCCCTGTGGGCATCCTTTGGTGACGGTGACCCGCATCGTCTCGCCAAACAGAGTTGCTTGGACTCTTCTGCCTTCCAACATAGCGCTCAGCCACCTAGTTGTGGTGTCATCGACGCCATGTCTTCTAGCGACCGATACCATGCAGCTAAAGGAGGTGTTGTCAAACGCCCCCTCTATGTCTAGAAAAGCCCTGAGGGCAATTTCTTTGTTGTCTAGTGATTTTTCAATTCTCATCACTAGCTGGTGCAAAGCTGATTCGCATGATTTACCTGGTTGAAAAGCATGTTGTCTCTGGCTTAATGGCCTCTCTGTAAGAAAGGTTTGCCTGAGATGCTTCTCAACCAGTTTTTCCATCGCTTTTAGTAAAAAGGATGTCAAACTAATCGGTCTAGATGCCTTGGCCTCGTCATAGTCATTACGTCCAGGTTTCGGTATAAAAACCTCTTTTATTTCTCTCCAGGCCAGCGGAATGTAACCAAGTGCCAAACTGGCTCTGAATATCCTACAAAGCACCGGCGTGAGATCTTCACTCGCCTGCTCCAAAAATAGATCCCGTCCGGGCCAGGTGACTTGTAAGGCTCAAATGAGCTTATGGCCCATTTAACTTTTTCATATCTAATTATGTGTCTTGATGTCCTCCAGTCCTCCCTGGTGACCCTGTGATTCAGGTTTTCCAGAGTGTTGTGTAGGCCATCTTCCACTTCAATTACATTGCAGTCCGGAAAGTGTGCTCTGAGGAGTACCTTAAGAGCCAGTGGTAGTATTTAGTGAATAGTGAATAGTGAAGTAAAACAGAAGTAATAACTGGTGAAACATTAGTTGTGTAATATCTGTGTGTGGAAATAAGAGAAACAGCTGATTATTTAGCTTTAGAATATTTGTAGTCGAGTTGTTGTCGAAAGTCGAAAAGTTGTAGTCGAAACCCTGTATACTACCTAGGTAATGTATTAAAAAAACCAACCGTAAGTATTCTGCTTGGTTATGCGACAAATTAAAATTACCACGCAGAATTTGGACAGTCTTACCTGTATACCTATCTTACTGTAAGACGGAGTTTTTAACCGTTATTGTAATTCTATAATAAAATCTGGCAGGCTATGGAAGACAGTCTTCTGCCCCTTTACCCCCCTTACTGTCGTAACCGGATGGCAAGGGCTTGTAGAGATGGCGAAACGGAAACTATAGATTCCTCGGCATTATCGCTGTCGCCTTTTTGAACGTCAGGGAAATGGAATCGGGCACTCGCGAACGAGGTGGAGATCACTCCCCGACCTCACAAGGCGGGAATTTAATAAGTGAAGATGTGATTTTATGCGAAAAGTGGTTGCCAAGAACGTTGATATGAGAAGGAGGTAGCACCTATTTTAAGAACAGAAGTATCACACTACAATAAAAAATTCACAGGGGTGGCTGATCTCCGTATAACTATAAGAGATACAGAAAAATTGACCGCGCATGCTCGATCTCTTTTTTTGAGAAGAGATCAACGGTAAACATTAAAATTCACTACCGTCTTGTGTTATTTCCGAACACTCTATTTTTAAATTTTTCGTCTTTCCACTACCTATCTCTCATTTACTGGATTATTGGAAATAATTTACACAGTCTTCAGAAACCTTTTTAAAAGGGATGCTGTGGCGTAGCAATAAAAAAATGAAAATTCCAGTTATATTTTTTCAAATAGTTTTTACCCGGTATAATTATTATCTATTAAATATCGTCATAGAAATTACATTTGGGTGCTTCGTCTAAAGAGTGTGGGCAGGGCATGTAAATTTTCCTTCCCATCCAATACAATTATCAGGAAAAGCAAATTATAAGAAAAAAAAATTATTTTAATGATCCCTTTTTCATGATTTCAGAATTCATGACTACTTTGTAATTTTTTATACAATCATTCTTCAATGTTGAAGTATGAAAATAGTACTCACTATTTTCGTACACACGTACTCCTGATTAAGTTTAGCTTCCTTGGCTGTTCAAATGCACTTAAACCGAATCTACGAGCAAAACGATCATTGATTCTTTCCATCAAAGTCTAATGTTTCCGGAGAAGTTCCCGAATGCAACCAGTCTCTTATTCTCTTTACTTTAATCGAAATTTTCCCTCTAAAGTCTAAAATATCATCGCAGTAATATTCAAAATAATGTAGTGACATTTTTAGAACTTCATTCGAACTCCTTCAGGTCTCTTATCTGGCCTGATTTTACTTTTAGGCTTTGTCTCCATTTTGTGGCTGCTCCACTTCATTCCCATTCGAAGTAACTTCTTTTGAATGGGTAATATAAAAAGAAGACGCCAAGATATCGAGTATTCTGCGCGAAGCCGTATCTTTATGTAAAATTCGTTTAAAACGTTATTTTTCTCGCTCTCCTAACAAGAAAACACCGCTTTTGAAGTACTCCTTCCCCTCCGTAAATAAAAAGCGAGTGTAAATTGCTATCTCCTCATTAATAATAAAAACTCTGTCTGCATCTGGAGAAGTGAAGTGAATAATACATGGTTCCTGCGTGACGCAGTCGCTAGAAGACCCCCCCTAGCCCTTTAAGGAACTGTTCCCCCAAAGAAGAAGCAAGCCTTCATGGTTAATATTATATGTCATAGGCAGACAGCCCGAGGCGGGCGACTTTCTAGACAGATGCAGTAGACTGTGTCGTTGCCTGTGTCCTGCTCGACTGAACAGGAAGCTTTGCAGGATACAAACAGAAGGGAAACAGAAAGTGGTATCTGGAAGGGTAATTAAAATGAAAGCGGTGGCGCTAATTAGATAATGATATAGAACTATGAACTTATGTTCCTACCTATAGAGTTTACCATTACCATTAAGTTTGGGAGTAGAAGTCTAAGAATTTGTACATGTATGATTTCATTCTTGACGAGCTGACTTAAAATATTTACAACCCCACACCACTTCCGGTTATACCGGTAGTTGCATCAAACTTCAAAGTGTAACTTCAAAACAGTCTAATATTTCTTTATAAATTTTTTTAGTTTTTCTTTTAATTAGTATAAAATTAGATCAATAATCACCTACGTGTGACTCGAACACAGGGATGTACCGTCCGGTAGACGCAGGCGTCCAAATTGTGTGCAAAAAGTGTGTTGTGTTGCAAAAAAAGTGAGAAGTCATCTCGTGGGTAGCCTCGAAAAGTTGAGCGAATAACGCTAGGAAACGTGGTCGGGAGGTCTAGGGAAGAAGCAGCCTCGTGCAAAATCTGTCGATTTATCCACAAAAAGTGTTGAGATCTACATTACGAACCTTTATACGCTTTTTGTAGCAGAAATGTGTAGATTTTGAAAAATATGTCAAAACAAAAAGTTTTCCAGTATCGTCAAAATGGGGGAGGGGTATAGGTACTAGTTGGAGCCCTATCTTCTAATTATTGCTGTTTTTGTTTTATTGCTGCTAATTATACTAATTAATGGAAAATCGACACAAAAATTTTCATAAAGAATAATAACACGTTTTGTAGAAACGGTTCCAGAAATCTTTTTCTTAAAATTAAGTAAATATTCTACCGTCGAAGTTTGTCCCCTTTATTCTGGGACAGCCTCCTGTGTTAGATGACTCGAAAGTTTTCTCCAGGGATTTCATAAAAAAACTAATCTTTATATGAGCAATAAGAAAAGTGATCAAAAACTTTTATATTCTTAGAGGCGACATAAACAAAACGATAACTCCCTTCGTGTGATCGTATTTATATTGTTTGTTTCGATCGAGAAGAAAAACCGTGGACAAGTTGGTTATAAAAATATCGCTCACGTGGACTCTATGATGATTTATTAAGGCATAAAACAGTTAGCGGCGGCACATACGTAAATTTAGAAGGTGGAAGAGAATTTTTACGACGTCTTTCGGACCATTTGCCCCATTTATCTAGCCGTATTTCAGTAGAATTTCCATAATGGCAACGCACGACAAATAATTCAGAACTTCTCCATAGAATTGAAGCAGCGAAAGCAACGATTGGTGGGGATCGAGGTGCGGGTATTCCAGGGATTATTCAAGTCGTGACTCCATGGGTTGATGATTGCGTGCAATTTCTTGTAATATGACTAGGTACGTCATTTACAAACGAAAAATATTTGCTTTTTTTATGAAGCAATCAAAAATAGAGTTTTTTTTATATAGTTTTGAGATAAAAAAAATGAATGAAAATTTAGTCATTACAACGACGTCTAGTGAGGGAGTCTCCTCAGGAAGCGAGTTGACCTCGTTGCTGAAGTAGAAACTGAAAGAAAATTGCAGAAATTTGCGTACGAGAATAACTTCATGTAGATGTAATGTCTTTCCAGCCAGAGTACTGAGTGGATTGTAATTTTTTTCATATACGTCGCCCCCGCAAGTAAATAAAATATCTTATTTGGATATTCAAAATAAATAACGCACAAAAAGCAGTAACAAAATAATTTAGTAAATAACAGATTTCTTCCATCCGTTTTTTAAACCAATTAAATTTCAAAAAAACACGTTGTGATTTTTGTTAATAAGCTTTTGAATTGAAATTTAAATTTAAGGCTGTGTAGTTATGTGTCAAAATTGTTCGACTACTTGAAGATTGTCAAGCTCGTCCTTTGGCCTCGTTTGACAATTTTCGCCCGTGCTTAAGACACTCCGATTTTGCAATTTGTATCACAGTTAGCTATTTTGTTAGCTCGCATCATAATTTTCATATTTTGATTGCCTTTTCAGTTTCGAAATAGTATATTTTTACATACCAGTGCCTAAAAATATGCGCTTTTATGCACTAGTGCTTCAAAGCGAAAAAAAAACAATTAAAAGCAAGTTTTGGAAAGCAAAAGAAGTGCTTGAAGCACTTACCTTTAGCCTTGTTTGATAATTTTTTTAGCGTGCTTAGAACACTTTCATTCTGCAACTTGCATCACGATTAGCTCTTGTAAAATAACAAGCTTATCATGATTTTCAGCGTAATATCGGATTCTTTGTAAGCGGCAATATACACTTGTAGATCGGATTAGTCTTATAGACCAATCTAGTATCTTCTTCACAACTACCGTCTTTGTATCAGTACTAACTGAGTACTCCAATTAATTTGACAAAAAATATTATTCCCTCGGTAAATGTGGACATCGACAAACCTCTGGTAGACTTTTTGACTGATGCAAAAATAACATTGTAATCCAAGGGAGAAAGTTTTAAAACAATAAAAAAATTTAATACGAGTATGATGAAATTAAATAGCTCCGAGACTAGTGAACGATGTTCGAAGCCGAACCACCACTAAAACTATGGTCCTTCTAAAAAGAAGGATTGGGGCTTTAAGCATACAAACAGCAACAAGGAAAAAGAGATACCTAAACCAAGACGACATATTTTATGATTAAATTCTGCAGGCCAAGCATTTCCAATATAAAATCTATTGGTTAATATTTCCCCTAGAATACGCAATAACCCTCTGATTTACTCCCTAAAGCCTTTCCGTAATAAGATGTCCATAATCCTGAATGGCATAATAACCATCAGACTTTGGCTGCTGCCTGCTGCATGGATAGATGCAGCGGCATTTAGACCGGCTACTCTCTCTGATGAGACATGAATATTTCATACGGCTCATCACTCTGTATAAGTCCCCCATATATGAAGGGAGATGCATTTAGTTCATCCCTCTACGTAAGCGCATCATGTCTCAATTTTTCAAGGCTTTACTGACGGTTAACTATTTGAACGTGTTACAGGTCTTATGCGATCCTAAAAGTATTTCAGAAGTGTTTACACAACATTCAAAGGGTGTTATTTGCATAGGACTTTGTCACCGGAAGGACTCCAGACATGCCCCCGAGAGGCGGCGACTGGAACCATCCATCACCACCGATATCAAGGCGGCGGCGAGAAAACAAATGCCGGTCGGCGCCCGTGTGTGTGGCTAGCCACTTCCCGTGTCACCCGAAGAGCTGGGATAGCTCTGTTGTCATATTTACGTCGCCTCCAAAGGAAGGTCGAAGATTTTCCCTGCTTTGCCAGGAGTGACAATGCTGCCTCCTGTCATGAATGTCGGCGTCTGCCGGACTTCCGGACTATCGCTAGCGGTCTCGTCGGGTCCCTCAGGACGCGGGGAGTGTCTCCAGACACGGGAGGAAGCGTATCGCCTTTCAATAAACCAGCAGAGGCGTCGTGATTGTAATAGTCAGGGAGGGGAGCTGGACAAAGTTCCAGGCGCCAGAATCTGTCAGAGGATGTCCTGTGGGATGTTTTTAGGGAGTGTATTTTGGTTTAGTTGTGGTTTAATTCTAAATAAGAGAGATGATTTTTAGATATTTTTCTTTAGATTTATGTTTTATTTTCAAGAGCTGTTATTTAGGTACCTATAAACCAAATGACATTTCAAAAAAATGTCAACTGATAACTTTTTATTAATACATATTAGTTCTGCTTCGACAGGTATTCTATAAAGTATAGTGTGATTCACAAAATGTTTCATCAACTATTGCCTTGAATAAAATGAAGCATGATGTTTGCCTGATAAAATACAAAAAATTGGAAGGTGTGTAATTGAATAATTACTCCAATCAGTGACACAAATCATAGAACAATAAATAAAAATATGTCTTACATAATGTAAAGGAATGCCATAAATTGACACATTATGACAATGACACATGAGAATTGGAACTACTAAAGTTATTTTAAAATAATTGACTTGAAATGAGCTAAGACATGACTGTAATAGCCATCCCCCTCTTCTAAAGCCAGAGTTGATGAAATATTTATTGGATCACAGGATATAAAGATAATTTAGAGGTATAGAGTGATAGGTATTAAATATAGGATACAAAAATGAATTTGGACGTTCAACAAAAAATGTCAATTAATTATTTCATCAAAAGATCGAACGTAGTGTAAAGTGTTCATAGAATCAGAATCGTTAGCTTTTGTCTCCAGTTTTTTATAATTATATTCCATCAACGTTTCACAGATTTTCGCTTTGATTTAGAGGATTCCGAGGAACTTGAATTCAATATTGAAATAGGAATACTTTGAAATACAAGTACTTAGGAGAAGTAATATTTGATTTCTGCAGTAATTTGAGCTTCAGCTTTAATTCCGAGCAGTTTTTCTCTTTTCAATTATGTTCATTAATCGGCGTCCAGACGCCTGTAATGAATGTAATGTTGATCTTTGAAGTCTTTAAACTTTGTTTAACTATCGCTTCGTCGAAGACTTTAATAAAAAGGGAAAAGAAGTGTTGAAATCTAAATTAAAGAACTTGTGCTTTGGGAGCTTTCTGAACTGGTCGCAGCCTGTATCATATATTTTTCTTCGAGTAACTTGATAATCTTTTTTAAATCTGGGAAATATAAACGTACATAATAATAAAAAATAATTCAACCTCAAAAGGATGGATTTTTTTTGCCACTTTGGAGGTTAACACTTATTTTCACACAAATGCGAAAATTTACGCGAATTTCTTTCAATTTCAGAAAACAGAAAAACATGTTGTTTTTTCTTTGATAAGAGTTGTGGTAACATGGACACACTTACTTAGTTGAAGTGTTTGAGAATATCCCCTAAACGTATATTATTAAACAATCTTATCACAACTTTAACAGTCAGACTGAAGGTAATATTAATCATGATTCTAGAAAGTTTTGGACTTTTGTGGCTCATCTGGTCTTCCCAATACTGTGAACTATAACACTGATCTGCCTGAGGTGCTTAACTCCTTTCGTGACTTCTTCAGCCAGTCATTCATACCTGCTGTACCATCTAACTCGTTCCCTGCTTCCCCCCTTTCAAACGTTCCTACCCTTGCTGTTTCCTCTTTTTCTGAAGATGAAGTTTATAATGCCCTGAAATCATTTAAGGATTCCAAAACAGGTCCAGATGGCATTTCCTCTTTCCTGCTACAAGACTGTGCTTCCGTGCTCTCATTCCCTCCCACAAGAATTTTTATTTTGGCTCTTTGTAACTAAAGAGTCCTAAGTAAGTCCTAAGAGTGCGCTAAAAAACTCTCAATTAAAGGGCTCTTTGCCAGTCCCCTATTAATAGTTCAATGTGACAGATCTGAAGAAAAGAATGACACTAATTTTAACTTACAAGTTACTTAATACCGATTTAGAAGGTACTGAAATACTATTTTATCGAAATTACAATGCAAACTCCTAAGTTAATATTACTCTTTGAAAGATTTAATAAATAATTTTTTTCCAAAATTTGATACAATAAAAGATACACGCTGTATATTTAAGTCTATACATATAATATGAATAAAAAAATTCTTGCATGATACATCAAATTCAAGGGAGTTTCAAGGAGTAGGTATAGTTGAACCAGAAATATAACGAAACGACTTCTGCGATTTTAATGTTTTTTTGATTAGGGACTCTAACTGTAACTATTTCAATAAAAAATCAGGGAAAAGTATTTGGAAAAAAAGAAAAAAAAACGTCTATTGAGATTTTTTTATGAGCTACATTTTGGCACCAAGAACTTAATTTTTTACTTTTATAATTCACCTTGGATAAAAATTATATTTATACAGTTGGATACTACTTGAAAAGTTAATCTTTTTTTGCAAAATTTGGAGCCGTTTTCGATGTACGAGTGCACTGCTTTCAAAATTAAAAAATTGCGATTTTCACTTGTATTGAACCCTCAAAGCACCCATTTTAAACTTCAACTATGAAAACGCCCTTATTGTATTTTTTTTTGAACAACTTAAAAATATAATAACATATAGGGTGTCCCATTTAAAAAAGCAAAATGAGGTTAGATTTCAGCTCATTAAGAAAGTAAAATTTTAATTCTTGGTACCAAAATGTATTTTCATTTCTTTCATATACTTTTCCCTGATTTTATAGAGATTTTTAGTTAAAGTCTCCACCCTGTATACGTAAGAGATTGCATGAAAAGGGATAACCCATAATTACCACGTCTGCAAACAAGTATTAACCAATCAGTCAGTCAAGTCGGGGGTTCAGGGGGTTGGTTTACCCCCCATGGCTGAAAGTTTTTTCCCTCAGACAAGATAATTATATTCATGCGTCCCTGGTAGCTCCGATAACAAACTTATTTCCTCGCACGCACCCAAAGACTCCCAATTCCGAAGGAAATTGTGTTTCTAATTTAAACAATCTTTCCTTCTCCTCACGGCACGCACGACATTCAATCAATAACGCTATCGCCTCGCTAAATTGATATAAATTGCGGATGAATTGGAGATGGGATACTAATAGGCTTATAACAATAAGGATATTGTCTCAGTCGAATAATTGAGGTTCCATGGTTTCTCATCATCGCAATCTTCTAAGCATTTAGAAAAGAGAAGTTAGAAGAATAAATTAAATCATAATTAATATTATAAGTAACTGAAATTTGATTGAGGAATGATGAACTCGATCTAAACGTGTCCCTGAAAAATAGAACTCAATGTGCCCAAACGTAAGTTAAAAAACTATAATGGCTTACGAAAAAAAAATAACAAACATTTTGTGAAAATATACAGGGTGAGTTTTTTTTCAATGTTTAGTACAGGGATGTCGTAAACTACTGCAGTAAGAAGAAGGGTTAAATGGGGAAAGTAGTGCAGCTTTATGAAATTAATTCCAAACCGCTTTTGTTTTTTTTTTGAAAATCTCCATGGGCTCCTAGATATTTAATATAAAGTAAATTCCTGGAATTTCTTTATACTGATATAGCAGTCTTATTATTGGGATTAGAGAAAAGTCGTAAAGGAAAACACTTTAGACGATTTTATAAGCAATAAAACGGCGTTACATTTTTTTTTATTTGTCTTGTCATTTTCGAGTTATGACATAAACTTGTGTTTTTTTAAATGTAAGGCATAGTTGGCTATGACATCATTCGACATGTCTTTTTTTTTCTAAATACGACGATATAAACCTCGATGTGGTTTTTTCTAAAAATAAGAAGTTAGAACGATTTTTACACTTAAAAAAACACATGTTTATGTTTTTAAAGACAAATACAGAAAACTATAGCGCCGTTTTATTGGTTTTAAAATCATTTAAAACATTTTTCCTTAGTATTGTTCTCTAATCCCAATAATTAGAGCGCTATCTCAGTGTAAAGAAATTAATGAAATTTTATTTTTGTCATAAATATCTAGACACCTATGAAGATTTTGAAAAAAACAAAAGTTGCTTCAAACTAAGCTCATAAAACTGCACTACTTTCCCAATTTAACATTTCGTTTAACTGGAGTATTTTACGAGATCTTCTCTTTACTAAACATTGAAAAAAAAACTCACCCTGTACGTATAGGTACCATAAACATAATCGAATTGCAAGATTTAATTTTTATCGCCCGTATTCACAAACGATAATTTCCAAAATAATTACGTAATCAATTATCCCCATCTCATTCTATTGCAAAAAAACTGCATATCTCCATCTCACTCATTTAAATAATTACGTAATTATTTAGGAAATTATCGTTTGTGAATACGGGCATATATCTGTTAATTCAACAATATTAATGAAACAATTTTAGACAAGCTAGAGTTAAACAACAATAATACTCAGTTACTGTCAACTCATCTAACAATAATAATTACTGAATATTATGTTTTCATACTACCAAATTAAAACTATTCACATGAAGCATTGCATTAGAGATGCCGAAAATGTGAGACCCGTAATAATATACAGGGTGACATAGAATAAACTACAATCCATAGTAACATGTGATAGAGGATCAAAAAATATCAAAAAAAGTTCCCATAGTCCGGTAGTGAATGTTATTTCCCATTATAATTCGCTGTAGGGAGATGTATCACAAATTGCTCATTTAATTTACAGCTCGACTTGAGTAAGCTCCATGGAAAAAAGCTTAAAGAAAATATAATGTAAAACTAAAATTAAGAATTCTTATGTTTTATTCTTACAGCTGTTGAAATCATATCTACTAAAATAAATTAAATCTATCTAGAAACATTCTGGAAACATTTTCATCAAAAAAATATTCGTACTAAGTTTCATTGCTTTACCGTAGGTAAAATAAAACTTGGCTACTCTTATTATAGAGAAGGCTTTCAGTAATTTTGAACATCTCTCTTCAATATACACCCTGTATGCGACACTAGCAAATGCCATGTCTCTTAGATTTCCAAGTAGGTATGCACAATCCGAGTTTCAATCTAAAAGCAAAAAGCCAGTCCACACCGCGATATCGCGAATCATCAAGCACGGCTGGGAAGAGATCGCCAAGACAGTCACGTTATTCCAGAATCACTCCGGGACGCTTCGAATTAGGATTCACGTTGTGAGCCGGCTAACAATGTTGACTATCCTCCCGGAAACATGCATTCAAACTCTCTGGGAAAACTCCTAACGTGATAAGGATATTGCAGCTAGCATCGGGGAAATCATGCTGTTGTCATACTCAAGGGATATACAATAATAAACATAATAATAAACTATAAAACTATTTTAGTTTATACACAGAGCGCGAAACAAAGAAAAAAGTTACGAAGTTATAAAGCTTTCAGATTCATGTACTTAATGAGATGCAATGGAATACATTAGAGAAGATGTATCTCCCTTGTTAACATTGAAAGCTAGAAGGTAAAGAATTAAAAACAGTATGAATAAGCGGAGATTATATTTAAGTTATAAAACTTGTTTTGCTACACGAACTTATCTAACATAAAATCGAGAAACAAGAAAATTTTTCAACTTTATACTTAGCCAGAACCAACATTCATCGAGGGATTTAACTCAATTTCAAGAGTTTTCGAAAGGTTTAGCAAAGTATTGAAACAAAATTCAAAACCTCGCATCTATCTGCAATCCACTTGAATAAATTTTTATGACGTACAAATTCACATGCACAAACGAGACTTTTCTGTCTTCTGTTTTGTGTTCCGCATGTTTTTTTGATTAAGCGGAAGAATTGCGAAGTGGAAGTAACTGCCTTAGTAATAGGTAAAACGATCTTGTTTATAAATTGTATTTTCCTTCAGGAAGATTTGAGTAATATTTGACAAATTCCACTGCGTTACATAATTTTGTCGGGGTTGTGTGCAAATGGCTTATTCATTAACTTCTTCTCCCCGTTCAGCTGGGGAGGTATTTGTCTTAGTCTGGCGAGGACGCGTTATTGTGTATAGATAATGGATCTCACTCCCAGGACTGATGCTTTGATTAATTTTTGTTGGAGAAATTAGACTTGATTGATAATCCCGGTGCTGGTATGTATTAAGTTGCTTCTCCCGCTTCATTATCGTGAGAGGTTTCAACCCCAGAGTTCTTTGTAAACTCAACGCTATATGGTTTTCATTAAATTATCAGCTTGGAGTTCTAAATAGTTTTTAATGTTATATTTATAACTACCGAAAGTCTCATCTTAAAACAGCTGATTGAGTTTTTTGTTGTAACCCAGGTAGTGTATACGTAGAGCTTATTTTTTTGTACCTACCTCTTTAATTACTCTCTCTACACGATAAACATCACACTGGTACCTATATAATTGAGATGCAGAATATAACATATAGTGTAAAGGATTTTTTAATTGGGTCTGTTGTTTTAAATTAACCCCAGTGTTCCGTCATCGACGCCCGCATTTTTAATTTCATCTTTACTTACGTAATTTATCCATTACTTGTATTGCTCTTTTTGCCCATCCGCAGAATTATGGTTTTCACGGCAAGAGGACACACTCATGCGCGTAACGAGAGTTGTGAAAATAATATATTCTTCAAACACTCACCACCAACACCAGTGGGAGTGGGAGTAAGAATCAGAGTAGAGATGCTGTGGAAATCGTCGCGGCTCCGGCATTCGTAGATTCGTTATTATCGTGTCTGATTAAAAGGCCGATCGCATTTATCGTGGCTGTGATACACGCAGTACCCTGCTCCCATTCGCAAAACCGCAATTATTTGAATACTTCCACATCACCCGCACGGGCCACAGTGGTTTGCCCAATGGTAAACCAAAGCCTAAAGTAAACAGTTAGTATAATAATTAAAAATCATAATAATTATGAATTCTGTCTATTATCTCCTGGTGTATCCTGTACCGTGGTCCTTCGTCTAGATTTCGAACAAGCTTTTCGGCCTTACAAGCCGACTTATTAAAATTCCCAATTAACATCAAACCGCATCCGATTGGTTCCCCATTAAGAGAACCATTCACCCAGACTCAATCGATCAATTATTTATTTAATAATTACATACTTATATTTATTACACACAATCAAATTTATTTCTACAAACACAGACTACTTAATTAACACCAATTATACAGGGTGATTGATTGAAACGTCACATTAGAAAAAAATAGACTTCCAAATGACCTAGGAATCTTAAATTTGGAACCTAGGCAACATACCTAATAACGAGTCAAAATGAAATATTACCAAGATGGCGGCACATTTAAAAATGGCAAAAGCAATGGCCATCTTTGTTTTTTTAAATGGGACACCCCATATATTATTGCATTTTCAGATTGTCTGAGAAAATGTAATAACAATGATGTTTATAGTTGCATTTTAAATTGAGTAGGCTATGAGTTATAAACAAGTGAAAATCGCAATTTTCCAACTTTAAACCCATTTACCATAAAAACGGCCTATAATACCAAAAAACGGCTTACATGTTCCTATCTTAACTTTTTATAAGGCATCCAATTATGCAGTTGAAATGTTTATACAAGGTGGTGAAAATTATCAGATTTTTCATCACCCTGTATAAACATTTAAACTATACAGTAGGATACCAGATAAAAATTTAAGATAGGGACATGTAAGCCGTTTTCTGATATCTTGAGCCGTTTTCGTGGTAAATGGGTTTAAAGTTGGAAAATTGCGATTTTCACTTGTTTATAACTCATAGCCTACTCAATTTAAAATGCAACTATAAACACCATTGTTATTATATTTTCTCAGACAATCTGAAAATGCTATAATATATAGGGTGTCCCATTTAAAAAAACAAAGATGGCCATTGCTTTTGCCATTTTTAAATGTGCTGCCATCTTGGTAATATTTCATTTTGACTCGTTATTAGGTATGTTGCCTAGGTTCCAAATTTCAGATTCCTAGATCATTTGGAAGTCGAATTTTTTCTAATGTGGCGTTTCAATCAATCACCCTGTACATATAACACCAAGAATCACTCTGCATAAAAAGTATAGTAATTGAATTTATTTATCAACACCAACACTTGTACATATTTATCTGTATGTACACCGTGATTCCGTTTTATGGCTGAATGAATCAGTTTCTCTGGCTGATTATTTATATTGGAGAGATAAGGGGACTAATAATCCAGACCTAAGTCTAGAATTATCTGGTGCTTATCATCTTTATTGTAGCGGGAAGGTTTCCAGAAACAGTATGGACATTGTAGCGTCATGACGAATTGATCTCGAATCATCTAGCAATCTCATCATCCTTATCGTCGCTTGCTTCGCCGAGTCCGTTTCTTGAAACTCGATGTGATTCAGCGGCGCCGGCAGTAGTGTAAAGAATGCTCGCACGTCTTCCCGCACTACCAGGCACCTTGATGTATTTGGTAACCGCTACAATATTACTTATATCTAATGGTAATGATATCAAGTGTGCTCATAGAAGTCAGCATTCCACTGAAAATAGGTTATGGTGGGCACATTGCGGAAGATAGGTATAAATGTCGGTGCGAAAGATGCGCTAGAAAGACATAGATGACATTAAAACTGATATGAATGTCACTGGGATGAAGGGTTGAAGATTTAATTTTTCTATAAAATGAAATGAGTCTCTTATGTGAGATTCTGTATATTAGACATGTGGCTGCGATAGGTTGGTCAGATATTTGGCTAGAGAATAATGTCGGAGAACTTATGGCACTTAAAATTGGATGAAGCGGCATTTTATAGGCTTATTTACCCGTAAAGTCTATGGGTCCCGGTTTCAGTGTTCATAATCAGCCGTTTGTCTTGATCGAGGTTGGTGGAAGTTTTGACCAACTAGCCGGTTTCTTGGAGGATGCGATTCGTAGGATTAGAAAGTACTTTGAAAGATATAATGATGATGCTTTTGTCATGGTTGGGACTCCTGCCTGAATGCAGCTTCTTCATACCTGGTAGTGTTGCTTTTTGTGGACTTGGCTCATCGACTCAGCAGTGTCTTGTGATCGCTTCTATGTACCGGATTCAACAGGTACTGGTGTAGCGGTATAAAGATCCAAACGGCCCAGGAGAGAGGACGTTAAATCTAGAGACTATATTAAAGTATTGTTTATTACAGTGTTAAAATATAAATAGGTACATAGACTTAAATCTTCAATACCCATAGTGACAATTTTGTAAGTACTCAACTGGCAGGGTGGAAAATAAATAAATTGATAATTTTCACCACCCGAAATGTCTTTTATTTACACAGCTAGATAAATAATTTAGCAGGCCACTTGAAGAAAATCTTAAATTTCATTTTATAACTACTTACTTAACCAATATCAACCGTTGAACGCAGCTGATTTTTATCTGGACATGAAGTAGTAAAGCTGTGAGCTTTAGTCTCTTTCTTGTTTTTCCAAATATTTTCTCTCATGTTCTGTGAATCGTTCCACTTTACCACGTTTTACAAAAAGTAATCGTATATTTTTTCCGGAATTCTTATCAAGATAAACTAGCCATAATAAGTACAAATTCTCATCCTGTATATCACATATTCCATAATCTAACAGAAACACTATATAATATTAGAGCTCCGAGATTCAGAAGTATACTTCCTGTAAAAAATTTCGTGAAATAATGCATTAGGCTCAAAGACAAATTCTGTTTTCAGCCACTCCATTGTTTTTCCCGGGAAGACGTACATATCTCTGGGACGTCATAAAACATAAAAAACACACCGACGTGGAGCAGTATATTTCTCAAAGTGTAATCTCTCACGGATTTCAGGAAGAAAAGTAAGAAAAGTTATACATCATTTACAGTCAGCATGCATTAGACCAGTTTCCTCCTGTATGTTATAGAAATAGGCCAGTCTACATTATATCTACGAACAAATATATTTTCAAAATATTCCTATTCATTAGATATCTTTAATAAACATTTTTTAATGTAATTATTAGTTGTAAGTACAGTGATATTATTTTAAGCTAGAATTAATAAAAAAAATCTCCTGAAAGCAAAATTGTTCATCAAACATGGAATGTATGGAATAAAGAAATTGAAATATGGTATTTTCTTAAATTAATAAAAATATCTATAATTTGAGATTTATTAATTATCGAGGCAAAAGGGTCCAAAAATCTTTTATGGGACGAGCCTGGGGAAGATTAAGGGGATTGCTGTCTCTCGGAACAAATGATACGGTGTGAACAACTACCCAATTCTGTGTTTGTCTGCCATAGTGATAAGATAAGGTTAGAGGTCGAGTCCTAGGTAGTCAAAGCTATATATTAACAATTATTATTGCCTATCAAAAAGTATTATTTTTATTGAAGAGAAACATGATGGAGACGATATTATGTTTTACCAAGACCGTGCGTCCTGTCACTATGCTACACAACTTTAAATTTTTTAAAATTTTTTAGTAAATTTTATTTAGTACCGAAACCAATGGAGACATACGTTATTAACCCCTGATAAATTTCACTGTTTCCTCAACGTTGTAAAGGGAATGTAAGATCAAATCTGATAAGATTTATCATGAATCGATTCATATATCTTGGCCTTATGTCAAAGGGATGCATTCAAACAACCCCCTTGCGTACGGGGTTGAAAACTCCTAGGGCATAACATATTAGACGCACGTGGTACGAAATGAGACCCCTCCGATGATAAATTGTAGAGACCTGGTTCACATGGCAACATTGCTTAGATGACCCCTTCGTGTCCATCTTAAAATGGACTGTATGGAAATTGCATTTGCGAGAAGCTCCTATATCGAGAATAACAGCAGAAAGAATGTTTCTTCTCTTAATAATAGGTAGGTACACAAGTTGTTAATCTTAATCAAAAACATGTAAAAATAGATCCTGCGATCAAGAATTTGTCTTTGCTATTACATCGAACAAAATGTGAAAGTACCTTCATATTTTTGAGAATAATAAAAGAAAGTGTGTCTGTGGTAAAAGCTCTGATAAAATCAGATAAACACAACATTATACAATAAATTCGTTTAACTGAAAGTGTTTTTTGAAAAATCTCTTAGAACCGTCGAATTAATTTTGTTACAACTATGCCCATTTTCTTTCAAATTTAAGTTTCCATCCTTCCTGAATTTCGAATGATGACTCCATCAACTTTTTTTACAAAATTACAACAGTTGAAATATAACCGATTTAAAAAAACAATAGGGGTCATTTCTGAACCGATCTGGATGATTTTTGATGTATTCAGATCATTCATTGGGCCTGCAAATTTGGTCATAATCTGCCAGATTTCTCCGGAGATAGACCAGACCATGTTTATCCTTCATCCTCTGTCATATGTGATGGCATCGAATAAAATCACTCAGAACCAGTGCTAGAATCTAGAATTAACATTCACTTTATGCATCTCGAGCTTGCTTCTCTCCATTCACAAGCGAGATGAATATTCGTTAACCACTTTTTTCGTAAAAAGATAGTGCTTGAGTGTAATTACAACGGGATGTCTAGGAATTTGCAATAACAATTATTACACGTAGCTAAGCAGCTCGGGGAGGCTGTCTCAAGAGGGTTCTGTAGCCTGCGGTGATCCTCCTATGAGCAGAATTAATATTGTAATGGCGATGATAATGCCTTCGTAGAACATCTAATTAGGTAATGTTTGAGCTGGCTTTGTACTTAACCAGAATTCTCAATGTTGAACGAATACCTACAACTACGACGTGTAAAAATGCCATCTATAGAGCGGTAATAATGGAGAGTAGTAGGCGAAAGAGCTGCCATAATGGTGTTGAAAAGTACTGCAGATATATCACGACAAACTAATTTAATTAAAAATTGTAATCTTTGTTTTTTATATCCAGGTTTTCCTATAAATTTTCGAAATTAGTTCTAAAGATATCCTGAAAACTGACAGCATTTTCTGGTACTAAATGTAAAATTTTATGAAGATAAATAATTTTGAAATAATTGAACCCCACCCCCATATAGCCTCCTAAACCTACCCAATTTCAGAACCAACAAGAAGATATCTAACGGAATTATAGACAAGGTCTTCCTTCTGTCAAAAATTGTAAAGAGAACGTAATTATGTCGAATTTTCACGTAATTTTTAAAGCTTTTTTCTATATAATCGAATAGAATAGGCGTATTAATACACTCCTTTTCTATAAAATAGAATAGGGATACAAGAAATAAATTCACATAATAAATAAATAGTACATAAATGACGGTAATCCGTTTATTGACCTGAAATAAAATTCTTCGAACCACACAACATCAAATGGCCGGTGAAAACAGAGGCATGGAGAGTGAGACATCTGCAAATTCTTCTCACGGCTCTATTGGTGATAGGTAGACTGATGAGTTGGTAATAATTATGTGTTCACCGACCGGTATTATTTGCAGGAATCCTTTAAGGCAGTTCCTCACCCTTTTTAGCAGAGACGTGAATCTCTTTCCCCAAGAAGACCTCCCATTTAATGCCTTTCGAACACGGATGGTTGTGTGTTTCCTTTTTGTATTTATTTTTTTACATTGGACACAGCCATCATCCAAGTTAAAATTTGTTTGCCATTCATACCTACGTTTTCTTCAATCGTCATACAACCGACAGATACGGGTATAAATAGAGTAGAATGCATGTAGATATCGCCACTCCTCAAAATATGTTAGCCAGTTAAAATGTCAGGTTAGACATCAGCCGTCTGGAATCTGTGCAGCGCTCTTTTTTGAAGTTTTTAAGTTTCCGTCTAGATGGTCAGTATCCTCCGAGAGGGTTTGACCATAATATTTTATTAACCAGGTTTAACTTTACCTCTTTGCATGTCAGACGGGTTGCTGGGATGTTGCGATTCCTGTATGGTTTGCTTAACAATTTGAATGATTTTTTTTAAATTTTTACTTACTCAGTAAAATTTATTTTATGGTACCTCGTCTGAATTCGCGACAAACTCAACCATTTTACTGCATGAGTAGACGCACTAATATACTGGTAAGATCACCCATCTCTATGATGTGCCAGCCCAGCTTTTCAACAGATTAGCTCACTCCTGTGACATTCAATGCTGATAGCTTTTCACTAAAATCGGAGTGTGTTGCGCAGGTATTCAATGGCGGCTGATGACTGTCTATCTGAAATTGTAACCCTAATGTATACAATGTTCTTTTTTTACATAATGTATCTCATGTATTTAATGTTTCCTATAAATGGGTGAAGACCGTTGGAAATTATTGATAATAAATAAATAAATAAATAAATAAATAAAAATGTCTTCATGTCCTTCATAAAAATCGAATATTCAACTGTTATTAATGCTCCCATCAGTTGTAACGGTTTGATTGCATTTAAATTCGTTTCATTCAACTGACGGTAATTTGTTAGAATTTATTAATAATTGTTCACCAATTTTGGAGCGCCTGTAGATCATTCCTTCAAGACACCATGTATCGCTAACATCGTGGTCGATATAGAAGAGAGCTTATCGTACCAAATTAGGTCAGCGCGCCCGTCAGGGTAGGAGCGCTCGGTATCCTAATAAAAATAGTGATCGGCGCTAAGATCTTCCCTTCCTAGGATAGCAATTGATCGCTTAAGATTATTATAATGAATATAGCAGCTAGGACCAGCTCCTTGCGTCCTACTTACGGTAGAGTAAGTACGTGCTCGTACTGGCTCATTGCTAGAGTTGGTTCATTTTTATTGCTTATTAAATGGATTTTGGTGAGGGAAACGCATGCAAGACTGCCGACATCAATAGGTAGCCATTCATTTGAATCAGTTAGTACATAACTGTCTGTCATGACTGAGCAACAGAAAATTCTTAGTTATACAGAAGAACAACTACAGGAATCGAAGAGATATATACGAAGGCTATTGATTTATTGACGATAGAAGTTCCTCGCATAACATACCCGGGATGACGGAGTGGACATCATCAAAGCAAAACTCACACATGCTATATCAAACGTAAAAAATGGGAAGGCACCAGGTCCAGATGGGGTACAGATAGAGGTTTTAAAAACGTTGGAAGATGATAGAGCTTGAACTTCTATTAAGCTTGAAAAAAAAGGATAATTGCAAATATTGTAAAGATTAAAGGACGATCAGTTTAATGAACCATGTATTAAAGTTGTTCCTGGAAATCATTCATTCTAGAATATACACCAGATGCAAAGAACACATCAGTAGGTCTCAATTTGATTTTAGAAATGGCTTCGGTTTCGGTGCAAGGGAGGCGCTGTTTGGCATCCAGGTTCTCGTACAACAATCTAGAGGTACAACGTTTACGTATGCCTGTTTTGTAGATTATGAGAAGGCATTCGACACTATTCAGCATGACAAGTTAATAGCTATACTGAATGATATTGGCCTGGACGGACGGGACATACGATTGATAGCCAACTTGTACTGGAATCAGACAGCTGATATTAGAGTTAACGGCCAGACATCTGAAGAAGGGCCTATCATGATGTTCGACAGGGTTGTGTGCTCTATCCCCTTTTGTTTAATTTATATGCAGAAAAATTTTTCAGGGAAGCCATCGAGGACAGAACAGAGGTCATACTTGTGAATGGAATTGTCGTCAACAATCTAAGATACGCTCATCTTAGCAGCAAATAAGGATGATTTGCAGGCTCTCTTATTATCAGTAACAGGTCATAGCCTACAGATGGGTCTGCGGCTAAATATAAAGAAAACCAAATGGATGGTCATCAGCAAAAACAAAAATATATCTACCAACTTTACAGATATCAGGGTAAATGGAAAAGTGCAGTCATACAAGTATCTGGGCTGCTGGGTGAAAGAAAAATGGGATCTAATCCAAGGGATAAAAAGCAGAATAGAGCAGGCAAGAACATTATTTAAGAGCAAGCAAAAGGAATATTAACCAATAGAGGTTTAAGAGTTCCCTTAAGAACACGCTTGTTACATTGCTACTTCAGCATACTGTTCTATGGGATGGAAGCATGAGCCCTCACTGAAACGATGTGCAAGAGGGTTGAGGCATTCGAGATGTGGGCCTATCGAAGGGTGTTGAGTGTTGAGGATACCGTGGATGGACAGGGTGAAAAATGAAGTGCTTCTGCGACGAATCGACAAGGAGAGAGAGGTACTAAACACCATAAAGAGAAGAAAACTGGAATACCTTCCCTATGTGATGAGAAATCCGAAGTATGAGCTGCTCCAAGGCTCTGGTCGTCGAAGAACGTCGTGGCACAAGAACCTTCGACAGTGGTATGGGATGAGCAGACATTTGGGGACATAAGGTATCACTTTCAAAATGGAACTTTCGTTGTTACTGGTTCCCCTAATTTTTTGAGGTAATGTTTAATACGTAATTTGTTAAGATTCAAAAGTTGCTTGTGTTGGTATAATTATTACAATGTAGGTAAGTCTCTTGAGTTATTTCCCAGAAAATCCGGTTTTGAAATAAAAATTTAAAATACTAAAGTTGATTTTTTTTTTTAATTGGTGATGTAATTTTCCTCACCATTTAATATCTGACGTATTGAAAAAGTATGACGTCACTATGACGAAAAAGACGGCACAAGTTGAAAACTGTTTTGAAGAGTTTTTTTTTTTCAAGTTTTGAAGCCATCGAACAAAGTGTAATAATGCATCAATTTACATTGTTATTCTATTTTATTGTTAATAAATATTGTAAATTTTCTTTCGACTTTCCTATGTCTTGTGACGTCATCTATGTGTTGAATGCGCACTGGTAAGATAATCAAATTGTTTAAATCTTTTAGCTAGCTGGCTGAAAAGTAACATTTTTTGCTTACTCTTAAAGGAGAGACGAGTAAAACTATTACACAGTTACATACTTACTAACGTTGCTGTCCTCCTAGTGGTTACTATATTTTTCTAAGAAACATTTTTTTTTAATTTTAGCAAATTTCTTTGATGTCTAACCGAATAACACCAAAAATCCTATAGAAAAAATGTTAACAGCATGATAAACACAACTACCCTAGCTGATCTTTCAAATATATGCGGAACGTAAAAAAAATTACATAAAAAAATTACAAATGAGAATTTTATCATCCTTAGAAGATTTTATATATCGATATATGCAGATTCACGTAGGTTTTTTCTCGACAGAACGACGTGATTGAAAGTACGTGAGAAAATTTTGTAATTTTCCCGCCATCCCGTCACAATAGGCCAGGAATAAAATGATAACGATAGAAGTTCGAGTTACAATTTAAACAAAATAAATACCAATTGGTTTTAAAATTAATAAGATCTTGATAAAGATTTCCCGCCGACTTGTGATTCTATTCGTAGAGCTTCAGCGAGCATTAAGTGAAATAAAATCTGAATTATATATCAGCGATTCCGGGCCCGGCTTTGTTAATACAGCTGCGCTTCAGGAAATGAGAAAAAACACCCTTATCATGAATTCAATTATAGCAAATCTTCTCAAACGAGTCGTCGCTGACTGAGTTTAAAATTGCCACTTAATTGGATCCAGGCACAATTTTATTCCAGATTTATTCAGACGGGAGAATCCCGCTTGTCCAGCGCAGCGCTTTTATAATGGCTACGGCACAGAACAAGAATCCTTAGCCCTTGCTCTGCGGTCCCGATCCAACCTCCCCCGATCAGAACATCTTGCAGCTTCGGGACTTCTAATGGCATTACGTGCTTTTCTACATCCATGCGGTTAGTTCTCTGCGATTCCAATTCACATTCCCATTTCATTTACTTTTAATAGCTGCTGCGAGAGTATAAAATTTCTGTCATACCTACTTATATCTATGACGGATAGGATGCTTGTTTAAGGTAATTATTTTTATTAAATGTGCCTGTGAATAAGTAAAAGTTCCCTTATAATTATGTTGGAAATTTAGAAACAGTGTTGACAATTGAATATAAGCTTCAAACACACATGTATTTAACGACCCTGTATTGTAATGATTTAATCAAATTATCCGTTCATAGATCGCCCGGGATATAGAGCACGCGAGACTGAAAAACTTCTTTCCTAATGAAATTACAACTAAAAGTAAGATACCTACAACGGTCTTCCAGTGTATACCAACATTAAAGAATCACAAAAGCGATGACTTACAGCGACCTCCTCGTTCGTAATATAAGGACACTCTAAAATATCACTTAATTCCCTTGATACATCTCAGTGTAGGACATACGTGATTACTTAAAAAATATATTACTTTCCTGAAAGAATTTTCCTCTTAAATTACTCATTAATTTAAGTTTTGTTCTGATCAATTGTAGTCATTTCTTCCTAACTCAAATAACGCTTAGCTTGAAGAAGAGACGAAAGTCAAAAAGTACCATCTCCGAAGGTTCGTCAAATACGACTAATGTGTTTAAAAATATGTCAAGATTGACGTGTGTAGGCTTTCTCGGCTGGCTTCAATTGAAATCATATTTGTTTCGGGCTGTTTTGCCATGAAGATTTGCTCTGAACGTTTTGTCTATAGCTGCGGTAGACATCATCAGCGGTTACGTGTGCGCAAGCGACGCTCCACTCCTCGTGTTTACCGATAACTGACTGTGATGTCATAGATCGCTGTGTACGTGTGTTATCTGCGTCGAAAAAAGGATCAAAGAACTATTAGAGCTTAATAGAAAAGTTAGTGAAAGCCTTAATAGGCTTATATACTGGGCACAGGTAGCTGAACCATCCTCTGCACATGATGGGTATAGCAAGCAGCGCTGAATGCCACCTGTGCTTAGAGGATGACGAAACAGTAAAACACATCCTAATGCAAGTGGCCTGCTTTGGGAAGAACCAGATTATAAACCCTCGGGAGAGAATTCCTTACTCCGGAGGACATGGATACATTATACCAAGAGTTAAGATGGTCAGTTTCCTCAAAGAGGCTGACCTGTTGGGTTGGGGTTAATGTAGCACGACTAGATGTGAGCCACAATAGACCTTCGGTCGCAGTGAAGGTGTCACAATTGCCCATTCACGATAAATCTAATCTAATTTAATCTATCTGCGTTGTATCCAACAACTTCAATTGATTATAACTAACAATAAAAGAAAACCCGAAATTCTCCAGATACTGAGATTTTTAAAAGAACATCAGCAAAGAACTTAGAATTTTATTCAAGACCCACGAGACTTCTATATCTTCAAATCTAGATGTGCAGACCCGCCTATAAAACCTAATTTCAAGTCTTTTATACTTTTTTTTTCTAAGCGAATACGAGTTGTTTGTAGCAGTAACCAGAAGTCGTTTTTATTTAATATCTCAGTCATATTGATCACGTTAGCATCCCGTAGATAGCATCCCTGAGATACGCCCAAGAGGGGAAAGCTCACATTTGCAGACATATCGCGGGTGCTTTATCAAAGGAATGCATTCTTTCTGATATTCCCTGGCACGCTGACGCGAGGAATTGAATACGAGAATAGTCAACCCCTGCTTGAGCAGACCTGCCGTCTAAATTATTTACATCAAGTAGGGACCCTCCATCCGTTGCATAGGATTCAATTTCTGGGCTATTAGAAAAATACTCATTTTATATTCTCTAAAACTGTTGATTCAAGCGTTGCTTTGAAGAAAATTGAGATCGGTTCGAAAAATCAACGATCGTCCTAAACTAATCCTCAAAATCGTCAAAATAATCTAATTAATTTTTATCACCCTGTACAGAAATTTAAACTATACATAACAGGATGCCACATGCAAAATTAGGATAGGGATATGTAATATGTAAGTGTCAACTTCTGCCCTCTATTACTCATGATCATGAAGTAAGTTGAGGATTAGATTACCGAACATAAAGAGCTTCTATCAAAAAATATCCTAGAGCTCTCGAAGAGGATCTTAGCGGCACGTACCTCTTAAGTGTATAGTATCGACAGTCTACTGAATTTTGTGGAGTATTTTATAGAGAATGAAGTATGTAATTTGATATTTTACCTTCACTTGAATTCTTTTGGAATTATATCATGGTGCATGCAGTTTTAGTAAAATGAGCTGAAATAGCGATAGATGCAAAGAAGTCTGTTTTTTGAGGAACGCTTTGTAACATCACATTCCTTTTAATTCTACCTTTAATCTTCACTACTGAAGTTTATAACGAATTTAATTTTTTGAGAGTCTCTAACAATCCACGATGTTCACAGTTTACTATTTATTGAATTAAAGTTAGACAAGATTGTTTAAACTTTTAATGATGACGTGTTCAAATATAAGATTTAAAAAACATTTCACTCTAGGTTTTTTATTTTGAATAATTAACATTAAAAGTGTTGTAAGCTTTGGTGCTGCATATACTTGTCTTCTGAAACTCTATCTATAGTATTTAGAAGAATGTTTGTTAAATAAACTTGTTCAGGCTCACCTGAATAATAGGGACTCTAAGAACTCAAAAGTTTTCGTTTCGTTGTAGTTGCCTTAGCATCGTTGCTAGGATATAAAATAACAAATTAGAAAACTTGTCAAAATGGAAGAATATAATTTGTAACAAAACTAAAGAATAAAGTTATACTTTCATTTTGAAGTTCAGTAGCTTATTTCATTCTCACGTCTCCATTCATCTCATACAGTCCACTCTGCTCAGTCTCAACTACTCAAATCTTTCGAAGATTCACCATAAGCTCTTGGCCCTTCGAGCCGGATATTACAGTCCCCATGCAAAAGTTTGGTACTCCAACAGTGAATATTTCGTCCCCTGGCAGTTCCAGACGTTTTCTAGCTCAAAAGTGTCATTAAAAAGTCTCTAGATAAATGAAGAATTCACTGACCTTTTAATGCATATACAGGGTGATCCATTTTAATCTGAACAGGGAAATATTTCGGAATTGTGGGGTTATTGAAAAAAAAGTTTTCAACAAAAGTTGTATGGTTGTTAGGGGGACGTAGTTTGGGGGCACAATCATCCCCCCTCTCCCCCACCCCTCGCGGGAGGTGGGGGCAAGTAAATTTTTTTAAATGGGAACCCCCAGTTTTTATGGCGTACGTCGATTGAGTTGACAAAAACGTGAAACTTTTGTTGGAAACTTTTTTTTTTAAACGAAAACCTGTCAAGTTATCGGGCTGTCAAAATTGAGATTTTCTAAATTATTTTTGGCACGCCTCGATAATTCGTTGCCTCATATCTTCCCGTGTTGTTGGGTCTCTCTCACAAACAACCCCTTTCAAATACCCCCATAAGAAAAATTCAGGGGATGTTAAATCCGGGCTCTTTACTGGCCAAGGAATGCCACATCCTCTTCCGATCAACCGACCTGGGAATCTAGCTTCCAAATAGTTCCTTACAGCAACAGCATAATGTGGCGGGGAACCATCTTGCTGGAACCACATTTGTCTACGTGTGTCCAAATCGACATCCTCCAACAGCACCGGAAAATCTTGTTGCAAGAATCGTAGATACGTCGGGCCATCTAGAATACCTGAGAAAGAAATTGTAGAATTTGCGAAACTTAAACAAATTTTAAATTTGCGGGTAGCAGAACGGGAAGAAACTTGACTGTAAGAATGAGATATCGCTAATATTGAATGAAAAAAATTACCCTAAAAAAATGCGGACCGATCAGCTGACCATTCACTGCCACACCAGACATTGATACTCCAACGGTGTTGATAAACAATCTCACGAACATAATGCGGCTGCATCCGAGAATAATAATGAGAATTATGCCGATTTATTGTCTTATCGTTCTTAAAGGTAGCTTCATCACTGAACAATACGCGATTGAAGAATTGTCTATCCTGAACAATTTGTTCTTGCGCCCATCTACAAAATCTGACTCTTGCTTCAGCGTCAATTTCGGTCAATGCCTGATGCAAAGAGATGTGATGAGATGCAAAGAGAAGCGTGGAAGTGAGTAGCCTTCAAAATTCGATTGACCGTCCCATACGTCATATTCAGCAAACGACAAATCCTACGTTGACTGATGTGGGGGTTCATAAATACCATCCCCAGGACAGTCAGTATTTCTGGATCATCTGGATCATCATACCGCCTTTTTCTTCTTTGTCGGTGGAGAAACCCACCTCGAATCCGCTGCAGTAAAGCGAGAATGGTGACATGATTGGGATGACGCCGTAAAGGAAATCTGTTGGCATAATGAATTGCGGCTGCCCGCGCATTTTCGCCAACTGCACCGTACGAAATAATATGTCTATTATCTCCTGCGGCGGATAGTTAGCCATTATGGCTTCAGAAACGATGAACGGGTTCACAGAACTTTCCAAATTCAAGGTTGACACTTAAGTTAATAATGAAGAACACACTAAATGCGATCTAAAAATTACTGTGCACTAGAGTGATTGATGTTTTTAACAAGACCCAATGATAAAAATTAAAAATGTCAATTTTGACATCTCGATAACTTGACAGGTTTTCGTTTAAAAAAAAAAGTTTCAAACAAAAGTTTCACGTTTTTGTCAACTCAATCGACGTACGCCATAAAAACTGGGGGTTCCCATTTAAAAAAATTTACTTGCCCCCACCTCCCGCGAGGGGTGGGGGAGAGGGGGGATGATTGTGCCCCCAAACTACGTCCCCCTAACAACCATACAACTTTTGTTGAAAACTTTTTTTTCAATAACCCCACAATTCCGAAATATTTCCCTGTTCAGATTAAAATGGATCACCCTGTATAAAATGTCCCTTAAAAAAATTTTCCTTAACATTCTGAAAAAAGTACCCAATTCCGAAAAACTAAGACAACGGAACTATTCGTTAGTAGACATAAGTTGCTTGATGCTCAGGGGACGTTTTTTAAATTTTTGTTCCATCGATCAATCAGTCGATGCCAAATAAAAAAGTTCAGTACAAACTAAAAAATTCATACCCCCCCTTTAAGAATTTTAGTTATGTTATTATTTCTAGATGATGAGAATTCCCATATCCCACATTCCACATACGATTCTAATATCGATCGAACTCGACAATAAAAGTACATATAGAAAAGAATCACAGGATTGAACGAATCATCTTTGAAGATGGTGAAGTTGACACGGATTGATGGGTGAAAGAAAAAATCTCCAAAGAAATAGCGAATCCTTTTTGTATTTTTTCCTAAATCCCGATAGTGCGTTATTCGGTGAAACAAACATGAGTCCGGTGACTGAAAAGAATGCCCCTGGTCCAGTCTTGATGTAATTCCCGCTCTCTGGTCTGGCAGCGTCATCAGTCAGGGGCTTACGTCGTATAATATACAAGAGGAACAAGGAAATATTGAACAAGGAGCTTTATCACACGGTCATTATCTCGGATAGCTCCGTCAACTTAACCTTTATAACAAGACGGAGGGAATGTTATGACCCCGCACACCTGAAATATGGCACGTGATGGAACAACTAGATGTGATTTTCTATAGGGGATGGCGGCTTATTTCTCAAGTTGGGGTTGGATATGAGATATAGACTTTCATACTTGAGGATATAAAAAGCTTTCTCAAGTAAACATCTATCCGCCTAGATTCATAATAAATTTTCATTTTAATATTTTTTCATAATATTACATTTTTATGTAGGTAAGTTACTAAACCTTGTTGCTAAAAATTACGTCCTCCTAAGCAACTCCATAATTTAGATGAATTCTGTAGATAGATTCTTCGAAGAAAGATGTGACAGTTTCCAAATATGTATCAAGCCTCACTAGAACTTGAATGTATTAAAATTATAACGAGTATTATATGAAATATTAAAAAAATTTTAGAGATTGATATAATAAAAAAGTAGGAATAAGCAATATTCGTATACCCAATGCAAAGTTCTTTAGATATTCGAATTTTAAAATGAGATATTTGTTTTATAGAGGGCATAAATTAATAAGTGCAAAACATTTAGGGGATGATTCCCTGTTGAAAATTTTTCAGGTTTTTAAATCAAAATAAATGATTCGCCCCTCTCCTGTTGAGATACGACTTGAAGGGGGTGTCAAAAAAGTAGTTTTTATTTATTTTTCAATACGGCCCAAGTTAAAGAAATGAAAATTAAGTAGGCGTAGTCTGCAGTAGAAAATTCGTATTAGTTCCTACTGTTTGATTAAGGGTAGATAAAGCCACCCCTAGAAAGTATTTCTAGTTTTTTTACAGCTTTTTTTCTTACAGCTGTACAGCAATTTTGAAATGCATTCAAGTTGTTTTTTTTTTTTAAATATTTTCCACCTCTTTTTTATATATTTTTTTTATCTAGATTAACGAAAAATTTTATTGAAAAAAGTTGCTCAGAATGAAAAATTATCCATGCATGCCGAATTCAATAACCATCAACCTATATTGGGTTTTCTTACATTTTTTGCAATATACATATTCCACAATTTTTTTTCTTTGAATTTAGTAATCATTGATTTAATTTCTTCATCTCTCTTTTATAAAGCATCGAAATACCTTGATTTGAATACAGTAATAAGATTATCCTCAAAAATACTAAAAAGATTGATAATTAAAATATTGTAAGGATGCCTTGGAAACTTTGGTTTTAGACTTAAGAATTTATTCAAAAATGATATTTCCGAAAGTTTTTTTTTTACAAAAATAAATGTTCCTTACTGGATTTTCTGGAAAAAAATTGAGTAAGCTGATGGTTATGAAATTCGGCACGCATAAATAATTTTGAATTCAGAGCAACTTTGTTCAATAAAATTTTTCGATATTTCGTGCCGAAGAGGTACTTTACGTACTCAGAAAACAAAAAGAATGCTTTTGTCAAGACATGCTTGATTTATTAAACATGAAAATATGGGCTTAACCTGAATTTGACTCGCTACCACCATCTTCTGAAGATGTAGGTTAATATATTTTTCCCCTCTAATTTTACAAGACTCTGTGTCGTACAATTTTTTGGCTGAAGCTTTTCGAAAATAAGAGGAAAGAACAGATTTCTTCGCAGAATATTTTCAGTATTATATGAAAAACTACTGAACAAAAAAAATAGTGAATAATTTTTCTCGAAAATTACAAATTTTCATCCCTCTAGGTTAGAATGGGAAGAAACAATTTGAAAATTTGTTACTTCCAATGAACCCTATGACCAGACTTGAAAATGACCAATGTAGGTATATGATTGTGCTTTTTTCTCAACTTTCAGGCTCAGAATTTCTAGATAAATACGAGGGAGAGAATTTTTTTATAACTTTTTTGGCAATATCTCAATATAAAATTTTTCCAAAACTACAAAATTAAGAAAAATCGATAAAATGTTTCTGTTATCTTTAGCAGACTTCATAATGTAAATAAAAATTTCCATTTTTTCGACCCAGGATGTTCAGAAATAAAGAATGGACAGGGCTTTATGAAAATATTTTTGATAATCCCTATTTAAAAACTGCCAAAGCAACGGTGAAATTATTTCTGAATCCTTGAAGAACTTGTCTGAGACAGAAAAAAATTCTTCTCAAATTTTTTGCATTCTAAGAACAAAGCAAAACATTTAAGTAATCAATTTTGACAATTGAACCAAGTTCGAGCCAGCTATTTTTTTAGGCAAGTTTTTTAATGTAACCTGAAAAATCGATAGATTTTATAGTTTCTGAGAAAATCAACTGTGACAATAATAGAACAGACAGACAACCAAGTGTGCTGTGCGCATATGGATTTCTTTTGATGGATCCCTAAAAATTATTGGGGATGCCAATTATTTGTTTTACACTGTTTCTCTAAAATTTTGCTTATTATAGTAAATCATAAAAATTGCTTCCTGAAATTTTAAGAAATTTGGAGAATAGCGGAAACGCTTCAAATAAAGTCATCATATGAGCCGATCGTCCGGAAAATATTTAAAATTAACATTTCACTTGAATGAACAAATTTTTTAATTTTGTCTGATAAAAAAGACATTTCTATGAAGTGAATCGTGTTCGGTTGACGGAAAATAACTTAAATTGCTGACTACTATGAATCAGTCGACGCTGCTGCGTCCACCTTATGGAGTGGTAAAGTCAAAAGACTAAAAGAGTGACATAACAACCTTGCTTTCAATTAAGGTGACATTAGTTACCAAGGATTAAACTTTACAGAATTCAATGTGACAAAAGTATTCGCAGCTAGTTTGATGAATCATACTTATTATTGTAACACTGTTGATGAAATTACTAAGGCAAATAATAAGACTATCCCCTCTTCTTGGGATCATAACATTATTGGAGGAGAAGAATGGATAACGTTGCTTCATAGAAAAAGCCTTATTCTAACGATATCAACTAATCTGAACATAAGCGATGTAGAAAATATTTAAATTAATATTAAATTTAGTTACAAAACAATACGTCAGAGGTCAAATTAGTATAAATTGAATTACCAAAAAAGTTTGTCTACCGGTTTCGGGTAGTTAACCTATCATCAGGACAGCTGTCAGCTTATAACAGTGTCCGCTGCCTTAGGATGTAACAAGATGGATGGTGAGAAGACGTGATCAAACTATGAATGACTGGGAAGTGAATCATTCACTTCCCAGTCGACGCTTACGTCTCTGGTCTGTTTTACTTGCTTTGGATTTTTTTTTAATTTCAACCATTAGCCGGGTTCATGACGAACCCCAAAGTCTGCAACTCTTTTGAACGCCACTCCTCATATTTAAGTTTGATCACTTCTTCCCATCATCCTTGTGTTACATTCTATAAGGTGGAGAACACTGTAAGGTGACCACCTTGACGAGCTTGTCCTGACTTATTATTTTTTATACAAATTCCGTGGAGTATACTATCACGTAGTGGAGCAAATCACATTCATACATTTAATTTATTCATAAATATTTTGTGGAAATTCCCCAATGGGAACAATTCGCATGAAACATCATAAACCACAATGCTGCAGTGAATAAATTTTATTATATCAATATTCAAATGAGCTTTTTTTTAAACCTAAACAGAATAAGGAAATTGTCGATTGCAGTCATTCAAGAAGCATCATAGAAAGGCTAATAATTATTGTTAAAAACAGAATTATGTCTTCAAGCTCGCCGAGGAGGAAGTGCTATCTTAAGATGTAGCTAATAATATCATTAACTAATAGGTGTGTAATTGCTCATAGTCAGATGAAGCATTGCGCCTAATCAATGGCAGTGAGAGACAAGACTGCCGCCCTCATCGTTCTGCGGTCGTCGGGGAAACCGCCCACCCGCCGCCAGCATCCCTTGGGGGAACTCACGCGTGAAACTTGCCACCGGCCAGCGGTGGCGGTGAGAGAGCTGGAGCTGGAAAGAAGGAAGTTTATTTAGGTACTCGTGATATTTTCCTTCACCAAAAATAATTTTAGCAGAACTTTAGAGTTAATATAAAATGTACTAATGTTGTGTATTATTAATTATGGAACTTGTTCAGTTTTTTAATTCAAAAAGGCAGAAAAAGTAATCGTAAAGGAGAAGCAGCAGATAAAGTCTAATCGGATAATTATTAGGATTAGGAGACTTATTAAAGTAGGTATTATAACGGAAACAAGTTATTATTTCAAATTAAAGGAAATTGTTGGGACTTTATAATAAATCGTAATTTGAGTGGGATGAAAATATCAAATATTAAGAGAGAAATTATAGGTAAACCGGGGAAGTCTAAAGAAAGTGCTATTATTTGCTCAATTTGCTTTCATTCCTTCCCGCAACAAAAACCGGAAGCACGTCAATGTTAAAACACATTTAATTTCGGCGGTTGAATTACAAGAACGTATTTACTGCGTCATTACGTGGCAAATTTACACAGGAACCGGTATTTGTTCCATTAAACCGGAATTAAATCTTATTAGAATCTGGTTTTCGTAATCTCCTAGTTATTTGTTGACTTATTCCGGGGGCTCATTCAAGCGTAAGTATATAGTCTCCGTGGAGTGGGTTCTTCCCATTCGCCTAATCTCTCCCAAAGAACCTTAATCTACATATCCACGTTATGTCGCTCAAGTAGACCTCAATCGCGATTAGAGATCAGATACATGAAACCTCTATCCTTGCAACAACCCCTTACATAAACTCCTCTGAAACCATTCAAGGTTAATCCTCTACAAACCCAAATTACATCGCTGTACGAAATTGGGAAACTGTATGCGTAGGTACCTACGTGTGTAAAAATTTAAGCACAAAGTGTACGTTATACATACTAAAATTCGAAACTATGAGATTTTATAACGTGTTTATTTACCTTTACATCTATTTACTCTAATAACAATGTGTTGCATAACTGATATTTAAGCATTGTCCTATTGTCCTATTATTAGATGCCTTGCAAAAAATTTATCTATTAGACACTGATAAAATGTTACAGAACTAGCACCAATTTTAGACGTGGATGTGTGTGAATATTTTATTTGTCAACAAATGAAAATATTTTTTTATTGTAATGTAAGAAATTACCATACAAGGGAAATAAAAAATATGTGTTATATTATTCCTCAAATTAAATTTATGTTTTCAACCCTTACTTCGTAGAATCTCTCCATATTGATGGATATTATCAATTTTACAGGTGTTTCGTTACTCTTAAAGTAGCGTCTCCAGACATATGCAAATAATATGTCTGATTATTCAGATTTACATATGTCTGAAGATGTTATTTTAAAAGTAGAGAAACACGTGTAATAATGAAAATATCCATCATTATACAGTAGAATTTTTTAAAACAGTAGTGTTTTATTCTCAAACATTTTCTAAACATATTAACCTTATCCTTTTTCAAAGTTTCTCTGATGAAATTATTATTGAAGATGATTTTGGTCGATCATAAGATAAGTCTTCGATCCATATCTAATCAATCGAAACGCAGAGTCGTTAAGGGTTAAATTCAAAATGTTAAAAGAAACAAAAAATGTTTAGCATCTAATAGCTCGGAAACGATACCTGGTTTACAAATTTTCCAAGAGTATTTTGCTTTTTAAAATAGAACGTATAATCTAAAAACATGATCAACTGTGAAGAGTATTCAGAGGCGTAGATGATGATGTGGGAAAATGGGGGCCACCACCCTCTATCTAAGCCATTGTCTTTCCAGTGGCTCCAACTTTTGGAAAAAGTTATTACAAGTAAACAATAGGGATCTATTCCAGAACTCAGAACTATGTGTACCAACTTTGCACAATATCGCTAAAGCGATTCTCCTCCTAAAATGACACTGGTAAAAAATGAAACACCCATGTTTATTTATTCCTTAATGTTTTACTTTACCCGATTTTCTAAAAATCTGTGGCTGATGGAGTGAGCGTTCCAATGCTAAAATAACACATACAAAAATACCTATATACTTGCCCGCTTTTTCAGGTTCAATTTGAAAAATATCGATTGTTAAGAAAAAACTCTAATAAGCAAAATTGTAGTGATAGAGTTATCAACAAAAAAAAACAAACAATTATTCATTTAATTTCAAATGGCGAACTGAGGTGCACCTCGGATTTGGCCCCCATTTTTTAATTTAGAATACCAGCGACCCGCCTCTCCCTAACGGACAGAGCAAAAATAAAATCGACAATGGAATTTTTCTGATTTCAGGGATTATTTGAATAATAGACCATGACTGAAAAACATTTACTTATCTATTTTTAGTATCTCTAGGGAGGGTCGTCAGTTGAAAATTCGATCATTAACGCACGAGACCAAGAATTGAGAGACAAGAGCAAGACGAACACCAAAACTAAGTCTGATGTTGATGCAAGACCAAGACCAAAAATCATGATAGTCTTGGTATTGATATCGGTTTTGCTCATCACTACTTTAGATAATTCTTCAAATTTGAACACCTTGTCGGCACATAATTATCCAGTTTTAGGCCTCCAATGGCAGCATTTTTCGATTCCTAAATGTGTTTCGATAATAAATTTTGGTGTTTCTGTTTTTGGTGTTCACTATTATGACAAATGACTGCATTTTCCATGATGTGCGAGATGAGATGTGTTTACGTTCCTTACAATAAAATTAATCGTGACACAGAGAATTCAGGAAGTTTCACATTAGGAGCAGCAACGAGAAATTAATGTGTTACAAGAGATTTCAGTGTTACAAGAGATTTCAGAGAATATGTATTCAATATTATTCAACCCATCATTTCTTTGTGATAAGAAAAATTGGATGGAGAAGTGTTTATGTATTTTTTAGCGCATCGCCTCTGAAAGACGATTTTTCAGTAGCTCAGTAGCCGGCGGAATGACGCATATTGCAGCCTGCATGCAACAGCAGCTCGCTTCCAAGCGTAGAAAATTTTCCAGCCCGCAATGAACGTTTTTTTCTGGCCCTAGGGAGGACAGATTTAGGAGTTACTATAGCACCTACTGACAGTGTTATCAGTTAGTGATTACGCGGCAGGTGAGAGCGAAATTGAAGCACACAGCTGACAACTAAACGGAGACCACTATACCTACGCGCATATTTCAATCAAGTCTAAACGAGCTGGAAATATAATAACAGGTAGGTACCTATCTAATTATAACGATTAACGGGGGTTACTAGTTTCTGAGGTTTCGTCAATAAAGAAACAAAATTAACGCTCGACAGGAAAATTACACTGACAGTGAATTAATTTGTACGCCACCACATATTCGCCAACAAGCTAACAAGCCAAAGTATTCAGTGTTCTAACGTGATGCGCTAAAAAATAGCGTCTATATCTCGGCCGGATCAGAAGTCCATTTCAGCTCGTATTCAATCGACCCTTGCTCCGCTACGCTCCGCTCGGCCCGATAACTTCATACTCGCTGAAATGAACTTCTTTCCGCCCTTGATATAGAATATACTATTATGCTATTCTCGTCTCTCATTGCAATGAATGGAACAATCCATTTTATTTTATTACTCGCACAACTTACAATATTACTAAATACATAATTATATTCCATTATTAGCTTGTTCTGCCAATTATTATAATCAACCAAATAATTCGTTGAATGTCTACTATTCTCTTCCACCGTAATCAACTGTTATCAAAAGCAATTTAAATTTTTTTTTATCGTATTCCCAAGTCAGATATTAAATGCCAGAAGCAAATATTATAGAATCGGAATAGTTAATTTGCAATCTACAGTACCTAATGAGGGTTCAAAGGAGTATTCAATGTCATTCGTCAAGGATGAAAGAGAAGCTGCGTAAACACAAACCATTCTCGCCTGTTTAATGACTAAAGATGAGCAGCCTCCCAATATTGCAAGGCCCTTGCTTAAGTACCTATATAATCATAAAATTGTACTCAGTTTTAAACACTACCGACAATTAGCTTGTTTTGTTTTTGGGAAAAAAGTGGTATAAAATAGAATTAGGTATCTATTAGTGTATTTTTACCTAATAAAAAATACACTATTGAGGATGACAGTACTTCACGAAAACCATCACTGAAAATCCACATGATATTCACATGAAGTGGTCTGGTATTGGCACTTGAGCAAAATCGGTTGAGCGGTTTAAATTTTAGGAATAATTGCTATTTTTGAACCCCTCTTAGGTACAAGCCACAAGCGAGATGGAAAAAATCTGTGAAACTAAATTAACAGGATTGGAAGAAAATTATTTGAAATTTGAGTTAATGCGATAAATTTTGCATTATTTCCTTTAATAAGCCAGAGACGTGGGTAGAAAAAGGGCGGAAATTACTGAATTCCGATAACCATTTATGAACACAATCGGTCGATTATGGAATCGACCTGATTTTTTTACAGTATTATAGGTACAGGGTTATTCACGGTATACGCCACGGAAGATTATGGCCGTGTCTCTGGATTTCAGGATCTTTTTATTTTTGGAGTGGATAGAGACCCGGCAGAGGTACGTTTTAAAATTATATTCATAATGTACAGGATGTCCCAAAAGCATGAAACATATCAAAGTTATGTTTTTTTAAATGGAATGCTCCTATGTTATTGCATTTTTAGATTGCCTGGGAAGAAAAAAGAAGATTGGCTTTTACAGTTGGTGTTTAAATTCAGATGTTTGTGAGTTATAAACAAGTGAAAATCGTCATTTTTGAAGTTCAAGGCCCTGTACAAGGAAAACGGCTTAAGATAAAGAAAAACGGCTTACATGTCTCTATTTTAACTTTTCATGTACTATCCAATGATGTAGATGAAATGTTTATACAGGGTGATAAAAAATTTGAAAAATTCTGAGATTTCTCCACGCGTCGACAAATAAAAAAATCAAAGAAAGTATAAATGTTTCTATACCATAGGATAGTACATGAAAAATTAAAATAGGGACATGTAAGCCGTTTTTCTCTATCTTCAGCCGTTTTCGTTGTACAGGGCCTTGAACTTGAAAAATGACGATTTTCACTTGTTTATAACTCACAAACTTCTGAATTTAAACACCAACTGTAAAAGCCAATCTTCTTTTTTCTTCCTAGGCAATCTAAAAATGCAATAACATAGGAGCATTCCATTTAAAAAAACATAAGTTTGATATGTTTCATGCTTTTGGGATACCCTGTACATTATGAATATAATTTTAAAACGTACCTCTGCCGGGTCTCTATCCACTCCAAAAATAAAAAGATCCTAAAATCCAGAGACACGGCCATAATCTTCCGTGGCGTATACCGTGAATAACCCTGTATTATGTAGATAGCTATAGCTTTAATAATAAGCTTTAACCTTAAAAAATTTCAAGAAGCAAATAATAAAAATTATGCAGATATTACAAATATTTCTAAGATGTTTATTTCACTATTATTTCAAATTTTATATTTCAAAACGCCCCTTTTACTTCTTTCGAATTTCAAGGTTATGTAAAAAAGTGCAAGTTTCAAATTAGTTAGCCAGTGCCGTACACAGGAAAAGGGTAAAGATTGCTGCTAAATTTCAATATTCATCATATTAGGGGATAGCGAATGTTTTCAAATAGATTGCGGACTGGAATTTTCACAGTTTAGGAAACCATAATAATAATAATAATATTAGCAGCACCCTTAAAAATTTAAGAACGCCATGGATGATTAATAAAACACTAATGTTTTAAAAAATTCTACTATACATAGTAATAATTATACATTATTTATTATTTTTTATTTAAATGTATAGTAGAATTTTTTTAAACATTAGTGTTTTATTGATCATCCATCAGTATGCAGAGATTCTACAAAGTAAGGGTTGAAAACATAAATTTTAATTCTTCAACGCCAGTTGAAGAAGCAGTGAAAATACTCATAATTGAACCAATTCATAAAAATACACTATTTATGCGATTGATGCGCAAGAAGGTTTTTCTACGTGAAAATATATTATAATCATAGTGAAATAATCTGAAAACCCAAGTAAAATCTTTTACGTATAGCAACTACAAGCAGAAAGGGCGAGCCTCAAAGTCTGATATTGTCTCTCAGTAATTTTAATAACCTTGCAAAAGAAATGCTTATGGTAGTCAGGGTTTACGAGGTGGCTGTAATCATCGCATAGACAAAAGGTTCAGGTAAAAGTAAACAATTAAATATTAATGTATTACTTGCTGAACCGCCAACGTTTCTCTCTTGAAAACCACTTTTAATACCTACTTATTCATGAATTCCGTTACAAAAGAGGCGTCGCAACGGCCTCGTTCTCTACCTCTTTCATTCACTGACTCTCTGTTTATAAACGGGCGGCTTAAATGGAATCCACGCTAAAAATGCATGTTTACTCAGTTGATGAACGTTTGCTGCGTAGATTAAAATCCTTGAATGCACCGTTTCGAGACTGGAGAGCCAAGTAATCAGCGGGAATACGGGAAACAATCCAGCCGGCTACGTACGCAATTCCAGATAAGGATCGCTTGACAATGGACGACGTACTCCTAACACAAACAGGAAACGAGTCCTGTTTGCCCGGAGAGAGGGAGTCGATTAATTTTAAATAATTGTGGAATCAGAGCCAGAAGGGAATGTTTAAGTTTCAAGCACAAAAGAATAAAATAAAACGGATACAATTTATCTGAGTACACTTTTTACTTGTTACAGTTGTAGAATGACCTTCCTAGTAAAAAGATACCAGTAAAGCCAATATTGCAGCGGAGCAGATCTTGCGAATCCATTCTAGATGGTATCATTAGTGACGGGACTGACGGGATAGGCGCTGAGGAGTTCAGAGCAACACTAAGAGAGCCCCGAGGATGATTTATGGAACACGTAATTCGTTATCATTCGCTTAGGGGAGTTATTTACTGCGCTTAGATATGAATGGATGTTAGCTGCAGGGACTTGCGAGTAAGTTGGGGTGAAGTTAGTATGGACTTTTATAATCATTGGAAGTTCTCTAGTTGATTAGATGGGTGATTAGAAACCTGATTTACGGGATATACAAAAATATTGTTATACATTTATAATTTGCGCCTAATTAAACAAGCAGAAATAAAGATAAGCTATAAACAATTAGGGTTACCTACCACTTTCGAGACTGGTTGTAGGGCTAAAAGCATTGGAAGCAACAAATATTGCAGATTGCTGCTTCACCTCTATTATAGATCTCTGATGTAGAGTTCCAGAGTTGACAGGCACGAAGAGCGAAGTCTCTACACGCTACAACTTCAAGGATACCCTGAAAGCCAAAGAGGGCTGTTTCTGTAAGGACATTAAATGTCAGACTCTGTCAAAAGTTTTCGAAGGGTCTAATGCAACTTGATTCCCAACCACTTTTTATCCTCGAGCCAAACTGTTAGAGTTTCGATCAAACGATCTCTAAAGTGCAGCATGGCTTTGCTTGGTCAGTACTATGATAGCTGACCAATTCTAGTGGTAAAAAAAAGTTCCATGACCGATCGTGCTCCGGGAGGTACGTTAAAAAGTGGATCCCGGTTGCTTCACAGCAGTCGTTAAGTTACGTCAGAGGCCCTTGAGGCTACTTGAAAACTTCTGACACTTGGGCTTTACCACAGCCATACAATATTTATTTATTTATCCTTGAGCAGAGTCCTGAATTAGCTAAACTAGTATACATCTATATTAGATATTTTTTACCTGTTCTTGAAATTTACAACAGATCTTGCTAGCTCCAACTCTTGGAGACCATTCTACGGAACATTTAAAAAATATAATTTTGCTCGAAGTAGGCGATCTCTATCATGAGCCTCTCAAAAAGTCAAAAATGCATTTATTTATGTTCTTTGACAGCCAGTACCGTCCAGGTCTGCAACGAGTCCTGATAAATCAATGAGTTAATGAAAAGCGGTGGTAGCAACAAAGAACGGAGGAGAGACTACCAGGGCGATTTTCGCTTTATCCGAATCTTGGCTCCGAAGGGGCAGCGCCATGGTGAAGTGGTGAGGGCCTCTGGCTACGGAGTTTGGGTACGTGGATTCTGTCCTGGATTGGACCGCACTATTTTTCATATTCATTTTCGAATGTTTATGAAAAATATAATATGCGATCATTAGGATGGTGGTGGCACGTGGTATCAACGAAAAGTGCTTCGAAAGCCTTAGTCGTTTGGAGTACATAATCCCTTCACTCAATACCTTTACCATTTTTGGGTCTGTGTTGCCATGAGTAAATCGAGAATTTATTTTACAACTACCCTTCCACTTTTTGGGAGGCTGTTTCCGAGATTCTTATTATTTGCAACCATTGTAGGAGCTTTCTTAAAAGCAAATCAAAGACGGCCTTTTCAAATATTAACTGCTATAAATCAAGATTCTCCTAAGAAAGGCTGGATAGCAATTGCACTAAACTCTTGATGTTCTACAACCATAACGTTTGGGTTGCCAAATTAAGGTCATCAATGTAACATACTTACCAACTTTATTTGATTTGGAATGTTGAACGACAACATTTCCATTTTGTGTTACCTCCACTGAAGAGAATCAGAAGATCGGCCATAAGATTTCGTAAACGAGAAACAGTTTTGCAACTTTTGAAGATTTGGCAAGGAAAATCAAAGTTAGAATTCAAGAGGGTTACACTTTCATCCTTTGTGTAAAAAATTACTCTAAAGCTTTTTTGAATGACTCAAGACCATCGTTAAGATTCCGCTGTTTAGGATTCCGGAATTATTTTTCTGCTAGTCTTCGTAAGATAACAGACAAGAGCAAACTGTTACATACTTAATTTCTTCCCTCCTACTATTTTTAATTATTTTTAATATTTCCCTTTTGGGATCAAATAGCATTTTAAAATCAAACCAAATGAATTTTTAATACTTTTTCTAGATGGGCGACTATTTTTCCACCATATATGTATGTATAACAATTAGTACTAAAAAAAAACATTTCCTGGAGTAAAGGACCACCGCTTCACAATCAAAGAATACATAATGAAAATTATTAACTATTAGAATGCGGATAGACGATAGATCCATTAAAAATTATGTAATTATTATAAGTTTTTTTGTATTAAAACCCCGGAAACGTATAACAATCTTCTTTGACTGAAACATTATCACGATGATTCTTTTGTACCCAGCTTCTTGATAAAACCGTTTTCGCTGCCATTCAGTAGGTGAATGATCTTGAATTTTAGTAGCCTGCAATGTCTGAAGGCGTTAAGTTGCTAAAATGAGGAAAAGTCATTAACTTTCCAGACATGTCAAGCCAAGTAGCTTCAACTGGATCGCGTGAGTGTAAGCAGACGTCATGTATATGTTGCACGCCAAGTTGCAGGATTACCCTTATTAGAACACGCCAGGAATCTACACCAGACGAGCATATGCAGGTGTCTAACAGCAACACGTCTATTAAGAGGTGGGGAGTTGATTTCCTGGAATTCCTTGTAAGGGATCGGTGTTATCAGTGTTGTTCAATTAGTTTGAGGGAAACAAGGGAAATTACTTTTAATGTAGAAGCGAGATGGTGTCGAATCAAATCAGTTATTAGGTATCCTTATATCAGGGCCAAACTGTGATGATAATCAGAATGAATTAAGTATCATGGTTGAAGACTATTTTCGACAATGAATCATAAGTTTATTTTCAATTATGTGGAGGATATATGTATATGGAAACTTTATAAAAAATTGTACTGCTTGAAGATTTCAAATTCGTGTAATTCATGCAATCTAAGTTGTAATAAAATTTTAAGCTTTGTTTCCTATTAGATGTTAGATGATGTCAAAATCTAGAAGCATCGATTTCTAACACTATGTATAGATATGCTACAAGAATTCTTGTCAAAGTGAGGCATCAGCTGCATCTTTCTGGTGACATGTAGTTTGAACAGAATGCAGATCCACCGCTTATATACTCAATATAAACGAAAATATGTTTAGACTATCTCTAGAATCCATGCATGCGTTGAACAATCCTTTGATTAGCTTAATTTTTTTGATAAATAAATAATGTAGATTTATGAAGGCGAAGTGGAATATGCATTGAAAAAATATTTACTGCAGATAAACACGGGGTTACTTATAATACAACAGATAGTCATGAATACATCACAAAACGATATCCCAGCAGCTATAATTAATGTAAAAGCAGTGGAAAATCCTTGTCCTTTGTGTTTACCTACTAATCAATTTAATTAACGTTACCTATGGTATACGTGCACAAATTTTTTCTTTTGTTTTCCAATGCCCGCTTTGATCTCGGTTTGCACAATATGCCCATCGCTTCACGTAACTGGCTATATTTAATCTACTAATGGCACCCTTGTTATGTCGGGGCAAACACAGGCAATGAAAGTGGAAGAAGTTCAGGTCATAACAATCAAACGCCGAATAAACGCAAAGATTTGATCATTTCGGACCATTTGTGCCGATGGGAGCGTAGAATAGGAGCCGGTTCACCCTTTGGATTACGTCTTTCAGGCAGTGTTGGAGGGGTTCGCGATATTCCTTTGTTACAATGGAGAAATCGTCCGAACAATACAGCTGAATACGTGCCAGATGAAATGAAAATAGTTACATTGCAAAAATGCTTATACATATGAAGGAGCAAAGGGTCATAAACAGTTATTTTTTCAAGGTTTCTTGATGTGTTTCTGTAATTTTCTAGAAGTGTTACACGTGCACTATTACTGGCATATCAGAAGGGAGCATAAATTAATTTGATGAAAGTATATAGAATTTATATTACTTGTTTCGGATTTTAAATTAAATTCAATAATAATAATAATAATAATAATAATTTATTTTGCCTTTGATTTCTCATAGAGAAGGCGTGTCACAATTAAAATTAAATTGACATTAAGTACAATAACGATCACATGTACAATATCAGTATATTGATAGTAGCGTTTTACCTACTCAGTAGGAAGTATAGTCGACCAAGAGATATAACGAAATGATCTAATTGTCAAACTGTCATATTTTATGACTTCAACAATATTTCAATAATCCAAAAATTGATAAAATGACAGAAGTCGTTTCGTTATATCTCTGGTCCAACTATCCCTATATGGAACTGTGTATAAAATCAAAATATTCGGGAGACTAATAAGTCCTTTCTAGCTCGTTGAAAAGCACGTCGATCACTTTTGACGAATGCATATATCTTGTGTGCACTTTGGTTTTGTAAACTAATGGTTTCAGCCATCTCTAAAGGATTTCTTGGTTCTAAATATATTCCTAATACTAAGAGCAAGAACCAAGGTCTCTACGAGGATCCTGCCTGTCGAAGTTCGGCATCGTCCTTGAATAAACGGCCCAACATGAATTGTTTGGAATCCTACCGAGGTTCAACTTCTCTCTAGAGTCTGATTCTCCACCACCACTAAAGAAGTGATGTTGTTTACCTCTTCGTTTAGGAGAAGAGACTACACCTGCCTGAATGAATGACCGTTCCGCAGCTCTTTTGGTGAAAGGGGTTGTCTCTAAGTTATCTCACGCATATTTTGCTACTTATCTTGAAGATTGTAACAAAGAGGACCCGGGCCCTATGGTCTGTGGCGAAAAGCCACTATGATCGTCTATTTACCTCTGGGTTTCCCCTAATAGGACCGCTGTGTTTTCTTACGTTGTGTTTGCCGTTGTCACCCCTGCTCTTTGATTGAGGTATGCCAGGATTACTATGGCCGAAACGTATGCGCAAAGAACCTACTATGACTCATTGGGTCTCGGTTGATTGGGATTTCTTTCGGAAAAGCGGGGAAATTTACTGGGACTTGTTGTTAACGGTGGACTTCCTGTCAGGGAGTTTAATTTATTGACGTAATTGCGTAGGTACCTACTGTGGTGTCGCCTAATACCTAGTTGATTATTTTGCCTGATTTAAAATGGGATCTGCGCTCATGGATTGGGCGAATCTGTTTAATTTTTTATCGTTGTGGATTTTGTTTCGAAGAGAGTTTGCCAACTGCGAAGTTTGAGTTGTTTACAGGAGAGATGCAAATTTATATGGGTACAGTTTAGATAAGAATTGGGCGACCGAGAGTTCGCTATACGCCTTCTCGTCGGGTTTACGTCCAAAGGGTTTGGTTTAGATAAGGATTGGGCGACCGAGAGTTCGCTATACGCCTTCTCGTCGGGTTTACGTCCAAAGGGTTAAGTTTAGATAAGGATTGGGCGACCGAGAGTTCGCTATACGCCTTCTCGTCGGGTTTACGTCCAAAGGGTTATGAAGTCAGACTTGACCTGCTCGAAAGCTGATCTCATCTGCCTGGAGCAGCGGTAGGACCTCTGCTTTTATAGAAGCAGTCGCCCGCTTTCTAAACACCACGCAACAATGCACCTTATTGGCACTGCCCTATACCGTGATTTATTTCTTAATCATATTTCCCTAATCACGGGACTTAGCGATTTGACCTCGCGGCTACCTTACTGAATTGTCCTAAACATGAACTACCTAAATTTTCCTTCAAATCGGCCGACGCGTTCTGCACCTTTCCATTGTGTCTAGCTATTATAATTACACCGGTTCCATCTTCATTTTGCATTTTCACCTACTTGTAGTTTCGGGACCGCAGCGAATTTTCGGCTGTTGTCATTTATTTATTCGTTTTATCGATTGGTGTAATTTTCATTATCGTAGATGGTATACCTAACGAGTTACTATTGTATTTGAATGGAGTTATTGTCTGATTCGTGATTTCACATTCTTTCACCCGGTCTGTATCTAGGTCATCCTTTTCTCCGTCACGCGTCACGCGTTTCGAGAGTGTCTTTTACAATACCCTGCCTTACCATCTGGTCAACTTCTACCCTAGCTTCGCCGTCTCTTCGATGTTGTTAAAAGTGCTGGAACTCCACTAGCTAGAGCGCTTCTATTTTATGAATATTTAATGAGCTGACGGGGATCGTTTACTTGATGTAACGGCGGGTGGCTGCGTTTTAATTACCTTACAGTTTTACCTTCAGGTATTTACGTACCTAATGCTTGCACTGTTTGCTTTTTCGATTTGGGCTGATTTAATGAGGGCGATGGAAATACTTTCCTTATCATCTTACCTAGGTGCGATCCATTTCAAGATATACCGAAAGAAGCCAAATTCAGAAGTTTCCTAAGCGATTATATTATTGTTTAATATTTGGTAAATCAATATAAATTAATATTAATTAAATATTTAATATTTTAGAATCTTCAAGCGTGTAAAAACGTTTGCAGAGATTGCTTGTAGATGGATTAAGCCAAACTAGCCAAATACGCATTCAAAAAAGTGCAATATCTGAGTCATAAAAGTAGCTACAGGAGAAAATGCTTATCTTAATAATATTAAATCTACCCCTCCGTCGAAGTAATTCATAGAATGAGTAGTTATTGGTAGGGACGAATAAATCATACATAAGCGATAAGACAGATCATTGGAAGAATCAATTTCCCGCTTGAATAGAGGACGGCTTCTTTAATTAATCGGAATGGCATAGAAGGAAATAAATTCAGCTAGCAAATAGAGCAAAAACTGGCGCTCATTTAGCCAGTTTCCTATTCATATATTTCATCCCTCCAAAGTTATTGCCTCATTTATCGGGAGAACAGAGACATGCCTACTTAGCCGAAGGGACAAAAAGAAGGGAAACTTATTGCAGACGATCTAGTCGATGTCCTTATAGGACAGCGACAATAGAAGGATCATCAAGGCTATCCGAAAATATGTAAAAACATCCTCGAGTTAGAGGAAAATATGAACTCTTCAGAAGAGAGCGTTTCTCGTATAAGTTATAGGTTCATCCAAATTAAATCGAAAATCAATATTACATGAAACTAGTATCGTGCGAGTAGGTACATGAACGCTAGGAAATTCGGACGATCATTTTATGAAATTACGTTTTCCCAATTACTTTTAATACAAAAAGAACTTGAAATCCTTAGCACACTAACGTAAATTTTTAAAGCTCATAAGCTCATAATTCATAATCGTAAATTTCATTGCTCATAAAGTTCGGATTGTTAGGGCCAAATTTGACAAGCCTTTATTACATTTTTCGTATAGTAATAACAAACTGGAAAAGGTACTCGTAGTGTATTATGATTTAAGTACACAATCGAGTCTTCCTAGACAGTGTCCCTTATTAATGCTGCCAGCGTTTAGAAATATAATTATTATTGTGCTCGAATATCATACGCTTTTTTTTATTTTGCTTGCATCCTTTATTATAACCCAAATTGAGTTAATTACTTATTTTTATGTTTTAATAAATTTAGAGAGCACCAGCAGTCCTAGATTTAATCTGATCTATGTGTCTAAGCAATTGAGTCATCTGTGTTTCATATTCTACCGTGTTATATTGTTGAGCTCTTTATTTTGAGGTATACTGCTGGACGTCTTATTATCCAAAAGGTCGAAGAAAAAACAGTTTAAGATGCATGTGCATCGAAAACCAAGCTTTCGTTCAGTTATGATGTCGAGAAAAATATACATCGAACCCAGTTATGAAGAAGATAATTCTCTCGTAGATTTTTTGATAACATACATAGGTACATACCTACTTATCTAAAATTTCGCATCCAAGAAGACATTTCTTAAGAAAATTGAATGATTTACAAACCTTATCTAAGTATATACAGTTAGTTTATTTATATACTCATTCTATATACGAAAATGAGAAGAAAATGTTACATAACATATTGAAAAATAAAAGCTCTGTCGATATTGGTATTTTCCTACGTCCATAAAGTGATTGAATGTTTTTGAAATTTGTATAAACCTCTTAGAATTGCGCCCGAAGGGATGACCTGAAAGACTACGAGGCCAAGAACAAATGAATTGTTTGATACGACCCATAAGATAACCACTTGATGGGTTGGAACTTTGACGTGCCACATTCAACTTGAAAGGGATTCACGAACAAAGTTTCAAGGAAATAGGTCTGAGATAAAGATTCCTCAAGATATTGTCGATGCATCCGAACCTCTGCTTAGTTTAATAAAAAAAGCGAATCTAGCCTAATATAATTCGTTATTTGGAGAAAGTTTTTCTTTTTCGTTCAGGATAATGTCAGTTTTATGTCTTCCGGTGGTTTTTATCAATTAGGAAGTTCTCTGCGGTGAATATTTTTTCCCGTCTATGTTGCAGGATGTTTTTATCGAGTCAACTAAAGACCTGGGATCAAGCATCAGAAGGGAATCAATCTTATGTAATTGATTACGTTTAACTGGGCAGTTTGTTGTGATTTATTACCTAAATTTCCTTTATCGCTTAGATTGATTGTATGAAATAAAATCATTTTTTAGTTACATCTTTTTATTACATCAACTAATCCACGGACGTTAATTGACGATTCTATACATACCTAAATTATTAAAATTTAACTCAGTTTTATCCAGGTTAAATTGACACTAAACATTAGCTCCATAAAATCGAATTTTCAACAACAACCGCTATAATGACAATTTTTGACAAAAATAGTATACATATTTAATATACATATATGTATTTAATGTATTACTACTTTAACAGTGGGTATTATAAAGGCCCATTCGCCTAATAGGCAGATTTCTGTGACCGTTTCTGAAGAAGGTATCGAACTTAGGTGGAAAATGTTTCAATTTATCTATTCTAGATCTGAAAATGACTACAAAAATGTTAATAAAAATTGTTTGACGTCAATATTAGCTTTAAAAACCGTCACAGAAATCTGCCCGTTAACTTAATGAGCCTTTATAATACCCGCTGTCAGTCATTAAAATTCTCGAAGACCAGTCTCTTCGCTTATACACAATATAGGTGCTTGAATTCCGGTGTACTTTTATTTATGTCAGAAAATGGAAATTACAAAAAAAAAATCGTATGAAAATATGAGCATATAAATATATCCTTAGTAGTTTCCGTCTATAGAAGTTTATTAACTTCGTCTCACAGTGTCCATAATTCCGATATAAAGATCAGTAAATGAATGATCGAACAAACATATTAATTATCTCTATAAAACCTCCCGCATCCAACAACCAGCTTACAGTGCCTTTCGATGTAATTTTTACTAATCATTTGTTGTTAATCAACCCCAACAACGACCCTCGGAAACTTCTAACTAGAAACTAAATTAAGTTTGCGAAGGAAAGCTCGATCTCCGTCGTGTATCGAGAATCCGCCGACCGAAAAAAGGCCATTTTCAGAGAGCTATTAGGCAGGGACATCCTGAAGAAGTCGCTGAATGGGGCCGAGCTCCTCCTCGCGGAATACCAATGAGTCTCTTCTTACAACTGAAATGGCCAACTGATTGCATTACACAAACGCTAATTAAACAATTAATCGCGTTCTCGTTCCTTTGTTAAACCTGATTGAATCGCGACTTTGTAATCGTTAGTTAAACTCTTGTAAATCCCCTCTTTGTATTAGCTATCATTAGACTTTTGTGTAATTGCTGAAACGGCATGCCTATAAATTCAGGAAAAACAAATTTAGATATCTGATTTAAGAAATTTGAAGACTAAAAGAAAGCAAATTAATAAAAGAAAAATAAAGAAATTGTTATTATACGTGGATCATAAATTATTTTTAATAGAAATCCTGTATCAATTTTTTTTCAACAAAATGTATTAGCATAAGGAAAAATGGAATAATACTCCCAGTAAAATTAAGTAATATTACGACTTAATTTTTGAGTCATATATTGAAGAGATTTGAGTTCATAAATTCTATTTGCAGGAATATTTTTTTATAATTTGTTCGTTAAATGCGAACTTTTTCTCTTCTAGGTATGCATATATAACAAACAGAACGAGGTTAAAAAAAAGCCACTATATTCTGGTATAATATTAATTAATATAGTCGTTCAAAAAAATAACAAATTTTACCACGTTTCAAATCGTTTAAGATACGAATGATTAAATGAGTTTCATTTAATAGCCAGCGTCGGACAAAGCGTCCTACTACCGCTATTTGCATTTTATTAGTAAAATTTTAACAGTACGCTACTTAGTTGGAGCATTGTTTGTGAAATTACGTTACCAGAATAGACAATACAAGTTACAATGCAGTAGAGAGGCCAATTAATCCATTGCATCTGTATCTACTAATTGCTGCGGATATATTTTGACCTAGTTTCGGTTAAATTGCATACCAGATCCACTCAATACAACTGTTTAATTCGCCAATTCCACAGAACTCCGATATTGGACAGCAGCATTCATTGAACTTGCTTTCAGATTCAGTAGGTACCTTCCCAATTACATACAATAATTCTCCAAAATTCCAATGAGGTAGATTATAATATAAACGATGGCAGAAAATAAGTCAATATTAAATGCATACCTTTAACCATCTCTTTTATTATTAACATAATTTGGCTGCTACGGTTATTGCGGCTGCTCATCGGCTTCACCGTAATTCTTTGTGGCACTATTACAACAATGAATGGATGTTTCCCTTAAGTGCTTTAATCATTTGTGGAAATTGTGGATCGTTTGGGTAACAGCGGTCCTTATAACACTTCCTGATAAAAATAGTCCTACGGCGCCAAATCGCAGTTACGTGCTCGTCAGCGATTGTCTCCAAAATGGCTAATAAGACTGTTACCGACATTAGTCCGTATAATAAGTAGGTATCGTTTCACGGCTGGTGTGGCATGGTGCGCCATCCTGTTGGAACCAATGCTTGTCCTGGTCTGGTCTTGTCCAAAGTCTGGTTCCAGGAACGTAATAATTATGAAAACGGCAGATTCTTATTACCTAGTGATTTAGCCCTGCTGTAGGTACTACCAAAATGTTGTTTTCATATTGGTAGAAGTGAGCTTTGTGTTCTCTTTTACCGATTAACAATGTAAGATCAATTATTGTTTAGATTTACAAAGTTTATGTATATATTAACTTTTCAACTCATCGAAAGCGTCCACAGAGAAGCTATCACGAAGCGGATGGTTATTTTGCTTCAATTTGTGAGTGAGTTGCACCATGTAAGCAAGTACGACTGGTGTCCAATTATTGCATCCTATGACGAGTTGAAGTTTTGTATCTTTTAAATTGTTGCACATTTGAAGCAACAGCACCAAGTCATTCGGATATGAGCACCAGATGAGCACAAGGATACCTTTTGTTATCCACAAGCATGCCAGTTTCACGAACTTTTCAGCCGCCGCTGCGCCACAGTTCCTGCAACACTGAAATTTTTCAATGTTTTACAGAGTTGTTCAAGGATTAACAGGACTGATTTATTACAGTGGAGGTTTGACACTCTGTATCTGTCAGTATTTCAGATTTCGCAAAGTGTAACCGTCATCTGAAATTTATGGGTCATCTGAAATCAAGAATCTAAATTTTTTATTGCAAAAATTGTTAAGGACGACAATTTTTTCTCAGAACTTTTTTGAAAATTTCTTATTGTACCTACAAACTGTTCAAAAGTTATCTATTTTTAAAAATTACACTTTTGGATGTGGAAAGATTTTTATTTTATTTGATAAAACGATCAGTGGGGGGCGAAAGTATAAATACAGGCTAGCTGTTAAGTATGGATAAAATAAGATATTATTAATTCCAAGTTTGCCTCTCAGCATAGAACACATATTATGTTCCATATTTTAGAATAGAACAATAACTAGAAAATATAAAAAAGTATAAATACATATACAGGGTTATGCAAATTTCATGGTGCCAGTATTGGGATATACTAAACCATAAGAGATACAGGGTTGCTTAAATTAGAGAAAAGTTGCGCTATTTTGTGGCCATTTCGAACCCGTCAAAACATGCAAGATATCTGTGACCGTTCCTGAAATATCCTGAAAAAACAGAAAAATCGAGAAATCTTATTTTTGACATATCTTCCTTACAATTGGAAATTAATAAATAATTTTTCGTATAGGCTTACATAAGCCGTTATGAGCTATTCATTTGACGTTTCAAAAATTTTCAAAGCCTACTAGATCTTAGAGTTTTCATAGTCAACTTTCGTTTTTCTTATGGCCACCATATTGTTTTTTTATGTCGTTCGATGAGAAAAAAATAATAAAAACCAAAAACTAATAAACTTCGAAAAATAAAGTAAAAAATTTTTTGTTCTTCTTTTTTTTTCTTAAAAAAGGCAACTTTTTAGACCGAATATCATAGAGAAATTAAAAAACTATAACGCAAGCAGTATGACTCCATATTGACCTATTCAAGCGAAAAACTTTCTGTTTTTCTTTGAAAAAAGAAGAAAAAAATTTTCCAATTTTTTTTTCTGAAATTTATTAATTTTTGGTTTTCAGTATTTTTTTCATATCGAACGACATCAAAAAATAATATGGCAGCCATAAGAAAAACGAAAGTTGACTATGAAAACTCTGGGATCTAGTCGACTGTGAAAATTTTTGAAACGTCAGATGAATAGCTCATAACGGCTTATGTAAGCCTACGAAAAATAATTTATTAAATTATTAAATGCCCGTATTCACAAACGATAATTTCCTAAATAATTACGTAATCAATTATACCCATCTCACTCTATTTCAAAAAAACTGCATATCTCCATCTCACTCATTTAATTAATTACGTAATTATTTAGGAAATTATCGTTTGTGAATATGGGCAAAAATCTCAAACACAATATGTACTTATATAAAATTGGACGTCTACTAATTTATCACGATGCATATCACAATCTTTTAAAACTTTCAACTTTTAGAGTTCTATGGCATTGAAATAACTAAAAATTCAAATACAGGGTGACAGAAAAATACTAGATAATTTTTGATCACTCTGAGTTACTAATTTTTCATTTTCATAAAATAGAACTTGAATAGTATAGTGACATATAGGTAAACGGCTTGCTTTGCTGCATCTTCAAACGTTTTCAGTCTTACCCAGGAACCCAGGTCAATGTCGGAAAACTTGGTGTGATCTTCAATTAGTCACGTTTATTAGAGTAAATCTTGAGACTGATTTTCCATAAAATTGTTGTGAAAAAAAAATGAGAAAAGTGACATAGGGTATGCAGAATTTTTATCCTTCAAACACATTAGGTATCAATTAATTATCCATTAATTATAAATTATCCTATGGACAGCCTTGAAAGTGGTTACTCTGTATGAGGAATATCGAAAAGATGCCAGCGCAGGAATGGAACTGCTATTCTTACAAAGTATACTTATTCAAAACTTCATAATTTAAAAACAATTCGCGAAACTCTTGGATAATTTAACTTGACAGGTTAAAAAAATAAGCAGTAACGTCTAGATCAACATAAAATATATTCGAAGAACTCCACATAATATTCTATTAATTTATTAGTTAATTAGTTATTAGTTCTTTTTGATTATAATAATTAATTGATCTAAACTTAATTAGTATTAATAATTACGTAATTTATAAGCAAATCGTACTTATTAGAAACATTTTCATTTTTTCTAAAGGAGCTTAAATATAGATATCAGATATGATCCTCTGGATGACCTGGAACGAGATAATCTCTCTAGCAGGATTAGGTGAAGTTCTGACGGGGCATCCTAGTTGGCTCTGTGGGATAGTAACTAATTCCGTGTAACACGTCGCAGAAGGCCAGAGAGGGTTGTGGTCAGAATGACGTAAGCACGGTTTCTTGCTGTCGTACGGGAAGTTGTTCTTTGGCAGAAATAGCAGAATCTCCTATCCAGTTGCTGAACTAGTTCCTCACAACTTCTGCGAGAATCATCCTTCTAGCATAAGCAGTTCTCTCGGCTGATGTATCTGGGATAAATTACATTTAGTACATTCCACCTTCAAGTTTACTTCTTCAAAACTTATGTTACAAAACTGCTTGTGTGTGACAAAATAGGTTATAATGTTATTTTCACTTCAAGCAGTGTTTTTGATAGATGTCTGGTTTTTTCCAGTTTACTTCTGACCAGCATTTTTGAGATGCATGCGCTTTATAGGATATAAAGCGCACGCTTTATTAGCATGTTTATTAAACATGCGCTGCGCACAAATATCGTTAGTTACAAGATTATTTACTGTTTTCATATAAGTAGGTAGTTTGTTATAAGTGAGGTGAATATTTACTACAGGAAACTTAGCTATGTTGGTCTTAAAATAAGCTCAAAATTCAAACCATGGTTCTCGGAGATTTTTGTTTGTTGTTGTTGGATTAGACACTCTTGTTCTCCAAGAAACTCTATAAAGGAAGTGAAATAAAATATTTTTAATAGCATATTGTGTATTAAACTAAAGGTATATCCAGTCAGTTCGATCTCTTGGATAAAACTTAAGACACTATAAATTTCTTACCTTACAGGCCATATTATTATCCTTCCAAAGAATGGACACTGCTTCTTAGACACCACGTGTATTAAGTTATTGAATTTATAAATAGTGCTTTAGTGCCTTGTGCTAAGGAGGGAGCAAGATCAGGAATTCATCCTGAATGGCTTCTTCCCACTCCCGGAATGTGGATGCCATCATGTTCACCAGAGCGGCAAAATACGCAAATTCTTTTAGGGAAATGTCAGCGTCAGCAGAGTGATGTCCGAAGAATGGAAGCAACTCGGCTTGAAACATGAGTGCGTGTATTTATATTAGAGTGCAGCGAAACATTTCAACCCGTCAGAGATACATTCTACTGTCTAACAGGCTAGCTAAAAATTCATTTGTTTTTTTTCGCGAAACCACAGAAACTTTTCAACGGAGAAAGGTAAGTATACAAATGGTAAGTGGAAAAAACACTCACAATGCTCATTGTTTTGTTTGGTATGGTGATCGTGATGCGTCGACCTGGAAGATAAATTCCAGCATATCTATCGCACGTGTTTCTTATAAATTACCCTTATTCCTTATCTACCTTGACAAGACAGACGGATGAAAATAAATATACCCCATGTAACATTTAGCTTCTGACAGGATGGATATAATGTAGGTTAAATAAATACTAGATTCAAGTGATAGTTAGGAGACATTTTGTTGATACGTTCTAAATTTCCTAGTAGAAGGTATAAACTTGAAAATAATAACTCATGGAAACTAGGAAGATTAAAAAAAATGTATTTTCCGCCTACTTCCATGAAAAGATAACGATCAAATCAATGGAACTTTAAGCCGTAAATAAATTATCAAGGTGCAAAAAATAAAAGGGAAATGATGTGAAATCAGGATCGTTAGACGTCGTAAAGTGTACGTATGAGTGCTTTTAATGCCGTCTTGAAAACTTCTTAACGACTTTAGCTTTAATTCAATTTACCCTGAGAATATAAAACGGAGTTATCGTAATAAGATAACGTGTTTAAAAAGTTCAGAATAACTTATTAAAACTTCCCTAAATGTACTTCCGCCGAAGCGTGCAGGCAAACTAAAGTGCAGTATAACTTCCTCTCTGATGCAAAAGTTAATGCAAACAACTTGAAAATTATTCATTTTTAAAAACTTAATTTATGCAAACCGTACCGTAATAATGAACTTCTACCACGTTTTTTATCACAAATTATTACCTACTAAAGTATGCGATAATATCTATATTATCACATTATGAGGAGCATGATGAGAATTTTTTACAAGACGTCAAAGTAATTAATATTTTTTTTGTTATTCTTGAATTATAACTGTTCAAAAACTTTATGTGCAATTCTGAAAGATCAGATGCAGGAAAAGACACACTGCCAACGCAGATCAATAAAGATATTTTCAGGCAGCCAAGCGGCTCTAAAAGCCCTTAGTTAACTAACCCACTGTAAGTCACTGTAAGCCACTGTAACTCTGACTGCCTTAGCAAGGAGCAACGAAGTAATCGAATCCGAATTTATCGATCCAGAACCAGCATTTGGCGTATCACCGAATACCGAATATCGCTAAGACAACAATACGCAATTGGGCTGAGAGGGTAGTGTTCCAGCACTGGCAAAACTTACCAAGATTGGACCACTCGAAGGGCATGTCGAAAAAAGGACCAATGAACTATATTGGAGCTTAACATGAGAGAACTTAAAGCCTTAATGCGCAATATACTGTGCGCTGAAAGCTGAGCCATCATCTACACAGGATGGGTTTAGCGAACCGCGCTAAATGTCACCTGTGATTGGAGGATGACGAAAAAGTAAAACACATCCTATGTGAGTGTTCCACTTTGGGAAGAACCAGACTACAAACCTTCGGGAGAGACTTCCTCACACCGGAGGAAATATACATTACCAATAGTCAAGATGGTCAGCTCCCTTAAAGTGACCAGATGGGGTTAATGTAAATGTAACACAACTAGATGTGAGCCACAATAGATCTTTGGTCGCAATGGAGGTACAAAATGATCCACTAACAATAAATCTAAATCTAAAGCTAATTCTGAGACGTATATGACTGCGCAAAAAGGGCGGGTACCGTCTCCGACTCCATAAATATTTCTTGTTCAATATCAACAATGTTAGTCGGTGTCCACGTTAAAAAAACAACCAACCAGATGAGGCGGAGATAAGAGTATCATATATTGACATATAGAAACGTCAAATATATTATAATGCCAATAATTAATAGGTATCAATCAATAACTACTTACTCAAAAACATTACTAAATTAATAATTAATTATGATTTCTGCCAATCAGGAACTACGATGCAATTTAATGGAAATTATTAAACAAACATACATAATATTGCGTGTGCCACTCATTTCGATAGTAACAGGTTTGTGAATTTTATACCTTTTCTCTCATACTTGCATCATTTTACATATCGAGTATACGTATACCTTCTACCTTATTAATAATTATCATTGTTCTATCATATCATATTATTCTTATCCCATAAGTCGTCTTGAGTATGCTGATCGTTCAGATCTCTTACCTTAATATCGTTCTCATGTCGGAGAAAGAGGGAATATCTGTTTTTTGATCTAATTGATCTTTAATACACACTTTAATACAATATTTATACATTAATGGAAGGTTTTAATAGGTTAATACTGTCTCCGCGGTTTTATTATCAAATTAATGACAGAAAATTTTTCGTGTCATTTTTGATTATTATGGATTTGATTGAGTAAAAAAGAACAAATTTGATAAAATATAAAGTTAACAAAATTCAGTGTTCTCTTGCAAATTGAATAATGCCCGCAAAAAGATGCTGGCATTGAAATAGAGTTTTATTGTAAAGTTCGTTAGGAGAGTTTATTTATTATGAAACTGGGAAGTCTACAAATTAATGATCGACAAGGTACTACGGTTTGCTTTATAAGCTTATAATGATGTAGAGGAAAAGAGAATTCTTTAACCTATTGAGTATTTTTCAAAGAAAGACTTTCACTTGCAAAAAACGTTTGATGTTTGATTGTAAGTTCTCCAGAGAAACCCTTTTTGTCATTCTATCAAGGCATCGGGACTCTAAAAGCATCGCTTCGACAAAGCTCTTCGTTAAATAAACACAAATACATATATATCTCCCTAGGGTTTGTTGAATTGCTCTGCAGCAAAAGTAATATTATTGTTGATTTTGCATAAGTAAATTTTGTGTGTTTTCTGAAAGAAGAGTGATTCTTAGAACAATTAATTTTATTGATAATCACCAAAATGCAATTTGATAAATGCTAATATTGATTTTGGTTATGACTGAAATAGGTCTTCATTCGAATACTCTTTACTTTTTATTCTAATTCTTATTTCATTATAAACGCGCTGAAGACTTTGACGAACTTGTTATCAAGCATTACTGTTATTTTTTTAGCTTATACTTTCACAAACTCTAAATATTTACTTACCAAATACAAAGGTGGTTTTATTCCTGAATTCCAAAGTAATCCACAACAATGATTATATTAATTTTAAAGATATACTGGATATATTTCTAAAAAATATATTTCTGGGGGTAGTCCGTTAAAGCAAATTTTGAAACCAAACGTTTTTATAACGCGTGAAGTCAATGTTCGATAGCTTTTAAACTTCAGAGATCACTTAAATAAAAAAAAATAAAAAATAAGGCATGAAATAATAAAAAAATGTTGCTATAAGATAAGAAAGAAAAGAGATTTGAATGTTGAAAGATGTCTATGGAGAGTAACTCAAAGCATCTTCAGTAAAAGGTTGAGAATTGAAACCAAACTTCATTCAGAAGACAATTACATAATTTAAGATCTAACTCCGCTCATTGCAGAGAATTATGAGAAAAGACTTGCAGTCTTTTCGAATAGAAGATAAACTTTCAATTATCAAGTACTTAAACCCGCAGACTAGGAGATGCCTTTCTATGTGTCGTAGAAAATGATATTACCTTAAATTGAAATTTTATTACCGAATAAGCATATTATTCCAATTATTTGGCTTTATAAATAAATAAAACTATAGACTTCTAAGCAGAGTCAACATAAATTAATTCATTAACTAATAATCCAGTCGGTAAAGTAAAAAATGTACCAAAAGTTAATGAAAAATCTTATCATAGATTTTTGTTCAATAATTGTTAGTGAAGAGGCTATTATACATATAATATAAAATAATACAAAAAACATTTCTGGGGGTGCAGCCCCCCCCCCAAAAAAAAATAACCTCCACCCATTTAGTGAAAAAATTATATTTTCGCTAATACCTCGTTAATCGTTGAATATATAAAAAATACTTCTTGGAAAAAGAGATTTCCTAAGAAAAGTATCGTGTATTTTTTCGTATATGTCATAATTTTCGAGTTATTCAATATTTAAGAAATAGTTTTATTTGTATTTTTGATGCGCGCGAATTTTCGATTATTTAAAATTGTTGGCGCGCGTAGCCTCAAGAAAAAATGAAGTTACTTGAAAACCAAACAATCTCTGGAGAAAAATCTAAGTGGGTTTTGAAGGAGACTTAAAATGCAATTTTTTTTTGCCTTAATACATAAAATACAACATTCTTATTGATTATGAATAATTTTTTGTATATATCGCACAATATAGTACAAAAATTATTTATAATTAATGAGAATTGCAAAAAATGTTGTATTTTATGTCCCATTATGAACCAATTTTGAATTTTCTCCGAATCGGCAATCCGAAGTAGTCCCAAAAGTTTCTGATGCTATATAAATCGCCGCAAAGGTTGCACCACTATCACCACCAGTCCACAGGGATTGATGCAATGATATTTGGAATATAAATGCAAAATTCAAAATAAAAACTGTGCAATCTCGAATCTCGAAGATATTCCTTGCCCTGAAAGTGAAAAAAAATAGAAATTCGACCGTAGTGCCAAAGAGGCCTTAGTTGTGACCTTAATATTATTTTGCAATGGCTGTTTTTAGCTTCTTAGCTCTCTAGATTAGTGGCGGGACTCTATTCATAAACGTGGGACTGTATTCATAAACATGTTTTCGATTGTTTCTTGATCGGATCGAGCCTATTTTAGAAAGTGCCATTACTTTCTAAAAGAAAAAAACGCCAATACATAATACCTAAATGAACGACAAAATTTGAAAAATAACTGCATTCAGAGAGAAGACAACAATGAAAATGTTCATTTTGAGAGAAAAAAATCCAACATATTGTTTTCCTTTTTAGAGATTTTTATAGCTTCTTCTATACAGGGTGTTCGGAAATTAGCTCTCTGGAAACAGCTGATGCAGGGTTGCCTAGTTATGTACAAAACAGAGACATTCGTATATAAATAGACTTGGAAATGATAAAATTTTAAAATTTTTTAATAATTTTTTTTTAATAAAATAATAAAATAATTTTAATTAAAAAAAAATTGCTGTCAAAATGAAATCCAAACCAAACGCCTTGTTTCCTAGGCAACCCTGCAGCTGTTTCCAAAGCATGCTTTGGTATTGTTACAGAATGATCATAATTTATGGTGATCAATTTTAGTGCAAGCAAATTTTTAAAACAGCTTTACTCGGAAACAGGTCATTTTATCATGATAGACAAAGAGGACCTCTTCCGAAGATTTCTTCATGTTCTTCAATTGTGCGTCTTCAAAACTCAGAAAAAAATATTACGAAAAAAGTTATAGGCCTTTTTTGAAGGTCAAGGGCAGTTAAGGCCTCTTGATTTCGAGGGATTCAAGTCTAATTTGGACCAAGCATGCCAAGCAACATTAGTAGCAAGTGTCAAATTTTAAGAAAATCCGTACACTAGAAAAAAAATTATAAAAAATATTGATTTAAAAAAATCAACTTTGAAGGCTCGCATAACTTTCTTATTTGTGAGTTTTCGAAAAAAATTATAGATACTTTTGGCAATATTTTATCAAGTAGAATCAACCCCTTAATTTTTTGCGCATAATTTCCGGACAGCCTGTATGTTTTGATACTTTTATTCTGAACAAATAATTCAGTGGACAATAATTGAAAGATTATCCTGGTTAAAAGCAACAATAACATAAATATATACACACCAAGCAAATCAAAAGCGTAGACTAGTCTTTTTTCTGACAGGGCATCCAGGTTGAGACATCAGAAGCCGACAGCGGCTCCAAAACCATGCACACAGACTAACGGGGTCTTTTTCGACTCCAATTCATCGCTATGGTCCATATCTTGTCGTCTGTCCCTACCGCAGACCCAATATTAACAAACCATCTTCGATATGTTCTCTTGAGGACTGAAAACAACAAACACTGTAGGTAACTTGTTGATGTTATAGTGTGTAGGCATATTTGTATTTATTCATATTTTCCTACGACCACTATACAAAACACTACTTTGCGCATCGTTTTTTGTGCGCAAACTAGCAGATTTCTCACGTATCCAAAACTGTGCGACAAAGTGACATAAGGCATAGCCAAAAATCATTTCCGTACCGTTTTAATGTAAACAATAGTGATGGGCGGTAACGGTAACTGAGAACTCAACTGTTACTTATTGTTAATGGAATAACTATTCATTTAAAGCTTCAAGGTAATAAAATAAACACAAATGGGATAACATAGAACCCGACAAGACTATAAAATATACTCATTATTCTCTTGTGGCAGTAATTATTAAAATTTACGAGTTGATCGCTAATAACAGCATTGGTAGCGTTCAAATCAAATTCACGAACGTGAAAATAACTCGCACACCTCTACTAACTTCAATCGACAACGCACAGCGCCTGCGTTGTGTAGAAGTTGCATATCAATGATATAACCTCTCTTAAATCATTGTTATTATCTACCACGTCTCCACGCTCACGTCACTTATTTTTAGTTTATACGAAGTCTAATTAATAATAAATAATAATATTGTCGGTAGAATTCAATGATTTTACAGTATATAATAGTAATAATAAAAAGTCATTGGTAGAATTGAAAATTATATCTACCTAGGTAGGTAGTCTGAAAAAATAAACTTTAGTTAGGTACCTATCATTATAATGGATTGTTCCTCTGAATCTGAAGCAGAAAATACACCACCTGAAGTCAGAAAACAAGCAGGTTTGTGTTCTTTGAATTTGCTACCTGTAGTTTCGAGAGAAAAATACGAATCTGCTTATAAACATTTCATAAATTGGAGAAAAGGTCATAAAAGCAGAGCATTGTCAGAAAAAATAATTTATGTGTTAAATTTGTTAAATAATTAATCTGTTAAACTGTGGTCGTAGGAAAAGTACTGTGTGAAGCACGTGCGGAAAAGAAATTTCACACTCGTGTGAATTGTGACACTCGACTTAATCTCGTGTCTCGTGTCACAATTGTTTCACACTCGTGAGAAATTTTCTCTTTTCCGCACTTGTTTCACAATATACTATTGTTTATTTATATGTAACAATGTAAAAAGGCTACATGTTTTTTCTGACGGAAATTTGACAGCGTCACAACAGGAAGTGGTGGACAGTTTCGCCAACTACTTCAAGAGCTGCTTGAGCTACATGAAATTTTTTGTTTTCAAAAATAATAAGCAGAAAAAGTTATGATAATACAGCATCCTAGATTCTTGAATGTTTAGCGAGCGGTTTCACTTAAGTCATAAAATTCTCTAAAACTTTCATAAAAAAGCGTTCTAATATCTCCTACGGCAGCCGACTTTATTTGGAGAGAGGTAAGTATCTACTAGGAAAAAAATTAAACTTCTCTAAATGCAAATAATCTTTGAGAAGCCCCTATAAATGTCTTTACATTGAAATCTCTTCAATAATACGCTTCCTACAAGTACAAGTAGAAATGTTATGAGAAATAGCGAAACTTTTAATGCTAGAAGTTGTATTTTTATTCAATTGTAGAGTTATTACCTTCAAGACAATTATCTCGGGACCTACGTAATCTGAATTGGAAAGATTCTAGTACAGGTAGCGTCATCTTTGCAAGCACGAGGATGACAGAGCGGCGACGATTATCTGGTTCTACCGCCTGAACTCTCTTCTTAATTTACTACAAACCTTAGAAATTTTATTAGACTTGCAGGCTGTCTTCGCTATTTACGACTCAGGAAATGAAACAATAAATTTTATTACAAGTTCTCTGGATGTGCATTCCAGATGAAATCAATCACTAGGTGAAGGATTATATGGCATGCTCTGGAGAGGTGAAACCATAAATCCTTTTATTGGGGTTAGGGCAATGAGAGTGAAGCCCTGCCCTAGTCCTGGTTTACATGAGGAAGGAGGTTAAAATAGCAGTAAAAATAAAGTGGATTACACAATTATTTCTTGGCTATTCTGTTAATGAATCCCTCATTTCTTAACAACGTTCATTCTATTTTAATGAACTTACCGAACATCCTCACCTACAAGAAGTGATCGATCACCTGCTTCTAAATTTTTAAAAACTTTTCGAGCTTCGAGAGATTTCAAAACTAAATAACTAATAAGTGTGAGAAACTAGCCTCAAAGCAATTTCTAGACATGGTTTCACCTCTAGTAAACTTGTATGCTATACACAAGAGACATAACTCATAAGACGAGCCTTAGTTTCATTCCCAAGGGTCCGAATTAGCGAGTTCCCGTCTGGACTTGATGTATACGACCGGTCACGGGAAGCAGCAGTCATTAGTCCCGATTATACCCCTCAGGAATGCACCACAAGCATTCGGGAGAGGACAGGCGACGTGATAATCAGATAAGGAGGGAACGGGAATGCTTTATGTGACATATGGACGCGACCGCGAAATATATCGACTTAAACCTCAAGGGTTGGGATCTTTCTCTCGTAAATAACATACCTCAGATGTACCATAAAGACACCGCAACTGATTTTCGTGGCAAATTTATTATATCAAAAGGAACAAGGGTGCAATTAAATGTACAGGGTGAATATATTAAAATACATAGTTATATAAAAAATAGGTAAATGATAAAAATTCGCAAGTGACATAGGTAGTTGTGCCATAGTTACCATCAAATTTTTCAGTACCCACGTAATACAACGGCCGTTTTTTGAAGTCGCCCAACATGTTTCCTGATGTGTGAGCTCGGTGGATTTTGTTGACAAGTATGCTGAGAAGCATGTTGCCCAACATGCTCCCTAGTGAGTAGTCTCGTTTACATTTAGCACTCTATTTCAACAGTCGTATTAGTCCGACTTAAAAACTTAGTTTGTCTAGCCAGATAAGATGTATAATATATAGTACTTGCTTACGGCACGTCAAGATAGACAGCGCGTCACTGGATTCAGTTAATTTTTTGACATATGGAGATAATTATTAATACTTATAAAAATATTATAACCGAACCGTATGTATGAAAACACAAAATATTAATAACGGGCTTGGCTCTTGAGCTCTCTGGCAGTCTACAAAACAGAGCCTTCCAAATAATCCCTCGAAATCACAGACGGACCGTTTCGCTCTTATTATGAGCTCATCAGTGTGATATATCGAATAGATACATCTGGAGGATGAAATTGCAGACTGCCATCGGTCTCGGGATGTTGTTAAATATTCATCCGGTTCACAGTGACCCGGAGAACATCGCTACATTCCGAGACCGATGGCAGTCTGCAATTTCATCCTCCAGATGTATCTGTTCGATATATCACACTGATGAGCTCATAATAAGAGCGAAACGGTCCGCCTGTGATTTCGAAGGATTATTTGGAAGGCTCTGTTTTGTAGACTGCCAGAGAGCTCGAAGAGCCAAGCCCGTTATTATTATTTTGATAATTATTAATTCAACTAAATTGAGCCTCCAAGAAAATATTCTAGCTTGAGGCTTCTTAGACTGATTTGAATGAAAATTGTTGGTAACTCAATGTAGACTTTTTACAGGTCAGACTCTCTCAACAATCTCTAAGCAGAATTTTATTATCTTTATTTGGTTCACAATATTCACATATTGTGTCTGAGCGAGGGAGAATAATAAAATAACTACGTAGTTCCCCGTTTCATTAAGGGTAGGTATATAATTTATAAGTGACTCAAAATTATAAGTTGTTGTCTAATCTAAAACTTCTGTCGGCTAATAAAAACATAAATATAAGTATCTGAAGATGATCCTGTTAAATTCGAGCGAATGTTTAAGGTAAAGAATAAGGGTGGAGTAATTTTAATTAAAGTAATTTATCATATCATTGTTTGCAATTTCATCCTTATGATTGCTTATTCTTAGAGAGAGACAACAGATTTGGCAGCAAAGTTTTTCCCGCGATAGGCCCGTTCTGTGACTTCCTTAGAATATTAATGTGCAGTATATAATTTACTAGGGCCGTCTTAACGAGGAAAAGGCCGTCTTGGAGAGGGACAATGTATATTTTATAGCAATAAATCTCTATATCGGAAGCGCAAGTAGGTGAATTATTACTAGGGTCTTGTCTGGAACTTTACACTGAGGGGCGCTAAACACGATTTATTAACCGATGAAATTGTCTTGGACTTTTCACGGACAGTATTCTTTCCGGGTATTTGTCGAGATATTACGTATTTATGGCTCCTGGATCCATTATATCGACGATGCCATACACGCCGAAGATGATTGTCCAGACTTATCCTATTACACTGGACATTATGATTACGTGTGGCTCTTAGGAAAAACGACCCTAAAAAGGTTTTTCATCCTGTTGACTTTCACTAAATTTAACCTTAATTTTCGATAAGAAAGTTTGAAAAACTTATTTGAAGTTATTTCTGAGACTATTTTTTGTTGATGTTAAATTTTATAGAGGGTCCCGTATGTAATGCTAACAAAATATGGATAATAAAGAAGATACAGGATAGCAAAGAGACTTTGAGATTTCAAAATTTATTTTTCGCAAATTGTAAACGTAGAAATCATATTTTGATATCCGTTTCGATGTGTCTTATAATAGAGGTCGTCTATACTCAAATTTTTACGTTCGTACGTTTACCATCTTTCAACTTACTACGAAAAATACTTCTTGAGATTTAACTTAGCCACCCTGTACTTATCGTTTTTAATATGAATTTTGTTAGAGCAAGTTGGGTCAGATCTTCTTATTTCGAAATAAGAAACTTCCATTTCACCACGGATCATGACTTACGGGACATTCCTTACGGGATATGCGTGTCCCCTAATTACTTAAGTGCTCAAAAGGCATAAATATGGCGGGGTAGAAAATTTCAAATAATTACAGTTTTCTCAATAAACCTAAGGTTCAAGCGGCTTCGCTTAGGAGTCGCTTGAGTTGACTCCTTAGATGGTTTTAGATAAAAACCCTCCTAAGATGGTTTTTCCTCTACAACAGGGTGCCTGCTTAGAAAAAATGCATGACGATCTCGGTTGTCTTGAGATCAAAAGAGATATGGAGTTGGTTGAATTGGGGATAAAGTTGAGCATTTTTGTGTTGATTTGTATAATCTGAAAATAAATTTAGGATAGCTTCAGATGTGGCTGAAACATGCTGAAAAAATTGAAAAATTAGGATTTAATATTTAACCATACCTATTTTGTTATTGAAAATAAATTAATTATTTCTTGTTGGATTAACTGTCGTCAAGGGCTATCTATCTGACATTTAAAAGATTTTCAAAGCCGACTAGATCCTGCAAGGTTTTCATAGTCAAACTTTGGTTTTGTTTTTATGTTCGTCATATTGATTTTTTATGTCATTAAGCGTGAAAAATATGAAAATCAAATTTCTATTAAGGTAAAAATTAAATTTTTTCGAAATTTTTGGGGAATGGTTTTTGCTGATGGCGTTATTCGTTGAAAAAATTTTCATGATTTTCGACATAAAAAGAATAAAATTATTGTAAGTTTATTGTAAGCTTTGATTTTTGGCTTCCTAGAATTCTTTCAAATCCAATGACAGGATAAAAAAATAAAAACAATATAGCGACCATAAGAAAAACCAAAATTGACTATGAAAACCGAGGGATCTTGTATGCTTTTAAAATTTTTGAAATATCAAAAGAATAGCTGAGGATGACGTACGTCAACCTGCAAAAAATAATTGATTTAGAAAAATTGATTTTCAATAATAAAAAAGATATCGTTAAAATAAGAAAACTTGATTTTTCAGTTTTCTCAACATATTTCAGCAACGACTGCAGCTATTCTAATTTTTTTTCAGATTACAAATCAGCACAATATACGCAACGTTCCACCTATTTAACCCAATAAGTACTTTGTACCGCTTATAAGATAACTGAGATCTCCAAGAACTTTCTATAAAAACTCTTTAAAACGGGTGACTGACCATTACCTCTGTACATATGACATTGTCTAATAATACAAAAATTTCCATGTTAACAAAATTAATGGTACCTATTGCTAGAGTAGTTTGACGTATCCTTAAAAAAATGTTATGAATTTTATACTTTGTAAAAATGCTTTGACAACGACAATAGGCAACAGTTAATTTCGTTAAAATGTCAGCTATCCGGTATGTATTTCCAAAACGAGCAAAGATTTTAAGTAGCTACTTTGATTTTTTTTTTTTTTGTTTATCTAATCAAACCTTAACCGATATTAGTGAAGAATAAGAAATTATTGTTCTGTGGTGTAGTTTTAGGGGATGAGTGGCAATAGTTTCACCTTCACGTTTATAGGGGTTGGAATTGTTAAAATTTAACAATATTACCGCCACTGCCCCTCCCCCCAAACTATTCAATAGAAAATGAAATTTTGATTCTTTGTTACTTACCTATTATAGGTACTATAGATTAGATAGGTAAGCAAAATGAAAAAAAAACACTAAAAGTATAATATTTGCGCTTTTGGGCACATAATAACAGGACACCCTATTAATGACGGATAAACTCTTCAGTACATTGTAGGGGACACTCAGTAAAGTACGGGAAAAATAATTTAAAAAAATCCAGAGCCACATTTTAAAAGATACAAGCAAAATATTGAACAATAAATTTGGCAACGTTTAACACGATAACAGTTGGTATTTGGTAATTTCGTCTAATTTCTAACAATGTAGGTTAGTCAAGGTATCAAAACCGCTGTTGCCAAATGCTTTTTTTTCAGCATCTTAGAAAAGAAAAAAAAATCTTATTAAATTTTCCAAGCCAGTAATACATCTTAAGCAATTTTTTAATTGATAAAGATTAAAGTACCCTTTTTTATATCTGTAAAATCATTTATTTTTTGCAAATACTGAAAAACAAAGATAGTAAAATGTTAACTTTGGCATTTTTTATCTCACCAAATTGAAGACCAGAATTTTTTAAATTATTTTTCCCGTACTCTACTGAGTGTCCCCTACAATGTACTGAAGATTTTATCCGTCATTTTCTTAACACCCTGTATAATAATAATAAATTCCCTTTATTTAATATATTGTACATATACTACAATACATGAGTAATGAAATGAGGTCTAGATACTCTTACTCAACCTCAAGAAAGTTCATAAAATTGTCAGCAATTAAATTTAAATTTTGATAGCTTGATTATGATAAATAAAACAAAAGTCGAACTGAAAACTTAAAATTTTACGGAAAACTTTGTTTCAGGAATTGAGGTGTGTAAGCTTTCACGGCCGGCTTCTATTGAAATCGTAATCAATCGGAGTGGAAGCATCGCTTGCGCACACGTAACGGCTGATGATGTCTACCGCAGCTGTTCGGAGAAAATCTCCATGGACACCACAACAACAACAGCACAACAACCCGGAACCAATTACGATTTCAATTTATTTCAAGAAGTTATGAAATTATTACCCAAGAACTTATCATGCAAAAAATTTTCAACCTCACATAATAATTTGTCTATAATATGTAAAATTATTAATAATTAATTTGCAGTTTAACGTGAGTTTTTAGATGAAATTGAAATACGAAATTTCCCATGAAATGCACGGATAATTTAAACACTTGTAATCATCATTTATAACACGCAGTTACATTTCATTAGAACAGAGAAGGGTCAAATGATAGTTATAAAAGTCCTCTTGTTGAAGGTAAATCGGTAAATCAAGCTGTTTAGATTGACGTTTTAATGTGACTAGGAGAAATTACATGACCATTAACAAAATCTACGTACGACAGACCGTATTCCATCAACATCAGGACGATTATTAAGCCGATATTTTAAAGTAGACAATAGTGAAGTGATGGTGTGTAAATGACTGGATGCTTTTGTTCACTCGTTGGAAATGGTAGCTAGAGTGTAAAGATAGGAACGAAACAACGTTAATTTAAACAGAATCCAAGAATTAGCCAATTTGTTCCTGCAATCCTTTTATCCTTCGAGTCCCCCTCACAGTGTTTTATAGAGCATTATCATGCCAATCGTTTTTTTTTTTCTGATAGAGAAATATAGCGGAAGGGAGGATCTGAAATAAATTCGACTGCCAGAACTAGAATAAAATCGAAGGCATAACAAATGTGCCGCAAAAACGACGCAAATGCTGTAGAGCAAATGATATATTTATTATTATGGAACCGCTACCACCATAAATTCTATTGTTTGTCGGGTTCGAGGAGGGTTTGAATAAAATTTTACAAAATAAATGGCGTCTATTTCGACAATATGCGATCATGAATGTGTTTTGAAGCTAGGAAAACACAGATAAATTATTTTAAAAACTATTGCAGAAATTCTCCGACTAGGTTCAATGACGTGAACATCTCAGATAGCAGTGGTTTATATATCAGGTATTCATTCGGTTGTTTTTAATTTATATTAAACGGAAGTTTTATTGTGTGATACAAGAAGAAGATGCAGAAGGTAACTTTTTGTTCTTCTAACTTCTTTTTTGCGAATTAATGAGGATTTTCTCGGTATATATTTTACCGACCGTTGTAAATTCACGATGTCAGGCTCGGAAGCGAGCTGTAAGCCTTCCTGCTGCAATTCTATTATCCCAAAAAAACGTGAAACAATTCCCTCAAGAGATTAGGCGATAATAAATATTTTCGAAGGGGACGATTGAGCAATAAAAACATTATATATGCTAACTGTGTGTATGCCCTTGCTTATATACGAAGCCACGTCATGGAAAACTCCTCTATGTAGGCGTGGAAATGAAATTATACTTCTTCATAAGACTTCCCTCGATGCCATTTGTCTGAGGAAGAAGTTTAGGATTTCTTTTTTCGCATTTATTCTGTTTTTATTCATGAATGTTTTTAAAAACATCTCGTCTCGACCATAAAAGCATGGATAAACTGGCGAGTCCTATTTATTATACGACGGCTATGGCCATTGAGATGAGTTGCATAACCTATTTTAGAACGAATTTTTTCTCCAAGAAGTTTTAGTATAAGCGAAGGGTTAGAGGATTTCCTCGGTTTCATGACATGTCACTAGCTTATTTCACAAGTGAAGTATACGCTCATAGCTTCATTCATCTTCTCGGTTACTCTCTTCCTAATTAAGAGAGTCAAAATGTTTTAATATCTCCACATAATTGTTACGTTTAGTTCCATTTTTATGGGAAACAAACGAAAACGTAATAATCCCAGGCTGTTGCGATCATTTTTCTTCCACCTCCTTCTGGTCAAACCTTATATACTTATAACATAATATAATAATATGACTAAAACAAAATATCCAGCTCGAAATATCAACACCAAAACATCTTAATACTCACTACTCGATATCAATAACTATTTCTTTATTTACCATGGACAATGGATTATTTATACGCTAATGGAGAGTATGAATTGTACTCATTCCAGTCGCAGTAGTTAGGCTTTATTGCGAAAACTAGAAATAACAAATCAATGAGAGAAGATGCTATCGAAAATATCACCAAATGCGATAACTTTCGATTAGTCAAAGTGTCGAACATGATAAACATTGACAAACATCAAGCCAATAAAATGAAAAGGACTCTACATAAATAAAAGAAGCAAGCAGAGATTTCCGATGAAATAGGACAAGCTTTCACCTTAGAAGAATTGAAAGTAGCCATCAAGTTAACTAAAATCCGAAAATCTACTGACTTTGATGGAATTTACCCAGAATTTCTGAATTACCTGAGAAATTTTGCAAATAATCGGTTACTGCCCTTCTTCAGTAATAGGTTCGTTTGAGGAAGTTACCTGCCAACTTTAAACAGTAAATTATATCCAGATCCTTATAATTTAAAATGAAAAAATTCATACGAAATATGTCCTATGATCCAATAAATAGTTCATCAACTCTTGATTTGGAGAGAGAGATGTCTATTACAGTCATGTCTGAGCACTTTTTGAGAAAATAATTTTAAAATACCTCACCCAGTAGTTCAAATTCTCACGTGTTACGTGTCATGTGTCATAATATCCATTCCTGTCAGTTTACGACATTTATTTTACTTATGTAAGTCATGTTTTTATTTATTGTTCTATGATTTGTAGATCACTGATTGGAGTAGTTCAATTACACACCTTAAAATTGTTTGTATTTTATCTATCTATTATCAGACATGCTTCATTTTATTCAAGACAATAATAGTTGATGAAAAATTTTGTGGATCACACGTACATACAAATATTCAATATGTAAATGGACTATTTATTAATAACAAATAAGGTAATAAAAAAAAATTCCTATATGTTTCTTGTAAAAATATAACATCAATGAAGAGATAATTAGATTTCCATATATCCAAGTAGATTTGACATAGATATTCACAGATTGGCGCTCCAAAGAAGCATAAATTAACCAAATCATGTATTACTATTACTACTCATATAAAATGAGCTTCCTATTATCTCTCATATCGTTACAAGCCTATACAAAATTCTTATGGACGTGCTGAAAAACAAAATAAACAAGGATACGTCTAGTAAGTTACTAGATATTTCTCGTTAGACCAGTTAAATCTTCTAAAAACGAATACAAATAAAAATTAAAAAGTTTCAGAGTTTACTACATTTACTGCTTATATCCTCTTGTATTAATCCAGTAAGAAAATCTTTCAATTGTTCGCTTTTTGTGATTAATGGTACCTACGCGCAGACCAAAAATAAAATACAAATCACAGTAGAACTAAATTATTCCCCATTCACGACATGATGCTACGCTATGACATCATCAACAGAGCCCTGTACAGTTCAATCATCAATACATGATGAATAGTCGAATGTTGAGTCTCGTTACCTGTCCAGCATCCATTATTGAAGATCTACTTGCATCCGGAGGCCGATAATGTGCGGTCGGTGCGTGAGAGGAATGACATGCACCCTGTGGAGGAACGTTGTCCTTTAAATAATGAAAGCCATTGCCGGGATCGCTGGAACAGGATCCTTGGGATGTGTCAACATTGCAAGGATGCAACACGGACCATACAAGCTTGCAACTAGCTGGGATCTGGATTGCATGCGACGAAGTATTGCGCACCGTACGTGTAGAATGGAATTTAATAGCCGTTTGAACTGGAATTATTTTAAAGTTGCGGTGGTTTTATTTTTTTGCGACAGGACGAAAGAGCGATAATCCTCTTTCCTGTATCGATGTTGTGTGAATATTCTGTCGAAGAGCAATTCGGACGAGTGTAGGAACGAAATATACGTTTCCTAGATGCATGTTCGGAATACTGAAAGGGAATAATTTAAGGGGTGACAATGTCGGGATGAATATTTATTTTTGAACACTCTGAAATGTAATCGTCTTCCATAAAAACGAAACGAGAAGAGGGGAGCTTGTTTACAATTTTCCCGAAATGTCAGGGAACATTTGCATTGTTGTACTATACCTGCGTGTTTTTTCATGCACGGAATATGTATTCAAAATTGTCTCGAAATAATCACCATTTAATGCTCAAGTATTATAAGCAACAATTTATGCTGAAATAATGACAGGAGAGTTTATGAGTTGTCTTTTGTAAAGCCTTTCAAAACGGATTTTTTTAGCAAATTGAAGAAACTGAATTCTCTAAAAATATTTCGTATAGCGGACTTTTGCCCATCATTCTGAAACTGCCATATCTAGATGTACGTATGATTGATTTCGTATCTGTAAGATCTTCTCTAGATATGAAGTTAGGATAAACTTTGTCTCTTGTAAATTTAATTTTAGGTAGGAGCTTTCCTACATTATCTTTCACATTGTACTTTTATGCAAAGTTACTTTGGTAAGTGTAAATAATTTGTGAGTAAAATAGACTTGTTGATGTGTGTAGGCTTCTATTTAAAACGTAATTGCTTCCGGACTGTTGTGCCGTGGTCCATGGATATTTATTCCGAACGTTTCGCCTAAAGCTGCGGTAGATATCATCACCCGTTACGTGTGCGCAAGCAGACTGCCCGGGCGGAAGAGCGCTCCCATTCATAGGGTGATTATTTGGTAACGTCATACCCCCTCCACTGGCTATCTCTATCACAGCAATGGCCGGTCTCTACGATGATGCAATGGATTCCTGAGTCAGATGAAGACTCATTTGGGTCTGACGTAATGCCGGATACAAAATCCTTCGCAGTTTCATTCCTTCCTCCTGCCTATTTTCTGTTTATAAATTTCAATTGCTTGACGATATAATCGGATGTAATAGTTACGTGAAGTAGTGGACAGGACTTTCTTATTTTCAAAGCGTATGGCGTGAACGTCCTAAAGCACGGTGTGATCCTTGACAGCTGACTTGTCTGTCTGGCCGAAGCGGCAGTTTCTCTTGTGTTCGGTTACGAGGGTGTTGACGCTGCGTTTGATGGTTCCGATGTATACAGCACCACAGGAGCAAGGTATCCTATACACTCCAGCGGAAGAAAGTGAATCAAGAGGGTCTTCAATTGAACGGAGAATATTGCGAATTTGTTTTCTATTTAAAGATGGTTTTGACGTCGTGGCGCTGCAAGAGTTTACCGATTCGATCTGTGACGTTCTTGATGTGGAAAAATGAAGCTCAAAAACTCTTGGTGGTTGTTCGCTGGGTGTCGTGGGATGTTGGGCTCTGGGTCGTAAGGCTCTTCTGATTTCTTGAGCGGTGTAGCCATTCTCCTGCAGCGCATTATCTAGGTGGGCTAGCTTTTCTTGGAGGTATTATTGTGTCTGGCAAATTCTGGATGTAAGATTCACCAGGGCTTCTATTACTGATCGTTTTTGACCTGGATGATGGTTGGAGTTTTTTGTGAGATCACCGATCTGTGTGTTGGTTTTCGGTAGATCCTGTACCCAAAAGTGACATTTTCATTCCTCTTAACGAAGACATCAAAAAAGCCGTAGTTTTCCATCCTGTTCTATTTCCATCGTGAACTGAATGCGGGAGTTATTGTTGATATGGTGAAGAAATTCCTCCAGGGCCTCATTTCCTTGATGCCAAATAACGAAGGTGTCATCTACGTAGCGGTACCAACAAGACGGTTTGTTGATAGCGTTTAGATAGAGTTTAAGCCCGTGACTTCAAAGAATTTCATGTAAAAGTTGGCAGCAACAGAACTCAGGTTGCTCATAGCAACTCTATCCTTTTGTTCAAAGAAGTCACCATTCCGCTGAAAATAGGTTGTGGTGAGTACATTGTGGAAGAGAGCGGTGATGTCCCTAGGAAAGATGCGCTGAATGTGTTGAAGCCAATGTATAACACCAGATAATTATTCTATAAATAGGAGCGCTCACGTAACCGCTGACGATGCCTACCGTAGCTGTAGACGAAATTTTCGGAGAATATTTCCAGGAACCACAACACAATAGCCCCGAGTATATTACGATTCCAAAATAGACTTGCTTAGCAAAAATTATAAATGGGAAATTAATTGGTATCAATCCAATCCTACATTCATTCAACTCATCTTATTGGAGAAATATTCATTAAAAATGACAATATTTGTGCTTAATTTTCTCGTTGTAAGCAATGAATTTACCTTAAATGGTGAGCATAAGTTTTGAGAAGATTAGGGAAGAATTTTTCTGATACTGACATCAGATTCGTTAATTACTGTATAATTAATTCATCTTAGTCTCTTGTAGCTTTGCAGAATCCATATATATCAGGATGGATTGCCTTACACATTTTTACTGCTCATTGAAAATAACAGTTAAACGTTTTCTATTCGGTCATATTTATTTTTTGCCTTCCGCATTATTTTAGCCCTGTATAGGAGACATGTCAGCATAGCGATTCTCCTATATGACTTGTAAATAAGTTATTTGATTCTCAACTCTGTAAACAATAGTTTAAGATCGAAAATGTTGACATAAATATTGTCAAAAAAGTAATATTAATTTAAAAATGAATTTAATTTTGAAAGATCGCTATAACCGTTCAGTGTTTGAATAATTCACCTTTGCTATACATAAAAGTTATCATAGAAAATATTATAGAGATGAGACATTTAATAAATAAGCGACATCATTTATTTATTTATTTATAAACCATGCGCAATGCCTTAATTCCTTCAGAACGAAGAAAGTCGCATTCAGACGGAGGCATAAGGGTGAATGAATGGCCCGACCGCAATCACATTATCAAGCTATCGTCTTAATCGCGCCACGCATAGTTCATCTGGTCCATTTAGCATAATTACTCCTCCTTCAGGATTACATTAACTCCTGTTTGGAGTTGCCGTTCCAGACTCCAAGTAACTTGCCTGAGTAATTGAGGGGAATTCGTCTGTAACACCCGAACTCTATACCCACTAGGAGATCGGGACAAAGGTAAGGTGTCACTGGAGCTAATATGGAACCATTTATCAGCAGAGGGCGAGCTGAGCCACGAATAAACATTATTGAGTTATTTAAATGTGTTGTTAAGTTTTCAGGCCACAATAATAATTACTTTGCCATGATTGACTAGTGCGATTTCAAAAGAATAGTCAAGGTTGTTAGTAAGTATGAAATAAATTTAAAAACAAATATTTTTAACGATGCCGTACCTACTTCTCATTAAGTATGTATGTAATGCAAGATTTGAAACGCTCAATTGAAGTGAGTATTTAATCGAATATCATTTGAGAAGTTTGTCAATCTCGGTATCTGTCCGGAATCTCTTAAGGGACCACATAATTACTCTCAAAATCCCACACCTAAACTCTTAAAGGCAGTTGAGGGACCAACTTGTTACACAACTAATTGCTAAAATCAACAAAATAAATTACTTTTACCTAAGAACATCCTTTAAAAAAGTAAATTTCTCATCTAGGAGCATGCAGTGACCATTAGGTTTCCGTCGAAGGAATTTTTGAAATATCTTTTCCCATCGCAGTTTCTAGTATTAGTAGAGAGTTTTCTTGAGAAGCGGATCTGAGAAAATGAACAAAAAATCAATGACTTCAAGATTATGTTTATGTAATCCTTTTACCCTATCCTTGGAGTAGAAGAAGTTGTAAAGTAAATTTGTAGCAACACTTTATGAAACCGAGACTAGTAGAAGCGTTTTATTGAATCTGAATTATTCAGCAACCACGATAAGCTATTTAGTTTCCTGAAAACTTAATCTCATCTGTGAACTGAAAGCGTCCCTACGGTCCGCCAACTTTCAGGCGAAAAACTTCCTTCGGATAAAATGTTCACGGTCTGCTGGAAGCCGTCGAATTACATCTAGTGAAGAGTCACAAACAAAAACCAAAACAAGAAGCACTGGAGATATTATATGACTGAGAAGTTGCGTTACGGATGCATATTTTAAAAGAGAAAAGTAACAGATTATTACTGTTAAACTTTTGCATAAATTTCAATGCACGAGTACATCGAGAATTCAAGCTGTTCTCATTAGAATTTGTTTTGTTCCAGCTTGCTGGAAAACAAGTTTTCAATTTATTCCGTTTTCATTTTTATATAGCATGGATTTCCATTCTGTTGCAGACAGGTGTACATAAGTTAGTGTGAAATCGAGATTTAAGTACTTTTTTTCATTTTTGAAAGTTGTTCAGTTTCTAGTCATAATGCAACAATAAATCATACTTCTTGATATACATGAAATAATGGCAAATTTAACCTTCCAAAGTCTTTTCTATTTAACTCCTCATTAATTTCAAACTTAATAAAACTCTCTACTGTCCCTGAAGTTGCAATATTATGTGTGCACGGGTGAGATAGCAGTTGGAGTTTCTCTAGAAAGAACTTGAATAGCTTATCCGGCCTGGACACTCGAGCATTTTATAGCTCCTGAGATACTGAGTTCTATGCCAACTAGTATACTATTACGCTATAAATATACCTCAGACCTCATCAGTGCAGTTCGTGGCATGAATTATTTTAGTTAAATAATTCTTATGCTAAATATTTTCTGGAGTGAACTTAAATTACGTCGTTTATTTTATACATGTACCTAATTATCATAAAATGTTCAGTGAGCCAAATTTTTTAAAATTATTTTCATGAATCCTCTCACTAAGGTTAAGTAATTGAGGTTGTGCTGTATGTTAGGTACAAGAGTCCGATTGGGACGAATTAGGATGAAACACTTGTCTAGAACCTTCACTCCCAATTCACAGCGTGACATTAATGAATGGCATAAAAATATGTTATTCATCTCTTGCCTCCAAAAATTCTTCACTAACTAGCTTCAACAATAATAATTATCAATGAAAAAACTGAAAAATCAAAATTTCTTATTTTAGCCATATCTTTTTTATTATTAGAAATTAATTGATGATTTTTCGTAGATTTACATTGTAGGTATAAGTCATCAAAAGCTATCCATTGGACATTACAAAAATTTTCAAATCCGACTAGATTCAAGAGTATTCATATCCATCTTTTGTTTTTCTTATTGTGTTCATATTGGTTTTCATATCGTTCGGTATAAAAAACCGATGGAAACCATAAATTTCTATCATTAAAAAAAGTTTTATTCTTTTTTTTTTCAAACTAAAGACTTATTTTTACAGAATATCATGTCACAATTGAAAAACCATAAGGCAAATATGACTTCACATTGACGTAATTGGGTGATTTTTTTTTCGAAAAAATAATAAAATTTTGGAATGTTTTGGTTTCCATGATTAATGTTTATACAGATCGACATAAAAAACAATATGGCGGCCATACGAAAAACAAATTTGGGATCTAGTCGGTTCTGAAAATTTATGTAATGTCGAATGAAAAAGAGATGGCTAATATAAGGAATTGTGATTTTTCAGTTTTTCAGCATATTTAAGCAACGACTGAAAATATCCTGAATTTTTTTCAGGTTCTTATTAAGCATATAATTGTGTAACTTTTCTTTAATTTAACTGACTTCGTATATCTTCAATGGCTTAGGATATCCCTGTAGTCCCCCATTAAATAGTTCTAACTACTCCTGTATAATTTAATTCATAATAAATTTACATATAAGAGTATTTATCGTATGTGACTAGAAGCTATCCGAAAGTCTGGTAGACGACGTGGTCGTAAGAATATGGTAAGCAAAGAATTCCGCCCATACAAGACGGCAGCATCTGATGGCATTTGTCATCTTTGCTTCAAATTGCCCCGGCCATGATTCTCCCAAACAAACATCAGAAAAATATTCTAGGCTAGCTTGGCAACTGAATATGTGCTTAAGACATGGAGGGAAGCAAGCTCGGTCTTCATACCCAAACAAGGAAAGCATGATACCCGTTAACTAAGCTATTCAGGTCTATCAGTCTGACATCTTTTATGCTGGAAATACTAGGAAAGGTAGTGGAAGATACCTGATAGAAAACAGTTTCACGAGGGTCCATATTATGCTTTCTTAAAGCACAGACCTATCAAAATAGTTTTACATTTAGTGGCAAGGAAAATAGAAAAAGCATTATAAGTACATTGGGAACTAGGCCTGGTCATCTTTTCGACGCGAAAGTCGCTTTTGACAATCAAGACAGAGGCCGGACTGCAACAAAGAGGCACCTCACTGGTGCTATAGTAAACTGAATTGCTTCATCGATCGAATGCAGGAAACCATCGTCAGGAGCTGGAGAAGTTTGAGTTATTATTACGGTGAGTGGTATATGGATGCCTCCAAGATGGATGCCTCCAAGATGGATGCCTCCAAGGTAGCTGCCTCTCCTCTGATCTGTGGTGTCATGGACGGTCTGCTAAGGTTCCTGACCGGCCAGTTTCTAAACCAGAACGACGGAAATAGTTTTCTCAACAAGCAAAAGGGATTCAAGTAACTGAAGTTACTTGATAAACCTCTATCCTTATAAGCAGGGAGGTTAAGTATCTTGGAGTAACGATTGATGATAAACTGCCCTGGAGGCCGCAGATTGAGAGAACAGTCACTAAAAGTGTGGCATCAGTTAGGAGGTTTAGAATACGAGTCCAACGTTGTCTGCATGTGAAAGGCGTAAAGGGCCCCTGGTGGCCTAGTTGATTGCACAAACTTGATTGTATTTCAAGGAATCAAGCGATTGCTTGCATAATCAGGCCTACAAAAGCTGAAGCATTAGAAATTTAATTTCATTTCAAAAATACTTTTTGTTAGGAGCATTGCTTTGATGTTCAACCAATGGGCAATCAGAATATGGCACCAGTCGAAAAAGACGTGGGCTTCACTGCAATTAGTAGAATTTATTTATCTTGATTATTTCAACCGGTTTTGTTTGATATCTTATTTCGACGTCCATAAATCAATGATCTTGCATTCATTTTGATCTTTATTAGAGCTCCTCAGTAAGTGATAATTTGGGACCGTTTGACATAATTTTTTGTTTTAAGAATTCAATTTTTAAGAGCCCTCATTCCGGGGGTGGCAACCCGCATCCTCCTCCGCCGATCTCTCAGACTTAGGATAATTATTACTAAAATAATTAACAAACGAGGTTCAATACTTCAATAGTTCAATAGTACAATCATATTACACTTGTATAACTGAAAATCACAAGAATACCGTCGGCAATTAGCAGTAAAGATGAGTAGTATCAATCTGATATAAAAGCATAAATTATAAAGAAAAAATAATGGAGTAATAGATCTTAACTGACTAAGCTAAGCTGGAATTTTTGAACAAAATTAATAACTTTATCACTAATAATTGTTTAGTCAAGTTTTTAAAGTTTATCTACCTGGGAAGCTGAAAGGAGCTGAAAATATATCTAAATCAGGATAGCGAGTGATAGAGTCATATGCATGATTGATCATAATTATCTGTTGTTGGAGAGAATTGGCCATAATTAGTTCTGTGCAGCGGTGCAGCAAACAGAGCAGCTGATCTTGCAGGGTAAATAGGAGCTCGAATAGAAATTTGCGCTACTAATTCTGAAGAGCCAAAAAGACCATTGAGTTTGTTTATGAAATTGTAGTGCTAGTTTACTGTTAAGATTTCAATATAAGATCCTAGGCTCTGCTAAACTCCAGTAACAATTCGCGTCTCACTGAGAGAAAAAAGCTTTTTAGGTACTCAATATCTACTGAGCTGACGCGGTGGAAAATTGCGTCAATAAAACGGCTCAGTTGCAAAAAGCGCGTTTCGTCCGAATACAAATGAAAATCTTCTTGGATACGAAAGGGTTTTCAGAACTTATTTTGAATGAGCGAAGAATGGAACGAGCTAGGCTAGGTGTATCCTTGAAAGACACAATAGATAGACCTTCGGTCGCAGTAGAGGTGTCACAATGGCGCACTCTCGATAAATATACACTTTGAACGACAAAATACCAAAGGCAACATTACGTGGGACGACGAAACTAACGGATGCGGTGGAGAGAATAGCCTGCTTGAAGTTGAATCGAACAGGCCATGTGGCCAGAAGAAGAGACAACATGGGGACTATTGAATGGACGCCTTTAGATCAGAGGACGCCCACGGACACGCTGGTCCGACGACATTAAAAGAGGATGATTCCCGGTTGGATGACGTTTGCTGGGGTCCGTTGAAAATGACAGAGAGAGACAATGTGACACAATCATGAAAAAAAAATCTTCAAATACTCTCTTCTTCAGCCATAGCTGATTTTATTTGTCGCTGTTTATTGCGACTGATAGAGAGTTTATTGTTGCAATCGGATTCCATTTTTTTGCAGATATCCCCCTTTGTAGATTTGTGTGACTTAAAATTCTATCGTTGAGGGATAGAAATTTCAAGACCCCTGAAAGTTGTTCAATGTACGACTATGTGTATATGAAAGCGGTTTAATATCACGTTAAGTGAAACAGTGCTGAACTTAGCGCCAGACATCCCTATTAAATATGCTTAAAGGAGAATATTGGCTTCTATCCCTAGAAAATAGGGCAATACGAGAAGTGGGCAAAGGTAGCTTACCTACTGCAAAATTATAGCTTCAGCGGAACAAATCGAGAAGTTTCCATGCAGAGTAAGTTTCAAAATTAAACTTTTTATTAAAAATTTATCCGATCTCTAAGTACATTTATTTTTATAATAAGATTATCCAAGTTTTAAACTTACACTCAGAAGTGAATTTTGTATGCAACGCCTAGTTAAAAATTGAAACTCCAATGCAAATATAGTCCACAACGGAGCAATAAGAGTTCACAATTCCGGTTTATTGGACGACTTTTAACAAAAAATAACTCATAGGAGTCCGTGATAAGCTCACCTAAATTTATATACCATTGTATTCTAATATGTTTGTAACGAAGGGAAAGAACTCAAACCCTTGAGTCATAAATATGTACATGTCATAAAGATATAAATAAAACAATAAGCTATGTATCTTCTTTCCGACGATACTGTCACCAAATGTTCTGTCCAAAGTTAGGATATAAACAGCAAGAGATAAATGGGCGAGGCTGGGCTTTTCATGAGAATCGAGGGTCAAAATGTCACTTATTCATAGGGTTCCAATTTCCCTTTGAATCTCAATCTGAATATCTATCAAAAATGCAGAAATAAAAGGACATAAACAACTTAAAAACGAAAGAAAATCTTAGGGATTTCTATATTTGGATCTCTTTTAAATTTCCTTCAAAGTTTTCGTAAGTAATCTCAAATAGCAAACATTATTTATTTCCAGGTTTTAGGTAAAGGTCACAAATCGTTTTATTTTTTAAAGAAACAATTTTGATCGCTCACCTTGGAACTGGAGCAATTAATAGTTAATAAATTGTAAATTAGTGGACATGTATGTCTAGCACTGTTTCAATAGAACAACCCTCATTAAAACGCCTCTAATTTACCATAGTCCCTATTCCAACAAATCGTCTCCAATTAACTTTACCACTGGCGCATTATAACAACCCCTCTTTGCCCCTTCTGACGACGTGACGTGCTGTGTAACTACCGTGCGACGGGGCATCTGAGAGCTGTTGACTGAATACTTCACCGATACGTGGGCTCAGCTCATCCATCAACTCGAGTATTGACCAACGGCAAACACTAAGGGCGCGATAGGGTGTCTTATCGGGGGTGGCATTGCTATAGATGCACGTAGACGTGTACAGTAGGCGAGGGGTTGGGAATTCATAACTTCAGGGGTAAATAGATGATGACAAACGGTAGCGGGATGATGATATGATATACACTACCCTCTGCTTTTAGGTGGAGTTATGTAATAATGTCATATTTGTAATTTGACTAATGATGTCTAAAGTGATTAATGATGCATTTGCTGCGTCTTCATTAGCTTTTGTTTGCGTGGAGCTGCAACTGGGTATATGGGAACAATGCAACATATTCGGCTGTGAATTCCTGGGATGTCTTTTGATTAGCAAAACACTCTAGTAACCCATCTGTTCTATCTAAATTTTACAGCATAGCAAGTCATGGTAATATACTCCCTTAAAAATGATCTAATAGCAACAATTTTTTTGTATCAAAATACCATTTTTACAGGAGAATTCAAAATAGTAAGTGAAATAAGAGCTGTCCTAATTATTTTCGATTTAAGAAGAATATTTAGGTTTTAGGAGTTTGAAGTTGTGAAAAAAGGTTCAGAAAGTAGTGCAATTAAAATTGTTCAATGATGATAATTACATATAATTCGCAATTGTCAAACTAGGTAACAACTATAAAATAAATCTCGGAAAGATTAATGCTCTCCCTGAGGTGTCGAGACTGGCTAGCTGTTAAGCCCCAGTGAGGTAAAAATGAGAGGCAGAAGAAATAATGCTTGCAGCAGGAGGCTGGTTGGTATTAACACAGGTATTAATGAATTTTCGTCAGGCTGATGACGCAGGCTCCAGCATGCACATCCCAAAAGACTATCCCAAGAGCTATAAGATTCAACCAACCTTTCGATAAATTCTTGGATCATTTCTCTATAATAATTTTTTATTAGAGACATTAACTAAACATTTACTAACGACGACAACCTGCCTACTTATATTTTCTTTTACTTTAAACAATTAAGAATAATTAACAAATCAGAATAATCTAAAACTGAATCTTTGACTCTCCTAATTTTTGACATCCTCCGGAGCGGGCGATTGCTAATGGATATAGAAGTTGCACCGTAGTTTTCGAATATTGTCCTTCGAATTTGTATTTCAAGAGCTCGGATCTTTCCATCTCTTCATGAGCAGAATTCAGTTGTTGAATGTACTCATTCTTCTCATTCATCACCTAAGAAATTTAAAGTTGACAGTAACTTGTATTAACAGATGATAAGATTGCTTCAGATTTCAAAAAACAAGTATCAACTTTCCAGTGTGAAGTTCTTAATCTCGCTTATTCGATTAGATACATATGGTTTTGACTTATTGTTATATTTAAACGATATCCATAAAAATGCAATTTGTGAATCACATTTAATCCATTCGTTCTTTATCTCATTATGAACAACACTATCCCAAGAGGTTTTCATTTTCTAAAATTCATTCAGCAACAATTTTGGTCCAAGAATAAACGAACACAAGCAATCCATTTTTTTGCAACATTACACGCTTCGCTATTGACGTTGTTATAATTTTGTCTAAATGAACAGTTAATTCATCATTCGTATAGTAGACCACTGCAAATTCCAAGAATTCTCGTTTCGTCGAGTTTCTTGCTACAATCGATATTTTGTTGTTGTAGTTCAAAGCTATCCTGTTATCTTCGCTAAATCTTTTACTCGATCTTTGAGCTTTAGTTGCATCAGACTTCTGTTTACGTTCTGTATCTGCCACTGACGGTGGTGAAGTATTAATTTCCTATTCGGGAAGATCTTTTGATCCAACTTTCAGTACTTTCTCAAATATTTCGATTTCTTTGATTTTAGTTCCAGTCTCTCTCCATAATCTTCATCCTCTCTCTCTGATCTCGCCGTCGATTCCCTCTCTGCAGCTCCTTCTCGGCATTCCTCTTTTCCTTCTTCCTATTGGTTTCCAGGCGAGCATTTGTTTAAGGAGTCGCTGGTCATCAATTCTTTAGAGTTGTCCATACCACCTCAGTTGTTTCGTTCTTATATCGTCCGTTATTGAGTGGCCAACTTTCATTTTTGTGCGGCTTGTTTCGTTGCGAGTTCTTTCAATTCTTGATCTTCCTGCCGATCTTCTCCAGAAGTCCATTTCCGTTACTTCCAGCATTTTTATGTTCTTCTCTTTTAGTTGCCAAACTTCGCAGATGTATGTAACTATGGTTGTATTGTGATTTTTGGATCCCATAGGATATGTTGTTTATTTCTCTAGGCCCCGTCTTAAATATAGGATTTTTCTTCTGACGACCCAACTTAAAAAATTCTTACTATAGAAATAGAGTAATCGTGTTTCAGTCAGCAAGACTCTCGCTGTTCGGTCCTCATCTAAGTCAAGTCTCGCAAACAAGGTCTTAGTCGTAAGTCTTGCTACTGCAGATAAAGTATTGGTCTTGGTCTCGGTATTCTGCAAGATCGAGAAAAAGACTGCACGATCAAGATCGATTCTGCTGATGATCACTAAAACAAAAGTATTAAATAATGGACTAATGAGCGAGTAGATCGGCCACAATTGGTTTTCGGAAGCATTGGAAGTAAAGAACAGGAATAGTAAAAATTTATTTTCAGCTAGTTCACACAAGAATAGATCGACCAGATTTATCAAGTTGAAAGTTCTAATTTTTGTTGTAATGGTTTATGGAATATCGAAACCAGTGAAGCACAGTTTTTCAAAACTTCATTTCATCATCCAATTACCCACAAAATTGATAAACATATGCGACGAATTTTTATGTTTCAAGCCCTTCAAATTGCACATCAAAAATGTTGTGCAATAATTAAGGTTAACGAGAAAATTCAAAGCGTGTAAATCCTGCACATATCTCTTCAAGGAAATTTTTAATCAACCTATTAATATTATTCAACGTTTATCAGAAAACTTACGGTAGTGACTAACCTGAAATCCGTAATAACTATACATCCTATACCTACTCAATACGATAATGACTCAATACGATAAAGTAGAAAAATTGAATATAACAATTTAATAGTTATTTATGCAACTAAGTGCATAAAGTGGTACTTTTTTTCACGACTGGGAAGATTGACCGCATGAGCCGCAGGCGAATGCGGCAATCCCAGAAGTGAAAAAAAGGCACTTTATGCATATGTTGCATACAAAATTTTATCTACGAGTGACTTAAATTAGAACGAAAATTTATTATTATAAAAAAAAACTTTCCAATGCATTCATATCTTATATGTAAGCGTTTCTTTGAAGCTGTTAACGCTTTTTTCATCACGTCAGTTCATAAAGGTGACATATTGCTTAATATACACTTCTTTAGATTTTTGAGGTAGGTACCTAACAGATTTTGTGCAGCCATATATGATGGAATAAGAATTTCTTCTAGTGCGGAAGATATTTCATTCATGATTCAATGTAAGCATAAAATATATAAATTATATAGCCACATTTGATTGAAAAATAATTTCTTCTGGGGTAGAAGATATTTCATTCATTGAAGCATCTACAATGTTATCCATTTTAGGTATAAACGACGAAAAACACAAAATATTAATAATTGTACATAGATCTGGCGCTCTGCTAATAAACTGCGACGTTTCTCTAGTATAGGTGCATGGTAATTATAAATCGGGATACAATGTAATTCAGCGTTCAGCGTGTCGTGTTTAGTTGTTGTTGCTATAGTTGCGAACGCCCCGACTGCCGACTGAGCCGCTCCGTTCTCCGCTCACTACTTGCCAGTTGGCGAGCGTGCACTAACGTGACAGATTTAGCGTTAAATAATGAACCGCTACGGCACTTTATTACACCCAAACTACTTTATCTAACTCTTCAATATAATCATACATTTTATGAACTAAGAAACGTCTAAAAAAGTGCATTTTATGAAGCACTCGTAGATAAAATATATGATTCAAAATTATTATCTACTACCGTGCTATGCTGGTATTATGTACTTTTTACCATTTAGTATGAAATGCAGCTAAAGTCACACAATCACTTAAAATTTTAATTTTAATTAGGTGCTTTACATTGCACTATTATTAGACTAATAATAAAGTAAAAAGAGGCATTTTATTGGAAAAAATAATAACGAAATACCGCCGGCGTCATCATACGGGAACAGCCCTCTGATCCTAATTGCATAGTTTTCTATTCGAGTTTACAATTTTCTTTTATTGATCATTTGGTGCAAAAAAACGCCTTTTGTTTTTTCGCTTATAAAAGAAAAACTAAATGGAGCAATGTAAATGATCCACATTGACGAAATGTAGGGAATAAAAATACGAAGAGAATAAGAAAACAGAAAAAGAAATAGGTACGTAGAGGAAAATACGAAGGGAGAAAAAAAAGGGAATATAATAAGTTTTTTTCAAAAAATTGTAACATCGACATTTTTTAAATTGTAGTGAAGGCTCTTTGCGAGATGTCGATATTGAGAGGTACTTTCTGTATTCAAAACCCAAACGTTGTCGGATATTTAGTTTTCGGATAATTGCATTTAGGATAATTGCAATGAGATATTCTTCATACCATATTTTGCAGCGAGTCTGGATGCTTTTGAGGTGGTCCGATTCGAATTCATAAAACAGTTTTTGTCATCAGAATCTGGTGATTTTAGAATTCTGTTGCTTGGCATACCTATACACTGTGTCCAGTGTAAGTGGCAGCACATGGGGATCAAGGAAACGGCAAGAGATACAGGCTCCGTTAAATTAGAGAAAAGTTGTACAATTTGATGCTTAATAAGACTCTGAAAAAAACTATATTATTTTTGTAGGCTTACATAAACAGTCAAAAGCTATCCATTTGACATTCCAAAGATTTTCAAAGCCGACTAGGTTTTCATGGGGCCTATGGCCAATTTCCAATTTTTGTCTTTCTTATGGCCGCCATATCGATTTTTTTATAGTCGTTCGGTATAAAATAAATCGAGGAAGCCAAAAATTAATTCGAAAACAAAAATTTCAAAAATTTCATTCTTTTTTCGAAAAAAAAAACTTTTCATACCGAATATCATATAAAAAGAAAAAAAAACCATAACGCAAGTAATGACTTCATATTAATGTAATTGGGTGAAAAATGTTTGTTTGCTTTTTCTGAACGACATAAAAAATCAATATGGCGGCCATAAGAAAGACAAAAGTAGGCTATGAAAACTCTAGGATCTAGTTGGCTTTAAAAATTTTTGTAATGTCAAATGGATAGCTTTTGACGGTTTATGTAAGTCTGCATAACATAGTTAATTAATTTCCAATAATAAAAAAGAGATGGCTTAAATAAGAAATTTAGATTTTTCAGTTTTTTCAGGAGATTTCAGCCAGACTGAAAATATTCAAATTTTTTTTCAAATTCATATTAAGCATCAAATTGTGCAACTTTTCTCTAATTTAACCGAACCTTATCTCTTGCCGTTTCCAAGATCCCCATGTACTGCCACTTACATTGGACACACTGTATGGAATAAATGAAATAAAAATAAGGGTAGCTATAAAAAAAATGCCGCGATAACGTCACCACTTTTCCGCGCGTCACCCTGTATACTCTATACCCGAATATTATGTCAAAAGTTGAACAATTTAAAAACAAAATCGACTTGTTTTTTATTTTCTCGAAAAACAGTACTTTTCGTTGTATTGAATTTATTCCTTACTTTTGCCGCTACAAGAATTCAGAAGGAAGTTGGCGGAAATCAAGGAAACAGTCAGAAATAACAGGGAGGCGTTCAGAAAGGTTAGAAAGAAGTTTGATGTGTGTTGGTCATGTTATTTTTTTTGTTCTGTCGAAATTTTGCATTTAAAACTGTTTACAATGATGCGACATACAGGGTGATTGATTGAAACGCCACATTAGAAAAAGTTCGACTTCCAAATGATCTAGGAATCTGAAATTTGGAACTTAGGCAACATACCTAATAACGAGTCAAAATGAAATATTACCAAGATGGTAGAACATTTAAAATGGCGAAAGCAACGGCCATCTTTGTTTTTTTAAATGGGACACCCCATATATTATTGCATTTTCAGATCGTCTGAGAAAATGTAATAACAATGGTGCTTATAGTTGTATTTTAAATTGAGTAGGCCATGAGTTATAAACAAGTGAAAATCGTGATTTTACAACTTTAAAGACATTTACCACGAAAACGGCTTATGATATCAGAAAACGGTTTACATGTCCCTATCTTAACTTTTCATCTGGTATCCTACTGTAGAGTTGAAATGTTTATACAGGGTGATGAAAAATCTGACAATTTTCACCACCTTGTATAAAGATTTCAACTGCATATTTGGATGCCTTATAAAAAGTTAAGATAGGGACATGTAGCCGTTTTCTGATATCTTGAGCCGTTTTCGTGATAAATGTCTTTAAAGTTGGAAAATCACGATTTTCACTTGTTTATAACTCATGGCCTACTCAATTTAAAATACAACTATAAGCACCATTGTTATTACATTTTCTCAGACGATCTGAAAATGAAATAATATATAGGGTGTTCTATTTAAAAAAACAAAGATGGCCATTGCTTTCGCCATTTTTAATGTTCTGCCATCTTGGTAATATTTCATTTTGACTCGTTATTAGGTATGTTGCCTAAGTTCCAAATTTCAGATTCCTAGATCATTTGGAAGTCGAACTTTTTCTAATGTGGCGTTTCAATCAATCACCCTGTATAATTGAATCTGAATAAGAAATATCGCCTTTTTATTTTACATAATTTCTTTAGCGAGAAGCTACAGGAATAGCGGAATGAAATTTGTAGGGTATATGCATTGATGAAATGTTTTATAAGCATGACAGAATGTCTATGGAAAAACCAGGTTCTTCTGGAAATACAGTGAGGATGTTTTTATTCCGCCCTGACCTTAAATTTGTAACCGAATGCGATGGCGTTTTGAATAAAAACTAAATCAAATGTCATAAATTTTACTCTTTTTGACGTAAAATTATCTGTCAGATGTCAAAGATGACTTTGCAATCACTGTCAACTTCAGAATTTTGAGGGTAGGGGGGGTGTCATGTGAGACATCATTTTGTAGGTATATAAATTATATACACAAAACTTATGCTACACTTAAATTTTTGACTATAATAGTCGGCTCTCATAATTATTGAAAGAGGGTCGCGAGAACTATAAACTAAACGTTATAGACATAAAAATATCAAAATTGAAAACTAACATAATTTTTGTGTCGATAATTGAAATTCCTTTAAGATGGTCTCACATGATCTCCCATGCCGATTAAAAAATTGAAGTTGACAGGTAACGTTATCTTTGACATTTTACAGATCAGCTTTACGTCAAAAAGTAGTAAAATTTATGACATTTGATTTAGTTTTTGTTTTAAAGCTTAACTCATTCGGTTAAAAATTTAAGGTTAGGGGGGGGGGGAGGTATAAACGTCCTCACTGTATACTTAAATTATGATAACTCCTAAACCAAGCGAGCTGTAGGAAGCTGTTTTAAAATTTTAATTAAACTCAAACAGAATGTAAAACGACGCTTTGATATTAGCAATTTTTGCAACTTAAAAAAAGAGTACATTTATGTGTACTTCATGAACCTCTTAAGAACTGTAGGGCAGTATTCAAATAGAGAGTACTGTCCTACTAAAATAAGTACGTATGGTCTTCCTAATTATAGTACATGCGAATTGTGCCTGATGGAGGTGTCTGGCATTTCATTAACACTTACCTGTATGATTAGCAATGTTTCCTATCAAACAAGCTTATTGAATAAGTGGTAAGGAGGTGATTCACTCTAATCAGTTTAACCTCCAACAAATTCTAAGATACGCTTAGTGCATGCTGATGATTACGCTCCAAAATTCAGTATAATGACCCCGCAATAATTCAATTATTATTTTGGTACTATAGCCTTCTTACGTAAGCTATAATTTTGTTGCATTTAATTAGATGTCTATAAAATAATATGTAAGTAGTAATAAATAGTGAAATAAACAAAACCCTCAACAATTCTACTAATTTATTGAATTCAAATCGGCCGTTTCTCATTTGGACACCCGGCACAAACTAAAAAGCTATATAGAAAGCAGCTTTGTTACGAATCCCTGCAACATGATCAATATCAAGTGATTTAACTGCAGAACTCGAAATAATCGATCTAGTTTACAAATGACTCAATATAACTCACCAAGATTAATTCTAAAGTACAGTTGAGTTGAATGATAAATTGGACCTCATCAGTATCTCTAAGCGATATTGCAGAAGGAAACATCTTGCAACTGTCTCGCTTCTCCTGTAAATTTAATAGCAAAGCCCTAGAGAACCTTTCAATATTGCATTATAGGTATTCATTTGATTCAGAATTCGTCAAAGAGGAGATGTTTTGTTTCAGAACTTTTCATATCGGAGTTATTTACTTTCCGCCAACGAATAAGTTGGCGAAAGTTGGATAATTTGAGTGACTGCTGCAATATTGAATATACCCTCTGTATAGTGGCACTCGCTCCAAGGCATATAGTCTATATCTATATCAATTCCCCTGCAATATTGGAATTGACCTCACTTGACTGCAATTTTTCCCTGTTCATTCAATATGCATACCCTTCCTAATATTTAATTTGATCTTCAAAAGTTTTAATATCCGAGTCTCCAAAAGACAAGAGCTTTTTTATGTCTATAGGTACTTCTTAAATTTACAGAAATTATTATTATTTTTTATTTTATATTGTAGATATTTATTTCAATCTTAATTGCATGTCTTGAAATACAATATTCAGTCAGTCTAAAGTCTTTCTGACCAGGACATTTTTATGATTCTAATCAATTATTTTATTGCTTACACTCCTGCATGTGGTTTCGCACAAAAGTTAAGACGGAAGAGGTTTTCTCTCTATTATCTGGATCGTTTTAAGGAAGTGCCAATATAAGAACGGTGTTATAGAAGTGATTGGTATTGAATTGACTACTGGATAGTCGAAAGGATTCTCTGTCTTAATGCTGCCAAGATACTGCTCATGTTTTGATGCTTATCCGATTTAACGGATTATAAATTGAAGATATAGTTGAATGATCATTTCTCATGTCGCAGTGTAACTTTGGCGCATGTTTGTAAACGCCTAGACACTTGAAAAGACCACCCCACACTAGGACACTGCACATCGGCTTGGCGGCTCGGCTGAAATACGCAAAAATGTTCTCTTCGTACAAGACTCTGTCAAATTGGAGAATAAACGAGTGAGCATAATAATATGACGTTAGTTATTCTTAAAGACAGTATCGAGCAAAAAATAAAAAATAAAAATCCATGAATAAATAACGAATTTTAGATCATAAATCTGGTTAAATTCGCAATTTCGCAGGTCCTATAATACGTGAACGTAATAAACCGAAAATCACTAAAATAATAAAATACCGCCACAAAAACGTAGAGTAACTTCACAAATTCATCTTTTACGGACACAGACAGGACATGGACCACGCGGATGTTCGTTGATGTGAAACATTTAAATCAGCCCGCCGCGTCCAGATCTCTCCCCGGAGACCCGTTCCCGACATAACACGTCCGTGTCGCCCTCAGTTTTAGCGTCCTCGTATCCAGGGGTGTAATCGGGGAGTACGGGCGTAAGATGAGGAAAACAATGAGTCCGGCTCTAGTAACAACTAGATGTTGAAAGACAGCTAATTAGGTTTTCAGGGGTAGTAATAATGATGACAATGTACTTGTATGTACACACGACAGAGATTTTATGAATTTTAGTATATAAACACGAAAGTGAGCAGGACTTGCAGGGCAGGGGATGTAAATACGAATTTACGAATGATGTAAATTTTAATCAATTTATAGAATAAGTTTAATTATGAATGCGTTTATAAACCTAGGAAAAATTCCGTTGTCACTGGTAGTCTAAATTCAAAATGGCGACCAGATGCGAGGTGCGTGTCAGTTCGCCATTTTGCATTTGATGAAAATTTGTTTTTCTCGACTAACTGGACCATTTTAAATATTTTGAGTAGACGTGGACGTCTAAATGGGTGCGTAGCTTCCCAACCGTTTTTTCACATATAAACATGTTGTGTAGATATACAGGGTGACAAAGGAAGAATCCCAATGGATCTGAAATGCAACCTACAATGCTCTCTCGATCCCTTTCCAAGGATTACTCGAACAGCCCTCTTCTACACGGTAAAAGCCTTCGATGATCCAGAAGATCGCCCACCCTCCCTGCCCAAAGCATCACAACATATGTTAGGTGAGACTGTACCAAAGCATAATATGCCATCAATAGAGTATCCAAGCTCACCAGTGGAACCAAACATCTGAGAAAGTATATGCCCGAATAGCATTTCGAGAGGGAACATTTCTATCAGTGGCAAGGGTAATTGTTTGCATCTTGTCACAATTTAAAGACATTTTTTTATGGAAAAACCAACCCGAAGTCTGCTCAACCGCAATATGAACATCCTGTCTAGTCCCCCGACGTTTGATGACTGCTGTTATAAAAAGCCGCATCATCAGCGAATGTCTCTCTTGACTTTGCTTGGTCAGTAATTTATGTACAGGATAAAAAGAAGAGGGCCAAGGACCGATCCCTGTGACACTCCGTTATTTCTTTTTAATTTAGTGGCAGAGTAAAATACATGAATTAGATTTGACAACATTGTCTAGTATTATGTGACATTAATCAGATGTTGAAGTTACGATCCTTTCTGAGTAAACGGAGGGCCAAATGTGGTAATATGTGAAAAATATTTATCAGAACGAAGTGACTAAAGTGACACAAATAAGGAGTGTAATTTCAAAATTTTGCAGTTATAAATACAAGAATTGCTCAATAAAACATAACAAAGATACTCTTATCCCATTTTTAAAGGTGTATTTTCTGTTACATCTTCATTGTTTTTTGAATTGCTTTTATGTATAATGACCTTAAGCATACTCTTTATTTTTCAAACGTAACTGAGTCTTGACCGGATGAACTTTTTCGCAGATATTTTTTGATCAATCATCAACAAAAAATATTATCCATTAAAACAGGTGAGGAATTAATTTTGCGATTGGTGTATTGTGTGCATTGTAACGATGGAAACCCTCACCACCCTTAATTTAAAATAAACGACCAAGTGAGCAAGATCTGATCTTGAACACTCGACTACTTGACACTCGTCTCGCCCTCGCCGCAAGGACGCGTGTGTGCAGGGTAGCTTCATATACTTGAAGCTAAATTTTAAGAATAGTATGGATGCTGAAGCAATACTACCCTTGTATATTTGGGTAGTATTGTATTTAAATTTACTTGCGCCGCAAATCGCCATGTCACTTTTTTTGGACCAGAAGCAGACACTAAGGAAATCACCAAAATTCCTTTATTACCAAGTGTCAAAGCAAACCAAAAGCCATATTTGCATGACAGTGGAAATTATTTTTGAACACCCCTCAGCTCATGTTTCGTATTATTGGTGGAGGTGTGCAAGTAACTTTCTAAGGTCTTTCGCGTTCGGGCGTCACCGAGTAAGTTAAGAAGCGATGAATGTAGTGAGTTCACATTCTAGTGGCATTCAAGAGCACTGTCGTAAAATCTTAATAGGAATTTTCTGTACCTATTATCCTATGTAAATGTTTAAGAAAATATATTCTTTTCTATAGAAAACAACAACCTAATTATGTCCAGTCTAATCACGCAAAAGTTCGTATGTCTTAGCTTTTCATAACACCCTGTGTCATATCAGCTGAGATTTCCTGGGATTTCCGCTGCATTTATTATACTCGTGGGATTAATAATATGAATTCAGTAAACTTCAAAGTAATTTTTAAACTTCAAAAGGGAAATGTTCAATCGAACTTTGTACTTCTAGTTTCAAGATTTCATAGAATAGAGTTGCTTTTTCTAATGTTGAGTACTTCTTCAAAATGGAACGTGCTTTCAATATGATACCTGCTTGCGGAATGTCAGGATTCAGTGTTGGCACATTTGGTGAGTAGAGTTTCAATATCAGCCATCTAGTCATAAATCGACTCAAGAGTCGACTCACGTCTCGCGAATGCAAGGCATCGAAATACAAGTTCAGTTTTGTGTCCCCTGAAAACTTAATCAAAGGTTGCTTTTGCCTCGAGTTCCACGAACCTATAAAAGTACAAAGATTGAGGAGCTGTGATAAAACACAAAGCATACTTTATGAAGTCTGTTTCGAAGGTTTCGACTACGTTATCTCGACCTATTCCTCTATGCATTGCATACCCCTGAAAGACAAAAGTGGCCAAACAAAAAGGTGCCGTCATTCCGCTGAATTTATACAATTGCCTGATAGTAGCAATAATTCTTGTTTGTTTCTACGTTTCTTAACCTACCAACTTGCATGTACCTATATACAATCTTTATAGACACATTGAAATACTTAGTTACTGTTCCTATATTCCTGAGAGGATTCGTTCTAAGTTTTATTTCAGCTTGGTATTGCTTCATTAGGGCGTCATTTAGGACTATGCAAATAATTAATCCTTTTTAATCAATAGGTTTAGGAAAAGTATTTAATTATAAATGGCGGTAATGATTCAAATAATGATAATTTAAATGGCCACTATTATTATGGGGCTCATCAGCATATTATATCAGTCAGACCCATGCTACACATACTTTAATAACGTTGGAAGTTATATATTTCAAGCCTATTATGATGGTAGCGACCTGCAATTTTAATGAATCAGTAGGCAACCGGAGAAACATGCATACTAATAGTTCTCGTTGATAGCTACTAATAGCTAGTACCCACTAATTCAATAAAATTGCAGGTCACTACCATAATAAAAGACCAGTTAAGATATATACTTCCAACTTTCGTATAGTATGTGTAGGGTAGGCTGACTCATAATAAGGACGAAACGGTACCGTCAATGTCTTATTCAGTCTTCACCTGCTCACATGCTGTGCAAAAATATCTTATATTTAAAAAAAATCATACTATATTTCAATAGACAAAGTTGCTATCTTGAACATATTCCAATTAAACATAACAAATAAGCCACTTTAATTTTACACAGAGTCACTGCATTTTTTAACAGCTTCAAGTACATCAGAATTTTTCAACAGCTTCAAGTACCTACATCAAACTCAGCATAAATTCTGAATCGCCTATTCTGTACATTTTGTTCAATTTAGTTAAGTAGACTACAAAAATTGAAGTGCATTCAAGAAATGTTAACTACTTGAACCAAATAAACGATGCCCAAGAAAACAATTAAGTTTAGTGGCAGTGAAGTTCTTCTCCTGGAATAAAAATCGTCACAGTTTCAAGTTTATAACGACACTTGAGAGTCGTTTCCAGGAAATAGAAATAAAGGACTTATACGAGCGACGACCACATCCTTAAACGAAACATTCTAAGTTGAATATAAAATTTTATGCAAAGCTTCAACAACAGACAATTGAAAGTAGCACTCAAGTTGAAACACAAAGCATTCCTCCACGCCGTATCTAGGTAACTTACATTATAACTTTTTACTGGATTCATATACTTACGACATATACTTCAACTTCGTTTCCATCTTACACATAAAATTAACAATTTAATCATTATTTTCCCTCAAATTTACAGTATTGAGTGTCATAAAATATACCATGAAAATTACTTAATGACAATAATTAATTCATTGTTTTTCAAAACGTCATCTTCTTCAGTTATTGAATGGACTTTTTCAAAGTTCAGTACATTTCAATTTTTTTTAATAAAAAAGCGATTGTTTCTTGAAAAGAAGATTATGATTTCATCATTTCAAACGTCTTCGCAGAAAGAACTTGAGGAAATGTTCTTCTTGGGTGGCTTCGTTAATCCAAAAAAGTAACAGCAATTTTTTGAATTTTTATAGATGGTGTACAATAATCTATTGAAAGTTTGTGCCATACCTTTTTAAAATTTACGTATACAAGAGTGCCCCTTCTTAGCGATACAGAGTTACACTAGATACAGATACACACTAAGCGATACAGAGTTGATCAAAATACAGCAAAGATGACCTATTTTGTGGCCATCTCGAATCCTTGAAGACATGCAATATATCTGTAACCGTTCCTGAAATATTCTGAAAAAACTGGAAAACCGAGATTTATTGTTTTTATTTCGAGATTAAAATTTTTTGTAAGCTAACATTAAGCTGTTACGAGCTATCCATCTGACATTTCAAAAATTATCAAAGCCAGCTAGATCCCAGAGTTTTCATAGTGAACTTTTGTCTTTCTTATAGCCGCCATATTGTATTTTCATGTCATTTTGTATTAACAAATTACGGAAACCAAAAATTAATAAACTTCAAAAAGAAAATGTAAAAAATGTTTATTTTTCTTTTTTCGAAACAAAAAGAAAGTTTATATCATCGATAATGACGTCGTATGACGTCGCAATGACCAAACATTGCTTGATTTATGGTTATTTATGACATTCCGTTGACAAAAGGCTATTGTTTTTTCGAAAAAAGGACACAAATTCCTTTTGTGAATGTGAAAGATTTTTTGTTTTCCTATTTTTTTTTAATACAGAATGACATGAAAATACAATATAGCGGCCATAAAAAACCAATAGTTGATTACGAAAACTCTGGAATTTAGTTGGCTTTGAAAATGTCAGATGAATAGTTCTCAACGGCTTATGTAAGCTTACAAAAAACTGTTTCAAATCGGTCTTATTTTTTCCCGAGCTTTTTTAAATTTATTGGAAATAATTTTTAGGTTAGGCGTATTAGAATTCTCAAAGGGAAGTTTTGCCATAGTTTATACTTTTTTTATATAGTTTATAAGAAATACTTCACCTTCATTGTTTGGGGTCGTTGAACACGAATTTAAAGTTTGCTAGAGAAAATTTAGCCTGACACTTTTTTTGCACTTTTTGGGCACATTTTGTCACTTTTTAGTTTTTGGCTTATATCTGGGAAAGAAAGTATTTTTTGACGAGTCCATTCTATACAAATTTAAAGTCGATAAAATTTACGTTTCTTTTTTTTTTGGAAGACTAACCGTTCCGTTCCGTCGCTGGCGCGCCAAAAAAAAAACCATATTTTTCAGAACTCAGTTTCCGAGGTCTGCTTTTTTGCTGCATTCTTTTGCGTAGATCTTCACGCATCCGTAAGACACCAAATACATCAGTTCCGGAGGAGCAGGGGTTTGTAAAGAGGTGATCGGTTCTAGTAATTTTCTTGCTCGTTTCCAAACCCAATCTTCGGCATTTTTTTCAACCCCAAGCCATTGGCTGCGGCAGCTAATAGTGGTAGTGCAGCTATTTTTGATGAGGCTTTGAAAGCTGCCGTCTTATAATTAATGTACCTCAGAAGATTTATTGACGGTTCTGTCCTTCCGGTGTAACCTTAAACGTTGACCAGGAATCTCTCCATAGCTACTGCAATGCTTTCTGGAGTTGCCTCGGGATTTTTGAACACACTTACAACATGAGAGTGTTCACAAACTCCCAATTTTACCTAGTTGAAAGGGGCGTTGAAATGTCTAGCCAATTTCCTCAAAAGAACATTTTCAACGATGTATCACAAGTTGTCATTGAAAAAAATATGTTGACGTTATTGTCCAAAAACCAGTGAGGTCAAAATAATTTTCTACACGTCAGAAGATGACATTTTAAAAAACAAAATTGAATTTCGCTATAGAACTTTGAAAAAAATTTCAATTCAAAGCAATTCAAACGAATAATAAAATAGTCTCACTAAATGTGTGGTAATGCAAATTTAAGGGAAACTGAAATTACTGACCGACTATTCGTCGATTATAGTTCCATGAATTTGAATTTTTCATTCCTTCACTTTCTATAGTGCTTTAAGAAGATAAGGTTATACCCTAAATCGCCCCTCCAAGTTTTCTGAGCGTCTAACTCTGAAAAAATGATACCGACAGGGGCATTTATCGCAAGCGCCCTCTTAAAAAGCGAGGACGCGTCACCGGAAGACAGTAGTCTAGCCACCATAGATCAGCAGTGCTGCCAACCGCGAAACATCGGATGGATTAATACAATACGACCTGGAATTTAGGGTGTTGGCGGTAAAAAGAATTACAGGAGTGACTCGCTACGATGTGAAGTTGGAAAGGCCCTAATCCTACTTGTTCACGTCAAAAAAGTTACACGAAAGCGGGATTTATCCTTTAATTGAAAATTTCGAGGCGTCAGAGTGGTATTATAATAATTGGATTTAATTCTGAATTTTTTGGAAATTGTAGGACTTTTAATAAGATTTTAAAACTGTCACATTAAGTCGCTTTACAACACTATGCTTTCCAAGAGGATAAAGGTTTGATAGAAATACTTGTACTACAGGGTGTTTTATATGCAGCTTATAACTTTTATAGTGAGATTCCTTCCTTCATGGTATGCTTATATTCACTTAATCAAACGGGAGTCTGAGAAAATGGCATCGGAATCCGGCGTAATAACCAGCTCAAGGTTTCTTATTTTGCATTTCCTTATCCGTGCGTTACGGCTTTGGATCAACCGAAGCAACCGTGTAGACAACTGGAAAACGCATGCTAAGACCTTTTATTAGAATTTATCGCAAATGGAGACGAGTTCTGGAACAGTTGGCTCAAGACAGCCTAGCAGGAAACTAGAATCAGAAATGAAAATGTTACTACAAAGCTGCGTTGCTAGATTAACACTCTTTAATATGTCTGAAATCTTCCTCAAGGTTTTAGTTATACACACTTACATGTAAATAACTTTTTGAATGAATTTTAATATTCACTACAACTCCGTAACTTGCAGTTGTTCTTTTTAAAAATAAGGTATCACACATGCGTATCTATAGAAAAGTTTTCATTTCAGCTAAAATTGGCAACGGTGGTTGCAAAGCTACCCCAAGAGACTCCTGGTTCCTAGATGTCACAAGACAGGACCGACGTGTCCCTAATTTATGATCCTTTGCTAAGAATTAGAGTGCAGCCAGGCTTGTAAATGTATTACAGCCGTCTGTATGGTTTAAATAAATAGATGACGATTAAAGTTCGCGACCCAGAAGAGCGGTAGCAATGTTTGATTTGCATACATACATTGTGTAAATTTCACCGTACTTGTATTAATACGACGGCGCTATTAAACTAGAACTAGAGGATTTATTCCTAGTTTAATGAAGTCGCTGGAATTCGCGTTTATCTGCCGTCATGTCCTTCCTTTATGGTCTTTTTCAAGGAATTAATCTCGCCGCTTGTTCACTGTCAAATAACTACTCGGTAAATCAAGACGAGGAATGTTATTTACCAACAACAGTGTCGCATTTTTGGGAAATATCTTTGTTGACCTGGACTAAACGATTCATAAGTGAAAAATGAAATCAGCCATTATTACATTCTGCTCAGTGTTGAATAGCTTTATTTGTCATAGAACAATAATAATTATAATACGATAAGAAAAATTATTGATACCTTTAATACCACTGCTTTATAATTTTTGTAGCATTTTACTTCCTTCCTGATTCAAAAATGATTTTCACTCCTCAAAAACCTTCAATTTAGTTTACATTTTATATGTATATATAGGGTGCTTCAATAAGAGCGCAAGATTTGAATTGCGCGCCATGTTTCACAGTCATAATGTTACATGATTATGACGTGCCAGATCGAAAGTTGACAGATAGGAGTTAGTAAACATGGAACATTACACGGTAGAACAACGCTCCCTGATTGTCAAAAAATATTATCAAAATGGTAAAAGTTTAATTGCCACTACGAGTAGTGGCTTTTAAAGATTTTTCTTCAAGTTTTCTAACTTTTTTAACATGAACATCAATGAAAAATCAATTTTCATGAGTTTTCATGAGAAGTTATTTCAAGTAAAATTGCTGATAATCTTTTCAATTCATAGTAAAACAATATGCTAGAAGGTGATGTATGTTCTAAATCTAGTCGAGGTAGACGTTGGAGTAATTTCGGACCTATAGAGACCGAGCGAGCGAAAGGCATAATTAAGTGAACATAATTAAACTTGGTGACTGCATTTTCCTGGCGGAATTAAACACAACTTTAAGAAATGTAATTAATTACTGTTCGCATTGAATTTGAGAACTTTTGTAACGACAGGAAGTCAGGATATGGTCCCGGTAAAGTCTAACAGAAGTAACTGGAGATATCAAAGGGAATTACAGTAAATGAATTAAGAGTCCTTGAACCGTTCATTCTATATAATGTCGCTTAAAATCTCCGTTCGTATTAGCTTATCTTGAGAAGTTCCAGCTAGGAAACTGTAACGTGACTTGTTAACTCAGAGTTAACAGTCTAAGACTTTCCATTCTCAAATAATGTCCTCGGAATTATCAAAGTTAAATTACATAGACATATACTGATGGAAGTCTTCCGCAAATAACCATGCGATTTCAGCAGTATCTTCAGGAAACAAGAAATAATTACTGCATAATAAGACTCTGTTTAATCCAAGACTGGTTTCCCTTTCAGCAAATTCGTTCTTAATTTCATGTTGTTTAAAAGTCACCCCTCGTTTTTGGTATCCCCACAGATAGGTTTTCGATGTAATGATAATAAGATCGTTTATACCTTTAGGTATATATTTATTCGGCATACGAATCGCGTTTTAAATTGTATCGAAAAAGTCCCTGCTCTATTCCTTAGTCCTTGTATAAATAAAGTGCCTATTGATTATGCTCGACAGAATAGAAACTAGGGGAAATGAGTCTACATAATCCAAAGATAACTGTATCCTTCCAGGATATTACTCGAGCCCTTCGTTTGAATCAACGCTTAAATCCTGTTTGTTCAAACAATTTTAGCAAAACTAAAACCTCTCAAACCATTTAACTGTCCGGTTGTTGAAGCACTAGGTACAGACGTCATAATTACTGAGAACCTAACCATTATCCTTCGGACAATAAAGCTCAATTATGTCTTGAATTATGTGTGATATGATTCCCCCCATCGTCAGGAAAGCATAACAATTTCACACCCTAAGTGGAGTAAATTTTCCTGTCATTTCCCCACCGTTCCCTTTCGAGTTTCTGTGAAAGAAAGACACTTGCGGGAAAACCAAACATGCCGGGTATTGTGTACGAAATCAAAATCCATTAAGGACGGGAGCCCAGCGATGAATGGACTGGTGAAAAATTCAATGTTAAGCCCGGGCTAAAAATAGAGGCATTGTTGTTCGGGGCGTGCCTTTGAATTGCGATACTGGATAATCTTTCATAACTGTGAAGAGGAGGGTTTGGTAGATGCATCTAGGATGCATTCCGCGTGAATTTCTGGATTTCTTTTGAGATTTAGAGGGATTTTTGAAACGTCATATAGAAGGGAATACGATGAAATTGATTTTTATATACACATTGTTGTTTCGACGTAGCAAGAATAAAAAATATCTACAAAAAGAGGAAAAATTTTAACGACATTAAATGGAATTATTAGGGAGAAGTAGGAGTTATGTTCTATGTGGTTAGTTTGTTTATTCTCTTGAAAATTATTAGTTGATGAGTATAGGTGTATGAAAGTAAGAGAACACGTCATGATATTTTCAAGCTAAGTAGGTATGTACTTATTTAGGATTAGAAAAAAGTTTAAATATCGTGAGTTATTGTGATCATATTCTGATCATATTACCTTAATTCGATTTTAATTAGATATTTAAATGAATAAATAATACCTCATATTGAATTTTCAAGCCAAGTTAAATTAAACTTTGGCGTTTCCATTGTCTGTTTCCGTTGTCTGTTTTATTAGTCTTTTGCATATAAAATTCGATAATAAGAAACCCTTCATTTATAAAACTGACAAGACTTTTAAAGCTGTAATGAAGTCGTGTTACCCCGACTCCATATATTTTTATTTTATTTCTATATTTTCATTATTTTCAATAGATAAAGATCATTCCGACGTGTGTACCTACTTATTAGTCGCAACCACCCCTCACGTACCGCTGTGCCCCGTGACCGATTTGTTATTATTTATTTATTTATACCGATTTATTATTATTACTCATTGTGTACCTACTCCGATAAATTACTAATAAAAAGTGTTAAGTTGAATTCTGTGGTGTTAATGTTCATCCGTTCTTCATAAATTAATTGACCGACAATCACTCGCTATAGCTTGGCTCCTCGGAGGTGTCAATGCTTTCGGAAAGCGATTAAAGCCCGCTTTGCCGAACACAATTATTTTAGGGTGGTAACCTCAACCGACCCCTGGTACTTTCCGTTTCTCCACAGAGCTACCCCTGGGACAAGGGTACTATAGCAGTACCATTGTAATTGCGACTCAGGTAAGTGGGAAGATTTGGCGAGAATATCTTCCCAAGGGAGTAAACCCTCAGTAAAAATCTGGCGCCCGAGGAACCCGTCCAACCTCAAGGCGATTCCGGACCAACGAAACGCCACGGACGACTCTCAGGCGGAGTCGTAGTTACAAAGCGTTAGGTAGTTTATTTAAATTTTTAATATGGGGATCTCGGAAAGAAGTACAAGAGATAGAGAAATCGGTAAATCGACAAAGTTTTTTTTAGTTCCTTATTGTCTGTTTATAGGGACATAATCAATAATAGCCTATACCAACAAAATAATAAAAATGATAGTTTTCTTCCTAGTTTAATTTTTTTTACATTTTTGAAAATTTTGTCAGGCAGACGCTACACGGGAAATGTCTGATATTGCGATAATACACTTAATACATAATACATAATATACACATAATAATTTATAGGAAATCTAACCTGACATGTAAAAATAAAGGAAATTATAGTACATCATGTACTGATTTTCCGAATACATTTGCGCAATAGAGGCCTTATGGTAACAAGGTCGGTTAATTAAAACACGAAAGCACCCACCTGGGATTTGAACCAGTAACCCGGCAGTTTCTAATTCCCGACACTTAATTTTTACCGCTAATGAGGCTAAAGAGATTATTATTATTTATACTAGTGGCTTCCGCCGCCACCTAATTGTTGCCTCCGTGTTACTCTTCTGGGGTTTACGAGAGTTTTATGCTGATTTTTTTAATTAAGAGACTTATAATTGCACAGTTAATAACTGAAATGCGTTTTTTCTTGCTCATAAATATCGGCAAATGCTATTCATAGCGGGTATGCCTTGCAAGTACTATAAATGGCCTCATTAGATAATTTTTGTTTTGGTAGGTAATTCATTAAAACAGAAAAAGAAAGATAGGTACCGAGTCGGATGAAGAACTGCAAATAGAAAAAACTACCTAATTGTAGTTTTCGGTAAAGGAAATTTCTCCTTTTATGTCTGAAGACATGACCCTAAAATAATAACAACTTTTAAATGCTAATAGACTGCAAAATAGAAATTGAAAACTCTTATTCTTGCATTTAATCTGCATATTTCAAGATAAATGGAAATAAAACTACTCAAATCAGGATCGTGCAAAAATATTCTAATTCTTATGAAACCATACGAGTATTTTGAGTGTTAAAGTTTTATATTATACTTTAAAAGTTTCCTGAGAAATTAAAAAAAATGCCACAATTAACCTGTGTCTATGACATAAGCAGAATTTAATTTAATAGTGAAAGATATGATACATATAAGGCATGATAATGATGTGAGGAACAAATGAGATCGTTACATGGTACATGCAAAGATGAAATAGGGACATGTAAGCCGTTTTTCTCTATCTTGAGCCGTTTTCATTGTACAGGGCCTTGAACTTGAAAAATGACGATTTTCACTTGTTTATAACTCACAAACTTCTGAATTTAAAGACCAACTGTAAAAGCCAATCTTATTTTCTCTTCCCAGGCAATCTAAAAATGCAATAACATAGGAGCATTCCATTTAAAAAAAACACAACTTTGATATGTTTCATGCTTTTGGGACACCCTGTACATTATGAATATAATTTTAAAACGTACCTCTGCCGGGTCTCTATCCACTCCAAAAATAAAAAGATTCTAAAATCCAGAGACACGGCCATAATCTTTTGTGGCGTATACCGTGAATAACCCTGTATAATGCAAGTAAATAAGAATGATAATAATTATTGTTATCATCATGATAGAAATATCATGTCACCTACCTGCTGGTTGCCGTTTAAAAGAAAGAATAACACCTCCGTTTTCTTATTATGCAAGTAAAATATTCCAGCAATTTAACCACAAGACCACGTACTAGGGAGTTCAATCGTTTCCCAGGCAAAACAAGGAAATAGATTTTTAGGCATTCGCGCAATTAATAAGTTACTCATAGTTTATCACACCGTACAATATCACAGGTAATTCTGCTAATTTCGTGTTAAAAAAATTGCGATTTTTGCTTCCTTATAACTCACAAACTTTTCAATTTAAACACCGCAACTGTAAAAACCAATACCTATTATTTTTTCTTCTCAGACAATCTAAGAATGCATTAACGTAGGAGCATTCCATTAAAAATAAACATAACTATGATATTCATAAAACAGTGAATTGTAGGTCAATGAGTATAAGCACATAGAGTGCAATTACTAGCCTGTTGGGTGGGTTCGGAGAATTCCTCCATCGCCCATAACAGTTGTCATGCTGGCAGTGCCCGAAACTCCAACTAGAGAGTTTGCTTCCGCATCCAACAGCAGAGCCTTCCAGAGTACCAAATCAAGCACAGACACGTGTTTCGTTCTACTGGAACGCATCAGTGTGCTGCATTCGGAGTATCTGGAGGATGCTGTCGGATGAACGGAAGCCGGGGCCCCTTAAGCCGAGAATCAACACGGAACTCCGTGTGGTGTAAAATAGAGCGACATCTAGCGGTCAGTTCAAAGAACTAACCGTGAGTTCACCCTAAATTAATTGCAGTTCCAGACACTACCAATAAAGCCGGTCGATGACAACGAATAATGAAGAAGACAGAAGGCAAGTATACTCAACGATTAATTCATAAAACAGTGAATTGTAGGTCAATGAGTATAAGCACATAGAGTGCAATTACTAGCCTGTTAGGTGGGTTCGGAGAATTCCTCCATCGCCCATAACAGTTGTCATGCTGGCAGTGCCCGAAACTCCAACTAGAGAGTTTGCTTCCGCATCCAACAGCAGAGCCTTCCAGAGTACCAAATCAAGCACAGACACGTGTTTCGTTCTACTGGAACGCATCAGTGTGCTGCATTCGGAGTATCTGGAGGATGCTGTCGGATGAACGGAAGCCGGGGCCTCTTAAGCCGAGAATCAACACGGAACTCCGTGTGGTGTAAAATAGAGCGACATCTAGCGGTCAGTTCAAAGAACTAACCGTGAGTTCACCCTAAATTAATTGCAGTTCCAGACACTACCAATAAAGCCGGTCGATGACAACGAATAATGAAGAAGACAGAAGGCAAGTATACTCAACGATTAATTCATAAAACAGTGAATTGTAGGTCAATGAGTATAAGCACATAGAGTGCAATTACTAGCCTGTTAGGTGGGTTCGGAGAATTCCTCCATCGCCCATAACAGTATAGTTGAGTATACTTGCCTTCTGTCTTCTTCATTATTCGTTGTCATCGACCGGCTTTATTGGTAGTGTCTGGAACTGCAATTAATTTAGAGTGAACTCACGGTTAGTTCTTTGAACTGACCGCTAGATGTCGCTCTATTTTACACCACACGGAGTTCCGTGTTGATTCTCGGCTTAAGAGGCCCCGGCTTCCGTTCATCCGACAGCATCCTCCAGATACTCCGAATGCAGCACACTGATGAGTTCCAGTATAACGAAACACGTGTCTGTACTTGATTTGGTACTCTGGAAGGCTCTGCTGTTGGATGCAGAAGCAAACTCTCTAGTTGGAGTTTCGGGCACTGCCAGCATGACAACTGTTATGGGCGATGGAGGAATTCTCCGAACCCACCCAACAGGCTAGTAATTGCACTCTATGTGCTTATACTCATTGACCTACAATTCACTGTTTTATGAATTAATCGTTGAGTATACTTGCCTTCTGTCTTCTTCACAACTATGATATGTCATATGGGACACTCTGCATACTTCAAAATAATTTTAAATTATGGCCATTGTGATCCTGTACTTGAATTTCATCCCGTACTAAAAAAAAAATGAAAAAAGCCATCGTTTTGCCTACAGAGACCGCATCGATTGAGCTGGGACACCCTGTAAATTTTTTGTGAAAACTTATTAAATTGCCTATTTATCTATTAGTCCTTGCAACTAATTTTGAAATATGTAATTGTTTCGTTATTGTTATAAAAGACAGCGTTATCGTTCGTAGCTCGTTAGTCAACCAAAAATGCCAGACGTAAGTACGTACAGCATTCTGGTTCTCACACCAGCGCTCACTAAATTTTTGTTTCACTCCAGCCTTTTGCGTGCCATCAGTTATTGTGTCAAAATTGCCCATGTCTCATTGTTTCTTCCTACTTATCTTCCTCTTATTCTGAGTTAATTTATGCAAAACCATTATATTTTATTGACTTGTTTATTAGTTGAGAATTTTCTGACTATTTTTATCTACTTGGTTTCTACATTTTTTTGGTCTTGGGTATATTGTCCTATTGGGTACATAAGAAATATCGTCTTATTATACTACTATCAGTAAATTTCACACGTTTAAATTCCTATTGGATTTAGGCGCTGCTTCTTGAAAAGCGACTCATTTCACTCTAATATCTCAACCATAGGTGTATCAGATTCCAGGAGTTAATAGTGCCCTGCGTCAAAAATCCCATCCCACCATCCCACTGTAATCATATAACTCACGTCCACACCATGAAATCTGGGTAAGGCTTGTCGGACAACTGATGGCAAACGAAATATGATTAAAGGAAATCTCCGGCGTGTGATAACTGGAACGTTCCAAATTGAACTATTATAAATTCTATCCTGTATCTCTGTAGTGTTTATTTTTTTGAAAGAAATATTGAAATTTCATCGCTAGAGTAGTACTTGGAGACCACAGTCTCAAATATTGTCGGCTTATGCCCGTATTCACAAACGATAATTTCCTAAATAATTACGTAATTAATTAAATGAGTGAGATGGAGAAATGCAGTTTTTTTGCAATAGAATGAGATGGGGATAATTGATTACGTAATTATTTAGGAAATTATCGTTTGTGAATACGGGCATTAGAGGATCAAACAGGTAGGTCTTGAATTGCCTAAATACGTTGAAGATTTTTTTTTTAGAACAAGAGCCCGCGATTGCCAGACCTTCGTTATTTTATAAAAGCTGAAAGTTTCTCTGCGAATGTCCCCAACACTGGTAGGAACAATGCAGCTACTATGAAGTTTGGATCGTCGTGGTTTCTGCAGGTAACAGCTGTAGAAGCTTTTTAAAATCACTCCTCAAAATGTTTGAAGAATAAAGTTTATTTTGTTTAACCTTAAAGGCATGTATAAATTCAAAAATTGTGTTGATTTTGTTGATGTTGTACATGATGGCTTATACTGACCGCTGGTCCGGTGTGGCGATTATTATATCTTATACAATCTAATACCGTCTTTTATCGATGGCATTAAGTTTTTGATATGTGCTATATCAGTTTATGATCCCTGGTGTATTTGGTGTATTTAATCTTACTAGAACAGGTGATAATATTTTTTTGACGACGAAGGAGCCCTCGTACTTCGGTGCCAATTTACCAGCGAATGCGTTTACTGTTGATGATAAGTGATGCTCCTTGCGGAGCACTTTATCTCCTGGTCTAGGTTTCCACTCGCGCCTCCTTGGAACGTAGTGCCGCTTTTGCGTTTCGAATGCCTGTCCCATATTTGCCAGGGCAAGATTGCAAATTTCGTCTAGCTCTTGTAGTTGCCTGACATATTCTGCTGCTGTTAGGGCTGTGCTTATTGTTTAGGGTTTTGACCCTATCTATCTCTCTGCCAAAGTTCAACAGTGCTGGTGAAAATCCTGTGCTGTCGTGCTAAGCCATGTTAATAGCGAAACAGAACTCGCTGAGTCTTATAGTCTCAAGTTTTATGGTCGTTTTATAAAAACATGGAGATCATCGTTTTGAGGACCTTGTTCACTCTCTCCATAGAATTGCATTGGAGAGGGTAAGGCGGCGGCTAGCTGATTCTCTCTCACTCGCGGGGGAAATCTTGAAACTCCTTGACGATGAATTGTCGCCCGTTATCGGAAATCAAATGTGTAGGTGTCCCGAACTAAAACAGGACATGCGACCGTAATTTCTCCTTGATGGTTGCGACTGTTGTCTTTCGCACAAGACTAGCGATGGTCCATTTGGTGTAGCGGTCTTTCACCACTACTAGGACTGCGTTTCCTGTCTTCGATCGGGGAAATTGGCCCATGATGTCGACGGAAATTGTTTCCCAGGGCCCTTGCATGGATGCATAGTGGATGCAGTTTCCCTGCTGTTTTAAACTGGGACGGTTTGTACTTCTGGCGTTGTCCGCAGATTTGTACATATCGTTTGACATCCTTGACTATGCCTGGCCAGTGGTAACCACTCGTTATTCTATTCGCTGTTCCCGCAACTCCTAGGTGACCGACCGCCGGCGAGTCGTGACAATTGCGTATAACTTCGCTCTTCTGGTGTGAGGATACGCAGATTTTCCATGGAATAGACGGGTGTGGTTTCTTTCCCCGGAGAGGCGGATACCTCGGCCAGTAATCTGTCATACCATTCGCACGATGGTTGCTCGGTTATTGCCAGAATTTCGTCCTCCCGTGTTGCGTTTCGTTCGGTTGTGTGGAAAGCGTATCTGCGACTTTATTGAGCACTCCCTTTCGGTAACTGATTTCAAATGCGTACTGCTGCAGCTCGAGGCCCCATCTTGCTAATCGGTCCGTATATTTTGTAGGCATTTCAGCGACCGATGGCCTTGTCAGTATCCGGAAACGGTATCCTTCGATTTATGGCATCATTTTCTGGATCCTGTAGATGATTGCTAGGCACTCTTTCTCTGTCGGGGTGTATCTGAATTCTGCGGGTGTCAGGTTTCTGCTCGCGTAGGCTATCATCTTTTCTTGTCCGTTGATTGTTTGAGTTAGCGTGGCGCCTAACTCGCAGTTTGAGGCGTCAGTCTGTAGGTAGAAAGTTTGCGAAAAGTCTGGGCAGGAGAGAATCGGCGCTGTTGTCAGCGCAGTCTCTAGCGCCCGGGCCTGTGCTTTTGTCCATGCCCATCTCTCGTCCTTTTCAAGTAGCTGGTTTAGAGATGCCGCCTTGATCTAGTATTTATCAATGAATCCCTGTACCAGCATGTGATCCCTAGGAACCGCCGCAGTAACCGTCTTGTCTTCGGCGCTGGTAGTTCCGTAATCACCGCGATTTTTTGTGGATTTGTCTTTATTCCCCCTTGACCGACTATGTGTCCCAGATATTGAAGATCCGGCTGACAGAATTTGCGTTTCTCTGCATGGAGTTTCAAGTTCGCTTTCCTGAGCCTCCTTCCAAAGACTTCTTTGAGGTTTTCCATGTGTTCCTCCCGTGTCTTATGTATTACTACAATGTCATTTAGGTAGCTGAAGGTGAAGTCGATCTCGGGCGCTATTACTTGATCTAACAGACTCTGGAACGTTGCTCCTCCGGAACTTGGGCCAAATGGGGTGGTTTTAAATAATTGAAAGTAGCCTTTTCCCGGGAAACGAAAGGCTGTGATGGCTCTACTTCTGCTCTCGAGGGGGACTTGAAAGTATCCCTGCTTCAGGTCCAGGGTTGAAACACAGTGAGCTTCTTTCAGCCGGTCAAGTATTTCTGAAATTCACGACAGCGGGTATGCGTCTTTATTAGTATGTTCGTTGACTTTCCTGAAGTCTATGTAGAACCGATGCGAGCCGTCTTTCTTCTTCAGTAGAACTACCGGGGAGCTCCATGGGCTATTCGAGGGTTAGACGATGCCTTCCTGGAGCATCTTATTGACTTCTTAGTTGATGATTTTTAGTCTTACGGGATTGTACTGTCTGTACTGTTGCTGAATGGGCCTGCAGCCTTTCTCCAGCACAATTTCAAAAATCTGAAGTTCCTTGCATAAAAACTAGCTCATCCCGTTCTCGTCGGTTCTCGTAAGTATCAAATCATGTATTTCAATTAGTACAACAAATGGTGAATATTTCGAGTTATTCTGATCAACCAGTTTGTAGATATTCAAAATATATTAAATTTTTAGGAGAACTTTAGAACCTTGTATCTCAAAAACTAAAGCTCCAACGGCTCTATGCAAATCTAAATATGCAAAATTTTCGCATATTTATGCATTTCCTACATACCCTTTATAAGTTGAAAAAAAATTAAGCTTCATACTTTTGAGATTTTTCAAGATTTTGGGGAGTGATTTTATACACCTTTTGCAGCTGTTACCTGCGAAAGTCACCTTGATCCAAACTTTATAGTCGCTGCATCGTTCCTACCTGTGTTGGGGATCTGCGCTCAGAAACTTTCAGGTTTTCTAAAATAACGAAGGTCTGGCAGTCGCGGGCTCTTCGTCTATTTATTTGAGTTCAAAATATTTATAGAAGCAGTAAAATATTAGAGATGTGAAACTGTACCAACTAGCAGAATAATAAACATGCAAGGGAACGAAATCAACGATAAAGCAACTGTCAGTCCAAGTTTCACGGAAGAGAGTATACGAGGTTCTGTAACTAGATGGTACATTTTGATGATTCTCAGTACAACCTTTGCTATAAGTGCATTTCAGTGGCCTCAATATACCATAATAGCGGACATTACGGAAGAATATTATGGAGTTAGTGCAGTAACAATTCAATGGACCTCTATTGTTTATTCCATATTCTATCTTTTCCAAGTTATACCAGTGTGTTACTTTTCAGAAAAAGTCGTAAGAAACTTATTTCAATCCACTAATATTAGTATATTATTTAAAGAATAATAATTTCAGGATTTGCGATATCAAATTCTAGTAACTGTGTTGACAACTGCTTCTGGAATTTTTGTTAAAATATTTTCGGCAAGCAGGGACCGGTTTTATGTAGCTCTGATTGGTCAGATTCTGGAGGGATGGTCCCAAGTCTTCACCTCAAGTTTACCTGTAAGAATAGCCGGAGTGTGGTTTAAAGCAAACGAAGTGAGTATTATTAGTTAAGACTTCAAAATTAAAAATCACAAGAAGTATAGAGACCTATCTATTAAATTAATAATTCCAATCATATTATATTTCCGAAGTGGGTTGGATAAGTGGGTTATCTTTCTTAGGATCATGTAGCTGGATTCCGCATTTCTCACAAGCGAGCGGTTACTCAAGCTCACGCATGCGCTTGAGCCTTCGGCGATATTTAGTGTATCATCACTAGCACGTGAAAAGCATCCTTAGCAGAAGAGACATTTTTACCAGAACAATCTGGAGAATGTTGTAAATACCTGTGACCTGAACGTGTTCCACATGTCTGAGAGTAATTCTTAAGAAGGAACGAATTTTAGAAGTTGGTAATCGATTTCACGATTTTTGATCGATTCAAAAACTAATGATTAAGTCATGCGCAATACTGCGAACATGCATAAAGCTTCTTTGATTCCATTTTTTCAGAAACTTCCACAGCTTGTCGCGGACAATAAATCGAATTTTTTTTCAGATACGTGAAGGTAGACTAGGTCGCTGAAGATCATCTCACGGTCTCCTAATTTCATAGTACTCTTAGTTCATATTAAATGTGCGTTTATAGCTAATCCACAAACCGCGGATGTAAAATCAGTTTATTAATTGTTATGTTGTCTTCAAAAATCTTACTTTTGCAGGTGTCAACCGCGAACGCTATCTGCGTATTTTTTTCCAATTTGGAACGGCGTTAGGTTTCCTGTTGATACCTCTATTGCTACACCGTAATTTGACCATGGATGAGTTTACAGAAAGAATGCAACTCTTATGTTACATTTTGGCAGCTTTTATAGCACCCCTTGTGTTGGCTGTTATTGTTTGTAAGTATACCTACTCGTAATAATAATATTATTAATAATTGATAACTAATAATAGAAATTACAGTACAAATATTGTTAATATTTCTTTTCTTTATATGTATATGACAAGATAAATTAATGTTAGTAACAAATCTATTTCTATTAACAATAGATACAAATACGTCAAAAATTTGGGAGCAACAGAATTGAGGCAAAAGGCTGTTAGGTCCGTAATCCCAACGTCCGAATTGAGGCGAAAAAGTTTCTCTTACGTGGAACCCATTTAACCGGCGTCCGAACTGAAGTAAAAATAATAATAATTAGAAATATTCACAATTACTAAATAAGACTGCAGCCACAAATCGTGGATCTTTATTTTGTCATGTCACAATGTAAGTGATACGAATATTTAATTATACTAAAAGTTTACTAAGAAGGCCATTTGCATTTTCGGAAAAATGGCTTTTTTTAACCCCTGTATAATAAACAAGATTGAGAAAAACTTGTTACACAAATTAACAAGATTGGAAGAAAATTATTTAAAATTTGAGTTAATGCAATAAAACTTGCATTATTTCTATTAATAAGCCAGTTGGAATAGGGTAAAAGTGGCTAAAATTCTATACCCGTTTATGAGCACATTTTTGAAGGAATTGAACTGAAATTGAACAGTAGACATATTATTAGTATACTTGTGCCTATGAAAATTCTGGGATCTAGTCTGCTCTAAACTTTTTTGAAATTTCAGATGGGTAGCTTTTGCTGACCTATGTAAGCCTACCAAAAATTATTTTTTAATTTCCAATAATAAGGAAGATATCTTAGGTAAAAAAAGAAATCTCGATTCGAGATGACCACAAAATTGCCCATCTTTTCTCTAATTTAACCAGCGTTTACGAGATGGAAATAAGATATACGCGAAATAAGAATAAGAGCGGTCTTGCCTCAGTTCGGATCTAGGATTATCTTGGTGATTTTATAGCCATTTACCTGTTAATTTTTTAAACCTCAATTAAGATGGGGGAGAAAGCTCAAAATATCTGTAGAAACTTTAGAATTAAAATAAATATCGTAATTTACAGATTATCAGTAACTTGCGCATTCCGAATACAGGGCGTTATAGAGTCCATTATAATGAAGGTTAATCCACAAAAAAATTAAATCCATAATTGGTTTTCGAGTTATAGAGTTTCCTCAGCGAAGTTTGCAGCTAATTAAGCATGACAAAAATAAAATAAGTGAATAATTCAGTCTACTATAATCTTTGGAACGAATACCATATGATTCGTCAAGTTTTCTTCACAGAACCTCTTTACAGAGGAATTGAAAGTGTTGAAAAGTAATAAGATACCTATTTATTAGTATAGAAATTGTGTACAGTAACTGACAGTACTAAAAAAGCAATGTCGGAGAAGCGGCAAGCGGAAAATTTTTCTTGCAACGAAAGTTCCTGCTTGCCGCTTCTCTGAAATAACTTTTTTGGAAATGTCAGTTACTGTACACAATTTCCGTACCGATGTATAAATCTACAAGAAATTTGAAGTTTGGCAACCTCACAAACCCAATCTAGAATATAATATAATATTGAAATGTCTTCCTTGCCTTAGAAATGAAAATAATTAAAACGATATCTATATAGCCCGAACTTATTCACATGTTCAATGCAGTGTTACAACTTTATTTTTTCCTATATTTTAGTTTTTTATTTTGGTTATTTTATTTTTTAGTTTATTTTTGCAAAAATGGTTATATCCTCGGAAAAAAGAACTCGCAGCACTGCGGTAAGAAAATTTACTACTCTTAAAAAGTGAAGTTTATCACACCATGCTCTGAGTGCGCGAGTTACTGATCATTCTGTATATGAATTCTGTATATGAATAGGTAACCAGAATGGCATTCACTACATTGCAGAATCCAAGTAAACTGCTTCCTCATGACATGCTTGACTTTGATGTAAGGGATATTTTTCGACAAGGTTGGATGGATTTTTATAAATCACATGATGAAAATGTCATTTTGCTTCGCAGGCTGTCCAAAAAAAGTCAAAAAACCGTTTGCTCAGAAAGGTTGAAGATGGTATTTCTTTCTAAAACCGATGCCGTACAGCGAACTCGACAAAAAGTACAGAAAAAATTAAAAGCAATAGGTACAACATAATAAACAGAAAACATAAATTCCCTAAGAAAATTAGTAATTTTAATTTTAAGCACAAAAAAATACCCTTTTTTGGGTTGATATATTTTTGAGTTATACAGGTGTCCCTAAAAGGTCTTTACAATCAAATGTTCCTCGGATGAAACTGAGTCGATTTAAGTCAACTGATTTTAGTACTAAGTTTCTTGACTTAGACTCGACGAGATGACAAAGCGTCAATTCTGAAACTGTTATTTGATTGAAAAAATGAAACCGCCGGAGCGATTTTGATGAAATTTTTATAACGTTGTGGTTTTATAGGAAACGAAGTGCAAAACTAAAATAACTCCTGACGTTAATTCATTTCTTTATTTTATTTTTTAATGAAAATGCACATGCATACTAAGAAAATCCCTATGACGCTCTGGGAGCGGTGCATGATATGAATTCACGTTGGCTTTGAATCGTTGAAGATTGTAGTCGTCAGAAAACATACCCTTTGGAATGCTGTTACAAAGTGATGCGGTTCTATGCAAGAAAGAAGTCTGAAATAGGGTGGTACGAGGCGTAACAGCTGAACCTGAGGTTGGGCTATTGCGACTCGACGTGTAGTTATTTCTGTCTGGCCTTGTTCTAGGTGTGATCAAACAAGTCACGTCTTTGGAACACTTCCCGAAAAAATAACTGTAAAACAGACTCAGGTCAGCTACTTTTGCTGACTTTCTATGTTCGAGAGTATCTAATTTTTTTCTCAAATTCGGGTCCCCGCTCAAGTGGATCACTCTTGCCTGAATGTAATTAAGTAATCTCAGAGTATCTATGAATTGACGCTGAGCTCCAAATATAGGAGCAGTACTCCAAGGATTGTTGTTTTTGAGCCTTGCATAAGAGGAGAAGCTGTGAGGCGTATAAAATTTCTTTGTGCGGAAGAGTGTTCCAAGTTTTTGAGAAGCACTCTTCGCCAGACCTGAAACATGCTGTCATGCCAAGACGTGTTACATTTCCAACTATATTTTAAATCCAAATTTCAACCAAATCGCTACAGCGATTTAAGTTTTTATAATTAACTAATAATTTTAGAATTGACACGTTGGCAACTCGTAGCGGCCAAACCAAATAACTTTGTATTTAAAAGAACTTGACTTAAATCGACTTAGTTTTATCCGAGGAATATTTGGTAGCAAGCTGTAACGGCATTTCAGGCACATCCTGTATATGAATACATTTTAATCTGTTGAGATCTTTCAAGATTTGCCATCAAAACCAAAACTACCACCCAACAGAGCTCAGCTAGAAGAAAGCTCTCGTGATAAGTGCAACTTATCGTTCTTCGATTTCGTTAAGTCATTGAGAGAATTTATAGAAAACAAGAATTTTGTGTTGATATCCGTTTCTGCTGGAATAAACTATTCGTTGTTATATTCTGTAGGAAGCTTAATGAATCAAATCATATTGAATTATTTTCCGGTAAGTGAAAAATAATCATGTTAGAAGATTTTTATTTAACTCTTCCTACTCTTTTTCAGAATGCTTCTGAAAAGTTGGGTGGATTGATGGGCATGATTATGATGGCTGCTGGTACAATTGGTTCCTTGTTATGCGGTGTAGTATTAGACAAAACACATCGATATAAGTAATTATACAAACAACATATATGCGACTAAGAACTTCTGCTTACAAAATTTTTCGATAATATAGGAACCTACGCGGTAAAGAAAAGAGTTCAGATGTGACGCATGATACTTATGTTGATATCATAATATATCCATTTAAGTATGAATTACTCCGGGAGAGTACTCAGTTTTTACACATACGCGAATTGCAATTAATAGTTAGGTATAGTAAATTGTATCAATGAGATTGTTTTAACGATACCAACAGATAAGTAGGTACGTATATGGTAACTCATTGAACTTAAAAAAAACAATTTTCCATTACTCAGGGTGTCCCGTAAGTCGACGGGACTTAGGAGCTTAGGAGAGTATTTTAGGAGAGACACTTTTTACCAAAACTCAAAAGTTAATAAGTTATTATAAGTTATAACCTCCGCTGATATGTCCACACTCTTGATTTGAAAACAAATCCATAATAAATTAGTATTAAAATTATAACGTAAACAATTGTCATAAAACATTGTCACCATGAAAATATGACAAAAAATTACATGTCTATACCACAAAGTATTGGTTTACTGTTACATTTAATATTGCTTATAACTTCTTAACTTTTGAGTTTTGAGCAAAAGTGTATGGGGCACTTTCGACTTTAAATTGTCTAAATAATACCCTAATACCCTCTTAACCTATGACCATCGAGTTACGACCATCCTGTATAAACGCCTAATATTCAAAGTAATCGTACAGAGCAATTTGCCAATGTATAAAGACTCAATTCACTCCGTATGTTACTTAATCATAATAAAGATGATCATAGAAATTTTTAAGAAAATATTGCTTACTAAAAATCTATAGACATAATTATCTTTTTTAACAAATAACATTTCATTTTATGTTCATATATCACACATATTTAGGTTCCCATTATAAGCACCGCTTTAAATAATATAAGTGTATATTTTTTACATTCTTTAAGATTTACCAGATTTTCAAACTTATTTATTTAATATTTAATTAATGTTTATAATAGTCCAGTCAAGGAAGGAGGTGCAGACTGCGTGAACAGGTACCTAAGCGATTCCTTCAGAAACTTGTTCAGGGTGTTTAGGGAGTCAACATACCAAAAGTCCTGACGTTTAATAGGTAATGAGCCAGGGAAGGGGCGGGGAGAAAGAGCCCACTTTTGGGGTTTCCGGTTATATTTCAAAAACTTAGGGAAAATTTCCTTATAATAAATAAAAACCGTCGAAGCGGGCCGTAGCTCAGCGGGTTACCGCTGAGCCTTGACTGTCACCGCGTGGGTTCTAATCTCACTTTTAACTTGATTGTTGTGTTCGTCTATAATACTCTACCTACTTGCTATTTAATAAAGTTTATTATTATTATTATTATTATAACTATTTTTATATTATTAAAACTGATATATTCTGTGGCTATATGAGACGAGAGCCAAAATTATCAGAGTGGAGCGACTTTGGCTTATCTACATAGCTAAGACCGATGTTAAAAATATGAAAGTCCCTAAAATTATCTACAACTTTATTGATTATGAATAAAACACTAATGTTTTATAAAATTCTACTGTATATTGATGGATGATAGAAACGTTACACGTGTTTCGCTACTTTTCATGTAGCATCTTCAGTTAGTTAGTTACCTATAGTTAGTTATTATTATTATCATTATTATTTAGTTCTCCACTACTCGATTTTCTTCTTGATATCAACAACTAAGAAGATTCTGAAAAAATTACATTATGATCTAGTTAGTTCTCTTAAAAATTCATTTAAATCTAGTTACTTGTTTTATGATCACTTAGGTAATACTGTTGCTATGTTACTGTATCAATAATTTTAATTACGTCTGAAGATGCTACATGAAAAGTAGCGAAACACGTGTAACGTTTCTATCATCGATCAATATACAGTAGAATTTTATAAAACATTAGTGTTTTATTCATAATCAATAAGTATGCAGAGATTCTACGAAGTAAGGGTTGAAAACATAAATTTTATCTACAACTTTCATTTAATACTTGATTTTTTAATTTCCATCCGTTTTTGAGTTAAAAGATATTCCACAAAAAAGATATTTTTGAAAAAAATCATTTTACCTCAAATTTTTCATAAAACATTCCTTGAACGTGAAGCTTGAAAACAGTTGAAAATTCGAAAAAAAAAATCTATACTAGAATAAAGGTTTTATATAATCTTATATGTGATGTTAATTTATCATGAGAAAACTTTTCCCTGGGATGCGCCGTCTTCGATATACCAGCGGAAACCCAAAAATTGAGACCTTTTCTCCCTCGCCCTCCCCTCCTGGATCACCTCCTAGAGGTCAGGATTTTTGGTATTATGATAACGCCCTAAGCACCCTAAACAAGTTTCTGTAGTAATCGCTTAAGTACCTGCTCACGCACTCTGCACACATCCTTTTGAGGCATTCGTTGACTGGACTATTAGTAATAATTATTTTATTGTGATTTTAGAGAAACTTCCGTAATTATCTATATTCTCTCATGTACTGGCTTGATTTGTTTTGAAATTTCACTACAATTCCATTTCATAACTGGAGTTTATATTGGGATATCCTTGTTTGGGTGAGTTTTTAATAAATTATTTAACATTCGAAATCGCCTTAAAAAATTGTCCCGCTACTCGCTAGACTTGAAAAACATAGTTTTGGAGATACCTTTACTTGAAGCTTGTGTTAGCCGACAAAACTTAGGGCTCTTCTAAGGGCTCTTCTTCAAAACTAAAGGAATGGAACATTTATATAAAAGGAAAACTTACACAGATATTACACAATTACACGATATTACACTATTATTGTTTTTAAAGTGTTACTTTTTTTCGAACCCCTTCCCTAAAATTGCAGCCTCCTCAGAGGGGTAACTAGTAACTATCCGTCTGAAATTTTCAAATGTGAAGGGGCGGGTCATGTGACTTGTCATTTAAAATTCAATAACTATTTGAATTTTGAAGGTTATTTTTTTTCGAGCATTATACAGGGTTATTCACGGTATACGCCACGGAAGATTATGGCCGTGTCTCTGGATTTTAAGACCTTTTTATTTTTGGAGTGGATAGAGACCCGGCAGAGGTACGTTTTAAAATTATATTCATAATGTACAGGGTGTCCCAAAAGCATGAAACATATCAAAGTTATGTTTTTTTAAATGGAATGCTCCTATGTTATTGCATTTTTAGATTGCCTGGGAAGAGAGAATAAGATTGGCTTTTACAGTTCGTGTTTAAATTCAGAAGTTTTTGAGTTATAAACAAGTGAAAATCGTCATTTTTCAAGTTCAGGGCCCTGTACAACGAAAACGGTTCAAGATAGAGAAAAACGGCTTACATGTCCCTATTTTAACTTTTCATGTACTATCCTATGGTATAGAAACATTTGTACTTTCTTTGATTTATTTATTTGTGGACGCGTGGAAAAATCTCAGAATTTTTCACATTTTTTATCACCCTGTATAAACATTTCATCTGCATCATTGGATAGTACATGAAAAGTTAAAATTGGGACATGTAAGCCGTTTTTCTCTATCTTAAGTCGTTTTCCTTGTACAGGGCCTTGAACTTGGAAAATAACGATTTTCACTTGTTTATAACTCAGAAACTTCTGAATTTAAACACCAACTGTAAAAGCCAATCTTATTCTCTCTTCCCAGGCAATCTAAAAATGCAATAACATAGGAGCATTCTATTTAAAAAAACATAACTTTGATATGTTTCATGCTTTTGGAACACCATGTACATTATGAATATAATTTTAAAACGTACCTCTGCCGGGTCTCTATTCACTCCAAAAATAAAAAGAACCTAAAATCCAAAGACACGGCCATAATCTTCCGTGGCGTATACCGTGAATAACCCTGTATATAAATTTCAATTACCTGCACATTGAAATTATTATTTTTTAATTATTTAAAACCTCGTTTAAAACTAAATTTTTTATTATGTGATAAAATTTTCAAAAGAAGAAATATGCGATTAAAATCCTAAAAGTTTATACCTATGTCTGCTGAATAGAGATTTAAGCACTTATTCTCTAACTTGTGTAATATTACATCAATGTAATTTTACAGACTTCTTCTGTATGCTATTATAGGGACATGAAATACGACATAATTACAGAGACCCCTTCACATTTGGAAATTCAAGACGGCATAGTTACCTCTCCGATGAGAGGGGGTTCCGAATAAGTTTTGGATTTGGCGTAAAACTTGTGCATTTTCCTTTTATTGATTTTTTGCGAGACTTAGTTTCACCTTGTATGCACAGTGCTAGGGAAAACGAATTAAATGCGCTTATTTTGGACGAAATTTGGTTATCAACTAATTAATTAGTTAATTAGTGTTAATAAAGTTTTCATTGATAAGGATTTATATTACATCCTAAATTCCAATGCTCTTGATTATCGAATTAATAAAATCGTCTAAATAACAAGCGAACTACACATTCTTGGACGAAATCATACAAATATTCTCAATAGTGAAATCGTTATTCAGATAAATAGTAAAAGAAAAACATTTTTGAGAAAGTAAATTAAATGGGTATGTTTTTCAAGAGAGGTTTGCGTAAATATGGGGCACCATTTTTTTTATACGTACCTAAATCACCCATTGATGAAAAAAAATTGTTAATAATTTCAGTAAAATACGTAAATATTTTCGTTATTTTCTATATTTTATTTTAAATATTTGAAATATTTTAAATATGTCCATCTTCCAGAACGGCAAAAATAAGAAACTGTCTAGAATTATTAAGTTAGGCATAAGTGATAACCTTGTTTCTTTTTTATAACCTCAAGTTTCATAGAGATTTAAATTTTATTTTTCAATATTTGTATTTCAGATTTTCCTCGACTGCTTTTTTAACTGGAGGCATTGAGTTTGCTATAGAGCCAACATTTTCAACAAAAGAAAGCACAATATCATTAATGTTATCGATTTTTGGACAGACTATGACGGCCTTTCTTATTATCATGGGCGACATTTTCTTTCAAACTGTGGGAATGCTATGGTCACTGATCATATTGAGTATCCTTCAATTAATTGGTTTGATAATTACTATTTGTATATCCAATGAATCCAAGAGGCAGACAGTGCTGCAAGGAAAATCCACATCAGAGAATGGAATAAGTGTTACTTGATTTTTTTGCAAACTCTAAAAATATATTTTATAAATTCATTTAACATGAAATACCTACAATTTTGTCACACATAAAAATTTAATGCACAAATTGTTTAAATGTAAATATATATATATATATATAAAACATTTATGGTAACTCACTCTTACCATTCGAACCCGCTCCTCTGTAGACAATACCCCTCATTGACAAGCTCTTGAACCTGATTCTAAATTGGATACAAAATGTAGGTAACATTAGAAAACAAATACATAATTTAGTTTTGTTACAAAAAGTTCTTATCCCTAAATCAATCAACATAGTGGACTAGCGATAGATGTTAGTTAATTTTCAATGTGAATTTTTAAGGAAGTTCTTAGAGAAGCAACGACCGTAACGCCAACGGCCCTAAGGAAATATAAAAATGTACTTTCAGATGTCAGTCTGTTCAACGCGTGTTCCCGAATGGATCAGTGCAAAGGAAACCAGAGCTCGGAGCGAATAAATCGTTCGATTTCCCCACCCACAAACAAGGTTCTCCGTCGACGCTAACAAGTAAAAAACTCCTTTCCCTCGAGTTTTCGGATTCACGAATTTCTTTTCTGTCAGGGGACAAATTTTCCACTCTCTTGAGTTCGAAATATCTCAGCTGGACGATAACAAAAAAGACTAAATACGACTGTGCAGATCCTGCGAGTGCTTTACTGCCGTTTCACAGAAAATAATCATCAATTTTGTTCACTTTGTCTTGGGAAGTAAATAAAAAATAGAAATTAGAACTCAGAAAAATCTGTGGCTGCCTGAAAAGTCCAAAGCAAGCACACCACACAGACACACAATCTCAATTTAGTAACATACAAGGTGTCATATAATTTCATCTGATACTACGAAGGTAATTATTGTTATACAGACAAGAGATGAATGACATAGGTATTGCAAAACAAGATGCCATTTATTGATGTTGCGCTGTGAATCAGGGGTGGAAATTGTAGACACGTGTTTCTTCCTAATTGGGACTCCTCAGTTCAATGTATCTTATTAACACACAGTACAACTTTGATAAATTAACCTTAGTGAGAGGAATAATTGATAAAAATGAATAAAAGATAATGCACAGTGAGTTCGGCTTGCGCCATAGAATGCACCTCAGACAGACAAAACGCTTGCCAACATTTTCTTTTTATTAATATTGTACTTGTTACATGACCTTATGATGAAATTATAAGAACTTGATTATTTTTCATACTTTCAGAACAATATTTCTTTTTAATTTTCAAATTCAAAGTATGTTAATAAAAACATTTTACTAATATCATATCGTAATCTGAGTATCTGAGTAAATACGTTGTTATTCTCATAATTAGTTCAGAATAATAATTATTTATTTAGAATAATAATTTTTACCTCAACTCGAAATAATAAACACATTTCTTCTGAATTAACTACCAATACAGTCTCAGTACTAAATACAGCTGTTAGCTCTTCTCTTATTCACTTGCACAAATTGCACCAGTCGCCTTCTGCTTATTAGCTTTCCGTCTCTTTTCACTCCGCTAACTCTCCAACTGACTTTGATAACATTCCAAACTAGATTGAACTTTGAGCGGACATGCGCTCCTTAGGTATATAGGTACTTGAAGGAGACGACAATAATGAAAAACATTTGATACTCTAGCAAAGCAAATAGCAAAAACGCCGCTTTTATGACCAGAATCTTTTTGAGGACTAGGAGTAAATATTTTCAAAGAAAAAATAAAGAGAGGAGAGGAACCCCAAGGGAGAATCTCTTAAAAGACCTACCAGGATTAAGATAGGCCAATAAGATACTGTTTGGGAACTATAACAAAAAAAAGATCTGAAGCCTGTATTTAGGTAAAAATGGTTTACCAATTCTAACAGGTTTTCTTATGGGGCATTGTAAACTGGGAGCACACCTTATCAAGAAAATTCTATCCAGAAAGCCAATCAAGCGTTGGCGGCAGCGCGATGGTTTAGGTCGCTGGCTAAAACCGTTGACGCTGCCAGTGTCTGTGGTTCGAGTTCCAGCTTGGCTTGGTTGTTTGTTTCGTCTATATTACTATTTATTTCTTCATAAATATGTCTGTGGCTGTATGAGCCCGTTATCAAAGCCAAATTACCAAAGTGGAGCGACTATGTCTTACCAACACAGTTACGACCGATGCTCCCTCTTCTTATAATAAAAAATTCCAAACCTGTAGATTATGCATGGAGAGTGAAGAAACTCCAATGTATCTTCTGGTCGAGTGTAGTGCAACAAAGAAGCTTAGATCGTAGAGCTAAGAAGAATTCTAAACTTCTCCAGAAAAATAGAATAATTGGATGGGGTGATATAATCGGGTAGTCATCACTAGAAAGTAGATGCATCCCTACACAACACACATGCAATACAATATATACAGCAGGTGACAACAATGACATTATACATAGACGTTTCAGTTACAATAGGGTTATTTAACTCCAGCTACCTTACTCACATTCTGTGGGGCTTATTAAGATATCCATCCGGCGTGCTCAAATGGGTTCTTAGAAGCTGACTAGGGGAATCATTAGGGGAATCATTCTAGATACAGGTAGAGCTGCGAAATAAAATATCTACTCAAGTTGATTAATTATAAAAAAAACTATTGAGAAGCACCAGTCGTCACTATTATCAGGTCAAAACGAAGAAAGAAAACTTCGAATATGAAAATGCGATGAAGGAAGCATCTCCATCAGGAGATAGGAAAACTAAAGACGTACCTATAAGTGAAGCGTCTGATTGATTATCTAATCCAGTGATGATATTTAATCTGAGTACAATTATTATCTGATGTCATCAAGTGCATGAACAATTTCATCCGTGTTCGAAACAGATGCAAAGAAATAACACACCTAACCAAGCTCATAACCAGAGTATAAGGAATAAACTTCCCTCCTGTCCCAATGGTTCAAAATCGTTTCGGTCGGTTACTCAGGCAGTTAGCCAGAATTTCACTAAGTCCATCATTGGAATCATCACTTACACGGATAGACGAGACTATTGCATCGACGGCTTCTGAGAAGGCGAACTTGCTGGAGCGATTATTTTCTTCATACTCATCCGTCGATTTTCGGAGGAAAACCCCGCCAATTATTTCTTTCGTAAAATCCAATATGTCAGACGTTGATTTCCGACAGCGTGTCAAAAAGCGTAATATGTTAGCCTAATGCTTTCAGAAAAAAATAGAAAAAATACTGAAAAAAAAAATACTGAGCTACAAAAGTAGCTCACAAAGCTTTCTATTCAGGAAAACTCCTATGTACTTGGCTTCCTCTGCAAATAGAAAGGTTTCTCCCAGAAGAGTTGAGGGCGTTAAACCATCCAAACTTCTCATTCCTGGAAATGGTTTGTTATGGTATGGTACAGTTTTGGAAGGGCTGACTAACATGTGTTTCTTCTCACACCACTGATAAGCCATCTCGAGTACTTTCTGAAGCACGCTAGAAATGGTTGCTTGAGATCTTCCTTTCAGAATGAGCAAGTCATCAGAATATGCCTGGACGTCGACACTCCATAGTGAGAGAACGCCTAGAAGGTTATCGACAAGAAGGGACCAGAGCAAAGAGGAGAGCACTGCTCCCTGCGGACCCCCCACCACGCGGGCATTGAAGTTCATATTTTTGCATCCCATCGAGGTCGTTATAGTTCTGCTTCCAAGAATCTTGCGGATCCAGCCACTTATTGATGATGGGATCCCTCCTGAAGCAACTGCTTCATTGAAGGATATTGTGGTGCTTAATCTTATGTCGAGGACGGCAGCCACCGCAGTCTCTTTTTTGTCAAGAGATCTGGTGACCTTGCTCACAAGATCGTTGAGAGCAAGGTCGGTTGACTTTTCAGTTTGGTAGGCATACTTGTTAGGTCCAGGTATACAGGGCGCACCATGCATCCTTCTCTATATTGCTATCTCCTGAACGCTAAGAGATACAGGGTCGGTTAAATTAGAGAAAAGATGAGCAGTTTTGTGTTCTCGAATTCGTCAAAACATGCAAGATATCTGTGACCGTTCCTGAAATATCCTGAAAAAACTGAAAAATCGAGATTTCTTATTTTCCTCATATCTTTTTTATTATTGGAAATTAATAAATAATTTTTTGTAGGCTTACATAAGCCGTTAAGAGCTATCCATCTGACATTTCAAAAATTTTCAAGGCCTACTAGATCCAAGAGTTTTCACAGTCAACTTTCGTTTTTCTTATGGCCGCCATTTTTTTTTATGTCGTTCGATATGAAAAAAATAATGGAAACCAAAAATTAATAAACTTAAAAAAATTTTTTTTTTAATTTTTATTCTTAATTTTTCAAAGATAAATCTAATAAAAAATCGTCGAAAAACGTCAACATTTGTAAAATACGCCGAAATAGTGCTTGCCTTATGGTTTTTTAATTTATCTATGAAATTCGGTCTAAAAATGTGTTTTTTTGGAAAGAAAAAAGAAGAATAAATTTTTTTTTAATTTATTTTTTGAAGTTTAACAATTTTTTTGTTTTTATGATTTTTTTTATTCCGAACAACATAAAAAAAACACTATGGTGGCCATAAGAAAAACGAAAGTTGACTATGAAAATTCTGGGATCTAGTCGGCTTTGAAAATTTTTGAAATGTCAGATGGGTAGCTCCTGACGACTTATGTAAGCCCACAAAAAATTATTCATTAATCTCCAATAATAAAAAAATTATGGAAAAATAAGAAATCTCGATTTTTCAGTTTTTTCAGGATATTTCAGGAACGGTCACAGATATCTTGTATGTCTCGACGGAATCGAGATGGCCACAAAATTGCGCTCCTTTGGACTTGTTTAACCGACCCTGTATTCGTTAGCGTTAGGAGATAGCAATATAGAGAAGGATACATGGTGCACCCTGTATTATAACGGTATCGTTATTCGGGTTTTGCAATATTATTAGCTTTCATATTCAACTCTAAATTTATTTAGCTTTCATGACATACTTACCTAACAGTAATGTACTTACATCTGCATACATAGATAATAAGAAAAAATTGTTGAAATTGTCAATTTCTACTGAATTATCGAATTATTTCTAAATAATGCAACGTTTGTAGAGCTGTAAAATGGAATCGCACCTGTTTTACATACAGAATGAGCGTGATATATTCCAAGACTCTCGGATAGCACTAATTAGCATTTACTGCTCAGGGAGGTAGGTACCTACGGATTATGTAATATTTATCACCAGTCGTGGAAATCACAGAACAGAGTTCGGTAGTCTGTTAATCCACCGTGTGTATGTTACATGGATTTTTGCGGATTTTATTATAAACTAGATAGACGCAGTGTTGAAATTGTGCTTTTTTCAGCTTGAAAAACGAACACTTGTTTGTTAAAATGCAAATTCCAGCTTTAGAACACCTTTAAAAATTTACGTCGAGATAAATTTCACACCAGACTGCACGTTTCGCAATAATATTACTGATACGTTTACCGAGCTTAAACTGGAGAGTAAAACGCATTCATATTCATTTAATCCAAATCGTAAATCGTATTATTACGAGAGCTATGAAGAATGATAATGTATTTAACTACAGCAATCTGCTACAGCTCTAGAAATTTTATATTGTATAAGCTATGAAAATGGAAATTAATATACACATTTTAGAGAGAAAGAATGTTAAGTTCCAACTCTTTAGTCTCCATTTTTAATACCAGAAATGGAGTGGAGTAGCAGATGTCCGGGAAAACGGCGCATCTTTGTAGCGGCTTAGGAATTTACTTGTTACTAAGTAGGTACCTACAGTGATCTAGGATATTTTTTTGGTAAACAATCTTCCTGATTAAAGTAAAAGAAATATGCGGGCATAAGAAAAACGAAAGTTGACTAGGAAAACTCTGGGATCAAGTCGGCTTTGAAAAACTTTGAAACGGCAGATGGGTAGCTCTAAGCGATCTATGTACCTAAGCCTACAAATATAATTTTAAATTTCCAATAATAAAAAAGATATGGCAAAAATAGGAAATATCGATTTTTCAATTTTTTCAGGATATTTCAGCAACGACTGAAGGCTTCCTAATTTTTTTTTCGGATTCTTATTAATCATCCAATTGCGCATCTTTTTCTCTAATTTAACCGACCCTGTATCTTAGCGTTTACGAGATAGCAATACAGAGAAGGATATATGATGAACTGTAAAAGCATGCTGAGCTTGATGAAGTGGTAACAATTAAGGCAAATCTCGACCGAATTATTTCTCGGCTATAGATAGCAGCCATACTCAAAGTAAAGTGGACTTTGATACTGGAATTAAGATTTTGAAATAATTTCTTCTCAATATTTCTTATAGGTACTTAAGTATTTTTGAGAACAAATAATTATTCTCATATACCTATCTAGTTTTAATAGATGAGATAATATTTTCCAATTATTTTCATCATCCTTGATTCATAAATCACAAAGACTGCTATCACAATGATATTAACTGGATAATTGAATCTTCGTGTTTTGACGTAGAGCTTTCACAATAGAGCTTACCGTTCGCGAACGATCGACTCTATCCACGGAAACGACGAAGCTTGCGGTGAAAAATTGCAAATCAATGCGGCGAAAGTCTGCCAATCCATCACACACGAGAGGTCCTGCGACAGGACGAAAGCCAGAACTCGGCGACGACAATGTCGCTGGGGAAATAATAAGGATAGAAAAATGGAACTTGGCGGCCAGTCGTGATTGATTCGTGCGACAGAAAAAAGGATGGTCGTTTGTTAGAAAGTTACTTTTTATACATTCCGCATTATTCGGTTTTTTACAACGTTAATTCTGATGGCGAGCTTTATTAAAACTTTGAGTCTTCTTTGGTGAATGATGATATCGATGGAATTTTATTGAGACTGCAAAAATTCTGATAATAAGTTGAGAAAATTCTTACAACAGTACAAATAAATATTATCGATCTAGAAGTATGTAGGTGTTAGCCTATACTATTATTGACTCCAACATTTTTTCGAAATTTGAAAATGTTTAATGATTTTTATAAATGTCTTAGGGCCGGTTGTTCGTACGTCAGTTAAAAAGTTTGAGATAACTACTGATTTTAAAATGCCCTGTATTATCAAACCATTGGTCTGATATTTCTGAAAATGAATTCTGCTCGCTTTGAGAAGAGTTAATTACTGATTAAAAATACAAGATCATTAATTATATTAGCCGTATTTTCAAAATTTGCAATTTAAAATCAGTAGTTATCTCAAAATTTTTAACTGACGTACGAACAACCGGCCCTTAAATAGGTAAATGATAAATTATCTTATTTTATGACCAATATATTTTGAAAAAAAAATTAAACGGGTATGGATAACTTTAATGATTTCTAGGGATTCTTGATAACAGAAACTAATTTGTTCATTGGCACAGTTTCAAATATGGAAATTCATGCAATAAAGACTGCTCTTTTACGAGTAATATGTTCTTAGGTAAACTAGCGTAACTAATGGAAAAGGTGATTAAATAGTGTACGTTTTCAGCGGAAAAATAAGTGAAAATAACTTTAGTCTAGGTATTTTTTAACTTTTTTTCACACTTATCAAGCTAATGAATTTAATAACCAATTTTTTTTGAAATTATATCTTTAATAACCTTTAATAACTCACGCTTTAAATAGTCTAATAGCTCACAATAGTTTAATATAATAATTGTTATTATATTTCATTATGTAGGTAACATAATAATCGCTTCTTTAATTGCAAAAAATGTAAGTACATACTAAAATGGATAGTTTACCGCTCATGCGACGTATAATTTTATAAACATTGCTTTGTTAAAAAATTCAGTGGAGTAAACTAAAAATACATCCTTACAAGAAAAATCTATTTGGAATTATTGTCACTAATGAAACATAAAATTCTTGTTTATCCAATTCGGTATCTTTACATATTTATTATTCGTATAAATATTGTATTAAAAATATTTTTTTCTACTCCTAACCTTTAATATGCATATTAATTATGAATCACCAGTGCTTTAATGGGTCTCATTAAGATACAAATTTTCATTAACGCACTGGTCAAGCTATCCAATGGCAGAGGAGCATTTGCAATCGAATCGGTTCCTTTTCGCTCACAATCGGGTCGGTCCAAACCAACCGAAGTCACAGAGTTGTCATACTCACGACAAAAATTGCCTTGTGATATAAGTTCTGTATTTCTGAAAAAAATTCTGAACGTTTACTTAATTTAGAACATAAGTAACATTCAAAGGAAATTTATCAAGATTTTATGTTACCTTAATTAATTTGATAGGTAGGTATATCGTGTAAAAGATAAGAAGATAAAGTATTATATTATTCGTAGTGCTCCGTGATAGTATTCAAAGCGGCAACGCTGCGACCGTCGCGTGCGAAGGTAAACAATATCGTAATTATTGACTGTCAATGTTATTAATTATTATTAATCTCAAAATCAAAGCGTAAAATTCGGAATTCAAACTTCGCATAATAAAAATTACGCAGTAGTGAGTAGTGCCCTTTAAACTTGATACTAAAACATGTCAGCAGAATAATCTTAGCGACGAAGAGAAAATTTGGTACCTAATATGCGTAAGCAAATAGCAACCTATCTTAACCTCAATGATCCGCAATTGTACACGGGTCATTGTTAAAATATATAATTTTTTATCTTTTCTATGAAATAAAAAAAGGTCGTAGAAAAAATAGTGTATGGAACTCGCAGATAATGGCTATTAATACGCTCTTATGATGGTTAAGACACTCGCCTACGGCTCGTATCTTAACCATTATACTCGCGTATTAATAGCCTTCATTATAAGCTCGTTGCATAATATACTATTAATCTATTTATTAATGTTTACTGTAAATATATTTCCTGATTAAACATTGATATATTAATTCGAAAGTTATCTATATTTTTTTTGTATATTTTTGTATGTTTTCTTACTTCCTGTTTTTAAATTTATATACTCTTAACCCTCAATATTCATTAAATTTGAATTATCTCTACATCAATGAAACACCATAAGTCTGTATTCATCAAAGGTCAAAATGTAACTCTGTAATTTTCATAAACGACCTGAAGATGGCTACCAAGACACATTTTTTATCTCTTTAGTACGACCTTGAAGGTATTCCATCGCCACTGAGCTCATGCCATAATCTGAAGTTTCTCGTTTTGGCAACCTATTTACCTTGTTTTTTCGCTTTTTCGGTTTCTATCTTGCTCATACAAATATTTGGGAAAATAATATTACTGCACCACAATCCCTTACGACCATGAGCACAAAACCTTGAGTTGGGAAGGTTTTCATTGTAGGCGTACTCCATCAACACGGTCAAGTGGTCAAGTCATCCTCCGTGCCCCTGCCGTCACTACCCTGAGGTCAAATACAGGAGTGATACATCTCAAGGCCACTGTAAGTACCACCTAGCCTATTACCGTTTGTGCCATGTTTTGTCATACCTTTTTTTCCGTGGTACCCACAAATGGTACCAAATTACTTTAGCTTTGAATTAGCTGTTAGTGGACTTTGTGGACCTAAATACAAGATACCACTGACTAGGTATACGTATTGATTATCTCAGAAGACGGCAGGTACTTAGATCAGTTAACCGGTCAATAACATAAATCTCAATCAGTCAACGAAGTTTTCATTTAATAACAGTTCAGTTAAAAAGTGCTTCAACACTCCTTTTGCAATGTGGATCAGACAAGATATTTTCTTAAATCGCCCAGAAATAACAATTTATGAATTACACGTTGTCAAGAAATATAAATTTACGAACTCTAGAGATTAGTATTTTATATTGCCAAATTGCTGTAGATTTATATGATCAAGCTTCATGAAAACTTGATTTAAACGATCACCTGTGAAAATGACAAATATCTCCTCAGAATTGAAAAGCAAAATATCACAATAGAGTGATATTTTGTATGTGTATTAAGTATAAATACATGTCATTAGGTTAGTTTATACTCCTTAAGTTAGGCATCCCATAATACACCTATGTCTAAATATTGATAACACTTGTTATCAATAACGCAGAACGGGTGACAATTTGATTACCTTCAATAGTGAGACTTAGCTGATAATTGAACTTTTTTATGTAAGCCTTATTCTGATTGATGATAAATAAAACACTAATGTTTTAAAAAAATCTACTGATGTATATTGCTGGATATTAACGTTACACGTGTTTCACTACTTTTCATGTAGCATCTTCAGACGTATGCAAATAAAATTATTGATATAGTAACATAGAAAATATGAAGAGTTTAAGATTCAATCTAAGAAATATGTAAATATGTAAAAATATTCCACGGATCAATGCTACCAGCAAAGTTAATCTATATTTACATATTATAATACTTTATATTTACCTTTTGTATTCACGTAATCCTGATGAATTGTATAATCGTAATAATGATTGATAATGGAAGAACTGAATTTGTACAAAAAGTTAACACTTGAGAAACATTGTATTAGATGGGTGATAACAATAATATATCCCAGTAAAATTAGTAAAAAAAGTAATTTTGCACCGGTTGCATCCTAGGATTTAGACAATTTCTCCACTTTACTCAAAAAACTATTTTCAAAGTAGATTCCAGCAGAGTATAAAAATTATCTTGCTGTTGAAGCAAAAATATATTTATGCCTAGAATTGTTTTTTTTAATTAATAGTTGCCCATAATTACTTAAATTAAATTAACATGTTAAAATTTGCAAAATTTTCTTAAAATTAAATCATTAATGAAGTCTTCATCAACTATTATATGTCCTGAAAAATTGAAAACATCCCCTTTTAGCAGAAATCTTCTTCTTCGGGAGCAGCTTGGGCGTCTGCTGTCAAAGTCTTCAGCAATTTCTCAAATATATTTTTGAATATCTTGAATATGCTTCTCCTCCACTATCTTCCAGCGTGTTTCCTCTGTTTTTTTCTTTTCCGAATATGATTTTATAATTATGAAACAAGCACAGGCAATTATAGTATCATCTTCATCGCTTGATGAAATCGACATTTTCCTAGCTGCATAATTACGAACGTTTAGCGAACTGCCCGGCAAAATACACGAGTTCAGTTTATTCAAACATGCAGTATGGATGTTATATTTTTTATTTAGGATTTTATATGTTTTTTTTTCATATTTCATGCTGAATGAAAATCAAAATAGCATAAACGATAGACTGGTGTTTACGAAAGTAACCGTTTATCAGCTTGTTACTGCAATTCGTGTAAGTACAAGCATTTAGTTTTCCTGAACTCAAACAGTGAATTAACAGTCTTTTTTATACAGGGTGCTAAAGGCCACGGTAGTAACCATTTTATTATCAATATATTGATAAAATGAAAATAATAATTTGCATTCGGTATTGAAATGGACAGAAGAATTGAAATGTACACTCTCCTGCTCCGGCAGCTGTAAAAGTAATTCGATTATTAGAAAGAACATGATGCTCGGTTAGGGGAAGCCTATATGTTTGTCTAACTCATATGAGCAATAAACAAACATAATTACGGCATAATTACTCTGATCCGGCATAAGGCAACATGTGTTAGACTGAAACGGAATGCCACTTTCTGGCAGTCGATCTAAGCTCGCGTTCCCAGCAATGCGTGCCAAAACCCTTATCAAAAAAATTAAGCCGTTGCGGACATATTATGTTCATATTAACTTCTCTCCATAAAATGACCCGAGGAATCACATGCATATTGAAGTATTTGAATATTTTTAAGAAACAACCTGTAACCTGTATTATTCACGTGAAGGATTGCTTCAGCGATTTCCAAATCTTACTTTCATTTAGAGTTCATAAGTCAATATATTGAATATAAAAAATAGGAATGATATTTTTCAGGTTTTGCTTTTTAAACTTTTTCCCTCAAAAAGATGATTTTTAAAACATCTTTAGATCTTTAGCTTACTCCTTACTCTTGAAAGGAAAGTCACCATTAGTTGAATCAGCCTGAATAAATCGTAAAAAGAAATTAAGTGGGACAGCAGCTAAAAAGGACTAAAACAATGTTGTTATATGTGTAACACCAGGCGAAGCACAGTAGAGGGATACAATAGATCTTTTAGGTCACAGTAACTTAATCACCCTCAAAAAAATACAAAAAATCTATATGTGTAGATGATGCTTAAAGATTAAGAACAAAAAATTCAGAAAATGTTAAGCGTCGACTTCCGAAACTGGTTTTTATTGTATCTTTCTACAGAGTAGACCAATAATTCTGAATTTTTGTATACAGGCTTTTAATTTCATAAGCTGTATTTGTAAAAATCCATTGTCGTAGAATCCGGGGTTACATGACATCTTTTTGCTCATAGAAAAACTCTGAACTGTTTTTTTTTATTTTTTTTTCGGAATGCCGAATAGGCCGATAGGACAATCCGTAAAAAAATGGTAAAAAAATATACAATAAAAACCAGTTTCTTAAACCGACACTTAAACACCTTGAATCTCGTTTAAAAAACATTTTCTGAAAAAAAAATTATTTAAACTTTTTAATATTTTAGTTTTATCTACACGTCCTCCAATTTTCTGTACTTCATTTACAAACACCTTGTATATTTCATTTTTGGAAAGGAAAGTTAAATTTTCTTTCTTTTATTATTTTCATGCGAGTCTTTTCAGTCAAAATTCGTCCAATTTGAGGTAAAAAAGTACAAGTAGGTAAAAAAAATTAACTTTCATTAGAAACCATAAATCAAACATAGTGTAAATTTTTTTGATAATATGTAGAGGCAGACAATACCCTTATTATGAGGCTTAGCAATTATGTGCTTTCATTTAGATAAGGCTTTATGTTTAGAAATTAGTTTATTTAAAAATTAGGGTATGTTATTAAATATCGTTGATGTATTTCCTAATTAGAGAGAATGGCCTTCGATGAATTATAATAATCTATCTCTCGTGCTTTTTTAAATCACGTGGCATTAGCATAACCCAGAAGTATATAAAATATATAAATTTTATTTGCGTCTTTGTAAAAAAATATACCGTGTGATCATCCTCGAAATTAGTGTAGTTATCATAATATTTAATCCTTAAGCTACTAACGTTCAAGTCTAGACTAACTGTTTCTTACTTACTGTTTCGTACGTTTCCGAACTTGAACTTTACGGCGATTTTCAAAATTTCATTAATTTAAAGGCGGTTTCAGTTGAAATATTTAAACTTAATGGTACCTAACGTCTGAAATGATTCTACATGGTAGTTGGCAGTTTCAGAATGATTTTATGCAGGTAGAGCACACCTAAAAAAAAAGTTTTTTCCCCTGTGCTTCATCGTGGTCTTTACAACTCTAAGAAAAGATTTAAAAAATGGATAATAGCGATTTGTGAACTTTTTTTACGCTTCTAATTACTAAGGGCAAAATTTTGGTCCAATAATGAATTGAAAATAATAGTTATTTATTTTTCAAGGGAAAAAAGTGATAGATTTTAGCGCATTATTATAATAGGGAAACTTTATTTTGCAAAAAATTATTGAAAAAAAAACCGTTAGAATAATTTTTTCTTAAAGATTAGTAGGACATTGACAAGATTGTCAAGGGGAGCATTTTGAACATCTACACCGAAATCATGATTTTTTGTTCTTTACAACTTCAAAAATTAAACGACATTTCTTATTAAGTTTGCAGTGTGCTGTAGCGAATTTCCTAAAACAGATGATTTTAATTTATTTTTAATTAAATTTTGCCATAAATAGGAATGCATTATCATTTTTGTATAGAGAATGAAGAGACGTTCCAAATGATGTATCACAAGCCCCCATTTCCCATTTAAATATTTAGGAAGCACAGCTGTCACTCCAATTAAGGGGGTCGACTTTAGGTAAGAACTACGTTTCTACAAAACTTTGCTTCTAAATTGAATCACAGAAAAATCTACAGAAGCAATCTGAATGCAGAAAAGATATGAATGATACCTATCTATTTATAACATAAATTAACGATAAAACACAACTAAAATTATACAAAAGGGAAATAAGTACTAAAATAGGGAAATACTCGTATAATGTATCGTAAAACGAAAAATGCGTAATAATAAAAATTTTGCATAACATGTCATTTTCTTATTCATTTTAAAAGTTAAATAAGTGTAATTTTTTACATAAAATATATAAATCCTAGGCCTGATACTATGGTTTTGTGAACATACTAGTTAATTAGTACCGCATGACTAAAAGTCTTACTGGTAAATTTTCTTCGAAAATATAATTTCTATGAATAAATTAAAATATCATGAAATTCTATAAGATTTGGGCGTACCATCAAAAAGATTTTTTTATGAGCTCGAATTAATGATATAAGTGTCGATTTTTACATTTTTCTATTAGGTATAATATTCTCGACACATATTTCCACCATTATTGTTTACTTTGCATAAAAAATCCATTTTGTGGTAGGTATACCTAATTTTTTAATGTTACTATATTATAGAGAATAAATCACATATTTAAGTATAACAAAGTAATAATATTTCTAATACAATTCCCTTACTTGAATCACCTTGTAAGCGTATCAGCCAAACGCATGCCTATGTTTAAAAAAATCTCTCGTATATATACTCGTAGAAATGGTGCAGTTGTATTTTTGTTGTCAGACAGTAAACTTATAAATTAACAAGTTTTCTAGAAATACGTAATAGATACTAATGATTAAAGATTATCTTTAAAACTGATGCTATGTATTTGTCAGATATGATCAATTCTGTTCGTACTTATAGGTGAATAAATTAATTAGCAAAGTACATATTCAATAATTCTAAGTGTATGAATTACTCGGCGTGTATCTTTGAACCACGAAGTTCAGTAACAAAAACATCTTAAATAAAATATTCTTGAAGATTATCGTGAAAGCAAGCAATTAGGTATATTATAAGAAATTAGTGCAAATTATATTTAAAAAGACTTAAAACCTAAATAAATTCTAAAATGCAAAAGGAAAAGAAGACTGGTGAACTGGAAAATGGTCAGATCGCAACAGAAGAGAAAATTGAGGCATCTATGATTAGGTGGTATGTTCTGTTAATCACTATGGCATATTCAGGAATAAATGCATTTCAATGGCCTCAGTACACTATAATAACCGATCTCACAAAAGAATATTATGGTGTAGATAACGCAGCAATGGAATGGACCTCGATTGTCTTCTTCGCACTTTTTCCATTACAAGTTCTGCCTTTTTCGTATATTTTCGACAAAATGGTAAGTATCCGCTTTGTATTTAGTGTTAAAAATATTTATAAAGATTAAAGTGTAAATTTTATTTTAGGGTTTACGAATTTCAATTTTATTGGCTGTACTTACAACAGCTCTAGGAACATTAGTAAAAATATTTTCGGTAGAACGAAATCTTTTTTATTTGGTTATGATTGGTCAAGTATTAGTTGGAGCTGGTCAAATATTTATTCTATGCTTGCCATCCAGAATAGCGGGAGTTTGGTTTAAAGCAAATGAGGTAAGTGTATTTTTTTAATATACATATTTTTTAATTTATACTGAAGCTTATATCGAAAATAATAATATTTATGTTAATTACCCTAACTTCAAAGGTTGTTGATACCTACTACAAAATTATAAGTGCTTATAAAATTATTTAGATAAGGATCCTTTGTAGTCGGTTTGCATGATAAATTAAAAATTAGAGAGAGTTAGGTACCTATTATTGATTGGGTGGTACATGAAAGGTACCTACAAAAAAGTGTGAAATTTTTGTCTATGCCAAATGTGTGGCACTGATAGTGGCTTGAGAAGCATCCGCTCATCTCTTTTAATTATCCTGAGATGATTCTTTCTATTAAACACTACATCAGACGGAATCCAAATGTCTCCACAGTTTTTTCTTTGCTTTCTTGGAACTTTATAAGTGGCTGTAATTATTACCTCTTATAAACGACGCAGAAATTAGTAACTCATTATCCGTGTTAGCGACAGACAACGTCACTCTGTCACTACACTTTTTGATGACGAGCACCCAGATTTTACAATTGAAATGACTATACGAAAGATATGGTAGAAAACATCCGGGTGAAGCTCAGGGAGACTGCTGACGTTTTGACCATTAAACTTTTTAGTAGAAAGTATTCTACATGAAAAATTGGACATGAGAATGGCATTAAAAATATATTTCTTACAGTGGGAGATAAAAAGAACCCCATGACAGCTTCGGGGCATTTTATGGCAATGTTAATAGCAGAAAATGGATATAGGAAGGGAAATAGGAACCCAAACATTGAAAATTGATCCAACGAACTTGCACCATAGAAGGCGAAAACTGTTCTATTGGTCGAAAAAGTCATGAACATAATTTTTTTATTTACTTTATCAAGAAAGGCTCGTAAAAAATTGACAACAATGACTAGTAGTCCAGTCTGTAAAGTAAAAAATGTACCAAAAGTTCATAAAAAATCTTATCTAACCTTTTTCTTTAATAATTATTCTTGTTAATGGAGAGTTTATAGAATATAAATCCATAAAAATCAATTCGTGAAGCGCGTCTCCTTCAAAAAACCAGCCCTTTGGTGGAAAAGGTATTTTTGCTAACAACTCGTTAATCGTTGGACATATTATTAAAGAACTATAAAAGTTTGAGTGATTTCATGAAAAAAGATATTTTGAAATTTTTTCGTATATGTCATAGTTTTCGAGTTATTAAATACCTACTTAAGATATTTAAGCGAATTTTCGATAATCTGAAATTTTTGACGCGCAGTTTCTTGAATCAATTAAGTAAATTACTCGAAAACCAAACAACCCATGAAGAAAAATTAAAACGGGTTTTGAAGGGGACATAAAATACAACATATTTTTGCCATGCTCATTGATATGAATAATGTTTAGTAATGAAAATATTACAATTTACTGTAATACTTGTCTGTTGGTGTTTGCTATTTTAAGTATTTGCCAAGCCTAATTAAAATAAAAACTGATATCAATATACTGTTATAATAGATGTATTATCATTTAGGTCAAGGTATTACTTCAATGCTGAAAAAGGTAAAAATAAAAAAAATACATTTTGCAACTTTACAAACAGAGCCTAATTTAGAATAATTTTTTATTATTTCCTAAAAATTAAAAAAAAAACAAATTGAAAATGTAGCTAATTTATTTTTTAAGTACACTTATCGTACAACATTAATTAATTTAATTTTTCTTTAGTTACTTAACTTTTAGGAAATAGTAAAAAAATGCAAAATGTTGAATAACTTCAATATGCTGGTGAGATTGCAAAATGAATTTTTTTTATTTTTAACTTTTTCGACCTAAAAGATAATAGTTGCATCTATAACATTAGATTGATGGGAATTATTTTTATTAGAGCTGCAAAAATACTTGAAATAGCGAAAACCAACAGACAATAATTATATTATATGGTAATATAGGTATATTTATATACCAAAAATTATTTTGTAATTTATTGAAATACTCCAAAAAACATATCACTCGGACGACGGTCCTTTGCGTTCCTATTTATATCAGCTGGTATTTGCCTTTGCACGAATGACCATTGCCCGGAATTATCCCTGGAGTATTGATAATAAATAAAACACTAATGTCTAACATCTAGTGTAAATCTATGTATTAACGACGTCACACGTGTTTCGCCACTTTCAAAGCAGCATCTTCAGGCATGTAAACGAATATTAAAATTATTGACACAAAATAAGGAAGCCACAGTATGGAAAATATTGTGAACTATATAACTCGTGGTAAAACGTCAAGTAACTAGACTAATAGTAAATAAAGTAGTAAATAAATTTTAATAGAACAAACCACGTTATAATTGAATTTCTCCTGAATCGTCTCAGTTGTTGATATCAAGAAGAAAATCAAGCACCTAATGATAGTTTAGTTGTTCATTTATGACTGTGTATTGTTGATTATGTAAATCTTTTCTCAGAAATTAATGAATTAGTTCTTTGAAATTGATTTAAATTTTTAGAAAACTGCTTCGGAAAATCCGTTTAAAATTCCTGATCCATTCAGAATTTAACACTTTTGATATTTAATTACTTTTTATTTTTCAAAAATGCATCAAAAGCTTGATAGAAACGTTTTTTTTTTAAACGGTGTTTATCAGTTAACCAGAAAAAATACTTTCTTTCCGATTAAATTCTATTTCAGAACAGATTTTATCATCAACCAGGAAAAGAGAATATTAATATTGTCAGAAAAATATTTAATATTATTGTAGAATAAACAATACCTAATTATTATATAACTTTTTATCTGAACCAGAAAATTTGCATCGTAATTTATGAATAACTTTAATGTATAAGACCCTAATTAGTATGTACTAATTAGCCGAGTCTCGATATAATGAACTAATAATTGATGAACGGCTCTGTACTCCACCGTGTTGTTCAGTTTTTAGAGTTCTGGTAAGAATGAACAACAGTGATACGTGCAGGCAGTGTGTTTATTACTTAACAACCTCACATTTCAAGCTAAAAAGGTGGGCACATCGTATGAAATACATAAAATGAAAAACCTAATTTAAAAAAAAGGGAAAACCATTTATAACGAGCTTGTGCCGTGCATTTTTGGATAACTGAAATTATCAATGTTTTTCTCGTTCCAGGCCCAGAAGACGTGTCTGTTTTTGAAAATATGTATTGTGGCCTTTTTTTTTGATTGAAGTAACTAATAATTATTGTCGATTTAGCCACTGCTTATTTTCTGTATAATTATTGTACAATAATTAAAGTATAGGGGCTACAAATTTGTAATTTTTTATCACAAATTCGCAATCGACACAGTTTAAAACAAGTAGCCTTTGCATACAAATAGCAGAGTCGCAACAAGTCAATTATTGAACTAACGATTGACAAATATATTGTTTTGTTGTCATTTGAGTTTGAATAATGATCACCCACAACGAAAAAGTCGACATGTTATTTTTTATTAGTCAAGGAAAAATTAGGGGAAAAAAACTAGAAGAGCAGTTATGTTATACGGCCATAGATATTCCGAACTTGTTACTGATAATACTGATAGTGGTAACACATAATTGCGATCATAATGATGTGTTTTCGAATGTTAATAGTAATAAATAATAATAAATAATAGGTAATGTTTAGTTACTGACAGTTGCGACTCTGCTATTTGTATCTAAAAGTTTGTAGCTATTTGTGACTAATGCCCGTATTCACAAACGATAATTTCCTAAATAATTACGTAATTAATTAAATGAGTGAGATGGAGATATGCAGTTTTTTTGCAATAGAGTGAGATGGGTATAATTGATTACGTAATTATTTAGGAAATTATCGTTTGTGAATACGGGCATAAGGGTACTTATTGTTTAAATCGTGATGGTTTATTTATTCGTAATCTTTTATTTTACAAAAATTTTTAACTGAAAAAGATAGTAATTATTTTCCTTTACAAAATGGTGCTCAGAAAAATCAGCTCTTTTTTAATATGAAAAAATATAGGCATGTTTCTGGGAAAACAAAATCCATGACGTCATCGTTTCAGTTTCCCAATATGGAAAAATCTGCAAATTAGGCTTAAAATGAACCTTACTCAATCCCATTTTAAAACCCATTTTAAACTGAAATAAACACATTTGTATATATATAATATATAGGTACATAATATATGTTACCGGCAAAGTAGTCATTGTAGAATACCTAGGTATTCTATGCAATACCGAGTCGTTTCAGGCAATGTATAATAGTTATTTATGCAACAAGTGCATAAAGTGGTACTTTTTTTCACGACTGGGAAGATTGACCGCATGAGCCGCAGGCGAATGCAGCAATCCCAGAAGTGAAAAAAAGGCACTTTATGCATATGTTGCATACAAAATTTTATCTACGAGTGACTTAAATTAGAACGAAAATTTATTATTATAAAAAAAAACTTTCCAATGCATTCATATCTTATATGTAAGCGTTTCTTTGAAGCTGTTAACGCTTTTTTCATCACGTTAGTTCATAAAGGTGACATATTATATTGCTTAATATACGCTTCTTTAGATTTTTGAGGTAGGTACCTAACAGATTTTGTGCAGCCATATATGATGGAATAAGAATTTCTTCTAGTGCGGAAGATATTTCATTCATGATTAAATGTAAACATAAAATATATAAATTAAGTATATAGCCACATTTGATTGAAAAATAATTTCTTCTGGGGTAGAAGATATTTCATTCATTGAATCATCTACAATGTTATCCATTTTAGGTATAAACGACGAAAAACACAAAATATTAATAATTGTACATAGATCTGGCGTTATGCTAATAAACTGCGACGTTTCTCTAGTATAGGTGCATGGTAATTATAAATCGGGATACAATGTAATTCAGCGTTCAGCGTGTCGTGTTCAGTTGTTGTTGCTAGTTGCGAACGCCCCGACTGCCGACTGAGCCGCTTCGCTCTCTGCTCACTACTTGCAGTCGGCGAGCGTGCACTAACGTGACAGATTTAGCGTTAAATAATGAACCGCTACGGCACTTTATTTCACCCAAACTACTTTATTTCACTCTTCAAGTTAATCATACATTTTATGAACTTTTTTAGACGTTTCTTAGTTCATAAAATGTACGATTATCTTGAAGAGTGAAATAAAGTAGTTTGGGTGAAATCAATGTTCCCAGTCGTGAAAAAAAGTACCACTTTATGCACTTGTTGCATAAATAACTATTATTTATCGTAAACCATTAGTTACTATACCTAGGTACTATACCCAGGGATTGTATAGAATGTCATTCCGAGATCGGGTAAAGTATAAAATAAATGACAAATAAATTTATTTTAATTGATCAGAATCAACTTACTATAAAATATCACTTGCCCATGAAAATACCCGTTATGCAAAAGAAAGTGCAGTTATATTTAACGTGAAAGTACTAAAATAAGCCTTAATTGTTTATAAAATCAATATTAAATAATAATTATGAACAACTAACTGATGTGTACGCTCTCACGGCTGGCTTCAACTAAAATCATAATTGATTCCGGGCTGTTTTGCCATGGTCCCAGAGCACAACATCCTACGACACTCAGCGAACAACCACCAAAATCTTGGTAACAGATCGAATCGGGATGAAATCCTGCACCGTCACGGCGTCAAAATAGCCAAAATCATATTTAAACCTACTTAACAAGTTCGAGATATTCTAACGGTTAAACAAAGGCTCTGTTTATTCCCTTTCTTCTTTTGGAGTTTTGTAACTGCTGTATAAATCGGAACGTCTTTTTTCAATATTGTATATTGTCAATGGTTAGAACATTACGAGCACCACCACCTCTAGCGACTTATGGCACAGGAATTATTACGGCAGTAAGTTACCTAGTGGCACACGACGGAATTTTCTTTCATAAGTTTTAGAGCATTTCTGGGCTTGTTCCTGCAAATTATCTTTTAAATTATCTTTGGAGCTGTAGCGGTTTTCTATGGCCGGTTGAAGATTAATTTGCACATACTATAAAAGGGAATTCAATTCTATTCTCAATGCATTTATTTCTCTGATGAATATTTATAGGATATGATTGAGTGTTTGAAGAAAAGGTGGAAAATTTAAAAATCCTATGGGGTTAAAAGTTTTAGACAAATGGAGTTTCATCCATTAGGTATAGGGAAATTTTTCCCTATAACATATTTTTTTCAACACATTTTCCCTACAACACGTTTTTGACATACAGCCGAAAACCTCAAAAGTGGGACTCTCCTCCCCACCCGGCTCACCACCTAGACGTCAGGACTTTTGGTATGTTAACCCACTAAGCACCCTGAATAAGTTTCTAAAGGAATCGTTTAGAACACTGCTCACGCACTCTATACCACCTTTTGGGCAATTCATTAACTGGACTAATTAGAGACTTTTTGCATGACTACTTTGAACCCAGATTAACGTAAAAAATTATATTAACGTCTTTCAGAATATTCTTAACAGTTAGAACAAGTTAGAATTAAAGTTGCCAAGCAACCACGAACTTTAATGTCCCGTCCGAAAAAAATCTTGCAAAAACACTCTTTTTATCAAATTGGCATTTTTAACATTTTCACGTAAGCTAAACTGAATAGCTGTTCTGAATCTAATAACAATTATAAAAAATGAAATAAAATTTTAATTGACGGTAGGTATAAATACTGAGTACCTAATCGGACAGCAATTGGAGCGTACGTAAGTAGCTTATTAAATATATGTATTGAATGTTGGATATGGTTTTTATGATAAATCGTGGTTAAATGAAAATTTATAAAAATGGAGTCTTATTAGTAATTGTTACAATTAACATTGTTATTTTTTTTCCGATAATTTCATTACAGACCCATTTATTCACTATAAAATGATATTGATCATACAAAAATGCGTGCTTATACTTGTTAAAATAGAGATGAGAAGAGATTCCTGATGTAGCAACAAAGCATAAACACGAACAAAAAGTTATTAATAGGCCGTGACAAACAATAAGAGCGATTGACATATTTATCAAAACTATGTTTACCTATTATACTTGAAAAAGATTAATTTCAATCCACCCTCGTGAGGATTTTTACATTATTATATGACATGAAGTCGATTTTTAATATTGGTGTCAAACAAATACCTTGTGCAATGGGTAATGAACTTTTTCATTTAAACAATTTCTTCTACAGGTATCAACTGTGAACGCCATCTGTCTTTTCGGAAACCAGTTTGGCAGCGCATTAGGTTTCCTCCTTATCCCGCTGATAGTGAAGCGACATGTGTCCCTGGATGACAGTGCAACGGAATTGCAATTCTTGTGTTATGGCTTAGCAGCTGCTATAGCACCAATAGTTCTGGCTGCAATTTTCTGTAAGTGTGCTTATACACCTAATTAACGATATTGCATGCTTGTTCTCGGTATTCATACAATATGACAAAGCATTATTAGCGGTAGTTTTGTCGTTGAAGTGATAAGGGTAACACTAACAGATATTAGGGGAACAAAAGTCTATCTGTTTGTTTTATAGTTAATGAAACTGTTTGCATTATTTTCTGACGTGCATTAAGTCAAATAATACTCTTTGAGTCAAGTTGATACAAAATTATTTTCAACAACAAAAACTGAACTTGCACTCTTTTTTTACTTACCTACTGGAATTACAGTAATAATACTGTAATTATTTCCTGTAATTTTATAACTACTATACTTTCTAAATGGCTATCAAAATACTTACTGCTGTTTTGAACATTTTATTTAAAACTAAATTCTTTCGCGTTTACGAACTTAGATGATACACGGTGCAGAATAATGATCCCACATTTGATAAGGTTACTGGCCATGCCAAGGCACAGCAAGAGAAGGACCAATCTTGCATACCCCAGCAAGATTGGTCTACAAAATGACCAAATCTGTAGATCTGCATGGATGGACGGGGAAGGAACTTCAATACATCTACTGATCGAGTTCGATGCAGCACAACGAACATTCTGCTGTCTAGGTCTTTACCAATCAGCGGAAAAAAACTTACAATCCTTATAACCATTGAAAATTCAGTCTGAGAATGAAAATTGGATAGTCTCGAGCAGGGGAGACCCATAATATCTTCTAAGTCTCAGTGTAGACGAATACTTATACTAGATTAGATACTATACATCTTTAGAAATTACAGCATATGTGATCTGATTTTCGCAACTTATTCAAGTTTCATTTGCGAACTTTCGATAATATTCCTCTTTATTGTCTCCTTGCATAATGATATGCAGCCATTACAGACTTCCGAAAAAGTGCTGAAAAGTTTTCCACATAGTCAACATCGTCCAAAATATTGGTATTCAAATTCCCTTGTATCATCAAGACCAAAACCAAGGTGGAATTTTCAAAAAGAAAACTGGCCGAAATTCAGTAAATTAGTGGACAGTAGGTACTCATCCTTGGATACCACCAGTATCATCAAATTAAGCAAGTTTGTTGGTGTTTCAAAAGGATCAGCCGAGAAAACTATTCCAAGAGGTTTTAGCAAAAATTTCATCACAAGGTCTCAAGAAACAAAAGATTTCACAACATTCAAAAATCCATGTCATGAAAATGCAAGCCTGATATTTAAATCTTTAAACAGCACAAGAAAAAATAAGTGGAATACGTTAATGGAGAGTATGAATTTTACTCACTCCAAAAATGGTGATTGGGCTTTATTGAAAAAAGTAGAACCAGCAAATCAACGAGAGAAGGAAGATCTTGAAAATATCACCAACTACGATAGCTTCTCGATTAGTTAAAGTGTCGAACATGATAAATGTAGACAAACACCAAGCCATTAAAATGAAAAGGACTCTACAAAAAACAAAAAAACAGACTTCCCATGTTATAGGTCAACCTTATAGATAATGAATTTTGGTAGATGAAATTTTATTATTTAGTTAAATGATTATAAAAATAATTCTAATGATTATTTATTTTAGCTGCAGTCAAGCAGCAATCAAATCAAAAATCAACCAAAATCATAGTAGCTGCTGGCTTTGTTGGGATTCACAAAAAATTTCTGCAGCTCCTGAAAATTTTGCAAATAATTGGTTACTGTCCTTATTAAAAGATATGTTAAGTTGGGGGTAGTTACCTGCCGAGTTTAAACAGTCAAAATAAATTATCAAAATAACTATTGGCCAATATCATTGCTAAAGTGTGTTATAATATCATGAAATATCAGTTTCTTCAGCAATTAATAGTTTCTCGCATAAAAAGATGAGTGAAAGATGTAATTTAGGTACATCACTTCTTTTTCTTTTCAAAATTAAGTAACTGTGTAAAAAATACCGCAACTATCCTGGCTCCGCCGCACAGATACCTTTCATGAAATGCTTTCCAACATTGTACCTTATGTGTTTGGTATAAGTTTTTCAGAAAAAACAGCAAACTGAATATCATTATTTTCTCTTGTTTCTTTTAATATACAAATATTTGCTAGAGCCACACATTTAGAAATTCTTGGAATCCTCCCTCGCCCCGCCAGGGCGAGGGAGGATATAATGCACCTGAAATTTTATACCGGTTGATGAAAGGTATCATATTTTTCATCGCACTGTATAAAATTTTATTCCACATTAGAGGATACTACATAAAAAGTTGAATTATGGACTTGTGAGTCGTTGTCCGATATCTTGAGTCGTTTTTAATGTAAACATCTTTGAAAAATTGAAATAGCGTTTTTCATTTGTTTATATTTCAAACAACTCAAACTACTCATTTTAAGCTGCAACTGTAAAAACCATTCTTATTGCATTTTATCAGTAAATATGAAAATAAAATAATATACAGGGTGTCCTATTAAAAAAAAGATAATGTAGTCATTGCTGAGCCAAGGAATATCCTGTACATATTTATATATTTATTTATATATTTTTACCCTGTATACAATGACCTGTTTTACTAATTTTTTTAAAACTCGTAATTTAAGGATTTATTGGTACCGAGAGTTTTACAAAACTCTGTATATAATAATATTCCATATCCTATTGAGTGCAGATTTAAATATAATATTCAATAAAAGGTTGTTATATTTACTTCTAATCTAACTATAATAATTAAACACTGAATTATATTTAATTACTCTCCGAGCCTCATATTTGTTTCAAGATTTACCAGCAAAACCAAAGAACCCACCAAACAGAACACAGTTACAAGAAAACACGGGTGAGGAAGTGAAATCTTTCATCGACTTCTTGAAGTCATTGAAGGTTTTGTTCGTAAATAAAGGGTTTCTGTTGGTATCTATAGCTTCTGGAATAAATTTCTCCGTCCAGATGAGCCTGGGAAATTTATTAAATGAATTTGTTTTACATTATTTTGCAGTAAGTTAAATTGCGCCTAGTTAATAATAGATTGACTAATAAAATGTTGATTTTTATTTTCCCAGCATGCAGAAGAAGATGCTGGTAGAATGGGCATGAGCATGGTGGGAATTGGTACTTTCGGTTCAATTATTATTGGTACGGTACTGGACAAGACACATAGATATAAGTATGTAATTTTGTATTTAATTTCTTATCATTGGAATCATATTCTTATAGATTTTAGGAAAAGACCAGCCAACATTTTATCTGTTTTGTTGAAAATAAATATCGCTCTCATTGATCATTTTGTATAAGCTGTAAATTGTATGAGAAAAATGACAAATATTTACAAAAAAATCAAATAATGTGTCTACCTTCAATCTATCATACTAGACAGCTTATATCCTATTATAGGTAGTTGATGTCATACTCATGTTCATTCATAAACAAGAAATAGGACTTACTGATCTCAGGATCAAAAGGATATTGCAGATAATTAAACTATAAAAATTTGTTAACATATTTTCAGTTTTCTTTAACATAAAGCTCAATTTTCGATAATCAATTTACAACTCTAATATAATTTAAAAAAGGAGTTTAAAATCACGTATCACTTTTTGCGATTTTTGATATCTTTATTTGTTTTAAAGATATCGCCAATGGCAACTTTAAAAAATGTCTCAGTCTATTTTGAAACTGGCAAGTATATTTAGACAAAATATTGCGCGTTATATGTTACAAAACTTGAGACAGATACAAATATATAAGGAAAAATAACCTTTGAAAAATTTTTTCATGATTTTGAAGGCATGAGGTTGGCATACCAAAATAGCTCGGTTATTTTGTTGATCTCTTCTTCAATCATAAGTTCGTTCATATAAAGACGGCCAGATTATAATTTTTGAATTTAATTAATTCATTTTAATATTTTAGGGAGAGCTCCATAATATGTTATTTTGTAGTCGCTGCTGGAATTGTTGGTTTCGTAGTCTCTTTAGAACTTCATTCTATGATAGGCGCTTATGTTGCCATCACAATCTATGGGTAAGTTGCCGTAAATAGGCATTTTATATTAAGTTTATGTGTTTGTTATTAAAATCCATAGAAAAGCAAAATTTTGATTATATTTTCGGGTCTGTTCCTTGGAACATTTTACTGAGGCTCAGACATCGGATGATGATAAGACAGTGAGAGAAACGAAGACAGAACAAGTAAACGTCAGCGTCCACGGATCGGTGGTTTTTGCTTCCGCCTGGGCACGCGTTTCCAGAATTGAAAAATATGAGGTTAAATATCTAGGTCCAAATTTTCACCATCAAAAATCCTTATCAAAATTAAAATTTTTACGCGTATCCTCTAATAAAAGTTATTCTAATCTATACGCGAACAACAATACACCGTGTGACAACTTTCATCAAAGCGCTATATAAGGAAATAACATGGTAACTCACAAAATTGCAGTTTGCAGCTCACCAGTTTCATCTAGAAGAACGGTAATGGTGTCTGTCGAAAGGATGTTCTTTCCTAAACCAGCTGCTACCAAAAACTTTCTTGAAAAAAAAGTAATTATTTTCTAAATAAAACATATAAGATTCGATAGACACCATTACCTTTCGTGCAGATGAAACTGATGAGCAGCAAACTGCAATTATGTGATGTCCCATGTTATTCCCCTATGTCCCGCTTTGAAACTTGTCACACGGTACAAACGGACAAACGTTTACCTGTTTTATTACCTGTTCAGTTATAAAATCACCAGGCACCTAAATATAACAACATCGGAACGCTACTGTCTTATCAATTATAACGGCAAGCAAATATCTATAAACAAAGTATATGGATATTTTATCACACCTATAGTATAATCGATTTCAAGATATCAACGAGTGGCCAATTTAAAGCGTCATTCTTGTGATCAATGACTCAATTCTCCTTAAGGATCATTCTTCGCTAGCTTAACGGTGTATTTTTAGTACTAATCCTATTAACAGAATTTCACTAAACTTGTTACCAACATCCATCCGCCATTCAACTGCAGGCGCCCAGAAGCGTCCACTTTGTCCACTTCCTTATCACCATGCACTGCCCGGCATGGAATTGTTACCTCCAAACCTTTTGTTTTTGTGAATTAAATTTAAACCTCTAAAAATCCCATAAGTATTCTTAATAGTTTAGTCATTAATTTGAAGAATCGGTTTTTATGACAACTTACCATATTTTAATTTCAGATTTTTCTCGAACGCTTTTATAACAGTTGGAATTGAAATCGCAGTGGAGTCGACTTTTCCAGTGAAAGAAAGTACTACGTCATGCATGCTTTTCCTTACAGGAGAAACTATGACAGTCATATTTACCTTTCTGGGCGGCGTTCTTATTCGCTCTGTTGGAGTGCTGTGGTCACTGGTGAGTTTGACCGTCCTTGTGCTAGTGGGAGCGATCACCACCATCTTCATTCCCTCTGATCTTAGAAGACAAAAAGTTTTACAAGGCAGAGATACCGGTAAAAAAGTGTCAATTTCTTGATTTTTATTTTATTCTATTTTTTCGATTATCTCGAAATTGTGAAGTCTGGTTGGACCATGGAATGAAAAAACTTAAATAAGATCAATAAGCTCTCTCAATTTTTACCAATATTACCAGGTCTTTAATAATTATTATCTGATTGTATATATAAAAAAAAATTAGCAAAATGATATTCAATATGTTAAAATATTTGTTTCTGGACGATTCGAAACCACTAAAAACATTTGGTCCTTGTAGATTTTCTTTTTGATAGGAATTTCTATAACAATTGGAAGTAACTTTAATCAACTGACCATTTTAAATAGGTATCTAGTTAAATTCTTGTTACCTTTTTGACAAGTCTTAATGACATTTTGACTAGACGATTAATGAAGCACCATTTATCTCAACGCAACCGCTTAATAAATGGTTATTAAAGTTATTAAAGCTAAAAAGGTGATCATCAAAAATATTGTATATTGGAAGGTATTTTTAAAGTAGTGATTTTAAAAATACCTACCAGACTTCCTGAACTTGAAAAAACAATCCTTGTTTAAGTGTATTTTAGAGAAATTAATTTTGTTGTTATTATTATTGAATTTATTTAAATAAAGTTAATATTGTTTGTATTTTTTATATTTTGTTTAGTTCTATTATTAGCTATGTTCTAATTTATATAAGCTATCCATAATATACCGTCTGAGTACTGAACCTTTTTGCATAGGCGAATTGCAAATAATAGTTGTAATGGTAAATTGTTTCAACGGGATTGTTTTTAACAACACCAACAATAGTTGGCATCCATGGTAAGTAACTCACTGAAATGGCACTTAACCATTTGTTATGTATACACCTCCAGTATTCAGTTATAGTATAATCGTCCAGAGAAACTTGCCTGTGCATAAAGACTCGGTATTCGCACTGTATTCCATATTTTATGTCTTTATAATATTATCTAAATTTATATTTTTGATCCAAGAGTTTATATTATAGAAGAGACATTAAAAAAATACATCCACAAAAATATAAGCCAATGTACCAATTTTGATGAAATAAAGACAATGATCATCGAAGACTCCGTCAACTTTTATATCTCGGTGAAGAATAATACTTTGTTAATATGATTTATTAACGTTGATGTAGAAAAAACTGAAAATACGTTTACTGAAATATTTTTCATTCTAAAATAGGAACTAATAAGTATCAGAAACTAAAAACGAAGACTCTTGAGTTTCCGCATGCACCCCTACAATATATTATGTACAAGAATGTAGGAATCTCTGCAAATAAGACTCAAGCCCATTTTGTGTTGAAAATTTTTTGCCTCTATTTTTTTTCTATTTGTGATGAAACAGAAGTCAGTGCTAAAGGTAAGGCTTGTGATGTAGCTCACTAATTAGCTTTTTTTTACTTACATCTGGAACGTTCTCGGTTTTATCAAACCTACTTTATATTAGGTATCACGAAGGTCACTGCGTTCAATATCCATGTAAATAGATACCTACCTACATTCAAGGGGTTGAATTTTCAATAAATAAACCTCTTCATTGATTAGGTAAGTATACTACGAATTTTTAAATATGATATTATATAGACAGAATTATTTTCTTGTCGTAAATCACCATTTTCGAAAAAAGGCTCTCGCGTCTCCTGTTGGAAATATATTGAAAATTTTTGTTCTAACCTAAGAATTCTTGAATTTCAATGCTCAGACAATGACCCAAACTTTCCAAATAGTTATCTTGGAAACATATCCAAGATGTATCTTTACTCTTGCGAAGATACAGGATGATCAACCTGATCGTCCTGTAAAGGAATGAAACTCCTCAAATCGAAAGAGTTACGTACCTATGGAATAATGGTAATTATAATTTATAACAAATGGCTGAACAATGAACATGCACTTTAGGTTCATGGTATTGAACTTTTTTCAGGTATAAGACATATGATAACAGTTACATAATGATTTTTCTCTATACTATTGAATAAAACTGAATTCATTCGTACCCTCCCTGGTACAATAGTGATATTATAAATGATATAAAACTGAAACACAGACTTCATGATACCTACAAGCGGACTGGTAGGGAATTTCATTACGTGATCTTTAAAGATCTTAGAGCTAGAATTAAGGTCAAAATAAAAAATGCATATATGTTTTATCTTCGTGGGATGGAAGACAGTTTGAAGAAGGATCCAAAAAAATTTTGGCAGTACATACGATGCAAGAAAGGTACCTCCAGAATTCCAAGTACTTTGACCGATGCTAATGGTGTGACGCATAGTGATCCCACTGATATTGTTAACAGCTTTACTCGCTATTTTAATAGTGTTTATCTAACTGACACTTCTGCATCTGATGGTGTACATAATATCGAATCCAACCTTACTTCTCTGTTCGTAAAACTTTCACAATTGTCTAGCGATGATGTCAGCGGGGCTATAGGTAGATTGGGAAATAGGGCAACTGCAGGCTCTGATCAGGTCCCCGGTTATCTGGTTAGGGACTGTGGTGACGTGTTTGTCGAGCCTCTAACATACATATTTAATTTGTCACTCAAAACCTCAACATTCCCAAATATATGGAAGACCGCGAGAGTGTGCCCTGTTCTGAAAAACGGCGATCCCGCGTTAATCGTCAATTATAGGCCAATTTCTATTCTGAATAATTTTGCGAAGGTCTTCGAGATGTCTCTGTATTCGTGCATCTATCCTGTGGTTCATCAGTTCATTACACCATTTCAGCATGGTTTTATGGAAAAGCGTTCTACTGTCACGAATCTGTCGTACTTCACACAATATGTAGCTGCAGCGCTGGACGATCAAATGCAGGTGGATGTCGTTTACGCTGACTTTTCGAAGGCTTTCGACAGAATCGATCATAATATTCTGCTAACCAAGCTTCGCAATTTAGGTTTCAGTTCAGATTTGTTATGCTTTTTCTCCTCGTATTTATCGGGTCGTCGACAATACGTAACGTATAATGGCTATAGTTCCGAGTTCTTTTCACCATCGTCTGGTGTTCCGCAGGGATCAAACTTGGGTCCGTTGCTGTTTTTATTATTTATTAATGATGTAGCGGACATTATCCACATACCCAAGCTGCTCTTTGCGGACGACTTAAAGATTTTTTCTACAATCAGAAGTCATTATGACTGTCTTATCATGCAGGAGACAATCAACAGACTGGAAGAATGGTGCGGCTCTAATAATATTAATATGAATGTCAACAAGTGCCAGGTTCTTACATACACAAAAAAGAAAAATCCTCTCCTATTTGATTATGTTTTCAAATCTATAGTCCTTAAACGCACCAGTTCTATTAGAGACCTAGGCGTCATCTTTGACAGTCATCTTTCCTTCTCGGACCACATCTCTAGTGTAACTAAATCGTCCATTAGGATGCTTGGATTTTTTTGTAGAAATTGTAGAGATTTCAGCAACGCACATACTCTAAAGGTTTTGTATTACTCTTATGTAAGATCGAAACTCGAATACTGTAGTCTTGTATGGTCACCTTTATACTTTTGTCAAATCAATGATATCGAACGTGTTCAGAGAAGGTTTCTGAAGTTTCTGAACTACAGATTATTCCGTGAATATCCGCAGAGAGGCTTTGACTATGATGTCCTGTTAAATAAATTTGATTTCGTGTCACTTCAGAAACGTCGGAGACTTGCAGCGGTCAAATTTTTGTACTTGCTTTTTCATGGTCACATAGATTGTTCCTCAATTATGTCACTGTTTGATTTTCATATTCCCTCTGTAAACTTAAGAGGAATTAAGACCTTCTCGCTGCGTATTCCTAGATCCAATGCGCTCATTAAATCGCCTGTTTATTTTATGTCAGCAAACTTTAATCAAATTTCAGCTCATTGTGATCTGAATACGAGTGAGCTGCATAGCATAATGGAGATCGCAGCGCGGTACTTGTGACCATGGGAACAAGTGCGTTTTTGTGATTGATTTTTTTCTTTTTTTTTGCACTGCTGTTCATGAGTATCTTGTTATTTTTGCTTGTATAATTTATATTGCTCTTGATTTTGATTTTGTGTATCTTTGTCATTGTCTTTATCATTTTGCTACTTGATCTGAACTATTGTCCTGTAATTGGATTGTAAATCTGTTGGACAATAAATATTATTATTATTATTATTATTAAAAAAAAAACGTTCATTATTTCATATTTATACCGTGTGAGTATTAAGTATCTATTATACATAAGCGAATGGCAAATTATAGTTGCTATGGTAAACTATGTCAATAGGATTGTTGGTAATAATGCAAACAGCTAAGTAGGTGATTATGGTAATAGAGCCAAACAATTTCCCTATGGATAAATGTTCAATGTAACGTTAATTACCCGGGCCCGTTTGTCTGCGGCGAAAAGCCACCGTGTGATCGTCTAGTTTCCCTAATTTCTCCTAATAGGACCGCTGTGTTTTCCTACGTTGTGTTTACCGTCGTCTTTACCGTAGTCACCCCTGCTCTTTGATTGAGGTATGCCAGGATTACTATGGCCGAAACGGATGCGCAAAGAACCTACTGGGATTTTTATTTTGTCAGAAAAGCGGGGAAATTTACTGAGACTTGTTGTTAACTGTGGACTTCCTGTCAGGGAGTTTAAAAGCGAGTGATGAGCGAGAGAATTCGTTTGCAAGGGCGTAAAATGGTGAAGAGCGAGAGGTGCTGTTATTTTGCATAGAGAGTACAAAAAAAATGGAAAGCGAAGAGGGATCCCTTTCATCCATCTTTCAAACTATAATCCATTTCGGATTCCACTCTTTTGCACACCTGTGCTTTCTTTTTGTTTTCGTTTCGTTTTCAGACTACCCGGTATATGCGGGAATGTCTTATTATTTCGTTTCGCTTTTGTTTCGGTTACAGATATCCGGTATATGCGGAAATGTCTGTGTGTTTAACTATTCAACGATTTTCCTTGCCTAATTTCCTTTTTCTAGTTTCTTAATTTCATTTCAAGCATCTGCTTGAATTAATTAAAGAAGACAACCATTTGGTTTTCAGACGATCCGGGATATTGCGGAAATGTCTGACTCATTACCTATTCGAGTACAGGGTTGCCACTTCTCCTGAATTTTGATTGCGTATCTTTCATAAAATCGTTCCTTCCGATTCTCTTTTATTTAATGATTTTATTTTCACAGTTGATCTACCTGGGAGGATGAATTATTTCACCTCCGTTTATTTAATTCATAACCTGGATGATACTGTATTTAGTTATCACTTTGTATACCTTGCTGTTATTTGTCTTGTTCTACCTTTTATTGCACCCGTCGATGCTGCCTCGTCAGGCGAACTTTATGTCATACAATTATGTTACCTTGCCCTCAGGCATTTGTCACTGTTATACCTGATGATTTACCTTATTTGCTTTTCTGATTGAAACCTTAATCAACTGTATTATTGTAGATTTTTCTACACACCTTAATTTATTACCCAGAGCATGTTGGCTCCGTTCTCGAAGATCTTTGCTCCTCAACGTGATTATTAGCTGATCATACTACAGACCACGACTCTTTAACCATTAATCTCGTTAATGATTGGAAATGCTGGACTTTTATCCCTCATTCGTGTTTAGGCATGTTTACGGACAATTTACTTATTTGATTGTAACGGTACCAGCCACCGGTCCGCCATTAACACGAGTACGTCGGCCTATCAACCCAAAGAGCGTAGATAGTATGATGAGAACAGAATAATAACGTTTGTCACATAAGATTCAGGTGTGTATAAAATCTGGTTAGAAGAGATTCGGAAAAACGACCTTATAATGACACTTTGGTTTCTGGATTTTCTTGTTTGGCTTTCCCATACTCGGGATTAATTTTGACTTGCTTTGGATTTTTATTTGTGAATTGCAGTTCCTGAACCTAACTTTATTTTGGTTATTGGATTTCCTGATATGTGAGGGCGGTTATTACACCTGACAACCTTGCTTAGTTTCTGTTACTCTGTCTTACTCTGAGGGTCTTTTGCCCTGTTGCGATCTATGATTTCCACTTTCCGGTACAACGGAGGTCTTCACCTGGACATCGAGGTGAATGCCTCCCCCGGGTATTAATCAATTACCTAACTCCTAATTGGGTGTTGTAATGGAATTAGTATTTCCTGATAATATTTGCGAATTAACAGATGCTACATCTGACAACGCCGCCTCGTTCTATCTAGACCTGTACTAACCGGGGGTGCTCTGCTATGTGATCTTTATTTATGGTGTCATATAATGGCGAGAAACTCCTTTCACTTTCTAAATCGTATTTTAAAGGGACTGCTTCCTGCCTAACCATCTGCGCTAAATAAAAACTCGGACTCTTCGAAGAATAGGATGATTGAATTATTTCTAATCATGAGCCGTTTTTATTCACAGGTTATTAATTCCTCCTGGGTTTGTTTTTGCTCCTAGCTCTATCTCGATTTCCTATTTATACATTTGTAAATTATTTGTTGTAGAGGAATTGCTTCCTGCCGTGGAATTTTTACTGGTTAACGTGATTAAGTAGGTACCTACTAGGTATTTCTGCTGATGCCGCCTAATTACTAGCTGATTATTTTTCCTGATTTAAAAATGGGACCTGCGCTCGTGAATTTGGCGAATCTGTTTAATTATTTATTGATGTGGATTTTGTTTCGAAGAGAAATCTTCCCTAACTATTTTCTCAATGGATTTTCCCTAATTTGTGAAAGAAATTCCTTCAGAATATGCGCTTTGCCATCTACTAGTGAATTGGTTCGAAGAGAAGTTGCCAACTGCGAATATTGAGTTCGCGATGCGAATGAAGTATGTTTCGCTGGGATTTCCCGGGATAGGTAAAGGAAACTCGGCCGGAGTCCGCTATGCCATCTCTGGATCCGAATTTTATTAGAATTGTGATTAGAAATTGGTGGGAAACGATATTTGCTCGTTTCGGGTTTTCAACTGGAGTTTTTCCAAGGTAGATAAGGGAAATTCGACCGGAGTCCGCTATATGCCATCTCTGGATTCGAATTTTATTAAGGAAGTTTAGAATTGTGATTTGAAATTGGTGTGAAACGATATTTGCTCGTTTCGGGTTTTCAACTGGAGTTTTTCCAAGGTAGATAAGGGAAATTCGACCGGAGTCCGCTATGCCATCTCTGGATTCGAATTTTCAGGTTAAGATAGGATTAGGTATCCCGGAGTCCACAATATGCCATCTCTGGGTACCGTATAAAGGGTTAGGAAGTCAAAATTGATCTGAGAGCGAGTTGCTGGAAGACGTCTGCTTTTATAGTAGCAGTCGCCCGATTTCTAACCACCGCGCAATAATGAACCTTATTGACTCTTCTCTCCTGCCGTGATTTAGTCCTTAATCGTCTTTTCCTAATTACTGGACTTAGCGATTTGACCTCGCGGCTACTTTACTGACTTGTCCTAAACCTGCACTATCTAAATTTTCCTTCAAATCGGTCGACGCGTTTAGGTACTTCTCATTGTGTCTAGTTATTATAATTACACCGACTTAACTTTCACTTCGTGTTTTCCCTTACTTGTCGTTTAGGTACCGGGGTGCTTTTCCGGCTATTGGGGTTTATTAATTCGCCCTATCGATTGGTGAACTTTTCATTGTCGTAGGTGTAATAACTACTGAGTTACTTTTGTCTTTGCGAAGGCTTATTGTTTAAATTCTGATTTCACCCGGTCTGTATCTTTCCGACCGTTCTTGTATATAGGTCACCTATTATTCTCCTTCATCACGCGGACCGAGAGTGTCGCAATACAACGCCTGCCCTAACATCTGGCAATGGTTTCTTTACCCTTGCAGTGGTCGCTTTCTCGAAGAACTGAATTGTGGCTAGCTGGAGCGATTCTGTTTTATGAATATTTAATGAGCTGACGGGATCGTTTACTTGATTTAATGAGGCGAGGGAATATTTCTCTTATCCTCCTACCTAGGTGCGATCCATTTCAGTATCCAACGTAATCATACAGAACAATTTTCCTATGTATAGAGACTAAGTATTCGCACGGTATATTAATATCTATACTTATATTATTCTTATATACTCATTATATTACGTATTTATTTCGTTACTTATTGGCTTATTTAAATTTTATTGTTCTGTTGCAGCACAAACTTAGTTCAAGGTTTAATAATAATTACACTTAATTTAAGGAAATCGTTATGTATAAGAATATTGTTTATCTAGACCTAGAGCGAGAGAGAGGACGAATAAATTATTTGAATTAAATTTAATTAAATCATCTTCCCAATTTAAGTTTAATAATGATGTAAGTGCATTCCTTACGCCGTAAATGGGCATCCACATTTTGGCCCAACTATTTGGGGAATGATTCGGTGAATGTTTCGCCAAATAGTTGGGCCAACGTGTGGATGCCCATTCGTGTACAAACTTGCCGTCCACACATTTGCGATTGCAGTTGGCCTCAGGCTTGGTCGAACTACAGGCGAACGACCATAGCGAATTGATAATGGAAGATAACGAGATTATTGCAGGTACAACGACAGTGGCGGCTCTGATCTATCTCACGGTAGCAAACGCCGTGGTTAAAAATAAAAAGCCTGAGTATTACAAAATAGTTTCGTTAAAAAAATGAATAATATCAAGGAAAAATACTTGACAGATAGATTTTTTATAATTTTTAACACGTTGGCTGCGCCTATGATAAACCATATGTTTTGTACTGTGCTAACTAGGTTTTTTTTATAGTAATGTGTTAATTTTCGTACATATTTATTGTACTTTATTTATATTTTGTTATTTATTATTATTTTTCTTAAATAACGCAAAACGCACAAGTGCGGCAGTAGCACACATAATGAGTTTTTCAATTCAGGTGCTAACCGCCGCTCATGTGCGTCGTGAATTTGACAAAGCGCTTTATACAAATGATATAAATTATATGGATATATATTGAAAATAAAATTAAAACGCAACAATAACACAAATATATAACAAAAAAAAATTTAATCCTCTAAACGACCATCACAATTTTTTGGCAAAATAAAAATAAAGTCTATAATTCTCTGAAAAAAAATTTAGCTATTTTCCGGTTCATTTTTCGGTTCAGATTCTAAAAATGACAGCCACATTTCATCTTCTGTTAGGTTATTAGAATCTTTGTAAGTTATTTTGCGCCTCTTTTCACCAGAATAAGGTCCAGCAACAGGACTAGTTTCTCTTTCCATGTTGAAATCTTTTGAAATTAACCAACAAAATGTAAAAACTAGGTCCGATTGAAACCACGTGTTTTTTAAACCTCAATCTATGTGCTACTGTAATAAACAAGCCTACACTGCCGCTGCTGCACTTCAACTGACGAATTTAAAACGTGAAATCAAACGCCGCACAAGAGCGGCGGTAGCACTGCAATTGAACATATTGGTGCCGCGCATGTGCGGCGGGCGCAGCGAACGTGTTAAGCTTAATTAGAATGTTATTATACAGGGTGCTTCATTAATCAGTGCAGAAATTTCAACTGGAGAGTCCTTGCTGAATTTTAAGGGGGATTTGTCATAAACAAAAAATTCTTAAACCCTCCCCGAAGAAGTAACAGCCCCTTAAAGTAGGGTAAAAAATTCACATTTATTGACTTTTTTCTGAAATGACTTGAAATAAAAAAAAGACGACTAGGTATTCGAACACTACTACCAGGAAGCCTCCATATACCAGGTGGGCCACGGTATACGAAACGGAAGATTATGGCCGTGTCTCTGGATTTTAGGATCTTTTTATTTTTGGAGTGGATAGAGACCCGGCAGAGGTACGTTTTAAAATTATATTCATAATGTACAGGGTGTCCCAAAAGCATAAAACATATCAAAGTTATGTTTTTTTAAATGGAATGCTCCTATGTTATTGCATTTTTAGATTGTCTGAAAAAAGAAAATAAGATTGACTTTTACAGTTGGTGTTTAAATTCAGAAGTTTTTGAGTTATAAACAAGTGAAAATCGTCATTTTTCAAGTTCAAGGCCCTGTACAACGAAAACGGCTGAAGATAAAGAAAAACGGCTTACATGTGCCTATTTTAACTTTTTATGTACTATCCTATGGTATAGAAACAATTGTGCTTTCTTTAATTTTTTTATTTGGTGACGCGTGGAGAAATCTCAGAATTTTTCAAATTTTTTGTCACCCTGCATAAACATTTCATCTACATCATAGGATAGTACATGAAAAGTTAAAATAGGGACATGTAAGCCGTTTTTCTCTATCTTCAGCCGTTTTCGTTGTACAGGGCCATGAACTTGAAAAATGACGATTTTCACTTGTTTATAACTCAAAAACTTCTGAATTTAAGCACCAACTGTAAAAGCCAATCTTATTTTCTCTTTTCAGACAATCTAAAAATGCAATAACATAGGATCATTCCATTTAAAAAAAAACCTTCTTGCGCATCAATCGCAGAAATAGTGTATTTTTATGCGATTCAATAATAAATATTTTCACCGCTTTTTAAATTGGATTTCTGAAATTTTCAATAGTCAGGTCATATTTATAGCGTAGTGGTTTACTGAGAAAATTTCATTTCATTTAGTTTGAAAACACTAGCCTTAGAATGGATTTTTAAATTCAACAAAAAAAAAAAAAAAAAATGAATTAAAAAAAAAATAATTTTCCTGTGTCCGCCACTGTCTAACTTTACTTAAAAAATACTATTCTTTACACTACCTTTAATAAATTCGCAAAAAGTGAAAGGGGAATTTTGAAAACCGAAAATTTGAAATTTTAGAGGAATAAACATCATGTAATAATATTCGAATATCTCCGCCATTTTTCTTATTTGCTTCTTGAAATTTTTCAGAGTTAGGGGTTATTCGTATAGTTATCTACTGGAAAAACTTCAGCTCAATTCCTTCAAAAAAGGCTCATAAACGGTTATAGAAATTTAGCCATTTTTACCCTTTTCCTACCCACGCCACTGGCTTATTAATGAAAAATATGCAAATTTTACTGCATTAACTCAAATTTAAAATAATTTTCTTCCAATCGTGTTAATTTGGTTTATTTGTTTTTCTAACTTGCTTATAGGTAGGTAGGTATAGGGGTTCAAAATCTGGCAATTTTTTCTAAAATTGAAAAGGCCGCCATTTTGAAACGGCTCGATTTTACTCAAATACAGTACCAGACGACTCCTTGGGGCTATTTTACTCATAAAAAAATTTCAGCCCCCTAGATTGAAAACTGCGACCAGAAACCGTGCCTCATAGACGGTTTTTGTTTTTAATTTGGAGGGACACCTGTAGAAGTAACGCAGCTTTAGGAAATTTTTTTTACGAAAATCAAATGTCATTTCGAAGTTTCACAAGGGTAAAAAATTTCGTTCACTAATCCTTAAATATGAAGCTACAGCAGCGGTTTTAAAATTTTAGAGAAATAAACATCATATGAAAAAAATATTAATATCTCCGCCATTTTTATTATTTACTTCTTGAAACTTTTAAGGGTTAAAGGATATTAGTGTACTTGCCTACTGTGTATTTCAGTTCAATTCATTTTTACCCTTTTCCTACCCACGCCACTGGCTTATTAATATAAATAATGCCAATTTTATTGCTTTAATTCAAATTTCAAATAGTTTTCTTCCAATCTTGTTAATTTTATTTTAAAGTTTTATTGCCATCTTGCTCATACAGGGACTCAAAAAATAGCAAACTTTTCAAAAATTCAAATGGCTTCCATTTTGAAACGGCTTGGCCGATTTTGCTCAAGTGCAATACCAGACCACTCCTTGTGGATATCTTACTCCCACAAAAATTTCAGCCTCCTAGATTGAAAATTGCGACCTGAAATGATACCACAAGAACCGGATTTCTGGAATTTTGAAGGGACACCCTGTAGAAGTGACTCGACTTTTGGAAATTTTTTCAACGAAAATCTAACATCATTCCAAAGTTTTAAAAGGATCCAAAATTTCGTTCACTAATCTTCAAAGATAAAGCTACAGGAGCGTTTTGAAAATCGAAATTTCGCGTTTTTGGAGAAATATTTTATATTAAATATTTATAATTTTATCCACCCTTGTTCTCGGCAAGGGTGTGAACTCGGGTGTGAATCATACTACCCCTAAAAGTTTTTTTCCAGTACTTTTTTCCAAATAATTTTTTTTTATCTTTAAATTCACACTTTGGAGGGCCAGTTCACTTGAAAAAATTTTTACGGAAACTCAATACTTTTCCACTAAAGAAATAAATCAAGCGGACTAACATAAATTACAAATTGTGATTTTACATACCTACGGGTACATCCTACATGTTTATAAAAATATGTAAATATGTAAAATATTTATCAAAGTAAATAAACATTAAATAACACAAAAAAAGATAATAAACAATAAACAAATCATATTTAACTAAATTAACAATATTTTGTTTAAGACAGTGCTCAAAATGGGCACCATTTTCTTGGATACATGCCCTTCGAGATGCCCTTATTTTATTTCTTTAGTGGAAAAGTATTGAGTTTCCGGGAAATTTTTAAGAGACAAATTTCTTTTCAATTGAACTGGCCCTCCAAAGGGTGAGTTTAAAGATAAAAAATATATATTATGAAAAAAGTACTGGAAAAAAACAACTTTTAAGGGTAGTATGATTATGGAGGCTTCCTGTCCTTGTACCTAGTAGTGTTCGAATACCTAGCCGTCGTTTTTTTAAATTTCAAGTCATTTCAGAAAAAAGTCGATAAATGTGAGTTTTTCTACCCTACTTTAAGGGGATGTAACTTTTTAGGGGAGACTTTAAGATTTTTTTTTATGACAAACCCCCTTAAAATTCAGCAAGGAATCTCCAGTTGAATTTTATGCACTGATTAATGAAACAGCCTGTATAGTGGCGTCTATGAGTCGGAAAAACCCGAGATTTCCTAATTTTTAGACGCAACGAAACAATTTTACCTCCCCCCCTGTTTTCGAGGGTGCTGAACACGATGGCGTACGGCATATAATTTATTTTTCAGGTCCCATATCATTGGTTCACTTTGATAAAGTTCGAAAAACTGGAAAACTCTTTCGTCATTCCAGGTTGTCATTGTTGTTGTATTTATTTTAATTTCAGTTATTACCGTAAATACACTGCACTGTGCAGTGAATAGTCGAGCGTAAATGACAAGCTCGAACGGGCCAACGTGTGGGCAGCGCAAGTAGAGCGAATTGACAATAGCCGAATCTCTTTGAATTCGTGCATTTGCCGACAGTTGGCCGAATGTTTGGGCGATCGAGACGAACTTACCGTCCACACGTTCGTGTTGCCGCTGATTTGCCGGAGTTGTGCCAACGTGTGGAGCCGGCATTAAGATAAGCCGCTCATTCACTGATAGCACTCAATCCTAACTGAACGGGTTCAAGAAATCACAGCGTGCCGATAACAACATATTAAAGTATCGCTGTAGTAGGCACCTGAATACCGAATGAAATAACACGTAATTTAAGATGATAGTGACACAATCGCATTTCATTGCGGTCTTGTTTTAACTTTCGTTTAACTGGCAAGTATATCTTTAGCACACGCGAGCGAGTCGGTGGCCGGTCGGCATTGCGCCAGTTGTCAATAAGCATAATTATTATTATTAGTCGGACAAGTCATAATGACGTGGTATGCTTAACTAATATTTTTTTTAAACATGTTTGATGATTTCCTCATAAAATTGTAGAAAAAAATAGTGTCTTCTTCTTATGGAGAATCGGCATTATTCACTTGGACGTATCAACACTCGCTCAGGGCTTGGGGCTCATAGCCATCATTCTTCGCTAGTTGAACACTATTTTAATTTTATTATACGTCTTATCTACCATAACATTTTTACTAACTTATGAAAATTTAAATAGCTTATAATGCTCCAGATCAAGTAATAAAATTTTGTAATTTTAGTCAAGACAACATTTCTCACATATCCTGTAAATTATCACTCTTTCGTTCCTTGTCGGAAACCTTACTCCTGCCGTTACACGTATAAAATCTCATTCTCAGAATCTCTATTGTCGGATCTACTGCTTTAAATTGAGGTTTCAATTCACTCTGGCAGCAAATATTTGATATCGGATATCGAATACTTTCCACTTCACGTTCAACACTTTAACGTAAACTGACTCTCCAGGCGTTCCTGGTGAATGCACTCACTTGCATGTCGCTCTGGAATAGCCGCACCCTTGAGGTATTTGATATGTAGTTTCGGAGGAACGGTTCCTAATGGATATCGCGGGTACTCGCTACGTAAGTCTGGAAGTATAAGCCTTCTATCTGCATTGCACATTTATTATCACGGCGGGTATTCCGACAGGAGTGTCGCCGTCGTATCCGTTCCCCAGGGATCAAGGGGACGTAAGAATAAAATGTCTATGTTGTGTTGCCAAGTTAAAATTTTGTCTTTGACAAAATACTCGACAATCAAAAATTAATGTTTAAAAATTTGTAAAAAACTTCTTTCGATTGTTTTTTTTATTTTGTGAAAAAATATCAATAAAATTCTCTGAAAACGAGAAAAACGTGCATATACATAGGACTGCATTCAAGAACACAAATTCCTCTATTCACAACAAATGGAAGTCAAAGAATAGTGGAGAAGAAGGTGGAACTGATAATAATTTAGGTCATACAAAGTATATGCTCTTAAGCTGTCCGCAGACTGATAAATTGCTTAATAAGAGTGTACACTGCCCATAATACGTAAAAAACAATATAAGGTCATAGCAAATCTGGAAAATATGAATTTCATTTAGTCAGCATAGCACTCGACAGTAACGGTCTCTCTGAATAACTTTATATAACTGGGTTACCAAAAAAAACACTTCCGTTAGAGGGTTGCACATAGGTTAAAACATTGCGTTGAGTAAAATCGGTCTTGGTCTTGAAGTTTTGGTTTCAGTCTCGATGAAAATCAGTAATAATGTCAAGACTTGACTGCTAGACTGAGACCAAAACTAAGACCATGCTTGCGAGACTTGATCAAGTGAAAGACCCAAATAAGACTCTTAGTATCTTTGAGGAGGGTCGTCACTTAAAGAATAACTTAGCTTTGACACGGAGTTTAGTGAAAATTACACTTGGTCCGGTGAGACGACCTAACGGCTTTTACATGGACTCAATCGAAGAAACGTTAATAATCTTAAGAGATAACTCACTTCCGAGGAAGTTCGTCTCTGTCTGATCGTCGACCGTCCCTAACAGGAGGACGACAAAAATGATCTCTAAAAACAAATCGCTCAAACGACCCCAAATCGCTCAGACCTATTATTAGCCTAACCTCTTTTTTACTAAAAATTCTGGAAAAGGTGGTGGATATGTTAATCAGAGGCAATTGCCGCCCACTGAATGCGGCAACTGAATTCTTGGTTGGTGCCTTCCTCGATATAGAAGGTCGCTTAACAACGTACTGCCAGAATTCCTCTACATATAAGGCAGTTGCCTAAAGAGGGATCCCACCAGTCATAAATGGCTGTATCCGTAATATGCTTGGAAATAGGACTATGGAAATAGGACTAAATAGGATCTCAACGCGGAAGAGGCTATCAACTTTAAACCCGCCAGGGGGTGTCCGCAGGAGGAGCTCTCTCCACTTTGCTCTGGTCCCTTCTCGTCGATGAGTTTCTAGCCGTATTCTCACTATGGAGTGTCGATGTACAGGCATATGCTGATGACTTGGTCATTGTGATCAAAGGAATATCTGAATCGACCATTTCTAGGGTCCTTCTTAAAGTACTCGAGGTGACTTATCAGTGGTACGAGAGAGAACACATATCAGTAAACCCTCGAAAAACTGCCATTGCACCATTTTCCATAAAGAGAAGGCTCGACGGTTAAACGCTGCCAACTCTTCTGGGAGAAACCATTCCATTTGCAGAGGAAGCCAAGTACTTAGGAGTAATCCTGAAAAGAAAGCTTACTTGGAACTCCCATCTGGAAAAGGTCCTTGTGGACGTGTAAAAGAATCTGTGGCAAAACATGGGGAATCGGACCCAAACAAATATACTAGCTTTACGTAACGATTGTCATACCTATGATTGCGTATGGCTGTACCATTTGGTGGTCAAAAGGCCAGCAGTTCTTGGCCAAAGCATTGCTCTCTAGCCTACAGAGACAAGCCTGTAATGCCCGTATGGTGATCTGTGGTATTATTAGCACCACATCGTCGACGGATATGGAAATCCTATACTACACTTACAACCTCTCCATATTTATTTAGAGAGAGAGAGAGATGGACAACATAAGAATGATACAATGATAAAGAGGCATATCACTTGGAGAGAGAACTAGGTTACTGGATGACATAGAAAGTCACAGTTTACTGGGTATGCCCTAGGATCTAATGCCTATGACCTGTGCATTATAGTTCTTTGACTCTAAATGCATTATTATGGAACTCTCTTCTTGCCACCAAAATTACAGCCATTAATGTCTCGCGTGGCGAACTTTGGGTGCTGAACCACATTTGCAGTCTGCTAGTGCATCACTAAATGCGAAAGCCTCATTTCCTACAAAACAAGGAAGATTTCCTGTAAAATTTCAAGAAAGGCTTTTTTGGTATTGTTCATTGATAGACAAAGTTGTAAACATAATACCTTATGTCTTATTCAATTATTCAAGGAATTGTCTCGCCAAATACCATTCGAGTTCAGATTTCTGACCGGATATTTTTATGCTTGTCTTCTCATACCTACTTTCAGGTTGGTAATTTAACTCGTTCTGCAGAAAAAAAAACATCGAGCTACCCTCTGGTGATTTTTTCAACAGCTGTCGTTAAATTGCCAATGCAAGTGAATATTCGAGAACAATTGCATGAAAATATTCGACTAAATCTGGGCTCTAATAATATCAGCCCCGACTAGTACTTTCCTTATTCTATATTATAACAAGTATTATGTGAAAAATTTTAAGAAATAAAAAAGTTAGAAAACTTCATAAAGTTTAAGAAATTCATAAGTTCAGAATAGAAAATAGAAAACTTTATATAATTATTTGCGTATTGATTAAATTCAATTTTCTTTAGACTTTCAACTACTACTTATAAAATAAAGCTGTTGAAATAATTTAATATTTTATCGAATAAAATCGAAAATTATATTGTTTTTAAGCTGCTATTACGGCAACGCTGGGAAGGAGTATATTAAATGTTTGGCTGGCAGAACGGGCGGCTGAGTAGGAAAGGGTACAGCTAAGGGAAAAGTGACGCTGATGCAATAAAGTCGAGACGCCTTTCTGGTCTCCTCAATTCCTCTTTCTCATCCTGCTTCCCCGTCGCGAATTATGTTTTGTTAAGTGAACACGAACTTATACAAAAAGGGAACTCCTCTGAGAAATATCGCAAATTGATATCGTATAGCCAGATAACGTCATGCCTTATGAAATTCGAATGATGTAATTAGAATACTTTCCAAACTTGGCTCCAAACAGACAGCAGCGCTTTTTGTATTATATTCAGGTGTACTATGAGCGTCTTCGTTGGTATGTTTCTCAGATGAATTACTCCAATTTCCAATTGTGGTTCTTCATAACTTTGATTTAACTACATAATTTGAGAGAGAAAAAAAAACAAATTTCTTTTACATAAACGAACGCGGTAACTCTATTAATAATAAAAATATTTATGGAAACAATGAGTAAACTGAGAAAATAAGAATACTTCATTCCCATAATCAAATATTATCATTAGCGTTATTAAGCCGCTTGTAAGTAGAACAATAATTAAAGTAATTTACATAAAGGAAACTTGCATTGAACATTTTGCAAAGTGTTATTCTCCTTAGGTATATCTTAGCTCTACTAAAATGAATAGTATACACTTTATACAGCACAACTCTAGAGTCTAAAGATGTAGTAAAGGTAACAAAAGCAGCTAAAAGTTGTCTAGATAAGTTCTACCATTCGCGTTAATCCGGGCGATTTGAAGACGATCTCGCAACTGAAACTTTCCTTATTTCGCTAATACCAGATTGTTCATATTGTTGAAGCTTAATTGTCGCTTCTTGTGCCCAATTTCCAAACTTGGCAGCTTCCTGTTTTTATTGTTTCAATAAGACCTTTCTCCCACTCAGCTGGACCAGATTTTGCCTTACTTCAATGTCTCCTTAATTTGCCGAGGGTAAACAGTTATTCAGAAGTTTCTTATTAAAAGTTCCAGTTTAATCAGGAGGCCTCTTCTAATATACAAAGCGGCAACTTTCACGTATAATAACTAAACAGCCAAATTATGTACGACGCAATGAATTTAATGAATACTTCATGTTAGTATAAATTTCAAAGAAAATTTTGTTACATCATCTCGGAAGAATTCAAAAGCTACATCATGGTGTTGTGTTTCATGGTTATTAAATTTCACTTACTAAAACTTGGAAAACGGGTTAGGGTTTTATAAACTAAATTAATAAAGTATATCTTTACAAAGAAGACCCTGACAGGTGTTACCTACTAGCTAGACCAATACTGAGAAGATCAACCTTTAATATGTAAAGATATATTAAAAATATGGTTTTGGAGGTGAGTAAAGCTTCATTCTCCCTTCTCGAATACAGAATTTTCACAATGCGAAAATTAAAGGTTAATTATTATGGGCTAATTATGGCTACACCTCCCTTATTACATCAAGGGAGCTGTGGTTTGTCGTGGCGCTACACCCCTCCTTTATTGAAAATTTATAAAAAATTTGACATTTTTGCAGCAACCAACAGTATTTTGGTTTGTAAATAAACAGAAACTTTTAGATAAAAAACAATAAAGCACTTTATGTTTAATGAAACTAACTTGGAACAGAAGAACCGGAACAGACAAGAGACAAAATAACCTTTTCATTACTGAACAAAATATAAAAGTGGAATACATCAAATTTTAGGGGCTTGCAATGCCTTGACCTTTAATGTGTGGGTTACAAAGGGAGACAAAAGTGACGTGAAAAGAAGTAAACAATACAAAAGCGTTGCTTGATTGATAAGAGCAGGTCGCCGGGTCAAGTTCTGATGGATGACGACTAGGCGGTCAGGACTACGATTTGTTACTATCGCACCCTGCCTTCCGATATTCGTCCTTGTCGAAAAAGTCATCATGAGCGTCCCTACCGAATTCTGGACGGGCTAATTTTTTAAAGATGGCCTCTCTAGTTTATAAGAATCAGATGCTTTTAATAATTCCAAGAAATAATTAAATATTACGTATTAATTACTTATCCACAATAAAGATATCAAAATCGCGGAAAGTTCAAACTAAAAAGTTCAAAGTAGCAAACTCAAAATTCTTTAAACGACTCTGGTTTTTCTGGAAGATCAATATTTTACGAATAATAACGTATTTTTTTATTCAAGTTATTCAAAACGTGTAACAAGATCATTTATTTTTCAACATTATTAAGCGCAAATTATGTAAAATAATATCCTGCAAAAATTAAGTATTTGGCCAACAAAGCTGCCGAGCTTCCCTCTTTCAGCAACCTTGATAATACTTCAACTTATTTCAAATATTAATTAATTTAAAAATAGTTGCAGCGCTTGCAACAAAGCATTTTTCTCGTATAATAATTTTGACAAATTCTTTTGTGAAACTACCCATACGCCTATGTGGATAGACGTTATAAGGGGAAATAACAAAATACAAGCGATTTCTACACATGTCGCCACGGAAATCACATATCACGAGTATAATATGAGTATTTGTTTCTTTGAACGAAGGGAGATGCTATCGAAATTCTCGTTTCCCGTTTCATTCGCCACGATTTTCAACGATATTTTACACCCCAGATTGTCTTTTCTTATATATCTAACTCGAGAGCCAAAAAATTGATAAGCCTGCCAAGTATCATCTGAGTAATTTTTATGTCGCTAATACATTTTTCCTAGAATGTTCATTTTTTCATACTACATAAGCGATAATACCCCTCATAAAGCAATTCTACACAGGTTCTCTCTTCCGGAAAATGAGGTTATAATTCCCGGACAGAAGAAGCTAAGACATGCAGCTTTCATATAGACGGCCTGGCCGATTATCATAAAGCAGAGATCATGGCGCATTATGTCTGCTGCTAACTCACCCGGGGCGTCGAGGCCTGATAACTCGCGACGCTTAAGCCTCACTATAATAATAATAGAGCAGGAAACTTGCCAACCAAGGGAGAGGTTTTTTGTTTGCAATAAACATAAATTAATTTAGCAGCATCCCTTGTTGACTCTAAGAGAGGATCCTAGAATATATCTAAGAGACAAGACTTGGCTCCCGACTTAATATCACAAATTAATAAAGTGAGAGTAAATGGAATCCCAATTTGGATTGGATTAGTCTTGAAACTAAAATATTATCCACTTATTTTATAGTAATAATGAACCAACACTATGGAAAATATAATTTTAAAACAAAGAGTCAGAAAATTTTACTATACTTTATATTAGATTGGATTAGATTTTTTGAGAGTGGGTTATTATGACACTACCACTGCTACCGAAGGTCTGTTGTGGCTCACATCTAGTCGTGCTACATTAAACCCATCAGGTCAGCCTCTTTGAGGAAGCTGACCATCGTGACTATTGGTAATATATCCTCCAGTGTAAGGAAGTCTCTCCCTAAGGTTTGTAATCTGCCCTTTGGTTCTTCCCAAAGCAGGACACTCCCATCATAACTGATGAAAAATGTGTCATAATTTGTCATCGGTTGACCAGCGTAGCTGGGAACTTCAATGTTTCATAAGCGAGTACTCAAACTATTGCTCTTTTGATTCAAAATATTTCTATTCGAAGTTGAAATTTTGTGTGAGCCCTGATGCCAGTAGATTTTCACATGAAGATTTTCACGACCAGCTTGGATTGTTGAAGGGTGTTGAAAACTGCCGGTGGGTAAATTGATGAGATTTTCATGGCAGTGTATCGAAGAGGAACGTATCTGACCTGTTCTTTGTCGGTATGGGTGTATTTATTTAACAGTTGAAAAATCTTCATTGATCAGGTTGGCTAAAAGATCGCGATTTTGATTGACAGCATACTTTGGTAGCATCAGTTATTTTCTCACAATGAAAATCGTGGATATATCCCTTGTACATTTTTACAGGTTTCTATCTCTAAGAATTTTTAGCTCTAATCAGTTTTGCTTAAATTATTATTTGCTTAGTTGTAACTATTTAGATATATGGAAAACTTGAAAACCATAAAATGTAAAAATTACATCCTAAAGTTGAGATAGTTTAGGTTAGTGTGTATTATGTACCATAACCAAAACTCGGATCTCATCCACCGTAACTTTAAATGACACGATTTTTAGTGATATTGCCTCAATACTAAGAGGAGGGGAGGTACTGTCTGTGAGTGCTTTTGACTCATTCGAATCCAATGTGTGGGAGTATGAGGAAGTTTACTTCAGCAATTCTGTAGACACAAACTGTAACTTCGTTCTTCTAGCTTCTGTCTGATATAGGGGCATATCGCCGGCGGATTTCCCACACACAACACTCCTCAGGACTAGGGGATGTTGTGGATAATGGCCAAGTGCATTTCCAGCGAGCGCTTAATTCGACCAGATCCAGTACTAATGGCGTTAGTGGCCCGCGGCATGCCTTTGTCTGCTGCAGGTGAGAGGCCTCGGTAAGAGAAGACCCTCAAAGTCAGGGATGTTTGTATTGGACGCTACAAGAGAGGGATGCGATGTAATTAATGACCAGTATATCTACTGCAATGCCCCGAGCTGGGAGAAATCGGATTCGTGATTTATATCTTGAAAGATTTCTTTGTATGTAGAGATTTTCTTGGTAGCTGTGATACGTGTTGAAGACACAAGAGAACACTATATACTCCTGAGGCAATATGGTTGCTTAAAAAAAGCGAATTATTTCTGAGTTGTTGTTAAACTATGATTTTTGAGCTCTTCGTTCATGTTTATATATTGTATCCTAACGCGTATATAAATTATTGTTGTAGATGAGGTTCATTGGATCTAAAAATAATTATGTATTGATTTTTAAGAAAACATCTCAGAATTCTAAGTTTGGTCTGCAAATTGATCTCTAAATCAAGGATCAAGTATATTTTCATAAATCGTTGGCAGTAATTCTAGAAAAACGCCAACTTGCTGGTACAACCTATAGCGATGGTGTAAACGGATCTGTTTTCTCTTCCATATCCCGAGGGAACGAAGCGATAATGCTTGGATAAGGCATCATATTCAAAGTATCATGTATCCCGCTTTCGGTGGATTTTCGGTTATTAGTCTCGAACTTTGCGATAACTTCAGCCGTATGTTTACATAACTGGATTCCTAGAATCGGATCATCATCTTGCAGGAATGGAAATGGATTAACTACCGCTTAAATCAAAATATTTATACGGGGTGGAATCAAGTTGATGTTGTAGAAGTTTATAAGTTGTTGATTTTATGTAATAAGTAGTTTAATATTAGTATGAGTTTATAAGTTGGTAACTACACTTAGCGTCAAATTTACTCTATACCAGTTTTCAAACTTTTAAACAATTTTCTGTGAAAGGAGTTTAACTTCCGGGTAGATGAAAGGTTAAAAACTAATTAGTAGTTAGTAGTTATATCTCGTCTAATCTTCAATTTTATATTTCTTTTTACGCTGCAAGTATAAATAATTTCCTCGTTCATAAGTTTCAAGTTAAAGTTGTTAACCTTCATTAGCAGAATCCCTTCGTTTATTTTCTCTCGACAACAAATTACTCTGATTATGTTACACATGAAATAATGTTGATGAAATGTTTCAATATGAAATCATAGCGATAATGGCTCCAAGGCGAAACTTTCATGATATGTTTAACCACCTAACCCGTCTACAGTGCTCTACATCATTCACCTTGGTTACTTTTCGATGTTCAAGATTCCGTTCTTGTCATGGTCCTCAGTGATGACCATAGTGGTCCTCATGGTCCTCAATTACATAGATGATTCCATTTTGATGTTCTCTGTTCAAGGTAATATTATCGCTTTGACTGTACTGGTATACCATCCGAAGGAGATCCCGATGACCTAAAATGAATAACCTTTTCATGCTTTAGAATGAGAGGTTCTAAGGAAAGAGACCTAATTAAAGTATGTCGTGAACCTGATATCAAACCTTCTGAAGCTCCATTCCTTAAGTTATGAACTTGAAGTGGAGACTTGGAGACTTTAGGATTGTCGACTCCATGAAGCTGTAAAATTTTCTCACTGTCAGTGGTGGTAATTATTGTAACAAAAAAGTTTCTTCATTGATGTAGTCTCCTGATCTCAGTAGCTCAATTTTCTTAGAGCCTGACAGATGCGGAAGAGGCACGATCTGCAATAGTTTTGACTTCTAATTTTTGACCTGGACGGTAATTACACTTTTGTGCACTTTTATGCGTACCAATATTCTTCTGAAATTTTGAGAATTTGTGTTAACAATAAATTCAAGGAAAACAACTTCTCCATTACTTTTCCCGTAATACACGTGGGTAAATAATTTTTATGGTGACGAAGGAGTAGCCAATATAACGTTCAATTCCACCCCAGAGCTAATTTGGAGAGGTAAATAACACTATTTAGCACTAAAAAGGACATGAAACTTATTGGTCTTAGAGACTTTGCCTCTTCCTGTCCTGTTTTCCCAGGTTTAGGTATATAAATTATTAAGAGAAAAGGTTTTCGTATTGACATTTTTGTTATTATTGATTGAATAAAAAATCACCTTCATTCGGTTTCATAAAAAGTTATTAAAACCTGTTTACTCTGTGTGGGTGGTAGGGAGAAACAAAGGAGGATCCGTGGTGGAGTGGAAGGATCTCTAGTCAAGGATGTGACAATCTTTCCGTTTTACTTTTCATAATTCAATTTTGTTCTTTTTGTGTTAAAAAATAGAATTTGCAATCCACTGCAATGGATTCCCGTAATGGCATTTGCTACATGGAAAACTGACGCTTTAAGGAAAATTGTGAGGTAGGTGTAATAATTATTATCATAGACCGGGTGCAGCAAATAGGTCCTTGTTAATGTTACAACTTGGACTTATTGAATCTGAATACGCATAACGTTAATTGTAATTTTGAATTTTTAATTCAAAAATGGATTTTGAGCGTTATGTTAAACTTTAAGTAGGCAGCTGTTACATTCAAGATACTACTATCAGGAGAGATCTTTTATCCTTTAAGTCTTATATTTTTCTTCGAGAAGTTTGAAAATACAACATGGCAAATATTGAGCCACTACATATGTACCTACTGCCTATCCACAGCATGTACCTACCTCTATTTACCTATCCATAAGTGCGAACAGCATATATTTTTATAGTGACATGACGCGGCAGGCATCAGCATGTATTATCGACCAGCAAACACATCAAACGTTGCTGCTGTTGATTCTTCTTGATCCATCAATTCACGCCATTTACTGCCATAACGCCAGATAACTATAGAGTGGCGCTACATGGAATCAAGAAAGCTGTGAATAGCTGGATATTCCACCAAAGCTACAGTTTTAATAGATGAGTAACGCAACGATTTCGCAAAACATTTTACGTGTTGAATCGGCATTCGTCATCATCATCGTATCATAGATACATATTTTTTTTCAATTTGACGGAATCGACTTCAACTCTTGAGTAATTATCACTGGTAGACGCACGACAAGAATAAATTTTGGTGGAATGAATTTCAGGATCATCCCGAAGCCGCAGAAGAGGTGGCCTACCGTTCAATTGGCTCCTGCAGATCGTTCGCGATTAAACTTTATGGCTTGACATAACGCGGAGAAAGTTTATAAACCGAAAAGTAATCCGGCGGTCTGGTTCTGGTTAGTACATTAACTCCGGATCCGGTATAAAAGTTCCCGATATAAAGGGTGTTTGGATTTGAAATAAACAGACTGTAAAAAGAAATTACGATATAGCTCGCTTTAAATCTCACTTTTTAAAATTATAACGGCAAGCGATTTTCTATAGCAGCAAACCGAGCGAACAAAAATAAAAGATGTGGTAAAACTCGTAAGGTAGAAAAAATACTAAAGGTGTTTTATGTAAATAACGTGAGCTCCAATAATAATAACTATAACCATCAATAATGGACTATAATTATTTAAAAGATTTCTTATAATAAAAATTGAAATAAGACAAAATAATAAAAGTAGCTCTTACTTGATGCAGGAGACTTTAAGACATTTGAGTTTTGTTAGAAAAGTCAGTTTAAAGACATCGTATGTAATAATTTATATCGAGCAATTCCGGAGTCTATCGGTGCGTAACATCGGCACTAACACTTTACAGGCGCAATTCATTCAGTATTATGTCGCAAAAGCGCTGAAAGAACTCCCAGGATGGCTTTTTGGAGACGCAAATGCCAATTTCTATGGCCATCAGCAAACCTAAACTTAAACTTTATCTCAAAACATTATTTACACTGCCAATATTATGATCCATTTTTGTACTTATATTTCCCTCTGGCAATCCTGCTCAAGGATATACGAAATTTAAAGTCGTGAATCGCATAATATTATTACTTGTCTATATTTTGTAATCCGTAGGTTAAGAAGTTACCTTCATAAAATTTACTTGCATTTAAAATTAAGTCTGAAAAATATCTTCTCATTCATGACCTTTGAAAAAACTTGTGAAGTATTTTCAAGTTGAAAAGGATTGCTTGTAATTCTCCAACACGACCGTGAATTTCTCATAAAATCACGGCAAAATATTACTAAAGTGCTTTCACTTTTGAAAGATCTCATACCAGGTAGAGGAAAAAATTAATTAAGGAAACGCATATCCTATTATAAAGCGAGTCATGCAAAAAGTAGATCAAGTTCATTTCAAAGAGTAAAGAGAATCCTTTTAGAGTTGGATATTATAATGACGAGGGTTGGAACTGCGTACATGCAAAAGAAGATTTTACATAAAATGTAACACGACATGTATGTATACGGAAAGAAGGCTGAAAGAACTAACCTGTATTTTTCTCATGAAAAGTAGGTATCTACTTGAGTACCTATTACCCCTTTACTGAAAAGTATACTTCAGTTTCGCAGTCTGTTTCTTTCGCGACTTGAATTAATGAAAACTTCAGGGGAAAATGTTTCCATTTTATAATGCTCCACGAATAAGAAATGTCAGATTTGAGTATAAACACTTGGAGGGAAAAAAAACTTCTTCGATATTTTGCGTGCGTAAAAAAAAGTAAATTCAAGTTCTTGATTGTAATGAACGAGCTAAAAACAAGCTATTAGCCAAAAACCTAAAGAAGAAGAAGAAGAAGTTTTCGACCACCAACCCTTTGATGCCTGTCCGCTAACTTGAATGACAGAGGGTGGTTTAATAATTATTTTTAAGAAAGAAGAATAGTTTAAATAAAAACAGGTTGATTCCGTCAATATCAAGTTAGCCAAGAAGTTGTAGGAAAATTCATTAGTCAGTAGAAGAAACTTAAAAATTTTTTTTTTTAATTTTATTAATCAGCAATCAGAATTACATAGTGAATCCTATAAGCTAATGTGATAACAGGGGACTTTATACTTAAGGTCCGCTTGTGACATGATGAGAATTCTTCCAGTGAAGTAATCTCCTACATCTTATCGCAGATCGGCTGGCCAGCGTCTTTTTAATCTTCTGTTGATATGTTCTTGTAAAAGTGGTTGGATAAGAGGGTTGCTATGTGCTTCAAGTCTGTCATGGTGTTTTCTGCTGTGTTCTTGTATGACGTCCTTAACAAAGGGTATGCCGAGGTCTTCGTGGACAGTTTGGTTGGAAACGTACCAAGGTGCATTAGTTATTGCTCTTAAAATCTTTGATTGTGTTCTTTGTAGAATAGAGATATTAGACTTGCTGGTACATCCCCATAATTCGACACCATATGTCCAAATATGTTTAATGACTGTTTTGTATACCAGGATTTTGTTTTCAAGTGATAGTTTCGAAGTTCTTCCGAGAAGCCAGTATAAGTCTTTTAAACGTAGTTCGATTTGCTTCTTCTTCTTCACTATGTGTTCTTTCCAGCTTAGTTTTGTATCCAAATGTAGTCCTAGATAGCGTACTGTACGTGTTTCTGGTATAACAATATTGTTGATGTAGACAGGAGGGCATTGTCCTTTTTTTAGCGTGAATGTAATATGAGCTGACTTTGATTCATTAATTTTAGTTTTCCATGTGTCACACCATTCCTGTACCATATCTAGATGGTTTTGAAGGTTGTAAGATGCTATTGCTAGGTTTTCATGACTTGCAAGGATCACTGTGTCATCGGCAAAAGTACCGATTGTGGTATTTGGTGTAGTTGGTATATCTGAAGTATACAGCAAGTATAGCATGGGACCAAGTACGCTTCCTTGCGGAACACCCGACTTTATTGGAAAAATGTCAGAAGTTTCTCCATTGACTTTGGTTCTAAAATAACGATCGCTTAGGTAGGACTTGAAAAGTGCGAAAAATGATGGGAGCCCTATCTTGATCTTATAGAGGAGACCATCGTGTCATACTTTATAAAATGCTTGCCTTATATCTAGGAATACAGATGTGCAGTATTTTTTTTCTTCCAAAGATTTGTTTACAATATGAATGATCCTATGACACTGTTGGATAGTTGAGTGGTGCTGACGGAATCCAAATTGATGATCCGTATGTTCTCGATTAGGGGATCCATTCTGTGGAGCACTAGTTTCTCTAGGGTCTTCGAGATGGTTGAAATGAGGCTAATGGGTCTGTATGAGGACACGTCATTTGGGTTTTTGCCTGGTTTAGGTATTAAGATTACTTCCGACATTTTTAATTGTTTGGGCCAGTACTGAACTCTCATGATGGCGTTGAACAGGTACATCAGCATCTTAATACCTTTTTCTGGAAGCTCTTTCAACATTTTTGGTGTTACCTGGTCGGCGCCTGGTGATTTTTTGTTTTTTAGGAAAGATATTTCGGCTTTGACTTCCTTGTATTCAAATACTTCAAACGGTTCAACAGATGTTGTGTTATTACTTATGTGATCAAGTATTTCTTGGTTTGTTGGAGTATCATCAGGGGTAAAAGTGTCAGAAAGATGCTTTGCGAAAAGGTCAGCCTTTTCCTTATTACTTCGTGCCCAAGGTCCAGGAGTAGGAGAAAACTTACGAATTGGCGGGTTTGCTTGAGTTGGTTTTTGTTTTGACTTTATAGGTCGCCAGATTGAGTTGTCGTAACGATTGAGGCTTAGAATGTAATCTTGGAATGATCTTTTTTCTGCTTCTTTTATCTTAGTCTTGAGCTTGTTGCCTAGCCGATTGTATAAGTTTCTGTCTGCTGGTGCATGACTGTTTTGCCATTTTTTCCTGGCTCTTCTTTTTTCGACTATAAGACTTTTGATTTCTAGTGGAATGTGCTTGATTCCAGTTTTGGCCCTTGACTGAGGTTGCTGAGGTATGGCTTTGTGGGCTGACAATTGAAGTGTCGCGATAAAATTACTGGTAGCTTCTTCTATCTCCTCTGGAGTTTTGAGGCTTATATTTAGATTTAGGTGTTCGTTAATTACATTTTTGTACAGGTTCCAATCGGTTTTGCAGTTATGTAGTCTTGGTGTTTTTTGTATGATCACAGGGGAGGTACTGACTGTCGCTATTACTGGGGTGTGATCAGAAAATAGGTCATAATTCGGCTCTATATCTGTATAGAGACTTGAGATACCATTTGTTACAAAAAAATCTAGTAAGTCTGGTATTTTGTCTGGATCCGTTGGCCAGTAGGTTGGAGTACCAGTAGATACATATGAGAAGTTTCTTTCACTGATCGTCTTGGCAAGTTCTCTGCCTTTAGTGGTTGTAAGTCGTGAGCCCCAACGGGTGTTTTTTGAGTTGTAGTCACCCCCTGCGATGAATTTGGGACCAAGATTTTGAAATAGTGAATCGAAGTCTTCTTTTTTGAGGTTATGTCGTGGCGGACCGTATACAGCGGAAACTGTTAGGTCATATGGCAAAGCTTTGACTTTGATTGCTGTGGCTTGTAGACAGTTTTTGGTATATCCCTGTAGTTCATAATGATCGATGGTAGCTTTGATCAAGATAGCACTTCCGGCGTGGGCAGTGTTATCGGGGTGATTGGTGTGGTAAAATCTATATTGTGGTATTTTGAAGTGGGAATTTTCCGTGAGGTGCGTTTCACTAACCAGCATTATGTCTATTGAATGCTGATGGAGGAAATAAATAATTTCATCTTTGTGCTGGTTTATGCCGTTGGCATTCCATAGGGCTATTCTGAGGAACTTAGCCATTACTTTTTCCCTATCAGCGCTGAGAGCATGTTCAAAACCATGCTATTTTGATGTAGAAGTTGATTAAACATGTTTTTGAATTCGTCCAAAAATTTGGTAAGCAGCTCGCTAATGTTTTCATTGTTGCTCTTATTTTGAACATTTTTATTATTGTTGACTGCATTTGCGTAGCTGAAACCAGGTTGTATCGAGCTTGGATGAGCAGTTGGTTGTTGATGGTTTCTATTAAATTTTGTTGATGTTTGTTGGTGGGTGACAGGTTTATTATTGGAAATAGTTTTGTACATTCTGTGATAATATTCGCATCCTCTGTAGTTCGCTGGGTGGTCCCCACCACATAGTGCGCACCTTGCTGGAGTATCTTTGCTTTTTTTGCAACTAGAAGTGCTATGGTGGTCACCACATTTAACACACATGAATGGTCTATTGCAGTAAGTCTTTGTGTGGCCGTATAGTTGGCATCTTGAACACTGAATAATATTTCTGCTTTTTCTGGGTGTTTCTATTTGTACTACACTATTTTGGATTTTATTTACTTTGTAGACGTCTTTGTTGTTTGGTCCCGGCTCAAGGTCAACAAAAAACATGTTTAAAGGTTCTTTGGTTTGTCGCTGTTTTGCATTAATTATGTTTCTAACTTTATGCCCCAGAGCGGAGAGTTCTTGTTTAATGTCTTCAGTGCCTACTGTATGATGCAAATGTTTTATAACTATTCTATGGGCTCTCTCTTCCTTCAGCTGATATGTGTGGTGGATGATATTATTTTCATTCATATATCTTACCAGTTTTCTATAGGTATCTGGGTTATTACAGTTTATCTTTACTGTGTTGTTGGCCATGCTTCTTGTGGTGTATTGTTCCACTTCAACCACATCTGTTAGTTTCTTTCTGGAAAATTTCATTTCTGGAAAATTGACTACTCCATATACGTAAATTTAGGGAGGTTTTGGTGCCTTGCTTTCAGAGTTGGTTGCGTTTGAGGGAAGGTCATTTGTTGGTGCTAGAGTACTATAGCTGTTGCTTAGGGTTATATTTTCCTCTAAGATTTTATTTGAAAAAGTTTTCCACCTTTTTACACTTTTAACCACTTGCCAAGAATTTTCTTTGTTTGCATTTACTATTTCTTCGTCACTCGTGGAGTAATATCTCCCCAGGTGATTGTTTTGGTTTACGTGTTGAGATGGTTGCTCTTGAGTTTGATATAGTTGTTGGAGTTCTTGTAGTTGCTGGTGGTTTTGTGTTTGCATGTACATTTGTTGTTGATCCAAGTTTGGTTGGGGGAGAGTATTGTTGAATGACTGAGATGACGTATTTGGTATTTGTGAGTTCATAATTGATTGATACTGTATGAGGCTTGGAGTTTGAAAGGTTAATGTTGTATTGTCAGTAATTCCAGGTCCGTTTCCCGTAGGATACATTTTCACTTTAATTTTGAAAATACTAGCACATATCACTTTTAGTCTGTATCACCCTGTATCAGCACTATTATCGTTTATGTATTAAATTTTTAATATTAACTTACAATTTAATTTATATTTATATGGTTTAGAATTAATTTATCACATTTAGAAGAAGTTATCGCGTTTTTTGCTTCGGCCGAGGAGCCGAAACAGATTAAGAAACCAGCGTTTCGAGAGCACAGCAGACAGGTCTTTACTCTTCGAAACCCAATCGACGACCCAACTTAAAAAAAAAAAAAAAAAAAAAAAATTCTTAAAAATCTTAAAAAATTTTCTCTTTTTCTCTCTTTTTCTTAAAAAAAATCTTAAATTTTTTTTTTTTTTGCCTGAAAAAAATCTGCCTGAAAATGCTGTCAAAATAACCATTTCTTTCGTCGATTTTCGTGAATTAATTCTAACTAAAGAACTTATGAATTTCCGCCAGAGACCTATACTCTCTCTGAAGTCGGTTATTGAAATAGAACTTGCTGTTTTATTAAACACCGCAGATACAGTAAAAATACATTCAACTAAAGTTTAGATAAAGTCTAAAATTTAGTGGTGAACTGATTAGTAATACTGCAATTATATACCAGAATGGCGTTGAGATCGCAGTTCACTTGAAATCAGTAACGATACACGTTTAACTCTGACCTCCTAGCAAGTATTTTGTTTTTTAAAGTAACTTAACTTAAGATTACTTGAACTTTTACAAGAGCCTAAATGTAATAAGCAACATTAAAATGGTTTCTAGGAAATTAGGAAATAAGGTCCCATCATCTGAGTCACAATAATGCTTATGATTTACGTGTAAAAAAGTAAGCATAATAATATTATAGCTGGTGAAGTTCTACAGGGTGAATTATAAAAAACGCCCCAAGCGATAACTCCGTTAATTTTGAAGATATGACAAAACTTTTTTATACAAAGTGGCGCCGTTTATCATCATCTATATGTTGAGATAAACGCTCGATCAACACAACTTCCTGTTTAACCGGAAGTAACATCAACTTCGGGTTTTTAAATAGAACACCCTGTAAAACTTTATATTTTTTAAATGTCTGAAGAAATCTAATACAGGTGGTTTTCACCATTGGAATTTAAATTGAGCGGTTTAGGAGTTATAAACAAGTGAAAATCGAAAATTTTCAACTTCAAAGCAGTCTAGAACTAGAACGGCTCAAGATATCTAAAAACAGTTTACATGTCCCTATCCTAACTTTTCACGTTTTATCCCAGTATGTGGAGTAAATTTTAATACAGGGTGATGAAAATTATCAGATTTTTCATCACCCTGTATTAAAATTTAAACCACATAGTAGGATACTATGTGAAAAGTTAAGATAGGGACATGTAAACCGTTTTTAGATATCTTGAGCCGTTCTAGTTCTACGCTGCTTTGAAGTTGAAAATTTTCGATCTTCACTTGTTTATAACTCAAAAACCGCTCAATCTAAATTCCAATGGTGAAAACCACCTGTATTAGATTTCTTCAGACATTTAAAAAATATAAAGTTTTACAGGGTGTTCTATTTAAAAACCCGAAGTTGATGTTACTTCCGGTTAAACAGGAAGTTTTGTTGATCGAGCGTTTATCTCAACATATAGATGATGATAAACGGCGCCACTTTGTATAAAAAAGTTTTGTCATATCTTCAAAATTAACGGAGTTATCGCTTGGGGCGTTTTTTATAATTCACCCTGTATATACGAAGACTTTCGGTTATGTCTAGTTTTGTTACCTGGTGCTATTGTTATTTAGGTCCCTTGACTTGACAGTAATTAATACAACTACTAATAATTAATTAATATGCTAGCTGTATCAGGATCACGAACACGTTTTATTTTGCTTCAAATAAGATGAACAACTTATTGAAGTCTTTGAACTCAAAGGGTGCTTGCCGTGCTGCATGCTTTATACAACAAGAGTTTACGTGTATCCTGGAAGGATCATTAACACGCTGCCTTATGCATTTCAGTCGTTTTTCTACCTCTATAGACTCTAAATTAGTAATTACATGTTCTAAAACTAAATTCTAAACTTCATTTTGTTGTGGTTAATAAGACAAACTTATAAAATTGATATTGTGGCTTAAAATTTTAATGAACATTTGTCTCTGTTATCAGCATAACTGTAAAATATACAATGTCAATGCGTATTCATTCATCAAACATTGAAGGAAGTTCTGTCTTTAAAAATGTTACGACTCTTAAGTTTGAGTAAGCGAGCATCCATCTTGAGCTTTTGAAGTGAGTGCGATAATTGATGAAGAATGTTCAAGAGGTGGAAATTTTTCGACTAATTTTTGATTTAGCAATATTTCTTTGATATCTAGTTAGGGTTTCCTCACAAACAATAACCGCTTGCCAACTGATAAGGCCGCGCTTAGAATTTGTCTGTCGTCGGCCGTTTGATTACACAAAGCATGATAAATTCAGCATTCTTTTATTAGGTGACAGGGAAATATTACTGCACGTTTAACGTAATTTGGGCCATTTTTATTGCGCGTTTGTTAAATGGAATGGACCACGCGTGCCATAATGGGAGTTTTAATTGAACGAAACGAAATTTCCAGACAGATCAACCGACACGTCGATCTGATGGTAAAATTCTACAATTTCTGTGTATATAAATTGAAAGAATCTAACTTTTTTGGAAACCTTAAAGTTGCCGGGGATCACTTTTGCTAATATGTTAAAAGCAATTCTCTCTCCGATGATCCTCTGATTTCCTACACGACATATTAGTTCATTGTCAAACTCACGACAAAATATCTTTTGGTCTTTTTTTCTGTACACTTAAATTTTTTAGCTTGAATATTCTAACGGTTTCAGGACGTTCGTGTTGAAAGTTGAAAGAATCAAAGAGATCCCTGTTATTTATAATGGATTTTCAACAAAGTGAAAAGGTTCCTTTCAAGTTACAGTTTACATTACATTCTTTGCGCGTAGCTTAACGTAGAATTCTTTTAAATAGGATAAAAATAACTGCAGTAACATTTAATTATCACTTAAAACATTTATAACAACATTTATATTTAATAGTGTTAGTTTATAATATGACATGGATCCAAAAGTTTTCCAACGTTCATTCCTATTTAGCAAAAAAAGGTTCAGAAAGTATAAACGTTTCACATGCTACTTATTATTTGGTTGCAATATGTCTTAGGTTTTTAATGCCTACAACTTGCTCCAAAATGAAATGTTTTCCAAGTTGTTGTCAAAGAGATCAGATTAATACCTGGCTGAATATAAGTTTATTGTAGAAGGCTTCATATTATTGTCTAGTATGGTTCTTTTGGATCCATATTTACAAAGTGACTTGAGAATAACTGAAACAATCATGTTTTTTTATATAATCTAAATTGTATACCTGGTAATGACTACATACAACCTACGATTGTATCACAGAAGAGCTAGCTGTTAGTTCTGTGGTTGAACTACTGAAACCATGTAGGTACCACTTACCAGTCTTCAACGTTGAATCGATACACGCATTCCTGGATTAAAATTAACATGTCAGCGCACTGACAGAGACCTATCATCATCTTCTGGAACCTAGAAAGACACCCTATACAATGTAGACACTGTCTAAATGGACGTCACATTTAACATTTATTTGCATCGATGAATAGAAGCGGCGGGGCCCAGTGAATGGGCTCCATAAATCCGGCGGGGAGCGTGTGGAATTATTTATTCATAACGGCGCCGACCGGAGAGCTGAAAGGTCAGCATTCTCCCTCCCCCTCACGTGAAAAGAGAAGAGTGGCACGTGCATTCCTGACTGTAATTAATGTTATTACTTGGTAATGGGAGGAAAAATAGAGGAGGTATTTCTGGTGGGACATATCTGAACAGAAAGGGTTTTAACAGGTTTTCTTGAAAAATTATTTCTTCTTAATATTTAGACTAGCGATTTACTGGTCCTTCATATAAGGAAACGTATACTTAGGCGATTTAGACGAAGAAAATTTAATGATCCTAAATATTCTTCGAGAGCAAAATTTTTTAAGGAGCTTTAATTCACAAGGGTGGTTATTCGTCTAAATCTAAACTATTTCGCAATAAATTTATTTCGTGGCCATCTTCAATTCGTTCTACAGATCAGTGCCGGCTCGTTGATTGCAAAAGTTAGTGTAGTAGGCTCCGGACAATAAGGCCCGGTCAGCTCGATTCTTTTTTGTTGCAATGCCGGTTATAAAAAGTCCGTTCTTGCAAAGTCCGGTCACAGCAGCTCGAAAATTCGATTTTTGCAAAGTGCGTTCATACGATTCTTTTTTTGCAAAAAAAATCAATATTGAGTTAATCGGGCCTTCCCAGACCTTGTCAAACCAATCATTCCAAAACAAATACAAAAAAAGTGTGTGCTTGTCCCAAAATGTAATACTCTATTCGGCAGAAAGCTTCTTCTACTCGGCACATTTTATAGTTCCTTCACCAATTTATATTCTTGTGGAATAGTCGATTATCTCCACCAAACCACTCTCATTTTCAACGAGAACAAACTATTAAGTAATCTCCTACTAACAAATATATTGTCGCCACATATTTTCTATCGATTACATTACCGTCTCTTATGATTTTGACCAGATTATCAGTTCACCCCATAGCTTTCTTTCGGACTGTCATTCGATAGAAACTATAGAGGTCCGCCGTGTTTCAGTACAGGCTAATGTAGAACATTTATATATTACGTATATTTTTTTCTATGATATTTACCTTATGTAGAGGGTTTTGATTCAAAGCATCAGTTCTATAAAAGTCAGAAAAGGAAAAATGAAGAACTCATTGATTGCTTCGTCGAGGAGCGGTGTTACTTCGTTTCATACACAATTAGCAAATTGTTGATATCATTTAAGAGAAGGCAAAAACTTCAAACAGCGCTCTAGGGAAACGGGTCAGACTAATTAATTAGAGATGGAATTTGTAGGTCTTTCTTTAGAGACTTGCTTCCCTCGAAATCATAAGATATGGAGAGCCGGTGTCGGTAGTCTTGTATATTTTTAATAAGGAGGAAGTAATTAACTTGATCGACACAAATTTGAAAACAGAGGTGACACTGTTTCGTCTTTATTTATAAGCATGTCAATTTGTAATTCGAGACATGAGAAATATGACCATTGAGCGACTGAAAAGTGCCTATACACAAAAAAGTTTCAGATTTCTCTGAGAGAATCTCTGATGACATATTGAAGGCTGTACACTTTTCAGTCGTCAGATGGCATTTACCTTGCAAGTCACTATGTTTCCGACAAATAATATGCTTAAATGCATTGATTTTCTTTCTGATCGGCACATCTGATGTGTCAGACTGATGAGATGGAAATAACCATTGAAACATCGATGTCTCTGTAACCATACCATTAGGGCAAATGTGTCGTTCTGAAAGCGTTATTGATTTAAACACGTTTAAACAGTACGCTGCCCCTTCCAAAAATTTTCGCGAACAATCTTAACAGTATGAACATCTAGTTGCGGAAAAGAATCGTCGTGATAGATTCATTAGAAAATTATTGCAATACTCATTCATAATTAGTTAAAGGTAATTTCAGGAGATGCATAAATCTATTGTGGGTGGCTGTCTTATATAATTGTATTTTTGTTGATTTTTATTCAATACTATTGCGATAAAACTGACTTTCCTATGTATAATATCCCAGACTACTTCGCACTGGTTCAACTAATATTTTTTTCTTAAACGTAACCAAAATTCAAGCTGTACTACAAACGTCCAATTAGATGCATGAAGCGTGATGATTATGTTATAAACGGTTACATAGAAACTATCTTTTGTGTATCTCTCAAGTTCGAGAGTTACGTACGGAATTCAATAATAATCCTCCAAGTTTCATGTTACTAAATTTCGCTTCTGAGTAAGTTTCTCTAGAAACAATTTCCACGCTTGAAGGTTAAACTTAATGAATTCTGAAATTCATGGAAGCTATAGTTCAAAAATTACTGTAATTTCGACGATTAATTCGGTTTATTTTTGACATATTATAGGTATAAATAGTTTCGGTAACCCCAATAATAGTAGTAGGTACATATATATATTCAAATGCAACCGCAATTTTTTTTTCAAGCTACTCACCCAATAGGCTATTGATTATGTCTTATAGAAAGGAACTATCAAAACAGTGGGTTTTTATTGCATTAATATTTCTAATTGTCATTAAGGATTAAAAAATCGCCGAGTGCTATTAAATTCAAGAATGAAAATTGGAGACAGGGGAGAAACTGCACCCATTTCTGTTTTTTAATAATTTTATTTCGAAGGCGCAAATTTCAGGTAGGTTTTTTGTATTTATTTATAAGATTTTTTCCAGATATAGCAATTATACATCGAAATTGTTTTTCTTTATTTAGAAAAAATTTCTAGTCTAAGCAATATTAAAAAAAAGTAATTTGAAAAAGCAAAAAACTTTTTCCGAAGGAAAAAAAATTTCCATTTTAAATTTCTTTGCATATAACTTTTTTCTGGACAGAGAAAGGTAAAGATAGGCTTCACAGACAAACAAGTACATTAATTTCTTTCAAAATAGTGGTACATAAGATTTTTGGATGGAAGTTATATGAGATGTTGCGTTGCCTCTCAAACTTAAATTATTTGTTTCGATTTTTATAGCCTTTTTCTTGATATCTTCCCAGTTCTTATCCTTACAACAAAATCGAATTTTATTCAATAATCACCTATCTCCAATATTAAACCAATCTCTGATTTAATAGCACTGTGCGATTTTTTAATCCTTATAATAACCATTTAAAGGATTCATGCAATAAGACCCCACTTATACGATAGTTCCCAATTTCCCCGTTTCTTAGGACATAATAGCCTTCTAATCTTAGCAAGTGCTGATGGTGCTACAAACTGTAAGTATGGCGTATCTGTATGCTTAAAGGATAAAAAGTAGAATTTCTTGGGTGACTTCTAACGCGATATGTGGCTTCATTTATGCATAGAGGTAAACCAAAATTGGGACATGGAATGTCTGGACCAAACAAATTTTACATACCTCAATTCCGGAGCCTCTATCCAATGACTGCTGGCTGCAATGAAAGTGCCATGGAGATGACCCATTATTATTACTCCCCCTGATAATTATAACGGAAAACTCACGTTCCTGTCATTACTCCCCTCAGCACTTTGAACGGAAAACTCACTTCCTTTTAACCATGTATATCTAATAGACTGTGGTCCTTAACAGACGTTATATGTACGATATTTTCAATAGAAATTCAATAAAAGGGACGAGTAAGCGTATTCAGTGTACTAACACTCAATCTGAATAGCTTAAAATACATTCTGAATAAATTTTCCATTCAATTGCAGCCCAATCCATCGTTATAGCTTTAGTGAATCAAAAGGGAACCTAAAACTATAAATCTATACTAATGACCAATAAAACGACTCTAATAAAGTATTTTTCCACTTGTTACATCAAATTTTTTTTTTCAATATTTTATAGTTCTTCTATCAGACCTTGTCCTTTGTTATGTTTAGATTTTTATTGGGTTTTGTACCAACAACACCAGTAAGTGCACCGCATATCCATAAAAGGCTGGTGTAAAATTCGCCCTTGTATGTATGACTAATCAGATCAAACTTTCATTTTACGCAGTATTTGTGATCCATTCAAGCAGTCTTCTAACCACATCCTCACAACAGTTTCTCTTACACTAACTTCTTGAAAGTTTTTGATAACTATCCCATTTGAAGCCAGGTCTTCATCTAACGAACGTACATAAACAAACGCACACAAAAAAACAGGAATAAGCGAATAAGTACTCTGTAACACATTGTCTCTCATAATGTACTGCTCTCAGCAATGGCATCGCCGTCTGGGGCAGCACCAAGAGGTCTCTCCGTAGAGTTTTCCTTCTTCAGAAGAGGGCTCTTAGGATCCTAGCAGGCCTATCCATCCAGGAGTCATGCAGGGAGCATTTTAAACGACTTGGTCTTCTAACATTGCCCGTCCTGTATGTTTTCTCCCTCCTCAAACTTATCTACAAAAATCAGGCTAGGCTTGATCCTTTCCGATTCAATCACAGTTATCGTACTCGGTTCAATCTATTTAGACTACCAACGCATCACCTCTCGTCCATTGAAAAGACGTTTACATACGCGGCTATAAAATACCTGAACCATTTCAGACTATAGACCCATCAACCGTTGGATTCTCTCAATTCAAATTATATCTGCGGAGAAATCTGACAGAGCTGGAACCACGGATATACTGTCTTCCTCACCCCCACTATTTGTGACTTAACCACGTGAAAACATAGATAATTTTGCTTGATAGCATCAGGACAACCCCATTTTACAACGATATAGTATTAGGAACTATGTACAGACTAATGCATTAATGTACACTGTTGTGTGGAGGTTTTTTTTTGAATTAAATCGCTTGCGTACGACCTGTTGAATACGCATGCGATATGTGTGAATTGGTATCGTTTTTGTTCACTGAATTTTTTCTTTTTCATTACATAACACTATTGCACTATTCAATGATTGTTGCAATTTTTGTACAATAAAGAGAGATATTATTATTATTATTATTGTCATAAAGGGATAAGTGTGGAAGTTGTAGCAAACACGAATGAACACAAATGGTCATCACTAGCAGCCATTTGTTATGTTTATAAAGTGGGTTGGTTTATAGTCATTTACTGCTTGATTTTTATATGAAGGCGAAGGCTGGGCGTGAACTGCGCATCTTGCGAGCTTTGCTCACCGCCACTAATAATTTACACGTTCGATGAACGGCGGAGATACTCTTATCAGCCTTATCTGGTTGGTTGTTTTTTTAAGGTGGACGCCGACTAACATTGTTGATATTGGACAACAAATATTTATGGAGTCGGAGACGGTACCCACCCTTTTTGCGCAGTAAGAATTTACTCGCCTTCCTATATTAACAGGACTATAACTTCATTTGTGTTCGTTTGACTACCTGTGTGTTTAATCTGTTAATTCGTGAGTGTTTGAGATAAGGTCGTGGCTATATAATCCTGACAAAATACACCATACATGGTTTGCTGACTATACACGAAGCAAACTGTTACGGTCAAATTTAAATATTCAAATTTTGACAAAATAGTTTCAGTTGCTCATGTTAAAAAAACTTGCATGGTTTTGTAATTTTAAACTATGATGGATAATTTTGGTCGAATGTGTGTGTCAGAAGAAAAAGTTATGATAAAATAGGTTATTAGAAATATTTACTGGCATAAAAGTTTTAGACCATTTAACAAACTATAATGCTATAAAATCGTAATGAATCGAATAACTTCCTGAGAGCGATAAACTCTGATATAAAAATACCCCAAGCGATACTCTCTTTGCAAAATCAATATTATATCTATACGGCTGTTAAACCAACCGGTGTGTTTGGCGTTCCATCCAAAATGGTCGGTGAACGGATCCGTGATCGCGCACTAATCAAACTCAATTTAATCAGAGACTAAACAGACTGTTTGCTCTCCAATGCTGTGATATTAACTGTGCATGTCCGATGTTTGCCAGTGGCGTCATCTGAGAGCGATCGCGCGACCAGTAGCCCTTCCGTGACGTCCAAACCCTTCTATATAATCACGCTCTCTTCGGCAAATAAGCTCTAGGTGGACACGTGAGTCAATATAGGAGTGATTTTTGCTGTCCACGGATGTTATTATGTAAGCAAATAAACGCAACTTTAAATCTGCAATAGGTTATTTCGTTGAATGTTTTGTAGGAAACGGTACCTAATTATGTAGCTTATGGACACTTTTTAAAATCTGGAAGGTATATTCTATGACTTCAAAGCACAGTATTTACAGTAGGTATGGACAAAGGATCTAAGCCCTGGTTCGATTCCCAGGTTGCCGAAACTATTATATCTACCTACACAATGTTAATCTGTTTTTGACACATAGGGAAATCACATGCAAAATGGAACTTCCGTCACCCTATGTGTCATTTGTTAAGATTGAAAAGCTGCTTCTGGTGGTTAGGTTAGATTTTTAGTTGTAATATACGAGTAGTAAGTTAACGTATATATTGCTGAAAATTTACAATTGATAATAAAATGCATGGAGATAATCAGGGAATTTTTTCATTCAACAATAATATGAAATTATGCATAGCAATAATAAACGAAGGTGATGAAGTTTTGAAAAAACATAAATCATTAAATGTTTCAGCACCTTAGCAATGCTTTGTTGCAGTTGAAAATTGCTTCCAGGAAAGACTTTTTATTCCGTTTATAGGAATGAGGTAACAGTGAGAGAAATCAAGCGACACGAGTGGGAGGTCTGTTAATAAGGGTTGTGTCGTTAACTCTCCGACCTCTCCAGGGTTTAATGAAGCACCCTTGAAATGTCATCGCAACACTCTTTATTAGATTGGCATTTGGGCATAATACGGGAAGCAGGCAAGGCCGGAATTTGCCACTGCCGGGATTTGATTAGTTATGAAATCAGCGCTCGGTCGCCGTGGGAGCACAGCAGTGGAATATTAAAACTGTCATCGGCGCTCGGAAAAGAAAAACTTCCAGACGCCAGGTTTTAATTTGCCAAGAAATTTTAAATTTAAAATAAATCTACTCGTCTTGAATCGCAATTCTTTTCTCTAGTCGCGATCTGGGGATGTGGTATTATTCTTCGATTTTTTCTTATCGAATCATCAGTTTCTTTCCGAGTGCATCTAGAGGGAGTTTTAAATTACTGGAATAACTGAATTTTTATAGGATTTTAATTGAAATCTGTTTTAAATATTGAGAAAGCCGGAATTTTCTTACATTGAAAGCTACTCTTAACGACATCGGGAACTTTTTCTCGTAGATCTTTTTATTTCGTAATGAAAAAGTAATATTATCAGACAACCATTTATAATTTCAGAATAATGGGCGCATAAAAACTTTTTGCTGAACAAAAAAGTTTCAACGATTCATTTATTGCTAACTAAATAATTTCTAAATCGATGAAAATTACTGACTTAGCTATTAATCAACCAGGAACTTATGTTTTGTTATGACATTTCGATAAACAAAATCACATATACCCAATAAGGGAAAAGTCAAAATAAAAATGTGGAAATATTAAATATATCTATGAGTTTCAGTACCCTCCCTGAAGAAAAACCTTGAGCAAAGATAAAAATTTACGAGAATATTGACATTTGATTTTTCTAGATAAATTTTGAAAATACCCACATACCTATATAGGTACAAAAAATAAGAAATAACGTTATTGTTTCACTTCTCTACACCAGTATACCTACCACTGTTCACGCTTGAATAATTAATAACTATAAATTAAACCAATATTTGCAAAGACATGACATATCAATATCCATTCCTATGTTCTCTATTTCAGGTCAGCCATGTTCCTCGTTCCCTGGAATACCCTTTGAGTCACTGTTTGGACTTAATGGGCATTGTCGTCTGCAAATTGAATATTGCCACGACCTGTCGTTGTGAAAATCGTTAATTTACCGGAAATAATTCAGCAAACGCGGCCACGACTGTAATAAATTGAAAAGCGATCTGTCGTGGCCTCCCTTGGCATTCAACTGGTCGAGGGATTTCCCTGAATGGACTGGCAAAGACCAGCCACCATGAAATTGAGTCGAAAGGACGACGGTCCAGCTAATACACCTACTTGCTCTCAAGCGGATTCGTTAAAAAGTTAAATTGTTTATTCATTACTCATTTGCGGACTTTGATTAAATGGGTCTCAATTAAATTGTTTAAAAATGGTGACACTGAAGCGTTAATTCAGTGTCTGACTGCCGCGTTACTATAGAAGCTACACGTTTTATAAAAGATTTCCAGTACATAATTTCTTCTATCAGTTACAGCTCGTTCAGCATCGAATCGGAAAACACTTTGTTGACTGAAAAACTGAAAAGATAGACAGATTTAATAATTTCAAATGACCAGCATAACTGGAAAACTTTTTTCATTTTTGACTACTTCTCATACAACAGTTGTTATTCCGACTACAAAACACGGGCCCATCCATGATGTGTTCGATCCTCATATTTCTAATACCTAATTGATAAGACTTAAATCATTACAAAGAAGATGCACAAGCAAACCAAAAGTCATTTGGTAGTAGTTTCGTGTTTTCATCAAGTTCTACAACAGCAACAGGGAAAATCACTGTCATTAAACAATCGATGCTTTTCACAAGACATAACAATAATAAAAAAGTATTTGGACACGTCCCTGTAACTGAAAATTCTTTACCCTTAACCTAAAGTTATAAGGGTTAAATATAAATAAATCTATTAGGTATTAGGGTCGTTATTCTAATAACTTATTGCTCCTTTCTGGGGACGTTTTTATAGGAGTAAAGTGGCTGTCTGTACCATGAAAATAGAAATAGAAGACGTAATAGAAGAAGACATACCATGTAGTAGCTTCATAGTAGTTATACATACTAGTATATACAAATATATAGTATAAGGAGATGGTCAAAACTTTCATGACAGAAGTGGGATCCGAACCCACACACCAGCTACGTTTAAATAAAGCTAATCAGTACACAATCAGAAATCGGTTGAGAATATTGAAAAAATAATGCCTGAATATTTTATGAGCTTTTTCATTGTAATTTATCGTGATGGTATGGGTTAGATCTAAATTTGAAAACTATACTCGTGGCCGACTTTGCGCAAGCCTCGTAGGTGTGGAGAAGGGAGAAAATCAGGTATAAAAACGGAGCAAAACGCTTTTCTGTCTCTAGGTTAGATGCGAGTAATCGGACAAAAAAAAAATTGGATAAAAAACCAAGATCTCACGAGAGCGCACAATTTGGTCGGTCGCAATCGCGAATCCATCCATTACTCATCGAAATATCGCCAGGTTGGTTCTTAGTTTTTTTTGCCAAATCGGGAGTCATCGGGTGAAATAGTTAACCCCTGTATGTGTTAATCCATGTGTTAATTCATGTTTTTTCAGGATTTCGGGCAATTTTTGTGCGCATCGCTATATTAGCAGTGGAAGGGGGAGGGGGCATAAAACACGCTGAATCTGTTATAACTCATCCCACAGTTTTTGCCCCATATCGCGCAGCAAAATAACCTCATTTTCTTGTATTGGCTGCTTGTCGATTGAATTTTTTTTTTCAAAAATACACAAATACGCGGCAAAAACAAAAAATGAAAAAAGAAATGGTTAGCTTTTTATGATGAAAGGAGGAGCTGGGGGATTTTTTAACCAACCGAGATGTTTTTGCAATACCTTGAAAATGAATTCGGCCTGCAAGCTCTGTCGGATTATCAGGAGGGACGGGAGAGGTTTTCAAAAAACTGGATTCCTTTTATCGATAACACTGGAATGAAAAGGATTAGGACTCCTAGTCGGGCTCATTTTGAAGGGAATCAGACAACCTATCTGGTTTTTGTTTATCCTGAAATGTGTCGAACCTACCGGGACTGAACGCGAGCGAATGCGGTGGAGGCATTGAATGGTATTAAAAAAACATAGACAGTGTTCGCGAGAGGAAAGGAATTAATTCGATAAAATGGAAATACCGATTTATTGGAAAAAAAAAAACTAGTCGATGTTTTAATTTAATTTATGTTCTTTTGATGAAACTTTTTTTACACATCTCCCCCTTTCAGACATTCGAGACTTGTGCAAAGTAGTTCACATAAAAAAACTGATCCACTTAGTTGAATGGCTAAAAAAAAAACAAAAAACGAGTGTCGTTTTTTGGAAGTTCCACCCTTCTGTAAAGGCAGAATTTTAACACTTATCGATTTTTGAGTATATTTTCAAGTGTTTTATACCTAAAAATCTGACAAATTACATAGATATTCCTGTTTTTGGGTCGCTGAATTCTAATTCATTGTCAACATTTAATTTTTGACAGTTACAACCGTCATTAATTATCGAAAAATATCAATTAAAAAATATCAAAAATTATATTCTGATAGTAGATTTAAATTCAGCGACCCTAAAACATAAATACTTATGTCATTTTTCAGATTTTTAGGTCCAAAACACTTGAAAATATACTCCAAAATCGTCAAAAATACAAAAATTACATTTAAATCTCAAGTTGAAATCCAACCTCTTACCGGCACGATAAATTACAATGGAAAAAATCTGAAAAAATTCTGAAACTGCAACCCAGCTTAAAACAAGGGCTATGAAATTGCGCACCGAGTGCAAAAGAGCAACTGCCTGAAAATGAGTCTAAAACAATATTCTGTGAAAGTGCAACCTTATTTTAGCAGCCGGGCACGACTCTATTTAACTCTATGCACTCAGTGCGAAAAAGTGCGCACCAAGGAAGCCAGTCGAAAACACTAGAAGTCAAATTTGGAAAATATAAAAAAAAAATTGAAAATACTTTTTTGCAAAAATTATTAAAAAATGGTATGTTTCTGGATCTTGAGAAGTATGTTATATGAATTGACATACTGTACAAAAATAAAATCTAAATATTGCTTAGTTTTCAAAAAAGCTATTTTCTCGATAAAATAAGAATTCCTCCTTTATATCTCATTACGACAAAATAAGTTGTGAGCGAAATAAGCGGAGATCTTTTTAATCTCAGTCAAAAATAAAAATTTTATGCATTAAATGATTCAAAAGATGCCACATTTTTGCTGGGTCATATAGGTATATTGATTTGAAATTTTATTATTCAGATTAGGAAAAACAGTTCTATTTTAGAAGTCCGATAGTGGAAATTCTGCAAAATTGCAAATGAAATTAAATTCATAAAATTGACAGGTTAAAAATTTGAAAATCTTACTAACGCAGTCCAATATACAGTCTTTTTCTATTGGTTTTTCTGTTTTGTCAATAATTGCTTTTCCTAGTATGTCAAATGATTTTCTTATTTTTTTATCTATCAACGATTGTAGTCATTGATTTATCAATCAATTTCCTTTTATGTCATATCAGTTTCACTTTATGTCAATTGTTTTTACGTGCAATGACAGTATCATAAACATATTGGAAAAGCATTTGGTAGAAAAGGAATCTTATTTGACAAAAGGAATTTCAATTGAAAAATCACGCACTGACGTTTGATAAATGGGAAAAGCATTTGACAAATTAGGAAAATCAATTGACAAAAGACGAAAACCAAAAGAAAAAGACTGTAATGTACCCCTAGAAATCCTGGTTGACGAAATTTGTTACAAAATGGCTCATATCGTAGTTCACTAAGTAATAAGTATCGTAATCTTTTTTATCATAGGTACTCCTTATTATATTGAATATACTCGTATCAGAATACACAATACATGTCAAGGTAGTTTGATGTTCATTTTCTCCAATCACGTACTCCGTGGGACGAGTTCCATTACCCAAGCAACACATTGGTAGATAACAGAGCAACCAGATATGTGATGTTACTTATAACAACGTATAGAGATTAATTAAACTTTCCAGTAACGTGCTCCACTGCAAGAAGCTCGAGGGAATCACCTACATATAATCATGAATAATCAATTACCTATGATTAGATGAAGAATAGTAGTTATTGATTAATGCATTCGTATTACTAGATACTCAACACGAGATTAACTAACTTACAAGTTGAACATAGAGAATAGTTTACTGTCATTATTTTAAAGAGTATCAGACGTTTGTTATTGTTCAAATTTTAAAATTTCACATTACAGAAATAACATGGTCTAAGTTCAAGCTATATGCTCATACCGTATACTAAACAGACAATATTTGAGAATAAAATCCTCGATATATTATGATATGTGGATATTTCAACGGTCGATTGCGGAAATTCTGGTTAGATTTTTTGACGTTGTTGGCCCTTATAGAAGAGATCAGTCCTATTATATTTTTTTCATTGTAAATTCCTTATTGAACTTTAAACCTTATACTTAATAGCTCCTTACTGAAGTAAGGAGCTAGTTAACTTTAATATTTAAAGGTTATGAAAAATGTCGTCTTGTTTGTGTATTTAAGAAGCTTTCCAGGAGTCGGCTCAAAAAAAAAAAATACAAAAAACAAAGTCCTCGTGATTGATTAAAAAATAACTTAGATATAATATATTATGAGGACATAAAAAGCGAATATGGAATTTTTATATCCCAAGCTCTCTATCAGCTTTAATGGAGGATTTATTTCTGTTTATGCGAAATATTTCATACAATTACATTATTGGCGTCAATCGACGAGCAGCTCGCCAATAGCCCAATAAAATGAGATTTAATTCAGAATTTATTGTCACTCAGCAATTTATAGTCAGCATTCGGCAGTATAATTTGAGGCTTTATCGAATATATTAAATTCTGTATGCAGATACACCCATTTAGCTTAATTTTCACTATAAATATGCCACATAAACAGATCCGGTTCGATTCTATATAATATTATATTATCTATCTATATTGATCCTGTGATGCGTAAACCAGATTTTACTAACACTATTGGAGAATATCAAAACTATGATAGATACATCTGTCAACTATTATTTTATTATTTTTCTCATCGCACAACGTGATGCTTATATATTCCGCATATGATAAGAAATAACGTCAGAGCCTCTGGTACTTCAATTTCGTTAAGAGAAGGTAAAATTAGATTTTCAATAAAACGGTTTTTAAAGCTTCTTTCAGATAGTCTGAATACGATTCCCGTTAAATATGGCAGTCAATTACAAGGGTTTTCTGGATATATCGGGAGCTATTCTTATTCCAAAAGCAATCTGCAGACGGCTCGGTTCGTTCCAATCACAGGAATGGCCGACATCAAAGTTTTATATGCAGTTCTATTCGACGAAAGTGGAAAAGGATCTTTCACTTTCCGATTGGCTCTTTCTTTCCTATTTGTAATCAACCTGAGTGAAATTTTTCCTCTTTCGAGTATTTCCTGAAGAGGTAGGTACAACCACTTTTCCTTGTTTAAAGAACAAATTCCTTAATTTGCACTATGCATACAAGCGAAAGAATATAAATAGTTAAGTATACGTAATATACCTACTGGGTGCTGCGCGAGAAACTGCTGGCATACATTCATAAATGGAAAAATGATTGGAATGGAAAGAACACTGAAAAATGGTTCATTTATGTTTTCAATTTCGACAAGCTAAATTAAAATATCTATAACCCCATAACATTTGCGGTTAAACTGGAAGTAGTCATCAAATTTTTTATTTTTTATGGGACAACCTGTATATTTTACCATTTTGAGATTTGCTGAGATAAATTATTAACAATGGATTTCACGCAGTCAAGTAAATCACAGCTCAGCTGCCCGAGGCTGCTTAAAACTAGCAAAACCAGATAGCAGAGAACATGGTAGAGCCCACAAAGCCTCGCACGGTGTGAAACTATCTTTCTGACTTGAACGGCGTGAAGTTGCTTTAAAGAGTCGACGTTTCGTTGCTGTGTATTGTTTGCAAAATTGCAGGCTTACTGTGAAGTCTGCTTGTGGCTTGCGAGCTACTTCGGGGATCGCTCCTTACGGGTGGCTGTCGATGGAGTTCTTTCTGACGACTTCTCTATCAAAGTTGTTGTTTTTCTAAAAAAAACTTGTTTTCTTAAATTTGTTATAAAAAATGACGATTCAGGATCCAAAATAGGTTTTTGGGACCATTCGACGCAGGAAACAATTATATCTTTGAATATATGTTAAAATAAAAAGCAATAATTACAAAAAAAAACAGATTCCTATACAAAATTCTTATGATCAGACTTCAGCTGTGCCACACTGTACCTACAGCAAAATAGAATTTAATTTAATTTTTCACTTGACAGTAAAATGTATCATATTATGTATGGACATTGAAAATGTCAACGATAATAAAACAAAACAGTAAAATAGCAAACCGATATCACAAAGTGAACGATTATTGAAACCTGCACACCCGATGAAATAAACGTAGCTATTATGGCATATTTTCACGATAATTTGAATTAAAATGGGACTGTGTTATTTCAATTGATTTTAGTTACTGAACAAGCACTTTATGTAGAACAATAATTTTGCTTCATTTAACTGTTTAATTTTAGTACAGTTTATAGAGTCTCTTATTGGTCTACGAGTAGGTACATGATCAAATAGATACACATATCTAGTATGCAAGGTGTGTATCAATAAGTGCACAAAATTAATGGGGCAATTCCTGAGTTGAAAATTAAGGAGGCTTATCAAATGTATATGAATAATTCGCCCCTCCCCTTTTGAGATATTACCCCTAGAAGGGGAAGTCAAAAAGTAATTTTGGCTTTATCATGTACTCCTTAAAGCCGTACCGGCATTTTAAAATATATTTTGAATAGAATGATTTATTCTAAATATAAAAGGTATCTTATAATTCTTTCGTCAATTTAACGATCTTCCAGGATTTTTTTTTTATATTCTATTATTGTTATGCTTAAAAAATTTCTATTGTATATGTTACGTCCAAACATCGAAACCGCTCACTGAGCGAAAAAAAAACAACCGCAACGCGTTGCGGACGGTGCCAAACGACCAAATACCGAAATGAGATAAATTTTCGCTTTGTGTCCGTTCTTGTTGACCACGACGCGTCGTGGACAATGCTCAAACGGCCACGATGCGTTCTGGATGATTTAGAGAGCCCATAAACCGATATTTCTTGTCTACGCTTGTCAGTAATGTCAGTGGGTTTACGACTGCCTTCGAATGAAGAATCGGACTGGCAGATTCTTCTCTGGAAAGGGAAACATGAATTTTTGGAAAAGATTTTGAGAAAACCTTGGAAGGAATGACACTTGAAAAAGACAAGGTACACAGAGAAAAAAAATTGTTTGGCTGAAAGAAAAATTATTCAACTTAAACAAATTTGTTGTTTCAATAGACAGAAATAAAAGTTTATTTGAATTTTTTCAATTATTTGTTTGAAATTTCAGAGGATAGACTTTGTCGAATCAAACAATATTAATCTTGCAATATTCAATAAAATTTATTTGAATCAAACAAATTCCGTTATTCGATCAAACATATATTGCTTTCAATAACAGGAAGAATTCTTTGATTTAATTTTTCGCTTGTTTGTTTGAAATAAATTATTATTTGATTTTAAACTATAATTTATTGAATCAAATAATTTTACATTAAAAAATTTAAAGAAATATTTGTTTGGTTTTGTCAATATCCCCGTGGGTAAAAGGTTAGGTTAGGTATATAAAAATAGATTATGATAATAAGGCATTATACTTTTTATTGTAAAAAAACAGTAATAAGCTAACTACAAAACAACAGAGCCAACCTAATCATGTGTAATCATAAAATATTAATATTGCAACATTTGTACCTTAAGTAATATACTTTTTCTTCTCACGGGAACAATAATTTTCATTTTCATTGGTGACGGATTTCAAGTTTCAGCTGGTCAGGACCATCAGACATCTCTGCAGAGAGACCATCTCTGCAAATTATTTGGCTTCTAATAATTCATAGACGAGAAATCTCGTATTTTCATCTAAAACAGAACGATATTTTAAATTCCTTAATTCTTGGTAGCAAGTTTGCAATATACCTAATGCAAGAGATATCATACAAATAAGCTACGAGGTAGGTAGGTACTTACCTTCAAGCTTTAATAACAAGTGCCGTGTGCATCAGATTGTATTTGGACAGAGATTCTTCAATATCCATTAGGTTTGGTATAGGTATATCCATCTATTAGGTATTACTGTTCCGTTGTTACAATACAACACACTGAACACACAAAACAGCAGCTAATATAATATTTATACCTATTCGCCTATTCCAATAAATTATTATTCACTAATTATTATTACTGAAAACAATGCGGGATTGATGAACTAACTCCATACCACGCCATGATTTTACACCAACACCACCATCAGTCACCAACCCTGCTGCTGGGATAGTGTAGTCCTTCCAGTCGCCACCAGAGGAAACAGACGCTACATCACGTGATGTACAACAACAAATCTATGACAAATCAAAAAAGTTAATGCTTGATTCAAAGATTTATTTATTTCTCTGTCAATGGGTAGCGTTAATTAAAAGCAAACAATTCCGTATTTTTATTTTGATTGTTAGTTTATTTGGATCGATAAAATATTTCTTTCTTTCAAACAAATTTACGGTAAAATATTCTTATTTCAATTAAAATTATTTTTATTTCAATGAAAAGCATTAGTTCTTATTGTAATAGTGAAATTATTTAGAACAAAATAAGATTTGTTTGAACGAAATAAACGATGCATAAAATCAAATAAATCTGATGTGTTTCTTTCTAGCTATAATTTATTCAAATTAAATAAATACTTAATAATTCGCAAATTTATTTGTTTGATTTGAAAAAAGTGTACCTGAACCAATTCAAACAAATGATTGAAAAAACTGAAATAAATGGTATTATTTAGGGCAAATAAATTAATTTTCAATCAAAAGAAAAATGTATTAATCAAATAAATGGTATTCAAATAAATGAAAATACTAATTTCAAATAAACTGTTTTCTCTGTGTAGGGGGAGAAAATGTAATCAATGCAGTATCCTCTGTGACGGCATGTTCCATTTGCGAGGATTTTTGAGTTACCAAACCATGTAAAACATGCAGCTTAAAAGTACACATGAAGTGTGGGATTGAAATTGAAGGAGAAGTCGTATGCAATCAGAAAGCAACGTGAAACTACTAGAGCCGGAATGGAGAAGCAAGCTGGAAAAATGCTGGCGCTGTTCCGTTAAAAACTATACCTCCTGCTGAGATTGGTCAAATGTCGTACCTAGTCAAGGTTCCAAATATCGACAGAGGGAGGCTGCCCCTAGGAGTATTCTAGCTGTAGTTCTAAGCGTTAATGATTCCAGCTTGTATAAATTGGGAACCAAAGAGGGCGTGCTGGAAAGACTTAATAGTCGTAATTAATTCAACTTAGCTGATTAAAATTTTATAAACGCATTTTTTGATGTTCCAAGTTGTTCATTAAATTTGAAAAAAGCTTCAGCTCTTTCGTCTGGATCAAAACAAGGATTTGTCATGTGCCATTGTAAGCGTTATTGTAATACAAAAAAGTGCAATTGCAAGGCGAATGAGGTGCTGTGCAATTCTAAATGTCACAATAATAGTGCCTGAAAAAACAAGTAAATTACCTGCGATTCAGTGGCAATTTCTGTAAATTCACTTTTATGTCATTTCGGTATTTGGTCGTTCTGCACCGTCCGCAACGCGTTGCGGTCGGTTTTTTCGTTCAGTGAGCGTTTTCGATGTTTGGGCGTAACATATACACACCATGCGTAACTAAATTATAATTTGTTTTTCCGAATATCATTAAATTTACGAAAAAATTACAGATAACTTATTTATTTAGAAAATCAGGTTATCCAAAAACATTAAAAAATGGTGTTAAGAGACAAATTTGCATGATAAATAGGTTCTAAGTGTGGCAAGAATTCTCTTTTCTACCCTTTAAAACAGTAGGTAAGGTAAACTTGACAAATTGTCTAAATATATTCTCATTAGCAGAATATTCTGCTATATCTACGGATCTACCTACTTAATTTCATTCCTGTAACTTGTTCCGTATTTAAGAAAAAAAGTATAAAAGCCAAAAAAGAATTGAGAAAAAAAGAATCTCAACTCTCCAGCATAGAGCGATTTAACTTAAAATAACCTAAATTTTGTATAAGAGCCTTAATAAATATAAACCTCTGCGCATAAAAAAGTAAAAATAAATATAAAAACCGGACTTTGATTATCTACTAAATGGCGCGTACTGTTGGTATGGTAGTGATGATCCTCGTTAGCAAGTTCCATCATCTGACCTTTGTGACTAGATGTGAATATTTGTCTCTTTTTGTGAAGATATCTCTTCTCTTTTATTCGACATTTTTACGTAATTTTAAAATTTTTTTGGAGAAGGCAAGCAATATGCTTGGAAGGCATTGAATCGTTATCCTTTGTTGACATACACGTACATTTAATTTACCTACATGATACTCAATTCTTAGACAGAGCTTGATCTTGATATTGATCAAATTGATAATGAAAATGTTGTACTAAAAGATGGCTGCACCATGATCTTGTATGATAAGAACTGTGATTTAGACAATGTGATTGAAGCCAGGAAGGATCTCTTCTGTCGAAGAGTAAGTAAATGAAGAAACTTCACCCAATGAAGCAGGATGTTCTACTCCAACACTCCAAGCGGACTGCATATCTAGCAGGAGAATGATGGTATACTAGTGGTGAGCACAATTCACAGAATGCTCCTAATTCTTTCATGGTAGATCTTATCGATTGGTTCAAAAGCTTGTAAGAAATGTAACTGTACGGGTGAAAGAGGGTAGGTACACTGGTAGGCGTGATTCTCATCTAGCCAATAAATTGCTTAGCGAAAATAAAAAATGACGTCTTATATTTTATCAAAGTTTAATATCATATCTTAGTTGAAAAAGTCAAATTTTACGACTAACACTAAATTTATACCCACACGTAGGAGGAATTATTAAAATTCGTCTCCATTATTAAGTTTCATTGAAATAAAATAAATGGTTCCGTTCTTTCGTTATTATACAGTCACGTCGACTGTTCTAAGATAAGAAGGAAAAAACAAAGGAAGACTTGTTTGAAAAATTTGTTTAGTTCGCAAAAGAAAACAGTAAAAAAACTTTTATCTGGGGGTTTATAAAGATTATTCTTATAAAATATGTATAAGAAGTTTGTCATCGTTCTTTTTCCGGTTTAATTAAATCGTGTGCCGTAAAATACCAACATTATTAATTACGACTTGACAACTTTTCGCGACATTATTACACTGTGAATTAAATTAACTCGTTAGGAAACCAAGACAAGTAAAGTTGAAGGCAGTGTTTTGTTTGTAAAAGACTACCGCTTACCTTTTTGTTCTCCGGTTTTTTAATCAAATTTCAATAGAAATATCCGTAAAGCTTTTTAAGCTAAATTTGAAGCAATGGCGGCGTTTGTGCATTTTTAAATACGCAGAGAAGCACGATTTGATTTAAAATTCAATCGGTTTGAAATGTGATATCGACTGATGGAACTAATTATGCATTAAAATATAATGTAAGTTCCTCGCATACCTGTTGTTAAAACGGTTACGTGATTCTGGTTTAATGAAACCAGCCGAGAGTTTAGGGGTTATGCATCACGATCAAGGATTCATTAAAATTAAATTTTGAGATTAACGAAGTATTTTACCTTTACCTACCTACACAAGTCGAAGTGATTATACCTACTACACATTCAGGATTTAAATCAATTCTAATTCAATGCACGTACCTACGTTACTTATTTCAGTTAAAAATATTAATTTGTAAAAGAATGTTTATTTGCAGAAACGGTTACGAGTCTTGAAAGAACGTGCGTCATCAAAATCGTTCTTCTTTATGAGGTTGAACTATACATATACCTACTTTAATTACATAGTCCTGAAATTGCATTTTTATTGAATTTTTTTTAAAGCTTCATGAACTCACGGACGATGTAAAGGTCACTTTTGTAAGAGGGTTTTGCGGGGGATGGTATTTCCAGGAACATGTGAGCTTCTATCTCTATGACAGTCAAAATAAACAGTATTTTAAACAAGTAATAATAATTGTGTAAGTTGAATTTTTCTATTAAGAATGTTAAATAATATCTGAGCTGCTACACACACACATAATATCAACTACCTGCTGCACCCCTAATCTGATTTATCGCTTCTTTAAGTACGTCTTACTTACTCCAGTCGAAACCCTAATGTAAACATTGATAAATTCACGCCGCAACAGGGGCTTTGGAATCTGTTAAAAATATAAGATCGAGACTCATTTATTTTATTCTTGTGTTTTCTGTCGAACAAACAAGTTCATTTTCTTAATATTGTGTTGTGTTTTGTTTTGGTGTCTCCAGTAATAATTAATTGGTGAGTAAAATCACAGAGCGTCTTTCCCCTTATTTTTATATGTATTTCTGATTATTATTGTGCATGATTTGTAATTATGTTGATAGAGTAATAATTATTATTTGATGATAAAACTGGAGTGAATAATAATTAAGGATCAGTAAAGCTAGAGATCAGTCATTATTTGAGTAACTGATAATACAGTTTCGTGAAGGTGTGGCATGTGGTGAATTCGAGGGGATACATAGCGAGTCTGCCCTTTGTATCCATTGCACTCCTCGGTCGCGTATGGTTTGAGACCATACGGTGATAGTAGCTGGGAAGGGCACATCGTGAGTCTGCCCTTTGTGCCCATTGCACTCCGCAGTACTATGTTTTGAGATGTTGACTTATGAAAGAGTTCTGACGCATCGTGAGTCTGCCCTTTGCGTCCTGTCTGGTACTTGGAGCGGGTGCATCGCGAGTCTGCCCTTTGCACCCATTGCACAACTCACGTGCCAAGACATGATTAGTAGCTGGAGCGGGCGCATCGCGAGTCTGCCCTTTGCGCCCATTGCACCGCTCAGTGCTAATCGGAGAGATAACACATGGCGAATCTGGTTGTTTGTGTTATGACCACCGCCTTCCTACACGAAAGAATCTGAGAGTCGATCATGTAATATTCAGCCGTAGATGTTCACATAACCTTTTTGAATTAGGGGCCGGGCGCTCATACTGTTTTTCTTTTATTTATAGATGATCGATCTGACAACTGTCAGATCAGGCAGAAGACCTTGGACCTGGTTCAGAACACTCCATCCTGACTCGCCCCTTTGAAAGTATCATTTTATTTTTAGTTTTTATTCATTTACTCATAAAATAAAGTTGTCATTAATCTTCTTCCAATCAATTAATTTAATCACCAAATTACACCACCTCCTACAATTGTATAATAATAATGTCCAAATAATAATAATTCCTAAGTAATATATAACTTGAATGAGGAATGCATGACGACGACTACGCTAAAAGCTTATCTGGATGGCTTTGAACTTTCGCCTTATTCGTTTTGCTGTTTAGTTTTCATAAAAATTTTGATAAAAGTTTTCGTCCATACTTCAAGTCCAAAAACTTTAATTTGCGTCCATATTTAAAATTCAGTAGATGTAGAGAATTTTACAAGCGGTACACAGTTACTTCGGCTAATACTCGAACTTCTTTGAAAATTTATAATTTTTCAAGTAAGAAAATAAGTGAAATTCGGAAAAGTCTTCTGGAATAACTTTGCCGTTCGGCGGAAATCTAAAATTGAATAGAATATAAAAATATATCTCGTACATTAGATGAAGTAAGACCTTAGCTTCTTTATATTAGATTTTCTCAGGGATAAACTCAAGATTTCAGAAGCAGGAAGGAAACTTTCCAAACATACATCTCCGCTTGAACGTTTAAATGTTTATTCAATTAAGGTTGGTATTGGTACTTCTATCTTCTTTCAGCTTCAGAAATTTGCTATTACGTAATGTACCTACCTATATGATAATATAATAAACGCAAACTCTCCAGATTTTCCTTGCATTTTCGGACAGTAATGACAATAATGGTCACCTATCAAAAATAACAAAGCATGTACCTGACACTATAAATAAATTATTTCAGTTTGATTAAACTACCCGAATGCAATAATTATTGAATTTAAATAAATTTTCCATGGAAAATCAATAATTTTAGAACAAAATGAAACCTCTGTGAAGAAATTAAAGGTTTCAGAAAAAAAGCTATTCGCGAAACAATTTTTAAGGGGGGCTATTTCTAGGTAAGAGAAATGAATAAATTATTTATGGGGGATCTTCTCAATTTCATTACTATTACTTATTCCGTATTTAAGAAAAATAAAACTAAATGCTACTCTTTTGCGTTTATTAAGGCGTTTCACCCCCAAAAGGCGTCTCCTAGTTAAGCCTATAGAAAAATTTAAATTACTCGAAAATCGAACAACCAATGAAGAAAAATCCAAGTCAGTTTTGAAGGGAACATTAAATAAAAAATCTGTTACCATTCTCATTGATTATGAATAATTATTAGTGTATAAGTATTCCAATTAAGTATAATAATTATTCTCGGTTGGTTTTTTGCTACTTTATGTATTTGCAGGCCTAATAAAAATAATTTGCAATGAATATAATGTTTAGATGTATTTACCAGTGGATAGTTTTTAAAATTATTTCCTAAAAATAAAAAAACACCAAAACAAATTAAAAATGTAGCTATAATTATTGTTTTTAAGTAAGTAGGTACGCTTATCGTATAACAATATTTCGTAGTTTTTTTGGTTTTAAAAAAATGCTACATTTTCAATTTTTTTTTACTTTCTACAAATAAATTTTTTTTTTATTTATTTAAGCTTTAAGTGTCTCGACAGCTGGAGGTCATTGACACAGTTACAATACAATTACATAATTATGATATCAGAAATTTAGTTAATTGTTAAAGACAGGTGTTTTAAATAGCAGTGACAGTATAATTATAATTTTGAAAACAAATTGATGTTTTGTAGGTAGCTGGTAACTTGAGAGAGTCGTTCAGTGGAACTGAGGAGTTCTTTTATATTTCCTTCTATGTTATGTTTGCTTCGGCTCTTAGTTAATTTTAAGCATCCTGTGAGGATGTGTTACAGTGCTCACAGAGCAGTGGATTTTCTGCCGCCATCAAGAACCTATGGGTGAGTTTGGTGTGTCCAATACGTAGTCGACGAATCACCAGTTTGTTCCTTCTGGTCATAGTTGGAGGGAGTTCGAGTCGAGTAATGGATGGTTGGATCTCATGCAGTTTTGAGGTGATTCCGTCCCAATGATTTTGCCAGGCAGTCTTGGTGGATTTTGTGATATAGGTTTTTAAGTCTCTATAGATTTGAGTATTTGTATGGACTGTGCGAGATAATGAGGCTTCTTTGGCTGCCTCGTCAGCCTTTTCGTTTCCCGCTATGCCTATGTGAGACGGGACCCATATCAGTGTTAGGTTGCTTCCCCGGGAAACCAGCCTGTCATGTGTGTTGTGGATATCCTGCACTATTGGATGCTGTGTGTAGAGACATCTAATGGAATCGATAGACGAGAGCGAATCAGTGCAAATAGCTATATTCTTAGATTCCTTATTTATAGACTTGATGGCTTGAAGGATTCCGAATAGTTCCCCTGTATGCACACTAGCAGAAGATGGTAGAGACATGGTGGCGACGATGTTGTCGAGAGTAACCACCGCGCAGCCGACGCAAGTTTCACTCTTCGATGCGTCAGTGTATAAAATTTCATCGAAATTGGAGGTGTTGATTATATTCAGGAATGATTTTCTTAGAAGCTCTTTCGGGGTATCGTGTTTGGGATGGCAGCTGAGCGACGTGTTGGGGTTTGGGAGAGTTTTTTCCCAAGGTGGGGTGGTGGATGTCGGAAGATGGCATGTAGATAGGAGAGAAACGATCAGGTCTGTCAGGGAGGTCAGGTGTGCGTGGAGAATTTGTGGAATGGATAGAATCTTAGGAGGAGGATCAGGTTGAGATCCCATTGAGGTGAGAAGCGAGTATGCTGGGTTCTGGGGTTCGCTCCTTGCAAAGTAACTCAATAGAAGTTGTTGACGTCTCAGCTTGAGAGGGGGTTCGTTAGCTTCACAGTAGACGCTCTCACTTGGACTGGATCTGAAAGCTCCGAGACACATTCTTAGAGCGGTGTTGTGAATCGAGTTTAGGCTTTTTAAGGTGAATTCCGAAGCAGACATATAGATGACACTGCCGTAGTCTATTTTGGAACGATAAGAGTACGATACACCCTCAGTAAGACACCCTCATCGGCTCCCCATTGGTTTTGCGATAGGATTTTGAGTATGTTGAGTTTTTTGAGACAGTTGGTTTTGATATCTGCAATGTGCTGCTTCCAGTTCAATCTCTTGTCGAATCTCAGTCCGAGAATTTTGAGCTGATTTACGGAGGGCATGGTTTTTCCGTTGAGGAGTATCCTTGGAGTCGACGGATTGAAATTTAGACTAAACTTTATTACTTTGGATTTCGTGGTGGAGAAACGGAAACCAGATTTGGACGCCCAGTGACTAAGTTGATTTACTGCCTCTTGGATTAGGCTGGATGTTGCGCTTGTGTTTTTGCCATGACAGTAGATGATCAGGTCGTCAGCGTACACTGCATATTTAACTGGAGCACGTATCGTTGTACATATGTCATTAATAGCTAAATTAAAGAGTGTAGGGCTTATAATGGAACCTTGTGGAGCTCCATTCTTCTGAGCAAATACCGAGGAGGTATTATTGTTGGCTCTAACTCTGAAGAACCTGTTTCTTAAAAAGAAAATAAATTAATTTTCAAAAATAATAAAAAAAATTGACTAACTTTAATTACTAAAGTTTCAAAATGTATTTTTATTTTATTTTTAACGAGATAATATTGTACTTAGTACTGAAGAATTATTCTAGATCTATTTATCTTTGTGAATTTATAAGAACTTTTCTTCAGCTGTTCTGTACAATTAACTAGTAACGCTATACAAAAAAACCAAAATCTACTGTGGAACCAACACTTCTTATTGAAAATAAAGGTAAGTAACAACAGTACCTACATATGGTGTGCAGAATAACGGCGGGCAGAAGATGGGGTTGTGACTCATGTATTCTAGGTTGGATGCACACCATTCTAGTAAGGCCTATCTTCAATTCGATTTCCAGAGGAGATTCATCACGGAACTGTCTACGAAAGAGGAATGAAACAACACTTCTAACTGCACTCTCAAAGAAGGTACGATTAGATGGTACACAGACAGCTCCAAAACCGTCGAAATAACCGCGATAGGAGTCTATGGGTTGTACCAAGTACTCCAAACCCATTGGAACACCCTCGATTATACGTCAAGCGAAACTACATGCAATTAGGTTGTCCAAGATGCTGTCAAAATGGATTCAATATGGCCGCCTGTAGAACTGAACAGCTCTTATTGAAAGTGGTGTGGATTATTAAGATAACATTATTTGTTTATTTCTTTTTTATATACTTAAAAGTTGAAGCCTTTTAAAAGGTCATATACAATCTCTTATTCCCTATTAAATTGGTTTTGGGTTAAAAATGCCTACCGCCTGCTGTTGTGTTGTAATAAAGTGTGGAGTCCGTGGAGATCGCGATTTTGAGCATCGCAAAGATCTCAATGAACTTTCTAAAAAAGACGTGTGAAATGGCTTCAAGCAATTAGAAGATCTGATTTATCAGAAACAACCTAATATGCCAGGGTTTGCAGCAAACATTTTTTGTCTGGTAAGCTGATACTGATACGCATTTATGTAATAATATGTACCTACCTACCTACCTACCTACCTACCTAATCGGATATTTTTTCCTGTAGATGTAAATGGGCCCCGTTATGCAATAGGGAACCAACTGACATTCTGCGAAAAAATGAGATAATTTGTATTTCTAGCTCAACTAGGGTTCTAAACGTTTTGCAATAGAGGAGCCAAGTGTTGGAGCTCTGCTTACACCATCTATTGATCACATGCACCAACTGAAAAATTTAGAAGGCATGTAGGTACTACATTTTACTACATCAGTAATTTCTCATTTAACTCAGTTGTATTTCTGTTGGTTGGTTCCCTATTGCAAAAGGGGGTCCAAATGCAATGTTATAACGATGATAAAAAAATACTCTGTTCACTTCAAATTCTTGATTTCGATATTTAAATTTTAGGAAAACCATCAGCATTAGTTGATGAAAATTGAAAACGATCCTGACAGGTTTCCTTCTTTGGCCATGGGATATAATAACTCAGATGTTGCTTTAAAAAGGGCTAAAGATGATCTGCTCAGAAAGAATACAATACAGAGTTGAGAAAAGAAGAAAAAGTTCAAAATGAGAGTATTTCGGAGGTACTTAATTTGTGATATTTTTTGAGTTTATTTATTTATTAATTTCGTTAACTTAAGAGTTTTTATGTACCTAGGTGACAAATCATGGAGAGTCCTCCAGTAGTGCTGTCGCCAATCTGCAAGATGATGCTGCTGGCAGAAAGTGATAAAACAGATTCAAACCATCTCTGTTCTGTACAGGAGATGACATAACACAAATGTTACCTACTGTCTTCTAGTGGCCTAGATATTCAGGGTTGGTGCCCTTTTCTTTTTACGAAAGTTTTTTTTTTTATTGTTAAATATTTATCTGTTATTTTATTCCAACTTAATTTAATTATGACTTGAAGTTGCGTTAAAAACCTTTCGCACATCAATCTCATAAATACAGTATTCTTATGCGTTCATTCAATTTTGAATACTTTCACCATTTTTTAAATTGGCTTTCTGAATTTTTTAGTGACACGATCATATTATAGTACTAGTATTATTAAAGTTACCTACTGTAAAAATTTCAGTCTCCAATAAATTAATATATAAAATAATAATTGTGTTTTTATAAAACTGTAATTTTATTGACAACTTTGTAATGAGCACCAGCTTATGTTACAATAAAGTATATTATGTTCATTATAATAAATAAAATGTATGTTTCTGAAGTTGTTGATTTTTTCTACAATTGATATGTTATCCCCATGCTGAAGCTATTATGAAGTTTCATAAACTCAAAAAATTCTTAAAAACATTTATCAAGATTATAATAAAGGTTTAAAAACACAAGTATAAAAGATATACCTATAAAATTTATAATAGTACATTAATAAAATTAGTTGATACTGTAAGGGATTATGGTAGGAGTGATAATGGTGAATGACCTTCAATGGCAGGAATTTCGTCAACAGAATAAGACGGCTTTTCTACATTGGATTTTTTATTTAATTCCATTTCACTAAGTCGAACAATTGGAACTTCTGATATTTTTGTAACGTTCCATGCTGCCGCAGCATCTGTACACGATGAGACGGTTTTTGTTCTGTGATTATGCTCCACTGTGAACAGCAAAGCAGCAACATGACTACAAACTTCAGAGAGCCCAGCCATGCAGGTGCAATGGCCACAATTTATGGCACCGTCTTCTTCACAGATAATTCAAGCAAGCAAGGCGGTTTGTTCATTCGTTGAGAATGCTTTACCCTAAACAAAAAACAATACATTAATAAAAACAAGTTAATGATCAAGATATTTTATTGCTATGGGTCATAGGATAGTATTTTCATTTTACCTTTCCAATGAAGATCACACTTGATTCTTCTTCTCATTGCGCCGTCTCCCGTCGAAGGTTGGCGATCCAAATGGCAACTGTAGTTTTTGAAACTGCAGCACGAAATATTTCTGCAGATGAGCGGTCAAACCACCTCCTCAGGTCCTTCAGCCATGAGTTCTGGCGTCTTCCCACTGATCTCTTGCCCTGCACTTTACCCTCTATTATGAGTCGGAGTAGCTCGTATCTTTCTCCTCTCAGTACGTGACCAAAGTATTGCATTTTTCTCTTTTTGATGGTGTTCAGTAACTCTTTTTCTTTATTCATTCGTTGGAGTACTTCGACGTTGGTGATCCTCTGCACCCATGAAATTCGCAGCATCCGCCTGTAGACATACATTTCGAAGGCCTCTATCCTTTTTTCTGTCTGTGGGTCCATTGTCCAGCTTTCGCAACCGTAGAGTAAGACAGAGAAGATGACATGATTAGCAATTTGCTTCAATCCCATTAAATGCAAAAGCCTGCACTTGTAGCCGCTTAAACTTTTATAAGCCTTCGTTTTCTTTTGTATAAAAACTGTGTGGCTCAACACTAAATACGACACGATGTCTGGTGCAGAAACAGGTGGTTCAGGATCCTCTGGAGTTAAGAAAAATGGATCAAGGCCGTTCAAGATCCTAATTTTTTCTTTATAGCGAACCATAATGTCGGAAGCACCACTTTCTAAAGATAACAGGTAATCATACTTTTCTTAGTAACATCACTGTTATTTTAACTGACAAAGCACACACACTTAATAACAGTAAACTTAAGATATAGCTCGATGTTCGAATTGATTATTTCGAAATGTTATAAATAAAATAAAACTTCTCTAATTGCCGCGTGCTGACTGTTCTGGTTCGATGATTTGCGTTTGTGTTTCTACAGGCCGCCATTTTGACAGTTGAAAGGTCACGTGTTCTGGACAACCTAATAGAAGTATGCTTCCAAATAAATCTTGACAGAAACAACGAAAACAGAGAAATTAAACTATTGACGGCTTGTCAAGCAGCCACAAAGATTCCAAGCTCTTCGGCCATTAGCTCCGAAATGGCTTGGAAGTGCCTAAGAAAATGCAACGAATTAGGCAAAAAAAAAGATCTTATTAAGAAAAGCCCTTCTTCACAAAAAAGGATCTTATACATCCTTTATAGAACCAGAACCATTCTAACGCTTCGAAGTCACATCTTCAAGCAGAACTCCGAGTGAAATCCTTTGAAGAAACATCTCAGGGCTTAGACAAACCACAGAACTCCTCGAAAACTTCAACCGAGAGAGACCGAAGACACTCCTCAACCTGAGTAAGTAATGTCTCAGAACTCTCACGGGATTCCTGACGCGACATTTTGAGTTCAAGCAACACCTGTGGAACTTGGGCATAGAAGAGACCATCCTCTACAGACTTTTCAGAAAGGGAGACGAGACATATCTTCACCTGTGTTAGAACTCAAAATAAGAAACGCTCTGGATCAACACCAATTGCGGAAACAGGGGATTTATCCGATCTTGATCCTCTTAAAATCCTCAAGTTTTTCGAGGAAATTGACTTGGAGAGGGAACTTCATTAATGGAATTCCATACCAGGGGAAGGACAATAGATCACTCATAGACTAAGAGCTGGCGGCCGCGAGGTGCTATTATGATCGTATGTCCGGTTGGAATGTTGTGAGGTGGTTGGCGGAACCACCAAGAGTTGTTATCCGCAAGGATTCAAGGCAAAAGACGCGTCAGACGGCTCAAAGTCGAAAGTCAGTACCCCCAGCTGAAAATTTACGTATTATTACCTGTTTGAAGGTCATATATGAAGTATGTAACTCGTCAGACGGCTAGGTCACTCTAAAGGGGTGTCAAACGTCCTCAAATCTGTTATTTTTTTTTTATCGTTTTGTTGCCTCCATCTGATGTTAAAACGTCTCGTCTGACGTTTTAGCAGTCACCTCGCCATCTGACGAATTACACCTTCATCTATGACCTTCAAACAGGTAATACGTAAATTTTCAGCCGGAGCTACGAATATTTTCTGAGGAAATTTTTTTTCGACTTTAAGCCGTTTGACGTGTCTTTTGCAGAGGTTTTCAGTTGAATCCTTGCGAATGACACCTCTTGACGTTTCCGCAAACCACCTCACAAAATTCCAGTCTGAGGTATGCTCATAGCACCTCGCGGCCGCCAGGTCTCTGTCTATGAGGTCGTAATGACTCAATTACTTTCAATTATTACAATACAATACAATAGACAGTTGACATGCATGACAAGTTCTAGTTTCCAGAATCTCATATAAATAACTCTGGAATATATGTATGTGTTATTTTGTCATTGGAACGCTCGCTCCATCTGCCACAGACTTTTGGAAGATCAGACGCAATGTTAGATATAGGCACGCACTTGACAAAATAAACTCTTGAATTAACTATGTGAATCTTTCCAGAATACGTATGTCATCTCACGACGTGAGACAATCGGGAACGTGACCAATGTACGACTAGAACGTGACTGTCTTCGTCAACTGATTTCATACAGGTGATCAAAAAGTGGTAACTTTTGAAATTTCAATTTAATTTGAAACATTTTGACTGCAATATCAGTTTAAATTGTTTATAAGTTTCATAATTAGAAAACATAAAAGGAGTAATAGAAACTAATATCTAACTAAATTTAAACTAAAAAGGTTATAAAAAGAAATAAAATTGTAAAAATGGTTAAATTGTCGAATGTCGTTGACATTATGTCACTTTAAAGAATGAAAGAAGAGGATGTCTTTTTCATAGGCCTATTTACCCATCCCTGAACTGAAGCCTTCTTGATCCGCCCTCTACAAGCAAACGAGATAAACGAGCTTTTTGTTCATCTTATTTCAACATCCACCTATTATCGATTCCAAAACTTAATTTGTAGAAGCTTCAGCTTCCGCCCCTCATACAGACAAGCTTAAGAACCGATTACATGAAGTTCTTTCCCTTTTTCCGTAACTTAATTAGAAGAGTAGTTCTTTTCTAAGATATTTTAAAATAGCCCTGAATTAGTTTTTACCATCAAGTGCACTGAGAGAAGTAATAGTTTAATCCTAACTAGCCCATGTTATGATTAACTAGGCGCTAGTTTCGATTCTGCCTAACTAATATTAGTTTGCAATAAACGTGATTTTAGTTTGAGCAGATGTGTTTACCACAAGTCCACAAGAGTAATATATAAAATTTACCATAAAGTTTTCGTTTATATTATCATGAACTTCTCGTGTTTTTCATAAACATGTTGATTTTTGTATGTATACCATGTAAGCTTTTCATAAATAAACACATGTTGTATGGGAATCAATGCATTTTAGTCAGTAACTTTTTTTCATTTCTGATAAATGATGATTGTTTATGATCAGATAATATTGCAAAATCAGAATGTTGATTGTAAATAATATTGCTTTGCTATAAGTGCATTATTGCTTTATCATAAACTAAATATCTCAGTGGACATATGACAAAAGTTAGCCATTATTTTTTGGAAGTTTAAGCTAAGTTAAGTTTATTAATGATCAGCACCTGCATTATAATCAATAATTATCATTAGTTGTTCAGGAAAAAATTATTAGTTTATTGTTAAAATGCATGGTTTATTAATACCACCTGTTTTTTTTTCGATGAAGGGGATCGGGATAAATTAAAAAATCAAAATAAGCATATTTTAATTTATTCAAAATTATTTAACCTTTTAACCCAACTTTTATACAATAGTTATTTTATAACTTTTTATTTATGTGAAAAAAAATTTTTTACATAAATTAACATAAATCAAAATGAAAATTGATCCGAATACAAAAAAAAATAAATAACAGTATTTTATATACTTAATAAGAAAATTACAAAACATAGGTACTACTTGGTACATAGGTACTAATTATTTTTTTATTTATTTTGAGAATACCATTTAAAAGCGAGATATCTGAAACTGGAATGAAATATTATGGTAATTCAATTCACATTTAAAAATTAATTTAAATTACCGAATTGAATGGTTCTTCTGCAAAATCAAATAGGTAACATTATTTTTCTAACAAAAAAAAAATATATCTAAAATATAATGAATTATTTTTAATTTATTTTTCTTCCACATAAGCACTTAATAATTCAGCATTATCATTATTTTCAAATGCAGCATTACTTACGGATAATTTCCATTTAAAAAATGTGTAGTTACCTATTATGTCAACTAAATGTGCCTGGCATGTGAAGTCCAGCAAGCCCTTTAATTGATACACTGATAAAATTGCTTTGCCTATACAGGTTGACTGTAGTAATGGTGGTGCCTGGTTCTTGAGTTGTCAAGTATTCAATACTGGTATTATCTGAACCCACTTGCACTTTCTATCGGTGTAATTCCAATTATTCTGTAAATTAATTCATTTGTAATTTTTATATAAATTGCTGTAAAAGATTGCGTGCATGTTGCGGCTATGGTCTATACACAGGTATACTATTTTTAGTAGATATACTTTTTTTCAAAATCGGAAACAACTTTTTTTATATTACCGTATGTTGTGTTTGCCTTCGCAACATAGGGATTTTGAATTTATTGCTATTTACCAAATATTATTCACGTGTTTTACAACAATCACAAGAATGAAAGGTGTCTTAATTCTGACTTCGAGTTACACTTATTCTTTTTTATTTGCTAATATTTTGATTGCTGTACGTATTTATTATAACAAATAAGTGTTCATAAATTAAAAAAAAACTTTATAAGCTAATATAACATCAAAAACTTTATAATAATTAGATTAACATAGATTTTTTGGATAAAAATATACCGTGAGCTTAGATCAAGCTCATTATCTACAATAGAGTGTGAACTGCGTACCTTCCTCTGGTGGAATGTATTAATGCAACGAGTGTAATACTTACTTACCTGCAAAAACGGAACACATATGTATCCAAAACCCCATTCTTGCAGCAGGTCTTCCATTATTATTTCGTTATTTTCAATAATGCGATCAATTATTAAATATTTTTCTTTACTTTAACTTTCATATACGCGTGGCGTCACTTCGCGGTGCTTGTTGCTTGTACCATGATGAAATGACGCTGTGCGTGCATCCGCGGCGTTATTGCGCATACAACCGCGGGGAAACCCGCGGTTAGTTATTCCCCAACAAATGTGTTTAACAGCAAACTAATATTAATTTTTCAAAAACATATTCTTTAAACACAAGAGATGTCCAGTTATTGGCAATATTCACGCTTGCTGTTCGGTAAATTATAAAAGTTTAGATTTAAATCATGATTTTCTTCACAAGTTTGCTCTAAATAGATATTTGATAATGATAAAATTCTGTAAGATTCTCTATAAATAATGTTAGTTATAGTGTAAATAATCTCATATTTTGCGTAGACACAAAGCAAAACTTACTGATGAAGTTATATAGTTTGACTGTAAATAATTTAGTTTGTGATGATCAAATTCTTAGTTTGGGATTTTTATTATTTACTGGCAAACTAATCAACTCAAACGAATTTCACGTTTTTTGCAAACTCACTAATAGTTTTAGTGGAAATAAACTCGTTTACTACAAAGGACCCTTATTACAGTTAAACTTCGCATTTCATAAGTAGCGAAGAGATAATGATAAATGCATCACTTCTCTCAGTGTGGAAGCTCGTCGAGTCTCCTCAGAGGACTGAAGGAGTACCTACCTAGCATACTCGTACCTATTGCAAATTGCAATCCTTTTTAAAAATATGCTTCCGTAGGTTTCTTTGCATGTAAGCTCCATTGTTGGGAGAAATAAAAACCCAATTTCTCCCAATTTCTCCCAATTATTTTTGCTGTTGAAATAATTGAAATATAAAATTTTTCATCTTGAAATCATTTCACGTAACTTACTAATTGAGGATGATGCGACTTTTCCAACAAAAAGATTCGTTAGGTAAATAGAGATGTTTGTAAAAAGGTCGGTCAACAAGATATTGTTTTCAATATATATATATATATAAACTTTAATTAAAGTTGTGCTGCCTGTGTATCACAGGTTGCTAAAAACACAGCATAACAATCAATACAACAATAGTAGAAAAGTAATTAACGAGTAACAATAAATTAAGTAAAGAAAATAAAGAAAAAGATTTATTCATGGATATCAATCAATTTTTTTCTATCCTTCATCATTCAAGAAGATTTTTTCTTCTCCACCGAGGTATTATTAGCAGAAAAATAAACATAATAATGGAGCCTCGATATTTTTAAAATTTTATACGCATGTAGGTTGTAGGTAGATAGACAAAAGGAATGGGATAAAAAATCTGTTCATGTTATAAATAAAAATGACTTTTTTACTTACGATTTATTAATTATTCACCTATGAATTGCTTATGGTCTTATAGGGATAGATACTCTCAATGCCGCTCAACTTTGTTTATTTATAGCTTATAATGAAACAAAACGTAAATGACTGATGGATGATGCCGTGAAGGTAAAATGGTTGCTAGAGTCGACGAGACCGTATCAATCAGTACGTAGTTGATGGTAGACAAACATGAAAACTCGTGTGTACGATGTATGGTAAGCTAACTTTATAACTTCGTATATGCAACCAGCAACAAAGGAACAAAGAAATGTGTGGTCTATAAGTGTGTATAGTGTAAACACCTTGTTTTATTTATTTTATTCCTACAGTAACAGTTGTGGTGGCGAATCATAGTCAACTTACACGGTAAAATCAGGGTCGTCTTAACCATTGGGATAATAGGACTATAGCCCAGGGGCGCAAGCATTTCAGGGGGGTAAATTATAATTCAAAATCTTTTTAATTTTCTCACAGAATTCGTTCATTTTAAACACGTACCCGAGTAAAGTAATCTCTATAAATAATTTACTCGAAAAAGTGACTCAACATTTCCTAACGTACCTATTCCTGCCATAATTCTACGCACTTTCTTTAGATTGCAGCAGCCAAAGATCTCTTACTGCAATTTTGTATGATATTCATGTTTTTTATTTTAATTTTATGTTAGTTTTTTTATTGTAGGTACCTAATGGTTTTGTTATAAAATTACTGTTTTCAATCCTGACATTTTTTCTAACCCTTTTAGTTCTAGCCGTTCATAGTCCCCAGGGCACGAAACTTTTCGCTGCGGAAATTTTTATTACTGTTAATTTTTTGCTGTTATTTAGTTATTTAATTATTACTTTTTACATCTGAGTAATTTGTCAACTGCAGGGAAATTGAGTGACCTTGAATTTGAAAAAAATTTCGCCTCCGGCGGATCTGTCAGAATAACTCCCCCACCCTTTTGAGACATTATTAGTGTGAAGTTTATAGAATCTATTCCGCACTAATTTTGCAATCCATAAATCCTCACTGCCCGAATCCAGCTAGCAATCATATGTATTTCTGTATTTCCTTATAAAGATTTTAGTGCCGCAGGGGCGCCGAATATCTGGTTAAAATTGAAACATTTAATGGACGAATTATCCAAGGTGTAAATAAATCCTCCCCTAATTTAGCATCTCTTAAATTCGTCAATTCTTTCCAGAGGATAATACAAGGATAATCTAGGATTAACTTAATTATCCCTACGATTGAATCCTGCCCGTATCTATGACCAGGATCAAATCGACTATCTGTCCCCCTAAACTGAATTTGTCCCTGGGCAAGAACACTTACGTACAGCCAGCCGACACAGTCGTCTACTCCCTCGCTGTAAATGGGAAACTTCGTCCTGATAAGCCCTTCTTTGATTACGCAATCCATCAAGCACTGATCGAAAAGGATTCCCGTCCTTCAAGGTTCAGATAAAAAAGACATAGGTAACAATGTTCAGTGAAATTTTTTATCCCTTGTCAGAGCGATCTGTTTGATATTCAAAATTAATGTGGTGGTTTTCTGTTGGTTACATACTGCGTACCTATATGTTGATTGAAAATAAAGTTTTACCAGATTCCATTTGTAGAGTTTTCATAAAAGTAATTAATAGATCATTCAATAATAAAAGCATTGAATTTTGAAATCGGGATAGCTTGCTAAAAACTTTGCTTTGCTGAATTTTCTCATAACCGTCAATTAATTCACTTTAAAAAAATACAGATTATTTATTAATTGTCTGTTTTCGACGAATGGTTTTTAAATTTTGAACGAAGCTTTATTTTAATTGAAAATTGATTACTTATGTGGAAAAGTGTGGAATAAATAGAAAATGGAAAAAATATGGAGTAAGTGGTAATTTACCTCGTTAATTTTTTTCGGTGGCGAAAAATTTTTCAGCATTTATTCAGGGTGTATCTAAAATAAACCGAGAAAATTCAGGGGGTTATTAATGAGATCATTTTAAGAAAAGAACAAAATCGTTTTTTAATAATAACTTTGATAACAATCAAGATATTTTCGTGAAAACTTGTACGTACACCTTCCATGCATCAAGAGGCATTTCCCAACGTATAACTTTTAGTTATTGTAGCAGTGACGTTCGTGCAAGTCGTGTTACACTTAATATTTTTGAAAAAATAAATAGTACGCCACTGCTTTTTTAGGAAAATAAAATTATTTTTAAAATCCCCTTTCATTTCTGATTGAATATGATCGCTTGACTTTTTTCAACCGATGCAAAAATTTATCACTTTATTTTACGGGGAATTTAACTCTCAAACTTTTATTTCTCTTGTTATTTTTCAAGAATCTTTGTCGTTTTCAACTTTCTCCTCGATCGTCAATTATGACATTTAATAAAAGTCAAGTTTTGAATTTTCGATGATCTTAAATAACGCAATTCTTTTCTTTTAGTTATTAGGGTTTTTGAAAACGACAAAGTTTTTTGAAAATAACAAGAGAAATGAACGTTTGAGATTAAATTTCCAATAAAACAAACTAATAATATCTTCAATCGGCCAACGTGCTTAAAAAATCCGTTTAAAAAAATAATTTTTTAGGGTGCATCATCCCTGATCAAGCCTTTAAAATGCTACAATTTTGCTTATTTTCAATGAAAGCTCTTGGTACGCTCACAACGTGTACAAAGTTCAAGTATAACTATAAGATATTGTTTTTTTCGAAATTTTATGCCCCTGGTTCACAGCCTATAATTTCCTAGGGGTGCAGCTTATTAGAGATTAGTTGCGTTAAATCACCATATTTTGTGGTTTCCTACACGCCCCTGTTCTGTTTCGGTTTTTATGCTAATCACCCTACATATTTATATACTTATAATAAATCCACAAGGAATGCTGTGGTTATATTTGTGTACGCCATTTTGGGACACAAATTTCGGGTCTTGTTGTTTTTTTTTTTAATTTGAAGTTTAGATAACCGCCATTTTCCACGCAAGTAAAATTCACACCATGGATCTAGTGTGCTCAAATTTAATTTTTTGAAAAGCACAAACTCATATCTAACAAAAAAAATCAAAAAATTGTAAAACCTTCCCATCAAGTGTATCAAGAACGTCAAAATTGTCAATTAACCACGCCGTAAAAAATCGCTCAAAAAATTCTCATCCCGTGATGAAAAAAGAATGATGAAAAAATGAAAAGCAAAAAATTTTCCAACAAGCAAAAAAAAATTAAATAAATAGTACCTACCCCATATTGGAGTATTTTCTGGTTTTATTTTTAAAATTATTCTATACATACAGGGTGATTGATTGAAACGCCACATTAGAAAAAATTCGACTTCCAAATGATCTAGGAATCTGAAATTTGGAACTTAGGCAACATACCTAATAACGAGTCAAAATGAAATATTACCAAGATGGCAGCACATTTAAAAATGGCGAAAGCAATGGCCATCTTTGTTTTTTTAAATGGGACACCCTATATTTTATTGCATTTTCAGATTGTCTGAGAAAATGTAATAACAATAATGTTTATAGTTGCATTTTAAATTGAGTAGGCTATGAGTTATAAATAAGTGAAAATCGCAATTTTCCAACTTTAAACCCATTTACCACAAAAACGGCCCATAATATCAAAAAACGGCTTACATGTTCCTATCTTAACTTTTTATAAGGCATCCAATTATGCAGTTGAAATGTTTATACAAGGTGGTGAAATTTATCACATTTTTCATCACCCTGCATAAACATTTAAACTATACAGTAGGATACCAGATAAAAATTTAAGATAGGGACATGTAAGCCGTTTTCTGATATCTTGAGCCGTTTTCGTGGTAAATGGGTTTAAAGTTGGAAAATTGCGATTTTCACTTGTTTATAACTTATAGCCTACTCAATTTAAAATGCAACTATAAACATTATTGTTATTACATTTTCTCAGACAATCTGAAAATGCAATAAAATATAGGGTGTCCCATTTAAAAAAACAAAGATGGCCATTGCTTTCGCCATTTTTAAATGTGCTGCCATCTTGGTAATATTTCATTTTGACTCCTTATTAGGTATGTTGCCTAAGTTCCAAATTTCAGATTCCTAGATCATTTGGAAGTCGAATTTTTTCTAATGTGGCGTTTCAATCAATCACCCTGTATAAAACTAGAAAATATAATAATTAAACCAAAGCTTTCATATCATTTTACTTTTCAAATTTTACAAATCTCCTTTAATAAATATTTACTCTCATTCTGTAATCGTTACATATTTGTAATCGGCCATTTTCGAAAGAATTTGACTGAGGAATACCTCGAAGACATTATTAGCTTGGATACAAAGATCCAATTATGAATAATGCGGTCGAAACTTAGGAATTTGCAGACTAATAAGCTTCGGAAACTATATAGGGTAGGCTCATGCATGAAAGTCAACAAAGTTACGAGATTAATTTAGGGGTTGAATTTTCCAATAACCCTCATTAGGTTAATAACGGAGAAACTTAACATAACATTAAGTATATTATAAATATCTCAGGGTTGAAGGATTTTAATTTCTTTCTTATGGAAGCACCAAGAATGTTTATTAAAAAAACATTTTAAAAGTAGTGCCCCATGTGAAAAGGTGAAAAGGAATATTGATTGAAGATCGCATTAGACAGAGTTACGTATCAGTAGTAGCGAATAAATTTCTCTTGAGTATAGAATAATCGCCTTTTAGTCAGAAAATTATTGAACTTTATAAATTTTGTTATTTGTTTGTCTCAGTTAAGTATTTACATACAAAGTGGCTAACAATGGAATGTTAAAGTCGGAAATATAAAAAACATGATGCCTACTTTGTTTTATTTTATTAAATCATTACCTGTCACTTCTTATTATAAAAGTAGTATTTAATTTCCTTGCTTCTTTCTTGTCTCGTATATGGACATGCATTGTCGCTTGCACATTCTCTTAAATTTTTCCCTGCTTTTATAAAATTAATTAAATATTAAATTAAATATTAAATAAGATAAAATAATAACTAAATTAACAAACTGACATTCTGTTTCTTATTCTTGTTGCCAACTATAACACTAATAATTTTTATCACTGAAGCTATTCCTCAATAATTACAATTTAACTTTAACATTTAATAACGAATTCGCTATTCTATAAACAGATTTTTAACAATTAACGTACGAAAACAATGGAATATATATTTTTTAATAATCACATTATATTGTGTCATCAAAATAACAATAGATTGACATTTGCATAGTGCATCAGTCTGAACAATAAGACTTTGGTTCTCTCTTTAAAAGGTGTCTAAACACTAACACTATACCTAAGGAGTGTTTGAAATGAAATGTAAGTACATAACGAATGATAAATGAAGCCGTAACGGGGTGTTTATGTCCCCGTTGCTTTTAAATGTCGTTTTGAACAGTTCTGGATCCGTATAAAATCAATACATTCACATTTGAAACGTTGTAATTTTTTATTTTTTTATTTTTTAGAGCTAGGCTAGATAATGGGCAGTATGAATCAAACGAAGCATGAGCTTTTAGTACATAATATTATTGATTTATATCTTTTATGCTCAAAAATGTATTTTTTTTTCACTCACATTTTTTTTTACGAGAGCACTATTTCGACTACTTATGTCATTAGCAGTATTATAGTCGTTCAAAGATTTAAGGAAAGTTGACTTATCATGGTAGATTATAGGGGTGTAAGTACTCAGCGGTAGGTATACATTTTACATAAAAGGAATCTGACAGCAGGTGTACAGATGAGGTATTTACTCAAAATATTATACCTGCCTAAAAGTAAGACTGTATGGATGCAGACTAGTGAAAACAGGTCCGGACATCTTAAAATATAACATTGCATATTGTGTACTATTCAATTTTAAGTTGCGTACACTCAACTTATTAGCGTACACTTAACTTTTTAAATATCCACAAAGAAAGAAATCTATGGGGTTTAAAGCAGGGGATCTTGCAGGCCATGATACAGGTCCGCCCCTTCCTATCCATAGACTTGAAAATGCTCCGTGTAAATGCTCCCTAACGGCGATCGAATAATGAGGTGGAGCACCATCATGCTGGAACCACATTTGTTGCCTTTGGAAGGTCAAAAATTGTGTTTTGCGAAAAAGTTTAGATAAGCAGTGTCTGTTAATCGATTTGGTAAAACAACAGGACCTAGAAACCTGTGGCCCAAGATACCCATCCAAACGTTCCAATTCCAAACGCAAATGTTCGCTCCGAGACTCACGCCAAGTAAACGAAGGGATCACGATGTAGTAAGAGAGTGTCCAGCCATCACCATATCTGGCTCCAAAACGTTGACCTTTTAGGAGAAGATGCCTAGGTTTTCTCAACATTAAATTGAATTTCATATTTATCTCTTTCAAATGATTGTTGACTATTGGACTTCTTGCTCTCAATACGCGAGAATGTGCGTCAATGGCAGATCATACTATCATAGGAAAAATTGTATACAGGGTTTTTTGTTGTTTCAAGCAAACCTTTGATGAACATAAGAAAGAGAGTCGGAGATAAAAAATGATCCCTGAGGCACACCGGCATTGATGGAAATGGTCTCAGAGAGTCCACATTTTAGAAGCGATCTCCGAGATAATTCGCAAGCCACATGCAGAATTTCTCGGACATGCCATAAGTCTGCTGCAGTTTTGCCAACAATCAATCATCTACAATCAACAATCTACCTCGAAAACTAGAAATATAAAGCGCAACCCCTCGAGGCTCCCCTGCTCGACTGCGCTGTTCCACAGCTCGATAACGTAAGTGAGTAGCCAGTTAACCTCTGCTTGCGGAATCCGTACTGGCGGTCGCTGATCATGTTAGCTCCTTGCAAGTACTTTTTGGCATGGCCTTTTTGCCATTTTTTAAAATAAGCTAGACCTTTGCGCGTTTCCAGCAAGAATTGAATATTGCCATTTTATAAGACATAAAAAATAAGAAAAGCCGACAGAAAACAGGTGACATCAGTCGCGCATTTTTTGAGTACGATAGCAAGTACGTCATCGGGACCAGGAGCTTTGTTTGGGTCTAAGGCTAAAATAATGCGCTTTATGACACGCTCTCGGAAAACAATGTCTGACATTTTGGATTCTAACGACGGGCTCGTTGGCGTGTGGTTGGAGACTTTGGATAAAAATGTCATGTCTCAGATTAAATTTGTAAAAATGTAAATAATCAGAATATTTTCTTTTACAGTTTTACAGATTCAATTTAAGACATGACATTTTTTCCAAATTTTACTTGTTGAAAGTAATAACTTTCCTCATTTTCAATATAATACATCTTAATATATCTTAAAGTTACGGACACCTTAAATAATATCTCCTCTGCACAGTTTAAATCGCAAAGCTTTAGTAACCAGAGTGGTATAATGCAATAAAAACTAAATGGAGTGTAGAGAGAGCGAAGGTAAAACGCCTCTCGTAGACCTACGTAAGTTTTTTTAGTAACTCGTAGCAATTTGGAAGCGAGTGATTTCCACCAATACAAGACCTTTCCGGAGGGTATCGAATACAGGAATTAGAGAACGGCCGACAGGATGTCGATTCCTGCAAAATTTAACCTAGTAAATTCCGCCAACTCGACGAGGTAATTCTCAACTAACCGTCGTCGATGGGTAGAGTTCAGCAAGCTCGGGTAAATGGAAGTATAATGGAGGTTTCTCTTGAATGCATTCATTCCCAACTACGCTGGTAGGTACTGGAATTGCATCTCTGACACAAAAGGCACTGACATGCAAAATCTATTACTTTAGATTTAAAATTCGTTTCGCATTCACCCTGATGGGTTCAATAGACACATACGAATTGAAGCTTTAAATATTTGAAACGAATGAGCTCAATTTAGTTGTTCTCAAGTATTCTTGTAGGTTTATTTTCGAAACATTCACAAAGTAATTAAAACATTATTTTCATAGCTTTAGGTACACGAATGAGGATTTTTTTAATAAAATTTTTGGTGGTGTAGCGCACAACTGTTGTAATAGGTAGAGTTTTAACATGCAAACTCAATTTTGGTGCAAATAATATCTACAAGCTTAGATTTAGAGTAAAATTAGGAAGGAAATAATTTTTGACAATGACGATTTCGATTTAACGAGCCTATTTTTAGTTAAAACGCTTCAAAGTGCCCGGTTTTATTGACAATGTTGTTGTCATTGCTGGATTATGTACCTAATAATGACAAGTACATTTTAGTCAAACCAATTTAATATAAACTACTTTCAAGATTTACACAACATAAGAATAGCACCACATCATAATAAAATGCACTAAAGCTGGTGTACTCGTATGTAGTTTCCTATTAGATATACTTTTTTTTGCCAACACTTTTTACAAAAAATCGTTGGAAAATAGCTTTAAGCTTCTAAAATGACCTCCAGGGGGCGTAACAGCCAGTACCAAATGAAAAAAATTGAATTTTGTCATTATTTTTCAAAATTAGGCCATATTCAAAATATCATGATAATAGCGCTTGCATAACCTTGATTTTTTATAGTGCAGTTTTTTTAATAACTCCACAAATAAAGTGGTGGGGGAACTTTAAAATTTTGTTTATTCAAATGTCGATTGTTCCGGTTAACCTCAACAGAATTTAGCAAAATTAGTCTCGTTACAAAGAGTTTTCCTTCCTCTGTCGAGTGAATTTTTTAACTCTTTCATTTTGTCACCACCGCAACCGCCAGATAACTTGTTACCACAGTTATCTGACATGTAAGAAAATATTGCGTTTTTTCTGAATACAATGGTAGATTTATTTTTACGTAGTTAAAAATAGAAATACATTCTTAAGGTGTTAACTCCAAAGCCAACTCAGGACGTGTTAATTATTGAACACGCCGATATAATCTTCAATTAAAATTGTTATATATCCTATTAATAATAAATTATGTTAATTATTAATTTATTTAATTTTTAATGACATTTTATTATTATCTTTAAGCTAATTTTAAAGTTAACATAAAAAATCTAAACGGTGTTGAGTTATATTTGCATTTCATCTAAAATAATCACCGTTAATCTTGAAAGTATAGTTTTAAGACGATTTCAGGGTTTCATATAAAATTAGCTTTAGACTTCTTTACTATTAAAATAAGACAGCAGAAGCATTGAATACCAATACCAGTATTGGATATGGGAATTTCACAAACAAATACGAAGTCCCGAGTTTCCAATAAGTGACTTTACAAGATTAAAGAACTCGGGTTGTAGTGAAAGAGGATCAGATTCTTGAGTATCGGAAGAATGCAACCGCCCGGATCGCTCTATCCCGGCCGCAGAGCATCCAATTCCAGAGTCTGGAGTTTCTAAGAAAGCGCTTTTCTGAAACCTGAAAGCCTTTAATTAGTTGAAAGGTTCGGCATACGAGTTGACCGTGAAGATCGTAAGAGTCGATGCTCAGCGAGCAGGCCATGACAGCGTTGTGATGTTTTGTCGCCTATACGATGTCTTTGATTGTACTCTATAATTAAAGATAATTGATCTGTTAATGTTATATCTTAGTTTCCCAGAAAAAATAGCCTTCATAATTAAAATGTAAGTGGCTTGCTTTTAATAATTAAAATTTGGGTTCGAAAAATTATTATTGTTAAAAAAGAGGCTGGTCTTCAGCAAGCTATCAAGCGGACAATTATATAGTGTGAATTAAATAGGTACAATTTTTACAGATAGGAACAGGCTACAAAGTCTAAGGAGTTCAAAAGATATGACCATTTTGGATCGCAAAATTTTGCAACGATTTGGATTAGAAAGAAGTTTGCATCAATAAAAGAACGTACTAAAGTGACAAGATTACTACTACCATGTATTACTATTTTGCGAACTACATATTTGGAGAAATTCTTCGGAGCAAAAGAAAGACTGCATTGGTAAGATAAAGAACAATCTAAATTTAAAAGTATTTATAATTTTTTTATTGAAAATACTGTAAATAAAAAAAACCTTCTTGCGCATCAATCGCAGAAATAGTGTATTTTTATGCGATCCAATTTATGAATATTTTGACCGCTTTTTAAATTGGCTTTCTGAAATTTTCCCTAGTCAGGTCATATTAGCGTAGTGGTTTACTGTGAAAATTGCATTTCACTTCGTTTGAAAACGTGCCGTAGAATGGATTTTTAAATTTAACAAAACCAAAATAAATGGTAAAACTGAACAATTTTGCCCCTTTTCCTTTGCCCGCCACTGGCTGACTTTACCTAAAAAATACTATTTTTTACACTACCTTCAATAGATTTGAAAAAGTGAAAAGGGAGCTTTGAAAACTGAAAATTTGAAATTTTAGAGGAATAAACATAATTTAAAAATTATTCGAATATCTCCGCCATTTTTCTTATTTACTTCTTGAAAATTTTCAGAGTTAAGAGTTATTGGTATAGTTATCTATTGGAAAAATTTCAGTTCGATTCGTACAAAAATAAGAAAAATAGAATAAACGGCTATAGAAATTTAGCCTTTTTTACCCTTTTCCTACCCATGCCACTGGCTTAATAATAAAAAAATCCAAATTTTATTGCAATAACTCAAATTTCAATAACTATTCTTCCAATAATGCTAATTTTGCTTAAAAGTTTTTGTTTCTAACTTGCTTATTTAGAGGTTCAAAATCTATCAATTTTTCCTAAAATTTAAAAGGCAGCCATTTTGGAACGGCTATTCCGATTTTACTCAAGACCGACTACTTGCAGTTATATTACTACAAAAAAAATTTCAGCCCCCTAAATTGAAAACTGCGACCAGAAACCGTGCCACATGCCCGGTTTTTTTTTGGAAATTTGGAGGGACACCCTGTAAAAGTAACAAAACTTTAGGAAAATTATTTTTACGAAAATCAAACGTCATCTCTAAGTTTCACAAGAGTAAAAAATTTCGTTCATTAATCTTGAAAGGTGAAGCTACAGGAGCGTTTTTAAAATTTTAGAGAAATAAACATCATGTAAAAAAAATTCAAATAACTCCGCCATTTTTGTTATTTACTTCTTGAAATTTTTAAGGGCTAGAGGCTATCAGTATAGTTGCCTACTGTGAAAATTTCAATTTAATTCCTTCGAAAATGTGCTCAGAAATTGTTAGAGAAATTTAGCGATTTTTACCCTTTTCCTACCCACGCCACTGGCTTATTAATAAAAGTAATGCAAATTTTATAACATTAAATCAAATTTCAATTAATTTTCCTCCAATCATGTTGATTTAGTTTCAAAGTTATTTTTCCATCTTACTCATACAGGGGTTCAAAAAAAAGCAATTTTTCAAAAACTTCAAATGGCCGCCATTTTGAAACGGCTCGGCCGATTTTGCTCAAGTACAATACCAGACCAGTTCTTATATATATCTTACTCCCACAAAAATTTCAGTCCCCTAGATTGAAAACTGCGACCTGAAATGAGATGACAAAAACGGGATATGGGGAATTTTGAAAGGACACCCTGTAGAAGTAACGCGACTTTAGGAATTTTTTTCAACGAAAATCTAACGTCGTTCCAAAGCTTTACAAGGATCCAAAATTTCATTCACTAATCTTGAAAGATAAAGCTACAGGAGCGTTTTGAAAATCGAAATTTCGCGATTTTGGAGAAATATATATATATATAAATATATATATATATAAATATATATATATATAAATATATATATATATAAATATATATATATATATCGTGGGCAGGTGAATTTTGGAAAACCACTTTTTCGTGATCTGGGGGTCATGATCGGTGGACATTTGATGAGTTTGGGTGATTTTCGAAAAGTGATGTCGTCCTCAATAGTGTATTTTTTTATTAAAAAATACACTAACAGAAACGCGCGACAAATTAATCAATATCCTTAAGGAGACTAGAGTGGGTACATTCGCATTACCGCTAACTCATACAGGAGAAAAACAGCAGCCGTTAGGGTAGATGAAGAGATGTCTGATAAAATAATGATGTAGAATAGGGTGCAGTAGATTGTGTATTGTCTCCCCTACACTCAATCTATATTCAGAAGATATTTAGAGAAGCTCTCAATACGAAGTTAATAGGTGTGGTTAATAAAAGTGGAAAGCTGATAAGCTATATAAGATAATAAGATATGCTATTAAAAACACCGCCTTTGTGGTCTTTTAGAAACGAAGAAGGTATAGGCAATCGTTAATAAAAAATAAAAATGTTGTTCCTAAATTTATACCTATTTTATAAAGCATTACTATTATTATTGATAAATTAATTCAGTAGTCCTCTTTTAATGTGTCATACGGATTCTTGAAGAATCGTTAATATATGGTGCACAGTCAGGGTGATTAACAATTTGATGTTCACCAACTCACCATTGGAATATTGGAAACGATAGAAGATACAGAGTCGGTTAAATTAGGGAGAAGGTTTTTTTATTTTTTTTTTTTTATTACGAATTCTCACAATTTTATTCTTATTAAGAAACTGAAGCAAACTTTATAGAAACTTCAGGCGTTGTTGAAATATCCTGAAAAACTAAAAATATACAGGTGTCCCGTAAGTAATGGTCCGTGGTGAAATGGGAGATTCTTGGTTTAAAAATATTACGATCTGACACTACTTGCTCTAACAAAATCTTGATAATAAAAAAGATACAGGGTGGCAAAGTTGAGACTTAAAAATTTGCTTTTCAAAATATCTTGAAAAATTGTAAAGGTTCGAACGTGAAAACTTGGGGATAGATGTTTTACGGTATGAGAAATCATAATTTGATATCCGTGTCGATGTATTTTATAGAGGGCGCTACTTAGGTCATGTTGACGACGTAAATTAACACATAACTTTTTTATTCTTCAGGCTATCGCGCATTTTATTGTGAAATATTAAAACTACATCATTGCTGAGAAAAAAAAGTATACCGATTGATAGTCTCAAAAGTTAGTGGTTTTCGAGATAATCACGTTTTAATAATCTCCTGCATCATTTCTATTTTATGACATAATAATACTGTTGTCAACAATATACACACTTCGAGACATAGGTACCTAATCATTTTTCAAATTCAGATAAGAGAGATAAAGACGAAATATTAGTTCGCATTGCAAATGATCCACAAACAAGCGACTGTCTGCAACCACAGGGATCAGTAAGACTTCAATTTTTAAAGTATTGCACGCAGATAATTTCCATCCCTTCCATTTTACACCTGTGCAAAATTTATTGGCTGCGGATTTTCCATTGAGCTACATTTTTACTCGTCTCGGTATCTACAATTTGAGAAACATTCATTTTTGGGAATTTTTCAGATCCTCATAAAACAAGGGAAAGGCATTTTCAGCATGAATTCAAAATTAATGTTTGGTGTGGGTTATTGGAAACCATTTTCTAGGACCATACGAGTTATCCAATAAATTAAATTGTACTAATTATTTGCATTTTTTAGAAAACGAATTTATTGAAATACTGGATGATTTACAACTAAATTTGATACAAAACATGTGGTTCATGCAGGACGGGGCTCTATTGATAGAAGCATCAGGCGGATGTATAATGGCGGACATATTGAAAAATTATTATAAAATAGCATTACATTTTTGTTGGTTCACTATCCATTTTTAATTAAATTTTATTATGTTATTTTTCAATGTTTTCTACAATGAAAGTTATCGACTGGATAGTGTTTGAATTTTTAATATGTCAAAGTCAAAAATGTTTATTTTCCAAAATGCTGGTTATTATCTCAGCCTACTGCGTTAAGATTTCCGATAATAAAAAAAAATAGAAATAATGCAGGAGAATATTAAAACGTGATTATCTCGAAAACTACTAACTTTTGAGACTGACAATCGGTATACCTTTTTTTCTCAACAATGATGTAGTTTTAATATTTCACAATAAAATGCGCGATAGACTGAAGGATAAAAAAGTTATGTGTTCATTTAAGTCGTCAACATGACCTAAGTGACGCCCTCTATAAAATACATCAAAACGGATATCAAATTATGAATTCTCATACCGTAGAACATCTATCCCCAAGTTTTCACGTTCGTGCCTTTACAATCTTTCAAGATATTTTGAAAAGTAAATTTTTACATCCCAACTTTGCCACCCTGTATCTTTTTTATTATCAAGATTTTGTTAGAGCAAGTAGTGTCAGATCGTAATATTTTTAAACCAAGAATCTCCCATTTTACCACGGACCATTACTTACGGAACATATTGTATATCTTATTTTAATAATTTTTTTATTATTTAAAACAAATAAATTATTTTTTGTAGGTTTACAGCTGTTTCAGTCAATGGAGCTGTTCTAGTCATAAGTCTCTCCATTTTACATTTCAAACGGTTTCAAGGCCCACTAGATCCCAGGATTCGTCATTTTTTGTTTCCTTGTTTTTTTAATACCAAATATAAAAAAAACAATATGGCGGACATAAGAAAAACTAATTTTGACTATGAATGAAACCCTGGAATCTAGTAGGCTTTGAAATTGTTTTTTGACTGAACCATCATGCGCTGTGACAACAAAATATTTTACGAAGGGGAGAAATCGTGTACAGGGTGCGAGACTATAGAGTATAGACCTTGAAAAGGCCTATAGTCGCTTGGGATACACAAAATATCTTCGTTGAATAACCTGCGTCAATGATATACATTATGAACAAAATCCAAGTGCTGGGCCTAATCGCCTCCGAATTTAAAGATGACTAAGAAAGTTATTAGGTCTCATAGAGTTATAGGGAACTAAAAGTGACTCCATGGTGAAGTGGTGAAGACCGCCGGCAACGGAGCCAAATATAATTGGTTCGATCCTGACTCGGCCGACTACTTTTCGGATTAATTTTTCAGTGCCTGAAAAATATAATAAGCGATCGATTGGGGTGGTGGTGGCCAATGTAATTGGCGAAATTGGCCTTGAAGGCCAATACATTTACCCTTTTTTCCTTCATACATTTACCCTTTTTTCATACTATTACGTTTAAGCAACATTACAGTAATAGTAACTGATAAATGGATATTGAAAAGTTTGATGAACATTGTATGGATGCAAGGATGCAGGAGGTATTACTTCTATATTAGAAGTACGCCTGATTGTAACACTCAAAAACACCAAAATAAGTTGAATGGAGTGAAAATAAGTAGTATGACTTTATCCTGCGAGATGCAAACCACGTCCCTTCCCGACCACTGAGACAAGAGATGTGACGTGATGTCAGTTACTTCTTTCGATGTAGGAGTTGCAAAACATGTCAGACTCGCTGGATGACAATTTACATAATATTTACTATAATAGTCATTCTTTCGGAGTTTTCGCCCATTTAAATTTTTATTCAAATATGGTTTTCATTATAATTGATTTTTCATACTTACGTATAGTGGTAACTCTTAGTATATCGTGCAAAATACATGATTATTAAAGAAAAGAACTTACTATGCCGTACCAGGTCTTTGTCAAAGCAAATATATCGAATAATCTCGAAGATTGGTAAAGCTATAAGCAAAATCGAAAGAATCTTAAGGTATGATCTTTATTTTACAGGGTGTTAATTATTAGATGTTGCAAAATTAAAGGGGTTATAGGAAATTCAAAAATAGGTGAAATATTTTCTGTAGACATGAGTGACTTTGGAGCTTTAGTTGTCGAGATACAGGCTGTTAAAGTTCTTCGAAAAATTTAGTACTCATTTCATGTCTAGAAATTGACTGATCAGAATGACTCTAAATTTGTTATTTTTATTAGATGCCTTGTATTGTTTAGAGAAGAAAAGCCATCTTAAGTTTTTGTTTTATAAAATCGGAAATCACTGTTTCCGAGATATGTCACACAATGTAAGAACCCGTACAAGGTAAAATTACATAAAAATCGATGCTAATGAGTATTTCCATAAATTAATCATTTTTGTGATCATTATTGAAGTGTGTTGCATTGCATTACAAAAAGCTTGCATGGGTTACTACATTGTGGAATATCTTGAAAACAGTGCCTCCTACAACAGAAACGTAAGATTACTTTTCTCCGCTAAATAAACAAATTTGCATTAAAGTCAAGGGCGTAGAAATTATTTAATAAAATTGAACAACACATACAGTTCTCTGCCATTGGTTTGAAGAATATTTCAATGGGAGTATCAAATCATGTGTTTCAATTAGTACAATAAATGTCAAAAATTTCGAGTTATTCTGATAGGACAATTTTTAAATATTCAGTTTTTCATGTTTTTTGCATTTCTTACATGACTTTTAGGTTTGTATAACACATATTCATCAACAAACAATTTGTGTCATCTTCGGGATTATAAAATGACAAAAAGGAAACAGTTAACAATACATCATACGAGTTACATTTTTTTTTGCATTTGGATTTGGATTACTGTAAATTACTATGAAAGCTTTCTTAGGGCTTATAATAGAGATATATCTACTGAAGAGAGATCAAATTAGTTTCCCTTTCAATCCTTTCCCAGAAATGTCAATTCTTATTACACTTCTGGGCAAATTAAATTTTTATGAATATAATAGACGGTCGGAATAAGATTTCCGGATATTTTCAGGTTAACACTCAAGTTTAAACCTAAAAGGAAGGGTCAATCAATTTTCACTCCAACCCCTTTCTTGTTCTGAATAATGCAATAAGGGCTATCACAGACGAGAGACGGGCTATTATTCAATATTATCCCGAATCTTCCTGGTATAAAAAAATTACAGTTCACCCTCGGTTATGCTTCTTGTATACAGATATAATCAGGGTGGAAGATAAGCCACCCAAGGGCAGTCGGCTTAAGGATTAATATCGATGATAGAGCTAACCGTGCACGAAAGGATAAATTGTACCTATTACATTGCTTTTCAAAAAAAAATTTGTTGCTTAGTGTAACAGTGTAAGATTGAGGCACGCAGTGAAAATTGTTTCGTATCGGGAATATTTATATTTATTATATAATAAACTTAAGAAAAATAATAATTTATTAATTAAATATTGAAAATATGTGGAACTTTCAAACAGAAAAACTCTCAAATTTCAAATTATGACAACAGATTGTTAAAACTACCTTATAGGTACTTGCATGTCAATAATCGGAATTAACTTTTATGCTATTATCAGCCAGTATTATAAAGGCTTATTAAGTTAACAGGCAGATTTCTGGGGCCGTTTTTAGGAAAGATATCGACTCTAGATGGAAAATATAACAATTTAGTGATTTAGTGATAATGATTACGGAAATGTTAATAAAAGTTATTTGACGTCGATATTAACTTTAAAAATGGTATCAGAAATCTCCCTGTTAGCTTAATGGGCCCTCATAATACTGGCTGTAAGACAGTTATTTAGACAGTTATTTATTAATTTTTATAAATTATAATTCTGCTGTAAGTAGAAATCGTTTAAATGCGCTTAAAATAAATTTTATATTCATAAAATATAATATTATAGCTTATTAGCTAATTGGACTTCAACTGCACCTAAAACATTTACATCAACGAATCAGGACGTGAATGTTTCCACTTACCATTGATATTCCGCCGAAGGGGCTCAGTAGCCATAGATGTAAACATTTGTATGCCGTTGTAGTGTATGGAATTACAGCCAGTACTTTAAGATAAGTGCATTATCAAACATTTATTTATCTGATTTATTGGTCCATATAGGCGTTTATCTGGTATTGGCGGCATGATTTATTAACAGCCCAGACTTTGTTCATCACGGGTATTAACTTAGGAAACTTAGGATGTTTACACCCTTGGGACTGGCCTATCGTTTATTTGGGCTGGCCTAATTGAGAGAAATTGCTGGCTGGGGAGTATTAAATTCTCTAGAAATCTATTTTTCGAACCACTTATGATAAGAATTTTTAATATTTAATCGCAACCTAGGAGGCAGGCAGTAAATGTTTACCGGTTTGATTTGATATAATGTGTACCTACATACATTTATAGGTAGAGGTATTTTATATTTCAACATACAACATTTTCTAATAGGTAATTATTACAATATTTACACAAAGCAGATGCATCGTCTACGTAAGTCATATAATGCAAACGCCGAAAATCGCACACGTAGGTATATGTTATATTTACATAATAGAGATAATCCATTTGCAGTAAATAAAAGGAGCGCCCAATTCGACCATCTGCAATCGGGTCCTGGAAGTCTTATCTTTGTTTATAAAGAACAAACACGAGCCAGTATATTTATTTGTAACAAAAAATCTATCTGCCTAGGAAGAGGACATAAATGTAATCTACGTTTTTTGCAAATAACAGTAACAACGAAAGAAACGCCAAAATTACACTCAACCCACCTTTTATTTGTCCCTAGTAAATATACGTAACGTTAACGTCCGTGAGGAAATAACCTTATTTTCAGTTTATATGAAACAAATAGGTAGATATAGTTACTAAAACTTGATATTGATTTTAGATTTTAAAACATCAAAAAATAATCAAGCAAGAATTAATTTACTCCAACCGGCAACAAATCAACGTTGACTGAAAACTACGAAAGTGTTGTTTCGCCCTTGTTAAAGCTCATCAGCTATCCAAAGCAATTGTTAGACAAGTATGTCAATAGAAAGATGCAATAAGTGCCCATAGTAGAGAGTTGTAACATCAGTACACTTACGCAAGAATGAAAGTGTCGCACCCCAAAATTAGGCCTGAATTTGTTTGGGAATAACTTTCGAAATTCCCATGGGATTTCGATTTTGTTTTCGCATGTCAGCAGCCCTAGCCTTTATTTTACTGATTTATCAGATCTTAACTCAAAAAAAATCTGTCGACAAATTTTCTACAGGGTGATATGTATTGTGAAGGCGTGCAAAATTATTCCGTGGTTTTCGTACTCTGCAAATTTTGAAGCTTGATGTCTCACCTCGAGTCGGTTTTCAAAAATCAACTCTTCACTCTTGAAGTAGTTACTGTTACATAACTTTTCCCTGCCAACCGATTTTTCGATTTTGTAAATTTACCTGCCACCGTCTGTGGTTCAAATCCCAGCTCGGTTTCCTTGTTTATATTCGTTTATAAGGCTATTACTGATAGGTACAATATTACTGATACAATATTACTGAATATCTCAAATTTGTTCAAGTGGCCCTTATACCATATAAAAATATCAATACTTCAATATGTAAGTCTCCAGTCCGTTATTTTTTCAGGAATTTATTGATTTCTTGACGAAAGAATAAGAATTTTTAATTTATATGTAATTTTCAAGAACAAGACTGTTTACGACTTTAGGTATGTTAGTTTAATGGCTGCCTTTTTTACTTATGTCTCAAAATATTAAATAAAATATGTGAATGAAGACAGAAGATAGGAGTAATAATATTATTCAGATCCAGGACGCATAAAGCCCATATTACAGGGAAATGGGCTCTGCAACGAGTGTTCTTTTCAGTATTCCTGGCTGCATATATTTATGTTCCGAGGGTTGCAACAACGGTCTTTACGGCTGCACGCACACGTGGTGGCAGACCTGCAGAGGCAGTCTGATTAACCCATAAACAATTCATGGTGTTTGTTGTGGTCGGCGCCGGTCCTGCGGCAGTTTGTTAGGGAAACGTACGTTTGGCAAGGAGGTTCAAACAATGGGAAAAAGTATTCACTTTTAAATCCCCATGCATTTACGTTGCTCAAGCTCTAACTTGTAAGCTCTCCAATCATCTCCTCTATGCTATGAGGATAATAAAAGGATTTACACATGGTTGCAAGATGTTGAAAAATGCGGAAGCAATAATAATTAAACAGCGGTCTATTGGGTAAAAGAGTAAAATATTTTCTTTCATCTAACTTGAAATTTGTGGAATTGACAAAGCAAATAAATACTAGTTCTTTAAACTTCCAAACGAATAAAAATTTAAGTACTTCGGCTAGGCTTCCCATAAATGAAATGGGTTTCGAAATTTAGGAATTTTCCACGAACCAATTTTTTTTTAATTTGGTGCAAGTAGTCGTTAATTTTTTTAACAGAACTTTATGAAAAAATTAGTGATAAGATAATTTCTAACACGACTCTTACAGACTCATATACATCCAGAAAAATCAAATTTGCAAAACACTTGATAGAAAACAATCATACTTTAACAGCAAACAATAAAATTGAATTTCTTCATCACTGAAATTTTTCTTTTGCATGAAATAGAGCTCTAAAAGTTAGTATATGGACATGTACTTACATGTATGTACAACGTCTTGTTGCAGTTATTTTGAACTGTTTTCTAGTTATACTCATGCAAGTGAGTGGAATCTTAAGTATTAGGTCTCTTTACACTGTTTACAGTAAATATTAAAAATTAATTATCTTCCATTTGCTACAATTTTCATCAACCTAGGTCAGAAAAGGAAGTAGACATCTACCAGTCCCTTGTTTCCCTTGCATTTTGAAAGGGGTGACTCTGTATGTAGATTACTTGCTTTCATATAATTCACAGCAAATTATTGTTATTGTATTTTTCCTAAAGTAATCACAATTTTACATCTACTAAAAATTAAGGCTGAGAAATCGTACAGACTTCAGTTCCTGATAACATATTTCTGCATTGAAAACTTCGTTAAAATTTATTTCATACACTTTTGTAGGTTTATTCTAAACTGCCTTACATCCCAATAATTTCTTAGCTTTCTTGAATCCGGTTACAAGATTCCTAACCTGCCTAAGTCCTGTCCTGGCTTGCAATTCCCATCGCTTATTCATGCATAGCTCCAATGGCCACAGTTGAAAAAATACAAACATCAAAACTCCGGCTTATGTTTTCCGCGGCTATACGTGAAATTATTCCCCGTTCCGGATAAACCGAGTTCCCTTTTGTCTGACGAAATTCCCCGGGGCGGGGGGAAATTACTGTTTAATTAGATTTGGCATTTTGATTATTAATTTCATTGTCCCTTCGGTCTGTCACTGGGGTGGCAGATGTTTAACCGGAAACGGAAAACTCCCCAAAACTCCTCTATACAAATTGCCGCTGCGTAATAACCAGAAAGTCGTATTTCACTTTCCACAATTTTGTCTTGAATAGTGACATTCAAAGCTTAAAGTCGAACACTTTACCGATGCTTCTGCACTAAAAATATAAAAATATTTAAAACGTGAAGGTTTTTAGGTATCCACAACAAGAAAATATTGAAACGTTAATTTTTTATAGTTTTGATAGAAAAGCGATCATAAATTAAACTTTTTTTGATACGCTAAATTATTGCAAGTCTTTATTCTTTAAAATTTTTCTTATACAGGATGTTTGGTAACTGGACAGCCAAAATCTAACGTCATACAGAAAATCGTATTTGAAACACAAAAGACACAATAACTTTTTTCTAGCTCAGGCCGCGTTTAGGAAATATTTAAAAAAATGTACTAAGGCTGCTGTGGAAAAAAAAAATTAGTAATTGGACAATTAAAATCGAGTGTCATGTACAAAATCGTCTTTTAAGTATAAAAGACAATCATTTTAGAGAGATCTAGGAAATATTTACAAAAAGATAAAATTTTACGTAGCAACTTCTTGTGGTTCTACATATGGAAATATTTCTTAAATGAAGTTCGATATGAAAAAAAAACTTATTTCATCGTTTACGTGGGTTACCAAACACCCAATTAACTTAATTTCACATTAATCAAAACTTATTACCCGCAGAGTTTTTTTTTAGATGTAGGTATGGAGATACTTTTTAGGGTCTCAGAAAGTATATGGAAGATATTTATTGTAACTAGTAGATATTTAACTAGATATTTCTTGTCTATGCCTGTCGTAGTGTATTCTATAAATCTATAATGTTGCCGAGTATAAAGTCCCATTAGAGACCTTAATAGGAATTTATACTCACCAACAACTACAGATAAAAGATAAAATACATTTCGGGATATTTCTTTTTAAATCCTAGTTTAAAGCAAAGTTAAGTGAGCAAGACCTAGTTGAGTCTTACGATATCGTCGAGTTGTATCAAGAAGAGTAATCAGACTGAGGAACTTTGTCGGTATTTTAACAGGAAGGGCCACCTAAAATTCAACGGATTTCCAAGTCACATCCCCGTAATAAAGTAACATATTCTCTGTCCGAGATGAAGTTTAGCGTTTGGCAAAGTAGTCCGTAATAAATCCTCTTGTTTACGAGTATCGGTTAGACCGTTGCGGTGAACTACCGACTACCACTCCGAAAACGGGAACACTCAGAATTAAAATAGGGATTTTAGCACTATTTCCCGAAACGCGGGTTTTGGGATAATGAAATTGAGGAAGTTTTTTGCTAGTATACTTGAAAAAGCTAACACCGAACCTTCCTAATTTAATTTTAGAAGAAACTAGAAAAACTTCTACAAAAGTATAGGTATATAAAATGAAATTCACAAGGTTTTCATTGAGTTAGCTGTTTATGAATGAATGAATGAAACGTATATTTTTCGATTCCGACACACATCACGTATTGCAGGTCATTATTTTAACCTCTGCTAGAAAGGAGTTGGGGTTTCAGAGTATTATACTAATTAGACAAATTATATTTTACTTTACAGTTCTGTTCTTATTAGAAAAAAATTAAAGAACATTAACGTTTAAATGTAAAATTTTATGTGTTCGATTTTTTCCATCGTAAAAGAGGCTATAATAGTAACTAAATTAAGCTGGTGAGATTAAAGTACCATAAACGCTCATCTAACCAATGGAGATGATCTATAATTTGGAATGTTTTCCATATTTTATTACTCCATCAATCACTGAAATCTGTCGTATTTTCAGATATTATTTTCGGTTAAACTTTGACGGCGTAAACATACAACTGTCCAAGTTAATTTCAGTTTAAATATCCAACCCAATTCACCATTGGTCACGTAAACCAGTGCGGTACCGCGGGTTTGATGAGATTATACTAGTATAAGCTGATTTCAAAACACCTATGTAGCCCACAAAATATAGTAAATAATCCCGAAACTTATCCAAAATTATTGTCATTGAAGAACTTTAGATAGCGCTTTAATTATTTTAATTAAATAAATATATAAAATATTAAAAATAAAAAAGATATAAATAAATAAATAATGGAAAATTAACTGCTTATCATGACTCCTTCTCAATTGTTTAATCACATCCTAAAAATATAGAGAGAAAGACATTAATACCGACTTAGGGAACTTAAATATTCAGAAATATTCAACTATAAGGAAAAAAGTGGCGTAAAACTTTTACTGCGTTTTTATGGCGTGTGCGAAAAAATTATAATAATCGTTGAATATTTCCCGTTCAATTAATTTTATTTGGGAGAGTCTATGAAGTATAATACCTCGTTTTTTTCAGATTTGGAGCGCGCAACTTTATTGCCTTTATTTCTCAGTTATAAGCAAGGAAAGCATTACATCCCTATTTTACATCTCTATACAGCAACCTTCAAGTAATGCTCTTCAGGTTCATGGATGGAACTATATTTGCAGTTGGTAATATCTGTTGCAATTGTAAGAGAAATATCTGATGCAAGTTACACTGGGCCTCACTCAAACAATATAGGAATCTATTACGATTTCAAAACCGAATGTCTGTAGAAAAGCTTTTTTTTTGTTTTTTTTTCCAGAAAATTGAAATAGTGGCATCTTATTACGAAGTTTGTCGATTGCATCTTACCATCGTATAGTCAAATACAAGTACCGTGAAGGGATTGTTTTAATAAGTAATTTAATTGTCCAAAGACCCTTTGAAACAGTTTTATAGCGGCTGCAGGTCATAAAATGTCCAGGTAAATTAGGACAGTGATCTTAATTCTTAACTTATTTTATCGACGGTCGAAAGTAAAAGGTAAACAGGTCAAATTGAATTGACACACGAACGACACTTTTATCCAACTCGCTAGAAATACCGGCAGCAGAATAAATTGTAACAGATCTCACGTATTCTTGATTGGTTGTCTGTTTGTATTAGAGTTCAATAAAAAAAGTATTATTTTATTATTGAAGCTAAGTTCTGTTGAAAAAAATAAAAGGACAGCACTGACTATAATAACAATAGAAGAGAAACAAATTAATCGACGGTTGATTGTTGATTCCATCCCTCTCCCCTTTCACCTTCAGGATTGTAATTTATGATGCCGGTTTCACCTGGAAGGCATCAGTGTAGTCTTCAATTCCCAACCAAAGGTAGGCTCGATTTAAATTGTACAGAAATTATCCTCCACCCCAATTATCTAACCTCTATTACTGAGCGCGGATAATGTCTATTTCATTAGCTCAATAATTATTACCGGCTGCAAATCTATTTCAAACTATGTAATTTGATAAATGGTTAAAAAATTACAGGGATGATTTCTATAGGCGCACGTAAGCATATTCGCCTTCAGTTCAACGGGGAATGTTTACCTGAGGTAATTATAGAAATATGTATTATGTATGTGGCATTTCCTATCAAGAATTTATTATACTTTCAGTAATTTATTGCAGACAAAAAACTTGCTTTTATAATAATTAGGTTTTAAAACTGTTTAAATTTTTTTAACACATTATCTTGCTATTCGATATACAATTTAGATATTATTTATAAATGCTCACACGTTTAAACATCCTAGGATTCCAGGAAAATCTGTCAGTTCGTATCAAACAGATATACTTAACAAATAAGATTGATGCGTTATTTTTATAAAAATTACTGCTACATGATTAAATGTATAAAAAGTATATCTCGAGTGCATTTAATTATATGATTATAAGAATTATGTTGACAAACTTGCTACATAAGCCTGTAATTCTATTATGTATTTTGCCTTTAAAATCAAACGTGAAATAAATATGTACGTGTACGCAAGTCAATATGTATACGCAAGTCAAACTCAATACCTAAAAAATCCGTAATAACGGAATGCCACCGGTGCTATCACATGCGGAATAGTCCCCAGATCCTAATTGCCCAGTTTTCTACTCGAGTTTTATCATTTTCTATATTTTTTATTACCACCGTAGTGCAAAACATCACATTTTAATGTTTTTCTTTTTTTGCTTATAAAAGAAAAACTGCGATGGGCAATGCAAATCGTCCCAATGAACGTTTTGTAGAGAATTAAAATACGAAGAAAATGAAAGCTGAAAAAACCCGATCGGTTCATTCAAGATCAAGAGAGGAAAAAAATAGAAACTAAAAAAAGCGATTTTTCAAAAATTTGTAACGGCGTCATTTTTTGAGGTGTGCATGGTAAGTGCAGGCTCTTCGCGAGATAGTGCAAAACCCAAACGCTGTCGGATAGTTACGGATTTGGAAAGTATAGATATGTGTTCAACTATATAAAACGTCAATCTGATGCGTTTTCCATTTAATTGCTGAAAGAAATTATCCTCCATAAAAAGGTAAAAATAGGTAAAATAGGTAATAATAGGTAAAAATTGGGCGCAAAAATGACGTTTTATAGTTGAACACTTTTATTTTCCAAATCAGCTTGATAAATTCTGATCGGACACCGTCAGAGTATCCAGCCTCGCTGCAGAATATGGTCTGAAGAACTTCTGATTGCAATTACGCGAAAACTAATTTTCCGACAGCTTTTTGCACATAGCGCTCTAGGTTTTGCACATAGGAAGTACCTATCATCAATATATCAACTATCTCGCAAAGAGCCTGCAGCACTACACCTCAAAAAATGACAACGTTACGAATTTTTTTTTTATCGCCTATTTTTTACTTTTTTTTGTTTTCTCTCTTAATAGTGAACCGATCGGGTTATCTCAGCTTTAATTTTATTTGTACCTTAATTAACTACAATTCGTCTATTAGGACCATTTACATTGCTCCATCGGTTTTCCTTTTAGAAGCAAAAAAAAAAATAAAAAATGCGTTTTTTGCACTAAATGGTCAATAAAAAAAAAGAAAATGGCAAATTTGATTAGAAAACTGTGCAGTTAGGATCTAGGGGCTATTCCGCATGTTATGGTACCGGCGGTATTCCGTTACTTTTTTGTCAGGATCAGGTGGTATTAGAGCTCTATTCCTTGGTCTAATGATTCTATCTAAATTAATCTAATGCAAAAAATTAAAAAAAAAAGTAATTAATATTAATAAATAATGCAGGTGTCCTCTAACTAAGTATACCGTAACTGATATTTTTAAAAAGCCAAATACAATTATTCTTCTCGTACAGGGTACAAAAAGGTACAGATAAACTATACATTATACAGGGTGCATCTAAATAACACCGAAAAAATTTAAGAGCTGATTCTTTGGTCAAAAATAAACAAAAAATTTCGTATAAACGTGTGTCTAGAAATGCACCCTTTTTGAGATACAGGGTGTCAAAAAAAGATTATTTTACCAGGTTTTTGAAGATATTTGGGGAACAGTTTGAGATATGAAACTCACTTTTTGTAAATGTCATATCATTGATATTTATAGCTACTTTTAATACTGAGTTTTTTTCATGTGTCATTATAGCGGAGATCTCAGAAATGAGCGAAGTTTTTTTGCCGTTAATTTTTCGACACTTGTCTTGAAACATCCAAAGCGAGTTTTTCATCGTATAAATGCCCGTTTTTCTCGAAAATGGCTCACATTAGCAGTTATAACCAAAAGTATCTTTTTGTGTAGAAAACATTGACGGTTAAAAGTGTGCTTTTAAAATATCAATTTGCCCAGTGTCGTAGATATTAGGGGCAAAAATATCCCCACAACCCTAAAAATCTCCGGCACTGGCATACTTAAAAAAGGTAGTTAGCATTAAATTAGTTGCTCATATCAATGATAAGATCTGTACAAAAGCTGAATTCTGTATCTTATACGGTTCCCGAGACATCTTCAAAAAACGCGAAAAAACAATCTTTTTTGACACCCTGTATCTCAAAAAGGGTGCATATCCAGACACACATTAATAGGAAATTTTTTGTTTATTTTTTATCAAAGAATCCTCCCCTAAATTTTTTCGGTGTTATTTAGATACACCCTGTATATGGAACTCTATAGTGTCTGTGTTTGGCTATAAAGGCAGAAATAAATCGACATGTTGAATAGAATTTAATAAAAATAAAAGATATTCAAAGCACAAATGTTGATTTTAATGAAAAGCAATAATTAGTCTCTTATAACAGGTAGGTTATTGTTTTCTTAGAGACTTTATGAAAAAGTAAAATTATAATAAGACAGATAGGGAACTCGATTTCAAATAAATTATTACAAAAGTAGTTTAAAGACTAATAAAATCAAACTTTTGTATCGTTTTATTCATCCAATTAGCCAGGAATAATTGGCTCCCTCCAGACAAGTAAATAACTCATGTGTCATTTGACATGACGAAGACCGAATAGGTAGAGGTACCTACATGGTATTAATAATTGTATGAACAAAACAATGACTTATTAATTGAATATGGAATAGCGATATAATGCATGTTAGTGCTGGTGCTTCGTCAACCTTATCGCTTACAATGGTAATTTATACCATTCGATACAGTCGATTTATTGCTATTCACCTAACCAAACGAAAATGAAAATTACGATTATTTACTGCTCTTTTAAATTATAACGTCCGCTAGATTAATTTTCTTTGATATGTTCATCCCCGACAAGCAAGCCTTATCTTTGATTAATCTACACGTTAATAATAACATGACAGACTTACGGTGTGCTTATCACGAATTTACATATTATGGTAAGCTGATATACCGGAAATGAATCGAAGTTCTCTATTATCTAATTTTTTAAAATTAAAATATCACACCAAAGTTTGGCAGAGTGGCGTGGCAACATTTCGTTAAAAGCCTGTCATAAGAACAATAGAAGCGAAATAGAAAAGGTGGAGAAGAAGGAACAATGTTCAATAGAGACTAAGGTGGTACCCACTCAGTGAAAGCTCAAGTCGGTGACGTTTACATACTGAGGGAATAATCCGGAGATTATCGACAGAACTGGAAATGAGATGTCATATTAACAATTGAATCCGTAAAAGAGGATTTGGGTTTAGAAACGTAGTTTTTAGGAAAGTTTTTGTATATTCAGCTGGTATTAAAAAGGCACTAGTTTGAAAAGATATTGCTGGAGTCATAGGAATATTTCTTAGAAACTATAGTGTATAGATTTCAAGAGAAGAAGAAAATATGGTAAGAAACCTAATAAGATAGCGCGTAACGAATAACTAATAATAAATAATTATATACTTAAGAATATAATAATAAAAGAAGAATATGGGATGATAGGTAAATTTTTTATAATAAAGAAATCTGGAGCTTTAGGTCAAGTTTTACTGCTATAAGTAGTCGAAATTAATTCCACTACTAAAAATAAACCTCCTTCAGAGGCTGGGCATACATTTAAAGCACTGATCGATAGTCAACTTCCGATTTTCTTGGGCGCTATATTGGATTTTTTTTTCTTTTGAACTCGGTTTATTTTTCTGATTACCAAGATGTGTTATAATATTTTTGATAAATCCATAAGAAAAAAAAATAACTATCGATTTTCCCCATCCTTACAATTGCTAGAGCGATTTGAAAATTATTTTTGGAACCCTTAAGCGTCCTAATTATTTTTCCGTTAAAAACGGCTATCTTGATTGGTCATTAAATAAAAAAATAGTCTTTTGACAACTAATAATGTCAGCTCATATTTTTTTCAGATTACTAATCAGCACAAAAATACGAAACTTTTCCCACATTTAACCAACTTCGTATTCTTTAAGATAACTGAGATCCCCATGCATTTTCTCTAAGTACCTACATTTATTTGTAAATAAAGTTGTATTAGTATTATTATTAAATACGGACACCCTGTATAAGTAATAAGTTCACTTATCAGATTATTGTTGTGGTTAGCACTTTTAAGTTATGGATGTAGTTAGAGTCTTTTACGTTCTGTAATTAAAAAAAGTTTTGAGTCTTCTCAGTAACATGTTGTACTTACAGCTTCAATTTATAAGCGATTTACACATTGTTTGCTTTTACTAATGAACAAGGAACGCAGCTGTCTAAAAAAATATTTTTTTGCTTCCCTTACGTTCGAAGAAAAGTTTTCTCATCTCAAAAGACAAATAGGTATCGTTTGGGAAATCGACATTCTAAAATTTAAGATTTCGGAGTGAAAAGTGTTGAAAAACTTTCGAGTAAAGTGAAAATCAACAAAACACTCAGAGTTTGAAGGAAACGGTTTTTAGGCGCAGAAAAATCGTATAATGAATCTTATATTATGTATGTGCAGTGTACCCAGCAGTATGAGACGTGTGTGATCTGAAGACATTGGATTTTTATAGACATTAACAATTTGCCGAATATCATTTTAAAAACTTTCTGGTTTAAATAAGTCTTAACAACAATTCAAATTGTACAGTTACACCGACATATTACATATTAAATTTGTATTTCTTTTGGAACTCTCTGGTCCAAGTCTGAAAAAAATTCATAATACTCAGCGTTTTAGGTAGGTATACAAAACAGGAGGCAACTTTTGCTCGACTACCTCCGGAATGAAAAGTGAAATGCTGAACAGCAAAAAAGGAATGAAGCTTAGATTAAATCAAAATAAAAGCAAAAAATAAATTAAAATATAATAAAGAATGCTTTACGGTTTTTGTGCCTCAACTTTGTAAAAAAAATAATTTTCTTTAATGTAAGGTAATATCGCACAGTGGCAATTTGTTTCTAAAAAAACGATCTTTTGTTGAAAATTTTTCCTTGTCAAACAATCACGACCACATTATAAAATACGAGACCCTCAATTTTCATTAATTTGGATTTTTAGAAAATGAGACAATAAATTTCAAAAGAAAAAGGTTACTTTGTTTGATTAGGTAGACAAACCGCGAAATAAAAACAACATGTAGGTACGGCACAGATTCGCAGGTTGAAATAAGTTATTTCATAGACGTCGGTTATCGTAATTTGATAACCAAAAATAAAATGATTTAACTATTTTAGCTGTATTTATGTATTTCTTATACAGAATAGTTCGGGAATCCTGACTTCTGCAGCAAGGGGTGATCAAAAAATAAAATAAAATAATAATAGAGGGAAAATTTATTTATAATAATAATTAGAAAAATATATTATAAATAGTGAATGGTAAAAAACAAATTATGTTCTGAAAGTGTTATTATTTGTAAAGAGTTATGAATATGAATATAGACATATTTATAGCTAGATAAAAAAATTGTGAATTTTCATTTTCTCTAGTTCAGCTACAATTGAAAGCACTTGAAAATGCAATTATCAATGTCGCTGCTGGAAATGACACATTCGAAAACAGCAATCAATGATAATATACGAAGTATTGAATTCCCTTTTCAAACGACACAACCAGAATCCGTGCAATAGTATTTATTGCGAATACAACAGGAAACAGTGGGAACAGTTCGGGGGCGCGACATTCAGCGCGACCTGCATTGTGTGACCCCTTGACGTGTATGCATGCGCCTCAACCCCGCAAATATCCAATAAATGTAGCAGATGCGTGCCAAGACCTGTGCTTCGAACTAATGCAATTCCACATCTACTGCATATTTCATAAAAAATTTCCGGAGACTAATAATATTGAGGAGAATATCAAATATTTGGGGTACCTACTCGTTCGTATAACGCCCGCCGTCTTATGCCGAAACTCCGACTCGCAAGTAATATACTTCACAAAAGAATTTAAGTCTTTATATTTATATTGATATCTACCTTATACCTAGGTATATAGGGACCGCTGTATTATAACAACCTCTACGTCTACATATCCCGACTTTGTATTATGATGTTTATAAATAAAATGTGTGCGGAACTGCTTCAAATTTTCAAATACCTACCGTACAACATGTTTCGTAAATATTGTTAACTCGATTTATTAGTACTATGTTGATTTAAATAAATCGGAGTAAAGTGTGATTTTATCTCATGAGATAAAGTTTTTGACCCAAGAACACAAAGTATACCGGTATCGTTAACGGAATTACAGGTGTTCAAATTCTACCAATTCTTTGAGTTCAATAAAATTTGTAAATTTGGCATCGTTCTGCAGATTGGGAGATAACAACGTAACTAAATTAGATTTGTCTTTTCATATGTTTCAATGGTAACAACTTTCCGGCCACACAGTTTTTTTTTCTGCCTGAAGAAATGTATCGAGTACAGTGTTGTGACTTTTTTTCCACAAATTTGGTTATATCGTCTTAAAAAGCCAAGCTGAAGAAAAGAAGTAAATGAACTTGGAATTATTAATCCATAATGAATGCCGTGGTCCGTGGTACTATCCGTGTCCGCCATTTCGGGATCATCCTTTATAAAACATAAAACACGGTTAAAATCAAAGTGAGCTAAATTTATATTGACAATTTTCGAATAATGATTCCCTATAAAAATTCAGTCGAAAAAATATTTTTGATTCTAACAGAAAAGTTGTTGAGCTTGAATTCCATAGAGAATACAAAATATACCAATTAAAAGAATAACAGGTTCTCCTTTTTTGCCATTTTCTTTAGAACACCAACTTTGGTTTAATTTTATAGAAATTATTTTATGAATTCCGTCTATTGGAGCTGACGGGGGCTAGCAAGTTTTATAACTATGTTAATTCCAGCTTTAGAATTCATCCAGTCCAGAGAAATTCTACGCTGACAGACAGACTGACAAATGAGTTATCCTAGAAGTTGCGTCGTTTCCTTTTAAAATAAATAGACCTAAAAAAAAAATTTCAAACAACCTCAAACAAATGGCCAAGTTTGTAAAAGTCTTCACTTATTCTTCCACATTTAGTTTAATGAATTGTTAATTTATTCCCGTGTTGCCAAGAACTATAGTGTAGCAATTGCACCCATTTTCCTTGATGATTATTATTATCAACTAGGTTTTGTATTACTTTTATGTACAGGGTGTCGCAAAATTACAACAAAATAGAGTGACTCTACATTACTACCTACAAGCTACCTACATACAACTGGGAGATAAGATAATGATGACAGTATATTTTACTGACAGTAGAAACCTCCCTGCTCTTCATTTTCCTAAAATAAGGTCCCGATGTTTCACACATTCACTCACACCTATTTTACATTACAAATGTTTTTCAATTAGAGTTGGCTATGGAAAAATTTTAATTACGTTGATGCTGTTTAGAATGCTGAGCTTTGAACTAAAGCAAGGTAAATTTTAAAAGGTTATTATGTATGTTTCTAATCAAATTTGGCTTTGATTGTATATTTTAGCTAGGTACGCTACGCTATCAAAATTGCAAAATATTATTTGGTGTAGGTATATTCAACTTACATTAAAAAAGGTTTTTTGGAAATTACCTTTGTCATCTTAAAAAATCGAATAAGGTAATATTTAAGAGATATTCAACTAGACTTTAGATAACATTTCATAGATAACAATTAACACTTCCGTATTTTTTACTAAACCATAGCAACCAAAGCCACTTATTATTGAATTATTTATTTTTTCTAATACAGAAAAGTTATTCCTAAAGCCGGCTACTCAATACGTGTTACTTGGCTATCAGTGAATTATTTGACGAGAACTTGTGAGTATTTTTTTATACTTATTGTGCAAGTAAAATTAAAACCGAATACATTTACATCCCCGTGGCAGATCGGGTGTAGTATGACGCGGTCTTGAAAACACTTTGCAGGTAACGACGTTTGACCTGGGACTGTTTACCGACAACGAACAGGAAGTACAAGTAAATGCGTGGCAAGTAAACCTGAGTTGCACGCCGCGTCGTCATACACACTATGCGACGCTTGCCAAGTATTCACATGTAGGTACTTGACATGTGCCACGTAATGTGTAGCCCATTTAATGGCATATGATCAAAGTAGAAGCAAATAATTCAAACTATAATACTGGAAACTCTCATCGAAATACATGCATTTGACGACTGTGAGACTAGCGACATCTATTCGTTCGGGGCGGACCTAGCACCAAAATTAGTACGTGAATTGGGTTGATATCTTCGATATCAATTTACACAACTCCGCTGAAGTAATTTTAACAGTAGTTTCATTTTATCATTATGAGTGGAGTAAAGGAAAGTAATTTTTTTAGCTCAAATCGGCTGCTAAGGTTTACAACTTTAAGACAAAATATCACAGCCAACTCTAATTTAAAAACATCCGGAAGGGGATATACCTACTAAGAAAAATTCATTATTTAAAAATGTATAAAAATAAACGTAATTAGCCTGTGACCTCAGAGAAAATTCTACTCGTTCATATATGAACATTCTAAAACATCAATTCTCATCGATTTTTGATTGGATACCAATCACGAAGATATTTATCAAGTTGACTTTCTAACGACAAACTTATAATATGTTATTTTTATTCACATGCGCGCTTCCATCTTTCATCAATCAATTTCCGTCAGTTACAACTACACCCATAATCTTCGATAATAATAGACAATAAAAGTGAAATTAACTTATGACTACGGGTGTATAATGGGACTACATATCAACAATAACAGTGTTATGATTATTATGTACCTACGTGGATTAGATTTGGGATATGAAAGCTGGGCCTCTCGCTCGCTTTCGTTTCTTCTGATTCTGTACTATTGGATCAACGTTCGAAATCCAATTAGGCGTGGACACCTGTTCCGTTGAAATTTGCCTACAATGAACTGCATATAAATCATTAATTAACTTATGTAATGTCATATATACGGATGAAGGATTTCTTTCGCAAGGATCTGTTTGAATTGCATTAATAATGCGATCACTTTCTCTGATACCGCCAAAACTGGAGCAATGTACCTGATTATTATACAACAAATTGCTCACATAAATAGATAATTGGGTCTTAATAGAGCATTAAATTGACATGTTTCTATGCGGATATGTCGATATGGTTCGCAGATATTTTAATTTGACAGAGACCAGAGCGAGACTGCATTAAAACACAGGAAAGCTTTTAATTTTTTTCAAATTCAATTTATTTTTTACACCATTTTCATTAAATTTAAGAGAACTTAATCATTTCAAATCTTGTGAACACGGAATTTGTTTTAAAATTAATTTTATTTCATATAAAAATACCATACCACTGAAATCGATTACTTTATCCCTATACAATGGTGTCCCAGAATATTTTGTTCATAATTTCCAGGTATATCAAAACAATTGTTTTTTTTTTCCAATTAATGCGTGTCCTAAAATGTCTGGTTTTGAAGATACAGCGTGTTAAAAATAAAACAAGTAAAAAAATCGTGTTTTATTATTATCTCAAAGGTAATTTTATCACAACGAACAACACTGCAAAATTTCACCAAAATCGGCGAAAGGATCTGTGAGATATTAATAAAAACCGTTTTTTTTTTTTAATTTTACAACATTTTTTAATTTATAACCGGACATTTTAGAACATCATGTTTACAGAAAAAAAACAATTGCTTTGATGTTCCTTTTCATTCCTGGAAAATTATGTTTAAACAGTTATTCTGGGACTATAAGGTATTATAGATTATTAGGTCCATGACGATTATGTGTTGCAAAATTATTAACTAGTAGGTATTTTTGATAGAAAAATGGTTAAAAATGTACAGGGTGGGCAAATAAGCGAGGTAGCAGCTGAACATCAGCAACTAATGATCGTAGAGAGTTACGGTAAAAAATTTTATAGGCTAAGTGGGCAAGGGAAAATGCTGGAAATTATTTTCAAGTTTCCAAGATGGCTGCCAGAGGGCGTTTGCACCATCTTGAATTTAGGGAACCTGTATTACCGTTTTACTAGGGTAGCGCATTCACTCGTTGACGTTTACTAAACACGGTTATGTTTGAACAGCTGGATGTCATATTTTTAGCACATTTGGTCACAGGCGTAGGTATCAAGTGGAAAAAAGCGAAGTTTGAAAAATGAAACAAAATAATAACACGATAGAAATCCATAATCCTCTTTCAGTGGGTATTAAAAACAAAATTACGGGTTTATATTTATAGGATCACCAAGCTATAGACTTTAGTATTAGGTATAATTTTTATCTCGATATCTAATGTAGTTACTGAGAAAAAGCGTCTTGGTAGACACACGAACGGCAGAGCGTGATCTTAGTACCCATACTGATCCTTAAAAATAAGATTAATCAAGATGTAATAAAACCCACCTGATCAACTTTCAGGAATACAGAAATTCCGAGTCCCGTCTTATATTTTCTGCAATCATAACTGTCTGCTGGGGCTGGATGCATTTTTTGTTCAGAAGATCCTAGTAACAGGTAAGTATTGATAGAGGACTATAAATGAGTTTAAAATATTAAGAAAGTCACCTTTAAGCAACGCGAACAAGTGGAAAGCCCACTTTTTATTGTTAAAACATCTTCTAACGCATCAAAAGTTTACCATTTTTATAAAATACGCAGACTTAATAACAAATAATTATGTGAATTTTTAAACAGTTGTACGTTCATGGAAAATCTGACGTTTATAAAGTCAAATTTGACATTCCCATCTTTTTTCCCAACTTTTTGTGAGAATGAGAATGCGCTACCCTAGTAAAACGGTAATACAGGTTCCCTACTTGAAAAGTATTTTTTTAAATAATTTGAGTTAGGAAAAAGATATTAAGATGCGGTTTGCGCAGGCTTATTGGTTGGTCATTTGTCTATTTTCTCGTCTAAAAAAAGTCATATCATCGCATTTTATTTTTTTGAGAAAATACAATATTTGGTTATAATATCGAATAACGCCCTCTATCGGCGGCCGTGTAGGTCACAACTGTCATTATCACAAGAAACCTAAAAGCCCAAGAAATGCTCTTTTCAATAATACCAAATTTATCCAAATCCATTAAAGTCGTTTCGAAATTACAGACATTTGTTTAAAACAACATTCAAATACCCCCACCACTTTATTTCGAAAGATAAAGAAAAATTGTTTTTGCAAAAAATGTTCGACTTTAAGTTAGCATTAAAACGTAAATACTTTTTTGTTACATTCATTGGGGAAAATCACAACATAACTTTATGTAAATCAAGATGGTGCAAACGCACTCTGGCAGCCATCTTGGAAACTTCAAAATAATTTCCAGCATTTTCCCTTGCCCACTTAACCTATAAAATTTTTACCGTAACTCTCTACGATCATTAGTTGCTGAGGTACAGCCGCTTACCTCGCTTATATGCCCACCCTGTACTTTGTAACCAATTTCTTATTAAAAATCGTCCTTAATTGTTTATTTCTTTTTATTCGTGATATTTCAATTATTAATAAAAGGCTCTACCTACAGGATACATAGCTTTTTTACAGGACAGGATTAAGGATCAATCAGCAAAATTTTGGAAACAAATCTTGGGTATGATTTTATTAATCGTTTATAAATATCAACAAAATAACTTGATAACTTCAAAACTAAAAGAGCAAAGATTAACTTAGCTTTTTCTTCAAAATTACACCATATTTTTGCTCGGGAGGTAGTTAAAATACTTTTCAGAGTGAGCTGCCTTATTTTCTCATTGATGGGAAAAATTATTGTATAATTTCATTTTATTTCATTGTATAAAATCAGTTTAGTAAAATTGCTTTATTCAAAATTGACCAAAAATATTTTATTGGATTTTTTCAAAGTCAATTTGACAGCAGTTTCTGACTGTATTTTTTGAGGTAGTATTAGTAAAATAAATAATATGTAGTAACTTTAAAAGATTTTTTCATATTCAATGAAAAATTAGCCTACAAGTTAAGAAAAAAATACCTAGGTAGGTACATACATGTTTTTCTTTAGTGGATAATTATTAATGGAAGACTGGTTGTTATTACTATTTTCAAAAAGAATCTTTTTTTTTTGTAATTAATTTTCACCACTCTAGATCTTTGTATTTATGTAAAATTTGATCTACACATTTTATACATAAGGAGACATTTTTTGCCGATAAAGGGGAAAAAATTTTGGTTTTTATTTTTTACGCAAAAACCATCCAACGAAACAAATTCAAGTGACCATAATATTAACTCAGCAATGACCGAAGTGTCGTATAATTTTTGTTTAAAAAAAAATATTCACGGTAAGTCTCGCGAATGCCGCTGCTTTATGTATAGAAAAAAATTTCCATCATCAGAAAATTCCTCTTTCAGCTAGAGAAATTTTTCTACGCAGAAATCAAAGATTCGCAGATGAAAAATTAGCCTACAAGCTAAGAAAAAAATACCTAGGTAGGTACATACATGTTTTTCTTTAGTGGATAATAATTATTAATGGAAGACTGGTTTATTACTATTTTTAAAAAGAATCTTTTTTTTTTAATTAATTTTCACCACTCTAGATCTTTGTATTTATGTAAAATTTGATCTACACATTTTATACATATTATAAGGAAACATTTTTTGCCGATAAAGGGAAAAAAATGTTGGTTTTTATTTTTTACGCAAAAACCATCCAACGAAACAAATTCAAGTGACCATAATATTGACTCAGCAATGACCGAAGTGTCGTATAATTTTTGTTTAAAAAAATATTCACGGTAAGTCTCGCGAATGCCGCTGCTTTATGTATAGAAAAAAATTTCCATCATCAGAAAATTCCTCTTTCAGCTAGAGGAATTTTTCTACGCAGAAATCAAAGATTCGTAGATCCAATCAAAGACAGAACATATCACTGAATTATTAAATAAAGAGCAACTTATGATAGTATGTTAATTACTGGTAATTTTGTTAAAAAAAAAACAACTGATATCGAATTTGTTGAAGAACTGCTATTATACGTACCTATAAGTTTTCCCAGAAAAATCTTCAACTTTATTGGAAAGCAATCTTTGAACAATATTGAAATAAATAAACAAAAAAATAACAATT